>JAYEVE010000856.1:0-1482876 GCA_036346375.1 Guadua angustifolia
CGCACCCAAAACAATAAAGAACCACCACACCAACTAGAAGTAGGGACATTCAGCCAGAACCAGTACACATCTTGGGCTCCCTGAGTCTGACCATTCAAGGAGAGGGAGCGCGCGGCCCCTTAACTTACAAATTTACTTGCCGATTTTACGAAACACTGACACTGCGCAACGGCTAGTTTTCGAGCCGTTGCCCTGGAGGCTGGTACTACCGGTCCTATAAGGGCGATAGTACCAGGATTTGTTGTTTCCTGCCCGAATTGCCCCCAAACGACTAGTTTTCTTTGTGGGGCTATAAAAGGAGGCCTTGGGGGGCATTGACAGGGGGTTGTTGCATTTGTGAAGTCTCTTGGCTCTTGTGTGAGTTGTGTAGATGTGGTTTGCATGTGTTGTATCCCCTCAAGTTGATTCTTGAGCTAAGAGTGAACACTAATTGCATCTGTTGCAATTAGAAGTGGATTGAGAGTCTCTTGTGCATGTGTTGCATTTGAGGAGGAGCCTAGGTGCATGTGTTGCACTAGGTGATCACCGGAAGAGCATTATTGCACTAGGTGAAGCTCGAGTGGAGACTCGGCTTGTTACTCTTGGAGGATGCCGACTCCTAGACGATGTAGAGCATTGTGCATGGGAGCTCTTGAAGGAATTGTGAGAAGGCTTAGTAAGTTTGTGAAGGTTCGGGTTGAGCCTACGCGAAAGCGTGAAAAACTACCTCTAGTGGAATTGAGGCGGGTGCTCAAGCACAGATCCGGTCCAAGAGTTTGGGCTAGCCTCAATGTGGATTATGGGAGACCGGCAAGTCTCCAAACACCACGGTAAAAAGTATCATGTCTCTTGTGCTTGCATTCATTCTTTATTTACATTCAAGCAATTTATATTCATAGAATTAAATTGATTGATTACTTGTTTTTAGGATTGCATATCATTGTTAGAGACATAATTAGTTAGTGCACAAATGAGCCTAATTGATTTAGGCTTTAATTGCCAAAACCTAGTTTATCGCTTCTGCATTATCTTTGATTAGATTTTGACATAGGGGTTGATTAGAGCGTATTGTTTTAGAGAGCGATTATTTTTGTAAACGCCTATTCACCCTCCTCTAGGTGCATCCTCGATCCTACAACATGCACCATGTGGCCCCAATGACTTCCTACCAAACCTCCCATGCGTCCGGACTCCCCCGAACCGTCCTTGCTTACAAACGGAACCAAGTCACTTGGCTCATCACATATTCTTGTCTGCTTCACAATGATTGTGCCGACTTCCTTGACTGTTCTAGACCTCAACTCTTCCCTGAGTCTAGTCTCGGTCCATGCCGTTGCCCGCCATGTTCATCATCAATGCTTCACGCTACGGCTTCTTGTCTTCCCAACTTACAACCACTTTTTGGTCTCAGTCATCTTTCGGTGTCTCTTGACTGTTCTAGACCTCAGTTCTCCTAGCCTAGTCTCGGTTTTTTCCACCTCACTATGACTTAGCTTCGAAGTCCTACAACCAACATAGATAAGCAAATATGTCACATAGTATTGTTCACAAAGATATGCAATAAATATGACATAACCAAAACACAATTCATAACTCCCTAACAAAGACAGTATTATTGCCAACCTAAGGCCGGTAGTACCGCCCTAGCTTAAACCATTTTCCACACTCTAGAAAATAACTACCAACTACTAGGACCCAATAGTACCGCAACCCCGATACTACTACTCTTACATAGCCGGTAGTGCGCCCATGCTCGACCTAGAGAAACACCACTCTGTAAAATAACTACCGCATACTAAAGGTAGATAGTACCGCCTGGCTGGCACTGCCGTCTCCCGGGGGCCAATAGTGCCTCCTATACGGTATTACCACAGTTCCAAGGCTGGTAGTGCCGCTCGTCATGACAACACCTCAAATTGCTTTAAATTCAAATCAAAATCAAACTTGAGCACCATTTGCTTAAACATAATTAATTATTCATCACTCACATAAGTAGACCTCCACATGGTGTTTTAGCTATCTGCATCTCATCCTAGCGCTTTAGCCAATAGCTATTTGATTAATCTAATCAAATAACTCGACGTATGCATGCAGGTTAATTGGAGTCCTTAATTTGGTTCTTATATAAGCTCTAATTAATCACAGATGGCATGCTCGCGAGGCCAAATGATGGTATTTTTTTTCTACGGAGGTCACGTCATATATGCGGCGGGGGCGATGGGCCTCTCTAATTAATTACTCCGTCCAGTCACACCACTTTACCGGAAGAAGTAACTAGCTGGCACCCAGCTTTTTCCAAAAAAGAATCTTTGACAGGCACAGCCATTGTAGGCACGTCGTTCAGTTGACTAGTTACTACTAGTCAATTAATACAGTAGTTCCCTCGCTTGCATGCAATGCAATGCGAAGACCTCTAGAAGCCTCGCGTCTCAGTCCGTCAGCCGAAGAGGCCTACCTATAGAAGAAATAAACTTTACAGAAAAATCAGGTGTATCTAGGTTTCAAAAATCAGGTGTAGGGTGGTTCCTATTTCCGACTTAATTAATTCGGGCCGGGCAAGCCTGACTTTTGTTGGTGTGGCCGAAATTTGAATTTCTGCATTTCTTTTCCAAAATTTTTTGTTTAGCGTATATTTAATAAGCGATAAATACACTGACCCTATGAGTTACTGTTGGAATGGTCGAGATTTGCCTTTAAGATTACACCCTTTGCTTCTTGAAATCGTAGCTTAGTCGTCGGACTTTTTTTTAAAAAAAAATCTAGCTCTTGCACGTGTATTTATAAATTTAGTCCTTTCTCTCACTGCAAAAGACCTTTTTGAAATTGTAGCTTATCTAGCTTTTGGACTTCATTTTTTGCAAATCAAGCTCTCGCACGTGTATATATAAATTTGGTCCATTTCCTCACGGCAAAAGACGTGGTTGGCGGCACTCTTCCCAGCCGCACCTAGGGTGCACCGAAGCTCTCTGCGCGTTCGACGAGCACGGGAGTGGGCGGCCAAGCTGCATGGAGTGCGTGGGTGTGCGAGTGAGCGAGCACGTGGGCGGCGTGCGCTGAAACTCTCCTACGCTGATGGGCCACGCTGCGCCCATCTTCGGCAGCAAGCTTTCATGCTCATCGGACGCGGTAGGAACTTACGCACTCCCTATGTGTTGGGGGATATGTCTATTGGGAATAGTCCCATATCGGTTATGGAGAGGGTTTGAGCATGGTTTATAAGGGTGAGGAGCTCCTCTCATTGAGCTAGCATTTTGAGGAGATGGCCCAAATGACCTTGGCCCGCATTGCTTTGGTTGGGCTCATGAGTGTCTTGCAATCTAACGACTGGGGGCAGGATGCGCTAAGGTGTGGCGGTCCGGCTGATATTTGGTATCAGAGCCATGTCCGGTGGCAGCAGCTGCGAGTTGCCGTTGGTGGAGAGAGCATCGAGTAGGGAAAGAGCTGTGTCCTTGCAATATCCAATGCTCTCCAAGAGCAACTATGCTGCTTGGGCTATCTAGGTGAAGGTATACATGAAGGCACAAGGCGTGTGGGATGCTGTTGAGCCTGGCGTCACTGACATGCGCTTGGACCAGATGGCATTGGTGGCCATCTACCAAGGGATCCCCGATGAGATGCTCTTCATGTTGGCCAAGAAGACGGCGAAAGAAGCATGGGAGGTGTTGAAAAGCATGTACATTGGTGCCGACCATGTCAAGGAGGCGCGCGCACAGACCCTCAAAAGTGCGTTCGAGGGTTTGTGCATGAAGGACACGGAGTCGGTAGATGACTTCGCCATGAGATTGACGACTCTCGTCAATCAAATTCGTGGCCTTGGCGACAAGATGGAGGAGAGCTCCATCGTGCAAAAACTTCTCCGAGCTGTTCGTAACAAGTACCTGCAGATTGTCTCCACCATCGAGCAATTTCGGGATATGAAGACAATGACGGTGGAAGAAGCGGTCGGGCAGCTCAAGGCGTACGAGGAGCATGTGCGCGTTCACGACAGCGACAACAATGACGGACATCTTCTCCTCACTCATGCTCAATGGGAGTCTAGGTACAAGAACAAGGATGGCGGTTCAAGCTTTGGGAAGAAGAAGAGCACCTACGACATATCGAAGATGCGTTGTTACAACTGTCAAGAATATGGGCACTTAGCTCGGGAGTGCCATAAGCAGAAGAAGGAGGAGGCACTTCTCGCTGATGCGGATGAGGAGGTGCTCAAATAAAGCCAACAAGATTAAGGGAGTGATTGTTGGAAATTAATCTTATTGTCTTAGTGTTGATCACGTTTAATTGTGTTCCATGGCATTGTTGCCGTATCGAGTCTGTGTAGACTAATTTCCAAGTTAGCTACATGCATGGCGTCGTGGCATAGTGAGCAGATCAGCAGCGAAGTGGGCGGATCGGCTGCCATCAGTTGAGTGCAGGTATGCATGTGCTACTGGAATTAGTCACTGTATTTAGCTCCGTTGGTTAGTGCATGCAGCACTGAGAGGAGGTGAGCATGTGCACATCGCCGAATTGAGAGACTAGCTCCAGGTGTGTTCGAGTTAGTTGAGACATGTACGTGTGTTGAGTTAGTCTTCCTGGAGAGTAGCTGCATGCCTCCATTAGTTAAGTCATGGTATTAGTGGCGTGTAGTGCGGATAGGCAGTAGGCCACCGCATGTGTGCGTGAGACTTTATAAATTTGATCAAGTGAAAGAGTAACAGAAAAACAAGACGCATAGTTGTGTTGTTGCGTCGCCAAGATTCTCTGTGCACTGTTTATCTTCTTGAGTTTCATGTGAAAGTGAGTTGTGTCCACTAGGGGTGTAAACGGGTCGGGTACGGGCGAGTAGCAGGTCATCCCATACCCTACCCTATTATTTTTTCTCTGGGTACGAGTACATGTAGTAAAAATCGGGTAGGGTACGGGTAACGGGTAGCATTTTCTACGAACGGGTAGAAATCGGGTTCCGGGTAGTGTGCGGATGGGTATAATACAGACAACGGGTACTTCATCGGGTGGTGGAAATACCTAGGATCAAAACATGCGATGAAAACAATCTAACTATCACACTAGTACATCACATAATACAATAGATAATGTCGTATAGTCTAACAAATATACATAGTCCAACAAAGAGTTCAAATAGTACATAATCAAACACATAGAGTTCAATAAACACACAAAGTCCAATACATAAAGTGAAATTCACATATATAGTTCAACACATAGTTGAATTGGAGGAGAAGAACTTAGGGCAATCCCAAAGGAATAGGAGGCAATGACAATAGTTTTGGACAACGTGAAATCACAAGCGTCCATAGTCTAGAAAACCAGATCATGTATTCCTCCTCTTGTTTAGGTTGATAGCAAGTAAAACATAATTGAGACATTTACCTTGTCAGAATTTTATAAATTTTTTTGAGCGTGATCATGATCTCTAATTTTTATGAGAGATTACTAATTTCATTAGTATCATTATATAAAATTTTAAAAAATTTATAACATAGTTTGGATAATTTTTCATTTCGTTCAAATTTGTCGATAAGCCTTTTAACAGGACAGTAGTACTGTTTGAATTTTTAAAACTTCATGACATTTGATCATCATCTGAAAAACTTATGACAATATTATAGATATGTCAGGACCATCCACAAAAAAGTTCAAAATTTTATAACCTCATTTGTTCTAATATCATTTGGTTCAAACTTGCCGGTCAGCGTTTTATTATGATAGTAGCAATGTTTGAATTTTTAAAAATTCCTCAGATTTTATAATCTCATGAAAATTTAATGAGAACATATATGATGTGTCAGGAACCTTCAAAAAAAATTTCAAAATTTTTCGACATCGTTTGAACTATTTTTTGGTCAGTAAAATTTCACCGAAATTTTGGGAATTAGTAGTACCCGCCGGGTACCCGGATTGTGAGAATTATCCGTGTACCCGAACCAGACCCGTACCCGCCGGGTATTGCCAATCCCGTACCCGACCCGAACCCGAACCTAATCTACCCGGGTACTACCTGTACCCGTACCCGGCGGGTAGTGTAAAATAATTTTCCATTAGGGTAATTTTGCATCCGGGTACGGGTACAGGTCGGGTAATACCCGACCCATTTACACCCCTAGTGTCCACTGTGTTCGCGTGAGTCATTATCTGGGCTTACATTTGGTATCAGAGCCCAGGCAGCCCAAGTGCTTCCTTGATAATCTCGGCCCGATGTGTGAGGGGGAGATTATTGGGAATAGTCTCACATCGGTTGTGAAAAGGGCTTGAGCATGATTTATAAGGGTGAGGGAGCACCTCTCATTGAGCTAGATTTTTGGGGGGAAATGGCCCAAAAGACCTTGGCCCGCTGCTCTGGTTGAGCCTGCGAGTGTACTGCAGTCCAACGACCTAGGGCCCAGACGCTCTAAGGTGTGGCGGTCCGGCTGACAATGTCGCCTGCCGTGCATTCTGCGGTGAGAAAGGATGTCAAATTTGCAAATGCATGTGTGGAAAGAGGGGGCTAGTTTTACAGAAAATGAGCAATGAGTTGGTGCTTCTTTGCCGTCGTTGCATTAAGAGGCAGATGATTCCACTCGATGATGATGGTACATTCAAACTAAGTAAAGTCGGTCGATGATTCCTTGTTCAAAGCACTCCAAATTAAACTAAAGTTGCCCAAGTTTCACTATACGGCTATAATAATTTTGTGACCCCTGAAGGTCTTGGAATAAAAAAGTATTAGATTTTTTAAAATTTTCGACCATTCTTCTTTATGGTTTTGCCGATATTAGCATTCTACTAAATGGTAACAAGAAATTGTTTTTAGTTCCGAAGAGACTATCCAGGCACCACGTGCTGCCTTTGTTTACAAATGTATGCCAATTTTATACACGAGAATCTTGTACAGACTGCAAATTTAACTACTAATATCATTTATGTCGCAATACGTCAACAAAATACCATGTAAATGTACAAAATGCTGGTTAAAACTATGAGAATATAGTGTGATGAAATCAGTTTTTTATGAAGTAACGTTACTTCATTCAGCTAAACTAACATTTTCTGTGGGTACTATGAAAGTGCTTTTATTTTTGGCACGTACTACCAGTCGGACGTCCGATTTTTTGTTTTTCTTCGGACGCTCGCGAAACATTTTTTTCTACGTGTGCAAGTGCAACATTTGTTACCAACGCGTGTAACATTTTTTTTGAATGATTGCAACATCCCTTTACTGCAGCAAATTTCACTGTTTGTCGAAGGAAAATGTTGCACACGTTGGTAGAAAATGTTACGGAGTGTTAGGACGTCCGATACCTAGCATTACCGTTTATTTTTTTATGAAGATTAATAATGCTGACACCGATGGTGAATTTCTTGCACCAGCCAGTTGGACAACAAATTTACTTGAGCAAAATAAACTTAAATGAAATAAAAGGCACATCGGCCCACGGCCTGAGCCCATCCGATAGCATTGACAGGCTAGCAGCCGCACCACCATTAGCCCTGTATGTAAGCCCACTTGTCGATCTCCACGACCGTCGCTTCCGCCTCGGTGCCTCCGGCTGGTGCGGCACGCCCTGCTGCTGCGCCACAAGCGTCACCGGGCCTCAACGCCCGCCGACGGCGAGGCCAGCTAGCTGATCTCCGACCTACCGCGGGCCAGTTGTGCCTTTGCCTTTCTCTTCGTTCCATCTACAAGAAAGAAAAGCACAGCAGGTGTGGTAATATTAGCGGTATTTGCTTCCTTATTGATTCCTAGCAATTACCGTATACTTTCTAGCCCACGTGCTGCACAATGGCAAAAATTTTTTAATTATGGAAACAAAATCCACATGATTGTGAATCTGGCATTGCATAAAGAAACGATCTTGTGCTAGTTACTTTGGATCCACCATGATTGGCACCTCAAGTTTCAGGATCTGTATGCATCTCTCTGTTTTATACAGTCTCTTGTGAATATTTCCCCCAGTAGTTTTCCTTGCATACGATCTTCTCTCGATGACAGTTTAATATAACAAGTTATCTTTCATTTGCTTGCAGATTTCTCTAGACAGAAGGTTATTTTGCTTCAGATCCGTCTAAGATATCCTATGTGAACAAAAACACAAGAATCACAACCACAAGTAATCAACTGTTGCAGCTTCAATTTGCAGGAATTTCACATTTTGCAAGTGCCAATAGCGATAAAGATTTGTTCAAACATGCTCGTTGATTTTCTATTAAATTATCCACTAATGCATAACCCAACAAAGTTATTTATTTTAGAAATTTACATAGTTTCATAGGGTACAGAACACATGGTAATATGATATGTCATAGATACATCCTCAAGTTGCAAGTGTAGCTAGGACTCCATTAGACCGACATTCCAGAAATACACCAATGTTTAAAATGTAACATTAGAATGGATCACTTAAGCTTTATCATCTTCCGATAACATCGAGCTGATCGACAGCTCGGCTTTGGTGCCAACGAGCTCGAGCCGCTCCTTTCGGAAGCTCAGTTGAGAAAGGGGAGCCGCCTACGCTTTGTCGGCCGCGTTTGGCGAATGTCACTAATGTTTTCACTTGCGTGCCTCTTCCAATGCTAGAGCATCCTTTAGCTGAGCCACCACCATACTCATCGTTGGCCTTTCAATGGATGCCTCTCTTGTGCATGCCTCTCTTGTGCCAAGCAACGCTATGTCCACGACCTTGCAGACCGAACTGAGTCATACTCATGTCGAAGCCGTGAATCAACAATTGCATCAATATTGCCCATACTAACTTTCTCCTTTACACGTTGGACAATATGCTTTGTGGTCGGTATAATGGGAGGTTCACTGTTACAATCTCTAGCAAAACCACTCCAAAGTGAAGACATCGCTACTCGTGGTGAGTCGCCTCTAAGATAGTACCTAGATAGGAGTAGGTAGACCAAATAATGTACCTAGTTAGCACTTAGCAGGTTTGATCAAAATTATCAGTCTTTAATGTATTTATTAATTAAGTAGAACATGGCGCTTAAATACACTAGGTGATCTTATCTGAAGATAAGGTTCTTTTACTCCCTAATAGTTTACTATTGATTCATTAAAAGAATAGGTATAGGGATATACTCGGATCAATGTAGCCTAGAGTTCCAAAGAATTATCACAGATATGTGACTTTGTGTAACATTGAGGTAATTCTTGGACAATCCAAAATCTGAGATCTTGGCAACCATGTCATGTCCTAGAAGAATGTTGTGTGACTTCAGATCTCTGTGAATTATCGGTAGTACACATCCCGTGTGCAAGTAGTCCAAACCTATGTAAAAAATCGCATATTGAATATAGCTTGACACGTGCACTAAAATACAAGACAAAAATGATTAAATTTATTGGTTCTTTATAAACTATACCTTGTGCAGCTTCAAGTGCAATTTTTTCTCGATCACGCCATCCCAGTGTTTGAACAATGGAATTTCTGCCTGAATGACCACAATAATAAGTCAGTAATGATGTACCATAATATAATTTCAAGTACAGTAGTACCATCAGCTTTAGATGAAACGTGATCTTTGCAGATGCAACTAATTAACATTATGTGAAACCTTGGTGTATGCAAGATTGCTACATAACTTAGAAACCATAGAAATAAGGATATGCGTACAAGGGTTAAGAAGAACTTTTTTCATTGGAAAGGATATTGCACAAGAAAGTCAGTATCATAAATTCTGAAGTTTACATATCACAAACCTCGTAGATGGTCATAAAGGCTTCCATTCGGCATGTACTCATAAATAAGAGCTAAATGATCCTTGTTAGTGCAATAGCCAACCAACAAAACAAGATATCTATGGTGCACAGTTGTTAAGCTTTCAACCTGCAAAATAAGAAACATATTAAGAATCAGAGGACCCTTCGAAGTGCTTTTGTAATTCTTTTAACACTTGATTATGTGCTTTTTTATTATGCATGTTATTGATTATCTAATGATCCATTGACCACCTAAATTCCTAGTGTCACAAATATTATCAGCATGCAAATAATAACATGAAATTCTTTTGGAAAATAAAATTTATATATTGCATAGAAATTTACAAACATGGAAAAAATGACCAATTTTATGGATTGAAATTAAGTACCTCAGCCAAAAACTGTGTCATTCCTTGTTCTATTGTCGATGTTGGAGAATGCGTCTTGACCGCAACTTTGAGTTCCACCTTCTAATTGGCCATGGAAGACAGGCCCAAACCCTCCTTCACCAATGCACACCGAGAAATTATTTGTTATTGCCAAGAACTCCTTATATGTGAATTCACGGTTGTCGATATGTGCATGCGACTTTTACACATCTTCTTGATTTCTAGAATCTGGAACATCTGCGCATCCAAGCAAGACATTTGGAGTCATACTTTGACAAATCATATGTTCCATCAATGAAAGATATTACAAAATATGCCTTATCGGTTATAGAGTCTATGTATGTGCCATCGTGGTTAGGAAAACAAGAATCGACCTTGAAACCATTCCATACTACAATTTTTCGAACCTTGTGTGCAATAAACCATTTGTGTAAGAATTAACAAAAGACATACCTTTCTTCCTGTAGAAATATGACACCAGCAAAGTAGATACTAGAAGTACCACCATCACCACTGGGACCACTATGGCAATAACTAGGACAAGCGTGTTTTTCTTGTTTGGTGATTTTCCATTACATGGATCTCCATTCATGGTGTCATACCTAAAACATGAAAAATATTGCTGCAACTGAATTGAAAAAAAAATGACATTTGGGATATTTGGTTTGAGGGATGACCCCATCCAAGGATGGGTTGATCCATCATGGGATGATTCATTGAATTTGGTGGGATGACCCAATCCCTCATTTTGCACTAGCTTAGTGCTTATGAAGGATGACATGGTGATGGATCAACCAGCTCCATTCCTCAAACCAAACAAGTGGTTTAGGATTGGACCTAGGATCGGATGGTCCATTCACTATCGTGTTCCTCAAACCAAACACACCATATATGGATGCTCCAAGGTTGCTTTAAACAGCTATTAGATTCCAAAACAATCGAACTCAGAACATAAGACATTGTTCATATATCATCCAAAATCCCTAGATGTTGCACTTGGCAGAAAATTAACAGATAACAAGAGAAGTGCCGTTATGTTCCTATTTTTAAGACTAGTGCTATCATGTTCTTATACTTCAGTTCATTGAACTTTTTGTAAGTCATTATCAGGGAGTCCATTTCTATGTTGTAATAGCAGCTATGGAGCAAAATCAGAGAACAAAAGGAAATCCAAACCTCAAAGTAAGTGAGCGTTTTGTACATAAAGCATCAGGAATACTGTCAACATGATTCCCAGATAAATCTCTGCAAATAAAATAACCAAAAATCATTCCGATTAATTTGGATGATTTCCTGGCTTATAAACTGAAAGGGGATAGGGCTTACAGAACTAGGAGGGATGATAGGTTTATTAAAGTGTCAGACACTGTTCCATTTAAACCATTGTATGACAAATTCCTGGTAATAGAGTTTCTGAGACATACCACTTGCACGTACTGTTTAATAGAATATGGAGTTATTAACCTAGCACATATTAATATGGTTATACTTACAGGTATTGGAGTGATTTCAGCAAAGAAAATTGTTCAGATATTGCACCTTGCAAATCACTGTGGGACAAGTCTCTGCAAATACACACTTAACCTAAGCTTGTGTAGCCCAGCTTTATTAGAGAGTGAATACTAGAAAGACTTAAATAGTAACCAGACACTTACAGAGATATTACACTCGATGTGACTCCATCACTTCGACATGCCAATCCAATCCATTTATAGTTTTCTGGTAAACATGGGTCGCCCATCCAATTTTTCTTAACTCGATACTCAACTTTAATTCTCATCATAGCATCAACTAAATATCATAGGAATTCAGTAGGAGAAAACATGACATTAGTAAATATTACAAGAACTTAAGTTGACAGCCCTATTATTTTGCACAGCATGTATGAATATTGTAAATTGGTCTTGCTGTGTGAGTTGTCTATATATGATGTTTTTGCTTCCTTATTCATTTTAAAGGTTTTTTTAGCCATTTTGCACTAAAGGCACCCTGAAATCACACTGGAATATACATGATAGAAGTGAGTGTTCGCAATATGTGTATGGGTTAGTAGCTCATGGATGAATATATGCTTGTCTTGAAATATAATAATTAATTAATGGTCTAGAAAACGCTAGGCGAATCAGGCTAGGCGTGTAGTGTATAGCGCCTAGGCACCGCCTAGGTGGACAAAGGCGACCACCTTTTAGATCAGTAATTTATCTATGCAGTCGACTAAGAATTTGAAAATTTTGATGGCCCATTATACCCCTCAAAGGAGACACCTGACTGAAAAAATGGTGAAAAGAAGGGAACTAGTAGTGAAAACTACTATTTCTAGAGAGCTATAAATTGATTTTCTTTATTATCAGTGGAGGGGATTTTTTGTCTGCTTTTCTGTATTATTTCCATCTTTGTAATGATTATTTATTGAGCAGTGCTTCCATGCTTTCCCTCCTAAAATAAATTGTAAAAATCTTAAAGCAAGCGAAGGGATAAGTAATTATCATCTACTCTTCACAGTTATTGAGCAAACTCTTGGGTGGTGGTTGGAAATTAATGGGGGAGATCAGTGTATACATAGCATCTTCTGGAATGGTTGCAGTGTCAAGATGTTGGATGAGGTAGTATACCTTGAAGGCACTGAATATGGGTGGCAGCACAGAGGCGTTGGTTGCGACGAGAGAGACTGTAACCAGTGACAGAGGTTCGTTGAGTAGTGGCACACACCGAGTATGCTATGAGGTAGGGCGGGCTAAGCGGTCGCTCCCACAAGAAGTCATCATAGTATATTTGGAACTCAAGAATCGCTGCTTCGAAATCGATGAACTGCATATTGAGGTAGTATGCAGGTAGCGCTGTGGTGATTGGCCAGCCCGGTAGGAATTGACCATGAGAAGTTGAGGATAGAGGTAGCGGTGAGGTGACGGCTGTTTGGAAGACTCTGTTTGGCACCTCAAATGGTTACATGGCCGTCTAGGCGGGAGAGTGATGTTTAGCGCCTAGGCACCGCCTAGGTGGGCTAGGCAACAACCTTTTAGAATGGTAATTTATCTATGTGGTCGACTATTAATTTAAAAATTTTGATGGTCTCTTATACCCCTCAGAAGAGGCACTTGATTGAAGAAATGGTGAAAATAGAGGAACTAGTAGTGAAAGCTACTATTTCTAGAGAGGTATAAATTGATTTTCTTTATTATCAATGGAGGGGTTTTTTTGTTTGCTTTTTTGTGTTCTTTCCATCTTTGTAATGATTATTATTTTTCTACAAGTGATCTTTTGGACTTGGCAGTTATTCAGAAAAATCTTGGGTGGCAGTTGGAAACAGGGGGAGATGCTTATGTACGTACCATCTTCTGAAATGGTTGCGATGTCATTATGTTGGACAACGTAGTATACCTCAAAGGCATTGAGCATGGGTGGCAGGCAGCACAGAGGCGTTGGTAGCAACGAGAGAGACATCATAAAAACCAGTGTCAGAGGTTTTTGGAGAAGTGGCACGCACCCATCCTGCTATGAGGTAGGGCGGCCTGAACGGTGTATTGTTTGTATCCCACAGGGAGTCACCGTAGTATATGTGGAACTCACGCGGCCGCTGTTGGAAATCAGTGAAATGCAGGTTGAGGTAGTATGCAGGCAGTGCCGCGGTGGTTGGCCAGCTGGTAGGAGCTGACCATGAGAAATTGAGAGGGATAGAGGTGGCAGGTGAGGTGACGGCGGTTTGGAGGACTCTGTATGGCACCTCAATTAGGTCGGTTGCTAGGCGCTTAATTGTCTTTGTTGTGGATAGATTGAGCCACCCTGCAATACCTGGCGAGGGCCACCACAATCGATCGTAGTGATCATCCGGATACCTGAAATTTGAGTTCATACTTGAATGATTGTGTACGAAAACATTATGCTTTGAACTTTTATGTATTATCGGCTTATCGCTACAGTTGGCTATATGAGTTATATAACACAATTGCTACATCTAATGATGCGACTAATAGGATGGAATTTTTTGCTCTTCTGGCCGAAATTGAAAACTTATTTACGGATTTAGCTCCAGTACAGACGGAATTGCAAAAATAGCTCTTCTACAGTAGAATTCCGCGGATCCACAGCGCGGATTAATTTTTTAAAATTTTTTCAGCGATTTTCCGCGGATCCAGTGCGCGGAATATTTTTTTTATTATTTTTCCCCAGCAAATTCCGCGGATCCACAGCGCGGAATAATTTTTTAAATTTTTTTTAATATTTCGCGCTACTCGTCGGCGGATTAATTTGTTTTTTTAATTTTTTTAAATTTTCCGCAGATCGGTACCGCGGAATAATATTTTTTTATTTCTCCGCAGATCAGCACAGCGGAATATTTTCTGGTTTTTTTTACGACGCCTTTTTTTTTGCGGAAAGGTCGCTGGCACGAAGGGAAATTATTGCAGCACAGGGAAACATGTACTATCCAAACTTGTACGAGAGCTTGGTTGATCCTTTTTCTCTAACTGCATGTCACGTTGCTATTTCCCTCATATAAACTTACCTTTTATGTTTCTAACCGCTTTTCCTACATTTCACGCCGGTCCTACTAACCTACATTTCGCGCCAGTCCTACTAGCCACAAATAACATTGCACACCGATTCACATTGATCGAAAAAATTCTCTACCGAACAAAAGAACATTACCTCATTATTTTAAGCCGCCTCACATAGAATTAATGTGTTCAAAATTTTTAACTTTTTTACTCAATCGTCGGAAAAATTAAATTTCGAACTCAAACGACTTAACCGATTGCAGCGGACTTAAACTCACGAATAGCCGAATAAAATATAGATTTACAAATTATATGTACGGTAAAATACGACTAATTTTCTAAAGATGATTTTAACGTCTTTTCTGACGCACCTTAATTTTTTTCCTCCGGCCTTTTTTTTCCTTCCACGCGCGCTTTTTTTCTGCACTAGAACCCGTAGAAAATCATTTAAAAAATTAATAAAAAATATTCCGCGGAATGTCACTGTTTATAAACTATGTAATTCGCAGCGACTAAAACCGTAATTTTTCCTCCCAATCGGTTAAAACCATAATTTTTTCCGAAACGCAAAAAAAAAGGCAAAAAAAGGGCGAAAAAAACCGACCAGAAAAAACCGGGAAAAAAACCGCGTAAAAAAAATTCGGAAAATATTCCGCTTTCCCGCTGCGCGGAATATTAAAAAAAATTAAAAAACAAATTTTTCCGCAGACGAGTGGCGCGGAATATTAAAAAAAATTTAAAAAAATTATTCCGCGCTGTGGATCCGCGGAATTTGCTAGGGAAAAATAATAAAAAATTATTCCGCGCACTGGATCTGCGGAAAATCGCTGGAAAAATTTTAAAAAAATAATCCGCGCTGTGGATCCGCGGAATTCTACTGTAGGAGGGCTATTTCTGCAATTCCGTCTGTATAGGAGCTAAATCCGTAAATAAGTTTTCAATTTCGGCCAGAACAGCAAAAAAAATTCAATAGGATGTGCTACGTACCTTTTTATGCAATTCTATAAGGGAAATACTATAAATTTCGTACTAATTGAGTACAAAGAAAAAGGTGATATGAGCTTTGGTAGCTTGTCATGCTCAATCTTAGCTCATCATTTGCACCAACTATTATTGATCTATGCTATGTAACCAAATTCTGTATGTGTAAGCAGTTCCTACAAATTTCTAATGCCGAATGCATTATGCTTCTTGCAATTGACGTATAAATGTTCCTCATTTACTTGCACATACTGTTTAATGTGTAGCTGTACATGCTATAGAAAAAAAATGCTCACTGGCAAAGCCTAAAGGATAATTAATTCTGAACAATTTCAGCAGGCAGAGCATGAAGAGATGCTGAAACAAATTACCTAAGTAGACCACTCGCACCCATGCTTTGTCGTTCCTGGAGTGCGATAGATTGGTTAGTCATGGCTGCTGGATACAATTCACTCTTGATCGGCCTCATCTCCAGTGAAGATAGGAAAGGAGCTCCATTGCCAATGTCTATCAAGCAAACTGATATCGAGTTCACCACGGCGACAACAATCACCTCAGAGACGTAAGTCGTAGTTACGTTGGTGATACTGATCCGAGCCCAAAAATCAAGCCCGATGTAGATATCAAATGCCAAAGGTTTGCTAATAAGATTCATATCTTTGCCGTCATAGTTGCCATGCATGAATGTTCCTCGCAGAAGGTACTTGCGACCGCTGATGACAGAAGACAAAGTGTAGCAATTTCGGCCTCCACTTGGGAAACTTCTGAGATTTAAACCAGACCTGAATCTTTCATCACCTTCATGTTCTGAAGAAATGTTGTGGTTTTCTCCTGTATTTATATACTCATCATCTGAGACGTATTTGATATTGGTAGACTCGTCGATGTAGCTAGAACCACTTGTGAGCCCGCAGTCGATGCTTATAAACCCTTCATCTACAAAGAGTATGTATCAGTTGAGCTAACTATTTCTTTTTATTGAAAATTCTGAAAAGTTGATATTCGCCATTTAAAAAAGAGTAAATTTCACCGAACTATATGGATGGATAAGATTTGGGCCTGCAAATCTAAAATTAAATCTGGAAGATAATCTACTTTCCATTAGGAAGCCAGGAACGAGGAACGAGCATGGAGTACTCTGGGCCTCTCACACGTGAGCCAGCGACGTGTTTGAGCCAGAAACCGAGGAAAACGGAATTTACATCGGTTCAATCTGGAACCGTATCACATAAAGATTTCAAATCCGGTTTTGTATTATTTTCCTTTTTATGTTTTGAGTCCGGATTGCAACATATACGTAACTAACTAACTATGGGTACAAGTTAGAGATAGGGTTAAGTATGGACCTCCGTGTGCCTAATTATTTGCCGAGCCTATTAACCGGTTGTATTGAATACAAGTGTAGGCGTGTGAGTTTTAGTTCATTGTGTCGAGGGTATTACTATTAGGGAGTCGACCAGTTATTGCTCTCGGTAGTTGCCGTGGGCTAGCTTGGTGGTGCAGTACAGGAAGGCGAGTGACCATGGTGGCAATGCGGGTGCGGGCCCTCGTGCAAGCACGGCGCTCGCAAAACCGCCGGTGTCCTCGTCGTGGGCCTCGTGGCTGAGTTCCCGATGGCTCTAGACGGCTACCCATGGAAGCTCTACCAACATATTAGCAGTCCCTCCGAATTTTTATGAGTTTTTGCTGATTTTTTTGTGAAACATCATTCAAACTTATTCATTTTGTTGTGAAACTTTGGTGAAATTCTCCCAAAACTACTAGATCCAGTCATCTTTCTCGTCATCAGCGATAGGGTCGTTTACCTTGTTATGAGCGATAGTATCCGAAAGATCCCACAACCCTCACATACCTCCTCATTTGGGTCATAAAGCGGTCCAACGTTGACCTGCCCATGTCACCATATGGCCCCACTTTGCCACCGTGAATGTCATGACAACTTCGAGTTTTTGCTTCACCCCTTGGGCGAGCAAGGAAGTGGAGGCCATGGTGCTGGCTAGTGGGAAGGGGGCAGCAGCACGTGAAGAGCATGCCACAGATTGTTTGCTTTTTAGTTTGTTTTTACTAATGCTTGTTGAAACTTTAGATGAAACTTAATGAAACCTATTGAAACTTCCTAAAACTTTTGGATTAAAACTTGATGAATTCTTCTAGAATTTCTTGAAACTTTTGAGTTGAAACATGATGAAACCTGTTCAAACTTCTTGAAATTTTTGGGTTAAAACTTGATGAAACATGTTGAAATGTACTAAAACTTGTTAAAACTCTTTTTGTTGAAGCTTAAGTTCAAAAATCTGAAACTTGTTGAGATTTGGTCTTAAAACTTTCTCAGAATTTTCTAGAAACATGTAGAACTTATTGAAACCAATAAAACTTTTTTTAAATGTTTTAACGGAACTTCCTAAAACTTGACGAAACTTGTTGCTATATCATTGTAATAGTATACCATTCTCTAGTCGCCTCCTGTAAATTTAGGGGTGCACGCACCATTGCATGTAACTCAAATCATATTTTTATGTTTTGAGTTAAAAAAGAAACTGAAAAGCCAATGTTGGCAGCATGCATGGATTGTGTATGCGTGAGATGAGTTACCGATTGTTCCTGTGTGCAAGTCAAGAATATCCTATTTTTGGATTGTGCTGAGTAGTCCTTCTTGCAATATGTTCTATTTACATTGGTTTGCGAGTTCTTCGTGCGTGGTACGTACGTGAATGATCGGGCTACTCGTGGATCAGCTACTTTTCTACTAGTTGATTCGTATCAACACCACGTTAGGTCAGATGCGTCGATTAATTACAAGGTTCATGGCGCCGATGATGAGGGCTAAGGCGTCGGCTCGCGTGGAGCTGGAGCTCTCCCAAACAGGGCCTAAGTCACGGCATGGATTTTGAATTCTGTGGCTGTTAATAGTCATATTCAGGGGGGAGAATGACAGTCACCTCATGATACTTTTCAGAGAAAAAAAGGCCAGTGAACTTGTATTCAAAATATCCTACAGAGAGCAATGGAACTTGTATCTTTTGATCTAGTTTCTATGGTGTGAATTTCTTGCATTTAGAACAAGAGGAATGCAGCGGTCAAACAGTTTTATACTTTTCGATAAAATATTTGCAAATATTCTATCAAGCCAGGTTCCAGAACATTTATGTTTAGATAAAATGATTGAAATTAATGCTTCGTTACTATGGATGGCTTTCTTGCAAGCACATGAAGTCGAGAAATATTTGAATAAGAGAGGTTTTTCTTCTCTTTTATATATCATTTAGATCATTAGACTCGATAAAAAAAGACCTATGAAGTTCTATTTTTTTTTTTGTAGTGAAATGGTCTGATTCAATATCTACTTGCAGCCTAATAAATTTTGTAGAATTACTTTCTGAATTGCATCATACAAGAGGCCAGATTTATATGAGTTATCTAAGTCAACTGTTGTTTGTATAGTACAGAAAAGTATTGCAATAGTGTGTGATGTGAAGAATATCTTTGTTGCAGGAGGCACCTGGATAATCTCAAGCGATCGAAGTAATTGCCTTTTTTTTTTAAGATGAAGCCAAGTAATTGCCTTTTGTAGATGAAGCCAAGTAATTGCCAGAGAGAGAGAGGACTACTTTCTGTCCATCTCCAAAAATAATGAACAAAAAAATAGCACCAAGCCAAGACATTAATTAAGGACTATTTTTTCAGTCCATCTCAAAAAATGAAAAAAGTATAGCAGGGAGCCAAGATTAATTATCAATGCATAATTCGCTTGTCTATAGTCGATGAAGCATTCAAACATGGTACATACGAGAATAATAAGATGTAGATTCATACCGAAGGAAGCTGGCTGAGCATATGCATGCAGTACCGTAGTGAAGAGAGCTAATAAAAAAACTGAAGAGAACCTCATCTCACTATTCTTTCTTCCTTTTAGCAACACAGTATGGAGCTCGTATCGAATCGATGATGGCGGATCTATTCTTGTTATATAGGCTAGTAGATGGTATACTTGTGATTTTGTGAGGCCAAAAGCATGCATGCATTATTTCTGTGTGGACCGAAACTAGAGCACTAGTCTAAAGTCAGACTGTTTCCATTTTAGTCTAAAGTCAGACTGTTTCCATTTTAGTCAAAGCACTCTAGTCTAAAGTCGCGCCCAACTATCGCTGTACGATTTGCAGCGACTATATGGACGAGGGACAAATATATCTTTATGGCTTTTCTTTTTGACAGTTGTATAAATATTAAATAGTTAGAGGTGTTTTTATGTTTTTCTTTTTGACAGTTGTATAAATATATCTTAGCATTTTAGTAAAAAACACTACTACAAAAGGGACTATATTAGACACATCATCACATATGGATAATTTTTTATGTACATCCCAAAAAAATGAAAAAAAAAAGTATAGCAGGGAGCCAAGGCATTAATTATCTATGCATGATTCACTTGTTTATAATCGATGAAGCATTCAAACATGGTACATACATACGAGAATAATAAGATGTAGACTCATACGGTCATACCAAAGGAATTAAGCTGGCTGAGCATATGCATGCCGTACCGCAGTGAAGAGCTAATAATAAAAAAGCTGAAGGGCACCTAATCTGACTATTCTTTCTTCTTCTTTTCTTGTGTGTAAAAGTTTAGCAACACAGACACAGTATATATGGAGCTCGTATAGAATCAATGAAGGTGGATCTATTTTTGTTATATAGACTTTTGAATAAAAAAGTTCAAACAAACAGCACCATAGACGTACTGCGTCCTTATTCGATGTAGTTTCTACGGTATAAGCTACAGTGTTTTTGTTTTCTGTTTACAAAATGTTTTTTGATTTTTTTTGAAAAAAATTCCTCTCTGTTAACGTGACTTACAATACTTTTGTTTTTCTATTTTTTAAAGAAATTTTCTTCTCTCTATTAAAATTCATGATTCATCCATGGAATACGGGACTTTAACTAACTAGTATAATATATATCTGGCTAGCTACTCGGAACGAAGAGATTTAAGAAACACACCCAATCACTATATTTTGAGCATGTTGTCGGTGATGTCCAAATTAAATGTTAACATCTTTGCAACTGGTTGCATGCACATGCAGATGCCTTCAAAGCAAATAGCAGTTTCAGAAAAAGTTATTATAATTAAGTTTTGGACCTCATGTGATGTTTCTTTTTTCAATGCCAATACTACACCTAAAAGTAACACACAATTTACCAAATTAATTCTTTCATAAAACCTGCCCCGAAAATCAAAATTTTGTAAGCAACTCCGAATAAGAGATGAAGAGGCTAATCTTATACTCCTCTAAAAGCTCGGCAGCTCTTTTAATTTGTTATTTTTGACCAAAACTTTGCTGCACAAACTAAAAATTCGTGACGTGCAGCTCATCTGGAAAAGGCAACGGTCGTTACTGCACCGTGATGACCAAGCTATTACCGACCCCTCTCACGCAAGTCAGATCGAAATTAAGCCAGGTCAGCCGTACGTCCTACTGATACCTCTGTCACAACATGCAGAATTCTTCACCTAAAAATGTTAATTAAGTGAGGGTGAGTACTTTTGTACTCAGCAAGACTTTTGCAAATCCTATTATATATGCAGGCCATTCAAAGGAAAGGCTTTCACGGTTAATTTGCATAAAGCTAGTTTGCAAAAGAATTTACTGAAGTATAGAACATAAACGGAATTTAAGTAAAAACAGTTTAATACGTAAGTATGAAATAGTAAATTTCACGAACCTCAGTTCCTTTGATCATCTCCATGAATCAATTGTTGACATCACATGTCAATCTGAAATAATTCTTTTCCAACAAGGATATCCAATCCAAATCATTATTCTCGACAACACAAGTCAAGATCCATATTTTGTAAAATAAAACAGCTAACTATATGATGATTTTACCAAGTGTCCATAACTGCGGGCGCAGCTAATCGATTAGTTTTTACTCTGCAGAGTTGTACAGTTTTACCCATAAGAAATGATCATCTCTTTGTGCAGCGCTATTAGCACACTTCCTTTAGTGTGCCGCAGAGAGATCAAAATATAATCGTTACATTACTTAACCCTAACTTTGCACCAGCTTGGTGACGACAAACCCATACTATGGCAGTAGAAGATATTTGTACTAGTACGACAAGTGATGATACATCAAATTGTCCCACTTCTCCCTACAGGGTAGAAGATATTTGTACATAGTACGACAGCTGGTGATACACCAGAGTGTCCCACTTCTCTCCCATAGTATGGTGTACACCATTCTCCAGCCTACCAATGTGCAAAGCTAGTTTTAAGGAACTTAATAGGTTAAGACTGTCCCATACCAGCACTTGTGGTTGTATGTATTTCTTGGCCTGAAAATAACCCATAGTTCGGTCCTTAATCTGATACAGGCAATAATCTCCCCCTACACTACGTGCAAAACCATGCACCTCCGGCTATTGCCAATAATTGCCCACATCAAAGCATAGTTTTATTTTCATTTTTTTAATTTAAAATACCAAAATCACCATCATGTCTCAACATGTCTAAGAATCATCATCATGCCTCAGCATATCTAAGTTTCATTTGATCAATGTCTCAATTTGGCGTATACTAAGTCTAAAGCATGGCTAAGTAAGATTATTAAACATCATGTATACCCGGAGTGACATTATATATTGTCTAACCATGATTCTAAGGTATCAAGGTTCACAAATTTATACTTGTCAAGGGAGTTTTAGGAATCAACAGATATAACTACCATTTCCCACAATATAGCAGAGTTTAATGAATATACGCATGCAACAAAAACATTTAATGAAAACATTTATAAAACTGGGATCAACATGGTCAAATGAGGTGCTTGCCTTACTCATTCACTGCTTATGATGAAGTCGGAGTCGAAGATAACGGAGGCGACGATGGAATCAACAACGTCAGGTTCTACACGTCGATCAACGGAAATATAGCAAATAGTAAACTTCAATAAGGGCAAAAAGAAAATAGATAGCGAGAACAAATAAAACTCTTCACAAGAAACATGGATTGCTCTTTATGAATTTATTAATTTTATTTTACGAATTCAAGATGCAAAAGTTGGTTAAGATTAAATAGATATGATCAATTCAGGCTTAAGGTGAATTCTTACCTTTAATTAGGATACAGATTCAAAGCAACATTTAATTAGTATTCTAGTTATAAAAAGCTAACCTATCAATTTACGCTACTAGCCTTATTTACATGATATTTAAGAAGATTCTGGTGATACAAACTTTATAATTATTGATTTCTCATTTATGCCTAAAGTTCATTTGTTCATATTATCTGATTCGGAAAACATACTACTTAGGGTTATACTACTATCAGGATTTATATTCAAGGTACGACAAAATAAGATTATTTCTTCGTATTATGGTAGTACATACTTTGGAGAATGTTTCTAAGTTAGTTTCATACATTTTAGTGTTTAGATGGGACATTATATTCATTGCTGAAAAAAAACTTACAAGACGAATGTTATCGGGAGTTGGATTTTATTTCAAGTTTGCGACTACGCCTTATAAGATAATTGAACCATATTTCAGACATTAGCTGGGGATGGCTTTATGAGTGTTTTAGAACTAGTTTCGTACTATTTTGCATTCCGAGACGTTATTCATATGAATGATTACTAAGATCTAATATGAATATAGTTCAAGTTTATACAAACATAAGTTATTTTTGCATAACCAGGGACTTTATGATTTTACTAATATTTATGAATTCATTTTACCATTATTTGATTTCATGAACTCAAGTTAATAACTATTTTAACTTCTATGTGTTTGAAAGACAATATATTTCCAAATATAATTCAATTCAGATTCAACCCTAAATGTTTTTGCATATCTAAGTTTATTGCTAATTTTTGGAACTTATACAACTGGTTTTACTTGATTTACATTCTATTTGCAAAAGATATTCATATTTGAATACTTAATATATCGAAAGCAATCTATTTTAGAAAATGATTCAAATTAAGTTAGAATCTAAATATTTTTATATATTTGGGTTCCTGAGGATTTAAGGTTTCTATCAAAATTGATTATATTCAAATTTGAACATGTTTGCATAGATTTTGTATATAGCATCATTTAATCAACTTCTTTTAGTTTAAATTTATAAATTTAAACAGAGTTTCTTATTTAAATATTTGTCATATTAAGGCTCCTAATATCATAAGGATTCTAACAAAATTTACTTTATTTAATTTGGAGTTTATTTGCCGAAATTCTATGAATGGCATATTTTGATCCCTTTTCTTTAAATTTAAATTCTAAACAAAGTTGAACTTCAAAATATTTTTGCATATTCTGAATCTACATGATTTTAGATGAATTTAGGAATTTATTTCACTTTATTTTGACTGTTAGTTCAAAAGTTATAAGCAATTGAATAGTTTCGGGTTTGAAATATACTAGAAAATGGAAAACTGCCCTAAAAGGAAAATACGCTTTCTCACCAAAACTACGCTTTCCGTTTGGGTTGGGCTGGACTGAGTAGCTGACATATGGGCCCCAGATGGTAGCGACTGGCACACTGGGCCCGCAGCATCAGAGAGTGGCGAGGGAGCCTGCGGCTGACAATAAGGGCCCGCATGATCGGCACGACAGAGGGACGCTTAAGCTGTATGGCATCTTGGTCCCGTTTGGCAGAGACCGAGAACAGGGCGCCCACTTTCGAAGCACGCCGGCGACAATGTAACGCCGGAGTTGAGGAATGGGTTCCAGAATGAGCTCTAGCAAACGTTTTCGCATACAGGGGATGTCTCTTTGGTCGTCGGCAACATTGGAAATCGGCGTGCCACCGGAGAGGGGCGGTGGGCGCCATGGACGGTGAGCCAAAGCTTTGAAGCTCTAACTCTTCTGCTCAAATCTCGTCGGCTAAAGCATCAGTGAGTCACTAGCACTTCATTTTCGTGACTCACTGGAGGAGGATACATGTGGAATGGTGTTACCACCGTGCACGGCCATGGCGAGCTCGAAGCTTCGATTCTTGCGACTTCATGGGGAAGAAGAACTCGAATTGGCGATGGGGATGGACTCTAGAGGTCACAAGGAAGCTTCGGTGTTGATGGTTTGGGTTAATTCGAAGTGTGGAGCTTCGCGCATGGATTTCCTCTTTTCAGGTCTTCACCGGCTTTGAGGAAGAAAGCGGTTAGCTTGCGCATGAGGAGTGGCTCAGATCAAGGTAGATGAGGTTGCTGTGATGGTTCCTAGGAGATAGCCGAGCTGGATTTTATAGCCGAAGAAGTAAGGTGGGGCAGTGTTTGAACGCAAGGGGAGATGGCGGCACCGCAGGTCTTTGCCGAGGAGATCACGATGGATTTCAGCGCTTCTTTGAGTCGCAGCAATCGAGGAGATGTCGTGGCAAGGAGCTGGCAGAGGTGAAGCCTCGGGGCAGGGAATTGCGGTTGGAGAAACAACAAGAAGGGAGGCGGTGGCTTGGTCTTTTCTGCGTGCGCAAGAGAGCACGGAGTGGGGAAGAAGAAGGGATGGACTGTGGCTGCGCTAGATGGATGACAAGTGGCGGATCCTGCGGTCGAGGTAAGAAGGACGGTTCACAGTATACTGGGTCAACTTGCCACAAAGGTTTAAGTATTCAAACCGACTTAGATTTTATAAAACTGTTTACAGAGGTTGGCCAGATGAAGATAAGGGCTCGGACAAATTTTGAGGTAAAAACTCCTTATATATATTTTATTAAAATTCTGACAATGTACAGTGCATAGAATTTTCAATTCTATTTTTTGATTTATTAAAGTGTCCCAATGAATCTTTTTATTTTTGAAACTTTGTTTTTCAGATGGATTTGAGCTAATAATGCTTCTGTAAAATTTTTAGAATTTTATATTTGATATTTAAATTATAAAAATTCTGACATTGCTATTTACAGCTTTATTGGTTTTCAGTTTTTGAATTTATAAATGATTCAGATGTAAATTTTTATTTCTGATATTTTTACCAGAGGTAGATATGGGTGTTAGGTCGACATGGTAAAAATATTAGCTTGAGAATATGTCGGAAGATTGCTACACAAATCTGACAAGGTCTAGATCAGCTTTTCTTATCTCATAATTATCACATGTTTTCTTTTTATTTTAATTGTCCAGATTATTTCAATCATCATGGTTTGGTTCTGGAAAGATGATGCTCTGAAAATTTAATATATATATATATATATATATATATATATATATATATATATATATATATATATATATATATATATATATATTTTACTTTTACCTTTTACTTTTACCATTTCATTGAATTTAACTTTTCTTGCAAATGCAAAAGCTCAAGAAATTGCAAGAGGATTCAGAAATGAAAATTTAAATGAAGATCACTTTCAAACTCATTTTGATATTTTATCTGTTTGGGGAATAACAATTTAAATTTTGAATTCCTTCTTTTTATTGAGATTATAATGGAAGAAATGAGGAAAGAATATTGTTTAAAATAAAAATCTTGATTTCAATTAGACTTTCAATTCATTTCCATTTTTAAATATAAACCTTTTATTTTTCTTTATCTTTGAATTTACAAGGTCATTACACCCACGCACGATGTTGTTAAATCTAATCACAAATAGTTTTAGAAGCGCGACCGTTAAAGTTATTGGTTTTAGTAAGAACCGTCTATGGTAATGTTATATCTCTTATGGTTTTATTACAAAACCGGATGTGATGATATTGAGAGATATCACAGACAGTTTTATCTACTAAATGTTTGTGATATCTATTAATATCACAGACGAGATTATCGAAAAGTCACCTATGATAATATAGTATGAATTATTAAACCACTGGTCCCGAAAGGATATCATGATTTTTCCATCCAGTATCTTTGGAAAAGTATGCCCAATTGGTTGTGTTTGACCATTCAACAAATATACTTTCCTCATTTGATCTATAATTTCATTGGTATAATGTTCTATTGACATTCGACGGCTTGGATCGGCAATAATTTCACTTGAATCAAATTCTAATCGAAACTTCTTTGGTTAAGTTACTCTCTCATCGGTTAAAGTACTATTTAAATTACTTGTGAAATAATTACACAAAGTTCGGTTTGTCTATCATTGAAAATCTACTAACAAATACAAGTGTTAATATCTAAACAGTGTATAATTATATAGTATATACTAAAGAGTAATAACAATAAAATTAATAAGTAATAATAGTACTACACTACTACTCATCCAGTCATTGGTCATCTAGTGATCCATTCCACAGTTCACAGAGACTGCTAGTCATGCACAGTGTCCGCTCGTGAGTCATGACGTGATTCAGTCGCTGTCGGTGGCAGTGGGCCAGTGGCAGACTCGAAACAGTCAGAATGCTAGTCCTCGGTCAAGTGAGCGCTTTGAAGTTCCTCGCTGGCTCGCTTCACGTCTTCCTCTGTAACTCTGTTCCTGCTTGGCTCTTCGCTGCTTCCGACTTCACTCTTCGGTCTTCTTCTAGATCCAACCCCGCGAGACCACGATCGGGCCCGACACCTAGCAGCAGTATGAAATTCCCCATTTTTGTGTGTTTTACTTCTTTTGATTCGGCGGTCTAGTGGGCCAGTGGGATGGATGTGATACTACAATTAGACCTAGTAGATACAAAAATGGTCCAAAATTAGCTTTTCTTCTTCCCGTGTTCTTGAGTTCGTGCTCTGATTTTATTCTAGGGAAGAAGAATAACCCAGTAAGCACGGCAGGCTGACTAATAACGGAAACGCTAATTTATAGTCGCCAGCACGGAGCCTTGCATGCGCATTTTGTGTCCGATGATGACACGTGGTAGCTCATGGTTCCATACATGAAAACTAGCTCGAAGTAGCAATTTCGCATGCAACGCAATTAACGAACGCAAATGGAAAATCGGATTAAGGGTACGATCAAACAAGTGTGTGAACGAAATTTTTTTGCTTATTTTGAATCAAATCTAAAAGTTATTAATTTAAAATTTTCGTAGTCGAAACATTTCGATTTGAATTTTTTCGAGGTGAAAATTTCGAATTTGAAATTTTTTTATTTAATTTTTTTCAAGTTGAAACTGTACGATTTGAATTTTTTTGATTGAAATTTTTTGACTTGAATTTTAAACCGGAACTTTTCGAACCAAATGTTTTTTGAATCAAAACTTTTCGAACCAAAAGCTTTTGAAACGAAAGTTTTATGAGTTGAAACCTTTTGATTTGAAACTTTCCGAGCTAAAACTTTCTGATTTAAAATTTTTTAATTTAAAACTTTTCCGTATTCAAACTTTCTGAGTTGGCACTTTTCGATTTGAAACTTTTTAATTTGAAACATTCCAAGTTAAAACTTCCTAATTTTAATTTTTTAAATTTTTTTTAGTTGAATTTTTTTGGGTTGAAACTTACTAATTTGATATTTTTGATCTGAAATATTTTCGAGTTGATACTTTCGATTTAAATTTTTCAACTTGAAATTTTTCGAGTTGAAACTTTCTAATTTAAAATTTAAATCACGTGTCCTGTTTTAAATGCCAGACTGTGTTCTCCGTAACATACCTCACGTCCATCCACATGTCGCCGTTCGGTTCCTGCCGCACACACAGAGCGGAAAGAGCGACCACAAATTAGTCGCCCTGGTCACCGAAAGTGCTGCTAATGGGCCGAAGTCTATCCAAGCCTGAAATTTTGTTTCTTTGATCCAATCTAATATGGGCCGGAAGTACAAAGGCCTAGGTCCAATTCCATCCCCAAATTAAGGTTTGGGCCTTAATCCGGGCCACTGCTCTCCTCCTCCAGAACGTCCAAACAGATGAGCAAAATCTTGATTCCTTAATCGCTATACATCAAAGCAAATCAAAGTCCTCACAAAAAGGAAAGCAAATCAATGCAGCAGCAACAAGGTCCACATAGTCGTCATCGACAAGATCAAGCTCAGCAAGCCCGACTACTATGCGGTTCTCAACGCCACGACGCCGCTCAACGGCAAGCCCTCCAGTGAGACCCACGGCGCCATCAAGAGCAAAGACAGAAGCGCTTTGCAGCTCAACCCGCCAAAAAATAGCATCAGCGGAGCAGCGTTCGGCACCTACAAGCTCATCAACGAGGCATTCATTGTGCTCATGGACATCAAGAAGAGCAAAAGCGGCGGCAAGCACGCTACGCCCCGGCAAGAGAACATCAGAAGCTTCTCGGCAAGTCACAATAGCAACAATAGAAACAAGGTGCGAGAAGAGGAACAAGACGACTACTATGGCGGGATGGACAGGAGACGCAATCGCCGTAGTCGGGAAATTCTGATTCCCAAATACTAGTCAATAGTTGGCTGCGATTGTGGCTCTCTGCACTGAGCTTCTTGGATTGTTTCTCTATTTTGGTAGGAGAGACGCAGATCTGGGCCAGTGGAGGCCACCGACGATGAGCTCAAATCTGGTTCAGCCGATCTGCCGCCGTTTGAGGTCATCGACACCGAGATTCCTCTTCTTCTCCCTTTCGGTCGACGGCACGGTGCATTCTCTTTCGATCAGTCATCTCTCTTCAGTTCTGATATTAAAAGTGAGGCCCACAGCTCAGTTCAATACTAAATCTAGCCCAAAACACAACATATCCAATTTTTTTCCAATTTATTTGCAACTTTGGGCTAGCCTAGTCTTAAAGCATGAACAGGCCCAAGCCCATTATAGCCTGGTCACGGAGGCATGCTCTTTTGATATGCATAACTATAAAATTTTTGAAACTTCGATTATCAATATTTTTTTACATTATTAGTTTGTATATATAAAAATTATATGCATAAATTTATCTCAAAAATTAATTTTATTAGATTATAAATATATTACAATGTAAATTAGTGGTCAAAGTTACATTTTAGTGATTTTATTAGTGTGCAAGACGATATGTATTTATGATTAGAGTGAGCTACCATGCATTTTCTAACAAATAATCCTGAACATTATGTCATCTTCGCCCTACAGCGGGCTCCCACGACTTCTTCGTCAACATCTTCTTGACTCGCCTGCTTGACTCACGTCTTCCAACGCCGGATGTAACCGGCGAGTCCACCCCTTCTGTATGTACATTGGCACTCTCCTTCTTTCATTTCTGGTAGATATTTTCGTCATACGTCACGCCTACATGTTTGTTTGTCAGTATTCCGTAGGAATATCGAATTATTGATCGCTGTTTCATATATGAAATCAGCCTTCCATTTACTTACAGACGTCCCCAGAACAAGAGATAGTTGTGCGGATCGATCTCAGACATTCTACGCAAAGGAAGTACAAAAGGCACAACCGTAGGTAATCGCTTGTGCTCGACCAGTGTTGCTCCTATTCACAAAAGAAATCTCGCATTTTACAAGTAGAACGCATGTTATAGAGTTCATGATGCATGTTTTTTTTCTTTCTAATTTTGTTTCGAAATGCACCTCAAACACATCACCCCGCAGCACAAGCATAGCTGCAACTCCATGAGAAGCATGAAAGTTTAACGTTAGAATTGGCCTTCAGCATTATCATCTCGGTGTTGGCATCGAGTTGGTCGACAACTCGGCGTTGGCACCACCTTTGCTATGGTCACTGGTTCTGTCCCTTGCATGGGCTTCTTCTAGTGCTAAGGCTTCCTTTAGCTGTGCTACCACCGTACTGATCTGTCATGGACCGCAAGGGGGCCTTGGGCTGGACGTGGCCTTGGGCTGGACATGGGCTTTGGCTGAGTGCAAGGCAATATAAAAGGAGGAAGCAGCCGGCCAAGGGCATCGAAGAAATTGACATTCGCCTCGACTTGTTCCCCTCACTGTTTGTTCTTCCCCAAGCTCGATTCTCCATTCCCAGCCCCTTTCTTCTTCTTGATCCTTGTCTCTCTCTTTCATCAATTTGTATCCCAAGTACTTGGTGTTTTGTGTTTTGCTGTCAATCTACTTACGGTGTGGAATTTATCTGTGACAATCAAGTGTGGAATATAACATTTGGTATCGAGCGGTTCATCTTAAATAAATCGCCGCCGATCTCGTCGCGCCTCGGTTCCGGTGCTTCCATAGCTTGATTCTTGGCGTCTCGCCTTCTCGCCGCTTCCTCGGCCTCTCGCGGATCGTCGTCTTTGGCTTACAAATCTTGTCAGCCGTTGGGTGCTTTGGCCGTCGGACACTCACGGTTCCTCGGCGTCCGCACCACCTCAGGCGGCTTCCTCCGAAACCGCAGTCATGGCGCCAAAAAGCGAGCGTAATTGAGGCGAAGATGACCACGACCATGGCGTCGGTGGAGAACCGTTGGAAGGTATGAATGTTCTGTTGAAAGCAGATTTTAGATGTTGTTGTGGTGTGAAATCGGAGGTGGGGAAAGTTCGTTCGAGGTGGAGGTGATACAAAGAAGAGTGGAAGTGTTGGAAAGCGCGCGATGGTACGTGGAACCGGCCGTCTTAGCGGTGTTGCCTCCGATCAAATCTCGGTTTCAATCTCTGGCGATGGGTGAAGAAGCGGTAGCGGTGAGCAGCAAAGCGGATCGGGAGCAATTACAAGGAATGGAAAGGAAACTCGGGTTACCTTGAGGCATGAGTAAGTCGAGGGTCCGGTGCTCTTGAGATGTTTGACGTCTTGGCGTCGACAACGCTGACCGTAGGCGCCATCTCCTCCTTCTTTGGTTATCTGCCGTCCGGTGCCACCCCATCCTCCGGATCCTCTCTGAACACCGTGAAGGTATCGATCTGGTGGCACATCATCGATGAATTCTGGTCCAATCCAGCGTTTATTTGAGATTACGACCGAGAACGAGGAGTCTTGCACTACCTACAACATGCTTAAGGTGTCTCGCCACCTATTCAGATGGACAAAGGAAATTGCGTCGTGGATTACTATGAGCGAGCTTTGATAAATGGTGTCCTAAGCATTGAGAGAGGAGGGATCTGGTGTGATGATTTACATCTGCCCCAGGGCCTGGAAGATCAAAAGCAGTGAGCTACCATGGTGGGGAACACAGTATGATTCATTTTGGTGCTGTTATGGGACTGGGATAGAATCATTTTCCAAACTAGGGATTCTATCTACTTGAGAAAGGAGACAAGCGGCGTTATACATCATTCAATACATACCGAGCACTTTCAATTGGAAGACTGCAGGTCTTAGTGTTGCTCAAAGACAATGAAGCCCCTCACTCATCGGATCGGTATCTTCAAGTTTCACTTTACATCTCTGCAAAGATAAGCAGTCAATTTGCAACATGAATGTGAGAATACCATCATGGACATCATAAATGGCGCAAAAGCAACTTTGAATGACAAAGATTTGCAATTAGCATCTCCGGGGACTTTCCTTACAATCACCAAGCGGTGGGATAGTGGCGATCACTTGGTACTGCAGTTACCTATTAACCTAAGGGCGAAGCAATAAAAGATGATCGGTCGAGTTTTCATCCTCGCAAGCAATCTGTTCGGACCGTTCCTCCTTGCCGGCCTCACCATGGGAGATTGGGACCTGGCCGCAAGCGCCGCGATTCAGTGGATCACCTGTCCCTTCGTCATACAACTTCGGTGGTGACACTCACGCAAGAATCCCGGCAACACCTTCGTCCTCTCAACAGTAAACACCTCCTGACGATGCAGAGAGTGGCTGAAAGGAAAGGAGCGCCGCCGATCCACGCAACATTGAGTGCTTCCCGTGGCTCGACCAAACGCCATGCCATCAATGGCATCGCCATGAAGTTCACACTGCGATGATCGAGCCGTTTGACTCGCCTGGGATCATGATCACAAAGGAAGAGCTATATGTGCGTTTGAATGGAGAGATGGAAGACATCAATCAAGACATTACATATATTCACGAAGTTAAAGATTACCTTGGCCTCCAAGTTGCATGGGTTCTGGACCATGGTTCCCATTCATTTTCACCAATGTGCTTACGGGAGAGTGTTCTATGTGTGCAGGAGGTGCGTGCATTCGATGGGAATCTGGTAGCTCAAAGCTGCGGTTCACCGGGAGAATATGGAAGGATACATACTGGTGGTACATCACTTGTCATTCAGCAAGACCTTCCATGGGATCTGTTGCATTCCTCAATTTCAGATACACATTGCTTCGATTGTCTTCTCGGTGAATCTGCTAACTTGTGGGGACATAATATTCTTGTGTTGTCGACCGCGTTCAAGTACTGCAAAGCATGTCCAAAATCAGTACTTCACATACCTATTTGTTCTTGAGGCGGTGACAAAGGCAAGAGATTTCCTTGAGCGGTGAGAATATGGGACTCGGCATGCAAGAAGTTCTTTTCCTTGCTAATAGCGATATTGTGGCTCATTTCTTTGATTCTACTCTAGTGCATGGAAATTTGGCGCAAAGTGGTCGCTAAGCTGGATCATGGGTGACATTTACCTTATCTGAAAAATGAAAAACTCTCCATTGATGAAGTTAAATTAACACCTCTGGAGCTTTTTGAAGCGATCGCGTTCATAAAGAATGGAACTATCGATGGGAAGATTGGCAAGGAGATTCGGTTGAGCTCATTGCCAAAGGCGGAGCTATTAAGTCTGTGATAGAAGAGAAAGATTTGGTTGGATAGCGAGATCCGGAAGACAATTGTGGCAATTGTAGATCAAGTGCTTCTTGACAATCCAAAGCAACTTGAACGATGTCGGGTTGGGAAAACTAAGTTGCAGGAGCTGCGGTTCTTGAGGATATGTGACCCAAATCATCGGCTTGGGGACAAGCCGCATTTCAACAGGAGGGTATGTCATGGACCACAAGGGGCCTTGAAATTTGGGCGTGGCCTTAATGGACATGGGCTTTGGTGAGTGCAAGGCAATATAAAAGGAGGAAGCGGCAATGACCAAGGGCATCGAAGAAATTGACATTCGCCTCGGCTTGTTCCCCTCACTTTGTTCTTCCCCAAGCTCGATTCTCCATTCAGCCCCCTTTCTTCTTCTTGATCCTTGTCTCTCTCTTTCATCAATTTGTATCCCAAGTACTTGGTGTTTTGTGTTTCTTTGTCAATCTAGTTTTGGTGTGGAATTTATCTGTGACAATCAAGTGTGGAATATAACATAATCGTTGGCCTTTCACCAGATGCCTCCTTTGTGCACAATAGTGCTATGTCGACAACCTTCCAGACTGAACTGGAGTCGTACTCTTCATGAAGCCGTGGATCAACAATTGCCACAATATTGCCCATCTAAACCTTCCTCCTTATGCGGTGCACAATGTCTTTGATCGATGAGTACGTGTAATGGGAACCTCACCATTACAATCTCTAGCAAAACCACTCCAAAGTGAAGACATCACTACTCATCGTGAGTCTGCCGCTAACGTAGTACCTTGATAAGAATAATTAGACCAATGTCATGGTAGCCTGGTGTATATGTAATTAAGTAGAAAATGAAGCAATAAGACATCTGATCTTTTCTGACAGTGCAGTTATTTTACTTTCTAATATTATCTTGCTAATTTTTTTTCATAGAATAGGTATAGGAACAAACTGTGGGTCAATGTAGCCTAGAGTTCCAGCAGCAATATCAGATATATGACTTTTTGCAACATCCAGATAAGATTTGGACAATCCAAAATCTGAGATCTTGGCAACCATATTATGCCCTAGAAGAATGTTGTGCAACTTCACATCTCTATGAATTATTGGTAGTACACATCCTGTGTGCAAGTAGTCCAAACCTATGCCAAAGATCACATGTTAAACATGGATTTGCACGTGCGATAAAAGATACGGCAAAGAAAGATGAAATGCGGTGGTGTCTTCCAAACCACACCTTAGGCAGATTCAAGCGCAATTCGCACTCGATCACGCCGCCATCTCAATGCTTGAACAACAGCATTTTGTCCTGTGAACTCAAAATCAGTATTGCAGTTAAATTTGAGTTGGAACATCAACCAAGCTAGTCTCTTGTAGAGTGAGGATACTAATAAAAATAGCACAGTCTGAAATACAATCCAAGTCGAGGCACGATGGCTACAACAATCTAATAATAAACATCATGTAAATCTCTGGCATGTTGCATGATTGCTAATGAACTGAAAACCTAAAGAAACAAGGAAAAGTGGTAGGTCATATAAGTAGAACCTTTTATTCCAAAAGGACATTAGTCAAGGAAAGGAAAGATTTAAATTTCAAATTCTCATATTACAAACCTCTTAGATGATCATGAAGGCATCCATTAGGCATGTACTGATAAACAAGGGCTAAATGTTCCTCTTTACTGCAGTAGCCAACCAAAAAAACAAGATACCTATGATGCACAGTTGTTAAGCTCCTGACCTACAAATGATATCAAACATAATCAGAATCAGAGTATCGTTTGAAGTGTTGCGTTACTTCTTGAATCAAATTCAAAGAGTGAACAAGTAATGGGAACATTGTGCCTTTGCATTGGATCTTGCAGCACTTGATCGTATCTTGATGGCATGCACCTATTCTAGCTTATCTAATTATCTCTAAGCTCGTCAAACTTCTTCTATAGTGCATTAAACTTTCTCTGCTGGTTCTGATCGCACAATCTCTTAAAAAGCTTCGTAAGGTCCTTGTTCTTGGACTGCTTGTAGAAGTTGGCACCCATGTTCCTCTTGCACCACCTACTTCACAGATCAGGTCAAGGATGTGTTTCTTCTCCACCTTCTTGTAACTGCACGACCACTTTTAATAACTTGGGATACCGATCATGTATAACACACACTCCAGGCTACTGATCTATGATGCCGGCTTTCACGTTTCTTAGAAACCAAAGCCAGCTTTCTGTGTTTTCATCCTCCACGAATGCAAGCGCTATAGGAAGAACCTGGCTATTGTCATCTACTTCAGCCCCTTTAGTTCCAAAAACTCTAAGCACGTGCAATCACGTTTTCGACACTCTACTTCGTGCAGCTTGAGGTCATGCAATTTACTATCCAACGAGAACATGTGATAAAATCATCTGTTAACTGTGCTCCATGAACTCTCACCGGCACGTGACAGGCTAGCCACGACACTTAAAAAATGACTAAGTTCCACCCCTTGTGCACTCATCTGCGGAACACCTTCTCCGTAGTGTATTTTAAATTGTACTCATTCATCCATACTTGTCAAGCATTTCATGAATTTTTTAATGTGCGCACAACATAACGCTAACACGTTTTAAATTCTCAATCTACCCATACTACTACATCTATGTACCACAACGATGTATTTTACACTACTTCAAACAATTGTTGTAGTCATACAAAAACTATTTTTTTTGTATGACATTGTGTCTTGCATAATTCTAGCATTTTTTATATCCATAACTATTGTTACTCTATACAACTAATTACTTACAAACCTAAATAATTGTCGGGACCCGAATATGCATATCCGGACCCTCTGTGTATACCGCACTAGTCCAGAATCCCGCTAGTGCACACAGGCTCAACATTAGTGAATATCACAATCATACACAGCGGAAATAAGATATAAGACATTATATACTAAATATACTAGTTGAGTGACCTTATGGTCAACTTACTTAACGATGCCTCACAAGGTGAACAATCAAATTGAGCTATGCGGAATGAAGGCGTAGGTAACCCCTCGATTATACCGCGAGTAAGCCGACAAGGCTCGCACCCTAAACATTCGTCCCTTCATGGTACACCTTCTTGAAAGATCGATGATGTTGTAGGCAAGGGTGAGTACATAAAGCACTCAACAAGTTGTGCATGAATGCAATTCTAACATAACTATATGCAAGGCTATTCCAAAGGAATGGCTTACAATGGCTATTTTGTAGTAAAGCAGCATTTATGAACAAATACAATAAAAAGATTGAAAAGACAGTAAAACAAATAACAGTAATAGATAGATTCAGCATTTCTCAATTAAACCCAGTTTCTCATCCTAAGTCAAGATTCAACCTCCCATGGCAACCTGCCATCCATCCCAAGTTTTCATTTTGCAAAAAGTCTAATCCCTTGACTGTAATTCCCGAGCATTGCTCAATACCGTGAGCACGGCTATCCGAATAGTTTGTACACTCTGCAGAGGTTATGCACTTTACCCACACGATACAACCATGCACCACACAGGCGAATGATTATAACAAAGCCTTTACAATGCACCACCTTAACCTAGTACTACCCGCTGAGGTTTCAACACTGATGGGTTACACCACCACAACAGGGCCCCCTCTTGCGCCATGTGAGTTTCCTCCGTACACCTGGACTCACACCACCACGATAGTACTCAAACTAAGGCATTGCAAATTAGTCGGCTAGGCTGCCCCATAACAGACATGTGGTTGCATGATTGACTCAGGTAAAAGGCTCGCAAGGTTAAGTCATTAGGATTGATTAAAGCAAGACTTGCACATACCCTCTGCCCATCGGGCCCACCTTGGCACACTTGCCCTTACCACTTACTTCAATCTAAGTGATTACCAACCCAGTTGATTACCAAGCACCACATGCTATCCACAAATCAACATCGTTGCGTGACCTCCCCGCCACAACAACTCAATCTCTTTGTGTGACCACACATGACACACAAATTCATATCATTGTTCCATATTCCATTAGTCAAGATTATTAATCAGTGATTCATGAACATGTGATGATGTGGTATGGCTAAGCATTTCTAATCCGATCTAACCATCCCATGTTGATTTTATATTTAACCAACTATAGTGAACCAACCTAAAGTGACAAGGGGATTATGCATACAATTGGCAAGGTAGGGTGTAATTCAAAGGGTACATTAGCTAATCCCGAAATTAGGTTGAAATCATTTATACACATAAAATAACATGCATTAAAGTAAAACTAAATAGCAATCTTTGCAAACATGGGTTCAACATGATCAAAGCACAACTTGTCTTAGGAAAACCCTTATCCATGCTCTGGACCTTGGTGTTGAGTTGATGAATCTCCCCCAGTTGCATCGCACAATTTATCGTCTACGCGAAACGAAAGAGAATACAAAATAAATACCAAAACAGAGAGCAAGGAACTCAAAAATTCAAACAAAAACCACCATTAGATAGATCTCAATTTTACAAATTTTTAGAAATTTGAACCACCCAAATCGAAGTTCGTATGCAAAAGTTATAGCATTTAGAAGTTTGAAAATAAATTAAATGGAATTTTTAGATTTAATAGAATTATTTTTCTACTGGAAATTGGATTTATGACGTGGCCGCACCAGAACTCGACACGTGGACCAATCGGGTTCAACCACGTATGCTCGAGTCCATGGACGCGATCCACGCCCGGCTTGGTCCACGGTGGACTCGGCTCACGACACGGTTACTGGTGACACGCGGACGCCGGCTGCGGCGTCGATCTTGGCATAAGCATAGCGTCATCACGATGTCGACCCGCACCGATGTCGCCGCGCTGGCTTGGTCAGCGGCGGCTCGACTCCCGTGCCCACCACGCGTCACGGACCCAGCCGTTCGTTTGAACGGACGGCTGAGATCGGACCGACATCTGCCCGTCCAGCGATGCGCATCGTGGCATGCCATTGCGACACAGCACGACACAGGCCTTCGGATCGACATCGAACGGCTAGGGTTGCATCTATTACAATAAGCGTGATCTAATCCCACCCGTCGGATCTAGATCTAACGGCCCTAAATAGATCTAGCACGAAATAGCGGATGGGACAGCGGTAGAACACGGCGCTTGGATGGCGATCTAGCGATCGGCGAGGCTGGGGAAAACGGCGATGCGCATGGCGCTTGGCGTGACTCGGTTGAATGGGTTACCCTCGTCGCCTCCTCTCCGAGAACTCGAGGTGACCTTCAAGACGGCGAGGCTTCACCGGCGCGAAGCGAAGAAAGACCGTGGCGGACGATGACAATTTCGGCGAGAATCCGGCGGTGGCGGCTTCGGTGGAAAACCTAGGGAATCGACGGCTTGGGAAGCGCTCCACATGGCTGGGTACTTATATCGGCCTCGACGTGCGGGCCCGAGCCAGAAATCGCGGAGATCCGTGGCAGCGGTGGATTCCGGCGGGCTCTCGGATTCCACCGGAGTGGCGCAATCTCGACCGTTGGATCTACATCGATCCAGCGGGCGCCACGCTGATGATGACAGACAGACGCCTCTTGGTGTTGAATCTGAATCAGCGATTGACGCTAGGGTTAAGACTTCATGGCGGTCGAGCCGGGCGTCCTTTGTAGCGACTCGGTCGCTCGGTGACTGCTTCGATCGGATGGAATTTCAGCGATTTAATCAATTTTTTTAATCCTCAAAAATTCATTTAATGCATTAAAAATAGTAAAAAGCTCTGAAAAAAATTCTAGGAAATATTTTGAGGCATTTTGGACCTAAATAGAATATTTTCAATAAAATTTTATATTAAATTTTTAATTATTTAATTAATTCAAGAAAAGGATTTAATTCAAATTGAATTCAAATAATCCCAAATAAATTCCAAAAAATTCCAAATAATCCAAGAACACAACAAAAGCAAGGGAAGAAATTTTTGGGATGTTACAATAATTCGCTCGCTAAAAAAAATTATTGGCAGTCTACACAACTAATTACTTACAAAACTAATTAAACTGGCATGGAGATCGTCTTCCACGGCCGGCTGCACATATGAACCTTGGAAGTTAGTGACAAATAGGTCACACAAGTCCTCCCACAAGTGCACCGACCCTCGGGGAAGGATCAACAAACAAGAACAGGCGGACCCCATCAGGGCTGTTGGGAAATAATTGGCCATGGCCTTTTCAAATCCGCCCGCGGCCCGCACCACCGTCGTGTATATCTGCAGGAATTCCTTCGGGTTGGTGGTGCCGTCATATTTCTCGATGGATGCCAGGTGAAACCTCTCGGACCACGTAACATGACGTGGCCGACGGGAGAACGCCTGGCACCCAACGCCGTAGGGGGAGTCGCGCCGTCCACCTGAACCCCGGCCCGACGACCGTGCCAGGGAGTGCGAACCTTGACTCCCCAAAGAGTCGGAGGAAAGTACATCCTCCTCGCTTTGAAGACGGGCATCAGGGGAGGAGTCATCGCCCCTAAGAGCCATCAGCCTGAGCGCAACGACGCTGCAAAAGATTGTGCAAATCGCTGCCGCGCCACTGGCGATGCTTCTCCAGATGATCCCTCAGATCCCCGCATCCCCCCGCGCGAATGAGGTCCGCGTCTTGTACGGCTTTTCCTTTGCTCTGGCCCTCTTGGCTGTGGCGCTTCTACTCGGTAATTTGGAAGCTGGGAGCGATCGACCGCAGCCCCAACCGAGTCCGAAGGTACTCGACCGTCAGTGCCCCACACGAGATCTAGGCCCGTCCACAGACCGCGATGTCTCGAGCCGTGGCCGCAGCCAGTGTGCAGCAAGTTCCACCGGTGGTCAAGAGGAGACGAAGCGCATGTAGATTACGAGCCGGGTGGTTGCTTCCATAGCAAGCCGCCGCGCAGCACTGCTCTCTTCTTTCAGGGGACCTGACCACCTCCCTCCCAGGAAGGCATGCAACGATCCCGACCGGTGTGTATGCGCGACACGTCGCGAACCTTGCTAGGTTCTGCTAGTTCTTCTTGCTTCGAGTGTGAACCCGCCATTGCCGAAAGATGACCCGAATTTTTTGGAGAGATGGCTGGGTGAGCTATCCACTACCCCCCCACCTGGCGCGCCCTGTCGGCGGTTTTGGCTAGAAAGTATTCTCCCTAGACGGAGTCCGGGGTTCGGTAGAAGGGGTTTTGTGGCTAGACACCCTATGAACTCTCTTGATTCATGAACATGATGATGTACCCAGGTTCGGGCCCCAGGATGGGTAATAGCCCTACTTCCTACTCTGATTCACGCTGAGTGTGGATGAATTGGATTACAGTGTCTACTTGGTCCTAGCTTTCTCTTTTTTCAGCCTTCTTCTTTTTCCTCTCTATGGTCGACTGGACTCCAATCCCCCCAATCCCATGCACCAGAGCTCCCTTATATAGACCGGGTCAGGTTGGCCAAAGGGGGTCAACATGACATCATTCTGATTACACTTCATTTATTACACCGGTCATTGTAGCCTCATCCCTAAGCCTCATTATCAGCGCCACGACATGGCCTCACCTGGTCCGCCCGAGAAGCAACTGGCCTGTGATGGGCTTGGTAAGGAATGTCAAAAGAACAGGCCATCGTGTCGTCGGCAGAGTCAGACACAATAAATGACCGTGGCATGGTTCTGACATGGCTCTGACATGACTTGTCAGAGAAGGAGGCTTCGCGGTGAAGCCTTCCTGATCACCCACCTGCTCTCCAGGCTGCCCCAAGCGGTGGGGCCTGATCTCCCGCCTGCTCGCCAGGACGCCACGTGGGCCGGTCACCTGGCGGAGGGGCTTGATCGCCCGCCTGCTCGCCAGGCCGCCCCATGGGCTGGTCTAATAGCGATGGGGCCTGATTCGCCTGCCTACTCGCCAGGACACCACGTGGGCCGGTCGCCTGGTGGTGGGGCCTGATCGCTTCGCTTCCTTTCATGAGGTCGCCACATGGGCCGGTTGCCTGGCGGTGGGGCCTGATTCACTCGCTTGCTAGCCAGGCCGCTACGTGGGCCTCGCGGTCCCACCTAGCAGTAGCAAAGAGGGTACCCCGGCGTAAAGTACGCCGACACTTGCGTTCAAACCCTGCACACCGCCGCTTAAGCCGGCTATAAAGGCACCTTCAGGATCGCTAGAGGCCGCGCATCATTCCCTTCTACTTCTCCTTGCTTTCCTCCAGTAAGACGCCCGAAATTTTCTCCCCTTCCGCCATTACCGCATACCTCGGAGCTCAGAAGCCAACTGCGATTCTCGTAACCCAAACAACCATTCTCAAATTCTTTTGATCCACAACATCGGTAGCTCATGAAAAGCAAAACCCATGAAAAGTTTCTGGAACATTTCTCCTACAACCCCGCCGCCACGGTGTTCTACTTCCTCACGGTCATCCACTCGAAGCCCCACTGTTCTGACTCTCCTCCGACCGAAGTGAGTAGGAAAATGGAATCCCTAGCATCCACTAGTGCCTAATGTACTACCGATTCAACCCCTAATGCCCTGTTCATCTTTTCCGGCGAGGTACCTTCTCCGCCGCCGCCCTTCCCCGGTGGCGACTCACCTCAGGGCCTCTCCGCTTGAATGGGTTCCACCATTAGATGCGCCTTGACCTCCTCTTGCTATTTCCCCTGCCAGCCGATCAACCTCGCCGCTTCTCACGCATGCAGCGGCGTCCCTCAACTCCGCCTGTTTTTGGTCCACGCCCACGGGCCCCTTTTGTCAGCCAAATGCAAGCAAGGCAGTTAAAAGGTAAAAGGCGCTTCCAGTACTAGGAAACGTATTTCATTCTTTTAAATGCATTTTCCAATCGGATAAATATTCAAACATGAATATCTTTCACATTTTCAATCCAAATAAGATGAAATAAAATCCTAAAATCATATAAAATCCAGAAATTTCATAATATATAAAAACATTTAATTTTTGAACAACAAAAGAATTGTTTGAATTAAACTTTGTTAATGACCTTAATATGGTCTTTATATTAAATCTGTGAACAATAGGTCATAAAATAATATTATAAATTTTTGTATGATGAATAGACTAGGATGAATTTAAATATATAAACACATTTAATTTTTGATTCAATGAACAATTATTAAAATTGAAAATGGTATAAACACTATTATGGACATTATTGCATATATGAAAAATATAACTTCTAAAATCATAAAATAAATGCTTATGAACTTCGGAATTATAATAAACCTAATCATGTAAATATATTTAAATTTTGAACTAAGTTTAATATATTTGCTTTGCAATCATTAGTAAACCTTAGTATGGCCATTAATAACAATGAAAATATAATAGCTCATAAAATGATGAAACAATTTGCATGAAGCCCTAGAAATAGTAAGGACCCATCTATGTAAAAATATTTAGAATAGGATTTGCTTTGCATTCTTTTGATAAAAGAAAAGCAGATCAAAACAGTAAATAAATAGATAATCTATCACAGTTAAAGCCAAAATAACACAAAAATAGCCTTAAAACACTCTTAGGGTTGTGACCTGCTAATACCAGAAAAATGAATACAAGATCATGTATAGAGTAGTCGCAACTTGAATAAGAACACGACTCATTACAACGTTAACTTTGTGACCATTTATGTTGTTTCAACAACAGATAAAATAACTCGTCTAGATGCTAGAATTTATGCAATCAGATTAGAAACATTGTGCAAAGTTCATACTACCATATTCTAGAAAAAACATTTTATTTATAACTAGCTTTTCATCTAAATCCAGCTAATTCAATACCCCTAAGTGATAATCGTAAACTTCACCTTTCTCGTCGATTCCGTATAACGTAAACTTTATAATGCCACATAAGCTTTTTCAACAATGAATATAATGTCTCGTCTAAATCTTAAAACTTATGAAATTAGCCCAGTAGTAGTATAGATTACCTTAAGCTGAGGAAAGAATCTAATTTTCTCATGTTTTGAATATAAATCCTATTTGCAGAATAACCTAAAGTATTATGATTTCTAAACTTGATAATTTGAATAAACGCACTCGGTAATAATAAAGAAATCTGTAGTTAAGATATTTGTATCACCAGAACCTTCTCAAATACCATGGAAATGATACCAGTAGCCTAAATCAGTAGATCAAACCTGTGTAAAGCTAATTCTATGCAAAATCAATCGAAGAGCAAGTGCTATTCATTCATAATATAATATAATCGCTTAAGCCTTTTCAGTAGTTCGCAAAGCATATCGTCTAAATGCAAATTTTATGAAGAATGGTTTTGAAATGATCTTTAGGATATAATCTGCAGTAATCTAGAAAAATATTCTTATTTCATCTTGCTTTGAATCTGAATCCTGATAGAGCAAAACCCTTAAGTGATAAGGTTTCCATAAATGCATTATGCATAGTACAGTCTATAAACCCTGTAACCAATGTATACTTCTATTAATCTAAATAACTTTTGCATCTTGAATTCGATATTATAAATAAAAGAATACCTAATTTTAGCTTCTTGAATTCGTAAAATAAGAAAAGATAATTCATAAAAGAAACCACGCAATGATCAAGCTGCTAAAAATTTGAACGTAAATTCTTAATCGTTTAAAACGCGAGAGCTTGAAATCATCTAATCCAAACCCTATAATATTCCTGTTTTCTTCAGCGAGTTTTATTTGGTTCTCTATCCATCTTCTTTTGCCATTATTGATGTTTCTTATTTGCTCTTTACTGCTTTTAGTCGATATCGACTTGTAGAATTCGATGTCTTTAACTTTGTCATCGCCATCGTCAGCCGCAATCCTCATCTTCGTCGTAAGCAGTGATTAAGCAAGGAAAGCACCCCTTTGATCTTATTGATCCCAGTATTTAATTTTATTTTTATTTATCAAATGATTTCATGCATGCGTTTACTTTCTGTAAATTTGCTATTTTGTGAATGCTTGGTAGATATACTGTTGTCTCATGAAACCTCCTTGATAAGTATGACATGTGAACCTTGATAACCCTAGATTAAGGATAGGCATTACTTAATGTTGTCATGGGTATGTGCATTTACATATTATTCATGCTTAGCCATGCTTTAGAATCAACAAGGTTGATGATCAGATCAAAATTGTTTCCTGAAAATGTTGGAAATGTCACTGCTAGTTGTTGGTATTTTGATTAAAAACCCAAAATAAAACTATGGTTTTGACGCGGGTGATTATTGGCAATAGCCGGTTGTGCAAAGGGAATTGCATGTAGTGTAGGGTGAAGTATCGCCCATATCGGATTAAGGACTGAACATCGTGTTGTATGATCCAAGATATACCCGTACAAACCACAAGTGTTAGGATGGGGCAACCTTAAACCAATTAAGTTACCTAGTTTAACTTTGCATTTATGGAAGGCGGGAGGTAGCACAGGCATTCCTTTCTAGGTCTGCTTGTAGGGGTTTCTACTTACCAATGCAACGGTGTACGCCATGTTATGGGAGAGTTCTATCATTTCTATGCTCTGAGTTCTCTTGCCATAGTATGGGTTAACGTCCCGGGCTAGTGCGAAGTTAACCTAGATAATGTAAAGGTTTTCGTCATGAATATTCTGGCCACACGCTAAAAGCAGTGAAGCATGCGGGAAAAAGAAAAGGTCATGACTTGTGAGTAAAGTTGTACACTTCTGCGGAGTATAAATCCTAATCGATTAGCCGTACCCGCGGTCATGGGAGTCTTGGTGAACTGATGTGAGTTAGATGTTTTATTATTTCCAAAAGGGCTTGGTTCCATTTGTTTGCAACTGTCGCTTTGTGTCGAAGGGCCGATATTGATAGATTTCAGGATTTGGATTATTTGTCACTCACGTCATGGAGGACTATGAGTGTTACTTATGCTTTACTTATTTGTTATCAGTTAAACTTGCTCTTACAAATTCCGTTTGCAAGCAACTTGATTTACAAATTCAATTTCACTTTATGCAAATTAACTGTAGTAGCCTCCTTTGACCTAGCCTGCATTTATGCATTTGCAAATACCACCTTTAAGTCTTGTGGAGTACAAAAGTGCTTACCCTTGCTTAATCTATTGTTTTTAGGTGTAATGCTAGCGAAGCTTCGAAGATTTGTTTCGTCGCAGGTTGCGGGATCCTTATTGCCGTGATCTTTCTAGGGATTTATGCCTTGTCAGTTGCCTGCGGGATGGATGGGCACACTACAAGGCCTTACTTCTTTTGCTGCTATATACTCTGAGTTGTAAGATTTATTTGTTTATTAGTTTTCGCTTAATTAATATAATGTATGGCTATGATTCCAATTGTTGTAAATGTGCGTACTAGCTATTGATCCAGAGACTAGTACTGTGTGCACATTAGATTCACATTTTGGCATTTTATGCTAAAATAGGGGTCGTTACACGTGAATTCTACGGTGAGAAAGAATATCAAATTTGCAAATGCATGTGTGGAAAAAGGAGGCTAGTTTTGTAGAAAATGAGCAATGAGTTGGTGCTTCTTTGCCTTCGTTGCATTTAGGCAGATGATTACACTCGATGATGATGGTACATTCAAACTAAGTCAGGGTCGATGATTCCTTGTTCAAAGCACTCCAAATTAAACTAAAGTTGCCCAAGTTTCACTATACGGCTATAATAATTTTGTGATCCCTGAAGGTCTTGGAATAAAAAAGTATGGGATTTTTTTTCGACCATTCTTGTTTATGGTTTTGCCGATATTAGCATTCTACTAAATGGTAACAAGAAATTGTTTTTAGTTCTGAAGAGACTATCCAGGCACCACGTGCTGCCTTCGTTTACAAATGTATGCCAATTTTTATACACGAGAATCTTGTACAGAATGCAAATTTAACTACTAATATTATTTATGTCGCAATACGTCAACAAAATACCATGTAAATGTACAAAATGCGGGATAAAACTATGAGAATATAGTGTGATGAAATCAGTTTTTTAAGAAGTAACGTTATTTCATTCAGCTAAACTAACATTTTCTGTGGGTACTATGAAAGTGCTTTTATTTTTTTATGAAGATTAATAATGCTGACACCGATGGTGAATTTCTTGCACCAGCCAGTCGGACAACAAATTTACTTGAGCAAAATAAACTTAAATAAAATTGTCGACGATCGGGATCGCCAACCGCAGAAATGGATTGGGGGTTAGTGAGGCGGGACCCGAGCAGAGCTTCGCTCAAAGCGGAGGAAAGGGTTCAACGTCTTTGAAGGTCGAACAAGGCGACAACGGCGAGAGCGAGGTTTATCTTGGTTCGAGCCCTGAGAAGGTAATAGCTCTCGCCGATTGCCTTGCGGCGGTGGTCTTTGTTATTTCAGAGTACAGTGGTGTATTACAGCTTAAGCTGAACAATGGCTATCCCTGGTGCTCAAGCTCTGATCTCCCCTTTAGCCTGCGCATCTTTAGCCTTATACCTTCTCTGCCTGTAACGGATGGGCGGTATTCCCGGGTGGTGGTCTTCGTGCGCATTGAGGGCTGGCGATGTCGCTCGAACTTCTCGCATCGCTGCTTCTCCCACGATCCCACGTCTTGTAACGTTGAGAAAGCTTATACGTTCCGGAATCAAGGGGGGCGCGCATGAGCGAGCCGACCCGAGCTCGGGGTCGAGCGAAGCCGAGCTCGGGGTCACCCACGCTCTAGGTCGAGCGACTCGGCATTCACCCAGGTCGCGGTCGGGGCCTCTCGAGCTAGGGAGCCCGTGGACCGCGCGCTGACTGGCCAAGGGTTGCCCAGTCCTCGTCAGCTAGCCCCCGAGGCTCAAGGTCGGGAAGAACACCTGGGACGACCTCGAGCCTTTTAAGATAAACGGAAGCGGCCTCCGCAGGTCTCGAATCCTTGGCCGAGGTCAGGCGGAGATCACAAAGTGAGACCTCTGGCTTCGACACCTGGCATCCTTTAATCTTCACGATGCTGGTACGGATGCGAACGGTCAGTGGACACCTGCAGAGCCTCAAACCCGCGGCCCAGGCCTTAATTACGCCAGTCAAATCATGGCCGGCACGCCTTCCGAGGTGCCACGGACTAGATTCGACGACGCAGCCTATAAACCCAAGACCGCAGCGACTGTTGAGAAAACTCTCGATCTTGTGCTCTTTGTCCTCCAAGCCTCCTCGTCCAAGCAAGACTCCTCTCCCCCCTCGACCAGAATCGCTGCGATCGCCATGGCCAAGCTAGGGAAGAGCACATTATTCTTGGCGAGAATGAAGAACTTCGAGGCCACAGAAATTGCTTGACCCATTCACATGGCGATTCTTGGGCGGCCAAACCGAGCCGCACCGGGGATGATGAGATCGTGCGCGCAAGAGCATTATGCTCTCTTGACTACGAACCCCATGAGTGATTTCATTGCGACGGTCCTCTCTAGTTGCGAGATCGAACTCATCAACCTGGTGCTAAACTCCGTTCTTCTTCTCTCCATCTTCTCCCACCTGTGCGAGGGGTTCCTAGGAATCCTCCCCACCCCCTCGCTCTTCTTTCGGTACTTCAGCCTTTTCCGCTCTGGGAAGGACTCCGTGGTCAGATGCCTCTACTTCCGGCAGCGGACAGGGCTCAAGTGGTCCATCCCCAAGATCCAAGCTCGGGACTCCCTCGGGCCATGGTCAGTGGTGGTTCTACTTGAAGAAGGGAAAGGCGGCCGACGACGCGTCTGAGGACCCCCATCGCCGGGAAGAAGGAGACCCCGAAGGCGGACGACCTCGAGGTCGACGAGGAGGCCATCGCCGCCATACACATCTGCGCCATACGCGGCCTCACCGGGCAGGCGATTGCCAACGACTTCCTGCGGAACCGGGTGTCCCCTCTGCGGAGGAGGATGCATCCGTTTTACGAGATCCGAGGGCGCGACGATCCGACCTGCGAGGGCACGTCTGGTTAGCCTTCTTGCCATGAGGTTTCGCCTGAGTCCGTCCCTCGATCTTCTTTGATAATCGTTCCCTTGCAGCGCCGAAGGAGTCCTGGATCACCGCCAGGATGAACGAGATGTTCAGGAAGCTGGCACACGACTACGTCATCGATGATCCCGTCCCGAAGAACGTACTCCGTCGAAAGGCCGAGGTAAGCCATCCCGACCAAGTATTCAATTCGAGTATCCATGAGGCCCTTCTTGATCCTCGCGTGCTCGCAGGACCATCAGGAGCTGTTCGAGACAGCCAGGAGGATGCTCCCCTGCCCGACGGGGGCAAGATCAAAAAGGAAAAGAAGAGATCTCCCCCAGTCGAAGCAGACCGCCGGGAAGCAAAGAAGCCCCATGTCGAGTGGGGCGACCGCACCATGGTAAGGATTCCACGGTCGAGCCCCCGAGCTCGAGCTCGCACCCTTTCGTCCCCTAACTCGTCCTCCCTTTCGCAGCAACAGAGTGCGGCGGCCACTGCCAGGACCTCGAGTCCCCGGCCGGCCGAGGGCGCCCAAGCTCGGACTCCTGTGTCTCGCCATGGCGGATGGCGTCGTCAACGCGAGTCGAGGTCCTGAGTCGGGAGGCGTGAGAAGTGCCCCTTCGGCTTCGGGGCAGCGAGACCTTTGTCAGCCCTCAGCAAGGCGGAGGTTGGCAACCCAGATAAATTTTCGGCTTCTTGGATCGTACCGCCATCCCCCGTCTTTCTAGCTTAGTGTCTGTTTTTGTTCGCAGACCTTGAGCACCCGAGCTCGAGACTTGCCCGTTTTGACGATGGCTGTTGTCTTGGGCGAGCCCGAGTCCGAGGAGGAGGAGCACGACTTCTTGCCTTGTGGCAGCCCTTCGTCTGACGCGGACCCCTCGAACCACTAAGCTTGGTCCCGATCGGTGAGTTTGACCAAGGGGTCGACGACCTGGATGAGGAAGAGCTCCAGCCCGCGACCAGCGAGGATTACAACCCCGGGGAGGAGGACACCGTCGCTGCCGCTGACTCTCCTGAAGCCGGCGCGGGGGAAGGCACCCAGAGCATCATGGCCGCAGCCGCGGAAACACCCAGGCTCTCTTGACCACGGTCGCCTCAGGCGCCGAGGTCGTGACGCCTCCGGCCATCAGAGAGGGCATCGCCCATGAAGCATTGCGGACTGCGCAGCCGCATGTATTGCAAGACATCGAGTCGTGGTACCCAGCCACGGAGGATCGCATCGCAGGAGGCCATGCGACGGAGCCGGTCATCGCTCCCCCAGTGCTGGAGGCGAGCGGAGCCCTGACCACGGAGGTCGGGGCCTACGTTGCTGCCGCCCCCTCCCTCTCCGGCGAGTTGAACCCCCCGGAGGAGGTGAGAGATCGAGATGCCCCGACGGAGGCGAAGGTCTTGGCCCATGCGCGACGGTGGTGGGCCGGATCGACCTCACCCTAGAACAGCAGGCGGCGAGGAGGGAGATCCTCGTGACCGTATTAGCGATCGAGGAATTTACCGCCTGCGCTGGAAGACTGTCTTCGCGGGGTAAGGACCTTTCCTCACACTTCGCAGCTTGTTAGCCTGAGTTCCTTGTTCCCCTTCTTATTTCGGGCCACCCTTCCTGTCATGAAGGCGATCGACAATGTCTCCCAAAAGTGCAAGGCCTTCAAAACCAGCGCGTCTTGAGAGCCTCTGAGCGTGGTGGAGGCACGGGAGGCGCTCGAGCTCATCGGGGACCTTGAGGTCGATCGGTGAGCTCGGCGAAGGCGAGGGAGCTTGCGACCTTCGCCAAGCGATGAGAGCGCGGGAGGTAGCCCGCGCCGAGCTCGGCGGAACCGGGATCTCCGGCTGAGCCGCTTCAAGGCCGTGGAGCAAAGCGCCTGTGATCGGCCAAGCGCTCGAGGCCGAAAGCGAGCCAAGGTCGGCTTTGGAGAAGGCTGCGCGAGGCGGCGTCTTCCTGGCGAAGCGTCCCCGAGCTCGAGGCCAAGGTCTTAGAGCTCGAAGAGAAGCTTGGGCGCGCCAACAAGGCGAGCGAGGCCGAGCGAGCCAAGGTTGAGGCATTGGAGAAGGCTGCGGCGGAGCAGACGTCCACCTCGGCGAAGGCATCCCAGAGCTCGAGGCCAAGATCTCGAGCTCGAAGGAAGCTTGAGCGAGCCAAAAAGCGGCGACAAGCACCATGGCCCAGCTCGGGGCCGAATGGCCGAGTGCGGATGCCTCCAAGGAAGCCCTCGATGCCAAGGCGGTGTCGACCTTGAGGGCCAAGGTCGCCCGAGCTCGGCGTGAGAAGCTTACCCGCGAAATGGCCGATCTGTAAAAGAAAAAACACTTAAGACAATGTGTTAATAGAGCTACGTTTCTTTTGGAGAGCAAAGAACTTTCGTCTCGCTTGAAATCTGTAGTCGAGGATATTTGGTGTTCGTCCCTTTCGCTTCTAGTCATGCGCCATAGGTCGTATGCCAACAGGATATCCTCATCCAGCCCCCGTTGGGTCCGAGGTCGAGCAACGCCGGCCTTGGGCACAAGATCTAGACACGAGCAAAACAACCACGACCTGCAGACTTGAGGAAAAAGGTCCGCAGGAAATTAAACGAGACAAAAGCGAGCTCGATAAAGAGATGGTCACACCCAGACTAACGTTCGAACCATGACCACGACCGTGCACACTACACAATGGTCAAAGACATGAGGCTTTTGGTTCGAGCCCGGGGACGCAACAGTGAGCTGGATTGCGAAGAGATTCGGCTTACATTTTAGCTCGACCACTGGGGGTGAACGCTAAGCTCACGACGCTCAGACCAAGGGCGAGCGTGCTGGGCACGAAGGTCGTGTTCGAAAAAGTCTCGGACAAAAATGACAGTGCAATCATGAATGCAAAAAAGATATAAAGGGCGAGAATGGAAGAACAGCTTTATTGAAATTTAAGGTATAGAGGTTACACATAAAACTTCCGAAGCTGATCTATGTTCCACGAGCTAGAGAGCTCTCTGCCATCGGCCATCACTAGCCGGTAAGCCCCCGTGCGATCTGTTGAAACGACACTATAGGGGCCCTCCACATGAGGATAGCTTGTTGGTGTTGGGCGAGCCACGAATCCGCCTCGGGGCTAAGTCCCCAACGAGGAGCTTACTAGGTCGTCACGGCCAAGGCGCATGTCTCTGAAGAGCTTGTAGGTAATCGTTGATCGTGGCGAGGCACCGGCATCTTACTTCTTCTGCGAGGTAAGGTCGAGGACCGTTCGTGCTCGAAGTCGACTTGGTCGACCAAAGGCGACTGGCGAGCCAGCAAGTAACCTCGGGAGGCGGGGCGGCTTCAATACCGAACACGAAGTTGGAAGGAGTGGACCTGTGGCTCGGCTAGTCGTGAGTGCGAATGGACCATAAGGCGGTGGGGAGCTCGTCCACCAGGTCTTGCCGTGGCGTTCGAGCTCATCTGCAACTCGCTTCTTGGCGCTTTGGGCGATTTGTCGGTTGGCGCTCTCTGTGCTCCGTTGCTTCGGGGTGAGCCACGAAGCGAAGCATACTTTGATCTGCCGAGGTCCTCGCAAAATTCACTGAAACACTCCACCGTAAACCGAGTACCATTGTCGGTGATAATTTTGCGAGGAACCCCATACAGTGACCACGAACAAAGCGGAAAAAGCTGACGACGCCCGGCGATTATGGTCGAGGCTGGTTCGGCCTCTATCCACTTGGTAAAAGTGTCAACCGCGACAAACAGGAACTTCTTATCCCCGACCGCCTAAGGAAAAGGGCTGAGGATGTTCAACCCCCACGTCGAGAAAGGCCAGGCAAGCGGAATGGTCTGCAACGCGTATGCAGGTTGATGGGACTTCCGGGCGTCAAACTGGCATGCTCGACAGGTGCGGACGACATCACGAGCATCTTGAAGCGTCGAAGGCCAATAATACCCCATACGGAAGGCCTTGCCGACCATCGTCCTGTATGAAGAGTGAGCTCCACAGAGACCTGAGTGGATGTTGTTTAACAGGTACTTACCCTCCTCCGTAGAGATGCATCGCGTCAGTATGCCGGATACATTCCGCCTGTAGAGGGTTCCTTCAACGAGCGTGTACAAGCTCGCCCGACGCTCGACTCTACTCCTCTCGGCAGGGTCGGGCGGTAGGTCGCCCCGTGCCAGGAAATTATAAATGGATTCAGCCCAGGAGGGGGTACCTTCGACCACGACGAGCAAAACCTCCTGGTCGGAGATCGAGGGAGCCGCTAGCGTCTCCAGGATGACGTCGGGCGGAATCTCGTCGTCGGAGGAGGCGAGTTTAGAGAGGAAGTCGGCACCGGAGTTGTCCCACCTGGGTATGTGCTGGAGCTCCAGGTTATGAAACCATTTCTCCATCTTGCGGACTTCGGCTAGGTACTTCGCCATCGAGTCTCCCGAGCACTGGTACTCCTTGTTGTACTGATTGACGACGAGCTGGGAGTCGCCCTTAACGACCAACTGACGCACGCCCAAAGCTTTGCAAGCTCGTAGGCCTGCCAAGAGAGCTTCATACTCGGCCACATTGTTGGTCGCCGAAAACCCAAAACGAACTACGTACCTCAAGTGATCGCCGCGCGGGGTGAAAATAAGAATTCCAGCCCCCGAGCGCTTGAAGGACCTCGAGCCGTCGAAGAACATGGTCCAGGGCTTTTCCCCCTCGACCTCGGGCTCGGGCCCGGGTTGCGTCGTTTGCTCGACCACGAAGTCGGCCAGCACTTGCGACTTGATGGCCGTTCGAGCCACAACCTGGACGTTGATTGCCGCTAGCTCCATAGCTCACTTGGCGATGCGTCCGCCACCATCTGGATTCCGCAAGATGTCTCCGAGCAGAAAATTGCTCGGGACAACCACAATCGCTGGAAATAATGTGAAGCTTGCGAAGCCATGAGGAGGCGTCTGGCTTTTTTTACTGCGGGTAGCGCTCCTTTGGGCCGTGCAAGACCTCACTAACATACTAGATTGGAGTCTTCTTTGCGATCGCTCGGCCACGGGACATGTGGCGGCGGCTTGGGTGGTGGCAGCAAGGTAAGCGACAACCTCTCACCGAGTTCTGGAGTCGTGGGAGGGGTGGGGTTGTGGTATACCTTGGCTCGTCAAAAGACCGCTGTGCCTCAGGAGTCCACTCGAAGCTCCCTTGCTTGCACAGAACTTTGAAGAACGAAAGCCCGCGCTCACCGAGCCTCGAGATGAATCTGCTGAGGGCGGCCATGCGGCCGGTGAGGCTCTGCACCTGCTTGACCGAGGTCGGGGGCGCCATCTTCTCGATTGCCTCGATCTTTTCTGGGTTCGGGCCAACCCCTGAGCCCCCGATCATGTAGCCGAGCACCTTCCCTGACGCAGCACCGAACACGCACTTCTCGGGGTTGAGCTTGATCTGGTACCTGTTTAGGTTGTCGAAGGTCTCCTCGAGGTCGAGCGTGGTGCGCCGGAGGGCTCTTGACGATGATGTCATCCACATAGACCTCGAGGTTGCGGCCGATCGAGGGTCGAGCGTCTTGGTCATCGAATATTTGGGCGTGGCCCCGTATTCGTAGACCGAGCGAGATGGTCATGTAGCGATGAGGGTGCGAGCGGCTTGATAATCGCGTCGTCTTGCTCTCATAAATCGACCGCTAGCTTGATCGATGGTTCCCGAATAGGCGTCCAAAGCTTAGCATTTGGCGTTCGCGATGGAGTCGGCGATCTGGTCGATCTTGCGAGGCGAGAAGTTGTCTTCGGGCGAGCCGAGTTCAACCCCGAGTGGTCTACGCACATTCTCTACTTTTCGCCCTTCTTCTGGACAATGACCGGGTTGGCGACCATTGAATGGTCGATCTCGCGAATGAAGCCGGCCTTCAAGAGCTTGTCAAGGTTGTCCTTGATGACGGCAACCTTCTCGGGGGAGAAACGATGCAGCTTCTGGCGCACAGGTCGAGAGTCGGGTCTCACTTGCAGTTTGTGCTCGATCACCTCCCTTGGGACACCGGGCATGTCCACGGGCTCCCAAGCAAATATACCTTTGTTGGCGGGAAGGAAGGTGACGAGCTCGAGTTCCTATTTGGAACTCAGCTCGGCCGAGACGTGGATGCACTTGGTCGGATTGCCTTCCTCGAGCGGCACAGCCTTCATCGCCTCGCCGGGTTGGATCACCGCCTTCTGACGAGCACTCTTCACCATTGCCTCTGGGCCCCGCTGAGGCAGCATGCCAGCAAGGGCCAAGGCCTTGGTCTGGCATCCATGCGCCGCCTGGAGATCGCCCCGCACGGTTATGATGCCGTTGGGACCAGGCAGCTTCATGCACCGATGGCCGTAGTGATTGGCCGCCATGAACTTGACGAGCGAGGCGCGAGGATGGCGTTATGCGGAAGGTCTCCTCGACCACCTCAAGGTGATCAACTCCGCAAGGAAGTTGGCCGAGTCGCCGAAGGTGACGGGCAAGACCACCTGCCCCAAGGGGGTGGTCGAACTCCCAGGGACAATCCCGAAGAAGGGGACTACTATGCTTTTGACTTTTGACCGGGGAATTTGCATCCGGTCAAGCGCCCCTGCCTGAAGCAGGTTAAGGGAGCTGCCGCCGTCGACCATGACACGCCCGACCATAGTGTTGCTTATGGGGAGAAGGTGATAGTGGCACCAGCCCACTTGCAGTGTTGCTCGATGGGCTTCCCAGCGACGACCTGGTAGATGGCTCGCGAGGCGGCCTTGAGCTTGCGTCGGGACTGATAAGCCGACGAGCTGCCAAAGATGACATCGATCCAGCGCTCGCCCTGCTGGAACTCCAGGTCGAGATCATCGCGGTCCGCCTCGGCATTCACCTGTCGGTGGTCGTCCTCAGCCGGAGTCTGAGGCATCTCCCTTGGCCGCCGTAGCCCTGCGGCCGGGACATCGCGCCCGCAGGCCCAGTCGCCGGCCCTCCTGTTGGGGCTGGTTCTGCGCCTGACGAGGTCGAGGGCGACCTTGGCGAGATCGGGACCCTTCCCGAGCTTGATCTCGGACCTCAAGGACCTCGCGCTGGCCGTCCGTCGAAACGATCACCCGCGGCATACCACCACCGTTCTTGCGGTCACGCTTCCGCTTCTTGGTGGCAGCACCGTGGTCGGCGCCCTTGGAGTTGGATGGGCCAGCCTCTGTGGGGTTTAGACCAAGCTTAACTTGATCGTAATCGCGTTTCCTACAGACAGCGTCGTCCGCATCCGCGTACCGCTCCGCCATGCGAAACAGCTTGTTGACGCTGAGCCTCAAGGTTATCTCCAGGTCTTCGGTAAGGCGCCGATCGCGGACGCCAAACTTGAAGGCTTTTATGATGGCTTCATCGGAGATGCTCGCGATCAGGTTCCTTGTGCGGATAAACTGCCGCACGAAATCACGAAGCGGTTCGCTCTTGCCCTGGATGACGCGATCCAGGTCTTTCTCCCTCTCCGGCCGCTCGTAACAACTCTGGAAGTTGGAGCAAAGGGCGTTCTTGATTTGGCGCCACGACCTGAAGGAACCAGGCTTCTGATTGAAGAGCGAGTTCACGCTGACCCGTCGCCGCGGTCGGAGGTAATTTGCCATCCGCGAGCTCGTCGCCTCCGCGCGCGGGATGGCGGTCGAGTAAATGGGCGTAAGCTTCGTCGAGGTTCTTGGTCCCCATCGGCGCTCTATCAGCGCCGGCAGATCGAGTTGGCCGGTAGACACGCGAAGGTTGTGGGAATCGCCACGCAACAGAGGCCGACGAGTAGCGCCGGGTGTGGTCGTCGTGACCGGTCCTGCTCTTTGCCTAACTCGGAGTCGAGGCTGCCTCGGCGGCCCGACCTTCGGTGGGAACAACCATGACACGACGCGGAGTCGCTGAGGGAATGCAGCGATCTGGACCCTAGCGCTGGGAGGTACATCAGGGGAAAGACCCTCAGACTTACTGCCAGTCGACTCGGAGCTCGAGTAGCTCGGCTCGAGCCTGACCCTGCTCAGCGTGGCGCCCGTGGGATGGCGACGTGGTGGCGTCAAAGCCACGTCCCGAGATCGCTGCTGGCGAGAGGGCGCCTCCGTCGCGGGTGGCGTCCTCCGGGTGCGCTGGCGACGACGTGATGAGTTGTCGTCACTTCTCAGGGAGCGGGTCCCCGAGTGATGACTCCGGTGCTACGAAGGTATGACCTCGGTCGCAGCTTGATCGAGCTCTTCGGCCAGGGCCCGGCCAAAGAGTTTCGACCTCGCCCTATCGGGGTCAACCATGATCCGGCGATAAGCGGGCGCTCTCCGAAGGAGGAATGCAGGATGCCGGAAGATCGCGCCACCTTTTCTGGTCTTCCCTCCGGAGAGCGGTTATGGCTTGGTTGATCGCGACATGCACCATCCGGCGAGCATCCTCAGGTGTCTGCGGATCGGGGCCATCCGCGGTCGCATCTGCGCCATGACTGTCAGCCATCAAGACGTGATGCTCGTGTGGCGGTGGTGAGAGCGAAAATAGGGACGCGGAGTCATAGTCCGCGCCCGAACCCACGCTCGAGGAATGTTCGCCGATGAAGCGCGCCATGCTCCCAAGATCTTGGTGTTTTTCCTGTGAATGAGCGAAGCTATCGTGCCCCACAGTGGGCGCCAGCTATCGACGATCGGGATTGCCAACCGCAGAAATGGATTGGGGGTTAGTGAGACTGGGACCCGAATAGAGCTTCTGCTCAAACGGAGGAAAGGGTTCAACACGCTGAAGGTCGGAGCAAGACGACAACGAGTAGGAGACGAGGGTTTATACTGGTTCGAGCCCCTGAGAAGGTAATAGCTCTACTCCAGTTGCCTTGCGGCGGTGGTCTTTGTTATTTCAGAGTACAGTGGTGTATTACAACTTAAGCTCAACAATGGCTATCCCTGGTGCCCAAGCTCTGATCTCCCCTTTAGCCTGCGCATCTTTAGCCTTATACCTTCTTTGCCTGTAATGGATGGGCGGTATTCCCGGGTGGTGGTCTTTGTGCGCATTGAGGGCTGGCAGTAACCGCTCCGAACTTCTCGCATGCGCCTGCTTTACTCCCCACGATCCCACGTCATAGTAACCGCCGAGTAAACGCACGTTCCGGAATCCAAGGGGGGCCCAGCGCAGACGAGCCGACCCGAGCTCGGGGTCACCCACGCTCTAGGTCGAGCGACTCGGCATTCACCCAGATCGCGGTCGGGGCCTCTCGAGCTAGGGAGCCCGTGGACATGCCACCGACCGCCAAGGGTCGCCAGTCCTCAAATCAAAATAAAAGGCACATCGCCCACGGCCTGAGCCCATCCGATAGCATTGACAGGCTAGCAGTCGCACCCCTGTTAGCCTTGTATGTAAGCCCACTTGTTGATCTCCACGACAGCCGCTCGCCAAAATTTTTTACTTAATATTTATTTTAAATCTTTCTTTCAAAACTAATCGACGGAATTTAAAAATTGCAAAAATGCCTCCCGTCGCCCCATACTGGGGCCCACCAATTGTTTTATTTAATATTTGTTTTAAATTTTTATTGATATAGTCCCCCAAACTAAATGAATTTATTTGTTGGGCATATAATTAAATTCTAAACTTTTTTAGACTATTGGTTATTCAAACATTTAATGGAAACATCTAGGAAGGGTTTTTTGTCGTGCCTTTAATTTACAATTAGGACACTACTGTGTATCTGCACTAGTCGAGATCGCGCTTAGTGCACTGAGACCAACAGGTATAATATCACATCATACTGTGGAATATTAAATAAAGTACATTCAACATGTATATAAGCGAGTGTACGACCTTATGGTCATCCTTACAATAGTCTGCCACCGGGGCTTACAATAATCGAGTAACACAAAGTTCAAATGGAATATAAAAATCTTGGTGTTCCATCTTTTCCTGAGGCAGCTCAGATGAAGGCTTGCTTCCCTAGTTCTCCGGCCCTTCGACATATTCTTCCTCATAAGCTGGTGTAGTTTCTTCTTCTGGTAGATTTGTCCGCAAGGGTGAGTACACACCGTACTCAACAAGTTATGCACAAAATGCACATCTATATACTATATGCTTGGCATGTTACAAAGGAATGGCTTAATGGTTATTTTGCTTTTGCATCAACATTTTGAACTATCAATTATTTAGATTGAAAGCATCAAACTTATAATTAATATATGTCTCAAATTGTTTTTCCACAATATTTTGGACACACAGTCCCTAATCACAACTTCTTTGGCACACAGCCCCCATCCCATTTTATTTTCAAACACTACCCCTTGATTTGTAATTCGAGCATTGTCCATTCACAGTGGACTCGGCTATTCAACAGCTTTTAACACTCTGCAGAGGTTGTACACTTTACCCACAAGATACAATCGCACACCACAAAGGCGTTTACTAGTAACAAAGCTTTTCAGAGACTTCTATCTTAGCCTAAGAACCTCTCAGTGTTGCCTTCGCTACCACTCCCCACACTGAGCAAGTGTAGGACCGGCGAACACTTGTTGGATAGGGTACCAAGCCGTAGCAGAGCACGCTCCCCGTCTGATTACCCCCTGTATAGCGCCACCCCGAGTATCAAGGTAAGACATCGAATCCTACTAAACTAGGTCTTCCCATTCGGACATGTGGTTGTACGAGAGACTCAGTCAAAGGCTTGCAAGGTGAAGTCCTTAACCACCAAGGCAAGACATCCTTCTCTCAAGTTTTGGCACCTGACCCTCACAACACTCAACCCATCCCCGATTGCCCACAGGCCCACTGCATGAAGCCTCGGTCCACTTGCCCCATCTAAATCAATTCCACCCCAAGTTGTTAACAGTGCAACACATGCTCATATTCATCTTTCATGTAGAACCACACAGGCCTCTACATTCCAAGGTTAATACCAACATCATTCCACATTTCATTAAAAAGCATTCACTATTCTTTAGTCAATGTTGATTTTGTAATCCAAATAGAATGGTTCACGTACATGCATGGCTAAGCAACTATTCACGGTCTAGCCTCCCGTGTTGGCACAATATCATCAACCAACTATTATTACCAAACTAAGGTTATCAAGGAATCATGGCATACAAATGATATCAAGGTGGCATAAACAAATTGGTTGGATAGCTAATTCACCCAAAATAATTAAAGTCATTTTTAGTTGAATTAGCATGCATAGTTTAAAACAAAATATATTTCAAAAATTAGGAGCAACATGGTCAAAGCATAACTTGCCTTCGAAAAGTTGCTGATCTTGCTCAGAAGTCAAATCTTGCACTGGAAATTCCCCCTCGCAATCTCCCGACAAATCAACGTCTAATTAAAATCAACATGCACACAATAAATATATTTTCCAGAGATATAATCAACTCTAAAAATTCTACAAAATTCACCAATAAATAGATCTTGATTTTACAAATTTTTAGAAATTGGAATCACTCAAATCGGAGTTAAAACGCAAAAGTTATAAGCGTTTGAAGTTTTAAATTAAATTTAAAAAGAATAAACCGAATTTATTTATTTATTTTATACGTAAAATCCCGATTTATGACGTCCGCATGACGTCCTTTGTGACGCCGCATGACCCCTACCAGGTCTCGACAAGTGGGCCCCATCGATGGCGTCAAGACGCGACACGTGTCGATCATCCGAAGCGCGACAGCGGGCGATTTAAGCATCATCCGAGAGCTTGATTAACTCTCACCGTCCGATCAAAATGAACGGTCGGATCAACTAGCAACGCTTCGGCTCGCCATCATGAGTCGACCGTGGCGCAATCTCAACTCTCGGATCAAGATCTAACGGCGGAAATTAAATCGATAACAATTCAATTACTCCCATCATGCGCCAAGATTCGTGGCAATCGAGATTAGCGGTCAAGATCGCGACCGACACTTTAGCCGCTCATCGCGTGTCGACGCGCGGCAAAATCTCGACCGATGGATGAAAATCGACGGCGCCAAAAATCCGGTGACGCCGACCCCGACTCATCAGGCGACGACGGTTTACGCCCCGACACGTGTCGACGTGTGATTGGCCTTGCCACAGATGCAATCCGACCACTCAATTCAAATCTACGGCCCAGATTAATTGAAATAAACGTTTAATAATCCAGATCTAATGGCTACAAAGAAAATGGCACGCGGCACGTTATCAACCATACGATTCAGATCAAACGGCTAACGCTTGAAGATGGGGTTCCTTGTTCATGCGATCACGTGGCTAACTCTAGACCATCCGATACAAATCTAACTACCGATGTCTAACTCGATTTCGGTAATACATGGCGATCCCAACTACGCACGCATGGCGCTATCCTAGCCATCCATTGTAAATCCTACGGCTATGGTTAGAAATTGGCACTTACTGTTGTTAGGACGACGTGGATGATTCGATGACGTTAGATGCTGATCGAACGGGCGATGAAGCTCCCAAGTTCGTCGACGACGCAGCGAGCAGAGGTGGCCGGAGATGGAGAAGACGACCAAAGCGACGGCGTTCCCGTGATGCTCCGGCGAGAAGAAGTGGCTCCTAAGGTGCGGCGTGACGCGGGCTTTACTCGGTGGTCACCACACAAGTGAGGGTCACCGCGAAGGCACAAACGACGGCGAACGCTTTGACCACTCTGGCGACGAAAGCACGGGTAGGCTACGGTGGACCTTGGAATGCGTGAAAGGGCTCTACATGTGCGGCGCGAGGTGCTTTATACCCGGAGCTAGAAGATGAAGTGGAAGAGTTAGCGCTCCAGTGAGTAAATGCGGCGGTTCCTACTCGAGCGCACGGCAGCGGCGGCGGTTTCCACTCCCGCGAAGACGAAGGGACGTGGCGTCCATCCGACCGTCCGCGCGTGATCCAACGACGAGAGCATCGAACCGACACGGTTGAATCACAGCCGTCGGATCGAGATCGTACGGTGGAGAAACAATGACACCGCTAGGTTTCAAGCGTAAGACAAAGAATGGGCTCAAATTTCTCATTCACCCAATTTCAAAGGTTTATCAATTAAAAATAATTCCGAATATTCGCTTAAATTATTTGAGGCTTCAAAAATATCAGAAAAATTATAGAAAAATTCCTAAAAATATTTTAGGACAATTTGAACTCAAATAAAATATTTTCACTTTTATTTTATTAAAAATTTCTTTATTAAATAAATTTCTAAATAAGAGTTAATTTCCAAAAATCCAAATAATTGCAAATAAATTCCAGAAATTCTCAAAAATTCAAATTAAATTATAAAATTCAAAAATAGCTAAATTTGAGGATGTTACAAACCCCCTTAACAGTAATCTCTAATTTTAGATTCGTATCGGCTAGAGAAGAGATTGGGAAACTCCTTCTTCAAGTCTTCTTCGTGTTCCCAAGTTGCTTCGCTTTCGGAATGATTGCTCCACTGAACTCTGCAGAAATGAGTTGACTTGTTTCTGGTCTCACGATCCATGGTATCCAAAATCTTTACTGGATGCTCCTTGTAAGTTAAATCTTCTTGCAGCTCAATGGCTTCTATTGGTGTTTGTTCTCCAGATCAAGACACTTCTTCGATTCTAATATACATGAAATACGTCATGTACTCCTGCCAAAGATCAATAGCTTCTAGTGATATGCAACTTCTCCTTTTCGACTCAGAATCTTGAATGGCCCAACATACCTTGGAGCAAGTTTTCCTTTAACATGAAACCTTTTAACTCCCTTTAGCGGCGTGACCTTGAGATATACATAATCCTCTGGCTCAAAACTTAGATCACGACGTCGGTTATCTGCATAACTCTTCTGCCTGGATTGTGCAGCCTTCAGTCTTTCTCGAATTAATGCGATCTTTTCTTCTGCATCTAAAAGTACATCTGGTCCAAAGACATGACGTTCTCCTGTCTCATTCCAATTTAGTGGTGTTCGGCAGGAACGCCCATATAAAGCTTCAAAAGGCGACATTTTTAAGCTAGCCTGATAACTGTTGTTGTAACTAAATTCTGCATATGGCAAACATTTGTCCCATGATGATGTGTATGATAGAGCACAGGCTCTCAGCATATCTTCTAGGATTTGGTTAACCCTTTCAGTCTGACCATCTGTCTGTGGATGATATGCCGTACTAAAATTCAGACGAGTACCCATAGCTCTATGCAGCTTATCCCAAAATCTAGAGGTAAATTGGGTACCTCTGTCCGATACTATCTTCTTGGGTACACCATGTAAACAAACAATTCTCGATATGTATAACTCTGCTAACTTATCTCCAGAGTAAGTTGTCTTTACAGGTATAAAATGAGCAACTTTTATTAACCGATCCACTATGACCCATATGGAATCATATCCACCCTGAGTTTTTGGAAAACCGGTGTTGAAATCCATTCCGATCTCCTCCCATTTCCATTCTGGTATCTTAAGTGGTTGCAACAGTCCAGCTGGTCTCTGATGCATTGCTTTGACTCTTTGACATACATCACATAGTGCTACATGCTCAGCTACCTCCTTCTTCATATTCGGCCACCAAAATCTTTCTTTTAAATCCTGATACATCTTTGCACTACCGGGGTGAATTGAATATTTGGAATCATGTGCTTCTTCCAATATCAATTTCTTTAATTCCGGTTTATGGGGTACGCAGATTCTGTTCTTTATCCACAAGGTACCCTGCTCATCTACTCTGAAATCCTTGGCCAAGTCTTCGTCCATTTTTGACTTGATTCTCTGAATCTTTTCGTCATTCTTTTGTCCTTCCCTGATCTGCTCCTCTAGGGTCGGTTTAACTTCCAAGGTAGCTAGAAATCCTTCCGGTACAACCTCTATTCTTAGCTTCTGAAGTTCTTTACATAACTCAGTCTGCTGTTCTGCTATTATTACATTCAGACTGTAACTCTTTCGACTCAAAGCATCAGCTACCACATTTGCTTTTCCTGGATGATAATGAATTCCAATATTGTAATCCTTGATTAACTCTAACCACCTCCTTTGTCTCATATTTAGGTCTGATTGGGTAAATATATACTTTAAACTTTTATGGTCAGTATATATCTCACACCGATTTCCCATAAGATAGTGACGCCAAATTTTGAGAGCGTGCACTACAGCAGCTAATTCTAGGTCATAAGTCGGGTAATTCTGTTCATATGGCCTCAACTGCCTCGATGCATAAGCTACTACTTTTCCATTCTGCATCAGTACACATCCCAGTCCCTGACGCGAAGCATCACAGTATATATCAAAGTTATCTTTGGTGTTTGGCAACACCAAAACAGGTGCTGAAGTTAAACGCTTTTTTAACTCTTGAAAACTCTTTTCACATTCCGGCGACCATGCGTACTTCTTCTCCTTCTTAAGCAATTGCGTAAGAGGTTTCACAATTGATGAAAATCCTTCAATGAAACGGCGGTAATATCCAGCCATTCCAAGGAAACTCCTGATTTGGGTAACTGACTTTGGTTGTTCCCAATGCAACACTGCTTCTACTTTCTTCGGATCAACAGCTACTCCTTCAGCAGTCATCACATGACCCAAGAACTCAACCTTCTTTTTCCAGAAGTCACATTTACTGAACTTTGCATACAACTGATTTTCTCTTAACTTTTCCAATACCATTCTTAAGTGTACTACATGTTCTTCCTCCGTCTTGGAGTAAACTAGTATGTCATCGATGAACACGACAACAAACTTATCCAAATATTCTATGAATACTTTATTCATCATGTTCATGAAATACGTAGAGCATTAGTCACCCAAAGGACATGACCAGAATTCATAATGACCATACCTAGACGAGAAGGTTGTCTTTGGTATGTCCTCATCCAATCTTAAGTCGGTGATATCCGGATCAAGATCTATTTTAGAGAAGACTCCGCTCCTCTCAACTCGATCGAAGAGATCATCTATCCTTGGCAATGGATACTTGTTCTTTATCGTCACTTCATTGAGTGCACGATAATCTATACACATTCTGAAACTTTCGTCCTTTTTCTTAACGAACAAAACTGGTGCTCCCCAAGGTGATGAACTTGGTCTTATAAAATCTTTTTCCAATAACTCTTCAATCTGTTTCTTCATCTCCACTAGTTCTTCGGTGGACATTCTATAAGGTCTCTTCGCGATCGGAGCTGTTCTTGGCACCAGCTCAATCACGAACTCTATATCTCTGTCCGGTGGCATCCCTGGCAAATCTTCGGGAAAGACATCCGGGTATTCACTAACTACTGAAACATCTTTCATATTAATAGTCTTCACACTGTTAATCATCAATTGATCATCTCGGGCAGCAGTTGCTTGAGCTTCCACCTTCCTACCATCTGGGCTCTCAATGGTAACCATTCTTCGTCCACAATCTAGCACTGCCTTGTGCTTGGATAACCAATCCATTCCCAAAATAACATCTAGGGTTTGGGTTTCCAATATAATCAAGTTCGCTAGGAACTCTATTCCATTTATTAAGAGTTTCACCCCGGAACATCCTACTTTAGCTCGGAGTTCTGACCCAGGGGTTTGAACTATCAATGTATTCTTAAGTTTTACCACATCAAAATCATGTTGCACAACAAAAACTTGGGAAATGAACGAATGAGAAGCTCTTGAATCAAACAAAATTGTAGGCGGTAATCGAAGTTAACAAAGAACTTACCAAAGACAACATCTGTATGCGTTTTGAGCTTCTTCCGCCATGGTGTGGTTAACTCTTCCACTAACGGTGATTGATGTGTAGCCCTCGCTTGAGTAGGTGCTCTACTTCCTCCTTGAACTGGTGTTCTTCTTTGGCGATTCCCCAGATTAAAACGCATGAGAGTGACTACTCCTTTCTTGGGATGTATATTGGCAAATGTCCCATCTCGCTGCAATTATAGCATCGCCTTCACGCCATTGGCGATTTCAGAGTCGTGGGTTGACAATCCTTGCGGTGTATCGTGGATTCTCGACCAAGAGGTCATTTGCGAGTAGTGGTGTCCTCGCACTACTTCCCGGCTGAAATCGATGAACTGCTGAGGTACCACCCTCGGCCTCCGCCGACCTCGCATCCTCCTTTCAGGCTAGGCGACGCTATGCATTGTCATCCAGCTTTACGCTTGTCTTCCAGATTAGGGCCTTATTCACCAATTCTTGAAAATCAGGAACGTGTGAGTGATTAGTCCCACTTGAAGTCTGCATTGAGTCCTTCATGAATCGGGACCGCCTGCCCCGTCTCAGAGATACATCCTGGCGCGATATCGTGCAAGTTGTGTGAACTTGTTCAGTAATCGCGCCATGATCGACCTCCTTGCTTCAATGATCAAACTCTTCTTTCTTGAGTTCCATCATCCCTTCTCGTACATGGTATTGATGAAGGCGATGTAAAATTCATCCTGTGATCTCTGCGGATGTTCGTGGAAGCTTCTGAGAATTCTCCCACCATTCAAAGAAAGGTTTCTAATTGGTGAGAGGCATACAGACTCTTTCGTTGTCTCGTGCATTGAGATATGTGCAGCTTTCTCTCAATGGTGCGCAACTACCATCGGCTTCAATAGGATTAACATTTCCAGAGAAAGTTGGAGGTCTGGTCTCATGAAGTCCGACAACCTAGACTGTGTCCATGGTGCATAGTGGGTTGTTGTTGTTATTGACGGCACTGATTCTCAGATCTGCTTTGCATTTGATGCATCATGGTCTCGTGATCGCTTGAGTCTGAGCGACCAAGAATGCACCAGGTTGTTCATGTCCTGGTGGTGCTTGTAGGATTGGTGCTTCATTGTTGTTGTCCCTCTGCTTTGGAGTTGTCAGCCCGACTCCACTTTTGCTCCTAGTGTTCACCATCTGAAGAACAAAGGGTTTTAGGAAAAGGAGGGAACAGAATAGGCAAGTACTCAAGAAACTAGTGCCGGGAAAGGTTTGACTCAAAGACTTAAGCAAACAATTACTAACTTTGTATGGTTGCTTATCCAAGCCTAATAGCTCGCGAACGATATCGCACACTCAAAGAAACAAGGAAAATCAAATTAACCTAAGCACACAAGTCTAACGTCTAGAAAGGGAAACACTCCTAACTTAGACAGACGCGACTCTCACACATGAGTCTCAACAGCTACTCAAGCACTGATTCTTCGAATTTCTTGAACACTTCATCGACACTCTTTCCTTGAGCTCGACGATTCCTGACTTCACGATCTTAAGGTTCAGCAACAACATCCAGTGCTTTCTTCTAACGTGTGAAACATCGTTATCTATTCAAGACAACTGAGATAAGATTTTCAATTTAAATCAAGGGAAAGATAGAAATTTCAGAAGGAGAAAAGAATAGATGAATAAGACAAGTCAAGAACTTATCATTCTTTCAAGTTAAAATTTTCTTTTTAGAAAATAATTTTGAAGTTCCTAAAGAACGGCCAAACTACCTAGGGTCAAGACCTACATAACAAGATATGCTCGATACCACCTCTGTCGTGCCTGAATTTACAATTCCGACACTCAGGTATCCCGTGACTAGTCCAGATCGCTTAGTGCACTACAGACTCAACAGGTATAATATCACATCATACACAAATGAATATTAAATAAAGTACATTCAACATGTATATAAACGAGTGTACGACCTTATGGTCATCCTTACAATAGTCTGCCACCCAGGGCTTACAATAATCAAAGTAACACAAAGTTCAGCAGCGGAATATAAAAATCTTGGTGTTCCATCTTTTCCACAGACGCTCCGACGAAGGCTTGCTTCCCTAGTTCTCCGGCCCTTCGACATATTCTTCCTCATAAGCTGGTGTAGTTTCTTCTTCTGGTAGATTTGTCCGCAAGGGTGAGTACACACCGTACTCAACAAGTTATGCACAAAATGCACATCTATATACTATATGCTTGGCATGTTACAAAGGAATGGCTTAATGGTTATTTTGCTTTTGCATCAACATTTTGAACTATCAATTATTTAGATTGAAAGCATCAAACTTATAATTAATATATGTCTCAAATTGTTTTTCCACAATATTTTGGACACAGGTCCCTAATCACAACTTCTTTGGCACATGACGGCCCCCATCCCATTTTATTTTCAAACACTACCCTTGACTGTAATTCTTAGCATTGTCCATTACCGTGGACTCGGCTATTCAACAGCTTTTAACACTCTGCAGAGGTTGTACACTTTACCCACAAGATACAACAAGACACCACAAAAGGCGTTTAAGTAATAAAGCTTTTCAGAGACTTCTATCTTAGCCTAAGAACCTCTCAAGTGTTGCCTTCGCTACCACCGCCTCACACAGAGTCAAGTGTAGGGGTGATTTAACACCATTGGATAGGGTACCAAGCAGTAGCACAGCATCGCCCCGCATGATTACCCCTGTAATCGCCACCCCGAGGTATCAAAGGTAAGACATCAGAATCCTACTAAACTAGGTCTTCCCATTCAGACATGTGGTTGTACGAGAGACTCAGGTCAAAGGCTTGCAAGGTGAAGTCCTTAACTGACCAAGGCAAGACATCCTTCTCTCAAGTTTTGGCACACAGCCCCTCACAACACTCAACCCATCCCCCAGTTGCCACACAGGCCCACCTGGCATGAAGCCTCGGTCCACTTGCCCCAGTCTAAATCAATTCCACCCCAAGTTGTTAACAGTGCAACACATGCTCATATTCATCTTTCATGTAGAACCACATAGGCCTCTACATTCCAAGGTTAATACCAACATCATTCCACATTTCATTAAAAAGCATTCACTATTCTTTAGTCAATGTTGATTTTGTAATCCAAATAGAATGGTTCACGACATGCATGGCTAAGCAACTATTCACGGTCTAGCCTCCGTGTTGGCACAATATCATCAACCAACTATTATTACCAAACTAAGGTTATCAAGGAATCATGGCATACAAATGATATCAAGGTGGCATAAACAAATTGGTTGGATAGCTAATTCACCCAAAATAATTAAAGTCATTTTAGTTGAATTAGCATGCATAGTTTAAAACAAAATATATTTCAAAATTAGAGCAACATGGTCAAAGCATAACTTGCCTTCAAAAGTTGTTGATCTTGCTCAAGTCAAATCTTGCACTCGAAATTCCCCCTCGCAATCTCCCGACAAATCAACGTCTAATTAAAATCAACATGCACACAATAAATACATTTTCCAGAGAGCTAAATCAACTCTAAAAATTCTACAAAATTCACCAATAAATAGATCTTGATTTTACTAATTTTTAGAAATTGGAATCACTCAAATCGGAGTTAAAACGCAAAAGTTATAAGCGTTTGAAGTTTTAAATTAAATTTAAAAAGAATAAACCGAATTTATTTATTTATTTTTATACGTAAAAATCCCGATTTATGACGTCCGCATGACGTCACTGTGACGTCAGCACGACCCCTACCAGGTCTGACAAGTGGGCCCCACTGATGACGTCAGCACTGACACGTGTCGATCATCCGAGCGCGACACGCGGCGACGAAGCATCATCCGAGAGCTTGATTAACTCTCAGCCGTCCGATCAAAAATGAACGGTCGGATCAAACCCAACGCTTCGACTCAGTTACCGCGGAGTCGACACGTGGCGCAATCTCAACTCTCGGATCAAGATCTAACGGCAGAAATTAAATCGATAACAATTCAATTACTCCGGTCATGCGTCAAGATTCGTGCAATCGAGATTAGCGGTCAAGATCGCACCGACACTTTAGCTTCGCTACTGCGGTGTCGACGCGTGGCAAAATCTCGACCGATGGATGAAAATCAGACGGCGCCAAAAATCCGGGTGACGTCGACCCCGACTACTGTGCCGACGCCTCGGTTTCGCCCGATACGTGTCGACGTGTGATTGGCTCGGCGCGTATGCAATCCGACCACTCAATTCGAAATCTACGGCCCAGATTAATTCGAAATAAACGTTTAATAATCCAGATCTAATGGCTACAGTAAAAATGGCTACGTGGCACGTTATCAACCATACGATTCAGATCAAACGGCTAACGTTTGAAGATGGGGTTCACTGTTCATGCGATCACGTGGCTAACTCTAGACCATCCGATACAAATCTAACGGCTGATGTCTAACTCGATTCTGTGCACACGCGGGCGATCCCAACTACGGGCACGTGGCGCTATCCTAGCCATCCATTGTAAATCCTACGGCTATGGTTAGAAATTGGCACTTACTGTTGTTAGGACGACGTGGATGATTCGATGACGTTAGATGCTGATCGAACGGGCGATGAAGCTCCCAAGTTAAATCGACGACGCAATGACGCGAGGTGGCGGAGATGGAGAAGACGACCAAAGCGACGGCGTTCCCGTGATGCTCCGGCGAGAAGAAGTGGCTCCTAAGGTGCGGCGTGACGCGGGCTTTACTCCGGTGGTCACCACAGCGGCGGAGGGTCACCGGCGAAGGCACAAACGACGGCGAAACGTTTCGGCCACTACGGCGAGCACGTACAGGGGCTACGGTGGACCTTGGAATGCGTGAAAGGGCTCTACATGTGCGGCGCGAGGTGCTTTATACCCGAGCTAGAAGATGAAGTGGAAGAGTTAGCGCCCAAAGGAGTAAATGCTGGCGGTTCCTACTGAAGCGACGGCGTGGCGGTTTCCACTCTGCCAAGACGAAGGACGTGGCGCCCATCCGAGCCGTCGTGGCGTGATCCAACGACGAGAGCATCGAACCGACATGGTTGAATCACAGCCGTCGGATCGAGATCGTACGGTGGAGAAACAATGACACCGCTAGGGTTTCGGCGTGCGCACAGTAATGGGCTCGGCCCGTTACTGTTCACCCGAATTTCAAAGGTTTATCAATTAAAAATAATTCCGAATATTCGTTTAAATTATTTGAGGCTTCAAAAATATCAGAAAAATTCTAGAAAAATTCCTAAAAATATTTTAGGACAATTTGAACTCAAATAAAATATTTTCAATTTTATTTTATTAAAACTTTTCTTTATTAAATAAATTTCTAAATAAGAGTTAATTTGCAAAAATCCAAATAATTGCAAATAAATTCCAGAAATTCTCAAAAATTCAAATTAAATTATAAAATTCAAAAATAGCTAAATTTGAGGATTTCAATTTCAAAATCGAACCAGTTCCATTTTATTCGAATCTAATTCCAGCTTAATTTGAATTTTCCAAATTCAAAAGGATTTAATTTGAATAATCTAAACCTAAAATTAAAGATTTCTAGTTTTTGTTGGATTCCTTCTACTTCATTGAATTTTTCTGTATTTTTGGAGATTTTTCAGAATTTATTTGCTATTTATTCGGATTTATTTGCTTCATTTTGGTTTTTCTGGAATTTCTTAATTCGGAAATGTTTTTATTTTTCCTTTTTCCTCTCCAGGTCAAAATTCATTTTATGTCTGTTCCTATTCCCTTCATACTGCCCACTCCAATCCTTCCTCACGCCCAATGTTCGATCCAAATTTCGCCACACCAAAACCCTAAGACCAAGACGTTGATCTTGATCCAACGGTCATCCCTTCGCCCGTGTCACCGAGCTCAGCAGCCGCCGATCGCTGCTGCGCGGTCGTCCCCGATGCACGCCACATTGCGCCTCCACCGAAAAACCTAACCCTATCTCATACCTTTCCTCGCCGATGGATTCCGATCCAACGGCTGTGCGTCGCCCCGCATTTTCCACCGCCCGATCAACGCTGAATCAACGGCCGATGCTGTGTCACATCGCCCCAAGCTGCGCCGCCGCCCGTAAACCCTAGCCGCGCGGTGAGCATTGGCTTCCATGCCCTTTTTCCGTCTCCCGAGGCTATATAAGCCGCCGCACATCCTCTGAGGTTTGCCACCTCGCGCCGCCCATGTTGCCCCACTTCTCGCCGGCTGGGACGCCGTCGCATGCCCGCACGGCCTCGCCGGAGTTCTTCCACCATGTGCAAATCTTCCGCCGTCGTTTTCCTCCTCTCCGGTGAGCCTCCGCCGCACTTTTTGCTTCCATTGAGTTCAACTCGTCGTACCCTTTCTAACCCACTCAAACTTGATCACGCATTGCCTCTCCTCCACCGAAAGCCGTTTCTTCTTCCTCACGTCTGGCGTGTCCTCGCCGCCACCTCGCTGTCGACCCCCTCCGTTAACCCTCGGCCGTCCGATCGTCCTCCTGTGTACCGGATCGTGCCACGTCGCCATCGGCCACGCCCTCACTCCATCGCCGTCGGATCATCTTCCAACGCCTCGAATCTGCGCCACGTGTCCCGGTAAGCCGCCTCGCTGCACCGCCGCTCTCCGCCGTCCGATCTTAAACCGCCGTTAGATCTACGCCGCGTGGCCGTGCCGCATCAGCGCCACGTGGGCCACCACCTCTGTAAGGACCCAAATTCATCCATTTGAATCCACTGTGTTTTACCGCACTAGTCCCAGGATCAATGCTAGTGCACACAGCTTAACATTGGTAAGCATCACATCATACACAACGATAAGAATAATAAAACTTCATTTATTAAATATAACTAGCGTATGATCTTAGGATCACTTACATTAGTCAGCCTCATGGGCTAGACTTTGAAAGTAAACTCAGACAAATGCAGCGGAAAGTATAGCAAAGACGAGATGTCCCATCAAGACACCACAAAGCGATCGACAAGGCTTGGCCTAGTGACTCGCGTCCACCTGAAAGTCCTCCTCAAGCACAGATGATGATTCCTCCACTGTTGTTGGTTGTTAAGCAAGGGTGAGTACACCAACACGAACTCAACAAGTTGTGCACAGAATGCATTTCTATCAAAACTATATGCAGGCTTATTCCAAAGGAAGGCTCATGGTTCATATGCAGTAAAGCATCATTTAAGAATACATATATTCCATAGATTGAAAAGATAGTAAAACAAATAGTAGCAAATAATAGATTCTGCATTTCTCAAGTAAACCAAGTTTCCATCCTAAGTCAAGTTCCATTATCCACATAGCATCCTGCCATCTCATAACAGTTGTCCATTTTAATTAACTACCCCTTAACTGTAATTCCCGAGCATTGCTCAATACCGTGACCACGGCTATCCGAATAGTTTATACACTCTACAGAGGTTATGCACTTTACCCACATGATACAACCACGCACCACACAGGCAAATGATTATAACAAAGCCTTTACAATGCATCCTCTTAACCCAGTGCTAACCGCTGAGGTTTCAACACTAAAGGGTTACACCACCATAACAGGGCCCCCCTCTTGCGCCATGTGAGTTTACTCCATAATCTAACTCACACCACCACGATAGCACTCAAGTTAAGCATTTGCAAATTAGTCAGCTAGGCTGCCCCATACAGTATATGTGGTTGCATGATTGACTCAGTCAAAGGCTTGCATGGTTAAGTCCTTAGGATTGATTAAAGCAAGACTTACACATACCCTCACCCACCGAGCCCACCTCGCACACTTGCCCCTTCCACTTGCTTCAATCTAAAGTGATTACCTCCGGTTAGTTACCAAGCACCACGTGCTTCTCACAAATCAACATCGTTGTGTGACCTCCTCACCACGACAACTCAATCTCTTTGTGTGACCACACATGACACACAAGTTAACATCATTGTTCCATATTCCATTAGTCAAAATTAATAATCAACCTTTCATGTACATGTGATGACGTAGCATGGCTAAGCATTCTATTCCGATTTAACCATCCATGTTGATTTCAGTATTAACCAACTATAATGAACCAACCTAAGGTGACAAGTGGATTATGGCATACAAATAACAAGGTAGGGTGTAGTTCAAAAGGTATGATATCTAAATCCCAATTTAAGTTAAAACCATTTGTACTCATGAAATAATATGCATTAAGTAAAACAAAATAGCAATTTTTCCTAACATGGGTTCAACATGATCAAAGCACAACTTGCCTTGCTTAAGCTCCTGGTTTTGATCCAAAGATTGTTCCTGAGTTGCAAATTCCTCCTCCGAAGCCTCGCACAATTCAACGTCTACGCGAATCGAGAAGAAATAGCAAATAAATACCAAAATCAAAGAACAAATGAACTCAAAAATTCAAATACAAACCACCATTAGATAGATCTCAATTTTACAAATTTTTAAGAATTTGAATCACCTAAATCGGAGTTCGTATGCAAAAGTTATAGCATTTAGAAGTTTGAAAATAACCTAAATTGAATTTCTAATTTTAATAGAATTATTTTTATAAAGAAAAATCCGAATTAATGACGTCGGCTGACGTCAGCATGGCGCCGGCCTGTACGGTAAATACGTGGCAAAATCTATGCCGTTTAAACTTGATCCAACGGTTCTTGATTAATCCACTACGTGGCTCAATGTCAGCCATCCGATCTAGATCGGACGACCGATGCTTACCGAGTCCTTTTTCTGTTGACCTAATGACGTGGCGCACTCCTAACCCTCTGATTTTAATCTGACGGATGGACTTATTCGAGCACATTACTGTGCACTTAAATGACGCGACGCAACGTCAACCCTCAGATCCGAATCGAACGGTGGAAAACTTACCCGAGCTAACCACTGTGTACCGAGGTGACGTGGATGAATGACGTGCGTGCGATAATGATCCAACGGCTGGAAACCTTCGAATCTGGCGATGGCATGGCGGCGGCTCGGTCTCACCGGCGCTGGGGACGATGACACGTATTCGGCGAAACGGCGACCTCCGGTGACCAAAAAGTGGCGGCGTGGATGCGTCCCGATGTGATAAACTCGAAGACGGTCTTGAATCGTCGGAAGAAGCTCTCCACAGCGACACAACCACGGCGCAAACCCTCGGCAACCTTCTTGGACTCCGACGAGCTTCCGTGCGCACTACGAAGCTCCTCGTGCGACGACACAACAGGGAAAAGGCGCGGCGAGGTGTGGAGATCCTCGGGAGGGGTTCCACGACCTTAAATACCCTGCGCACGGCTCGAAAACTCGGAAAGTTCAATGGCGGCGGCGGAGTTTGACTCGGAGACGGCGGCGCTGAAGTTTGAATCGGAGACGACAACTAGCGACCGTGCGATCATGATCCAACAGCTCGGATAGAACGTGGAGTCCGAACCGGTACCGTTTGATGAAGACCACTCGATGGCGATCCAACGGCGATGGGCGCTAGGGTTTCCATAAATGGCGTGGCATGATGAAGTCCGTTGGATCCCGATCCAACAGCTCTCAGACATTCTCCCGATTCTATCAAGGTCCGCGACAAAGAATGGGCCGAGCCCAAGATCGTTCAAGGAATTTCCGGGTTTTTCGATTAAAAATAATTAAGGAAATTCATTTGGTTTATTTAGGGTAGTAAAAATATCAGAAAAATTCCAAGAAAAATCTCAAAAATACTTTGAGACATTCTCGACTTAAATAAAATATTTTGGTAAAACTTTATTTTGAACTTTTCTTTTATAATTAATTCTCAACAAAAAGCATTATATTTAAATTCAAAGTAATTCAAATAAATCTCAGAAAATCCAAATAAATCCAGAAAATTCACAAAAACCATAAATTGCAATAAAATAATATTTAATAATTAAAAATATCAAAATTTGGGATGTTACAAACACAACCCTAGCCTACTGCGTGGGCGTCTTCGTCAGCGATGCCTCTCACGCCGTCCAAGACCGAAGTCAACCGGCGTGGCACCACATCATCGCCACGCCAGCCCTAGCTGATTCGTGGTTCGCCCTGTCTGTGAGCTCTTGGTACTCCCGGTTCACCGTGAACCGACCCACTGACATGTGGGATGTTACATATTTAATATTTAATAAATTGGGATGTTACAAACCTCCCCCCTTAACGGAATCTCGACCCCGAGATTTAGGGCTAACTAGAGAATAGGTTGGGAAATTTTTTCTTCAGATCTTCTTCACGCTCCCAGGTTGCTTCATTTTCTGAATGATTACTCCATTGAACTCTGCAAAAGCGAGTGGACTTATTTCTGGTCCTTCGCTCTATTACATCCAAAATCTTAATTGGCTGCTCTTTGTAAGTCAAATCTTCTTGCAACTCGACAGTTTCTAATGGCATCTGTTCTGCTGGCACTCTGAGACATTTCTTAAGCTGCGACACATGGAACACATCATGGACTCCTGCTAGTGACTGGGGCAATTCCAACTGGTACGCAACCTCTCCTCGGTGGCTTAGGATCTTAAATGGTCCAACATACCTAGGTGCGAGCTTTCCTTTAACATTGAACCTTTTTACTCCTTTCAAGGGAGTGACTTTGAGATACACAAAATCATTGGGTTCGAAACTCAATTCTTGACGGCGATTGTCAGCATAGCTCTTCTGCCTTGACTGTGTTGTTTTCAGCTTTTCTCTAATCATGGCAACTTGTTCTTCAGCCTCCCTGAGCAACTCAGGCCCAAACACCGAACGCTCCCCCGTTTCATTCCAATTTAACAGGGTACGACAAGCTCGACCATATAAGGCTTCAAATGGTGACATTTGCAAACTAGCCTGATAGCTATTGTTGTAACTAAACTCTGCATATGGTAAACATTTATCCCAAGATGCGGCATATGATATCGCATAGGCTCTCAACATATCCTCTAAAATCTGATTTACTCTCTCTGTCTGGCCATCCATTCAGAGATGATAAGTAGTATCAAATTCGCATTTAGTTCCCATTGCTTCATGCGCTTTATCCCAAAATCTTGAGGTAAATTGGGTACCTCGATCCGATACAATTTTCCTAGGCACACCATGTAAACATACGATCCTGGACATATACAACTCTGCTAATCGATCTCCAAAATAAGTTGTCTTCACTGGGATGAAGTGAGCAACTTTGGTCAACCGATCAATGATGACCCACATGGAATCATACCCTCTTTGAGTCTTGGGCAATCCCGTAAAAAAATCCATACCAATTTCCTCCCATTTCCACTCCGGAATTTTTAATGGCTGCAACAATCCTACGGGCTTTTGATGCATGGCTTTTACCTCTGACACACATCACACAATGCAATATGCTCTGCCACTTCACGCTTCATACTTGGCCACCAAAATCTCTTCTTAAGGTCCTGATACATCTTGGCACTTCTGGGATGAATAGAATACTTAGAATCGTGTGCTTCCTCAAGAATCAATTGCTTAAGTTCCTTCTCATTTGGCACACAAATTCGGCCTTTAAACCATAGGGTTCCTTGCTCATCTACCGAGAAATCTTCGGCTAAGCCCTCTTCCTTCTTAGACTTAATCCTGCTAATCTTCACATCATCACCTTGCCTTCCTCTAATTTGATCTTCAAGGGTTGGCTTTACCTCTAATGCAGCTACAAATCCCTGCGGCACAACTTCTAGCCTCAACCTCTGAAATTCCTCACACAACTCCGACTGATCACTTGCTATCATCACATTTACACTATGGCTTTTACGACTTAAAGCATCGGCTACTACATTGGCTTTTCCAGGATGATAATGGATTCCGACATTATAATCCTTAATCAATTCTAGCCATCTCTCTCATCTCATGTTAAGATCTCGATCGAGTGAATATATACTTGTGCTCTTATGGTCCGTAATATATCTCACATCTATTTCCAATGAGATAATGATGCCATATCTTTAAAGCATGCACTACTGCTGCTAATTCCAGATCATGCGTCGGATAATTTCCTTCATGCGGCCTTAACTGTCTTGATGCATAGGCTGCAACCTTGCCATTCTGCATTAATATGCAACCAAGTCCCTGCCTTGAGGCATCGCAATAAATGTCAAAACTGCACTGCACATCTGGCAATACTAACACAGGTGCAGAGGTTAATCGTTTCTTTAACTCCCGAAAACTTTCCTCGCACTCTGGCGTCCATGAAAATTTCTTTTCTTTCTTCAACAATTGCGTAAGTGGTCTCGCAATCGTCGAGAATCCCTCTATGAATCGACGGTAATAACCTGCCATTCCCAGAAAACTACGGATCTGAGTGACTGTTTTTGGCTGCTCCCAATGTAACACAGCTTCCACCTTACTTGGATCCACAGCAACTCCTTTAGCTATCATTACATGGCCAACGAATTCAACTTTTTCCTTCCAAAAGTCACACTTACTGAATTTAGCATATAGCTGTTGTTCTCGCAACTTCTCCAAAACCAATCTCAAATGTTCTGCATACTCTTCTTCCGACTTAGAGTATACAAGGATATCGTCTATAAAGACAACCACAAATTTGTCCAAATACTTCATAAAGACTTTATTCATCATGTTCATGAAATACGCAGGGGCATTCGTCAATCCGAAGGACATAACTGTAAACTCATAATGTCCATAACGGGTAGAGAATGCAGTCTTCGGTATATCTTCTTCCCGAATCTTCAACTGTTGATATCCTGATCGCAGATCTATTTTGGAGAAAACTCCTACTCCTCTCAGCTGATCGAACAAATCATCAATCCGAGGCAAGGGATACTTATTCTTAATCGTCACTTCATTGAGTGCGCGATAATCAATGCACATCCTGAGACTTCCATCTTTCTTTCTGACGAACAACACTGGCGCTCCCCACGGGGAAGAACTAGGTCGTATGAAACCTTTCTCGAGCAATTCTTCAATCTGCTTCTTCATTTCTGCTAGCTCATCAGTTGGCATCCTGTATGGCCTCTTAGCTATTGGTGCTGTTCCCGGTACTAACTCAATAACAAACTCAATATCCCGATCTGGCGGCATGCTTGGTAAATCTTCAGGAAATACTTCTGGAAAATCTCTAACCACTGGCACATCCTCTAGATTAGCAACCTTCGCACTATTAACCATTAGCTGCCCATCCCGAACTGCGGTGGCATGCACTTCCACTTTCTTGCCACTAGAGCTCTCTAAGGTCACCACCCTTTGACCACAATCCAAGACAGCCTTATGCTTGGTCAACCAATCCATTCCCAAGATAACATCCAAAGTTTGGGTATCTAACAGGATAAGGTTTGCTAGGAACTCTATTCCATTCATAAGCAACCTAACTCCTAAACACCCAAGGCTAGATCGAAGTTCAGATCCTGAGGCTTCGACTAACAACACACATTTAAGATTCTGAAAAACAAATCCATTCTTCATTGCGAAACTCCGAGAAACAAATGAATGCGAAGCTCCAGAATCAAATAGAACCGTGGCTGGTACTGAGTTAACTAAGAACCTACCCAGTACGACGTCTGTTGCTTCCTGAGCTCCATCTGCCGTGATATGATTAATCCTTCCATGCATTGCCATTTGAGGCGATGCTCCCTGATGCATCTGCGGTATTTCGACATTACTTCACATCCGAGCTTTGGCTGGAGTAGTACCTAAGTTGAAATGAACCGGAGTAATATTTCTCTTTTTCGGACACTTGTTAGCAAAATGTCCTGGCTCATTGCAAGAGAAACATTTCTTGACAGCGGACTGCTGACTTCCTGCCGATGCATTACCTCCTGGGGCTGGTGTTTGAAAACTCTAATTAGCGAGGCGAGATGATGAAACTGATGTCTTGCCTGACAACTGTGGCTGAAATCTCGCGAACTGCTGGGGCAACATCCTTAACCTGAACTGAGTAGGCCGTCCAGCTTGATTAGCCATTCTACGCTTACGATCCTCTCCCAATTCCTTACGCTTATCCTCAAGGATCAAAGCTTTATTGACTAACTCCTGGAAATCGGGGAAATTGTGGGTGATCAGACCTACCTGTAATCCAGAGTTTAAACCTTTCAAGAAACGAGATTGTCTAGCCTTATCTGTAGCCACATCTTCAGGTGCATAACGTGCTAACTGAGTAAACTTATTCAGATACTCTGCCACTGACTGGCCTCCTTGTTTCAGAGCCCTGAACTCTTCCTTCTTAAGATCCATCATTCCTTCAGGTACATGATATCGACGAAGGCGGTGAAAACTCTTCCCAAGTAATCTCTTGTGGGGCTTCATGTGTCAAGTAATAGTTCTCCCACCATTCTGCGGCGGTTCCTTCCAGCTAGTGTGAGGCATACAACACCTTCTCAGTACCTACGCACTGCGTAATGTGTAGCTTCCTCTCTATGGTCCTCAACTAATCATCGGCCTCCAAAGGGTTAGCATTGCCTGAGAATGTTGGAGGGTGAGTCCTCATAAAATCTGACAACTTAGAATGAGAGCGCTGCCCATTGTTGCCTTGTTGCATAGTGTTATTTCCTACAGCTTGGTTGGACATATTTTGCATTTGTTGCATCATGGATTGCATAAGTTGGGTCTGTGCTGCTAAGAAAGTTCCTAAGTTCTGCATATCCACTGGCGGTGCTGGCTGCAAGGGCGTTCCTTCCTCGATACCATCATTCCGACGGAGGCCACTTCCTGATGCTCCGTTGTTTCCACGAGTGTTCACCATTTGTTGGATTGTTTCTTTTCGGGTTAGGGAAGATAGGGATAGCACAGATAAGATACAAGAATTCCTAAAGTGGGGAGAATAGGTTAAACCCAAAACTTAATACTTTTATTAATTAACTTGGTATGGTTGCTTACAAAAGCCTAAAAGCCTTGCAACACATACTGCACACTCAGCAAACATTAAAATCCAAACTAAACACTCAACCTTAACGTCTATTACATTTGGGTAAGACTGTTCTAATGACGCGACTCACTACTTGAGTCTCAACTCTAAGTCTCTCACTCCTCGAGCCATCCTCCAAGGGAACTCCCGGGTGGGTATACTGGTGGGCAAGCTGGTGCTGGCGCGAACTGATCTCGATGTCCCGCAACTGGTGATACTTCCGGCTCCTCGAACTTCGATTTCATCTCCTCCGATGATGCTGGTGTAGCACGGCCTCTCTCTTGTAATGCTTCCTCGAGCTCCATGATCCTCTCCTCGTAAGCTACTCGGGTCTCGTGTAGTTCCTTCTCCACAACTCGAAAGTGCTTCATAGGCCGCCCTAAATTTCGTGGCCGGTGTCAGCGACATGAGTCTCTGAACAATTGCAAATCGTGCTAAGGTATCGCGGTAGCATCCTCCTTTCGTGTGACGTATGAACGCCAAGCATCTCGAACCATGGGGTGGAGTCTGAACACCGTGTCATCCAACTCGTGGTAGTAGTCGTAGCAGATCCTCCGTAGGGCGAGTCGTGATGCTTCTTAGATACCGATCTCCCAAGTGGCTCTTCTCACCGTGATGCTGATAGGTTGGCTTGCTTTCTCTCTGTTTCTGGCGTAGATTAGAAGTTTGCACATCATTCCTCTTGTGGCTCCATTGACGATCCAACTCCGGCCTTGATACTTTGGTTTGGCGAAACCTCCCAAAACTTGGAGCACCCTCCAAAGTTCTATCGCGTATCCACCCTCGCACTCCACGTACGACTGTGTCCTCTTCATCTATTTAAAAGTGAAAGTAGATAAGTCTTCAACTTCCAATGGCCACTCCGAAAAATTTGAGGTAGTTTTCAGCAAAGGTAAGGGGCGGGGAATAAGATGAGTTAAGAGTGTTGTTGTTAATTCATTTTAGATTTTTCCTTTAGATAATTGTTTTGGACTCCCTAAGATTCCACTATGCTCACTAGGGCCGAGACCTCTCAACAAGATGTGCTCGATACCACCTCTGAAGGACCCGATTCATCCATTCGAATCCACTGTGTTTTACCGCACTAGTCCTAGGATCAATGCTAGTGCACACAGCTTAACATTGGTAAGCATCACATCATACACAACGATAAGAATAATAAGACTTCATTTATTAAATATAATTAGTGTATGATCTTAGGATCACTTACATTACTCAGCCTAATGGGCTAGACTTTGAAAGTAAACTCAGACAAATGCAGCGAAAAGTATAGCAAAAGATGTAGATGTCCCATCAGTACACCCAGGCGACTGACAAGGCTTGGCCTAGTGACTCGCGTCCACTTGAAAGTCCTCCTCAAGCACAGATGATGATTCCTCCACTGTTGTTGGTTGTTAAGCAAGGGTGAGTACACCAACACGTACTCAACAAGTTGTGCACAGAATGCATTTCTGTCATAACTATATGCAGGCTTATTCCAAAGGAAGGCTCATGATTCAAATGCAGTAAAGCAGCATTTAAGAATACATATATTCCATAGATTGAAAAGACAACAAAACAAATAGTAGCAAATAATAGATTCAGCATTTCTCAAGTAAACCAAGTTTCCATCCTAAGTCAAGTTCCATTATCCACATGGCATCCTGCCATCTCATAACAGTTGTCCATTTTAATTAACTACCCCTTGACTGTAATTTCTGAGCATTGCTCAATACCGTGAGCACGGCTATCCGAATAGTTTATACACTCTGCAGAGGTTATGCACTTTACCCACATGATACAACCATGCACCACACATGCGAATGATTATAACAAAGCCTTTACAATGCATCCTCTTAACCCAGTGCTACACGCTGAGGTTTCAACACTAAAGGGTTACACAACCACAACAGGGCCCCCCTCTTGCGCCATGTGAGTTTACTCCGTACACCCGGACTCACACCACCATGATAGCACTCAAGTTAAGCATTTGCAAATTAGTCAGCTAGGCTGCCCCATAACAGACATGTAGTTGCATGATTGACTCAGGTCAAAGGCTTGCATGGTTAAGTCCTTAGGATTGATTAAAGCAAGACTTACACATACCCTCAGCTCCACTGAGCCCACCTTGGCACACTTGCCCCTTCCACTTGCTTCAATCTAAAGTGATTACCTCCCGGTTGGTTACCAAGCACCACGTGCTTCTCACAAATCAACATCGTTGTGTGACCTCCTCACCACGACAACTCAATCTCTTTGTGTGACCACACATGACACACAAGTTAACATCATTGTTCCATATTCCATTAGTCAAAATTAATAATCAACCTTTCATGTACATGTGATGACGTAGTATGGCTAAGCATTCTATTCCGATCTAACCATCCATGTTGATTTCAGTATTAACCAACTATAATGAACCAACCTAAGGTGACAAGTGGATTATGGCATACAAATAACAAGGTAGGGTGTAGTTCAAAAGGTATGATATCTAAATCCCAATTTAAGTTAAAACCATTTGTACTCATGAAATAATATGCATTAAGTAAAACAAAATAGCAATTTTTCCTAACATGGGTTCAACATGATCAAAGCACAACTTGTCTTGCTTAAGCTCCTGGTTTTGATCCAAAGATTGTTCCTGAGTTGCAAATTCCTCCTCCGAAGCCTCGCACAATACAACATCTACGCGAATTGAGAAGAAATAGCAAATAAATACCAAAACCAAAGAACAAATAAACTCAAAAATTCAAATACAAATCACCATTAGATAGATCTTAATTTTGCAAATTTTTAGGAATTTGAATCACCTAAATCGGAGTTCGTATGCAAAATTTATAGCATTTAGAAGTTTGAAAATAACCTAAATTGAATTTCTAATTTTAATAGAATTATTTTTATAAAAAATCCGAATTAATGACGTCGGCAGACGTCAGCATGGCGCCGGCCTGTACGGTAAATACGTGGCAAAATCTACGCTGTTTAAACTTGATCCAACGGTTCTTGATTAATCCACTACGTGGCTCAATGTCAGCCATCCGATCTAGATCGGACGACCGATGCTTACCGAGTCCTTTTACTGTTGACCTAATGACGTGGTGCACTCCTAACCCTCCGATTTTAATCCGACGGATGGACTTATCCGAGCACTTTACTGTGCACTTAAATGACGCGGCGCAACGTCAACCCTCAGATCCGAATCGAACGGTGGAAAACTTACCTGAGCTAACCACTGTGTACCGAGGTGACGTGGATGAATGCCGTGCGTGCGATGATGATCCAACGGCTGGAAACCTTCGAATCTGGCGATGGCTTGGCGGCGGCTCGGTCTCACCGGCGCTGGGGACGACGACACATATTCGGTGAAACGGCGGCCTCTAGCGACCAAAAAGTGGCGGCGTGGATGCGTCCCGATGTGATGAACTCGAAGCCGGTCTTGAATCGTCGGAAGAAGCTCTCGACAGCGACGCAACCACAACGCAAACCCTCAGCAACCTTCTTGGACTCCAACGAGCTTCCGTGCGCACTACGAAGCTCCGCGTGCGACGACACAACAGGGAAAAGGCGCGGCGAGGTGTGGAGATCCTCGGGAGGGGTTCCACGGCCTTAAATACCCTGCGCACGGCTCGAAAACTCGGAAAGTTCAATGGCGGCGACGGAGTTTGACTCGGAGACGGCGGCGCTGAAGTTCGAATCGGAGACGACAACTAGCGACCGTGCGATCATGATCCAACGGCTTGGATAGAACGTGGAGTCCGAACCGGTACCGTTTGATGAAGACCACCCGATGGCGATCCAACGGCGATGGGCGCTAGGGTTTCCATAAATGGCGTGGCGTGATGAAGTCCGTTGGATCCCGATCCAACGGCCCGTATTACTCCTCCCGATTCCACCGCGGTCCGCACAGAAATGGGCCGAGCCCAGTACTGTTCCGAAGGAATTTCCAGGTTTTTCGATTGAAAATAATTAAGGAAATTCATTTGGTTTATTTAGGGTAGTAAAAATATCAGAAAAATTCCAAGAAAAATCTCAAACATACTTTGAGACATTCTGGACTTAAATAAAATATTTTTGGTAAAACTTTATTTTGAACTTGTCTTTTATAATTAATTCTCAACAAAAGCATTATATTTAAATTCAAAGTAATTCAAATAAATCTCGTAAAATCCAAATAAATCCAGAAAATTCACAAAAACCATAAATTGCAATAAAATAATATTTAATAATTAAAAATATCAAAAATTGGGATGTTACAAACTCAACCCTAGCTCATCAGATAGGCATCTTAAATCACGACGCCGTCATTGCCGTCTTGCCGAAGTCAATCCGCCAAGTGGCACCACATCATCACCACGTCGCCCCTAGGCATTGCGTGGCACCCATGTCAGTGTGGCCTGCCCGTTGCCCGTGAGCTCTTGGTACTCCCGGTTCACCGTGAACCGACCCGCTGACATGTGGTCCCCACATGTCAGTGGGCTTTCTTTTCTTTTATTTCTGAAAACCCGAAATTCCATCCAATCAAATGCTGACACGTGTCACTCCTTAATATTTTCTGATTTTCTTTTTCGATCAACTTCCGAAGGCCCGTTCTCCTCTGTTCGAACTCCGATTTGAACGATTCAAATTTCTAAATTCGTCTAAATTCATGCTCTATCTGCTGGTGTCATTCTTTTGAATTTTTGGATTTTATTTGAATTTGTTTTATTTATTTTGTTCTCGTTTTACATGTAGACGACGCAGTTGATGAGCGGGCGGATCATCCGGCAGAGTTAGATCCAGCGGGAGGCGTCGAAGGCAAGTCTTCCTTGACCATGTTGATCCCAAGTTTATGAAAATCTTATTTTGTTTTAAATTATGCATGCTTATTACTTTGCATATTGTACTTTAAATGCCATTTTGATGCTTAGTTAATTCCAACTTTGTTATGCCCTCATTGACATTAATCATGACAACTTTTGACACCCTAGGAAAAATTAATTACTGTATGTAATGGTAATCAATTTTATAATATGGGACGGTAGAATTGCTTAGCCCTGCTTGAATACTTCGGTACCTTACCATTTTGGAAATTCTTTTCAAACATTATTCAAAATTAATTGTGAAATTATGGCAATTGGTGTTGCTGTTATTTAATTGAAAATAAAGTGGAAAATGATTTAGACCGGGGGCGGATGGTTGTTTTGGTGGGTGCGGGATGCACGAGATCTTGGTCAGTGTTGGTTCCGCCTTAGTCAGTTAAGGACCAAAGCGTGTGTTACCTTGGACCGAGCTATACCGTACATCCACAAGTCTATATGGGTACGACCTGGCTAATTAATTTATACGTATCGTTATTGGCTTCGCCATTGGGTTGAATGGGGTGTCGGGTAGACACTTGCAAGGCGCAAGAGGGGGCTTCTGTACTGGGTGGATGTAACCCTGACAGCGGTGAAACCTTAGCGGGCGAAGTTGGTAGCGGTGTCGTGCATTGTAAAGGCCTTGTCATGATCTCTCTGCCGACACACCAAATGAAGTGTGTTAATAGCTTGGCAATAAGAGTAGATCATGTCTTGTGGGTAAAGTGTACACACTCTGCAGAGTTAAAACTACTTAAGTAGCCGTGCCCACGGTTAAGGGTAGGCGAGGTACGCTAGCACATTGTAGATTTTATGGTTTTGGTTTTAAATGAAAAATGATGGATTTGTTTTAAATTGAAAATGTGGTTTGGGAATCCGTGAGTGGTTGGAACTCTCGGATTATGGTTTGGCGGTTGGAGCCAATCAGGTGGTTGGAATCTGTAAAATTGTTATACTTCAAATTTAATTATTTATTTATTTATTTACATTTTATTAAATGCTGCTTTATGAAAATACTATTTCTATTTCAATTTAAATTCTGCTTTATGCAAATGAACCATATTATGCCTTCCTTTGTTCAAGCCTTGCATATAATTATTATGCATTATGTTTCCAAGACTTGCGGAGTATGGTGTGTACTCACCCTTGCAACATCCAAATTTTCCCTAGAGGAGTACCCTGAAGCAGAAGGTGATTATGAGTTCTTCGCTTGTGGATTCAATGAAGGTGATCCGGACTTCTAGGGCGCGTTCCCCAGTCGATTGCCTGTGGGCATATTGATTGGCTCTTCTTATTGCTACTGTTTTACTTTCCGCTGCTACTTATCCACTTAAGCTGTAAGGCTTGATACTTGTAATAATGTGGTTATAAAGTTAACTTCTTTTTGCTTTATTAGTGTTAATTGCTTCGTGATATGTCTGTGTTATTATCACTGTTTTCACTGAGTGTGCTAGCTTTTCCTGGACTAGCACGGGTAAACACAGAGGGTTCGGATTTGGAAATCTGGTCCCGACAACGATCCATCGACTCGGTACCCGTACACCTCGTTATGCCACGTGTTGAGAACACTTTGCATGTAGTAGTAGTGGGAGATGTACGGACGACATGATTGGTGTGTCTCGGCGACTGCAGCAATCATGTTCGAGCATGGCAAATGCAGCAGGCGTGGCTTCTGACAGGAGCACTCGTAGTCAGCAGCTCGGAGTATGCACAGATGGGAAGGGGGCTTTTAACTATTTGCCACCCTTACGGAGTGCTACAGTGATATGAGTCACTGACACGCTACAGTGATATGAGTCACTGACGGGGCAAATCTGTTACCACCCACCCCCGTAAGGATGGCAAATAGTTAATTATTCCGATGGGAAGTCCTCTCCCATTGGGCACCTCTGCGACCCTGGTCACCGCAGTGCACATGGTACCTCTGTTCCACGCCACTCTCCAGTGTCAAGCGTTGTGTCTGTGCCTTCCGTGTCTTCTTGGCCATGTACGTCGAGACAACCGTCGAGTAAGACAGGCGATTGTCCGACATATATGCAGCGGAATTCTTCTACCACTCAACGAAATATCTTTGGGTGCTGTGAGGACCGAATTCACCAATTCGAATCCACTGTGTATCTCCGCACTAGTCCCAGGATCAAACGCTAGTGCACACAGCTCAACATCGGTAAGCATCATATCATACACAACGATAAGAGTAATAAGACTTCATTTATTAATATAACTAGTGTATGATCTTATGATTACTTACATTACTCAGCCTCGCAGGGCAATAATAAGATGAAGTAAGACAAATGCAGCGGAAAGTAGTAGAAAACGTAGTGACTCATCAGTACACCACAGGCGACTGACAAGGCTTGGCCTAGTGACTCGCATCCACCTGAAAGTCCTCCTCAAGCACATGCGATGATTCCTCCACTATTGTTGGTTTGTAAGCAAGGGTGAGTACACCAACACGTACTCAACAAGTTGTGCACAAAATGCAGTTCTATCATAGCTATATGCAGGCTTATTCCAAAGGAAGGCTTATGGTTCATTTGCAATAAAGCAGCATTTAGGAACACATACATTACATAGATTGAAAAGACAGTAAAAACAAATATTAACAATAAGTAGATTCCATTGTTTCTCAAATCAAACCCAAGTGTTTATCCTAAGTCAAATTCCATTGTCCACATGGCATCCTGCCATCCCATACCAGTTGTCAAATTTTAATTAACTACCCCTTGACTGTAATTCCCGAGCATTGCTCAATACCGTGAGCACGGCTATCCGAATAGATTGTACACTCTGCAGAGGTTATGCACTTTACCCACATGATATAACCGTGCACCACACAGGTGAACGATTATAACAAAGCCTTTACAATGCATCCTCTTAACCCAGTGCTACCCGCTAAGGTTTCAACACTGAAGGGTTACACCACCACAACAGGGCCCCCCTCTTGCGCCATGTGGGCTACCACGTGCAAGGACTGGTTACCTCCACACGGGCCTCACACCACCACGATAGCACTCAAGTTAAGCATTTGCAAATTAGTCAGCTAGGCTGTCCCATTCCAGACATGTGGTTGCAAGTTCGACTCAGGTCAAAGACTCGCAAGGTTAAGTCCTTAGGATTGATTAAAGCAAGACATACACATACCCTCAGCTCCACTGAGCCCACCCTGACACACTTGCCCCTTCCACTTGCTTCAATCGTAAAGTGATTACCACCCGGTTGGTTACCAAGCACCACGTGCTTCTCACAAATCAACATCGTTGTGTGACCTCCCCGCTACAACAACTCAATCTCTTTGTGCGACCACACATGGCCCACAAGTTATCATCATTGTTCCATATTCCATCAGTCAAGATTAATAATCAACCTTTCATGTACATGTGATGACGTGGCATGGCTAAGCATTCTAGTCCGATCTAATCAACCATGTTGATTTCAGTATTAACCAACTATAATGAACCAACCTATGGTAACAAGTGGATTACGGCATACAAATAACAAGGTAGGGTGTAATTCAAAAGGGTACATTAGCTAATCCCAAAGCTAAGTTAAAATCATTTGTACTCATAAAATATCATGCAATAAAGTAAATCAAAATAGCAATTTTGCAAACATGGGTGCAACATGATCAAAGCACAACTTGCCTTGCTTAAGCTCCTGGTATTGCTCCGAAGATTGCTCTTGAAATGAAAAATTCCTCTTCCGAAACCTCGCTCAACTCAACGTCTATGCGAATCGAGAAGAAATAGCAAATAAACACCAAAACCAAAGATCAAATAAACTCAAAAATTCAAATAAAAGCTACCATTAGAAAGATCTAAATTTTACAAATTTTTAGGAATTTGAATCAGCTCAATCGGAGTTCAAATGCAAAAGTTATAACACTTTGAAGTTTGAAATTCCTGAAAATACTCTAAATTCATAAATTCCGATTTAACCGAATTATTTTTTTTAAGAAAATTCTGATTTTTCCCGCCCGGTTTGTACGGCCGTGACGTGGCAAAATATGGACCCTAGGATCCTAATCTAACGGCTATCTGTGATTTGGTGACGTGGCTAAATATCCACCATTAGATCTAAATCCGACGGCCAACTTTTACCCCTACGGTGCACTGTGCACTTAACCGACGTGGCCAAACCATGACCGCACGATCTTAATCTAACGGTGAGAGCTTACCTGCACATTTCGTTGTTTACCGGGAGACGTGGATGATTCCTGAGCGCACGATGACGATCCGGCGGTTGATGCTTCTCCCGATCGGCAATGGAAATCCGGCGGCTTGAGGTCACCGGAGCTGGGGACGACGACCAACCCAACGGCGATTTGGCGCTTCCCGGCGAGGAAGAGTTAGCGAATCGGCGCGCGGAGGTGCTGAGCTCGAATCCGACTTCATACGGGCGGAAGAGACAATGGCGACGCACAGAACACCTCGGCAAGGCCTCGCGAACTCCGACGACGGCTAGCGCTAGTTCCCAGGCTCCTCCGGTGACAATGCAGTAGGGGAATTGTGCGGCGAGGTGTGGAGACCCTCGGGAGGGATTCCACGGCCTTAAATACCCCACGGCTAGCGCGCATCCATGGAAAGTCCTCTGACACCGCAAGCGGCAAGCAGTGAACATGACTCCGAGTCCTTCTTGAACACGATGAACGGCAACCACTCGATCACAATCCGATGGCCACGATAGAAGACAGAGTCCGAATCGGTATGATTTGGTTAGGACCGTCCGATGAAGATCTAATGGTTGCGAAACTCTAAGGTTTATTAAATGACGTGGATCAATGGGGACCCTTGGATCCCGATCCGACGGTTGACGTTAATCCTCCCAATTCACGGTCGGCACAGTAATGGGCCGGCCCAATACTGTTCACGAGATTTTCTGAGTTTTCTAATAAAAATAATTTGAGTAATTGATTTGATTTTATTTGGGCAATAAAAATACTCTAAAAATTCCTAGAAAAATCTCAAAAATACTTTGAGACATTCTGAACTTAAATAAAATATTTTCACAAAAACTTTATTTTAACTTTATATATTTATAATTAATCTTTGACAGAAAGTAATATTCTTTAATTCAAAATAATTCAATTAAATCTTAGAAAATCCAAATAAATCCAGAAAATTCACAAAAATCATAAAATGCAATAAAATAATATTTAATAATTGAAAACTCAAAAATTGGGATGTTACAGGTGCCTAGTAACACACCTTCAACAATGCCCACCAACGGAAGGCATCTCGCGCCTTTCATTACCCAGTTCTAAATCTCCGCCAGGTTCATTTTTATTATTCCATAACGGAAACCGCCCTCGTCATGCAGAAGGGACCACTTCTCCAACGGCTCGTGTCGTATCCAGTCCGTGAAACTCTTTATGCTTGCTCCTGGCCTACGCTGAATGTTTGGTGCATCAGTCAGGACGCACACAAGGCTGTGTGGTCATCTACATGCTCGTGGTAAACCATAGGGTTCCTTGATAAACTACCGGCATCCCTTGGATTCAGTGATTGTTTCTTGGTTAGTTCATCCAATGTCCTCCACAGCGCGTCGAACTTCCTCCACAGGTTCTATTTGTGTAGCTGCTTGAACATGTTCATAAGCTCCTTGTTCCTGAACTGCCGAAAAAAATTAGCACCCATGTGCCTCATGCACCACTTGCTCTTCATATCTGGCCATCTTGCTGCTCCCACGACGTCGGACAATTGTTGCATATCCACGATCGCCCTCAGCAACTCTGCATGTCGGTCATGGATGACACATACATCAGGGCGATCCTGAACAACTGCCAGCTTGACTCTTTCAAGAAACCTATACTAGCTCTCCGTGTTTTCCCCCTCTACGAAGTCCAATGTGACCGGTAGAACCTGGTTGTTGGAGTCCACCGCGATTGTACTTAGAATCTGGCTCTTGTATTTCCTTGTGAGGAATGTGTTGTCCATTCAAATGACCAGGTGATAGTGTCGGAACGCATTTATGCATGCGCCGAGGGTGAAGAAGGCCCTCTGCAAGACCCACTTACCCGCACACGCACCATCCACGGGAACCTTCGCAAGGTCGATGAACGTACCGGTATTCCTACTTGATATTGCCCTAATCAAGTGTGGAATATTCTCATAGGAAGCCTCGTATGTCTCGAGCCGTATTTGCAAAATTGTTCTTTTTGCTCTCCATGCCTTTTCGTAGCTAAATCTTGTACTGAAACCTCTCCTTCACGGCTCTGATAATAGATCGAGACTGCAGGTGCGAATTGTCCATGATCTGACCATAAAACACATTTGCCACCCAAGTGGAGGACAGATTGCGGTGTTCCTGGTCCGCTTCCTCCAGTTGGCAGTTATGCTCTATCAGTATGGAACATTTCCAGTAGTCCCTCCACTTCCCCTTGTATGCATGCACCCGCCATGAGCACAAATCAACTACGCACTTCACGTTATAGTCTTTTTTGCTGGACTTCACTACCTTGAATTGCCGCCGAAGAGACATTGACCAGTACTTCACCGCATCCATCACAGCCTCCTTGTCTTTATATATGGCCCTCTACGTGACCTCGTTCTCATGATACTCCTATGCATCTCTGTTCCCTTCATTCATTGTTAGGTCTTCAAAATTACAATTAGTCCACGCACCAGGGACAGGCACCTCAGGAGTATTGTCCTCCTCGTCCGAGTGTTCACCATCAGGGATTTCCTCATCCGCATGGTCCTCCTCCTCCATCAAGTCAACTATGTGCTCCACCTCCTCCCCCTCGTCGACCACCCCCCACGCCTCCACGACTGTCTCCTCGCCCCCCATCCCCTCACCACCACCAATCTCGTGTCCCCTGTCTCCGGGTCCTCGCTACCTTCATCATCGCATTCTTGCATATATGTTTTCCCTCCTCCGTAATATCTACCCCAACATCACGAACCTCCGACACCGATGGAGATACCTGGTACCATTGTACCAGCAACATGAGCGGCCAGCCCCGCTCAACGGCAAAACCAACATAGCTCCTCCATGATGATGTCGCGTTAATAGGAATCAACTCTCCATAATAACTGTGTTGCATACGGCTTACTACTGCTCTAACCCGCAGCCGAACACTCTGAGCATCCAAATTGAACATCTGAAACATCCACTCCAACAAACCCCTGTATGTCCTATCTCTCGGTCTAGATATGCCCCGTATGACTATTGTAAATGCTGACAAATCTACTCCATCCAGCCCCTGTGCTATCTCCCCATCTCCATAAAATATTTGAAAATACAATTTCTCCGACATGCTGCCTACAACGTCGAACCGAAAAATTCATCAGTTCTCCATCTAACCGCACCGTATAAATATTACATTATATTGTCAATTTTTTTTCTCTATCAATTTCTAACGGTGCCTGACATTTCTAAATTATTTTTACTCTACTAATTTCTAACGTATGGTGATCATACTAAGAAATTTGACTCTAAATATATCATACTTCCTTTAATTTCTACGTCGCAATTTTCGGAACATTACTCGCGCAACATATGACTAGTCTACCATGTTTCATCATAATATTAAATTTCTATCGCATTACATTTCTAAATATTGTCTAATACATTATTTGCATAACAAAATTTACTGCACAATTCTACTACATTAAATTTCTAAATATTGACTAATATTTCTACTACATTAAATCTCAACAGTTCTAAATACTAAATACTACACAATCCTAATATTTCTAAATACTATATTAAATTTCTAAATATTGCCTAATAGAAACTACCACATTAAATTTCTACATTTCTAACTACTAAATACTACACAATCCTAAAATTTCTAAATACTACACAATCCTAAATATTAAATACTACATTAAATTTCTTAATATTGCATATAAAAATTTCGGACTTACCTCCACAAAAACAACGAATCTACTTTTTTTTCCTCTTTTTTCCTCTCTTTTCTCTCCTCTCCTCTCTTTTCTCTCCTTTCCTCTCCTCTCTTCTTCTCTTCTCGCAGCACTCGGTCTCCTACTCCTTCGCCCAGCCAAATGGCCACAGTGGTCGGCGCCACGCCTTCAGGCCCGGGCAATCGCCCCAGACCCGGGCGACAGGTGCCAAGTGGCCACCTCCGTTTGCAACCGTGGATTTAGCCGTTACCGGGTGTCCTCTCGCCCCAGTATGGGGCGACGGGTGTGTATTTTTGCTATTTTGTTTCGTCGATTAGTTTCAAAAAAAAGATTTAAAATAAATATTAAATAAAAAAATTCGCTTCTGCCTCGGTGCCTCCAGCTGGTGCGGCACGCCGGCTGCACCGCCGCACACGACTGTGGCCCAATGCTCCGGCCGACGGCGAGGCCAGCTGGCAGATCTCCGACCTAGCTACTGCAGGCCAGTTGTGCCTTTGCCTTTCGCTTCGTTCCATCTACAAGAAAGAAAAGCACAGCAGGTGTGGTAATATTAGCGGTATTTGCTTCCTTATTGATTCATAGCAATTACCGTATACATCCTAGCCTGCGTGCTGCACAATGGCAATTTTTTTAATTATGGAAACAAAATCCACATGATTGTGAATCTGGCATTGCATAAAGAAACGGTCTTGTACCGTTGTACATGTACTAGTGTCTTTGGATCCACCATGATTGGCACCTCAAGTTTCAGGATCTGTATGCATCTCTCTGCTTCATACAGTCTCTTGTGAATATTTCTCCCAGTAGTTTTCCTTGCATACGTTCTTCTCTCGATGACAGTTTAATATAACAAGGAATTATCCTTTCATTTGCTTGCAGATTTCTCCAGACAGAAGGTTATTTTGCTTCAGATCCGTCTAACATATCCTATGTGAACAAAAACACAAGAATCGCAACCATAGGTAATCAACTGTTGCAGCTTCAATTTGCAGGAATTTCACATTTTGCAAGTGGCAATAGCGATAAAGATTTGTTCAAACATGCTTGTTGATTTTCTATTAAATTATCCACTAATGCATAACCCAACAAAGTTATTTTTTTAGAAATTTACATAGTTTCATAGGGTACAGAACACATGGTAATATGATATGTCATTGACACATCCTCAAGTAGCAAGTGTAGCAAGGACTCCATTAGACCGACATTCCAGAAATACACCAATGTTTAAAATGTAACATTAGAATGGATCACTTAAGCATTATCATCTTCCCGATAACATCGAGCTGATCGACAGCTCGGCTTTGGTGCCAACCTGGCTAATGTCACTGATGTTTTCACTTGCACGTGCCTCTTCCAATGCTAGAGCATCCTTTAGCTGAGCCACCACTATACTCATTGTTGGCCTTTCAATGGATGCCTCTCTTGTGCACAGCAGCGCTATGTCCACAACCTTCCCAACCGAACTGTAGTCATACTCATGTCGAAGCCGTGAATCAACAATTGCATCAATATTGCCCATACTAACCTTCTCCTTTACACGTTGGACAATGTGCACTGTGGTCGGAATAATGGGAGGTTCACCTGTTACAATCTCGAGCAAAACCACTCCAAAGCTGAAGACATCACTACTCGTGGTGAGTCTGCCTCTAAGATAGTACCTAGATAGGAGCAGGTAGACCAAATAATGTACCCAGTTAGCACTTAGCAAGTTTGATCAAAATTATCAATCTTTAATGTAATTATTAAGTAGAACATGAAGCAAATACACTAGGTGATCTTATATGAAGATAACGTTCTTTTACTCCCAAGTAGTTTACTATTGATTCATTAAAAGAATAGGTATAGGGACATACTCTGGATCAATGTAGCCTAGAGTTCCAGCAGCTGTCACAGATATGTGACTTTGTGCAATATTGAGGTAAGTCTTGGACAATCCAAAATCTGAGATCTTGGCAACCATGTCATGTCCTAGAAGAATGTTGTGCGACTTCAGGTCTCTGTGAATTATCGGTAGTACACATCCTGTGTGCAAGTAGTCCAAACCTATGCACAAAAAAATCACACGTTGAATATAGCTTGACATGTGCACTAAAATACGAGACAAAAATAATTAAATTTATTGGTTCTCTATAAACTATACCTTGTGCAGCTTCAAGCACAATTCTTGCTCGATCACGCCATCCCAGTGTTTGAACAATGGCATTTCTGCCTGGATGACCACAATAATAAGTCAATAATGATGTACCATAATGTAATTTCAAGTACAGTAGTACCATCAGTTTTAGATGAAACATGATCTTTATAGATGCAACTAATTAACATTATGTGAAACTTTGGCGTATGCAACCTTGCTACATAACTTAGAAACCATAGAAATAAAGATATGTGTGCAAGGGTTAAGAAGAACTAGTTTCATCGGGAAGGAGATTGCACAAGAAAGTCAATATCAAAAATTCTGAAGTTTGTATATCACAAACCTCGTAGATGGTCATAAAGGCTTCCATTCGGCATGTACTCATAAATAAGAGCTAAATGATCCTTGTTAGTGCAATAGCCAACCAACAAAACAAGATATCTATGGTGCACAGTTGTTAAGCTTTCAACCTGCAAAATAAGAAACACATTCAGAATCAAAGGACCTTTCGAAGTGCTTTTGTAATTCTAAAGTCAAGTTCAAAGATATGTTGGTGAGCAAGTGATAGAATCATTGTCCCTGTCACCTTTTTAACACTTGATTATGTGCTTTTTTATTATGCATGTTACTGTTTATCTAATGATCCATAGACCACCTAAATTCATAGTGTCACAAATAATATCAGCTTGCAAATAATAGCATGAAAATTCTTTTGGAAAATAAAATCTATATATTGCATAGAAATTTACAAACATGAAAAAATGACCAATTTTATGGATTGAAATTAAGTACCTCGGCTAAAAACTCTGTCATTCCTTGCCCTATTGCTGATGTTGGAGAATGCATCTTTACCGCAACCTGAGTTCCATCTTCTAATTGGCCATGGAAGACAGGCCCGAACCCTCCTTCACCAATGCACGCCGAGAAATTATTTGTTATTGCCAACAACTCCTTATATGTGAATTCACGGTTGTTAGATATGTGCATGCGACCTTTATAGTCTTCTTGATTTCTAGAATTTGGAACATCTGCGCATCCGAGCAGCACATTTGGAGCTGTACTTTGACAAATCATATGTTCCATCAATGAAAGATATTACAAAATATGCCTTATCTGTTATAGAGTCTATGTATGTGCCATCAGGGTTGGGAAAACAAGAAATTGTAGAAATATTACAAAACATTCCATACTACAATTTTCTGAACCTTGTGTGTAATAAACCATTTGTGTAAGAATTAACAAAAGACATACCTTTCTTTCTGTAGAAATATAACACCAGCAAAGTAGATACTAGAAGTACCACCATCACCACTGGGACCACTATGGCAATAACTAGGACAAGCGTGTTTTTCTTGTTTGGTGATTTTCCATTACATGGATCTCCATTCGTGATGTCATACCTAAAACATGAAAAATATTGCTGCAACTGAATTGGAAAAAATAACATTCGGGTTATTTGGTTTGAGGGATGACCACATCCTAGGATGGGTTGATCCATCATGGGATGATTCGTTGAATTTGGTGGGATGACCCAATCCCTCATTTTGCACTAGCTTAGTGCTTATGAAGGATGACATGGTGATGGATCAACCAGCTCCATTCCTCAAACCAAACAAGTGGGTTAGGATTGGACTTAGGATCGGATGGCCCATTCACTATCTTGTTCCTCAAACCAAACACACTATAAATGGATGCTCCAAGGTTGCTTTAAACAGCTATTAGACCAAAACAATCGAACTCAGAACATAAGTCATTGTTCATATATCATCCAAAATCCCTAGATGTTGGCATGTTGCACTTGGCAAAAAAATAACAGATAACTAGAGAAGTGCCGTTATGTTCCTATTTTTAAGACTAGTGCTATCATGTTCTTATACTTAGTGCATTGAACTTTTCATAAGTCATTATTGGGGAGTCCTTTTCTATGTTGTAATAGCAGCTATGGAGCAATATCAGAGAACAAAAGGAAATCCAAACCTTAAAGTAAGTGAGCGTTTTGTACATAAAGCATCAGGAATACTGTCAACATGATTCCCAGATAAATCTCTGCAGATAAAATAACAGAAAATCATTCCGATTAATTTGGATGGTTTCCTAGCTTATAAACTGAAAGAGGATAGGACTTACAGAACATGGAGGGATGGCAGGTTCATTAAAGTGTCAGGCACTGTTCCATTTAAATCATTGTATGACAAATTCCTGGTGATAGAGTTTGTGAGACATACCACTTTCACGTACTGTTTAATAGAATATGGAGTTATTAACCTAGCACATATTAATATGGTTATACTTACAGGTATTGGAGTGATTTTAGCAAAGAAAATTGTTCAGATATTGCACCTTGCAAATCATTGTGGGACAAGTCTCTGCAAATAAAATGTTGTATTCTGTTAATGTTACCAACTTAGAGAGAAATAAACAATATATTGGATAATTTAGTACAAGTATTCAAACTGTGATAATACACACACTTAACCTAAGCTTGTGTAGCCCAGCTTTATTAGAGAGTGAAAACTAGAAAGACTTAAATAGTAAGCAGACACTTACAACTTTGTTACACTCGATGTGACTCCATCACTTTGACATGCCAATCCAATCCATTTATAGTTTTCTGGTAAACATGGGTCGCCCATCCAATTTTTCTTAACTCGATACTCAACTTTAATTGTCATCATAGCATCAACTAAATATCATAGGAATTCAGTAGGAGAAAACATGACATTAGTAAATATTACAAGAATTTAAGTTGACAGCCCAATTATTTTGCACAACATGTATGAATATTGTAAATTGGTCTTGCTACATGAGTTATCTATATATATGATGTTTTTGCTTCCTCATTCAATTTAAAGGCTTTTTTAGCCATTTTGCACTAAAGGCACCCTGAAATCACACTGAAATATACATGATAGGAGTGAATATATATATGGATGATAGGAGTGAGTCTCTAGGCACTATGTGTATGGGTTAGTAGCTCATGGATGAATATATGCTTGTCTTGATAAAGTATAATAGTTGGTTAGTTTGTTGATTAATTAATGGTCTAGAAAATGCTAGGCGTATCTAGAGTTTTAGCTAGCCGCTGTCCGCGGGAGGAGACTCCCAGGGCAGACACGGAGAGCGATCGGTGTCTAGCGCCTAGGCACCACCTAGGGGGCGGACTAGACGCACCACCTTCTAGGCGACCACGACCACCTAATTTATCAAGATAAATGTGTCAACTAAGAATTTGAAATGTTTCATGGTCCCTTATACACCTCAAAGGAGGCATTCGCTGATTGTCCAAAAATGGTGAAAATAAGGGAACTAGTAGGGAAAACTACTATTTCTAGAGAGCTATAAATTGATTTTCTTTATTATTAGTGATAAGATTTAGTTTGTTTGTTTTGAGAGGTGCTTTATGTTGGTTAATTTATTGAGTTTGTTTGCACATATATTAAAGCATGAATAAAGGGTAGATAGTGATTACTACTCCTTTGTTTGCTTCAAGATTTGTGCAATTTGTACAAAGTCAAAAACTAAAGATTTTAAAATTTTGATGGTCTCTTATACCCCTCAAAGGAGGCACTTTATTGAAGAAATGATGAAAACAGAGGAACTAGTAGCGAAAGCTACTATTTCTAGAGAGGTATAAATTGATTTTCTTTATTATCAATGGAGGGTTTTTTTGTTTGCTTTTTTTTTGTATACTTTCCATCTTTGTAATGATTATTTGTTTTTTCAACAAGTGATCTTTGGGACTTGGCAGTTATTCAGAAAAATCTTGGGTGGCAGTTGGAAACAGGGGGAGATGCTTATGGTACGTACCATCTTCTGAAATGGTTGCGATGTCTTGACGGTGGACGACGTAGTATACCTCGAAGGCATTGAGTATGGGTGGTAGCACAGAGTCGTTGGTAGCAACTAGAGAGACGTTGTAAAAACCAGTGACAGAGGTGTGGTCCCCACGCACCCAGTTTGCTATAAGGTAGGGCGGGCTGAACGGTGTATCCACTAAATCCGAGTCATCGTAGTATATATCGAACTTACGCAACTGCTTCTGCTGGAAATCAGTGAACTGCATATTGAGATAGTATGCTGGCAGCGTCACGTTGGTTGGCCAGCCAGTAGGGATTGACCATGAGAAGTTGAGAGGGATAGATGTGGCAGGTGATGTGACGGCGGTTTGGAGGACTCTTTTTGGCACCTCATAAATGTCATTGTCCATACGCTGAATTGTCCCTGTTGTGGATAGATTGAGCCACCCTGGAATACCTGGCGATGGCCACCACAATCGATCGTAGGGATCATTTGGATACCTGAAAATGGAATGCATACCTGAAAGTTTGTGTTTGAAAACATTTTGCTTTGAGCTTTTCATGTATTATCGCTACAGTTGGCTATATGAGTTATATGACACAATTGCTACATCCTAATGATGCGACTAATAGGATGCACTACGTGCCTTTTGCAATTCTGTGTGGAAAATACTATAAATTTCGTACTAATTGATTACAAAGAAAAAGGTGATACGAGCTTTGGTAGCTTCTCGTGCTGAATGTTAACTCATCATCTGCACCAACTATTATTGATCTATACTATGCATCCAAATTTTGTATGTGTAATCAGTTCCTACACATTCCTAATGCCTAATGCATTATGCTTCTTGCCATTGACGTATAAATGTTTCCTCATTTACTTGTGCATACTGTTTAATGTGTAGTCATCCATGCTACAGAAAAATGCTTATTGGCAAAGCCTAAAGGATAATTACTTTCTGAACAATTTTTGCAGGCCAAGCATGAACAGATGCTGGAAAAAATTTTACCTAAGTAGACCACTCGCACCCATGCTTTGTCGTTCCTGGAGTGCCATAGATTGGTTAGTCATGGCTGCCGGATACAATTCACTCTTGATCGGCCTCATCTCCAGTGAAGATAGGAAAGGAGCTCCATTGCCAATGTCTATCAAACAAATTGATATCGAGTTCACCACGGCGACAACAATCACCTCTGAGACGTAAGTCATAGTTGCGTTGGTGATATTGATCCGAGCCCAAAAGTCAAGCCCGATGTAAATATCAAACGCCAAAGGTTTGCTAATAAGATTCATATTTTTGCCATCATAGTTGCCATGCATGAATGTTGCTCGCAGAAGGTACTTGCGACCACTAGTGATGGCAGAAGACAAAGTGTAGCAATTTCGGCCTCCACTTGGGAAACTTCTGAGATTTAAACCAGACCTGAATCTTACGTCACCTTCATGTTCTGAAGAAATATTGTGGTTTTCTCCCGTATTTATATACGCATCATCTGAGACGTATGTGATATTGGTAGACTCGTCGATGTAGCTAGAGCCACTTGTGAGCCCACAGTCAATGCTTATAAACCATTCATCTACAAAGAGTATGTATCAGTTGATCGAGCTAACTATTACTTTTTTATTGAAAATTCTGAAAAGTTGACATTAAAAAAGAATAAATTTCACCAAACTGTACGGATCGACAAGATATTGGCCTGCAAATCTAAATTTAAATCTGGAAGATAATCTACTTTCCATTAGGAAGCCAGGAACGAGCATGGAATACTCTGGGCCTCGCACAGATGAGCCAGCGACGTGTTTGAGCCAGAAACCGGAGGAAAACAAGCCAGGAAGCCGGAATTTACATCGGTTCAATCTGGAGCCGTATCACATAAAGATTTCAAATCCAGTTTTGCATTATTTTCCTTTTTATGATTTGTGTCCGGATTATAACATACTAGGATAGCCGCGTGTGTTGCCTTTTTCGTTTTTTTCGTGGGTGTTTTTTTTAAATCGTAGAGGAAACACGAGAAACAGTTGAAAGGACACAAGTGTATCTGCGACTGCGCTAAATCGAAAGGTCCTCTTCGTGAAAAATAGCCAGAATGATCCACACGTCATTACGTTTTTTTTGTATCTATTTAGGACCCTCTTACGAAAGATCCGTAATTTTTCTGAATCAGAAGATGACTTCATAAAAAAACCGCGGGAATGACCTATACGTAATTACGGATTTTTAGAGTGACCTAAACGCGAAAAAAAATTTGAACGCACGGGAGGCCCGAAACCTTTCGAACTTTAGTAAAGGTATTAGGAATATTTTCACGGCGTAATACGCCGCGTGCGTTGTTTTTTTCGAAGAAATAATTTCGTATTTTCCGGTGGAGTTTTTTTTTTAAATCGTCGAGAAAACACGTGAAACGGTTGAAAGGATACGAATATAACCGCGTTTTTTCTTGCATCTATTTGGGGTTCTCTCACGAAAGATCCGCGATCGCGCTAAATCGAAAAGATTCTTTTCATGAAAAATAACCAGAATGATCCAAACGTCACTACATTTTTTTTGGTATCTATCTAGGTTCCTCTCACGAAAGTTTCGCGATTTTTCTGAACCAAAAGATTCTCTTCGTAAAAAACCACGGGAAGAACCTATACGTCATTACGAAATTTTCAAGGGACCTGTGTATCTTTCGTGAAAGGATATTTTGGTTCAGAAAAATCGCGAATCTTTCGTGAAAAAACCCTAAATAAATACCAAAAAAATGATATTTTTGGTATTTATAAAAATGACATTTTGGTTCAGAAAAATCGCGAATCTTTCGTGAAAGGACCCTAAATAAATATCAAGAAAAGAGCGTAATTACGTTTAGATCATTCCAGCTATTTTTCACGAAAAGAACCTTTCAATATAGCGCAATCGCGGATCCTTTGTGAGAGGACCCTAGATAAATACAAAAAATAGAGCGTGATTGCGTTTATATCCTTTCAACCGTTTCAGACATTTTCTCGGTAATTTAAAAAAAACACCATCGAAAAAAACTAAATTGTTTCTATAAAAAAACAATACACATGACGTATCATGCTGTAAAAACATTTCTAGTTACTATTAGGGAGCCGACCATGGATTGCTCTCGGTAATGTCCGAAAGGACCGAGCCTGGACGCCAGGCTAGTGCCTGCCTTAGACCTATAAATTTGCGAAAACTAGAAAACAATGTTCCGGTATACGTTTCAGCTGTTAGATTTTCTTGAGTAGGTGTTTCTATCTCATCATTTTCTCGTACACTGACAAAGCTGCTGCCCATATTTTCTCTCTCTCTCTCTCTCTAATCCCCATTTCCTTAAATTCAAGAACGCAGAGTCGATTAGGTAGAGGCAACGGCGGATCAAACCGCTACTAGGGCTAATCGACACCACGATCTCACCGTTATTCGATCATGTCCCTTTAGTTTTCTCACCCAATTTGGCTGCTCGACGATGGTGATGGCATGTACTCCTGTGAAGCTGAAGCTGCAGTATAGCTAGAGGTGGGCGTCGTGCCGGGTCGGACCGGTTCGGCACGGATCTATTATTGTAACAATCCTAAAATAAATATAAGGAGAACCTTGCAAATAAAATTTATGTGTAATTATTATTGCATTTTCTTGATTTCTTTGAATTATTGAAAATACTTTTGGCTTTAATTATTAAAGCAAAATCCATAAATGCCATATGGTAAAATGGTAAAAGTGAAAAGGTAAAAACACTAAATCAATAAAAAAACAGAAAAAATCGTGTTTATCTGCTAGAGATGTCCAGAACCTTAATCATGGCTCTTGGGATCAGCCTAGTAATAAAAATAAATATTAAATGTAAAATAACAGCTGTTTGGAAAAGCTGGAGATTAGCATATCAGGTTTGTGTAGAAGGAACCAGTAAGAATCTGACCCGATATTTTTACCCTGCTGACATGGTAACTATATATACCTCTGGTAAAAATATCAAGAATAAGGACTTACATTTGAATCATTTATATTCAAAAACTGAAAAACTGAAAAGCTGAAAAAGGCAATGTCAGAATTGTTCTGATTTAAATGTGAAATATAAAATTGTGAAAGTTTTACAGAAGATGTACAATGTTATTATACATGCTCAAAAAATTATCATAAAATAATAATTCTGTTTTAAACTTCAATTAAATCTAAAACAGAATGATCAGAAATTCAATTATTTCATTGTCAGAATTTTAATAAAAATTCTACAGAGATTTTTTACCTGGAAATTTTACTGAACACTTATCTTTCATTGAAAAACACTCACAAAATTTTTTGAAAATTGTTAAGGTGGTTTACTGGTCGAAACATACTAGTTAAGCTAGCCTTTCAGAATTTCTGTTGCGCTGTATCCAAACTAGTCGCTTACAAGTGGGCCCGGCCCTGTGCGTTGGTCGAACCTCAGCCATTCGATTCTCTCCCACACCAGCTGTCCCACGCACCAGCGTCTTCCTCACGCAGCTCTCTTTCTTCGCTCTTTCTCGCCCGCGCGCAGAGGCAAGCCAGCGCCGCCTCTCTTTTGTCTTAGCCGCGCCGCAATTCTAGCCCCGAGACTCTCGTACACGTCGCCATCCCTGCCATGCTCTGCCTCGACTTTAGCAACTCAGTAGAGCACTGAATCCTTGCGTGATTTCCTCGGCCGTAGCCCACCGCCTCGCCAAATCTATGCCGTGGCACGAATTTGCCCGTTCTTTTCCTGCCACGGCACAAGGTCGGCAGAAGAATGCAGCTCACCTGCCCTGCACAATCTCTGTCCCTGCAAGTCTTTGCGTTGAGTTTCGCTGCCACGGCACAACCTGGCAGTACTGCCTTTCATTTCTCTTCTGCGCAAAGCCAAATACAGACTGTCAGGCGTTTTTTCGCCGGACAGGACCCTATCAACAGGCAGGATTTCTCTCAGCAAGGAGATTATGGTTTGGTAGAGGGCGTCTTCGCGGCTGGAAACCCTAATGACTCGCACGGGGGACCCCGGGATCGACAGACTAAAAGACACAACAAATTACCCAGGTTCGGACCCCCTAGAAGCGGGTAATAGCCCTACGTCCTGCTAGATCTTTGTTGATGTGTATTAAGCTAGTCACAATGCACTCTTTGTTCTTCTTTTTTCTACTCAGTTTCCAGACCTAACTCTTTCTTTTTTTTCTAAGGCTCTCAATCTCCGACACCCCTTTCTCCCATGCACCAGAACTCCCTTGTATATACTGGGCTGGCTCGGGCAGGTAAGAGGGCGACGTCATACTGATCTATGACTCATTTATTACACTCATCATAGCAGTCCTGCCCCTCAGGCCTCATTTAATGTCGGCGCATGGCTTCGCTCGGTCCACCCGGGATGTGACCTTCCTGCGACGGGTTTAGGTGTGAGGCGTCAGAGGGATGGGCCGCTGTCATGTCGATGGCAGAATTCTTCGTAATCAATGGATCTGACACAACGTGTCAGGTTCTGACACAGCGTGTCAGGTTCTGACACAGCGTATCAAAGGAAGGAGACTTCAAGGTGAAGCCTCCTTGCCATTCCTTTGGACGCCTGCGCGGCAAAGCGAGAGGGGTGTGACTGCCAGCCTGCTTGCCTAGCCGTCACGTGGGCCAACACCCGGCGGGCAATGCGTGAACATCCACGCCCGCCAAAGCCGCCACCTAGGCCAACGCCGGCGAGAGGGCGTGATCGCCGGCCGCCGCCAAAGCCGCCACATGGGCCGACGCCGGCGGGGCGTGGTCGCCCACTGACCCGCCAGGCGCCACAGGCCGACGCCCGAGCGAGGTGTGATCACCCACGCCGCCGCCCCACCACGCGCGACGCCACGGGCAGGCGTGGTCGCCCACCTACCCGCTAGGCCGCCACCGGCCGACGCCAGCGAGAGGGTGTGATCGCCCTTTGCTCGCTAGGCCGCCACGTGGGCTGACACCCAATGGGTAGGGCGTGGTCCCCACCTGCCCACCAGGCCACCACCTGGGCTGACGCTAGGCGAGAGGGGCGTGATCGCCCACCGCCGCCAGCCGCAACGGTGACGCCCGCCGGCAAGGCGTGGTCACCCACCGCCCGCCAGCCGCCACAGGCCGACGCCAGCGAGAGGGCATGATCACCCGCGCGCCGCCAAAGCCGCCACGTGAGTGGACTTCCAGGCGAGGTGGTCGCCCACGCCCGCCAGCCGCCACCGGCCGATGCGGCGAGAGGAAGTGATCGCCCGCCGCCGCCGAGCCGCCACGTGGTACGACGCCCGTGCAGCGGCGTGGTGCCCACCGCCCACTAGGCCGCCACCGAGCCGACGCCCGAGACGAGAGGCGTGGTGCCCTCTGCTCACTAGGCCGCGTGGCCGATGCCCGTCAGGCAGGGCGTGGTCGCCCACTGCCCGGGACGCCACTGGCCGACGCCAGCGAAGGCGTGATCGCCGGCACCCTGCCGCTAGGGCGCCACGTGGGCGCGCTTTTCTACGGCGGAGATGGTACCCTGGCACAAAGTACGCCGACAGTAGCACCCGAGCCCGTCCTAGAACGCGCGTCAGTTTCTTTCAGGCTTCATTTATTGTCGGTGCGTTCCTGAATGGGCCCACCACTTCTGAGCGTGCGACTGTCTCGGTCCTCCCCCACTTCCACCGATTTTTCTTGGGACCCAAAACGTCGCATAACTTTGTCTCTTCACGAACCGTCTGTGTGAGAGGCCTATATATATGCATACCCACACCATGCGGTTCACGCTCTCTGCTCTTATGCGCACTTTGTTCTTTGCCCTTTCATCTTTCTCGCCTAAAGCCTTTGCTTTTGTTCTTGCCCTTGCCCCGATGGCGCAAATCTTCCCAACTTCTTTAGTCGATTCGGATAGGGTGGGGCGGCTCTCCAAGATCATGCCCGAGGGTTCCTTCAACCTCGATCCGTCATGGGACTCTCGTGCCACAGAGCGCCCCAGGGGAGATCATCATCTTTGCCTGGGGGATGATGGCGGGCCTGGTACTGCCATTCTCTGTGTTGTTCCTGAATGTCCTCCATTTCTATGAAATCCACCATCTCCATCTTACTCCTAACTCCATTCTCATCCTTTCCACTTTTGCACACCTCTGTGAAATGTTCGTAGGGGTGATGCCCAATCTTCCTCTTTTCTGCTACTTCTATATACGCCACAAGATTTCCGACGGGAGGTCGGGGGAGTTGCCACTTAAATCTTCGGAGACGGGAGGGCGGACTGGGTGAGAGGAGAGCGAAGAGAGAGAAAGAGACGCCCACGTAGAGCCCTAAATTCGTGCGTGGGTTTTGGCCCACAATTTAATTAAATTGTGGGTATTTTTATAAACCCACAAATTTAAATAGATAAATTTGTGGGTTTTTTGTATAACCACTTAATTTAAATATATAAATTGTGGGTTTTTCTTGGCCCACAATTAAAAACCCACTTAATTTTTCACTTTGTTTCTTGTAGTGATCCCCTTCTAGTCAAGTCAAGCTGGAAGGCGTGGTGGAGCGATCGGTCGTCACGTCCGACGATACTTGAGATCGACGCCTCGAGATGCCATCTTGGACGTGCGGAGGCCGTGAGTTGGAGCTCGCCCGTCGAGGAGACGGCGGAGCTCCTGGCAATGGCGGCTTGCGTCAACAGACTGCGAGACGCTGGATTGATCGGGGCGCTGGTAGTCCGGGATTTCGTAGCACGGAGGATCACTTCGTCAAGATACATGCCTGATGGCAATACCTGCGACGGCAGCGACATGACCCGTACGTATCCAGGCCGTAAGTTCTTACTCTTCTTTTGAACGCATGTTCTCTTTTGTGAAAACCGTCAACCAACAGTCTTTGTCTTCTTTTTTCGCCAGGCACAGGGAACATCGATGGCCCAGCCGTCGCCAAGTGGCTATCCGGGCTGCTCCCACCAATGCCGAGCGGCCTGGATTTTCCTACCAGGGCCCGGCCACTCGCTGACCTGGAGTCCACAGAGCATATGCGGATTATCGGGCGACTGCCAGCGATGGACTCCACCGGTCCTCCGATCTTCGCCGACCGCGGTCCCTTGTCGATCAACGAACCGGCCCCGACTGGCGATCGGAGCGCAGGCAAGTGGTTGCACGCTCGAGACACCTCGAGTGTGGACCCCAAGAGGCCCCACACCGACGATCGGCCATCTGTCGCCACCAGCACCAGGGTGGTGGTGTCTTCGTCTGGGGCGACGACGTCCGCCTACTTCGGCGCCGATTCCACCGACGCCTACTCTTGCGGTGCCAACTCCCATGGCGCCACCGCCTACGGTGCCATCTTCATTAGTGACCAAGTCTGCCGCCACCGCCCACCAGGGCGAACTCAAGCTTTCGGCTGCCTCCTTCCACTTCAAGTCGCCTCCGAGGGTGGCCCCCTGTTGCCCGGCAAGGCAATGCCCCGGCCAACAGACGCAGCGGAACTTCGCAAGGGACACCATCCGCCTCAAAGCACCGCGGTGGGCGTTGCCTTGGCCTTGCCCGCGCCCCCCGCGATCATCCCTAGTGCCCGCGCCACTAGCTTGGGTGCACTACTTGTCGAGCTTGGCGAAGTGCATTCATCCACAGGCACCCTCCTCATGGCGACCACCAGTACGATGCCCAAATGTCGCAATGAGAGATGGCACCATCATTGCTGGCCGCGAAGGAGAGGGGGGAGACGCTGCTGGCCCAAGAGAGGGTAGCTAGAGCAGCACCCGCCGCCAGCGAAGGAGGCCGAGGCGCCGCTTGCCACAGACAACCTTGGCGTGATGCTCGCCCCGTCTGGACACATGGCAAGGTCTCTGGAGCTGATGATGGTGGAGCTTCGCTAGCCGCTGGAGCCCTCGGCAATGCAGTACGTGCACTACATGACCAGAGTTTCCGAGGCGCTCAGCGGCTTGCTCGCCGCCTTGGCTGCCCATTCCGCCCAGGAAGGGCCACGAGTCACCGTCGCCACCGTGTCGTTCGTGCTGGCGTGCTGCGTCAGCCGCGATCCCTCCTTCGATCCAATGGTCGTCGCGGCCGGCATCGAGGGAGATGGGGCCAACACAGTGCACGCAGCGCGAGGCGTGAGCATGTGGCTGGGATGATGTCGGTGGAGGACCCGGACCTTGAGGTGGCTGTGGTGGAGGCAGAAGCTGAGGAGGTCACCGATGTCACCGAGGGCATCGAGGTTGTCAACGACAACTGATGCCTGGGTCGCCGCTTTTGTCTACTTTTCTGTTTTTGTTTTTGCCTTCCTGTATGCCAAAACTATCTTAGCAATTGTAATGAAATTGGCATCTTTTTACTTCACCTGTGTGTTTGTTTGTCTGCGCCTAATGGTGTTTGTTCCATTCAACCACTGGGCGATCAGCCCCCATCTTTGCCATGACGCGAACTTAAACACTTAGGTTAAGTCGGTAATTTAGCGCTTCTTGGGTGATTGCAAGCGGCTGCTACAAACGCAAATTAATAAAGATTATTCGAGACACACAAAATGTAGACGAATATAGTTTTAAGTCTCTGCGTGAGGTTGTCACTGGCCCAATCCCCTTCGGAACTTAGATCCTAGCGATCTCTTGGAACCAGACCGCAGCGTTGCACGGCAAGGCAACAGGTTCCCAGGAGTGGTTTTAGGCCTGCGGTGTTCATGGTGGCAACCCAAGGTGCGCTAGCCGTATTGAACCACCATCTTGAACTTCGCTCGATCGCCTCGCCCTTCCCGACATCGATCTTTGGGTGTTTCACTTTATCAGCAAGGAGCCATCAAGTTACCGGCGCCTGTGACAACCACGCATAATTCGACCCAACAGGGCGCATATGCAGAAGACAGATCAATAATACAATGTGAAACAACTTATCTTGATCGCAGACCGCCGGGCGACCAACTCAGACCGTCGAGCGACCAGCCCCCAGGCTCGCCGCTATGCGATTTTGAACCCTTAAAGTAGGTCAGTGCTTCGGCACTTCGTCTATGATTTGCATGCAGCCACTGAAAACACAAGTAGACATTACGCGGGGCATGCGGGAAACAGACTTTGAAGAAGATAAATCCCGTGTGGGATTGTCATGGTCCCTTTCTTTGGAACTTAAGCCCTTGTGATCTTTCTGGGAACCGGACCACGGCGCCGCATGTCAAGGTAGCAGGTTTCCAAGAGTGGTATTGGGCTTGCGGTGTTCGCAGTGGCAACCCAAGGTGCGCGAGCTGCGTTGAACCACCGTGCCACACTCACCCCCTGGTTGCTCGTCCCTGCCCGACGCGAGCGCCGGGTGTTACCACGCATCAACAAGGAGCTGCCAAATAGTCAGAACCAATGACACCCACGCGAAAGGCTACCCACCAGGGCACAAAAGAGATAAAAATGATAAAGCAAGAGCCTTCAAGGCAAATGACTTTCTTGACCACGATGAGTCGCCGATCGCCTAGGGAGAGCCCACCTGCAATGATCGAAGCGAAGCTTCTGAAAGTACTTACTGACTCTTATGGATAAAATTTTCATAACAACTCCACGTTGTAGGAATTCGCCAGCTCTTGGCCGTCCTCAGTGGCCAACCGGACCGCCCCGGGTCGAGAGACTGAAACCACCTTAAAGGGGCCCTCCCATCGGGGAGACAGTTTGTGTTGCCCGGCATGCATCTGGATTCTACGCAAGACCAGGACACCCACTGCCAGTGCTCTCTCTTGGACCCGGGTGGTGTGGTACCGCCCGAGACTTTGCTGGTACCGGGCGGCACGCAAGGCCGCCCGGTCACGTACCTCCTCCAGAAGGTTGACTTCTTCTCGACGGTGATCTTCCTGGCCCTCCTCGCTGAACGCCGAAACGCATGGGGAGCTGAGCGACAGCTCGGACGGGAGAACAGCTTCTGCCCCATGGACTAGGAAGAAGGGTGTTTCACCAGTCACCCGACTGGGTGTGGTCCGAAGCCACCACAGCACAGCCAGAAGTTCTTCCGTCCATCGTGCCCCCCCACTTGTGGAGCCGGTCGAATGCTCTTGTTTTGAGGCCCTTCAATACCAGCGTGTTGGCGCGCTCTGCTTGGCCATTACTCTTTGGATGGGCCACCGAAGTAAGGCATATCTTGGTGCCCATGTCGCCATAAAACTCCGGAAGGCCGCTACCGGTGAGCGAGTTCCGTTATGCAGTGATAATACGGTTGGCAACCCCAAAGTGGGTAAAGATCCCATGCATGAACTTGACTGCAGCGGACGTCGTGATGGCGCGCACTGCTTCGGTTTCATCCCACTTGGTGAACTTGTCGATGGTGACGAACAGGTGAGTGAAGCCCCCGTGGCTCGCGAACAGGCCCAGATATCCAAAGCCCCGGATCGCGAAGCCACCGAGAGAGTGGGATGGTTTGCAGAGCCTAGGCTGGTCGGTGGATTTGCCTGGCGAAAAACTGACATATTTCGCATTTCCTCACCAGCTCGCAAGCATCCTGGAGGGCAGTAGGCCAATAAAATCCTTGGCGGAACACTTTGCCGACCAGCGTCCGGTCGGACATATGGCTCCCGCACATGCCTCCGTGGATATCAGAGAGCAGGTTGCTCCCCTCTTACCGAGTGATGCACTTTAGTAGAATTCTGTTTCTGCTCCCGCGGTATATGTCCCCACCTACCAAAGCATAGCACTTGGCTTTACATGCAATTTTCTCAGCTGACGCATCATTGTCAGGGATCACTTGGTCCCGCAGGAAGACTAGGATAGGATCCATCCACTGCCCTTCCCGACCAAGTGTGGTGATCACGTGGTGATCGCCCGGGTACTCCACTTGGCCAAGCTTTTCCCCCGGTGCCGCACTAGTGACACCGCTGCCTTCCCTCCCAGACCTGGGGACCGAGGCAGGTGGCTGCCTTCCCTCCCTGAACTGGAGGCCGCGATAGCCGCACTGCCCTCCCCACCAGAGTCGGAGGCCGCGACGGCAACACCGTCGTCCCCACCTGAGCCGGGGGCTGCGACGGACGGTCGCGATAGTCTTTCTTTAAAGACCGCAATCGGGAAAGAGGTTCTTGAGGACGCGAGCTGTGAAAGCCCGTCCGCCATGTGGTTGTCGCATCGGGGATATGAATATATCCCAGTCCTTCTAAGTGGCGTTCCATCTTTCTGACCTCCGCCAAGTACGCAGCCATGGTAGTATCAGAACATTGAAATTCCTTCCGCGCTTGATTGATGACCAGCAGGGAGTCGCCTTTGACTTGGAGACGCCAAACACCCAGCGCCGAGGCGGCGCGCAGCCCCGCTAGTAAGCCCTCGTATTCGGTGATGTTGTTGGTAGCCTTAAAGTCGAGGGTGACTACATACTGGAGAATGTCACCAGTCGAGGAGACCAGGATAACTCCAGCCCCCCGCACCCTCTAGCCTGAAGGAGCCGTCGAAGAACAAAGTCCAGGGGGAAGGCACGGGTACTTCTTTGGCTTCAAGAGCGGCGGGAGTCCACTCGGCAACGAACTCCGCCAGCTTCTGGCTTTTGATGGTGGTGCGGGGTACAAACTTGAGGCAGAATTCCCCCAGCTCCACAGACCACTTGGCAATGCGGCCTTCGACTTCCCGGTTGTGGAGGATCTCTCGCAGAGGATAGGCCGTGACCACTGTGATTTCTCGCCCCTCGAAATAGCGCCGCAGCTTCCTGGATGCCATTAGAATGGCGTACAACATCTTCAGTGCCTGCGGGTACCGGGTCTCTGCTTCGTGTAGCACCTTGAGGACGTAATAGACCGGCTTCTGAATGCCCTCCCTCTCCGCCACCAGCATTGCGCTCACCACTGCTGGAGTAGAGGCAATGTACAGGAGTAGTGGTTCACCAAGCCCGTGGGCGACCAACACTGGCGGGGAGGAGAGGTAATGCTTCAAGTCTTCAATTGCTCACTGGGCCTCTTCAGTCCACTCAAAGTGGTTGGTCTTTTTCAATAGCTTGAATAGGGGCAGACTTCTTTCTCCCAACCGAGCGATAAATCGCCCGAGAGACGCCAGGCGACCGGCTAGGCACTGGACTTGCTTGAGCCGAACCGGCGGCTTTATGTGCTCAATGGCCGCTATCTTGTCAGGATTGGCTTCAATGCCTCGACTGGATATGAGGAACCCCAGTAGCTTCCCGGAGGGAACGCCGAACACACATTTTTCGTGGTTGAGCTTTAAGTAATTCTTCTGGAGGTTAGCGAAGGTTTCCTCTAGGTCTTTGATCAATTCTTCGCTCTTCTTAACTTTCATGACCAAATCGTCGACGTACACCTCAAGATTTCGTCTTATCTGTGGACGGAAAGAAATGTGCATGGCACGTTGATAAGTAGAACCAGCATTCTTTAACCCAAAAGCCATTCTAATGTAACAATAAACACCCATCAGGGTTACAAAAGCAGTTTTTCCTTCATCTTCCGACGCCATGCTAATTTGGTGGTACCCAGAATACGCGTCCAGAAAGCACAGCAGCTCACACCCCGCCGTTGAGTCGACAATGAGGTCGACGCGTGGCAGGGGGTACAGATCCTTCGGGAAGGCCTTGTTGAGGTCGGTGAAATCGACACACATTTGCCACTTCCTGTTGGACTTCTTGACAAGCACAGGGTTGGCAAGCCACTCAGGGTGAGAGACTTCCCTAATAATCCTTGCGTGGAGCAGCTTCTCTATCTCCTCCCGAATGGCATCTTGCCGCTCTGGTGCCTGCCTCCGGACCTTTTGCCGGACTGGGCGCACTCCTAGGAGTATTGCCAATCGGTGCTCGATCACCTCCTTGGGGACCCTAGTCATATCAGACGGTTGCCAAGCGAACACGTCGGAGTTAGACTGGAGGAAGGTGACGAGCGCGTCTTCCTATTTGGCGCTGAGGTTGGCGCCGATGTTGACGGTCTTCCGGGGCTCTCCCTCGCTCAGGGAGACCACCTTAACCTCGCCGAGCGAGCCGGGCGAGGCATGGATCTGCACCTGAGGGGCTCCCAAGTAGGCGGCATCACCGCCTCGCCTGCAGTGGCGCGGCCAGTCCGAAGGCGACCAGCAGCGCAAGGCTTCCACCGCCCACTGATGGTTATGGGGCCACCAGGCCCTGGTATCTTCACCACCATGTATGCATAGTGGGTTGCCGCCATGAACTTGGCCAACGCCGGTCTGCCGAGCAAGGCGTTGTAGGGGAGGTCGAAGTCAGCGACTTCGAAGTCCACCATCTTCGTGCGGTAGTTGTTTTCCTCCCCGAAGGTGACGGGGAGGCGCACTTGGCCCAGGGGGACCGAGCCAGCCCCCGGGGCTATCCCGTAGAAGGGCAAGGCCGGGCAAAGCTCCTGTTGCGGGATCTGGAGGGCTCGAAATGCATTGGAGGACAGGAGGTTGATAGATCTCCCTCCGTCCACTAGCACACGCCCAGCTTCACATTCCGGACCGTGGGGGACACCACGATCGGGAGATGCCCTAGGCCGGCGGTGGTCTCAGGGTGGTCAGCCTGACTGAAAGTGATCGGCTCCTGCGACCACTTCAGCATCCGACCCGCCCCTGTACCTGGCACTGTGGCGCAGACCCCCCTCCTCAGCCGTTTGTAGGTCGTGTCGGAGGAGTAGGTGGCCGAACCACCATAAATGTACGCCACGGTGTGGTCTGCCTGCTGGAAAAGCTAGCGGGGCAGGGTCTTCGACTGGGTCATCATCGCAGGGGTGGCGCTCCTTAAGCCGCTGCTCTACCATCTTACTCACAACCTGGCAACCAACCAGGTCGTGAGTATTGGATCTATGGATCGGGCAGTAAAGCCTGCCCTCCTTCTCCTCGCGGCGGTTACTCCTTTGACTGCGGTGATCATCCCGCCGGTCACGACGGTCACACCCCCGTGGTCCGGTATTTCTGTGGTCGCTCTCGACGATAAAGACCCGCCTGGTCTCAACCGCCTCACGCCTCTTCTCCCTCTTGTTCGTAGGGCCGGGACCCCTCGAGGTCCCAAATTGCGTCTGCCATGACCACCACCGCGGGGCAGATACGGCCCGTGTTTTCTACCGCCGCAAGACACTTATGCGCAAGGGAGAAAAGCTCGGAGGTGGTGGTGATGTTGCGGGTGGCCATCTTCTCCCTCATCTTGCGGTCTCGAACGCCTCTCCGAAAGGCGATGACGACCGACTGCTCCGAAATTCAGGGGATCGTGTTGCGACAATGGCTGAATCGTCGAATGAAGTCGCACAACGACTCCCCTCTCTCCTGCTCGAGGGTATGGAGATCGTCCTCCACGCCCAGTTGTGTATATGAGCCTTGAAAGTTGGCGACGAAGAGGCTGCACAACTCCTCCCACGAGGGTACCGATCCTCGGGGGAGGTTCAACAGCTAGGAGCGGGCAGAGCCCGTCAAGGCCGTTGGAAAATAATTGTCCATGGCCTTTTCAGACTCGCCAGTGGCCCACATCACCATGGTGTAAATCTGCAAGAACTCTTTCGGGTTGGTGGTGCCGTCGTACTTTTCGATGGATGTTGGGCGAAACCTTTCGGGCCACGCCACGCGGCGCAGCCGTCGGGAAAACGCCTAGCACCCCACGCCATAGGGGGAGTCTGGCCGTCCACCTGAACCCCGGCCCGGAGACCGCGCCGGGGAGTGCAGATCTTGAGTCCCTAAAGAATCGAAGGAGTGGACCTCCTCCTTGCTCCAAAAGCAAGAGTCATGAGAGGAACTCTCATCGTCAGGAGCCACCCGCTTGTCGCGGCCTTGCTCCTAGGCTCGGCGACGCTGCAGGTGATCATGCAAATCTTCGCCGTGCCACCGGCGGTGCTTCTCCAAATGAACCCTCAGGTCCCTACGGACCCTTGCAGAACCGGGACCTATGCCTTGTACGCCTTTTCCTTTGCTCTGGCCCTCCTGGCCAGAGCTCTTCCTGCTCGGGCGGCTAGAAGCTTGGGTGCGGTCAGCACGAGCCCTTGGTCGGGGAGTACCGACGGTGCCCGGCCGGTCGGGCAGCCCTACGGGGAGCTGAGCCACGTCCACGAGGCCAGCAATGTCCCGCAACAACGGTGTGGCCGGGGTGTCTCCTGCAAGTTCCACCGGAGGGTGGTCCAGGAGGAGACGAACTGCATGCAGGTTCTGGGCAGGAGTTGCAGCCTCTATGGCCAGCTGGCATCACACCGGATGTTCCACCGCCACCAGGGGGGCACCGCTACCTCCCTACGGGGGTGGCGTGAGGTGATCCTTCGTCCGGCGGGATTGCCGGGACGTGTTCTGGGCGCTGCTAGCCCCCACAGCCTCTTGTTGTCTTGACGGTGAACCCGCCATCACCAGATGTGCGGGCTCTCTTCCGAAAGAAGACAGGAATCCGCTGGAGAGATGGTTGGGTTAACCAACCACTAGCCCCTGGCGGCGCCCTGCCGGCGTTTTTAGCGACAGACCTCAATCAACAGACGGATTTCTCCCAAAGAAAGAGATTATGGTTCGGTAGAGGGAGTCTTCACGGCTGGAAACCCTAATGACTCTCGCACAGGGGACCCCAGGATCGACAGACTAAAAGACACAACAAATTACCCAGGTTCAGGCCCCCTAGAAGCGGGTAATAGCCCTACGTCCTGCTAGATCTTTGTTGATGTGTATTGAGCTGGTTACAATGCACTCTTTGTTATTCTTTTTTCTACTCAGTTTCCAGACCTAACTCTTTCTTTTTTTTAAGGCTCTCAAACTTCGATGCACCAAAACTCCCTTATATAGACTGGGCTGGCTCGGACAGGTAAGAGGGCGGCGTCATACTGATTTATGACTCATTTATTACACTCATCAGAGCAGTCCTATCCCTCAAGCCTCATTTAATGTCGGCGCATGGCTTCGCCCGGTCCGCCCGGGATGTGACCTTCCTGCAACATGTTTAGGTGTGAGGCGTTAGAGGGATGGGCCACTGTCGTGTCAATGGTAGAATTCTTCGCAATCAATGGACCTGACACAGCGTGTCAGAGGAAGGAGACTTCGAGGTGAAGCCTCCTTGCCATTCCTTTGGTCGCCTACGTGGCCAAGCGAGAGGGGCGTGACGGCCAGCCTGCTCGCCAGGCCGCCACGTGGGCCAACGCTCGGGCGGGCGTGAACGCCCACCGCTCACCGAGCCGCCACAGGGACGACGCCGACGAGAGGTGTGACCGCTAGCTCGCCGCTAAGCCGCCACGTGGCCGACGCCGCCAGGCGGCGTGGTCACCACCACCGCCGAGCCGCCGATTGGGCCGACGCCGGCGAGAGGGGCGTGTCGCCCGGCTACTCACCGAGCCGCCATGTGGGCCGAAGCGACAGTGGTGTGGTCGCCCACCGTCCGCCGAGCCACCACCGACCGACGCCAGATAGAGGCGTGATTGCCCGCCGCCGCCGAGGCGCCCGTGGGCGGCGCTGGTGGGCGGCGTGGTCGCCCACCTTCCTGGCGCCACTCGCCGACGCCCGAGCGGAGGCGTGATCGCCACCGCCGCCAAAGCCACCACGTGGACGCGGTTTTCTGCAGCGGAGAGGGTACCCTAACGCAAAGTATGCCGACACAGACCGACTTACCATTGCTATAAAAGCCAACACAAACACTCTCCAAAGCATCAATACAGCCTGACAACTCGCCTTGAGCCTCACTTTCTGCGCAATCAAGCTACTTTGTTCCTCAAGTCCAGCGAGACCCGAGAAAGGGAAAATCTTGTGCGCACCTGGTGATCCACAGAACCCATCCCAGGCGCCAATTCCTGCTCTTCTTCTCCGACGAGCTGCGCAACTCCGTTCAACTTTCCGTCGCTTTAGCGCACGGTGAGAACCCAGTCTTGCATACTTTCTTTCCGAATAAACTGCAAAAACACGTCACTTAGTACTCACTGATGCTCATGCTACTGAGAATTTCATGAAAGAATTAAGCTTTGAGCACTTTTGTTCACCGGCCATGGCGTCCGCCGCTTCTCCACGATGGCGCGCCAATTTCGACCACCTCTGGCCGAACTAACTCCACCCCTAGATGCGTACGAACCCCCTAATACTCGCTGTGGAACCGATTCATCCGGATCGGCCTCCCCTCGCCGGCGGCGAGCTCGGTCGTGCTCTCCCCTGTCCTCTATCGCTATCGAATAGGTCCCACGACACCTCTCGATCTCGCGACAAGGCGCTTTGACCGGTGGGACCGAGTAAATCGATGATTCGCTCAAGGTAAAGCTGGAAAGGAAAGCGTAGTCAAGCGGAAGGCGATTTTCCATTTTCGGCAAAAACTTTAATTTCCAGAATTTATCAAACCCGAAAATATTCAAATACTCATAACTTTTGAACTAACTGCTCAAATGAAGTGAAATAAATTCCTAAATTCTTGTAAAATCTTGTAGATTCAGAATATGCAAAAATATTTTGAAATTGAACTCTGTTTAAATTTTTAATTCAATTTTAAATTAAGGGCCGAAATATGTCATACATGAATATTTTGCAAATGACCTCCAAATTGAATCAAACAAATTTTGTTAGACTTCTTAAATCTCTAGGAACTTGATTATGTAAGAATATTTAGGGTTCACTATAGGAAATATTTATGTTATTGTATATAGCAAGAAAGTTGTCTAAAATTTATTTAAGCGATTTTGGTTTCATGAATATGAAATTATAAATAATAAAATACATGATATTAATATCCTGGAATTATAGAATATAGAAATAAAACTCATGAAACAAATTTCATTAATACTTGAATCAAAGGTAGTTAAGAAATAGATATACCTATGTAAATAATTAATTAACATAACCACAAAACATCATAAATAACAAACACTATTTTGTGAACTTGTTTTATTTGGATTTTTCTATCTATTTCTTTTTGCCTTATTAATACTTGTTATTTGCTGTGTTATTATTATCGGACAACATGTAGAACTCGCCGAGTCACAGTTTTGCTGTGTTATTATTATCGTCGTCGATCACGAGAACGACTTCGACGACGACCAGCAAGGCAAGCACCCGCTTTGACCATGTTGATCCCAATTTTATAAATGTTTTCATTAAATATTTTGATTGCACGTGTATATTCATTAAACTCTTCTATGTTATGGGTAAAGGTAGCTATACCTATAGATTCCTGAAACTCCCTTGACAAATATGAATTTGTAATCCTTGATACCTTAGAATCATGGTTAGATAATATATAATGTCATTCTGGGTATACACGGTGTTTAATAATCTTGCTTAGCCATGCTTTAGACTTAGGATACATCAAATTGAGACATTGATCAAATGAAACTTGGAAATATTGAGACATGATGATGATTATTGGTTATTTTGGTTAAAAATGAAAATAAAATTATAATATTGATGCAGGCAATTATTAGCAATAGCTGGGTGTGCAGAAGGGCTTGCACTGAGAATAGGGGGAGACTATTGCCCGTATCAGATTAAGGACCGAATTATGGGTTGTTTTCATGCCAAAATAATCGTACAACCACAAGTGCTGGTATGGGACAGCCTTAACCAATTAAATTGCTTAAAACTAGCTTTGCACTTTGGAAGGCTGTAGTAGTACAAGCTATTCCTTAATGGATTGCTCGAAGGGACGTCGACACTGAGGTGATCATGGAACAAACATTTGCCGATACAACGGTGTACACCGTACTTCTGGGGAAGTTCCATCATTTCTATGCTCTGAGTTCTTCTGCTAGGGTATGGGTTTTCGTCCCGTGCTGGTGCAAAGTTAGGGTTAAGTAATTGAATAGTTATGTATGAACTTCTTGCCGACACACCAAAGGCAGTGCGTTAATGGCCAGGCAAAACAGAAGATTCATTTCTTGTGGGTAAAGCTGTACAACTCTGCAGAGTAAAACTAATTGATTAGCTACGCCCGCGGTTGTGGGCATTTGGTAAAGTCATCACATAGTTAGCTGCTTTTATTTTACAAAAGGTGGATCTTGACCTGTGTTGTTGAGAATTACGGCTTGGATTGGAAACCTTTGTTGGAAAGGATTATTTCAAATTTGTACCATGTGTTGTCAATGATTGATTCATGGAGATGATCAAAGGAATTGAGGTTCGTGAAATTTACTGATTCGTACTTACATATTAAACTGCTTTTACTCAAATTCCGTTTATGTTCTACACTTCAGTAAATTCTTTTGCAAACTAGCTTTATGCAAATTAACTGTGAAAGCCTTTCCTTTGAATGGCCTGCATATATAATAGGATTCGCAAAAGTCTTGCTGAGTACGAAAAATACTCACCCTTGCTTAATTAATATTTTTAGGTGAAGAAACAGATCTCCTCAACGACGCTTATCTCGATGCAGGATACGAGGATATGAATGACGAGTTTTACCAGGGTTCACCTTGTTAGTTGCCTGTGGGGATATTGGGACAAAAAGGCATACTACAAGATTTATGTCTCCACCGCTGTTTTATACTTTTGATATTGTAAGAATATAATGTAATTTGCTTCCGCTGTTATAATACAATACGTGCTTGGTTGTGATATCAAATTGTGAATGTGCGTACTAGCCACTGATCATGAGACTAGTACTATGTGCACATGGTATCTATTTTTGGTATTAATTTATCAAAAATGGGGGCCTTACAATCGTGCTTCGGGCTTATACCATGCCGGGTCTTGACGGCCCATCGTACTCGCCGTGCCTGGCCCGGCTGGCCCGGCTCGCCTTCGGCGAGCCCAGGCATGGCCCATTTACGCTCCGTGTCTGCTTCGTGCCGTGCCAACCCAAGTCCGGCCCATTTATACTATTACTACAAGAGAAAATGATCACGGATTGATTTCTTTCTTTATCTGTCTAAGACTTTGTTTTTCTCCGGTTGAAACAAAATCCTATTATGTTTATTCTTTTCGATTTCCTTGATTTAGTTACTCCTTCCAATCACATGCATACAGTCATGCATTTACTCCTTGATTTGCTCACCCATACATACAACGCATGGATATATTCCCTTCCTTTTCTCTAGTCCATTCAGAGTTTTCTTCCTTTACTCCTTAATTTGCTCACCCACACATACAATACAGATGCGTGCCTGTTTTGGGCCGTGCCAGCCCAAGCACGGCTCGGATTGTCGTGCCGGGCCGGGCCGCCCATCGTGCCCGATTGGCAGGCCTAGCACGGCCCGGACAACCGTACCGTGCCGGTCCGGCCCGTTTAGAACAGTTCCGTACTGGGCCGTGGGTCGGCTAGGTCGGGTGTGCCTCGTGCCGGTCCAAAATAGCCCGGCCCAGTGCCCACCTCTAATTATAGCCAAAGTGAGAAAGTTTGCATGTATATCTGAAAGCTGCATTATATTTTATGAAAGCTTTTTCATGTGTATTCCACCTACGGCTTATGGTTTATTTAGAAGAAAATTGCAAAAATGAATTCTTTTCATCTGAAAGTTACCAAAAACTTTTGAAAATTTTCTCATGGCTTGTGTTTTCTTTTTTCCCGATAAAAGAGATTAGTTAGTATCCTACATTATAGGACTCTTTTTGGCAAAATAGAAAACCTAAGTCTGATACCAGCTCTGCAATTTTACAGAATGAGAACATAAAAGGTCGGACATATACTACAAAACAAGTTCAGATCAATTATTCACAAACGGCAATACTGGCAACAGGTTTAGCATCCTGTAGCATAAACGATAACCTCTGGTCAAGCAACAGAACAATATCTGATTTTGCACCTCAGTGTCAAGCACCCAGCAACGGCTTTTGTTGTTCATACTTGCTGAAAATAGGGATTATGACGGTGGTTTGAAATAATTTCCCAAAAGTATGTATAACAACTTATAGTTGGATCATGTAAAATTTCTACTGTCACTAGTGTTTTTACTAGCGGGTACTTGCTGTTACTAGCAGGGTTCTTTTTTCATTTAGAAAAAAATCTCACCTGAAACTTCAAATTTGAGGTTTTGAACATTTTTCATATGGATCATATATAAGAATGGAAAATGCATCTGTGCTGCGCGCCCAAAGAATTGGAATAAAATAGTCGCCCCTCCGCCCTCAAAAAAAGGGCAAAAATCCCCACTTGTCATACAACGTGTAATTCGTGGAGGTACACAAGAGAAGTTTAGATTAAATTGCATACACCAATCAATTCATCTAGAAGTATGAGCTAATAAAGAAAGTTGCGTACATGCACAAGCGGAGCCATCGAGGCGGGGGCGTGGGGTCTGGCCCCATGCCCATGCATGTAAAGAGTATATATATATATATATATTAAACTTTGAAATTTCTAACAAGTTATAAGTGTAAATATTGTACTTACTATATATTAAACTTTGAATATCAATTATTAGTAGAGATTCACTTCATTCTTAGACCCCCCTCCTTTAGAAATTTCTAGCTCCACTATTGCGTCCATGCAGTAGTGTAGTGACAAGAACAAGAAGAAAACTCGCGCTAACCTCATCCTTAAGGGTATTATTAGCAGTAATAGTACTTAGCATGAAGGCCACACCTGCCAGTGCAATCGATGCAGGTGAGCGTCCATGGGATGTTATTATATATAAGCTCTACTAGATGGCAAGGGCTCGAGGTTAAACGATGATATTTTGTACGTATGTGAAGTTATGGAGAGATCGATCGAGCGATGTGCCTCTCTAATTAAGGGTGTGTTTGGTTTGGTGGATGAGTTCGTACCTGGATTGAATCGTCCTGAATATGCCTCGTCCTCGTGTTTGGTTGAAGGGACGGAACCAATCCATCCCGGATGAGATGATCCAAATTTGAAGAATATTCCACCCAAATACTGTACCAGCTCGTTCGGCAAAATCGGGCGAACCATCTCGTCCCGGACGGGATCGATCGCCGCTCGCGTGGGCTTTACACCGCACCGCCGGCGCTGCCTCCATGCTCGCGCCGCCGCCTCCGCGCGCGCCGGTCACTCGCCGCCAGCGACGCCCTCACCGGCTAGCGACTTCGACTTCCAAAGATCGCCCGCGTCCTCCGCCCGCCCACGTCGGCTCGTGTCCTCCACCTCGCCAGCGCCGCCGCCCGCCCCAGCCCCGCCGCCTCGAGCTTTGCCAAAGCCCGCCGCCAAGCCGCTGAGCCACGCCGCCCGGCGGCGAGCTCAGCTCCCGTTCCCCATCGGACTTCAAAATCCCATCGGCAATGAGTATACATGCATGATGTTTTTGTAGATATAGATATACTAGTGGAGTACCCGACCGCCTCTAGACTTCTTCCTCCTCCATTGGAGCTTAATTCGCCTCGCATGATCCCATGGGAGACCTGCGGTGATGCCGGCGGCGTCATCTTGGCGGCGGCGGTGCAGGAAGGCCCTGTGGCGTCCGGGCGCGTGCTGGTCGGGCGCAGGCGGCGGGCTGCTGTGCTGCTCGCGGCTGGCGTCTGCGGCGGTGCTCATGCTCTTCCTCGCGGGGAGCGGCGGGCCTGGGTGGCGCAGGCGAAGTAGTTGTGGGCGCACTGCGGCGGCGCGAGCCAGCGCCAACTGGGTCGGTGTACCGCAGCCACCTCGTGTTCGAGAGGCTCCTCCCGGACATGCGCGCCTCCGCCTCACGCCCCCACCCGGTGAGTGAGTGGCCTAGCCGTTCGAATTCCGCGTGTTTCTTGGTTCGTTCAGTTCGATCTTGGCGGTCTCTACGAGCGGAATTAGGTTCTTGGCTTCCTCTTAGAGAGAGGAAAAAAATTGCTCCTTTTTAATGGTTTGATGCAATTTTCGATTTTGCCCCAGCCAACTTGCAAACATTGCCCCAGCCAACTTGCTGCTGCTACCAAGTCTTCTCGCCAGCGTCATCTGTCCCGTTTTGAGATTAGCTTCTTGTAATCTGAAGATCTCCCAAATAGGACAAATGTTTCTTTTTTGCATTGCTGCAAGTAGGTGATGTGAATCATCAAATTTTAGTATTTACGATTTTATGGATTTGGTCAGCAAGTTTCCATCATCTAGTACAAGCATAGATACATGTATTTTCCATGAGAATTGAGAATCATACAAGGTTGAGCTGATATTTGACTTATGTTTACTGCATAATGTGAGACCAGGTATATTTTCCGCTCATTTGTACATTCAAAATTATTCCTCAATCAACCGATCCAATTTCATGAGATTTCCTTAAGCCAACTTTATTCCTCAATCCAATTTCATCCCTCCAACCAAACATCATCTCGTACCATCCTGTACCATTCTATTCAACCAACCAAACATCATCTCATACTATCCTGTACCATTCTATCCAAGCAACCAAACAAAATCTTGTATCATTCCATTCAGGCAACCAAACACTTTCCCTGTACCATCTCATCCAGGACCATCCCATCCATCCTGTACCATCCCATTCCGTTCACCCTGGTACAACGAACCAAACGCATCCTAAGTCACGGCATGGATTTTGAATTCTGTGGCTTTTAATTGTCATATTCATGGGGGAGAATGACAGTCTCCTCGAATACTTTTCAGAGAAAAAAAGCCAGTGAACTTGTATTCAAAATATCCTACAGAGAGCAATGGAACTTGTACCATCTGATCTTCTATGGTTGTGAATTTCTTGCATTTAGAACAAGAGGAATGCCACTACTATAGAACCGACATTTGCTACCGGCCCATCAGTACAGGTTCGGTACGAACCGGGACTGATAGTTAGATCAATCCCGGTTCAACGGCTCAGTGGCTGCGGGGAGATCAAGATGCAAGTTCAATACACGAACCGGCATCGATCAGATAACATACCATTAGCCAGGTATTGAACCGGCATCGATGTTATACCATCAAGACGTTCGTGTATTGAACCAAGATTAAGTCCCAATTTAAACTTCTTCCTCCTCCCGCTCTCTGCCAGACCCAGATCATTTCAATGCGCGAAAAGAACAGTGGAGTTTCGGCTAAGAGCTTCAAGGAGGGGAGGTGCTGCCCAAAATTTCAAAATTTTGGTCATTATACTCACAACCAAGGTAACTAAGGTTAGTAACATCATTCCTCACTTCATTTGGTGTTAAATGGAGCCTCTTTTTGCTTGAATTCTGAAGAAAATTTGATCTTTTCCCATGATTCATGAAAGATTATGAATGTAGAGGAGGTGCTGCCCAAATTTCAAAATTTTGGTCATTTTACTCAATAACCAAGGTAACTAAGGTTAGTAACATCATTCCTCACATCATTTGGTGTTAAATGGAGCCTCTTTTTGCTTGAATTATGAAAAAATTTGATCTCTTCCCATGATTGATGAAAGATTATGAATGTAGAGATCTAGCTTGATCTTTTCAAATAGGATACAAAAACTTGTTGTGTAAGCTTAGAATTTGCTTGGATTATAATGTAGCTCGCATTTAATTGTGGATCTAGCTTAAATTTAGGTTTTAGTTCTATCGATCGATGAAGGATGAGGTTTGATTGCACGTAGTTGGGGGGAGAATGGTGCATGGAAATCATGGAGTTTGGGATCTTCAAATGGCAATAGTTATGTGGAAAAGAAGAAATTTAAATTCATTTGCTAATTAAAATAATATCGAAATATGAATGGCTTTATAGAAAATATAAAATGAGTTCAATATTTGAGAAAAGTTTTCAAAAATAATTTGGAATATTTTAAACTTAGAAAAATTACTTGTAGTATAATTTTGGTTTTAATTTCCATCAACAAATTATTTTTGAAAACATCATTAATTAAGTGCTAGAGATTTAGAAAAAATAAAAATAAATGATTGAATAATAATTTGAAAATTTTAGGGTGTTACAATTTCAACAGAATTTGCAAACAAAACTGTCGTGAATTTTGTTCAGAATTTTGAATCCAGATTCTGATCGACCAATTCTTTTTGTAGGTTGCAAAAACTTGTTGTGTGAGTTTAGATTTTGCTTGGATTATTATTTAGCTCGGATTGAAGGTGTGGATCTAGCTAATATGTAGGTTTTGGTTCAACAATTCATTATCGCAAAATGAGTTAATAGTTATCTTGATGTAACATAATGTAGATGGACCGGCGATGGATGTACATGGACCGACGCTCTCCGGAGTTCTTGCAGGGTTTGCAAGATTTTCTTCGTGCGGCCGATGCACACACGACGTCAGCTACATATCTGTCCATGCATAGGCTGCAAGAATGAGAAGGAGTGGCCAAAATCCAGCCACCTTCACTTTCATTTGCTCACAAGAGGTTTCATGTCAAACTATACCTGTTGGACCAAGCACGGTGAAGAAGAGATTATACAGGAAGACGGTGAAGAAGAAGAGGCGGACAACAATATCTCGGACGCTGGTCAACACGGTTCTTTCGAAGATACATTGGGGGAGTTTGGTGATGATGACCTAGACCAGATGCTGCGTGATGGAGAGGGAGAATACATCGATGAAAGACATTACGAAAAGTTCCGGTGACTATGGGAGGACCACGGAACACCGTTGTACCCAAACCGTCGACAGGGCCATAAAAGTTGCGCATCACACTTGAACGATGCAATGGAAGGCGACCAATGGATTGTCTCGATAAGGATTCGACGAGTTGTTATGCCTCATAAAGAAGTTACTTCAGAGGGGAACACACCGCCCAAACTACGACGATGCCAAACAAGTTGTCCGCCCTTTGGGGTTGGAGGTCTGAAGATACATGCATGTCGTAATGATTGTATCCTTTATCACAATGAGTATGAGGATTCGGAAGCTTGTCCGATGTGCAAAACTTCGGTATAAGACCAGCGTGATGACCCTGTGAGGTAGAGGGCAGGCAGAAGAAGAAGAGACCTCTGCTAAGGTGGTGTGGTATTTCGTAATCCCCGGTTGAAGCGTTTATTTGCGAACAAAGCGCATGCCTAGATGATGCGCCGCACAAGGAAGACCGTAAGGACGACGGAAAGCTAAGGCACCTTGTCGATGGCTCCCGGTGGAGGAAAGTCGATAGAACATACCGGACTTTCTTTGAGGATGTAAGGAACATAAGGTTTGGGTTAAATACGGATGGGATGAACCCGTTCGGTGATATGAGCAAGTGATACAAAGACTTGGCCTGCGGACTCTATGTATCTACAACCTTTCTCCTTGGTTGTGTATGAAGCGGAAGTACATTATGATGCCATTGCTTATCCAAGGCCGAAGCAACCTCGAAACGACATTGATGTGTACCTCAAACTGTTGGTTGAAGATCTGTTAACACCGTGGAACGATTGTGTGCGTGTATGGGATGAGTACAAAGAGAGCACTTCACTCTCACGTGCATTGCTATTCAGAACCATCAACGATCGGCCTGCACTTGGTAACCTATCAGGGCCTATCTATCAAAGGATATAAAGCCTGCATCCACCGCTTAGAGGATACGGACAGCAAGTATCTAAAAACTCTCGAAAGGTTGTGTACATGGGCCACCGAGGTTCCTCCATATAAAGGACCCGTTCACGGAGGAAGGGTGAGAATTTTGATGGGACGAGAAGAAAACGTAGAAGCCCATGCATCGCATGGGGACGCTTGTATTTTCTTTGGTAAAGGATCACGAAAGTAGTATTTGGAAAAGGTCCTCGTAGCAAACCTATCCCTTGAACAAGGTCACACGAAGGCCATTTGGAAGAAGAAGTCAATATTTTGGGACTTACCTTCATCGAAAGACTTAGCGGTCCGCCACTCATCGGACTTCATGCATATCACGAAGAATGTCTGCGTGAACACTGCTAGGTTTCCTAGATATGTACAGAAGTCAAAAGATACACTTCTGCAACGAAAGGACCTCTGACTATTGGGACTCGTGAACGACCTACATCCGAAAAGAGAGAGAAAGGACAACATTACCTCCACCCCATGAGCTACACTCACGAGCAAGGAAGAGAAAAACATGATTAAGTTCTTGAGCAGTGTGAAGATCCCTTCCGATACTCCTCGAACATAAGGAGACTCATAAACATGAAAGAGAATAAAATCGTACATAAAATCCCATAATTGTCATGTGTTGATGACACGCTTGTTCTAATGGCGGTGCGAGGTATTCCGCCAGATTGGGTATGAGGACAATCATAAAGTCTGTGTTCGTTTCTTCAACGCGGTGTCGCAGAAGGTCATCGAGCGAATAAGGTATCTACTCTGCATGATGACATGGTCAATAGTCTGGTTAGCCTTGAGATGATCTTCCCTCCATCCTTCTTTGATATTATGGTCCATCTCATGGTCCACATTGTTAAAGAGATAGAAATTCTCGAACCTGTGTTCCTCCACAATATGTTCCCTTTCGAGAGGTACATGGGTATCCTAAAGAAGTATGTTTGTAACCGGTCTCGCCTGTATATGCATTATGCAGGTGTCGACCTGAGGAGGTGATCGAGTTTTGTGTTAGTTACATTGATGATCTGAATCCGATTGGCGTCCTTGTATCACGCCATGAGGGGAGGCTACGGGGAAAAGGGACTTTAGGGAGAAAAGAATCCTATAGCGACGATCTACTTGCATTTAAACAAGCACATTTCACGGTATTGAAACAAGCAAGCTGTAGTGGCTCTCGTATATCTATGATCACGAGATGAGTTTACTACCAATACCCAGAGAAGTCGATAAGTGTATCGCAATCGAGCAAATGGATCATTTAGATTGGTTACAAAAGCAAGCTGTTGGGCAACCAGACAGGCGACGAACAATTGAAACTCTTGGCTCGAGGACCGCCCACAACAATCATATCATTCCAAGGGTATGAGATAAATGGGTACACATTTTACACGACAACCCGGATAGCAAGAGCACCAACCAAAACAATTGGCGTCCGTGATAGATGCCTTGGACAAAATGGAAAGATGGACACCTACTACGGTTTCATAGAGGAGATCTGGGAGCTCGAGTACGGGCCATTAAAAGTCCCTCTGCTTTGGTGCCAATGGGTCAAACCGGTACCGTGGATATCGATAAGTACGGTATGACAACTGTGGACCTCAAGCAAGTGGCCTATAGGGACGAACCGTTCGTGCTTCGCTAATGATGTGACATAGGTATTCTATGTGATGGACATAGACAAGAAACCAGAAAAAGGTATGAGAAGACTAGCGAGAGCGATCGCCAAGGCGCCCGTGGTTCTTTCTGTAAAAGAAGGATTGTTTGAGTTGAGGGCGTCACGGACGAAGAAGAGTATAATCAATTCGACGAGCTGCCTCCTTTCACGATGGACGTAGACATTAGTGTCCTGAATGATACAGAGGAATCTCCCTATGTACGCCGCGATCATAATGAAGGATCACTTGTAAAAGCAAAGTATGTTAGCAAATAAGGATTGCTTTGCTTTCTTTTGGTGTAATAGACTATTCTTGTTGCTCGTATTTTCTCGTTTCAAATTGTACTAATATTTGACTAACAATATTGTTCAAAGTCCTCTCAGACTAATATAACAAGGTGACAATTTGCAATGGAATTATAAGAGTGCAAAAATTACTTTATTTCTTACAATTTTCTATAATGTCAATTTATATTAGATGGTTGGAAAAAAATATTGTAAAGACTATCTAAATTTTAATTTATATTAGATTGCTGGAAAATAATTTTAATTTATATTAGATTGCTAAATGAATCTAAAGAGGTAAAAGCATTTTTAAAAATTATTTAATGAAACAATAGTTAAACAAGAAATAAAAAAAAAATCTAAAAAAGGCTAAATGAATCTAAAGTGGTAAAAGCATTTTTAAAAATTATTTAATGAAACAATAGTTAAACAAGAAATAAAAAAAGAAATCTAAAAAAAGGCTAAATGAATCTAAAGTGGTAAAAGCACTTTTTAAAATTATTTAATGAAACAATAGTTAAACAGTAAATGAAAAAAGAAATCTTTAAAAAAAAAGAAGGGCTAGGGGGCGCGAGCGGGGGTCGAACCCGAGACCTCACGACCGGGAGAGCCCGCACTCAAGCGCCTCGCGCTAGCCAAGGGGGAGGAAGATTTCTTATCGAGTAAATAGGGCGCAAAATTGTTTTGAGTTTTATAAACTCTTCACATCAGTACCGGTTGGTGTATTCAACCAGATCGTGTGTCATCGGTCCGCTGAATACACGAACCGGACCGATAGTGCCTAGGTGCGCCGAGTGACCCATCGATCCCGGTTGGTGTATTCAACAGGGACCGATGAGTGAGTCATCGGCCTGCTGAATACACCAACCGGACAGATGGTGCACCTATAAATCCCTCGCCGCCTCCTCTTCCCCAATTTTTGCTACTCCCGCCATTGTTCCCCAATCTCTCCAGAGCGACTGCCGACCTCCAGAGCCGAGAACTGCCGACGCCTCAGGCCTCCAGCCCTCCCGCCAGGCCGCCGGCCGCCTGCCCGTCCGGCCGCCGCCCCGCCTGGTTGTCGCCCTCGAGCCCGCCCACCAAGGTTCGCCTCGCCTCGCCGGTCATTGCCTCCACTCCCGCCGCCTCCGAGCTCACTCCTGGCCGGGCGCCTCCGTTCAGATCAGAATCAAAGGTATTTCCCTAGTTCTCAGGCTGAAATTTGAGTCTTTTCATTCTTGACTATGCTGCTCATGGTTGATCTCATCAAAATCTCAGATGGCCAACATGCTTTCCATTAATTAGATGCAATGTTTGAATGTGATGGTTAAAGGTTCGTCTGTGAATGAATGGAGAAGTTCAAATTTATTGGCCATGGATTTAGCAGATGGATTTCGATTTGGGGAATAGGAGGGGAAGGAGGTAGCCGTGGGGGAGAGGCTGGCGGCCCCACTGCCGTCGAAGAGGGAGATGCTCACAGTGTGGTGTCTATGGAGCTCGTGTGCTGCTCTTCTTCCATTGCAGGCAGGCTGACAAATGAAAGTAACACGCATATGCAGTACAGTCACGCGCATTAATAATTTGTGACTATAATTTGGTCTTTTATCACACCGTGTTACTTTTTTTTAATGCGTGTTACTTTTATAAAATAGAGTCTGGAGACTGTGTTGTCCATTTTAACTGCTTAGGAATGGAACCGAGAGCGTGTGATCCAGTAATGTGTTCAGATAAAACTATTAGAATGAATTATAATAGGCGCGCGCTACACATCGGGAGCCCGATGGTGGAGAAAAATCGGACGTGTTCCGCACTTGTTCAAATAGTTCAATCCGATTGTTCACGAAACAAGTGAAAAAATGTACTAGAAATCGGACTGTTGTTCACATAGTTAACTTCATTTGTTCTGACAGTGCATTTCATTTGTTCCGACAGTGCATTTCATTTGTTCCGGTAGTGCACTTCATTTGAAACATACGCAAAAACCGAGTGGAACAAGAATATTTTACTGCTAGAACAAAGGGAGCACACTACATCTCACCTTTGACTGTAATATCTCTGGTCAACTGTCTCTATGTATATATGAAGTTTCTATGTATACGTGAGATTTCTATGTAAATATGAAGTTTGAAATGTATATGTATCATGTCAAATGTATATGTATCATGTGAATTTTTCTAATTTCTGGTGAATTTTGAAATTTTTACGTATATGTGAAGTTTCTATGTATATGGTTTTTGAATTTTGAAATTTCTACATATTGTCTTCTCTCTGTTGATCGAGCTCTACTAACTTGTGTTTGTATTTTCCTTCGTTCCTTTATCTATGGACTGGAAGATATTGTTTGCAAAGTTGGCGTTTCAGTTGATAGCGATTGCAAAATCTTATCATTCGGAGGTGCAGGAGGTGAGTCTGTGATTCGACATTGCTGTATACACTACCTAAAAAATGATTGAATGACATTCTTATGTATTTTTGTGTTCTGCTGTGGGCTTTGTATGAGTCTCCTAATATATTAGATGTAGTGGTGGCTATGGTGCGGGTTACTTCCATCTATTCTCATACATGATTACCAATTTAATGGTTGGGATTTGTTGATTTGTATGCATAATTATACACACATGCAATGCTTGGGTATATATATGTTCAATTTTGTTGTTTCTAGCACATTGCATTGTTATTACCTGTGCTTCATTGCTGTTGCTATACGTCATGATCCTCTATATGTCTGAACTGCAGTGTCGTTAGCAGGGGTAGGTGCCCAAGGAGGCAAGCAGCTAATAACTTGAGAAAATTATTATTGCTTTTTGCTCAATGAAAAATAATGAATCATTTTTATTCCCATTCATGGTTCAAGCATCGCTACTATGGTTCCGCTCTTCTACGACGCATGCGTTTGAACTTGGTTATTGCAAAAGCCAGACCTTCCAACGACGACATTTTATAATGCTGATGGCTCGCAACGCTCTCCGGGTAATGTAACGCCACGCCATCAGTCTGTGGAGAGCCCATCGCACATCAAGTGGTCACTTGAGAAGGTCCTCGCTCGCTTGACCAATTTCTTGGCAAGTTCAAGAAGCATGGCTGCCAGAGAGCGCCCTAAGACATCGAGAGGCGAGCCATGAGGTGACGGCTTGGTTTGGAATGATCGCTTTGCTTTTTGATGTAATAGACTACTAACATTCTAGTTGTGGATTTATAACCTTATTTTTATTTTTTGAAAATTATATTAGTGTGGAATAAAAATGATTCATTATTTTTATTGAGCAAAATAAGCAATAATATTCTAATTTCTCGTGAATTTTGAAATTTCTATTTTTATTGATCAGTTTTTATGTATATGTGAAGTTTGAAATGTATATTATCATGTCAAATATATATGTATCATGTGAATTATTCTAATTTCGTGAATTTTGAAATTTCTATGTATATGTGAAGTTTCTATGTATATGTGATGTTTCTATGTATGTGTGAGATTTCTATGTATATGTGAAGTTTGAAATGTATATGTATCATGTCAAATGAATATGTATCATGTGAATTATTCTAATTTCTGGTGAATTTTGAAATTTCTATGTATATGTGAAGTTTCTCACGATATGTGAGATTTGTATGTATATGTATAAGTATACTTTTCGATAGTATTTGGCCGACTTACATTAGGAACATCTTGCCGTCATCACCATCCTCTCACCGTCTCTTCCCCATTGCCTTCCACGCCGCTTTTAGAGTAGTACCATCAGCTTTACATGAAACGTGATCTATTTTCGTTAATTTTCAGTGCTTCTTCTAGACTAAGAAACGACGATGGATTTTGATCAAGAAGAATTTATGATAAGTTTGATTTCGGGATGTGGTGGTCATGAGACGGCGGAGCCTGCACTCGCCCTCATGGCCACCGAGGCCAGCGAGGCCGATGAGGCTGCAGAGCATGATGAGGCCGGCGAGGTAACAATCAGTCACGTTCATGATTGTCGGTTCCACTATCAGGCTAAGCTAACATTCTGACCCATTCATGATTGTACCATGCTTTCAGATCGGTCAACCAAGCAGGCAATCACGTCAGCGAGGTCCAAGCAAGAAGAAGAAGGCAAGACATGTTGTCACCGAAGTCGGCGAGGACGGCCGACCTCTTGCACCCTCGGGGGCGCTTGCGCCGTTCAATTCGGCATGCGGCGTCCACGTTAGGGACCATGTGCCAATTAGCATAGCAAAATGGGATCAGGTCTCTGAAGATACGAAGAACATGCTTTGGAACGATGTGAAGAAGACATTCACCTTCCCCCAAGGAACCGAAGAGAAGGTGAAGAGTTACACTCTCAAGAAGATGGCGGTCGCATTCCAGACTTATAAAAAGAAGCTGAACACGGAGTATATCAAGAAGAATCGAACGCCCGACTTCAACAAGCACCTAAAGTTGCAAGATCATCGATACGCTTAGAACTACAAGACTTTGGACGAAGGTCAAAGTTTGAGTGAGAAGAATAAGTGAATGCATGAAGAAGAATTATCACCACCGACTCGCCCTGGTGGTTACCGCCATGCAATACCAAAATGGGAGAAGAGGGAACAGGGACTCGCTAGCGAAGGGTATCGCACCCAACAATGGATTGGTCCGACAGAGCAAAGCATTGGTTCTATGGTCACGACGGCGCCCTTGATGATAACGGCAATCTTTGTGTTTGGGGAGGTGCTAAGAGATGTGGTCGAAGGCTTGTACACCCATCGAGGAGTCTTCCCAGGCAGCTTTGTGCCAAACAGGAGAACGATGAGCTAACAAGGGCCTTGCAAAATCCAGAGCACCCTGAACGACACGAGGCGTCGGCGTTGTCCCGTGGAAGGTTGATTTCGCTCAGGACGCTGAGACCTATAGGAGTCGGGTGAGGAGCAAGGCTCGACAGACATAATAAACTTAGTGCGCTTGAAGAACGCTCAATCAAACACAGGAGAGAATGCAAGAAGAGATCCGAAGAGAGGTGCAGCTAGCCTTGAGCCAACAAATGAGACGGGCCAAGAACCTCCAAGTAATCCTAACATCATCGGCCCCGCAACGAAAGCAACAGACTTCTTGTGGGCTACTGAAGCGGACTTGGACAAGTATCCCGAGACGACATCGATGAACGGACACCTTGTGAGCTGCATGTCCAAGCGCGGAACCTTACCTTCAAGGCGGCCGATGGCATGGCTCACCCATTGGAGCGGGCAGCCTATCCATGGCCAACAGATACCGTCAGATACTCCAAGGTCTCGTGGAGGAGGTCTGCCAGGTACGAGGACCTTGACCTCGAAATTCTGGAGGTGACGGACTACGGCTAGGAGAGGCAAGACACAATTTCATCCTGTGGCATAAACGGTACATAATTTTTCGAGATAACATGAATGTGTCCTCTCCGCTAAGAAGCTCGAGAAGAAACCCGCTCCTCCCAAGAAGGCGCCGACTCCTACACCACCTCCTCAAGATATAAGCCCGACAAGAAGCTCTGTCTCCTACACCATCTCCTCGCGATATAAGCCCCGAAGAAGCTCGTCTCCTCCCAAGAAGGCGCCACCAAGGGAAACAAGCTAGCTCGCCAGCACTCCCAAGAAGGCGGGTCCTCCACCCAATCCAAGAAGCCGGGTCCACTTAGTAGGCGCCATATGATATGAACGATGAGGAGACTAAGAAGATAGTAAAAAGCGAGGTAACAAAATTTCTTAGACCCAAGTCACCAGAGAAGAAGGTTCAACTCCGCATGTAAGAATTTCACAAAGGCTTGATGGCTATTAAAAATTTGAAGGATAAAAAGAAATACCTCGACAATCAAACTACGAAAGACATTGAGTAAGGAATGCCCCAAGAAGAAGATGTCACCGAGGGAAGGGTAAGGAGATGCAACAATTCTTCGATGAAACCTGCCTTACCGCAAATCAAATATTAGGCACGGAAAAGATTGAGTTTGCCTAAGTAAAATGGTTATTTAAAGTGGGCGGGTCATTGGTCAGGCATGAGGAGCTGCCCCAGCTAACGACAAAGATGCGGCAATTTCATGAATGGTACTTGGATGCGACCAAGCATGGTCTACATTTGTTCACTGTCAAGTACAAGCAACAAGATTTTTTTCACGGTGAAGGTGAATTTTTTGTCGAATGGGACTACATATATGATCTATACCAGACAGACACCGTCAACACGTCCTTGATGGGTTGCTGGACTCTGTAAGTGTCTTAATTATTTACAAAAAACTATCGTGCACTTTCTTGTACTATACTAACTTGCATGCCTAACTAATTTCTTATTACCGGCAATGAATTTGTAAGGTATAGGGGATTGCGCGCCCCCTCTCCTCGAATGGTTAGGCCAAAGAAGCCTCGAATGAACACTAGATCGAGCTGGGGAGTCTCAAAAGTATACTGGTTCGGGCTGAACGCCCTACTTCCAGTTTGCGGCCGTGGATCTCGTTGATCGGGGATGGCGAGTTACATGAGAGAGCCAAGGACAGACCCTTGGCGCTCGTCTGTGTGGGCGAGCTCGGAAGCCTCGTCTGACCGCTCCGGTCGGGGGAGCGAGCTGTATGCTAGGTAGACGAAGGGAGTTTTCAGTTTGTGAAGAAGAGAGCGAGCTAGAGCCAAGGCGCCCCCTCCCTAAAGATCCCGCCTCTCCTTATATAAGCCAGGAGAGCAGGTTACACGAGGCTTGGGAGAGAGGAACGACTAGGACACGCTATCTTGGGCGATTGGTTTCACGATCTTCAGAGTTGACAGGTCCCCGCGTATGTCATGATGGGCTAGCGAGTTGAGCGGCTATGCCTACATTGGTAGGGTTAGCTAGGCGCTTCATTGGGAAGACGCGTCATTCCCTCTGTGCACTTGTCGGTAGGGATTGCGGGCGGCGCTCTCAGTAGCTTTGGGAAGGAACGCATATCTCCACTCGGTCGTCTCGTTCAGACGGGGGTTGTCCAGCTTCGAAGTCGATCGACGACGTGGCAGGAATTTGCCGAGACAAGATTTTGCCAAGGGTCCGACCGGCGACGGGGTCGGAGGGTACCAAAGACTTCGTCTCCGCAATCGGGCGAATCTCCAACCAAGCTCGAAATTTATTGGGCCACGAGGGGTCTGACCCGTGGTCGAATCGGCGAGCCCCCGCAGACCGCATCATAGGTGCAAGATCTCTCATAACCTGATCGAGGCCTTGCTGTGAGGTACCTCTGGTATCAGTATTCGTCAGTAGCTTCCGGGCCCGGCCGAAAACGCGAGGCGTTCCCGGATAGACCCTTCGATTTCTGCGACATTCCTCCTTTGCGGTCATGGCGACGCCTTGGTTTCCCATGCCTTCCTTAACTGGAAGCTTTCGCTCAAGGCCGAAAGTGTTTATAAGGCGATGCGTATGAGGATCGGAGTAGTCTCAGTCTAGATCTTGGATTTCCCCGGAGCGCTTCGAGGTTGCAATGGCCTCCTCTAAGTCACCCTCCTCCGGCCGCGGACGTTTGCCGGTGAAGTTTTGTTTCGAGGACGAGGCGCCGCTGTCACCTTCGGACGAGGATGCTTTCCTTGCGGTGCTCTGGGAGGACTTTGATCTCGCCATGGCGGAATGGGCGAAGCTCGACGCCATCGATCGTGACGTTGCCGCTGCAGTCGACGCGTTGATCAGCGTCATCCCAGGACTCGCCAAGGCGAGGGATGCCCTTGTTCGGGCGGTCCGGCGCGCGCTCGGTGCCTAGATTTCTCGTTTTTTCGCTTGTTCCTGCCCTCTCCCAATTTTTGGGAGACAATAGTGACGCTGTTGCCCTATTTGAATGTAGTCGTCTTTTTGTTTGCTTTGATGCTTCTATTATTGCGGTCCTTTCAATGCTTCTGACCATGCCGGTATCAATGGGTTTCAGATGAGCGCAGATCCCCTACCGGGTCGATCCTTTAGTCCGGGGGCGAGCGACCCGGGGTGTAGCTCGAGCCGGGCGGTCGCAGTGGCCTCGGGTTTTTGCAAGGCGAAGCTCGACCAACCTGGTTGGCGCAGACACCGCCGCTATTTTATGTCATAGTTGGGTGCGGCGGCCGCAGTGGAGGTCCGGATGCCTTCGCGAGAGGTTCCTGCTCTCGAGTGCTTTTTAACGTGAAGCTTAGACGCGCCGTGGTCGGCCGAAGTCCGGATGCCTTCGCGAGAGGTTCCGCCTCAGTGCTTTTTAACGTCAGAGTGGACGCGCCGTGGTCGGCTAGGAGGTCCGGATGCCTTCGCGAGAGGTTCCGCCTCTGAAAGTGCTTTTTAACGCCATAGCCGGACGCTGCCGAGGTCTACCGGGAGGTCCGGATGCCTTCGCGAGAGGTTCCGGCCCCGAGTGCTTTTTAACGCTAGCCGGACGCCGGTTGTGGTCGGTCGGGACATCCGGATGCCTTCGCGAGAGGTTCCGGCCTCGAAGTGCTTTTTAACGCCGAGCCGGACGCGCCGAGGCCGGCCGGGAGGTCCGGATGCCTTTGCAAGAGGTTCGGCTCGAAAGTGCTTTTTAACGTCAGAGCCGGATGCGACCGAGGTCTACCGGGAGGTCCGGATGCCTTCGCGAGAGGTTCCGCCTCCCGAAAGTGCTTTTTTAACGCCAGAGCCGGACGCGCCGTGGTCCACCGGGAGGTCCGGATGCCTTCGCGAGAGGTTCTACGTTCCCGAGTGCTTTTTTAACGTCAGAGCCGGACGCGCCGAGGTCGGCCGAGGTCCGGATGCCTTCGCGAGAGGTTCCAGCCTCGAAAGTGCTTTTTAACGCCGAGTCGGACGCGCCGCGGTTTCACGGGAGGTCCGGATGCCTTCGCGAGAGGTTCCGCTCTCGAGTGCTTTTTAACGCCGAGCCGGACGCGCCGTGGTCATTACCGAGGTCCGGATGCTTCGCGAGAGGTTCTGTTCCCGAGTGCTTTTTAACGCCAGAGCCGGACGCGCCGTGGCCTTCCGCCGAGGTCCGGATGTTTTGCGTAGAGGTTTTGCCTCGAGTGCTTTTTTAACGCCGAGCCGGACGGTTAGACGTGCTGGTTTAACGCCGGAGCTAGGCATGTTAGACGTGCTGGTTTAACCCCGGAGCTAGGCGTGTTAGACGTGCTGGTTTAACACCGGAGCTAGGCGTGTTAGACGTGCTCGTTTAACGCCGAGCTAGCGAGGGCATCCGCCTTGAGTCCTCGCTTGCGAGCCAATATTCGAGAGGAGAGGCCGCTGTCGATCTCCAGATACGCCCGTCCCGAGTGTGGGACTGGAGGTGAGCAGACGCGGTTTGCTTCACGCCGTCGAACACCGTGCTCGTGGAGCTGCAATCGGTTATCCGAGTGGGCCCTAGAGGTCGGGCGACTCGAACGGACGATCCTCGTGTCGGTGTCCGACTACCTGGGCGCACCCATAAAAACCTTTTTTTACTCAATCCTGCATCGACCTCGAGCCGTTCAGAACTCGGGCGCAATGCCATCGCTTTTTGGGCTCCATGAGAGTTTGAAGTATGGTTTCTGACACGAGCTAAGGCGATTGGGTCGTCCGCCGACCCAACTAAAGACCCACCGAGGTTCGCTTTGAACTCGCCGCTGCTTGCTTACGCGGGGTCGGCGGGATCCATCCGTGGATCTCGCTTTGGGACCCCTAACCAGGTTTTATTCTCCAGGCATTCAAGCCTTCTCGCCACCTCGAGGCTGCAAAGGCCTGGTGGACTTTTTCCTCCTGCCACGGGTCGGCTTGAGCCGACCCGGAGGCGGAGATTTTGGGGTCGCGGGGTGTTTCACTCGGAGCGATACCCCGACGTCCCTGCAAGCATTTACTATGTATGCGGGAATTTAAACGCGAAACGAAATGATCGGGCGGTACGCCTTATCGGCGTTCATCGTGAACGCTCGCGATTTAAACGCTGATGCTCGGGTTGGTAAACGATTGGTCGATGTGTGTCCGGCTAGCGAGCGCCTTAGCAGGTGCCTGCAGATTTTGCGGTAATGGGAGCTAGGTCGTTTTCCCATCCTTCGCCATCACTGCTTCCTAGCCTTTCGCGATTTCCATTCCTGCAAAATGTCATGGACTGGGTCGAAAGGGTTGTTATCGCGGGGGGAACCGAATGGTTATTCGGATCACCATGCTGGTCCGATTCCAATCCCGCGTGCTCTCCAGGGATGATGAACGTTCGATGACCGTGGCTTGGGAAACCACGGGGGTCACATAAGCGCGGGTCGTCATACTGACGCTCTTTTTTTTATTTATTTAAGAAAGCTCAAATAATGAGGAGTTCGCTCAAGACTCGCCGCTGGGTTGGAGCGCTCCTACCGGTCATGGATCGCACTACACGGAATTCTCTTCCAAGCGCTACTTTGCAACCGTAGCCATCCGGGCGAGGCCGAAGCCGGGCCGAGGGGCTACCGCAAGGGGGATCTAGTGGCGCATCGGATCGCTGACCGCGTGAATGTAAGAACCATAGGTATAAATCGCTCATCCACACTTGCACAGGAGAAAAGTGTCCCTGGCCGACTAGGGGTCGCTCCGCATGGGTGCTTCCCTCTTCCACAGAGCACTACTTCGCAACCATAGCCGCTGAGGCGTAGACCATAGCGCTCGGGTCGAGGGGGATTACCCCTAGGGAGGACCATGTAGCCGACCCGGTCACCTGACCCGTGAAAGTGTGCGAGCTTGCAGCCCCCGAGCAGTTTGTGGGGGCCGAGCTCGTGATCACTACTTAGTGCTCATACTCGAAAAATAATTGCGGAAAAAGTTTTCGGGGAAAAGACTATCTTATCTTCTTAATCCGCATGTTGGAGGTGTCGTGTCGTGATGCGCCATAGGAGGGATGGAGAGGGTGCATCACGTCTCTCAAGGCACGAATTATCAGCAAGACAGCGAGCCCACTTCTTTCGCCCTTTGAAAAGACCGCACGGAGTGTCTGGGGGCCGTCATTCTTTTCCATTGTTTCCGCTTCTTCGCCCCTTCCTTCCCCTTTGTTCCAGCACAAGAGAGAAGGGGTAGCAAAATCTTGAACGGCAGATGGCCAACGATAGCGATGACCGAATGGCTGGGAAACGGAGGCGCAGTTCGCGGCCTCGACGCCAAGAGGCTCTGGCTCTGACGCTGGCCCTCCGTGCCGCGACGGGATGGGGTCGATCGCCACCGCTGCCCCTCCGTGATTAGGATTCCCTTCAGGGTAAGTTCTCGACCGCCACCGTGGCTTCATTTTCTTTTATCGGGCGGCAATATTTTTTTTTCTTCGCAGGCCTCCGTCGGCTGAGTCGGTTGCCCGCGACTGTCCGCGATGGGGGAGACGGGCGCAGGTGGCGCGGCTTCCAATGTTCCTCCGATAGCTCCGGGTCACCTTCCTTTGGCGGCGGCCCAAACGATGGAACTATCAACGATTGGCGCGGGGGGCTTCTTCAACGCGCAAGATATTGCGAGGGCGATCTCGCAATGCGAGGCGGCGATTACCGGTTCGCCCTCGCGCAGAGAAACTCGCCAAGAAGCGCGAGGAGACCCTAGCGCAGCGGGCTCGAGCCGGCCATCAAACGAGCTGATTTAATCGCTGGAAGAGTGGGTTCTTCTATCTATGCTTGGCCCAAATTTCAAAGCATAGAGAAGCCTGCCGCTGCAGGGTGAGGCCGAAGGGCCGCTGACCATACTCGACGGGTATGCCCGCTGGCTCACCCAGCGCCGATGTTCTCGCCGAATCGCCAGGCCTTGCGCGAGCGCCCGTCTCATGAAGCGGGGTCGCTGCCGATGTCGCGGAGCACGATCGCCTTATCATGCCACCGCGACGCTACGCCTTTCGACCCAATGGCGCCGCCGCCGGATCAAGGAGACGCGAGCCCTATTCGAGCCAGAAGAAGCGCAGCGAGAAGGTTATGGCGCGGGAGACGCTGCGAGGAGCAGCGACGGCCGGATGGTGGTGACGCCCGCTAAGGAACCTCCTGGTGCCTTCGCTTTCTTTTGTTTTTTGTATGGTGCGATGTTTTTGGACATCTTCGTTAATATCTTGCCTCTTCCCTTCATGAGTTACATCCGCTGAATCACCATAGCCTTTAGGAGCCGCGGGAGCGGCCTGGGCGTAAGTCCCAGCGCTACAATGTCACACCTGGATCTTCGAGTCGAGCGGTGGCGAGTTGGGGAACCTTCATAGCGGTGAAGGGTCCTCCTCACGGGGATCCTTGGGGTGGCGTGGCGATCGCAGCACCCCTTTGGGTGGTGAAGTCGAGGAAGGTGAAAACGAACTCGGCTTCCTAGCGCGAACACGCCGTCGAAGTTCGCGTCGCTCAGCAGAAGAAGACCATCGAGGAGGAAATGGGAATCCGGAGATCACGGAGATGACGCAAAAGGTCCCTACCGGCGCCTAACCGCCGGTGTTTCAGATAACCGGCAATGAATTTGTAAGGTATAGGGGATTGCGCGCCCCCTCTCCTCGAATGGTTAGGCCAAAGAAGCCTCGAATGAACACTAGATCGAGCTGGGGAGTCTCAAAAGTATACTGGTTCGGGCTGAACGTCCCTACTTCCAGTTTGCGGCCGTGGATCTCGTTGATCGGGGATGGCGAGTTACATGAGAGAGCCAAGGACAGACCCTTGGCGCTGTGCAGTGGGCGAGGCTTCGGAAGCCTCGTCGACCTCTCCTGGCCGGGGAGCGAACAGATGCTAGGTAGACGAAGGAGTTTTCGGTTTGAAGAAGAGAGCGAGCTAGAGCCAAGGCGCCCCCTCCCTAAAGATCCCGCCTCTCCTTATATAAGCCAGGAGAGCAGGTTACACGAGGCTTGGGAGAGAGGAACGACTAGGACACACTATCTTGGGCGATTGGTTTCACGATCTTCAGAGTTGACAGGTCCCCGCGTATGTCATGATGGGCTAGCAGGTTGAGCCAGCTATGCCCTGTTGGTAGGGTTAGCTAGCGGCGCTTCATTGGGAAGACGCGCTTCGCCCCTCAGGCGCTTGTCGGCGTAGGGATTGCGTGGGCGCTCTCCAACAGAGCTTTGGGAAGGAACGATATCTCCACTCTGGCCGCCTCGCTCAGACGGTGTTGTCCAAACTAAGTCGATCGACGACGCAAGGTGAATTTGCGAGACAAGATTTTGCCAAGGGTCCGACCGTGACGGTCTGAGGGTACCAAGACTCCGCCCTGCAATGGGCGGAATCTCCGACCGGCTGTACGTGGGCCGCGAGGGTCTGACCCGGTCGAATCGGCGAGCCCCCGCAGACCGCATCATAGGTGCAAGATCTCTCATAACCTGATCGAGGCCTTTGTGAGGTACCTCGTATCGATTCGCCAACTATGTATGCGAAGTTTATGCACACCCAAACCGAGAGCCGATCCGCATGCTAAAAGGCAACAAGGGGTGAGTAAATATAATTACTAGCTTTAATGATGTATAGGTACTCCTTATATCTTGTACAAATCCAAGTATTGATTAGTTAATGACTTAACGATGGTGCCTCAAAATTTGGCGGAACAAGGTTCGAACTCTCACCCAAGACGAGTGAGGGCAATCCAAGAACAACTCGTCGGCTTTATTTACGATGAGGTCATGAATCCAAAAGGCGAAGTTTCATGAACCAAATTTAAGCGGTGGGGCCTTCGATAGGACCGTGAATGGTATCGAGTCGACATCTACGGCTAGCAAGAGCGATGCGCGTAATAGATCCCGATGAATAGAAGGAAAAGAAATACTAAAGTTGTAATTAAAGTTGTGTACATATATATTGTAATGCATTAGACGATGAGCGTAAGAACAAATATGTGTACATATTTTAATACATTAGATGTAATTAAATTTGTTAATGAATGTTCATTGATTTAATTATCGTGCAAAGTGCATGATTGATTATCCGTGCTTTTAATTAGTTCTCGATGAACACACACATATATATATAATAGCTACTGGAGAAATAGACATATATATATATTAAAATACAGATGCCGTTGGAGAAACCAACTGGTATCGATGAGGGCCTCATCAGACGGTTATCGATGTGGTCCTCGAGGGTTCCCGACGCTACGCCACGCAGATTTGAACCGCATCGATACTCTATCAAGACGGGTGAGGGAACCGGATCGATGCCTTTGAGCATCACCCCGATAGTCTCCGATCGTTCAAAAACCGGTACTAAAGGCTCTTTGAACCAGTACTAAATGCCCTTTCCGTAGTAGTGTGCATGATCAAAGAGTTTTATACTTTTCGCTAAAATATTTGGTTCCTTTTATCAGGTATTCTATCAAGCCAGGTCCAGAACATTTATGTTTAGATAAAATGATTGAAATTAATGCTTTGAGACGTTACTTTGGATGGCTTTCTTGCAAGCACATGAAGTTGAGAAATATTTGAAGAGTGATTTTGCTTCTCTTTTGTATATCATCTATTTATGTTGTGTACGCATGCAGATCATTAGACTCAATAAAAAAAGACCTATGAAGTTCTTTTTTTTTTGGTAGTGAAATGGTCTGATTCAATACCTACTTGCAGCCTAATAAATTTTGTAGTATTCTACTTTCTGAATTGCATCATACAAGAGGCCAGATTTATATAAGTTGTCCAAGTCAACTGTTGTTTGTATAGCACAGAAAAGTATTGCAATATTGTGTGATGTGAAGAATATCTTTGTTGCAGGAGGCACCTGGATAATATCAAGCGAAGTAATTGCCTTTTTTAAAGATGACAATTGCCTTTTTTAGAGGAAGCCAAGTAATTGCGAGAGAGAGAGAGAGAGAGAGGACTATGTTCTGTTTATCTAAAAAAATGAACAAAAAATATAACAGGAAAGCCAAGACGTTAATTAAGGAATATTTTTCTGTCCATCTCAAAAAAAAAATGAAAAACAAGTATAGCAAGGAGCCAAGACATTAATTATCTGTGCATAATTCACTTGTTTATAATTGATGAAGCATTCACACATGGTAGATATGAGAATAATAAGATGCAGACTCAATGACTCATACCTAAGGAAGCTGGTTGAGCACATGCATGCAGTACCGCAATGAAGAGAGCTAATAAAAAAGCTGAAGCACGCCTCATCTGACTATTTTTCTTCCTTTTTTTTTTGTGTGTGTGTAAAAGTTTAGCAACACAGTATGGAGCGAGCTTGCATCGAATCGATGAAGGTCGATCTATTCTTGTTATATAGGCTACTAGTAGATGGTACACGTACACTTCTGAGGCCAAAAGCATGCATGCATTATTTCTATCTGGACATGGACTTGGTTGTACTAGTCGTCATATCGACTCCGTTCCAGTCGAGCCCAACGTAAACGTCGAAGACCACATACATACATATGTATATGTATATGTATATGTACATACATATACATATATATACACATACACATATATACATACATATACATGTACACATACATATGTACATATACATTTTTTTTAGATAATGGAAAAATATATTTCCGGCTTCATCCCTCCAGGAGAGAATCAGACCACACTTATTACAAACTCAAATGGAAAACCGCTGCAACAAGGAAACCAAAACATCAAACATTATAACCAATTCTAGCCACCATAGGCCAACCAAAATTTGCAAACAATCGCAGTTACCGACTCTAACTGACGACAAACATCAATAAGATCCTCCTTTGTCGATTCACTTCGCTGTAATTTGGCCCATGTGCGAAGCCAGTGCGTTCCTCTGAACAAGACCTGCAAAGAAGATTTTGGTACACACTTGTCAAAAACGGTATCATTCCTGGTGAGCCACAATGCCCAACAAATCCCGGCAGCGCCTAATAGTAATACAGGAACCTGATGGGACCCCCCCTGATTCACCCAACCATTAAATAAATGCTGAATGGTTACAGGTGGTTGAATACCCAAAGTCATGTAAACTATTCTCCACAAAAATTTAGCGTTATAACAATCAAGAAAAAGGTGTTGTATGGACTCCGTTGTACTACAGTAACAGCAAGACTTATCACCTGTCCAATTCCTCTTTACTAAATTATCTTTCGTCAATAACACACTCTTCTTGATGTACCATAAGAAGATTTTAATCTTCAATGGTAACCTAGTACGCCAAATCTCCTGAGAAACTAAAATTCCATTATTCACCAAATATCTATACATAGATTTGACCGAGAACACCCCACTATTATGGAGATGCCACTTAAAATAATCAGTCCCTCCATGTAAACTCACGGTCATCAATTTTGCAACGAGCGTCCCCCAGTTTCGCAGATTATTCCCCACTAAGGATCTCCTAAAAGACACATTTAGCAAAGGAGAACCAAGAACCTCACCATCAATTGCATGCTTCTTTCTCACAATATTAAACAGAGAAGGAAATTGAGATTTGAAAGAGGAATTCCCCAACCAAGTATCTTCCCAAAACCTAACTTGTGTCCCATCTTTTAAAACATAGGAACCCAGACTTAGAAATTGAGATTTTACTCCCATTAAACTACTCCAAAATTGGGAATCACCTGGTTTCTTTTCAACCTGACTTAAAGTCTTGCCTTTTAAATACTTGTTTCAAGTAATCACGCCACATCCCCTGCTCATTGCATAACTTAAACAGCCACTTGCTTAGTAAACTTTTATTTTGCATGTCAAGATTAATGATCCCTAACCCACCTTGTTCTTTTGGCTGGCATAGGATATCCCATCGTGCAAGCCGATATTTCTTTCTATGCTGATCGTGTTGCCAGAAGAAACGGGATCGAAAATAATCAATTTTTCTCAGAACTCCCCTCGGGATCTCAAAGAAAGACATCATAAACATTGGCAAACTAGATAGCACAGAATTAATCAACACTAACCGCCCGCCAACCGAGAGCAACTTACCTTTCCAGCCACCTAATTTTTTCTCAATTCTCTGGACATATACATATGTATGTGTATATGTATATGTATGTATATATCTATATGTATACATATACACACATACATACATACATATGACATATAAGTATGTATGTATGTATGTATAACGCAGTAAATACAAGCTGTTAAGATAGTAATGTTGTATGACCGAGTAATAAATGCGAATTTCATGAGATAACAAACCTCGGTTCAGACGTAAAAATTTGTATATTAAGCCTTATTTATTATGCAAGATCCGGAACCGCTCAGTTATTAAATATATTTTTCATAATTCCTTGTAGCTAACATATTTTTTATGCGGTTGCTGGTTTGTGTGGATGGTTAGTTTTATACGAATGGAGCCGTCACTTAAATTCTTCTTCAGTTTTATAAATGCTCTGCAACCTATCCTCTTAGATGCTTTCCTTCGTGAACATAGCACAGCTCTCTAACTGTTTTTTGTTTTGTTTTTCCAAATTAAATGTCAATATCTTTGCAACTGGTTGCGCATGTAGCTGCAGATGCCTTCAAAGCAAATAGCAGTTTCGTAAAAAAAATTATTATAATTAAGTTTTGGACCTCATGTGATGTTTCTTTTTTCAATGCCAATACTACACCTAAAAGTAACACACAATTTACCAAATTAATTCTTTCATAAAACCTGCCCCGAAAATCAAAATTTTGAAAGCAACTCCGAATAAGAGATGAAGAGGCTAATCTTATACTCCTCTAAAAGCTCAATGTAATGTTTAATTGGCAGTTCTTTTAATTTGCTATTTTTGACCAAAACTTTGCTACACGAACTAAAAATTCGTGACGTGCAGTTCATCTGGAAAAGGCAACGGTCGCTACTGCACCGCACCGTGAAGACCAAGCTATTACGTAGCCGTCTCACGCAAGTGAGATCGACATGTAGGATTCTGTGACGACATGTAGCATTCTGATTCCTACGTGGGGCCCACAGCGACCTACGGCGAGTCCTTGCACACACACTGGCTCTTCTCGGGGCCCACGGTGAGACGTCACTTCAAGCACCGCACATTTGCACCAACTGCGCGTGCAGCTGCCAAAATCTCGAAAATCTCGGCCGAGATTTTGGATCTCGGTCAGAGATAGGATCTAAAATTCCGACTGAGTGGAATAATTGAAAAAAACTTTAAATTGATATAGTAATTTTAAATATTTTAATAGGATTTCGCCAAATCTGGTTGAAATCTCACGTTTTTAACCAGTTTTGGTCTAATAACCTTTAAAAAAGTTATCTTATATGAAAATTGGTTAAAAAAACAGAATTTTTGAGACGTTTTAAAATTTTGATAAAAACATCATATATTTTTATAAAATTGTACAAGCATATTATGGTCTTAAAAATTTATGGTACTATGTTTATTAGTGTAGGATCATAAAGAAAATTTTTAAAATAATTGAGCTTCATTTGTTATTTTTAAAAAATAAAAAATAGTATGAACATAATTGGGATACTAGTTTTGTCAGAATTTTATAAATTTTCTCAAGTGTGATCAGGATTCAAAACTTTTACGAGAGCTTAACAATTGCCTCAGAACCATTGTCTAAAATTTTCAAAAATTTTCAACTTTTTCGTTTGCTCGATCAAATCTATGTATGTATTGAACTTCATTTGTTATATTTCAAAAATCAAAAACATAAAGAACATAAATGGTACAGTGCTCTTGTAAGAATTTTATAAATTCACTAGAGTGTGATCATGAATCAAAATTTTTATTATATTTTAAGAATTTCCATAGCACCCTTTTGTAAAAATTTTAAAAATTCTAAACCTTTTTATTATTGCTAAAGCAAATCTATGTATTGTTCATCAGGTTTTTATCAGGACATAGCACTATTAGAATTTTTGAAAATTATTGAAGCTTGATCGTTATCTGAAAATTTTATACAAATATTAATGAGACATCAAGACTATTTAAAAAAATTAAAAAAATTTTAACATGGTTTGAACTATTTTTCATTTTGTTTAATTTTTCAGGTAAACCTTTCATCAAGATAGTAGAACTGTCGAATTTTTAAAAATTCAGGAAGCTTTATTAGTGAGAATATTAGTAATATATCATAACCATGCACAAAATTTTTTAAAATTTTCTAACTTGGCTTGTTCTATTTTTCATTCAATTCAAACTTGTCGGTCAGTGTTTTATCAAGACAGTAGAAATTTTTGAATTTTTAAAAATTCCTCAGGCTTGATAATCATCTAAAATTTTTATGGAAACATTATTGATATGTCAGGACCCTCCATAAAAAAGTTCAAAATGTTTCGACGTCGTTCGAGCCATTTTTCACTCAATATAAATTCATCCAAATCTCGGCAAATCTTGCCAAGATTTTAGGAATTCTGACCAAAATTTTGTTTTTCTCGGTGCAAAAACCAAATTTGAATTTTTGCTTTTATATGTCGTTTGGAATTTGTTCGAAATTCCAAGGTCTTAGTGAGATTTCGTATTTCGGCTAACTCCAAGATATCATCCGAAAACAAGATTTTAAACCTTGCTGTGGATTTAGAACACCGTCAAGCCCCCTACTCCGAAAATTTCACTTTCGTTGGTACCGCAGTGAAGAGAGCTAACAAAAAAAGCTGAAGGACACCTCATCTGACTATTCTTTCCTTCTTCCTTTTTTGGCGTGCAAAAATTTAGCAACACAGTATGGAGCTCGTACGTATAGAATTCGATGAAGGTGGATCTATTCTTGTTATATAGTAGGCTAGTAGATGGTACAGTTGTGAGGCCAAGAGCATGCATGCATTATTTCTATGTAGACTGAATCTAGAGTTAGGGTCTGTTTGGTAGGGATTCAGCTTCTCCAGATTCTGAGAATCTGGTGAAGCTGAAAATTTTAACTTCACCAGATTCATGAAGCTGGAGCTGTGAGTACATTAAGAGTGTTTAGATAGATTATCTTGTTTACATTTTAGACCAAAAATATAAATTTAATTCACTTTATTTTAGCCTACAAATTTCAGATTTCAGGAGAAACTGAAATCTAGAACTCTACCAAACAAACCCTTAATTAAATAGACGTTTCCTTGTTCAAAGCGCTCTTCTAAAGTCGCCCAACTATCGCTATACGATTTGCAGCGACTTCATGGACTCTGAAAGAAAAAACAGGCATCGGAAAATATATCTTAGCATTCTAGTAAACGAGGCCATGCGAAAATATGGCCCAGTTTGTATAGCTTCAAATTCGAACACTACCTGAGATCGAAAACATGTAGATTAAGATAAAATGAATTAAATTTATATTTTCAGTTTAAAATGTAAACAAGATGACTCATTTAAACACTCTAAATATACTCACAGCTCCAGTTCGGATCTGGTGAAGCCGAAGCTGTACTAAACACATTCTATATTAAATATTGTAAATTCTGTGAAAATCATGTGTGTAAAAAAATTACCAAAGACAAGGGACAAATTTTGTGTAGACATGCAGAATTCCAGTTTCAAACTCAGCTGCATCTGCTCATATATGGTTAGACAAATACTTAATGGTTTAGGAAAAAAAGGAAAATTGCAAAACCTCCGAGAAGTCGATCAGAGTTTGATTTACCACCTGCAATTACTTTTTATAGTACATGCATCCACAAGTCCATGGTTGTTTGATACTCCCCCATGTCTTCCTTGTCGTTCTCTTTCTACCGACTTAGTTGTATTTTGTTGGCATGGAATATGTGGCGTGTCATCTCAGCTATGGACTATAAGTGCACCATGATTAATTGGAACACACCATACCTAGTTCAGCCTCGCCCGCCGTCTTCTCTCGTCTCAATTTGACTCATCTCAAGGAGGGAAACAAACACGAACACTACGTCTGCCCATCCATCTTGGTCCAACGTATGCAACATAGGCCACGCTGGAATCCTCGGACCAACCTAGTATGCCATGGAATCCATGTCAAAAAAAAAATCGCCCAGACAGAGTGATAGGGAGTGCCAGAGGATGTCAAATAACTATGCACTTGTGGGTCACATGTGCCACAAAAGTACTTGAAGGGACAAAAATCAAACACCAGCTAGCTTATTGTGGTGACTCACATAATTAACCCAGGATAACAATAGTAATCATTTCATTAATCTTGAGGTAATTACGCTGATCTAAGTATATTAGCTAATAAAACATTGAGCAAACATAACATTTTATCAATTAATAACACCGAATTCAGAGTGTTACAACAGAACAATAATTAGAGACTAGAAATGAAACTTTATTACATTCCATACCACGCAGGCTACCAACTTAAAGTGCAGATGTCCAACACTATCTTTACAACAAAAGCTTAATAGAACTATTAACATAATTATACCCTAGTGATCAAACACCTCTGCTAAAAGGGCTGCTACTCCACCCAGTCCTCTAGGCAGTCTTCCTCCGCCTCGTCACCATGGTCTTGTGGGTTACTCTCCACCCACTCCTCCTCAGTGAATCCATAGCACTCAGTGTCTAAGCAAAAGGGGATGTACTCAGCAAGCGTTAATAACAAAATGTAGTATATATGAATCTTTCTTCCCAAAATCATCTCAACCTTCCTCAATCCATTTTCCAAAATAGATTTTCTTAGAAAGATCTATGTCTCCGATTTTGAATTATTAAGATTCTACTAGCACTAGTATATGAGATAAACTTAGCTTCCGTAGCCTCCAGTCTAGGAGACAGACATAAATTCATGATTTAACCTTGCACAGGTTGGTACCACTTTACTCATTGTGAACCCAACCTCAGTCGGGAACCCAGAATGTTTTTCACTACTTCGGTATTAGATCTCCAACCCTAATCACCTACCAATTGTACTCCATCTCAAAATCGGTGGTCCTATTACATGGAGTAGCCAATTGAACTCCATCTCAAAATCAAAGATACTCATATCATGGCGTTTAAATATAGCACCAAATAAGATAACCTACGATGGTTATCAATTGTGTCCCTCACTGGGCCTCCGATATATCGCAGCTTCACACTCGTCTTAGTTATCTACTATTACCCAACGTGGAGATCAAACACTGTCATAAGACAACCTTTTCTAGTCGTTTCCATACACTATGGTTGATACGATTTAATATGGCTCATTGCCCGAGTGTAGTGTTTTATCTTTATATCATAGCCTATATAGAGGGCCCTCTGGCAATGCTCAAACATGGCACACTCTACCCACCTCATAAATATATACCACACCGGCTCTATCCATCGAGTGAGTCAATTCAAGTTCACAAAGTCACGGACTGCATCAACAGTGCACTAATTTCCACTTCTTTTAACATCACGATTTAGATTTTCTTTATATAACATTTTTCCATGCATCTATGATATCACATATATTTCAAATAGAATTGCTCGAATTTAGTTTAAATATGGCCAAGGAATGCTTGCCTGGATTTTTGTAAAAATATTCGTCTTTACACAGTTGTTGCTGAAGATCAACGGTCGAATTAGATTTGATTCCTAAAATTACAAAATGCTATATTTTAGTGGCTAATAGAGTTTTACATATTTTACGGTGTCCAACCCTTTTTTATTAGAAATTTATTATTTGATGTACGTATAACGTGTCTTTTAAATATTTTTAGGTCTTTTTAATTTAATTCCTTTGATTCAAATACCGATGGCTTAGATTGATTAATCTATTGGATTTTAATTAGGTACAATTAATGTGGATGGGTACCGATTTAGGTGAATTGTAGTCCCTCTTTTTAATTATATAAATGTATTTCTTATTTTTCTCTTCTTTCCTTTTATTTTAATATATAAATACATTTATTATTATTATTATTATTATTATTATTATTATAAAATTTAACTCTCCTTCCATTGTCTCCCAAAATTTTCTCTTTGTTCTATTTCCCCATTTACCTATTTTTCCTTCTTTTTCCTATTTTTCTTCTCCTTTTCCTTTTCCTCTTCTCTCCCCTTTTATTTTTCCATTCGGACGGCTCTTCCTCAAGCTTATCCTCTTCTTCTACTCTCTCTCCCCCCTTCTCGATCTAGTTCTCTAGTCAATGCCCTTGGTCTAGCTCCTTTGCCTCCAAGACGCTGTCAGTCCACCACCGCCATTCACCTACTTCGTCGTCGCATGTTGTCGGCTCTAGGTCCTCGCCTGACCTCACTCTCAATCGCCCAGCACCTAGGCTCTCCTCTGCTCCACGCGCTCGGTCTCCCCTTTGCCTAGGCTGTCCTCCATGCCGCACGCTAGGGTTTAGCCTAGTTGTGCCCCTGCATCGACTAGACCCACACCATCCAGCTAGGGCTGGCCCACCCCTCTACTCTCCCTCGCATGCCCACGTGCTTGGCCCTCTCCCTCACGCCCCACTACCGTCGGGCCATAGAGTGCGGCCGCATGCACGCTGACCCATGGCGCCCTTGGGCTCCATTGGCTGCGACTGCCCCATGGTTGCTCCTTACTGTCAATTATCTACTCCCTTTGCCATTATTGATTTACTACTTGAGCTATGCACTGAGAAATGGAATTTTAAATTTTCTAGTTGATTGCTTGTGCCATGATGTTGCTAAGTGGTATGTGATGATTTCTAACTTAGTCGGATGGTGTGCTGGCGGTATCATGGTGATACCTGCAGTTCTTGTCACACGTCGGGCATTGTAACGGTTCCGCGGGCACGTATGAAGCCACTCACGCAACCACTAAACCGAGACCACTACTTAATCTATTGTCTCTAGTCTCTAATTGATTTCTTACTACTGTCAATCCTATGTTGATGCTACTGCTACAAATATTGAGGGTTTACCTGAGGTGGGTGAAAATGTGGTGCTAGTTGTGGATGGATGTTGCTGGTGATGGTGATGCAGAAGTGGCAGCCTTGTCTCCTCTTGCTCCTCTAGCTCCTTGTTTGAGGCCTTCTGATCCTTGTGCCTGATGGCCTCCAAGCTCCTCTCTATCTCTCTCTCTTTCTATCTCGTGTGGGTTGTGCTTGGCTTGCCTCGTGCTTGCGATTTTCAAGTGTGGCTTGCTGTAAAGCCCCCATTTTTTATAATAATATCAATAATGGGGTTCGTGTGCATGCGGTACTAGTCCCATGATTAGTGGCTAGTACACACAGATTTCAAATTGGAATCACATCCATACACATAGATATATTACATTTACTTAACGTGATAAGATCGAGTACTAGTATTACAAGCCAAAATATTGCAGCAGATATTTATTTATCTTGCAATATGCCTCTAGCCCATAACCTCTAGGCAACAGATAAGGTAAAACCCCTAGAAAATATCATCATCGAAGTCCCCGAATCCTGCGGAATCATATATGTCGTCGGGATTTTCTGGGACATCACCTAAAATGTTAATGAAAGCAAGATTGAGTACATTGCATACTTAGCAAGACTTGTAGTGTATTATAGATGCAATTATACTAAAATACAGGTTATGACAAAAGAGGAAGGCTCTCTAGTTAATTTGCAGTTGCGGAAATAAAACATAATTATATGGTAGATTATTGTAAACGAAAAATTTCAAACAGCACAGTTTTTAATCAAGTATGGTATAAATTCATAAGTTTTTCATTGCAGTCTATCTGACTATTTCAAACCACTTCATGTTCATTCCCCGACATAAAGTGTAGTGCCCCACATCATTTTCAAAACAAAACCATTTGAGAAAATACCAAGAGCTAACTAAGTGATGGTGTTACCAAGTGCCCATCTCCGCGGGCGCGGTTAATCGATTAGATTTCAATCTGCAGAGGTGTACAGCCTTACCCGCAAGAAATGATTATCTCTTTGTGCAGCGCAATTGACACACTTCCTTTGGGGTGCTGCAGAGATATCATAACATAACCGTTACATTACCCAGACCTAACTTTGCACTAGCCAGTGACGTGAAACCCTTGCTATGGTAGAAGAAACATAAATACATAAAACATAATAGTCCATCCCTATATTTAGATCAACAACAAAGGCAGTCTTCCTGCAAATATGGTTTCTTTCCATAGCAAGGCGTACACCATTGTACCGACATGCATTTACCCACACCGAGGTGTGGAAGCCCCTTACAAGTAAACCTAGAAAGGAGTGATTGTATTATCTCCTGCCTACCAATGTGCAAAGCCAAATCTAAGCAACTTAATATGTTAAGGCTACCCCATAACAGCACTTATGGTTGTACGATTTTCTTGGCTTGTAAGCATCACAATAGTTCGGTCCTTAAGGCGACTCAGGCATGAATCTCCCCTATCCTACGTACAAGTTTTTTCCTTGCACAACCGGCTATTGCCTATACATGCCTGCGTCAGAACCATAGTTTTATTTTTGGGTTTTTAACCAAATTACCAAATTCTAATATTTTTAGTCGTAAAATACCCCTTTTAAGTCATGAAGGATAACTACGTGTATACAAAGCATGGCTAAGCATGGTTTAGTAGTCGTATATACCCATGTGACATCATGTATTGTCTACGCTTAGGCTAAGCTCATCAAGGTTCGCTATCCCAAATTTTGTGAGAACTTTTTAGGTGTGGTTAGGTATATCTACCAGTACCCCATTATAGCACCTTTTTATGACAACTATTTGCTTGCATAATAATTTTGACAAGAACCATGTAAAGTACTTATTTCAAGTAGTGGGACCAAGATGTTCAAGGAGGTGCTTGCCTTGCTGTTCGTTGTCTAGTAGGTAGTCGAGGTCGTCGGCGAGCTCGTCGTTAACCAAATCGGAAATGTCGGGTTCTATTCGCCATCCAAAAAAAAAGGGATCATGCGACAAATAATAAACCAAAGTAAGAGCGAAAGAATACCAGTAGAAAATCCAAATAAGCACTTGTCTTTAGAAACAGAAGTGGTTATTACTCCTTATGTACTTGTGTTTAAGGAGCCTTTATTTTAGTATGTTTTTATGAGTAATACTAGTAGTGCCATGATTGCTTCATATACATGGGTGGGTGAACATCCTCCAGGGATTACCTAAGTTGGTTTTCTAGTCCTTGAGTTCCTTTCTGCCCTATTTTGTGTATATACTCAGTGTGAGTTTACAGACACATATATACCTTTGTTCTTCACTTCTTAAGACTAGATTAAGTAATACAACCTTTCCCAAGTTAAAGTAGATTCTTATATATATTCCCTTATTTAGCTAGCCCTATGACCTCCTAATATTATGAAACAAATTTTTGTCAATTTAAAATCTATTTACACAGGATATGCATTCCATCATACTGAGCATATTGATATACACCCTTATTGGAAAGTGGTTCAAGACAAATTGAAATTAAAATATTTTTGCATACTTGGGTATCTGGTAGCATAAGGATCATAGAGAAATTAGTTTCATTAGTGTTTGAGTTTATTTACAAAATATTTACATATAGTCTATTTTCATGCCTTCCTTTTAGTTCCATATTTTAATATTTTTCCAAAGGAGATTATTAAAATATTTTTGCATATTCGAAAGAACTTGATTTTAGATTAATTTAGAAATTTTTTCGTTTCATTTGGATAAAAAATACGAAAGATATTCTGGTTTGAATTTTTAACCAAGTTGAAAATCAAATAAATTAGCAAAATATGTTTTCAATGTACTAAAAACGTATTTCACTTCGTGCCAATAGTTACATTTCAAAAGCAGCGTCATGACCCCGAGCATTCTTGGTGCCCGCTCGCTGACTCAACACGCCTGGGGAGACTCAACCGCGATCCACGACACTGTGTCCCGCCGTCGGCAACTCCAAACAGAGCTAGGGCTTGACCTCATCGCCGGTGGGATTCTAGTCGGAATCCTGCTCGGCCGATGGTCTCTACGGCTTGAGGAGACTCTGACGCGCACGAGGGTGGTACCCATTCAACCGGCGATCACCGGAAAAGCCCTACCACCGTGGTCGAGTGGTGGAGGCCATGGCGGGAAGTCGCTTCGGTGACTGAAGGTCGCCTGAGTGGAATCGGTTCCATTGACGGCACCAACTACCCCTAAGCGTCCCATTTTACCTTGTTTTGGGCTTGGAAATTGACTAGTTCATCCTACCATCGAGCGCCATGGAGGAGGAAGAAGAACAGTGACGTGACAAGCTTTGGTTGATGAATTCTGAAAAAAGATTGAGGGGTTTTCAATGGGGTGAGTCGCAGTTGCTATTGTTCAAAGGGATTGAAAGAGGAACTTGTATACCGCCTCAATTTTGAGTTATTCTCAGTGCTAGGGTTCTTCGGTCGAGGGAGATCAGGACGAATGGAGGGCTATCCAGTGGGCGAGTTGGGATGAAGAGTGTGGGGAGAGGTAGGGCTCAAATAGGCGATCCTGGGCCAGCTTTTATAGCCGCGAAGTTGTTGTGGAGGCGTCGTCCCCACCAGTTCATCTCGACGACAAGTATTATGGCGCACTGCGGCTCTAAGCGGGAGTAGGAATAGCCACCGCCCGGGTTCACGGGTGTCAGCGTACTTTCTTGCTGGGTACCCTCTCCGCGCACAAGTGTGATCCACGTGGTGGCTTTGGCGGCGTGTGGGCGAAAGCACGCCCGCCGGCAGTCTGGCCCACGTGGCGTTGAGGCGAGCGGGTGGCGAGCGCCACTGCTCGCCGGCGCCCGGCCCGCGTGGCGGCTTTGGCGGCGCGTGGCAGCACGCCCCACCGCCAGGTGCCGACCACGTGGCGTTGGTGGCGGTGGCGGGCATACTGCTGCGGCGCCCGGCCGCCGTGGCGGCTTTGGCGAGTGCGTGGCGAGCTGCGCGCGCCGGCAGTGCCGCCACGTGGCGTTGGCGGCAGTGGGCAGGGCATACTGCCGCCGACGCCCAGCCACGTGGCGGCTTTGGCGGCGCGCATAGCGAAAGCACGCCCGCCGTCCAAATGCGGCCCATGTGGCGTTAGGCGGCAGTGGGTGAGGACGCCTGCGCCCGGCGCCCGGCCGCGTGGCGGCTTTGGCGAGGCGTGGGAAACACGCCCGCCGGCGTCTCCCGCCCATGTGGCGTTCGAGGCGGCGGTGGGCGAGACACCTGCGCCGCCCGCCGCAAGGCAAAAAGGTGGGACGAGGTGGCTTAACCTCGAAGTCTCCTTCCCCTATCGTACTATGCCAGAGGCACGCCTGCTGTGTCAGGCCCATTAAGGAATTCTGCAGCAGGACCAATCCTCTGGAACCTGTCACCTAACCATCACAAAAAGGTCACATCCCGGGCCGACCGGGCGAAGCCATGCGCTGGCATTTAATGAGGATGGAGGAACGGGACAGCACGGGAAGGAGTAATAAATGCATAGAGATCTACATGATGACCCCCTTTTTACCTACCCTGTTAGCCTGACCTATATAAGGGCACTCTGGTGCATGGGAAAGGGGGGGCGACAATCGACAGAGAAGGGAGAGATCACTTAGAGAACTTGGGGAAGGCTTGTAACCTGAGAGCTCTGTACTAGCCTCAAATACTTAGTAAAAGATCTAGCAGGAAGTAAGGCTATTACCCGTGTCTAGGGGGCCTGAACCTGGGTAAAAATCTTCGTGTCATCTTAGTTCATAGGCTCCGGAGTCCTCCGTGTGGGAGTCATTAGGGTTTTCACTTGCTAGGGTTTGCGGCCGAAGCATACCTCTTGAACCAAACCCGGTCAGAGACTCAGCTGTTCGATTGGAATCGTCGGCAGGCGCCGAGTAGGGGCTAGTGGTTGGTTTTTCCGGCCGACTCCCCGGCGGACTTCGGTGCTTTTTGCTTGGAAGCAAGCCCGCGCATCTGAAGATGGCGGGTCCACAACATTAAGAAGCGACGGGGGCGAGCGTCGCCCAGGACGCATCCCGGCAGTCTCGCCGGACGAGAGATCGTCTCACCCCGCCCTGGCAGGGTGGTAGCGTTGCTCTTCCGGAGGCGACGGAGTAGCCCGTGCGATGTCGGCTGGCCATGGACGCAGCCACTCCTGCCCAGAACCTGCATGCGGTTCGCCTCCTCTTGGACCACCCTCCGGTGGAACTTACAGGAGACTCCCCGGCCACTCCGTGGCTGCGGGATATCGCCGGTCTCGTGGATGCGGCCCAACTCCAGGTAGGGCTCCCCGACCGGCCGAGTACCGTCGGTACTCCGCTGCCTGGGGTGCATCCCGAACGCACTCAGGCATCTAGCCGCCCTAGCGGAAATGGTCCTGGCCAGGCGGGCCAGAATCGAGGGAAGGACGTGCGCGGCGCTGGTCCCGGTTCCGCGAGGGACTGTGGGGACCTTCGGACTCGCCTGGATGAAAGCCGCGCCCGGTGCGGTGATGATCTCTGTGGTTGCTTACCGCGCCACCCGGCCCCGGATCGCCGCCACGGGAAGCAGATGGCCCCCGGTGGTGAGAGTCCCTCCCATAGCTCTCACTCCCGGGCCAAGGAGGAGGTTCACTCTTCCGAATCAAGGAGCGCCGCCCCAACGACGACCAAGACGAAGACTTCGCCCCGCTTGCCTTCCAGCAGGCAGATCACGCGGTGGCGTACATCCATGGTGGTTCATCCACCCTTCCCTCCAACGCCGCGTACAAACGGCTAAAGAGGGAAGTGTGTGCCGCGGCATCGAGCTCAAGGGCGGGTCGGATGCTGAAATGGTCGGAGGAGACGATCACTTTCGGTCGGGCGACCACCACGAAGCACCACCGACCTAGGGCATCTCCCGATCATGGTGTCGCCCACGATCCGAAATGTCTGGTGGGCGTGTCTTTGGTGGGCGAGCGATTCCATCAACCTCTTGTCCTCCCGGCGTTTGGCGCTCCAGATCTGCGGCGAGATCTGCGTCGCTCTGCCTTTCTTTGGGGTAGCCGGAGGCTAGCTTAGTCCCCACTGGGTGGTCGCCTCCCGTCACCTTCGGGGAGGAAAACAACTACCGCACGGAGATGGTGGACTTCGAGGTCACTGATTTCGACCTCCCCTACAACGCCTTACTTGGCCGATCTGCGTTGGTCAAGTTCATGGCGGCGACCCACTACGCCTACATGGTGGTGAAGATGCCGGGGCCCGGCGGCCCCATAACGATTCAGGTGGATAGGTCGGAGGCCTTGCACTGCCACAAGCATGCGTGGGACCTGGCCGGCACCACCTACGTGGGGCGTACCGACGTCGCCTGCTCGGGAGCCCCTCAGGCCCGGACCCGCGCCTCACCTGGCTCCGCCGGTGAGGTTAAGGTGGTTTCCCTGAGTGGGGGCGAACCCCAGAAGACCGTCAACATCGGCGCTAGCCTCAGCGCCAAATAGGAAGACGCGCTCGTCACCTTCCTCCAGTCTAACTCTGACGTGTTCGCCTGGCAACCGTCCGACATGACTGGGGTCCCTAGGGAGGTGATCGAGCACCGATTGGCAATGCTCCCCGAAGTGCGCCCGGTCCGACAAAAGATCCGGAGGCAGGCGCCGGAGCGGCAGGATGCCATTCGGGAGGAGGTGGAAAAGCTGCTGTGCGCGGGGATAATCAGGGAAGTCTCTCATTCTGAGTGGCTTGCCAACCCCGTGCTTGTAAAGAAGTCCAACGGGAGGTGGCGCATGTGTGTCGATTTCACCAACCTCAACAAGGCCTGCTCGAAGGATCCCTACCCCCTGTCGCGAGTCGACCTCATAGTTGACTCCACGGACGGGTGCGAGCTGCTGTGCTTTTTGGACGCGTACTCCGGGTACCACCAGATTAGCATGGCGGTAGGAGATGAAGAGAAGACTGCTTTTGTAACCCCTACGGGTGTTTACTATTATGTTAGAATGGCTTTTGGTTTAAAGAATGCTGGTTCTACTTATCAACGTGCCATGCACATCACTTTCCGCCCGCAGATAGGGCGAAATCTTGAGGTCTACATTGATGACTTAGTTGTGAAGGTTAAAAAGAGCGAAGAACTAATCCAAGACCTGAAGGAAACCTTTGCCAACCTCCGGAAGAATTGCCTGAAGCTCAACCCTGAGAAATGTGTGTTCGGTGTGCCCTCTGGCAAGCTGCTGGGTTTCCTGGTATCCAACCGGGGAATTGAAGCCAACCCTGACAAGATAGCGGCCATCGAGCACATGAAGTCACCAGCGCGACTCAAACAAGTCCAGTGTCTGGCCGATCGCCTAGCCTCCCTGGGGCGATTCATTGCCCGGTTGGGAGAGAGAAGCTTGCCTTTATTCAAGCTGTTGAAGAAGACTAACCACTTTGTGTGGACCGAAGAAGCTCAGAAGGCATTTGATGACTTGAAGCAATACCTTACCTCTCCCCCGGTGCTGGTCTCCCCTGCGCAGGGCGAGCCGTTGCTCCTATACATTGCTGCCACTCCTGAGGTGGTGAGCGCGGTACTGGTTGCGGAGAGGGGAGGGGTCTAGAAGCCGGTCTACTACATCAGTAAGGTGTTGCATGAAGCAGAGACTCGATATCCTCAGGCTCAGAAGATGCTGTATGCGGTCTTGGTGGCATCCAGGAAGCTAGGCATTATTTCCAAGGATGAGAGATCACCGTGGTCACGGCCTACCCTCTGCGAGAAATTCTCCACAACCGTGAAGCAGAAGGCCGTATTGCTAAGTGGTCGGTGGAACTAGGGGAATTCAACCTCAAATTCGTACCCCGCACCGCCATCAAGAGCCAGAAGTTGGCGGAGTTCATCGCCGAGTGGACTCCTGCCACTCCCGAAGCTGAAGAAGCACCCGCGCCCTCTCCCTGGACCTTGTTCTTCGATGGCTCATTCAGGCTGGATGGCGCGGGGGCTGGAGTTGTCCTGGTCTCCCCGACCAGTGACGTTCTATAGTACGTGGTCGCCCTCGACTTCAAGGCCACGAACAACGTAGCAGAATATGGGGGCTTGCTGGCAGGGTTGCGCATCGCTTCAACACTGGGCATCCAGCGTCTCCAAGTCAAAGGTGACTCCCTGCTGGTCATCAACCAGGCACGGAAGGAATTCTAATGTTCTGACCCCACCATGGCGGCGTACCTGGCGGAGGTCCGAAAAATGGAGCACGACTTTGAAGGATTGGGGTATATTCATATCCCTCGACGCGACAACCACCTTGCGGACGGTCTTTCACAGCTCGCGTCCTCAAGAGCTTCTGTTCCGATCGGGGTCTTCAAAGAAAGATTATCGTGACCGTCCATCGCAGCCCCTAGCTCAGGTGGGGATGATGGTGTCGCTGTCATAGCTCCTAGTTCAGGCGGGGACGATGGCATGGCCGTTGTGGCCTCCGGCCAAAGCGGGGGGGTGGCGCTGCGCCGCCTCAGTTCGAAGAGGATGGCAACGCCGCCTGAGAGAGGATGGCGGCCACGCACGCCTCCCCCAGTCCGGGAGGAAAGGCGGCGGCCGACGCAGCACCAGGGAAGAGCTTCGGCCCAATGAGTGCAGGCGAGCACCGAGTGTTTGCCATGCTTGGCCGGGAAGGTCAGTGGATGGATCCTATCCTAGCCTTCCTGCGTGACCAAGTGATCCCGACGATGATGCCTCGGTGAAAATTGCACGTAAGGCCAAGTGCTATACTCGGTAGGTGGGGACCTATCTGCGTGAACAAAAGCGAATTCTCTTGAAGTGTATCACTCGGGAAGAGGGGAGCTGCTCTCGATGTCCATGGAGGCATGTCTGGGGAGCCATATGTCGGTGAGCGCTAGCTCGAGCAAAGCGTTTCACCAAGGTTTTTATTGGCCTACTGCCCTCCAGAATGCTTGCGAGCTGGTGAGGAGATGTGAAGCTTGTCAGTTCTTCGCCAGGCAATTCCACTGACCAGCCCAAGCTCTGCAGACCATCCCGCTCTCTTGGTCGTTCGTAGTCTAGGGGCTGGATATCCTGGGCCCGTTCCCGCGAGCCACAGGGGGCTTCACCCATCTCTTCGTCGCCATCGACAAATTCACCAAATGGGTTGAAGCCGGCGATCGCGTGCTATCACATTCTTCTTTGCTATCAAGTTCATGCACGGGATCTTCACCCGCTTTGGAGTCACCAACCGCATCATCACCGACAACAGGACCCAGTTTACCAGTATGACCTTTACGGGTTCTGTGATGAAATAGGCACCAAGGTCTGTTTCACCTCTGTCGCTCATCCCAAGAGTAATGGCCAAGCGGAGCGCACCAACGCGTTGGTATTGAAGGGCCTCAAAACAAGGGCGTTTGACCGGCTTCTGGCGAAGCGTATTTGGGCGGAAGAACTCGGTACCGTGCTCGGTCGCCGCACCACCCGGTCAGACCCTTGGCGAGACACCTTTCTTCCTGGTATACGGGGCGGAAGCTGTTCTCCCTTCTGAGCTATCGCTCGGTTCTCCACGCGTCTCGGCGTTCAGCGAGGAAGGCCAAGAAGATCTCCGGCGAGAAGAAGTCAACCTCCTGGAGGAGGTACGTGACCGGGCCGCCTTGCGCGCTGCCCGGTATCACCAAAGCCTCAGGCGGTACCACGCCACCAGGGTCTGCGAGAGAACACTAGCAGTAGGCGACCTAGTCTTGCGTAGAATTTAGACGCATGCCGGGTTGCACAAGCTGTCTCCCCGGTGGGAGGGCCCCTTTAAGGTGGTTTCAGTATCTCGACCCGGGGCAGTCCGGTTGGCCACTGAGGACGACCAAGAGCTGGTGAATTCCTTCAACGTAGAGTTGCTGCGGAAATTCTATCCATAAAAGAATTGTAAGTACCCAGCAGATCGCTTTGATCAGCCTCGAGGTGAGTCTTTCCCCCGGCTGATCGGCGGCTGCTGGCGGTTAATAAAAGTAGTTGCTTGAAAGGCTTTTGCATTGCCATTTTCTGTCCTTTTCTGTGCCCGGGTGGCAATGTCTTTCGCATGGGTGTCATTGGCCCCATATGTTTGCTAATTCTTTGGTGATCCGTGATTTGCGCCCGCGTCGTGGTCCATTATAAAGACGGGCAACCGAGGGGCGGGTTAGGCACGGTGCTCAAACGCGGCTCGCACACCTCGGGTTGGCTCCCTGAAGCACCGCTGGTCGTCACCGCGAGTGCCGCTGGCCTTATACCCCTCCTGGGAGCCCGCTGCTTTGATGCACAGCGCCGTGGTTCGATTTCCTGGAGGGTCACAAGGACTTAGAAACCAAAGAGAGCGGACCAAGACAGTCAATCTCATGCGAGGATTTACATCATTTGGGTCTACCTGGCGTATGCCCTGCCTAGCGTATACTCATCCTTCTGGTAGTTATATGTGCACGTAGGCCAGGCATAGAAGCATCGGCCTACTTTATGAAGAACTCAAACATCTCCATGCGTCGCTCGTGCACTCGGAGGTGGTTGCGGGCGCTGGAGGTGGTCGCCGGCGCTTGAGGTGGTCACGAGCACTGAAGGTCGGGTCGCCAAATGCATGTGGGCAAGATAAGAGCTTCGTGCTGTGTTTTTGGCCATTTCCTTGTATGCGTATACTAAGATGGGTCATGCTATGCGTGGTTGTCGAGGGCATCAGAAACCAACGGCCCCTTAATGATAAAAGGAAAAGTGCTAAGTGTTAGCGTTCGGCGAGGGCAGATGACCGGAGTGCAGATTGGGCACAGTACTCAAACACGGCTCGCACGCCTCGGGTTGGCTCCCTGAAGCACCGCTGGTCGTCACCGTCGAGTACTGCTGGCCCAAAAACGCTCTCGGGAATTTGTTGCCTCGCCACGCCGCGCTGCAGCACGGTTCCAGGAGATCATCGGGATCTAAGCTCCGAAGGGATCTGAGCCAACGACAGCCCCGCGTAAAAAACCTAAAGCTAAGGCTGTTTTGCGTTCCGCGTGGACTGCCAAGTTTAAGGTCATTTTTACCGAAGTTCTGCGTAACTTGCGTGTTTTATGCTTGCATTTGTAGCTGGCTGCACGTGATCTAAAAGGGGATCCTGAAGTGTTGCCCTAAAATTAAAAGTTCGCTTGACATTGTGGCTAAGTCAAGACTGGTCGCTTGGCAGCTCTAACAAACAAAATCAATCAAGCAAGTTAAACAAGCGCACAGGTAAAATGAGTAAAACATCCATTACACTAAGGTTTGTCTAGATGTTTACACAGGAAGGCAGATCAAAGAAAGAAAAGAAGCAAAAGAAATGAAGCGGCTGCCCGGCCCTTCACTCGGCACCTAGGTCGAGGTCGCCGGTGTCCTCTTCCTCTGCTAGCGGGGTGGAGACGTCCATGGCCGACTGCTCCACCTGCAGTAGCCCGACCACGTGCTCGACGACCGCGCGCACCCGCGCCTTCGCCTGCGTCGCGTCTCCCCCAATGCCGGCCACCACCGCCATTGGATCGAAGGCGGCATCGCGGCTGGCGCAGCAAGACAGGACGTAAGTCGCGGTCATGATCGCGACTTCCGCCTCTACTCGGCGAAGCGGCGGCCAAGTTGGCGAGCAGCCCCGAGTGCCTCTGCGGCCTGGTTGGTCGCATGGGCAAACTGCAAGGCGGAATCCTCCAAGGGTGCATTCAGCGCCACCCCCAAGGGCTCCAGGCACCTCTTCTTGCGCTGGAAGGCTTTCTTGAGTATGATGGCGAGATTGTGCCGCATGCGGATAGACTCGTGTTCGAGTGCAAAGACCAAACCGGCACTCTCCGCTCGCTTGGTGCGCATGGTGGCCTGTTGGCCCTTTCCTGCGCCAATGCCGCCTCCCCCCTCTCCCGCTCCCGCGTTAGCTCGTCGCTCGCTGACGGCAACTGCCGGGCCGTCTGGGCCCCATGCCTGGCGGCTGCGACGAGGACAATGCCCAGCGAGGCATGCATGTCGCCAAGTTCGATGAAGAGCTCGACGAAGCGAGCGGCGGGGGTGATGGCGGTGCGAGGGGCAAGGTGGCCGGAGGCGCTGGTGCCGGGGTCACCCTCCTTGACCCTCTCGGCGGCGGCGGCACCTGGGTGGAAGTTCCCACCGCCTCGGTGGGCGCAGAGGATGTCTGCACCCTAGGGGCGTCCTGATGGGTCACCTTGGCGCGCCTCGGTGGCGGCTTCGCGGGGCGCAAGCCCACTGCCGGCGGTGGCATGGGCTCCCGTGGCTGAGGGCGCTGGCGCCGTAGTAGTCGGGGCCGGCGCCGAAGGAGGAAGAACCGACGGAGGCGATGGAACTGGTGCCGCAGGAGGCGGCACCTCTCGTGGTGAAGTTGTGGCTGGGGCGGCCTGAGTCGCCGCCCCTTGCGAAGATGTTGCCGCATCGAGGTTGGCGGCGACGGAAGTTTGGCCCAAGGTGCGGGCCTTCTTGGTGTCCGAGCCCGTGGTGTCTGGGACAAGTGGCCGCTTGCCTGCGGCCCGATCGCTAACGGGGGTCGCCCCCCTAATCACCAATGGACCGCGGGCTGGCACCACGGCGGGCCTGGTGGAGTCCATCGGCGGAAGCTGCTTGACGATCCACAGGCGCTCCACGGACTCCAAATCAGCGAGCGGCCGGGCCGCTGCTAGAAAGTCCAAGCCGCTTGGAATTGCCTGCATCAATCCAGCAAGCCATCTGCTAATGACTTGCCCCTCCAGGTTTCCCGCACCTGGCAAAAGATAAAGAAAGACTGCCGGTTGGTAGGGAACCATAGGAAGAAGCATGTGTGCGAAAAAAGCTAAAGGAAAGCGAAGACTTATGTAGGGTGCGTCGCGTAATGTAAATGCGTCAGGTATCTTCGCCAGCGGGATGGGCGCGTCGGCGGCGGGGTTGATTCTCCGGGTCACAAAGTCCCGGATCACCAGTGCCCCGATTAATCCGGCGTCCCGCAGTCGATCAATGCGGGCCGCCATTGCCCGGAGCTTCGCCGTCTCCTCGACGACCGAGCTCCAATTCTCGGAGGCCTCCGCTCTCCCGCCGGGCACCCCTAGGGCGCCGACCATAAATGCGTTGACGTCTGACCATTCGCCGTGCCACGCCTTCCAGTTGGACTTGGCCTGGAAGGCGATGTAGCGGGAGGCCAATCCGTCCCGGAGGCGGAAGTAGCAACTCCCCAGCACCTCGCCGTCGGTAGAACCGCGGCAAAGGAAGAAGTAGCGGAAGAGAGGAAGGTTCGGCATCACCCCCATGAACATTTCACAAAGGTGTGCAAAGATGGAGAGGGTAACGATGGAATTGGGGGTGAGATGAAGATGGTGGATTTCATAAAAGTGGAGGACGGTGAGGAAGAAATCGGAAAATGGCAGCACCAGGCCCGCCATCAGCGCCCAAATGTGGATGATGATCTCATTGGAAAGGTAGCGCAGCGTGGGCGTCCCCAGCCGGATATGGAGGGTGCCCTCAGGAGCGATGAGGTAGTTCCTTGCCATTGTGGCGGTGTCGACTGTGGAGGTGGGAATGTGGTGCGCCATGGGAGTAGTGAAGTGCTGAAGACTTGAGACAAGGAAGACGAAGGAGCAAGAGTTGAAGTGCGCAAGAAAGCAGAAGGCGTAAACCGCTTGGTACAGATGTATCTATATATGCGCACCTGCACTGACGGTTCGCGAAGAGGCACGATTGTGAAATCATGTGATGAAAAATTGGTTTAGGAAAGAAATTGGCATTGCAAAGTGTTTTTGGTTATAGCATACGTTATTTACGATACATCTGCTTGATGCAATGCACTCGTGTGAGTGGTTGCATGGATTGACTATGAGTCAAGTCGTGGACTTGTGCTCGTGCACGCGATTTTGTGTTTATTCATGTGCGTGTTGCTCGAGGGCTTAACGTGGTCGATGACGGACCGAACTAGGTTCATGGAGGAACCGAGGTTCGGGACTAGGTTCGAGGAGGAATCGAGGTCTTGGTGGTCAAGGATGTCATGCGGACGCGTTCTGGCCAGAGAACATGCACATGGAGGTTGGTTAGTCACGTAATTACAGCCGGTGGGCTGTACATCGTGCAAGAGTTGTTTTTGGCCACGTTGGGCTAAGTTGAGATGTATACGACTCTTTCCATGTTGGATGTGGAGTTGTATTCAATCTCTTTGTGGTTGCTCAGATAAATGGGGAGGTGTCCCTGTTTATTCCGAGCGTTCAGTATTAGGGTTTGTACTCTTGTGTTGGAGTACTTTAGACAATGAAATAAAAATCAATCTTCCAGAGAGCTACTTCTTGCATGTGATTTGCTCTTGGCTTCGACATAGTTGATCGATCGCTTGAAGTCTTGTTCATCATAGCAGTCATGAAGTTCATCACGGAGTTTCGGTTCTTTGCAAAGGTATCATCTTGCGAAGGAAATATCTTTTGATCCATAGATCCGATCGGATTGATTCTTCTTTTGTTCACTTTGGAATTGAGTCTAGTTTATACAGTTAAAATTTCAAATCAATCCAACAGTTAGATCTTCGGTAATTTGTGGTCGCCCAGATTGATGTCCTGCTCGCCCGATTTTTCGTGTGGTCGCCCGGTTTCAGTCATCTTGCCAAGGACATAACTTTAGATCCGTAGATCCGATTGACCTGATTCTTTTTGTGTTAGCTGCGTAATTGAGTCTAATTTCTACAGTTAAAATGTCTCATCAATCCAACGGCTAGATCTTCAGGGTTTTCTATTTTAGTGGACGTGTATCGGTCTACTCGCCCGGACTGTGCGCGTGGTCGCCCAACTGTTCATGTGGTCGCCCAACCTGCTCGCCCAAGTGCCAAACTGCTTGCCCAAGTGCCCAACCTGCTCGCCCAAGTGTCTCTCGCCGCCCAAGTGTTCTCTTGCTTGCCCAAGTGTTCTCTTGCCGCCCAAGTGTCCTCTTGGTCGCCCGGTGCCCTACCGCCGCCCAGTGCCCAAACCGCCGCCCAAGTGTCCCATGGTCGCCAGTGCTCAAACTGTCGCCAAGTGTTCTCTTGGTCGCTCAAGTGCTCTCTCGTCGCCAGACTTCTAGACCGGTCTCTCAAGCAATTTGAGTTTGAATTGGGGTGGTTTAAAAAGTTTAAAAATAAGCTTTTAGGTTTCGCGCAATCATTCACCCCCCCCTCTGATTGACGTCATCCGATCCTACACGATCGTGCGCCGTCCCGGGTCCCAAGGAAAAATCGGCGGATACGGGAAGGAACCGAGGCGATCGTATCCTCATGAGTGGTGGCCCCACTCAAGAACGCACCGGCATTTAATGAAGACCTCAAAAAGGATCTGGCGCGCGTTCCAGGGCGGGCCCGGGGCTACTGTCAGTGTACTTTGCGCTGGGGTACCCTCTCCGCCGCACAAGTGTGATCCGTGGCGGCTTCGGCAGCGTGTGGCGAAACACGCCCCCGCCAGTGCCACCACGTGGCGTTAAGCGAGCGGTGGCGAGGCGTCTGCTCGGCCGGCGCCCGGCCGTGGCGGCTCGACAGCGTGGGTAAGCGAGCCCCGTCGGCAGTGCCGGCCACGTGGCGTTCGGGCGGCAGTGGGCGAGACGCTCGCCGCCGCCAGCGCCCACGTGGCGGCTTTGGCGGCGTGTGGAGAAACGCCCGCCGCCAAAGCCGTCCACGTGGTCTTTGAGCGGCAGTGGCGAGGCGCCTGCTTGTCGGTGCCCACCACGTGGCGGCTTTGGCGCAAGCGTGGCGGCACGCCCGCCGCCAGTGCCGCCCACGTGGCGTTCGGGCAGCAGTGGCGAGGCATACCGCTTCGCCCGCCAAGGCAAAAAGATGGGACGAAGTGGCTTAACCTCGAAGTCTCCTTCCCCTATCGTACTATTCCAGAGGCACGCCTGTTGTGTCAGGCCCATTAAGGAATTCTGCAGCAGGACCAATCCTCTGGCGCCTGTCACCTACCCATCACAGAAAGGTCACATCCCGGGCGGACCGGGCGAAGCCATGCGCTGGCATTTAATGAGGATGGAGGAACGGGACAGCACGGGAAGGAGTAATAAATGCATAGAGATCAGCATGATGACCCCCTTTTACCTACCCTGTTAGCCAGACCTATATAAGGGCACTCTGGTGCATGGGAAAGGGGGGCGACAATCGACAGAGAAGGGAGAGATCACTTAGAGAACTTGGGGAAGGCTTGTAACCTGAGAGCTCTGTACTAGCCTCAAATACTCAGTAAAAGATCTAGCAGAAAGTAAGGCTATTGCCCGTGTCTAGGGGGCCTGAACCTGGGTAAAAATCTTCGTGTCATCTTAGTTCATAGGCTCCGGAGTCCTCCGTGTGGGAGTCGTTAGGGTTTGCCAGCCGCGAAGACGCCCTCCTACTGAACCAAACCCGAGTCTAACCCGATCTGTAGACTCGGATCTGTCCGGTGGAATACGCCGACAACGGGCGTGGCCAAAAATGTGGCAATGCGCAGGACACTGGCTTGGCTCGAAGTCATCATGGCGGCGGTGCGAGGCTTCAAAGGCGTCTCGGCCAGGATTCCAAATGGGGTGGAGGAAGAAAGACATGGCCGCGGCTGACAGGTGGGGTCATGGGAGTCTCGGGCCCACAAGTAGTCTCATGCATCCAGGCACCGGCTTCCACCTGGCGTACATTCCCCCACAGTGCTCTGGTCCCACTGTTAGTCTCTTCGCTGGATAATCGCCTACTCTCTCTCTCTCAGGACTGGTCATTTTGGCATTTAATTGGCCATAGAAGTTTTGGTCAAAAATATCTGATCATTTTCTTGGGTGACTCTCCAACATGTCTGGTCTCACTATTAAAATTTCAGACTGAGATAAGACACCAAAAATTCGCAAAAATTCTGACAATGTATGGTGGTCAGTTTTTGTGTTCACGGTTTTTCATTTTTCTGGGGGGCTATATATTATCATAAATTTTTTAAATTTTTTTTAAAGGTTTACCATGGATATAGTGATCTTCAGTAAAAATTTCAACTTCATAGTTTCCTTATATAATTTACAAAAATTCTGACATTGCTATTTCCAGATTTTTAATCTTTCTGTTTTCTAATTTTTAAATATCAAAAATAATTTATTATTCACTGATATTTTTACTGTGGATAGATATGACATCCCTGATAATCTTATAAAATTTCCAGGTCAAGATAGTTTTCAATTATGTTTATTAAATTCTAAAATGTGTCACTGTTTACTGTCAAATCCCATTAATTACCTTTCACTTCACCATTCTATCGTAAAGCACAGTGATTCATTCGTATCCAAATTACTATGGATGTTTTTATCCTTTTTACGGTGGAAATTTATTTTTTTACAGTATGATATTTTTACTATTCGTGTGCCCACGAATAAATTCACATGTTTATATAATTGTCGAATAATGAAACCTAATTTCGTGAGAGGTGGCGCCGATTTGGCCCCGAACGAATCTGGTATCTCAGTGCACAATACCATCTCATACAGGTCTGACGGCAACTCTACTTTTAATTTCTTTTGCTTAATTTAATTTGTTGATTTTATTCCTATATGCATGCAAGGCTAACATGCAGGACTACAGATGAGGATCAGAAGAAACTTAAATTTTAGGAAATAGCATTGTTGTAATTCTTTTATTTTGAGATGTAATTGATTATTTATGTAACTCGCGATCTGAGATGTAATTAAACACATGGATATTATAATTTATTCCATTGTATTCAATTTGTAATAATTAAATTGTATAATCCAACCTTATTAATTAATTTAATTAAGCATGTTATTTTAATTAATGATCTCTTCTGCATAGTTAATTGCCAGGGTTATTTCACTTATGAGAAGGGGGTATCTACAATTTTTTTAAAAAATACTATCTCCATCTAAGTTTATAAAACATATTTTTTCAAATGCTCTTGTCCACAAATATAAGGTGTATTTCATATTCTAATGCAAAATTATTATGATGTTCGCTCTATATTCTCAATAAATATTTAGTTTTAATTTATATTCTCGACATGTGCGTATTAAATATAGTGCTTAAAGCTGATAATTAGAGATAATTTAGTCATTTTGAACATATTCCTGTCTATGTACCAAGAGGAAATATGCCTTAGGGCACTCCAATGCTCATACACAAGCAATGTCCTCACATGCCGCTCGCCACGCCGGCCCGCAGCCCATCATCGTTGCCAAGCGCTGCCCTCCATCGCCGAGCACCACGCTGCCTCCCGGACCATGACTGCTTCGCCACCACATGTCATCGCCGCTCCGCCATGGCTCCGTGCATAATCATCTCCACCTGCCCTAGCCATGACTAGCTCATATCCAATCGGCGGCTACCATGTTGGCCCAGCGTGGCTTCATCATCGTCAACGCCGCTTGCACGTGGCTTCCGTGGCCAACAGATGAGGCAGGTGGCCAGATGGGAGGGGACGGAGGGAGGAGGTTTGTAGGAGGGAGAAGGCATGTAGGTGAGAGGAGACTGAGAGTGACCGACGGAGGGATCAAGACGAGGGATTTGTTGTTTGGGTTTACCGGTGGAAACTATATACTAAGATTGTAATGTCTATGTGACGTAAAGGTTACAGACAATATATCACTGAGAATGTCCTTGTAAACTTGAACAGGGGAGTAAATGACTATCAGCAAAACTCATCTTTCAGATTTTTCACCTTGTTCGTACAAAAAGATCCATCTTGCTCTCGCGTGCTTCAATTCTCAAACATTGCTGGCAAAATTCTAGCCGAAGAATAGGAAGACAGCGACAGCTCTGGAATGCATTCAATGGTGCATGTCTAATTTTCCCGAGGTGAACGAAAGGTGGCAAAACAGGCACCAAGCTTTAGTATAAGGTGGAAGTCTTTCTGTATGACTCTGTATAGTCGTCGCGGGACTACTGGAGAGGAAGAAGAATAACCGAGTAAGCACGGCAGGCTAACTAATAATGCACATATTTTCACCGTGGTTATCTGAAATTTGATGTGCTATATGTAGGCCTGGATTATCAGCACAAGGGTTGCAAACTGCCAATAATTCACCGGGATGTGGAGACCAGCAACATTCTCTTGGGTCAAAATCTGCAAACTAAAATAGCTGATTTTGGGAATTCTAATACTTATCTTAGCCACACTCAGATCAGACCAACATATCAACCGCTGTAGCTGGGTCAGCGGGTTACATCGACCCCAGTATGTCTCTGTGCACACTACATCATCTTGGTACTTCTTTTTCATATTTGAATAAGAGGTAAACCATATGTAGTTTTAACTTTTTTATATAGTTGGCTTTGCCAAGTCAGGAGAGAGAACCAGTCAATCGATGTCGTTGTGCGCAACGCTTTCTAATCTTAAATCACTTGATGTGATCTTAAGCCTTCTCATCTTAATTACTTGATGCGAGCTTTGAAGTCATCGCTTTTCGAGTCTTTTGATAAACTTTTTCTCATGAATCTGACATCTTTTCAAATGTAATTATAAAAATAGCCTTATTTCCGACCGCAAAAATATCGGCAGATGACAAGTGTCATCTACTATGCTCCCGCTCCGCAGAAAGACCTATCGAGCTATAGGAGCTCAGAAAGCCACTGAAGCTACCGAGCTCGGTAGGTCCTTCCACGGTGCAGAAGCGCAATAGATGACATATGTTACCTGTCGACTGAAGGATCGAGGAGCACCAAAAGATGGGTGAATTTGTGCAAACTAACACCAAAACATTTTTTTGTTTTTATTAATTCTAGAAATTAGTAAAATAATAATCAAACATAAAAAACAATCTAGAATAATTAATCTAGGACTATGAAAGAAAACTAGATTAAACATGCAAACTAGAAAGTGATTGTATGCGAACAATAATTAGTAGATCGGAATCCATACGTACTGATTTTTCAAAACATATTTTTTTGACATATTTTTTTGAGATGCTCAACAAGTGGCACAACTTGTACTTTCACGATGCCCTCGACATATTTTTTTGAGATGTTGGTCACTGTAAGTGTGTAATATATAAATCATGATCTATATTCATGTAATACCGATAAATATCATGTCTAACTTTTCCTTATCTCGATATGAGATGATCGAACTAAGAAGAACTAAGTGGCCAGTGGGATTCCTCAACTCAGGAATGGTCTGTCAGACTGAAATCACAAGAGCACTAAAGGAGGTCGAGGAATATATATATAACACTTGGATCAAACTACAAGATAAGGAATTTATATTTTTACCATACAATTTTAAGTAAGTTTCTCACTAGCTCGTTCTTTACTCTGATCTTAGGACTAATGACTATGGCATTATACATGTGTATATAGATTCCATTGGATTCTCGTATTATTTACTTTAGAAAAGAGCAAAATGCTGATCATGGACCCGCTAGATAAAGATAAAAAAGACTACGAAGAGCTGATAAGTCTAATGAATAAGACGTTCAAAAGATATTGTAAAACAAGCTCGAGATACCGCCCATTCCTTAAATCCCTTTCAATCCGTACTAAATTTTCGGTATACATGTAAGCAATATTTCTATATCGTATTTCGTAGTAAATAACTCATTCCATGATATTTTAGTTTATTCAAATTTTGTAGTATCGCAAGTAGCCGCGAGGCACAAATTTATGTGGGTACTTCGTGTGCCAATACATGCGCGAAATCTTAGGTTCTATAATAACAAACAATGACATAGAAGTTTGTCATGCTGACATCACACATTGATTCGCACCACTCAATTTCTATATACTCTCTGAGATTTATTTTTTCTACTTATAGAGCCTTAAGTTGCCTCTGGAAGGACTGCTTCTTTTTGAAATCCAAGCTATTCAGGGATAACTCGCTTACTTCATCATGAAGGAAGTCATCAACAATAAATGCGAGTTTTATGACAAAGACAACAACGATTCAGTCATCCATACTCATGTTACACATCATGTGTCTCCAACCAACATCGAAGGCTCGTAGACTTGTAATTTAGAAAACTAGTTTAGGCTTTTATTATTTAAATTTTGTTTCATTACAAAAGTGTAAATTGATATTCCGTTCTGGCTAATCTTACGTTATTTTGTGTATACATCTGTTACAATGTGTATGATATGTCTATTCTTTGTGTATGTTGTTTCGGAGGGCATAGCTAGCGCTGCCTAAAGCTAGCCCGAAATGACGGTTTTTATTTTGTGGTCTGAAATTATCAGTGACGGTTTTTGGCTAAAACCGCCACTGCCAAAAACTGTCACTGATACTAGGAGTATTTGTGATGGTTTTATCCAAAAACTATCACTGATAATATGAGTATGAGTGGTGGTTTTTAGATAGAACCACTACAGATAATAAGATACCTGTGATGGTTTGTGGCTAGAATCGTCACAGATAATATTATCTGTGGTAATTTGAAAACTGCCACAGATAATATCCTCGATTATTAGTAACACTAAAACCGTCACTGATGACGGATATGAACCGTCACCGATGATTTTTTTCAAGGTAGTGATGTGGAGACCAGCAACATTCTCTTGGGTCAAAATCTGCAAACTAAAATAGCTGATTTTGGGAATTCTAATACTTATCTTAGCGACACTAGCTCTGACCCACATATCAACCGCTGTAGCTGGGTCAGCGGGTTACATCGACCCCAGTATGTCTGTCTGTGCACACTACATCATCTTGGTACTTCTTTTCCTATTTGAATAAGAGGTAAGCCATATGTGGTTTTAACTTTCTTTTATAGTTAGTTTTGCCAAGTCAGGAGAGAACCAGTCAATCGTTGTTGTTGTGCGCAACTCTTTGTAATCTTAAATCACTTGAGGGCATCTACTACACCATGCTTTAAATATACCAACAACTTGTCTATCGCTAAAAGCCACCTATAACGACAGTATGTCTGTCGGTAAAGCTTTTACCGACAGAAAAGAGGTGCCGGTGTAAATCCTGTCGGTAAAAGTTTTTAACGACAGACAAATCTTTACCGACAGACCATTTGCCTTTGATTTACTACTTTTACCGACAGACAAATCTTTACCGACAGACCATTTGCCTTTGATTTACTACTTTTACCGACAGACCATTTGCCTTTGATTTACTACTTTTACCGGCAAAGGTTTTACTGATAGATGTGGTGACGATAAAATTAATTTTCCATTTTTTAAGCACTTATAACAGATGACTAACCACTACAAGATTCTTGCTAATACTTTCAACAGATGAAAACATATACTCCAATCGAGATCAACAATCATAACATCGCAACTAAACATCCACACATTATCACTCAAGAATATCAAATAGAATTCATTCCATTCCAGTTATATTAAGATACAAGTCCAGTACCATCTTTTTACATCAACACTGACAGTTAATGTAGCAATTACTGAACAAACAACAAAGCGTCATTGACAGATCTAAGGGATGAAGGAACAAATTCTTCTGCATTTGGATTTAATGAAGTGCTCTTGTTTATCGAACTTAATTTTCTCTCTTCGATGGACATACTGCTGATGAGCAGGTGCAGCTCTTCTCCAGAATTCCAAAATTGACACGAACAGCACTAAACACCTAGGGGCAAAACTTTCCTGGAGAGGTTCTTCCTTATCCTATCAGATAGAATTGTGCAAGGTAGAGTTAGATTTCTGAAAATGAAAAACTAACAAGAGCACAAAATGTTTTGCAATAAAGAAAGAAATGGCCTTAAGTATGGGCGATAACACGGACAACAGAGGCATACTTCTTCATCTTTTCAAGCTGCATTTGGATTTCCTTCTTGCCTGCATCACTGTCATACTTAAGAGCATACCCAGACATAGTTGAGAGTACGAAGGCCACGTGGAGTCTTCACATAGGCCACAAGTCCAACAATGACAAGAGGAGGAGTCTCAATGATGGTAACAGCCTCACAGGTCTCCTTCTTGTGGAGCTCTGTGGAATATCAAACAGAGTGCTGTTACCTAAATGCAGTAATTTATGAATTTAAACGAAGACTATAAGGTTTAGTACAGAAACTTGCTAAAAAACATGATTCAACTTCAGAATTAGTAGCTCTAGTAGACATTTCAAGAGCAATCATCAATTTAAGTAAGAAAACTATGTGCTTGTAAAGACAATTTTTTAGACAACATCAGTAAATGGAGTGACGGCAGTTGCCTATTTAGCATATGCAAAAGATGGGGAACTATGATCAGTTTATCTAAAATATTAGCATTAAAAATACGGATTAGTAGACGTACTGGAACCAGGCTTCTCGACCTCACGCACAATGTGCGTCATTCCAGCCTTGTAGCCAAGGAAGCAGTGAGGTGGCAGGATTTCTTGGGATCATTCTTGGGGAATGACTTCACTGCAATAACAGAGAATTGAACATCAGATTGTCTGTCTACTAACAGAACTGGGGCATTCATCATAAGCTGTACATCAAAAACACATGAGTAGTGTCAAACTGCCACTGTAGTAATAGCTGAAACAGCTAAAACACTTGGAATTGATAGAAAGACTTCAAATAATTTTAATATCCCTGGCTAAATAAGTATGAGGTCCTTAACATATTGCAAAACTACACAGACAAAAATGGTGCACCTATGCAAGTGACAAATCTACGATAATTAACACATAGGAAATGGTATCAGTAGCGTCCTCAACAGAAACCCACCCACAGGCATTACAGGAACAGAAAAAATTGTTGAAGCATGCACAATATAGTTTCCAAGTTACAGACACAAGATTTCTACATGCTGCTCAGCTCAGAGCGCTATGTCGTATCAAAATCTCCACAAAACAGACGATGCCAAAAAGCCAGAAAAAACATAGAATATGTCTAGCTACAACAAGGACATGCCTAACAATACTACCGTAACTATGTCTAAAGCATCACACGACTCAGGCAAACAAGTCTCAACCAAGAGCAATGCCATGAACCGAAGCATCGCGACGACGCATCCATTCTAACGAGCTAGGCTCTACCAACGGTTAAAAGAGCATATAAACCAAAAAAAATGTATCCATCGTGACGCACCAAAAAAGAGCATCGCCACGACGCATCCATTCTAACGCACGTATCTAACGGTTAAAAGAGCATCTAAACCAAAAATGTATAGCACATCCACGGTTGTTCCAGCACGTATTTCAAGCGGTTCAGTATAAAAATGTGTTTCTGGGAAAGTAGAAACATTCTCATAGTTTTTTCCTTCATGGCAGCTTTCATATTTGCACTTCTCTCAGACTGTGCAAGCAAACAAGGACAAAAGTCAACAAAAGAATCCTGATCATATCTGATGTTCAAACAAAAGAAAAATAAAATTGGTTTTGACAATTACTTTTGTGTTTTGACATTATAAACTGGTACAACCAAAGTTCTGAATAAATGGTGCTAAGTGTGTGGGTCATCACCAGTTACTGAACAAACCAGTCCACTCCAATAGGGAATTGACTTCGAGTTTGAAGTGAAGATTGATCTAAATGGTCAAGTTAGTTCTGTTGTTTCTGGAAGACTACAAGGTGAGTTCGGATAAATTTTGGTGGAACCATATATTTGAATGTGGAAAATAGTTAAAAATAGATGAAATTTGCCAGCTTTCAGCTGGTTAACAGCCAACAGTGATTTGCCATAGTCAAATTTGGCCATGTATGAAGTTGTAATTTTGCATGTGGTATTGGTCAGCTACAGATAACTTCCACTGGTTAGAGTTTACCCGACAGAGTACACCAGATCATTGTTGTCATAATTCCTTGCACTCCCTGGTGGCTAGTCAGCAAAAACCCAGTCCAACACAAATGCTTTTTCAGGTAAAATAACTGTACATAAAGAAATGCTAGGTGTTACTGATGTGTTTAATGGAGTACATAGCAAACTTTTACCATCTAAGATAGATATTACATTCCTCTCATCAGGTATGTACTTTAAGAAACCAACATCAGTAGGTAACTGCAAAGCTTATATGCTTCAAGTTACTACACTTTTTTATTCATGGTAGTACTAAAACAAGAAAATCCATGGTATATTTATAGGAGCACTATGCTAGCATCAGAAAGTATGTCATAATGCTATACAATACCAAGTGGGGAAAAGTGTGAGATGTTGTACCATCTGCATACCACCAATCACCTTCTTTGTAACCATTACTCCATGGTAACTGTTAGCTTTCCATCCAGAAAACGGAGCATCCCAATCTTACAAAGAGCCTGCATGCAGCATGCATCATCATTACTACAACATGTCAACCACACATGACAATCAGATACAGGAAGTAAGCTTACAGCCTGAGATGCTTCCTCACAAGTTGAAAATGCAACAAAGCATCAACATTTTCCATTACATCCTTCAGACCTTCACCCAAACTCCCATGAGGTAGCAATCCACCATTCGAGAGTACAATATAGGCTGTGGAGGCATGATTTAGCCACTTTAAATCTTTAACAGTGCCAGATTCTCCAAGGCTACATGATGAGGACGGCTCAACATCCTAATTAAGTAGAATAATTATTAAGAAAACATGAGAATCTTGACAAAAGAAATTACCACATATCTAATGAAAAGGTGCAAACAAGTGATACTAAAACATATCGGATCAATAAACACAACGGGATCTCCTGCTGACACACACTACCATTTAGTATAATTTATACAACAACACAAACCGTATCCATAGCAGTGCAAAATCCGCAATTAGTAAAATTGGTATTACTGGAAACCGTGTCAGTCTTAAAAAACTCAGTAAGAAGCGCAGATGCCATTAGGCCATTACTAACTAGCTCGTTTAAGAAACATCTCTCTCAGAAATTGCAGTGGAAACTGCAATTAATCAGTTGCAGCAAAAACAAATCCCCCCATTCCTTATACTGTTATGCTGGCCTAGAATGAAATCTAACATTCGCTAACTGAAGAAGATGAGATTACCTTATCAGTGAGCAGGGAAGCAGAGGAGAAGAACTGGATCTCACTGCTCGCGCAGGCAGCTAGCACCGACTCGTCGCGGGAGAGCTCTAGTAGGGAGACGCCATTTTGATTCAAGCATCATATCAATACGGAAGAATGATAAAATTTGGGATAGTTATCATTTTACCCACCACCAGTTGAAATTTGGGATATATAAAGAGTATAGTTTTTAAATCAACAAACTTTGACACATCATATCTTCACCTTCATGGTTTTCTAACTATCAGTCACAATATCAAAATAGAACAAGCATACAAGATTGTATGCACAGAGGATAGTAGAGTCGCTGCAACATTCTGCCAACCAATTCATAGTGTCCATCTCAAGCTATTCCAACCATATCAAAGCATACAGGATCATTTATATTCACAATCTCAGCACGGCTATTCACAAAATAGAGATGGTCCAAATTTCAGCTCTTACAAAAATTTAACAATCTTAGCATTCCTTACAGCATGTATGCACAGAACCCAAATTTAGGCAATATTCAATATTTCAGGACTCAAGATGTCGGTACACATGTGTAAATAAAATCTCTAGCACTTGTATCATTTCATCACAAATTCATGCTTGCACACACGAGCCCAAATCTGTATACCGATTGTCACTAGAGCCCATGCCATCATATCAAAACAATTACATGAAGACTTACTAAACAATAAAGTTAGTCACATCTTAGGAATGAACACCCCCATGGCAGCATACACATTTGGTTTCCAGACCAGCACACCACAATCACAACAGAAATACTTATTTATACACAAAAATTTATCAAGAGCATTGATCCTTATACCCAATCAATAAGCAAGAACTAAAGATCTGTGCATTCGGTTCATGCAAAGATAATCAAAAAAAAAAAGGGGGAACTTTGTAACTTAGCTTGAGAGGGTTGGGGGTCGGCCACGGCCACGGGGGGAGTAGCAGGCGCAGGCGGCCTCTGTGCCTCCCGCATGTAGTCCGGGGAGCTCGGATCCCCCCCCCCAATCGTCGGTGAAGCAGAATGAGGCCGGTCGAGCGTCGGTAACCTAGGGCAAGAAGGAAGAGGGAGGAAGGGTAAGCGAGCCAAGGAGGAGAAATAGAGAGAAGTGGGAGAGGCAGAGTAGAGAAGTAGGGGGAGAAACCTGAAGCTCGGGCGGCGCCGAGAGGAAGGGGAAGACCTCAGGAAGACAGCGGCGCTGGGGATGTCCGGGGCCGGCCAGGGCGTCTCGGGCGTCGAGAGGGCCGGATCCGACGAGGGAGTTGGCGCGACGCCGGGCGAAGATCAGGACCGGAGAGGAGCTCCGCGGCGTCGGTCGCCGCTGGATCTGGCGAATCCGGGCGACCACGGGGCCCGGGGCGGCTTGGCACAGAGAGGCGGCGCCGTGGGGAGAAGCGCTGGCGCCTGGAGGAGGGCCAGAGGCCAGCTGAGGTGCGTCGACCCAGTAGAGAGGAGAGAGGTGGCGACCCCAGGCGCAGAAGGAGGAGGCGGCCTGATCGGCAAGTGAGGAGAAGGTGAGATGAGGAAGGGGGTAGAGGGGAGTGCGTGGGAGAGTGAGAGATGGGAAAAGGGATGGCGGCTGGAAGTTAGATGGGGTTAGGGTTAGGAGCCGGCCGGGCCGATGTATGGTCTGGGCTGGCCCAAAAACAAATTATATAAAAGGAAATGAAACAATGAATGAAATAGAATAAGTAAATAAATAAATAAGTAAAATAAAAAAATAATAAAATAAAATTAAATTAAAATAAATAAATAAATATACATATGACCCTTGACCTGGACCTAAAATAAAAGAGAATGGATCGAGAAAACAGTAAAAGATAAACATTTTATTAATTCAAATGAAAATATTTAGACAAAACATCGGATACACAAACCTCACATATCAAGTGTTCACGAATTTTACTTTTATCTCTCCATAATGAATTAACACAACATCTACAAGGGCATAGTATTTTGTTTCCTATTCATGATCTAGGTTTTTTTTTCACGTCGACACTGTTTAGGGCTGTAGGGATTAAGTCCCAAAATTTCTCCCATCTCGCACAATTTTTTCTTAGTCTCCCGCGCGATATGCCAAATTATTTCGGGCTTTTGGCGGGTCTAGTATCAGCGACATACGATCTAACTATAGATATGAAATTACCGACACGCAGCGTGTTGCTATATGTCTACAAGATACCGATGCAAAATGTCACGATTTAAGTGGAATTAGCGACAGACGCTACGCCACAGACTTTTACCGCTGCACCATTTGACTATGGAAGTCGCTTTCTTGGCGTATGCATCGAGATATATTTTTTCATGGAGCAATGGTTGCCACTGTTCGGTGCAAGACAATGACCAATTCGAGGCAATTATTTCGATTTACTAAGGCATTCATCATGCTAAGATTCCATCGCTAAATCATAAGCGCAAATTTCGAAAAATCTCACCCTCAAAAGGATCAAGACACACATATATAAATAACTCGAATCAAATATCAAAACATTAATAGCTTTTCATCCGAGCCTCGCAATCCTTACCACATATTGTTGCGAACACAAATATTCATTCAAATCTCTCGTCTTGAGATCTCAAAATCATGCATGAATATATATATATATATATATAGGCTTCATAATCGCAGTGCTCAAACAACAAATGACCTTATGATTCATAAGATCAAACAATTTAAAAACTCAAGCATGCACAAATCATTTCATTCTCATGTAAACCTCGCTAACCATTTCTTCAAACACTTGGCATGCAATCCAAACGAATCCCCACTTTCTAGGGTTTTACCTCCAAGAAAGTCCATAGAGGAAGAAAGGGAGGTGGGGGAGAGGCTTGGAGGAGGCGCCACGGAGAATGGAGGAAGTGCTGGCCGGAGGAGGCGCCGGCCGTGAGCGCCCGGCCAGTCTTGAGGAGACCTGAGGTGGCGAGGGCGCAGGGACGCCGGAAGGCGTGGCGCCTGGATGGGAGCCCAGAGGCGTGACGGCCGGAGACAGGAGGGTCACTGGGAATTTTGGGAAAAGGTTGGCTCCCCTTTGTCAGCCTTTGGTGGTTTCAGGTTAGGAAAAATATAAACTACACAACAATTCTAAAGACCACAACCAAATTCAGGCCAAGAACCCTGGAAAAACAATTTGCGGTATTACACTCTTCCCCCCTTTAACAGAATTCGACCTCGAATTCTGAACACCACAAGAACACCGAGAAGAACCACGGAAACGGACCAACAAATCGAAAATACCCAAAAAGAACAAAGTCGGGTACTTCTCACACACAAGACTCCAAAACTCGAGTCACTTCTCTTTTCAACTTAAGAATTCACGTTACCCACACGAAGGCGCTATTGGAACCGGACAGGCAGCCAAAATTCCCAACTTGTACCACAGATTATCAGCCTCATATTGACACGATTAGCTCAAGTCACAACACTTTATTAAGCATCCAACCAATTTCTCACTACCCACATCCCCTAAGAACAAAGGAACTCTGATTCACATTTCTCCTCAATAATTAATCTTTACAACCATATAACCATATCATCGAACGAACTAGCCCACCCTATCATAGCTATACCACAGGTCGGTCACTCAGCTTCAACCACGGAGCCACACAAGGCTTTTCAATCCAACAAACTTCTAACCAAATCCAAATCACTGAGTTCTAACAAATTAACACCAGAATCCTCCAGGAACCAAAACACAACTCTTATCTCTTCAACAGATGCTCTGGAAACAACAGGGTCAAAGTCATTCCTTACTATCAAAATGAATCGCCCAATCGGGCATAAATCCCAATTCCATCACAATACACAATCATGCCCTGCCTTCTTCATACATGTCTCGTGCATAGAGACAATCACTCGAAGAAAAGAGTCGTAACGGAACCATTCACTTTCGACAAATAAATCAAAGAGCAAAATCTTCTATTACACTCAACCATGAACCCACATCCAAGCATTTTCTTGTCCCACGCTAGAGAGCAAAGAAAAACTGAATTTGCTTAACAAAACTAACCACTTTCCTCAAATTGAAGTCAAAGCAATAAAATGTACACCGGGAAAAAACTCAACTACAACCAAGAACTTCACACAAACCTTTCTTCAAAAGTAGTCACAAAAGAACCAGAGAGAACTAAATTCTCTTTGGTCTTTCTGCTACTAAGTCTACTTCACCTCAATGGACAATCGTCCAAAGTAAATGTTCAAAACAGTACATTTCACATCAGTTTATCAAAAACCTTCGCTACAATCGACTGAACTCAACCGTTTAGTCACACCACAGGAATGGTAACGTAATTACCATCAACTTCCAAATGGTTCGCTACTAGGGATTTAAACGAGCACCACTAAGGAACGTAACCACCAAATTTATTCTCCATTCTTAATCCATTTACGATCAACACCTAAACCCAGAACATCACTTTCTTTTCATGCTTTAAAGCAAAAGGAAACCTCGATTCCCTTTAATCACTCAATCCAGCTTCCACAAACTAAAACCAAAGCAACAACTTTAACTCGGGGAACAACTCCATAAGAGAAAAGCAACACGCAAAACTTTTATGGAGTCAACTCACTTTCATAAAAGCAAAACATCTCTCCTTCACTAGAAGCGATTTAATTCGAAGAAAACCGATCGGAAACCGATCCACCTCCACCCTTCACCCAACATTTTTCTTAAAAGGAGGAAAACTCATTTGTACGCTAGATTGTACAACCCATACATACACCCTCCGAGGGTCAACCCCACACTCATAACTTAAGCTAAATATCTTCACCAACTCAAATGAATGGCAATATTCTACGAAATAACCTATTCAAAATCCACGAACATATTACTTCATGATTAATCTTTCTTTCATCCTCATTTTCAAGCCTCAAAGTTTAAATCCAAACTTGGCTATTCACACAAATTTCTAGAAGCCTTAAAACGCTAGACAGAGAACGTCTTTGCCAACAAGGCTCAAACAACCGATCATATGGACAAACCAACCCATATATGAATATTTAAACATGCTTTCATTTCATCTTCCACCATTCCCAATTATCCCATACACTTACCAATAAAGGTTCGATATACTTTACATAACCCCACTATTTCCTTTATTATCCTCTCTAACAAATATAACCACTGCTTGTCCTATTAACATCAAACATTGCATCAACATTTTCCTCTGGTCTACAACCCATACTATACCATCCATTATACAACCTCCTATTCTAAGTTTAGGACAATTGATTTCAATAAAGCTTTCAATACTCAACAACTAGAGTTCAAGATACCTACAAGTCAACATTTAAACGATCATCACCTATTCCAATTACTCATGACTCCAACGATTCATAATGTCTCCTCAAGACATAGTCTTTAATTGTTGACCTAAGGCAATCATTTATAATCTTACGCAACCACCATTTCCAGACCTCCACTTATAACCGTGGATCAACATGACCCACAAAATACTTCTCGCCATCTGTCCAATTAGGGTCGACCACCTTAACCCAATCACATACATATTCTACTAATCCTCTACGGGAAGATCTTCAACCAACCCACAAACTCACTTTGACTGTCGTATCCCCCTTTCCAGAAAACCAACAAAAACTTCCGAAGAAGCTCGACTCTCAAAAGACTTAGAAAATGACAGGACTCAAGCCCTGTCATTCAATAACTCTCCAAACCAAACCTCAAACTTCAACATTCCACGAAGGAAAAGAGGTACACCAATAATTTCACGGAAAGGAAAAGCGAATCGGTCGAATAACACCTTTTTTTTCAAAGCCTCAAACCTTAAGTTCTCACAACTTAAGTTTTTCACCAAAACTTCAACTTAAAGAACGACAACACGAAAATTCCATAACTTTCTCCGCAAAGCAACTAAAAGAGGAGTAACAGAATACTCTTTCCTTTGCCTTAAATCCAAGAAGATTAAAAAAACAACACTCAAATAACACACTCCATTAACTCTCCGATCTACAACAAAAGAACAAGAACTCTACTCACACGAGGTTATGAACACTCAGGTCTTTGGCTCTCAACCGCCACACCGACCAACACGACTTACACGACAGGCCGACTTACCTCCGACACAAAGAGTCCCCACCGACCCCACTAAGCGGTTTACAACTTCGAAAGCATGGCAAGAATACTATCATAGCCTTAACAAAACTAACAAATAACATAACCACAAGCATCAACATAGTATCAATAACAAAATAAACAATGTAGCGCAATGCAACGATAACCCATCCCTTCCTATTGTGCATCAGTGTGTGTCAAATTTTAAATTTTTTAACCATTCTACATCAAGTTTTAAGGTTATTGCCTTAGGGCCACATTTTAAAGGTTCAACCTAAACCATGTTTCTACTTTCATATAGAATTTTTTTAATTCATTCTAGAATTACTCACTACATTCAAGCACCACGGACCTGAAGCCCGCTCTGATACCAACTGTAACACCCCGACGCCAAAGCGCCACGGATGCTACCAAAAGCCTGATTCACTAACGACACCCCTCGGACCCACACATGTCCGAAGGGTTACCAACACACGATAATTCTCCACAACAAGATTGATTGAACTGAGAATTTTCGAAGAAGGCATAAAAAAACCTAACACCTATACGAACCTGACTGCAATCAACCACTAAACTGTAAAACTGGCTTAAAACTAAGTCACCGAAATTTACAAAATTTCAGCATGACCTCTCTAGAAAAATAGGACATCCACTCAGCAGACAGAAAACATTACAGTTATAATATATCATTCTAGCAGGTCCTTAGTTAATCAATCACATCCAATAGAAAATAGTAAACTTCACCACGACAACAACACATTACAACCGAATTAATTACATCCAGAATTAATTAATTGGTTTAATGAATGATTGGAGACCGAAGTCGTGCACGTGATACTACTCCCAAACCCGACGAACCAGCTGCAAGGTACCTAAGACAAAAAAAAACAACAAACGTGAGTCCAAGACTCAGCAAAATGCAATAAGTAGGCAAAGTAAGGAATTAGACTAAAGTACAGCTACTTCAAGACATAAAGTAGCAGTTCCTTTAATTTGATATTCGCAAATAAATGAAAGCAGTTTAATTCATAAAAGATCCAAACATAAGAGCACGATTACGCCATTATTTGACATTACCATTACTTAACTGAAACATCCAGTAACATAAGCAGTAGCTAGTCCCACTTACCACATCCAACTCGGAAGCGTAACTAAACCTTACTCATACCTCAATAATCATTCCAGGATGAGTCCACGACTCAATCCTTAGCCTGTCATTTCCATTCTCATCAATTGACATTTATTAATTGCAACACCCAATGCAATGCAATGTTTTTATGCGTTCATGCTCAAAATGCAACCTTTAGCCTATCTGAGTATAGGTGAGTGCACACCGCTTGTGCACCCTCAATCCTAACCATCCGTGGCGGGGCCTACTTCTTCTTGTCTCGCTCCCATCCGTGGATGGGACTACGAGGTAGGACTTTTGTACTCACTACGTGTGAGTACAGAGGCCCACATCAACCTGGGTCGCCTCTTCTGTAATGAATGCACATATGCAAATGATGCTTATAAACAATTCATACACGGCATCACAAGTATTTGCTCTTAACCATGACTAAAAACATATCGCATAAACATAGAAACAATAGGGAAATTCTTGAACACACCAAGGATTAATCGACTAGTCCATATAACAATTCTCAAGTCCATACAAGAGGTAAATCTTATTCCAATGTCTCCTGTGCAATCTGTCATGCAATGCATCATGCCAATGTGCTCAAAATGGTCTCTTTCCGCTTTCATCATCATACTAAGAACCATTTCTAGATATGCTATCAAATAAAATCAAATCATTAGAATTTTCATACTCTTATCGCAAGTAAAGGAATTGACATCCTAATCACGCTCTAGGGGTGCACTTGCCTTTAACCGAAGACGAAGCGACGCGGGGTCGAGGCCACCCCCCATCCCCATTTCAACATTTTTCCAGCCATCTCTGCTTAACATAGATGACAGTTGGTGCCATGAGAGCTTCACCAACAGTAGTTGCTACACCATCATTTCTTGGGAGCTGATCAATCAAGGAGGGTCTGCTTTTGGCCATTACTCATCGATGACCTTATCCTTCTTTACGGCACCCACAGCAAAACCACTTAGATCATATTCACCATCCGCATAGAAACCAGGCATTTCTGCTGTCTGTTGTAACCAAGTTTTAGTAAATGGCAAATGCAATTGTTTTCTACAGATATTCTGTTGGCTGTTGCTTATACTCAGAGGTTATGGTCCATATGGATTATGGAATGCTTCAGGAGAGTAAATTCAATGCTAGGATGAAATAGACAGCCATGTAAAGTATTTACGGTACTTTCAGTTGAATTTATCCATGTTTAAAGTATATAAATAGTCAAATAGCCAGAACATTCTGTTGCATTTACACTGATGTTCATAGATAATAGTTAGGTTTATCACAGCATTTGCAAACCATGCTGTTATAAATCTTAACATAACAGGAAATAAGGCTCATGATGCGAAAAATAAACTTAATCCTTGGTACCAACATATACAAAGATTCGGGTGACAAACATACTGTTTTAAGCTAACTCTTGTTTTGAGAGAATTGTCAAATAATTAAACTGGAAGTAGAGTTTGAGATATATTTTTTCATGGAGCAATGGTTGCCACCGTTCAAAGGTAAGACAATTGACCAATTTCGAGGCAATTATTCGATTTACTAAGGCATTCATCATCGCTAAGATTCCTTTGCTAAATCATAAGCGCAAATTTCAGAAAAATCTCACCCTCAAAAGGATCAACACACACATATATAAATAACTCGAATCAAACATCAAAACATTAATAGCTTTTCATCTGAGCCTCACAATCCTTACCACATATTGTTGCAGAACACAAGTATTCATTCAAATCTCTCTGTCTTGAGATCTCAAAATCATGCATGAATATATATATATATATATATATATATATAGGCTTCATAATCGCAGTGCTCAAACAACAAATGACCTTATGATTCATAAGATCAAACAATTTAAAAACTCAAGCATGCACAAATCATTTCATTCTCATGTAAACCTAGCTAACCATTTCTTCAAACACTTGGCAAGCAATCCAAACGAATCCCCACTTTCTAGGGTTTTACCTCAAAGAAAGTCCATAGAGGAAGAAAGGGAGGTGGGGGAGAGGCTTGGAGGAGGCGCCGGCCGGGAGAAACGCTGGAGGAAGTGCTGGCCGGAGGAGGCACCGGCCGTGAGCGGCGCCAGAGGTCGGCCAGTCTTGTGGCTTGGCCAGCCAGCAGCATCCGGGCTCAGGCGGACAAGGGCGCCAGGGGGGAGACCAGGAGGTGGCGGGGAGGCGGTGAGGCCAGCTCTAGTGGCATGAGGGACGCCGGGAGGAAAGCCAAGACAGTATGGGAGCCCAGGAGGCGGCACTACCGGAGACAGGAGGGTCGGTGGGAATTTTGGGAAAAAGGTTGGCTCCCCCTTTTTGCTGCTCGTGGCTTCAGGGTTAGGAAAAAATATAAACTACACAACAATTCTAAAGACCACAACCAAATTCCGGCCAAGAACCCTGGAAAAACAATTTGCGGTATTACAACAGAAATAGGGGTGTAAACGGGTCAGGTACGGACAGGTAGTAGATTATCCCGTACCCTACCCTATTATTTTTTCTCTGGGTATGGGTACGGGCACGAGTAGTAAAAATCGGGTAGGGTACTGGTAACAGGTAGAATTTTCTACGAACGGGTAGAAATCAGGTTCCAGATAGTGTGCGGACGGGTATAATACAGACAACGGTTACTTCATCGAGTAGTGCACGAAATACCTAGGATCAAAATATGCGATGAAAACCAGGGTTCAAAAATTCATCGAAATTCGGCGAAATTTCGGATTTTGGGCCTGGCCAAATTCTGGAGTACCGGCCAAATTTAAAATTAAAAAAAATTTAAATTTGCTATAGTAATTTCAAAAAAATTCTTCGAAATTTCGTGTTTTAAATCCAATTTTTGAAGTTTTAGCACCAGATTTCTCGGATTTGGTCCAATAACCTATTAGAAAGTGATCTTCTATGAAAATTTGTTGAAAAACCATTTTTTTGTGACATTTTAAAATTTTGGGAGAAATACTCTTAGATTTTTATTAAATTGTACAAGATTGCTAACGATCTAAAAATTTTATGGTACTATCTTGAGAAGTGTAGAATCATATAAAAATTTTTTCATAATAATTGAACTTCATTTGTTATCTTTAAAAATAAAAAACAGAATGAACATAATTGGGATAGTTCCTTGTCGAATCTTATAAATTGTTTCAAGTGTGATCATGATCTAAAATTTTTATGAGAGATTAAGAATTTCCTCAGTACCATTATATAAAATTTTAAAAAAAATAAAGTTTTTGTTTGCTCAATAAAATCTATCAATGCAGTAAGCACTGAACTTAATTTGTTGTATTATATTTCAAAAATCAAACAGAAAAAGAACATAAATGGCACTGTGCCTTGTAAGAATTTTATAAATTCACTGGAGTGTGATCATGATTCAAAATTTTTATGTGATATTAATCATTTCCTTGTCACCCTTATGTAAAATTTTGAAAAAAAGTAAACCTTTTTTTATTGTGAAAGTAAATCTATGTATTGATCATCGGGCTTTTATCAGAATGTAGCACTGTCAGAATTTTTAAAACTTATTTATGCATGATCATGATCTAAACTTTTTACATAACCATTGATGCTACATCAGTACCATACACAAAACTTTTCAAAATTTTATAACGTGGTTTCGATAATTTTTCATTTCGTTCAAATTTGCCGGTAAGCCTTTTAACAGGATAGTAGCACTATTCAAATTTTTAAAAATTCATGACATCTGATAATCATATGAAAATTTTATGATAATATTATAGATATATAAGGACCATTCACAAAAAAATTCAAAATTTTATAACCTTGTTTATTCTAAGTTTCATTCGGTTGAAACTTGCCAGTCAGAGCTTTACCAGGACAGTAGCAATGTTTGAATTTTTAAAAATTCCACAGACCTGATAATCACCTGAAAATTTTATGAGAATACCTGATCAGTTTTTGACATCGTTTAAACCATTTTCTGATCAATACAATTCCGGCAAAATTTCGAGAATTATCCGGGTACCCAGATTGTGAGAATTATCTGGGTACCAGTACTGATTCCAGACTCACGGTATTGCCGATCCGCACGATTCAACCCGAATCTAACTTACGGTACTACCGCATTCGCATCCGGCGGGTAGTGTAAAATAGTTTTCCATTAGGGTAATTTTGCATCCGGAGTGCAGGTACGGGTCGGATAATACCCGACCCATTTACACCCCTACACAGGACCTACCGAGCTATAAGAGCTCAATAATCCTTCAATTCCGCGGTGTAGAAGCGCGGTAGATAACACGTGTTACCTGTCGACTGAAGGATCGAGGAGCACCAAAAGAGGGGTGAATTGTTACAAACTAACACCAAAACATATTTTTTGTTTTTATTAATTCTAGTGATTAGTAAAATAATAATCAAACTTAAAAAAACAATCTAAAATAATTAATCTAGGACCATGAAAGAAAACTGGATTAAATATGCAAACTAGAAAATGATTGTATGCGAACAATAATTAGTAGATCGGAATCCATACTTTCTGATTTTTCTCGAAGAACACGTACAAGGACCCCTTATATAAAAGCATAACCTTAAAATAATTAACCAAAATTTTCTCAAATTTTCTCTCTCTCTCCTCCTCTTTCTTCTTCTTTGTTTTCTTCTTTCTTTTCTTCCTGTTCTCCACGCGCTAGAAAGGTCTGGAGCTGTCGCTTTCTTTGCTCCGCAGCACCAGGTGACTTCCTTGTTTTTCACTGCTGCAGCCAAGACCTCTCTCCTGCTGCTGCTTGTGTCACGTTGGAAGGAGCTTCTGCTGCCGCCTGGGACTTCCCTGTGTTAATCTTGTTGCCTTGTTGTTTTCTCCGTTACTTTGAGTTCATGCATGAGCCCACGATCAGGTTTTGTGAGAGCCGTGCGGAGTCTGGGCTGAGTTCATGCAGTATCATGCCGAAGCTCAAGGACGTGGCGAGTGTTAGAATTAATCTTGTAAACAAGGGAGGAGTCCGAATCCTACAAGGAAAGTGTTCTTTTCCTATTAGGATTGTTGAATCCTATTCCGTTTCTTAGGGCTGTAGTTTGGGTATAAATATAGGGGTAGTCATGAGTTTTGGAAGAAAGAAGCAAGCCAATAGGCAAGAAATAAAGAAGAGAAAATTGTCTCAAGATTTCTGGGTGTCCTGTTCCAACAGCGAGTGGGTGTCGCCGAGTCTATGGGATGGCACAGTCTTCGGATCACGCTTGAAGCTCGATCGGCCACGTTCGACTAGTTTGTTTAGTGTGAATAACAGCGAGAAAAACGAGAAAATTAAGCTGCAGCTTCTTCGCAGCACAAAAAATGTGTTTATTGTTCATCGTCTTCAACCTTCAACTAGTGAGTGTGTGAGTCTAGACAACATATGCGTTGAGTGTTGTGAGTTGCTGACAATTTGGTATCAGAGCCTCATTGCTCTTGTGCTTGGGTGTGTCATGTCGCACGACAGCTCGAGATCGCCCCGGACATCCGTATCCCCACTGCATCCTAGGATCCTTGCCAGCGGCACGAGCGGCAACCAATGCCGCGATCTCGAGCCACCTGCTGTACGAGGTGGTATGAGGGAGCCGGGGGGCTCTGCTGTGTACCTAACTCTGACGCGAACCAACTACGGAGACTTGGATCTCATGATGAGGGTCATGCTGCAGGCTCGAGGCCTGTGGCAAGCGGTTGACGTCAAGAACATCGACTACCGAGAGGTCATATGGTGCTGGAGGCCATCCTCCGCACTGTCCCGCTGGAGATGCTCTCTACACTTGACGTCAAGAACATCGACTACCGAGAGGTCATATGGTGCTGGAGGCCATCCTCCGCACTGTCCCGCTGGAGATGCTCTCTACACTTGCCGTCAAGGAGAGCGCTAAAGAGGCGTGCGATGCCATAGCCATGTGCATGGGCGTGGATCATATCGCGTGCGCAAGGCAAAGGCTCAAACACTCCGCAAGGAGTTCGAGGCCATCATGTTCCGTGATGGAGAAACGGTGGACGACTTCACAATGAGGCTCACTGGTCTCGTAACAACCTCCAAATTCTCGGTGCCAAGATCGATGATGAAAGGGTTGTGTAAAAGTTCCTTTGTTGGCCTAGCTCCTCACTCAACACACACAGCACACACTCTCATGAACTGAAGACGCAAGAAGCAGTCACACAATGCAATTCACACACTAGCACTACTTTGTTTATTCACTAAATAAACTCAACACAGTACACGCACACAGCACGTTGACTTGTTTTTTTGCATGCACTCACTCTGCACATTCACTTGTATGTCTCCACCGCACACTGCTGTGCCTTTTAAACACGCATGCACTCACATACGAAGCCGTTCCACGACGTCCACTGACCGCAAGAATCGGTCGTCACTGCATGCATGCACAACGTCCCACGGCGCGCTCCGCACGATCCGCACGACCCGCCTCCACTCGCCATGCATGAGACGCCGCACCAGCATGCAGCCCCAACGACTAGATCTCTCGTGCATGCAAGTCTCACTAGTGCGCACACACAGCCACTAATTAACACAAGCATGCAAGTCTCACTAGTGCGCAAACACAGCCACTAATTAACACAAGCATGCACACCATGCTTTCCTTGATCACACACACACACTTAACTCTAAAACACTAAACAAATCAAGATTAAGTCTAACATCCTTCAGGTCGTGCCCCCTAGATATTCATAGATAGCTTTATCGAAACTCTATTTGATCTTGATAAGCTGTCCATGGAGGAGCTAACCGGGCGACTCAAAGCTGTCGAGGAGCGGTATATCACTACTATAAAAAAAACATCTTTCTTGCCAACCTATAACTGCTGGTTCGGCTAGAACTGGCAGTGATAACACTATCACTGTCGGCACTGCCGGTTCATAAGCTAGACCGGCACAAATTCTCGACCAAAAAGAACTGTCAGTTATAGTAATTTATCACTGCCGGTTCTAAAAAAAAGGCAATGATACTATTATTGCTAAGTATCACTGCCAGTTCGGAATCCAAACCGGTAGCCATAATAATATCACCGCCGGTTTGGAATCCGAACAGGCAGCCATAATAGTATCACTGTCGGTTCGGAATCCGAACAGTGATAATATTTTTGAAAAATCATAACTTTTTCATACAGATTCGGATGGAGACAAAATTTATGTGAAAATTATAGCTCTCGATGAGATCTACAACTTTGTAGTTGACAACTTTTTATTTGAAGTTATTTAGATATCCACATAATCATTGAAACTTTCGGATATAAAGGGATAAAAGGAAAATATTTCTTATAGTAGTTGAGAAGTGTATGTTAGGTGAGATGGTAAAGGGAGTTCACGTGGAGCAGCAGGTCACGAGTTTGAATTCTAGCAACCGCACGCATGCATATTTCATGCAAAAATCGCGTGACTTGTGACTTGCGAATAAATTTATTTTTTGATTTTACTGAGTGATTTTCGGATTTATGCTGATTATCACTGCCGATTCGCATAAAAATCGACAGTGATATCGGTATCACTGTCGGTTCTAGAACCGATAGTGATAGTCCGACTATCACTGCAGTCACTACAGGAAACAGGGAAATTAACGTCGGCTATATTAATTAACATCGGCCCACGGATAAGCCGATGTTAATTAACTAATTAACGTTGGTCAACTCTGGACCGATGTTAATTAGTTAATTAACGTCGGCTTATCCGTGCGCCGATGTTAATTAAGCTCATCATTAACGTCGGCCGTAATTAGCCGACGGTAATTAGTTAATTAACGTTGGTCACAAGCTATAGCCGATGTTAATTGGTTATTTAACGTCGGCCACCCTGGCCGACGTTAATTGGCTGCCATACAAACCCCCCACGCGCTCGACATTACACTCACACTGAGCCCTAGCCGCCACGTCGACATATGTATTGAATTTGAACCTGCAATTTTATACATAGGTAGAGTAATCTATGAAGTACATCTACAAATTTTTTCAGAGTTTTCGTGACTTTTATTAGTTGGTGTGCACGATGTGTACCCGGGAAGGCCTGTGCGCACATGATATGTTGCCTTCAAATATATAGTATATAAAGCGTCGTTAGATCATAATTAAAATATATTAAAGCATCACAATATTTAGTTTTTTACAATAGTCATTCACAAATGTAGTGTGAGTACATCTCGCTCACTTTGGATCGAGACTTTCGTCGTGGAACTCGCCCTTTGGATTGATGACCTGTTCATCAATGAATCCAGTGATATGCTCTTGAATTGCTAAAATTTCTTTCGCAAGAATCGATTGGTTCTCGGCTTGGAGCGCTGTTATTGAAGAAAAGAGAAATTTAATTAATGATGATAGATGTTAAATGAAAGAAAAGTAGGCATGAATATGTAATTATATACCATGGCCGTTATATCCAGCGATCTTCGTGACAATTGCATGTAAATTTGTACATACGTAGTATGCGATAAACTATTTCCACGGTCCTGCCTCATGCATGGAAAGTCTGTTATTATTTTGAAAGTTGTCTGTAGGGAAGATGCGGACCACCTTTCTTTCAATACCGTGTGAATGCGATGTGAATGATTTTAAATAGTAATTAACCTTAAATACAATAGAATAAAATATTACTAGAGCAATAACGCAACGATCGAGTTTACCTGTTCATCATCTTCCAAAAATTATGTTCATACTCACGAAGTTCTTTTCTCATCGAGTCCAAGACATAAACCCTGCTAGCTTCTAACTCGATGACGAGGAGGACCCAGTGATAACTAGACATATATGTTAACATAGCCTATTAGTCCCCACATCGTGTCACGCAAAAATAGTAAAACAATATTAGAAGTAGGGTAATACGTACTGAAAGTTATAGGGTACAAGTACGGAGGTTTTCTTTCTCAGCTTGTAGAAAGTCTTAAATAAATAGTCTTCAACAAACTTTGGGTTATCACGGACGAGTGTCTCGTTGACAAGCCCCGGATCGAGAAATCCTAAATCTTCATCCTTATTTTTCCACATAATCGTATCTCCATTATACATATGTAAAAAAGAAGTTAGACATCTGATTGAGCGGTAGAAGAATATACAATAATATAAATAGAGACTTACAAAGTCCACAGGATCGACCGATGACGCGCCCGAGCATCCGCCGTACAACATATACAATTCACGAACTCTAACGAACATGCCATCCCCATTGTGAAAATCCGAATCTTTGTATTTCACCGATCGCCCACATACCCTCTTGGCATCGCCGCATGTAATCTTGATGGGCGCGCCGCAATTTTGTTGTTAGGTTCTCTAAATCTTTTGGGGAGCCACGGTTGCCCCAAAATGTACTTCCGGCTTAGACCTAGTTAAGTAATTACGACGTTGTTCAAAGAAGATCTTTTGAGCTTGCAACATCGACGATCAAGACTAGCCATCTTCAAGTTTTGCTTTACGGAGATCGCTCGTAGTCAAACATTTCGAAGGTTGAAGCCCGCCCTATCTCTTTGGCTTTTGCCATACTCAAGAAAAACTCCTCAAGATTAGCATCGACTTTAGTCTTCTCGGGTGATGGCACCTTTTGGAAGTGAGATGTTACCTCGGCCTTCATCTTCTCTTTGCGTTCTTCTTGATCATATCGTAGGTAATTTCTTCTAAGGTGTCTTGCCTTCACAGATGACCGAGATTTGGTACAAGGCGATGCGGACTTCCGAGATGGTGCTTGATGTTCGATTCTTCTTATGTGCCTACCGAGGAGTTGGACTTTTCTGGCCGGTCTTGGGAGGAGGAGTTGGACTTTTTCGGATGGTGCCATGAGGAGTTGGACTTTTTCGGCCTGGTGCCGTGGAGGAGTTGGTCCTTTTGTGGATGGTGCGGCGGAGGAGTTGGACTTGTCCTAACCGGTGCCCGGAGGAGTTGCACTTTTCGAGGCGGCAGTCTGCGTGTGGAGAGTGCGGCTCATCATCATCATCGTCGTTATCGGCCTCATCGTCCGAGCGAACATAATCAAGCTCTTGCGCCACGCGAGGAAGCCATGCACGTTTTCTCCAAGTTTGTTTTTTCCGTCCTCGCCAGAATCTCTACCTCCATTTTGTGATATTGTCGGACTACACCGTTTACTTCGACCTGGCGAATCCCGGTGGTATTAGGCAAGCAGGGAACCCTGCGAGGAGGCGCATGGCCAAGCCCCGCCATCACCACCTTGATGGTAATGCCATGTGCGGACAAATGCAGCTTGCACGGTGTCGGTTCGTGATGTCATTCATCGGAAAATGGAGTCGATGCTCTCCCGAATCGTTAGGACGTGCGGTTGCTCTTAAGAACACCGTGATCGAGGTTCCAAGGGTCGTCATCGAGTGGCGGTCGTGAGTCGAGAGCTTTCTGATCGCTTGCTCCACAACTTGATCCAGCTTTCTCTCTCTTCCTCTAACGCTCTTGCCACAAAGATCTAGTATTTGACTTTGCGTTCATCTTCTTATTCTTTTCGGCGCTTGTACAACGATCGTCATCCGGGAAGCCTTCTTTCCACGGCACCAAACCAACTCCTGAGTGCGCCAGATGCTCCTCGTTACCCAGCAACAATCGACTCATCATTCTCCTTCGTGGCATGAAAAGCCCTTGGGAAGACTCCACGTGAGCATCCGATATTTTCGTGACACCTCCGGGCTCTATCGCTCCTGGCTCAAGCTGCCATCTTCGAGGCAAGCCCCCTCCCAAGCAACCGGTGCTTTGATCGTGCGATGAACTTCCGCCGTCGCAGAGTAACGCCCTTGAGGGTTAGCTCTTGTTCGCGTCTATCCCATGCAGTATTTTCTTCACGAGCCACCGATTGCCTAGTGTGTGAGGGTACATATTCTTATCGCGTTAGCCTTGTTCTTCGACTCACTTTATCTGGGCTTCTTGAAATCCTCAGACTCCACAAAGTCCTTCCAAAATTCCCTTATCTTTGGAAACATGTTAAAATTTGGCGTGACATTCTTCTTCACATAGTTCTTATTCATTTGAGTCTTCCAATTCTTCCAAAGATGTGCACATGATACTTAGTGCACGTTTCTTTGCAACCAACTCGACCCTTGGGGAAATGGAATACTTGTTTTAGCTTGCCCCATAGCGAGTCCTTCAGTCATCGGAACCACCCACCGATCACATTCGTGGTCGGTCCATGATCTATAGTGATGGGCACGTTATCCCTAGCAAGTACTTCGCAGTCTGTCTCAGTATGTAATGCCGACGTGGTATAGCGAGTTCCCGACTTCCGAGAGTGGACTATGTTGTAAACGCCTTAGGCATCTTGCTCGAGCCACGACCTGCGCGCCGGCTTTGTTCACCCGACGTTTGAGCCTACAATTGGATCTTGTTATTAGTCGTATGACCCTACAATATTTTGGGAATCACAACGTACTAATACTTTACCTCGCCCATGTTAGTCGCGTCAGCTTGGTCCATGGTAGTGGCGTCAGCTTGGCCCATAGCAGGGGCATCAATTTGGTCCATGGCAGGGGCGTCAGTTTGGTCCATGGCTGTGGCGCCAGGTTGCTCCATAGCAATATCCTGTAGCCCCATTCCTACTTCGTCTACATTCAAGGGCCAAACTCCCTCTGGCATTTGTCCCTGATTCGAGGCCATTCCTAGCAATCCGAAATGGTATTGGGTTAATTATATTGCATTCATTTATAGTTGCTACATGACATCAAACTTGTGAATTCAAATGATGGTAATTTGCTAGAGTTGAGAGGAAATCAAGTGATGTTGTGACCTCATGCTACAAACATGTGCACATGTAACTTTAAAATGATATTTATACATTACAAAAAATCACATGATACATATACATCTCAAATGAAAAAATAATATGAAAAATTCATATATTCTTAAGAATATATTCCACACTAAAATGATTTTAAAAAAAAGCCCCTGCAAGTTCAAGAAGCATGGATGTCACGAGAGCGTCCGGTACACCGAGAGGCGAAGCCATGAGGAGGCAGGCTCGCTTGAAATGGACTGCAGGGGCTTTTTTTTAAATCATTTTTTCATATTGTTTTGTACAGTTGTTTTCGGGATTGTGATATGTCACTTTTTATACACATACATCTTTATACACACAAATATATATGTTTATACACATACATCTTTCAAGGTCACATATATACATCTGTAAACACATACATTTTTGGTCAACAAAATATACATACACATAAAATAGAACGATCAAATTCATTATATCGAGAGTTACAAGAAAGAAAATTCGACAAGTTTAATTAAACTTGTCAATTTTCTTTCTTGTAACTCTCAGATATAATGAATTTGATCTTGAAATTTCATAATGAGGCTACCTATGTATAAAATTGTGAGTTGATTCATTATACCAAGAGTTACAAAAAGAAAATTCGACAAGTTTAAGCTCTTAAACTTGTCGAATTTTCTTTTTGTAACTCTCTGATATAATGAATCCTGAAATTTCATACATAGTATTTAAAAGAACACATACAAATATTTGGAAGACTTAGAGGTGACACCCATACTCTACTTAAGTGTATGCTCACTTGTCACCCAAAAGTCCTGCACTTGAGTATTAACTAAATGAACTACAACTATTACAATTAGTGGCACAAAACAAATATTTACAACACATGTATACATCTGTACAAAACAAATATTTACAACACATGTGTACATCTTTCAAGAACATATACAAAGCACCAAATTGAAGTTTACTTTTGGCTGCAATATAAATAACCATAGAGCAAAATGATGAAAACAGCACAGGGGCAGAAAAATGAACAAGGCAACTGTGGAGTATGTGGACCCCGGGTATCCACATGGCAGGTCGTGAGGAACACTCGGGAGGGGATAGGCCATGCCGAATACATGAAGACGGGTATTGCCCAAGAGGCAGGCTGCCATGCGCAGCAAGGAAACCCAGAAGATAGAAACCGACCCTGCTTAGGGAGGATACAAACGTCGACAGTAATCCTATTCGTTATCATATTAAACGGGTAAGGAAAGAGATACAATCCCCACCTCGTATCCGAGTGGGACTCTTATTTGTAACCGACCTCCCTCTGCTATATAAAGGGAGGGGCGGGGGAACTGTATGGAGGGAACATCTCATTAGCGGATAGCTACCCACATATAATTCCAGAGCACAGGACTAGGGTATTATCTCCACCGTGAGAGCCCGAACTCAGATAATCCGGTGTTCTTGTGCTACCATCGAAGTTTGGGTCCAATACAGAGCCCCTTTTCATTATTGCCGACAACAACGTCGGCGGTTAGCGCGCCGGTAGGGGTCATATGGGATCGATCGCAAAGAAGCTCGATGGCGATCTTCAATGGAAATCTGGCTTTTTCGGGCGGCGGCTGGGACGTTCGCCATTTTGATCGGAAGCACAGCAGATCTCTCTGCGCGACGCTCACGCCTGGGCACAACACGGTGCAATCGGCGAGGCAAGATCAAAAAGAAAAGGTGCGCAAGAAGCGAAGACACTTCGTGAGCCGTTGCAACAATTGATCTCCCGGACGCGAGGCAAGCAGCCGGCATCGCAGAAACGAATTGCAGGAGACGAATCGCTAGCGAGCAGATTGATCTGCGAAAGCGATCGATCGACGAGACAATGGTTCTGGTGAAGCAAAGACGAGATTTAAAGCAACAATGAGGCATTAAAGATCGAGAAGCAATCGCAATACAAGGCACCAAGTCTCCCGCCGATTGAAAAGAAAGAGGCATAGTATGCACTACATTCAAAAGTATCAGAGCATCGCGAGGAAAAGGCAAGAAACGAGTTGATTAGCTTGGTTTCGAGAAAAATGCTGGCGCTCGAGATCGCGCTTCGAAGCGCCACCTTTCGTGACGGCTAAGAGCTACGCCGCGCCGAAGCGCCAACCGGCAAGACGCTAAGAGCTCAAGCTGCGCTTCGAAGCGCCAACTTCGCACGACTAAGAGCTAACGCCGCGCTGCGAAGCGCCAACCGGCACGGCCACGACGAAGCCGCGCGCCGAAGCGCCAACTTTCGCATAGCCTAAGAGCTGCGCTGCGCCGAAGCGCCAACCGGCATGGCTACGAGTTTACGCGTGTTTCGAAGCGCCAACTTCGCACGGCAGAGCTAACGCCGCGCTTCGAAGCGCCAACCTCAGACGCTAAGAGCTCGCGCCGCGCTTCGAAGCGCCAACCGGCACGCTAAGACTGCGCTGCGCTTCGAAGCGCCAACCGCACGCGACCACGAGCCTACGCCGCGCCGAAGCGCCAACCGGCATGGCTAAGAGCTGCGCCGCGCGCCGAAGCGCCAATCTCGCACGCTAAGAGCTAACGCCTGCGCCGAGCACCAACCGCACGCCACGAGCTAACGCCGCGCTTCGAAGCGCCAACCGGCGACGCTAAGACTCGCGCCGCGCTTCGAAGCGCCAACTTCGCACGGCCACGAGTTTACGCCGCACTTCGAAGGCCAATCTTCGCAAGACGCTAAGAACTCGCTGCGCCCGAAGCGCCAACTCCCAAGACGCCACGAAGACGCCGCGCTTCGAAGCGCCAACTCCAAGACGCCACGAATTTACGCCTGCTCGAAGCGCCAACTCCAAGACGCCACGAGCCTACGCCGCGCTTCGAAGCGCCACCTACGACTCGATCAAGAAGTTTATGCTCGCACCACGAGCAAGGACGGCACGATCGCTCGCAACACATGGAGCATAGAGCAAGCTAAGTCACTGTTTACTCAAATTATGTCATTTTAAATAAAATTATTGGCTTTCTTGATTTGCTACTTAGTTGATCCTCAACTAGCGAAGAAGTCGGGGTTACATTTAATAGTGTTGCGATGCGCAACACTCTTTGGGTCATTTATTGTTTCCTACATTAAGAAATACTATTCGTTCGCTTTCTTGACTTGCTACTTAGTTGATCCACAACTAGCAAAGAAGTCGGGGCTACACTTAATAGTAAAAGACATCGCACATCTTTTTCTCGAGTTGTATTTTTCTTCTTTTACTTAATGATTGCAAATGAATCCGAAAGTGCTTTAATTCCAAGTTGTGAAGCTCGACCCCATGAGCGGCGAACTTTAGTCACCCAAAACGCGTGCTCAGGAAAAAGAGCCATGAGCCGACCGACGCTCGGGGCTAGACTAGTCGAGGCAGAGTGCTTAAACAAAAGAGTCAAAACCACTTGGATGAATTCAAAATCAATAAGGAAAAGGAGTAAAAACTCTAAAATTATACACAAACCGATCGGACATCACATCCGAGTGAATTATTTTACATGGCCTAAATCCTCGCATATACATGATTTCATTTCAGGGCTACTAAAGTTGGATGCGACGCGTGTGGAGCTCTATTGAGTCCTTCACGATCTCTTTGCTCGCAACAGGCACTTTCATTTGAAAGGAAAACCAGTTGGGAAGTCAGATCAAAATCGAAGCACTCAACAGGAAGCATGACTCACTGGTCATGACCAAGAAGGTGGCAACTCGATCGCAAAGCACTCGGGGGCTACTGTGGAGTATGTGGACCCCGGGTATCCACATGGCAGGTCTTGAGGAACACTCGGGAGGAGATAGGCCACGCCGAATACATGAAGACGGGTATTGCCCAAGAGGCAGGCTGCCATGCGCAGCAAAGAAACCCAGAAGATAGAAACCGACCCTGCTTAGGGAGGATACAAACGTCGACAGTAATCCTATCCGTTATCATATTAAACGGGTAAGGAAAGAGATACAATCCCCACCTCGTATCCGAGTGGGACTCTTATTTGTAACCGACCTCCCTCTGCTATATAAAGGGAGGGGCGGGGGAACCGTATGGAGGGAACATCTCATTAGCGGATAGCTACCCACATATAATTCCAGAGCACAGGACTAGGGTATTATCTCCACCGTGAGAGCCCGAACCTGTATAATCCCGGTGTTCTTGTGCTACCATCGAAGTTTGGGTCCAGCGCGTAGCCCCCTTTTCATTATTGCCGACAACAAACGTCGACAGCAACTAGCATAAAGCTCAACTTGTTTATTTTGAGTGTTCTCAGATGTCGGGTTGCCCAAAGGCCCTCCTCGCCACGAGGGACGAGTAATAGACTAATTTGTGACAACCTTACCTTAGTTAACTATTTACTTGTTGATAGATATTTACATACACGAGTAATAGATCTTTGAAACATGATATTGACTAACATCAAAGCATAAAGGCTCATAATCGATATATAAGCATAAACTAACCATGAACAAAGAAGAGGAAGTTTTCAACTAAGCGGCATTTCAGAGCTCTAAGCATGAATGAATTGTCTACATTAAGCAATGTTTCAAGACCTAATCCATCCATACATACATATGATAATGTAGCTAACTTCCCTTAACCACCAATTGTTTTGCAATGTAAAGTCGGCATTGGCAAATATACAAAATAATTGTTGCCCATGCACACATCGGATATAAGATTTCAAGCACGTAATCTATTTCACAAATAGAAATTTCGCATAATCAAAGCATGCAAGATAATGAGCACAATCTCTGTTAAGGCATTGCTATAAGTTTATGATCTAGGAGAAATCAACCCGGTGTATGCATATGATTTGACTTAATGTAACCATATCAAGGTAACACAACTCAGATCACATCTAAAGGGTCGAGTGTGTTAAATGAGAATGCATAATCAAGCATATCATCAACACGATCCAACATTAATCATGATTTTAATAGCAAAGACAATAACACACTCAAGATGGCAAAGGCATTCACATAAAAACAACATGCAAGCACTAGATAGCCGACAAATGACAGGGAAACAATAACAAGGACAAATACCAAAGTAAGCTAACAATTAAAATAGAACGATTGCCCATGTAAAAAATAGCAGATTGTCACAAATTGTCTATTTCAGTCCCAACTCCTCACTGAACACTATCCCACATCCCACATGCTAGGTCCCCAAGCCAAAATTGGCTGGCCCCTTAGCATTCATCTGCACATTCACATGAAGAATCACTGGAACCCTAAGCCAAACGAATTGACTGGCCCCTTAGCACATTCACATTCACATTCAAACGAATCACTGGAACCCTAAGCCAAACGAATTGACTGGCCCCTTAGCACATTGCCCATGTAAAAAAGAGCAGTACCAAGGCGACGGCGGGGAGACGGTGGGGAGGTCGACGCGACGGCGGGGAGACGGTGGGGAGGTCGAGGCGACGGTGGGGCGACAGCGTGGAGGTGAAGGCGACGGTGGGGAGGCGACGGGGGCCGGCCTGAGTCGAGGCGACACGGCGGTCTGAGGCGAGCGAGGTGGCGGCGAGTCGAGTCGAGGCGGCGGGGGAGTTCACCGAGCGCGACAGCAATGTGGTCCGAGGCGCCGGCGGCGGGCGGGAGCTCCGAGGTGACGGGCAGAAAAGTGAGAGGAGGGCGCGAGCTAGGGTTAGGTGGACTGCAAAGTGAAAGGAGAGCGGTAAAAGTATATTTATAGGTGGATTATCACCGCCGGTTCAACAAAACAACCGCACCGATAGTATATTAGTGCTTGGGTCAATAATTACAACCGCAAGTGATAACGGAATATTATCGCCGGTCCATTTTACAACCGCAAGTGATAGTGGAATATTATCGCCGATCCATTGTACAACCGAGCAGTGATAGTGGAATATTATCGCCGGTCCATTGTACAACCCAAAGGATATCGGAATAGTAACGCCGCCCATATGTACAACCAAGAAGGATAGGCTCGCCAAATTCTATTAAATTTGATCCAAATTCTCTTAAAATTTTTGCAGCATACTATAGGACATCTAATATTTTATCTAAATATTTCCCCAAATTTTTATTAGGTTCTAAAATTATAAAAATCTGATTGCTAACTATTTTAATTGTTTTAATATTTGAAAAATCAAATAATGCTTGCAAATTGAACAACAAATGTGTCAAATTCAAACAAATTCAAGTGCAGTCAAAATCACAAAATCCAAATGCAAAGGACATGCTCATCTCCGACCAATTAAGTGAAACTTTCAATTTGATCAAAAGAAAGCATAACCTCAATAAATAAACATGTCGTTCATACAAAAGAAAGCATACATTTCATTACTACAACTAAGCTACGATTCGACCTTCGTTATGATCGCGCGTATGTATGTAGCTTCACATCGTCTTCCATGGTACTTAGGTCAACGCCCTTCCAAAAGGGGAAGCTCATCGAATTGGTTGTACTCTTCCTCGTCGACAACATTCTCAACTCCGATAATCCTTCTTTTTCCTTGAATAACCACGTGGCGCTCCTTGTTAGCCTGCCGCCATAAAGAAGATTTGTGTAATGTAATTAGCAAGCACGAATGGTTCTTCTCTCAGATCCGACGAGTTTGAGGTCCACGTAGTGATGCCCGTGATTTGTCGATATTCACGCCACGAAGTCTCGACCCATTGGCACCGAAGAGAGGGACCTTCAAAGGACCATAGTCAAGCTCCCAAATCTCTTCTATGAATCAGAGTAGGTTTGCCTATTTCCATTGTCATTCATAGGCATCTATACGGATACCGCTATTTTGATTGGTGCTCTTTTATCTTGGCGCCTTGTATAAAATGTAAAACCATGTATGTCGATCCTTGAATGTCCAAATTGTAGTTGACGCTCCTCGAGCCAACAATTTCAATTGAGTGCGATCTGTCTCAGACGCATCATGTGTCTACACAACCAATCGCCGAAATTATCTCTCGTGTTTCTCGCGAGCCAACCCTCGACCTCCCCGGGTTTGTTTTGGATAGCACGTTTTGTGCATGTCGACATACGGGCCACCACAACCGATTGTCCCAAACCGCTAAATGTGCTTGTGTAAATGAAGCTAGATTGCTAGTACGCATCGATTTTCGCCTAGTGTCCCTTTCCTGTAGCCTTCCTCATGCCGAGATACAGCACACCAATCGGTTTGAGATCCATATAATCGACGCAGAACTCAATGACCTCCTCGGTTCCCTCACCATCGGCAATGCTGACCTTCCTACGATTTGATTTAACATATTTCTTTGTAACCCCATGAATCTCTCGAAGGGTACATCCGATGTAGAACACGGGACCAAGAATCAGATTCTTTCACAATGTGAACAATGAGATGGACCATAATATCAAAAAAGATGGAGGAAACACATCTCAAGCCCGCATGCAGTGTGGACCACGCCTTCTCGCAGCCTTATCTAGTGTTAATGGATCGATGGCCTTCGTGAAATCGCTGAAGAATGAACACAACTTGATAATTGGGTCTCGGACTTTCTCCGCGTAACCCCCTAATTGCAATTGGAAGCATCTGTGTCATCATCACGTGGCAATCGTGAGACTTCATACCAATTAACTTTAAGTCTTTCATTCAGACTAGTCTCTTTATGTTAGCAGAGTAACCAGACGGAACTTTGATTCCGTGCAAGCATTCGCAAACGCTTAATTTTCTCTTTCTTGCTCAAAGTGTAGCAGTCGGGAAGGTACTTTTGCTCAGATCAATTTCTTCGTAATGCTCCTTCCTCGATTTCATATCTTTGAGGTCCATCCTTGCTTGAAGTGTATCTTTCGCTTTGCCGTGTATGTCCAAGAAGATACCAAGCAAGTCGTCACACACGTTCTTCTCTATGTGCATGACGCCGATATGCGTGTCGAACTTCCAGTGCCGCCAATAAGGTAGGATCCAAAATATCGATTTTTTTTCCACAAAGGAGCCTTATCCCGAAGTCGGAATAGATGTACCGCTGGCTCCTTTCCGTGAATAATTGTAAGATCCTTTACAGCCGCAAATATCTGCTTCCCAAAGTGATTCTTCTGAGCTAAGGCGTCTCCTTTGTCCCGTCAAAAGCTCTCTTATTATTGCGGTATAGGTGATCCTTGCGAGAAACCTACGATGCCGCATGTAAGCCATTTTTCATTGTTTTTCACCTTACGCTAGTCAGATATCCGCAATCGGACGATCCGTTGAAGCCTTTTGTCGTGCGCCCGACAGTTGCCAAGAGCAGATAATCATTAATGGTTACAAACAATAATGCCCGAGGATAAAGTTTTCTTTTATACTCATCCCATACCGCACACCATCGGTCCACAATATTAGAAGATCTTCAACCAATGGTTTGAGGTACACATCGATATCATTGCCGGGTTGTTCGGCCCTTGGATCAATAGTGGCATCATAATGTACTTTCGCTTCATGCAAAGCCAAGGAGGAAGGTTGTAGATGCATAAAGTCACCGCCAAGTGTCAGTGACGACTACTCATGTTGCCAAAAGGATTCATCCCATCCGTACTCAACCCGAACCTTATATTCTCACATCATATGCAAAGCGCTTATTTTTTCTGCCGATGTTCCTCCATTGCACGTAATCGCAGGTGTCCGAGCATTCCATCCTTCTTACGCTCTTCGCGTGCCATCGTAGCAATTGGGCATGCCTTTTGTTCGCAAACAATCGCTTAGACGGGATTATAGGAAATACCACACCACCTTCACGGGACACCTCTTCTTCTTACGCCCACCCGACATCTTCGTTCTCGATATCGTTGTCGTTGTTTTATACCGCTTTTGCTTTGCAAACAACATAAGCATCCATGTTCCGCAAACTCATTGCGATACAATATGCAATCGCTTGGACATGCGTATTCTTTGTACTTCCAATTCCAACGCGGATAACTGCTTGCTATTCGGCACGTAGTTGAAGGCAACACATTACTCTCGAAGCAAGTCCCCAAGAGACATAACTTACCAAGAAAGCTCTTATCGGACCAACCATTGCTTGTCTTCAATCGCAGAGGAAAGCACGGTAGATGCTTTCAGGCTCCTCCTTGCACTCGAAAGTACAATGGCGTAGAGTCCTCTACCATCTGTTGGAACTTTGAAACTCTCTTTCACTCGTGAAGTCCCTCCCCATCACGCAAAGATTTGATCTAGATCATCTTCGTGGGTATCAACGAACGATCTTCCATCACCGCCATATCGTTGTCTCCGCCATCTTCATTAATGTGTTGCCCTTCATGTACAATATCATCTTCATCAATGTGTTGCCCTTCATGTACAATATCATCTTCACCGTGCTCACCCAACAGTATAGCCACCTTGAAACCCCTTGAAGCAAGTGTGCACGATCGACTCTATGTTACAAAACATCTTCTCATTTTGCAATCAACGATGGACAACACATATAGTCCGCTTGGTTTCTCGACTTGTGTGCCGCAGCCCGCATTCGTAAAACAAGTCACACCAATAAAGAACTCGACCGCGACGGTCCGTGTCATACATCCACCTTCGGTCCATCTATAGTTAATTATATCAAACTACATTTCAAAGATATGAACAAACGATATCAAAATAATTTATTCTTTACAAGAGTCATGCATTGCTAATTAATTAAAACGATAAACACATTATAAGCACATAATCGCAAATAACAATATAATTGTAATTTGTTATGTAGTGCTACCTATTAAATTAAATTAATCTACAACAAACAAGCATATAATTGAATATAAGGATATATTTCTAAATAATTATTTATGTTCCAACTTTCATTATTGCAAAATCCATCTACCATTTCCCAAGATTTAAATATTCAACTAGCAATTCTCACTATTTATAATTGATCATCTAGCAATTTTTACTATTAAAATCCATATAACAAATTTTCATTAATTAAATTAATTACAATTATGCATAATTGTCCATCTAGCAATTTTATTACTTAAACATCCACTACATCACTAAAATGGATATGAATTTATCGCAAATAACAATATAATTGTAAATGATTAGTTTTACAAATACATCTAGCAATTTTGCCTATATAATACATCAAACCTTTTTCACTATTTAAATATCCATCTAGCATTTTTTAATTATTTACAAGATTTCTTCATTTCATTTTGTTATGTAGTGCTACCTATTAAATTAAATTAATCTACAACAAACAAGCATATAATTGAATATAAGGATATATTTCTAAATAATTATTTATGTTCCAACTTTCATTATTGCAAAATCCATCTACCATTTCCCATTATTTAAATATTCAACTAGCAATTCTCACTATTTATAATTGATCATCTAGCAATTTTTACTATTAAAAATCCATATAACAAATTTTCATTAATTAAATTAATTTCAATTATGCATAATTGTCCATCTAGCAATTTTATTACTCAAACATCCACTACAATATGAATTATAATTTATTCAATAATTTAGCTAGATCTTAATTTGAGCAAGACTGACATAAACTGCTCACACCGCACAATCAGCAATTATCAACGCCTATAGCACTCAGAAAGTAAAATTTTATGAAAAATATAACATACATCAAGTCAAGAACCTCGAAAAATTTTAATACAATTTTTCAAAGAAGAACTTCGCCAAGATAATACAGCCTCCTCTTTGTTACGCTTTCGAACGGAGAAGATGTCGATTCAATGAAAAATATAAATAAAATATCGACACAAAATTTCAAAAGACCTCTCCAGAAAAATACACCCGAGCAAAGAGCGCCTCTCTTCGCTTCTACCGGGAAATGAGTCGGTCAGTGAAGCTTGCTATATAAATAGCTTATCATTGCCGCTCACGAAGAACCGCAAAGCGATAAGGTCATATTACGCTGGAAAATACCTTATCATCTGCGGTTCTGCGCAGAACCGCAAAGGATAAGGTCATACTACGCGCCAAAAATTGCGCTCATGAAAATACATATCACCGCCGGTTTAATATACGAACGGCAAGAACTTTAAATATCACCGCCTACCGTAAGTTAAACCGAAGAATATATCACTAGGTTATATGTATCAACCGGCAAGGATAGTCGATTATCACCGCCGTTGGTAATACAAACCGCAAAGGATACTCAACGTCCAACTCCCGCCAACCAACCGTCGCAAGATGTTCTTTCCTCTCGCTGCTTGCCCATTCTCCGCCGCGCCAACCATTGCGCTTCACATTCCTCCGCCAATCGCTGTTCTTCCCATTCACAATCCACTCTTGTTGCGCTTCACATTCCTCTCGCCAACTATTGCTATATAATGCCACTATTGTTGCATGAATGGCAACCCCACACAATCCACTCTTGTTGCAAGAATGGCACCCCCAAGAAGCGCACGTGTTGGGCAAAGCCCCACTCCGTCAGCTAGAGAAGGAGGAGGAGAAGGAGGAGGAGGAGAAGGAGGCGGAGGAGGAGGAAGAGGGGCACGAGGAGGAGGAGGAGGACGACGACAGCGACGGTGGGTGAGGAATCTGCGGCGTTGGGGCAAGACTAACTCGCGACCGAATCGGATTCGGATGAGAAGGAGGATTTGCATCGCCGCACATCAAGCGGCAGCCCATGCGGCGAGGAGGAGGAGGTGGAGGACGCATTTAGTTTTGGATATAGGGCTTCGCGCCATTAGACTATTATAATTAGGACTAAATATGTAATGATGGACAAATTATGTTTTGTAATGTTATTTTAATTAATACATATCCCGCAAATTACAAATTTGCTTTCATATGTTCTGCTTTTTAACTAATTATGCTTTCATATGTTCTGCTTTTTTAACTAATTATGCTTTCATATGTTCTGTAAGTAGATAAATTACAATGTTTCTTATGTTCTCAGATCGAACTAATAATGGGGAACAAGATATCATCGTGCGGTTTATAGTAAAACCAAAGGAAAATGGTGTTATCACTACCGGTTTTACTATAGAACGGCAATAATAAATTACTACCGGTTTTACATATAAACCGGCAAAGGATATCTTCTTATCATGCCGGTTCTCTATTAAACCGCAATGATATTACCTCCATTCTCGCGAGAAATTGATACTATTCTTATCACCGCCGATTGAAGTTTTAACGGCAAGGATAATATTATCACCGCCGGCTGAATTTGAAACCGCGGTGATAATATTATCACCGGCTCGGACCTACCCGACAGCTGATGGGGGTCGCGATGAGGCAATGCAGTAGTAGTGTTAACTCTAAAACACTAAACAAATCAAAATTAAGTCTAACAATCACCCCTAATCTTGATTGCCTTTATTTTGCACCTCCACACCGGACTTCACAAGAGATGTGGGCTCGTCGTCCGTGATCCGCAATGGCAAGTCGCATCATTCCCTTCCTCACCTTCTTTGGCTTCTCGTGACTCATCCGCGAAATGACCAAACTCACCACGATTCATGGCAATGATCTTGGACTTGTCGAACCCGCCACTTCAGTACTTCTTGTCACCACTCTTGTTGTTGACGCTTGGCTGCCGAGGCATCGTGCGTTAATGCTTCTCTTCAAAGAACTATGGCCTCCCACTCTAAGCACGCGTGAGCAGCTGGCTCGGCGCGGCGCCACCAAGAACCTCTCCTCTTCCTTGTCACGTCGCGCCTTTGTAGACTCTCGAGCGCTCCGCAGCGCTCGACAACTTCCGCCAATCGACATCATTGACACATCCCCCATTGCTCAATGGTGCTCACAATGGGCGTGAACTTGTCGGGATGTAACGCAGAGCTTTCGACAACAGTTGTTCCTCCACTTTCGTGTCGAGAGTGCGATCTCGCTCACGGCGCTGGTCACCTTCAAAACAAACTCATTAACTTTTTCAGACTCACCCATGTACATGCCATCAAGCTCCCTCTTGAGGGTTTGTACTGGCCTTCTTGACGCGCTTCTTCACCCATGTTCATCTCCTTGAGAGCGCCCCATGCCTCCTTCGCCATCTCCTTCTCTGATATGGCTATCACCACGACCTCCCGACACAGCTTGGACAATGGCGGCGAGAGCCATTTGGTCCATCTTCTCGTCGCCGCCTTGCCCTCCACGGCGATCCACACGCCATGCAGAGACCTCCACCGCCCCTACGATCGGCTTCCGCTTCTTGGAGCGGTGCGTGGTCGGCGCTCTCGAGTTGGACGGGCGGCCTCGCTTGGTTTAGACCGAGCTTACCTTGGTCGAAGTCGTGTTTCAGCCAAGACGGCGTGCCGTCGTGATCCGCTGCATCGCTCCGCCATGCGAAAAAGCTTGTTGACGCCGAGCCTCAATGTGATCTCTGTGTCCTCGGTGAGGCGCCGATCACGGACTTCAACTTGAAGGCCTTGATGACGGCCTCGCGGAAATGCTCGGATCAGTTCCTCGTCGCGAATGAAACGCCGACAAAGTCGCAGAGCGGCTCGTTTCTGCCTTTGATGACACGATCCAGGTCCTTCTCCCTCCCCGGCCGCTCGTAACAACATTGAAAGTTGGAGCGAAGGGCATTATGGATTTGGCGCCACGACCTGAAGGAGCCAGGCTTCTGGTTGAAAAGGCAGGTCCTCGCGGCCCCATCCAGGATGGTCGGAAGGTAGTTTGCCATCACGAGCTCGTCCCCTCCGGCCGCTAGGATAGCAGTCGAGTAGATGGACAAGAACTCGTCCGGGTTCTTGGTCCCGCAAGGCCGATCAACAAGGGCTTGAACCGAGCTGCCATCGAACGCGACGAAGGCAGCTTGAGTACGCCATGCAGCCATAGGCCGGGACAGGTGCACGCCGGTTGAGGTCACGCCGACAAGATCCCTGCTGCTGCCGGACTCGGAGTCAAGGCTGGCCCGGCGGCCCGACCTCTTGTGGGAAAGACCATGGTGCCGAGCACGGGAATCACCTGGTTGGTAACGCAGGTGGTCCTGGACCCTGCGGCGCCTGGGCGGAATGTCCCGGGAGAGGTCCGCAGACCTGCTGCCAGTCGACTCGGAGTGGCTTGGCTCGGGCTTGGTCCTGGTTGGCGTGGTGCCCGTGGGACGGCGGCTCGTGTCAAAGCCTCGTCCCGAGCCCGTTGCTCGGGGGCTAACTCCTGCGCAGGAGGCGTTCGACGCGGCTGACGGCGTGACGTGTTATCATTACTTCTCTGGGAGCGGGTCCCCGAGTGTTGGCTTCGGTGCTGCGGAGGTGCGACCTCTGGTCGCGCACTCGATCGAAGTTCTTCGCCGTGGCTCGCCAAAGAGCTCGACTCGCCCCTATCGGGTTGGCTATGACCGAGCGATAGCGGAGGCGCCTCGGTAGGAGGGAGTCCGGGCGGCCTCGTAAGACGGCCGACTTCTCTCGGGCTTCACGGAGGGCGTGTTATGGCTTGGTTGATGGCAACTTCTTTGTTGGTGTTATGCCCTTGAGGCACTATATAGATGATTGTAACATGACTATGCTTATGAATAATAATATGATTATTGGTCCAATGAATGTATATCATTATATTGATCAGCAAGTATGTGACTTGCTTATGAAACTCTCTACTTATTGATATAATTTCGTAAGTATCTCGATCGGGTATCATCGTGATAGGACAACGATGAATAGATCAAGACATGTATTGATCGATGATTATGTTTCATAGATCATAGGATATGGAGATATCATCAATACATGTGAACTCATGATGAAGAACATGGGTTAGATAGACCCAAATGGGACATCGCGAGAATGTTACATTCTTATGTGTCATCAGCAGTATCTCATACATAGTGGATGTATGATCCTTAGACCTGAGATTGTCACATTCCCTACATGTGTAATAGTTTACCTTGGGGCCACCAAACGCTATTCCCTAACCGGATAGTTATAAAGGTAGCTTTCATGTTTGCTATGAAATGTGCAGAGGGAAGTGGGCAAATAAGATGGAATTTGCCACCCAAAGGTAACGGAGATATATGTCTAGGCCACTCGTGTGATATGATTAAGGAAGTGCATGGCCATGCCGTGATTGAGAAGTCAATCACAACTTATTAATATATCACGGATACGAGATGGATTGAACTATCAAAGGATGACATACTTCGCCTTTGAGTTCGATCTTCATATAGTTTGGCAAAGGGATTATTACATGAGTACTTTTGAAAGGTTCTATCCGATTTGATCATATGCGTTTGGGAGTTGGCATGCTCGCAAGGAACCGCCCTACTATTGGATTGGAAAAAGGGTTTTTCAATCTATGTCCAAATGTACATGAACCTGCTGTGGTCACACACTTAATCTGGCCGACGCATTAATTCGGATTGATCCGTAATTAATGGACCTCGTGGGCTTAACGCTACCGATGGGCCCCGCTTAGGGTTTCAGAGCGTGGCTATATAAGGAGAGGAGAAGGGTGGGCGGCATGCTATTGCTCACGCCCGTAACCCTAGCCTCCACCTCTCATTGCCTTTTGCCGAAGCGACGCGGTGCTTGCATCACGACGCACGGCGCTCCATCCCGGACGGTGGATCGCCTGTGGTGACGCCGCCATTATGCGGTGTGGTGAGGACGATCCACGGCGAGGACGATCCGCAGCGAGGATGATCCACGGCGAGAACGATCCGCAGCGAGGACGATCCGTAGCGAGGACGATCCGCTGAGGACGATCCACTACACCAACGCGCTGGCGATTCCGAATCGCTGCCTAGTGGTAATCCAATCGGATCCTTTCTTGCGAGTAGCTTTTCCGGTTATGCGGTAGAAATTTTAATTTGTGCTAGCGTAGCATACCGCGCTCCCCAACAAAGGGTATCAAAGCCATCTCGCGAGATTTGTGATCCGGATGTTACATATGTGATATGGGGATAGTAGATTAGATCTATTACATGTTCTCGCCGATTCATGTGATGAATTGGTGGAGGCGCTATCGGCGAGATCGATCGGTTTAGGGTTTGTGGGAAGTGCAATCCGATTCAATCTTGATTTGGGTGAGTCCGCTCATGGTACGACGTTGTTCTTACGGCCGGGTTACCGCCATCGTGGATTACGCATCGCGACCATATGGGACCAAGCCAATCGATTGAATCGAGAGGAAGTGCAATCCGATTCAAGCTTGATTTGGGTGAGTCCGCTCATGGTACGACGCTGTTCTTACGGCCGGGTTACCGCCATCGTGGTCTACGATCGCGACCATATGGGACCAAGCCAATCGATTGAATCGATTAGGTCAATTTGATTGATCCATGGAAATTTTGAGGACGTTTTCCTTTGGCGTAAGACATGCCTTGACCCGCTCATAGGGCGCCGCCCTAGACTCTAGGCCATGCTGCCCTTGAATCCCGCCTGTGGGCGCCGCCTGGAACCCCGACACCATAGAATCGCCTTTATTTAACTCTTTTGCAGGATGTTATATGTGAAATAGTATGGCCTATGTGTATGTGATGCATGTAACGCTTACATGGCTCGTGGTGTGTCAAGCCATAAGGCTATTTCATTATCAAAGTTGTATAACGGCCTGTGTCGACTTGTGATGTTTGAAACCTTCATGTAAATTTCATTATCAAAGTCTGTAAGGAGTTGCATCTACAATGATGAAAATGATGGCAATCAAGCATGATGGCTAGGTGAACAATCAAGCAAGATGGCCAAGTGGACCAACAAGCATGATGATGAAGATCCTAATGCTAAAGGCCATACTATTTCACATGCCTTAATCTTGATTTTTCGTGGATGTGTGGTTAATCCTTGCTATTTTCTTTATGCTCATTGCATGTGATGCCATGTTCATAGTAGATATTGTTCAACCCCATAGTTAAATAAATTTTAAATCAAATATGTCCACCCTATTGTTGCACCTATCAAGAATTTAGATCATCATTGATATGACTGCCAAAGTAGTATATCAATGACTATCTTAATAGATGATAGGGATGTGTTGGACACATCACGCATAACATTGGTAGATTTAATCAAGCTATCAAAATGGTTTTGGGCTTGAGGACATAAGTGGTTGAGTTTTGATTTCAGTAATGAAGGAACAAATACAAGACAATTGGTGTCTAGGAAAACACACATGAGGCTAGGTTTCTTAATTGGCACCAAATCGGAAGTGCTCCTCCTCATGTGAGCCCTAGGGCAAGTTGACTGGCCATGAGTCGAGTTGATTTGAGTCATTCATTACTTGTTTTCATGCTCAACCAACAAGAGTTACATAAGATGTAATTAGCAAAGATGTTGCTTACCTATGTCATTAAATCTCTAGCAAGTGATGCCAAAGCTCACTAGTGTTTGATGAATATGGATCTTGAATACTCACTATGTGTCCATAAAGGGGCATATGATAGAGTGTCTTTTATTAAAATGTTTAATGAAAATTTACATAAACATAGTGCTTAGAAACTTTGCATGTTTTTGTTGTAGTTCAATGGCACCTGCTACTCCTTCCGTTGGACCCGGTTTTGCTTTTGAGATCGGTTTTGGAAAAGGAAAAACTTAATGGGATAAATTTTGTGGATTGGTATCGCAACCTCGAGAATTGTTCTCAAGCATGAAAAGAAAGACTATGTTCTAGAGAGTCCAATTCTCGATGAACCAATGTAAAATGCTTCTCGCAATGATAAGGCCGAGTATGAAAAACATGTTAATGCCTCTCAGAGGTCACTGCCTCATGCTTGTCACCATGGACTCGAGCTTCAAAAGCAATATGAGGATCAGATGCTTACAATATGATTGTGGGCTTAAAGGACATGTTTGGGAACCAAGCAAGAGCCGAGAGGTATGGTATCTCTAAGCTTTTGTTTGCTTGCAAGTCGGCCGAGGAAGTCCGGTCACCTCATGTAATCAAAATGATTGGTTACATTGGGAGATTGAAAAGCTCGATTTTCCCTTAGCCTTGGTTTGGCTACGGATGTGATTCTCCGCCTCCGCCTCAGAGCTTTGAGCCGCTCATTATGAATTTTCATATGAATAGCATGGAGAAGAGCCCTGACCGAACTACATGGGATGCTCAAGTCTGCCGAGGAGAGCATAAAGAAAAACCTAATCATGTGATGATGGTTCAGAAACTACCGCCTTCAAGAAGAAGAAGGCTAAGGCCGGGAACAAAGGAAAGGGCAAGGGCAAGGGTCAAGTTGAGATCGCAAGTCTCAAATCTAAGCTTGAGAAGCTTAAGATTGGCCCTAAACTCGATGCTCAAGGCTTCTATTGCAAGAAGTTAGGACATTGAAACTAAATCGTATGCGGCACTGGCAGATAAGAAGAATGGAAGTGTGACTTCCACTTCGTATTCATGTTGTAGAAATTAATCTGCTACTTCTAATCTTGCCTCTTGGGTATATGATACCGGATCGGTTGCTCACATTTGCAATTCGATGCAAAATGATAAAGAGTAGAGACTTGGCAAAAGGAGAAGTGGATCTTCGTGGGGAATAAAGCAAGAGTTATGCTGCTTGCCATTGGCACCTACCCATTGCATTTGCCTTCGGATTAATTTTAGAACTCAATAATTGTTATTTTGTTCCATCTTTGAGTAGAAACATTATTTCATCTTCTTGTTTGGAACATGAAGGTTATGATTTCGAATAAAGAACTTTGTTTGTTCGATATTTTTGAATGATATGTATTATGGCCGATGCCCCATGGTAGATGGGTTGTACGTGCTTGAACTCAAGAAAAACCATCTACAACATTAATGTGAAAAGGCTTCGCCCAATGATGTGAATCCTACCTTTTATGGCATTGTCGCTAGGCCACATAAATGAGAAGTTTATGAAGAAGCTCCATGTCGATGGACTTCTAACCTCATTTGATTTTGAATCATTTGAAACATGTGAGTCTTGTTTACTTGGCAAGATGACAAAAGCCCCTTTCATGTGTTTTGGTGAAAGGGCAAGTGAGTTGTTGGCCCTTGTACATACGGATGTATGTGGACCAATGAGCTCTAGTGCCGAGGTGGGTTTCAAGATTTTGTAACTTTTATCGATGACTTTAGTAGATATGGATATATCTACTTAATGAGGCATAAATCGAAACCTTTGAAAAGTTCAAAGAGTTTCGTAACTAAGTACAAAATCAACTTGGCAAATCAATAAAACACTTACGATCGATCGTGGTGGCTAATACTTGAGCCAAGAGTTTGGTGATCATCTAAAGCAATGTGGAATCGTTCAAGAACTTACTCCGCCAGAACGCCTCAATGGAATGGCGATCCGAACGACGGAACCGAACTTTGTTAGACATGGTTCGGCCAATGATAAGCCAAACAGATCCGCCATTGTCCTTCCGGGGTATGCTCTAGAAACAAATTGCTCACTTTAAACAGGTTCCATCAAAAGCCGTTGAGAAAACTTCATATGAGATATGGATCGGAAACGCCCTCATTGTCATTTCTCAAGATATGGGGATGTGAGGCTTATGTAAAACGCTTGCAATCGATAAACTCGCACCTAAATCGAAAAAATGCTTCTTTGTGGGGTATCCTAAAGAAACAAAAGGATATTACTTTTACAAAAGGGATGAAAACAAAGTGTTTGTTGCTCGAAACGGTGTCTTTCTAGAGAAAGAGTTTCTTTCAAAAGGAGTTAGTGGGAGCAAGGTGCAACTTGAAGAAATTCGAGAACCATCAGAAAATGTTTCAACTCCCATTGAACCTTCACTTGATGTACAAGATGTTGTACAACCTGTGGAAGAGACACCAGCCCCACGTAGGTCGGGGAGGCCGCGTCATGAACCCATAAGATATGGACATGACATATTATTATTGGATAATGATGAGCCTACGACTTATAAAGAAGCAATGATGGACCCAAACTCCAAAAATGGCTTGGAGCCATGAGATCCGAAATTCAGTCCATGCATGACAATCAAGTTTGGAACTGGTTGATCCTCCTCATGGTGTAAAAACCATCGAGTGCAAATGGATTTTCAAGAAGAAAATAGACATGGATGGAAATGTTCAGATTTATAAGGCACTACAGGCAAAGGGTTTCAAACAAGTTCAAGGAGTTGACTATGATGAAACTTTCTCACCGTAGCCATGCTTAAGTCCGTGCGGATCATTTTAGCTATTGCTGCATATTTTGATTATGAAATATGGCGATGGATGTCAAAACAGCTTTCCTTAATGGGAATCTATCCGAGGATGTATACATGATACAACCTCAAGGTTTTGTTGATCCTAAATATGCTAATAAGGTATGCAAGCTTCAAAGATCCATTTATGGGTTGAAGCAAGCATCTCGGAGTTGGAACATTCGCTTTGATGAAGTAGTCAAAGGATTTGACTTCATAAAAATGAAGAAGAGCCTTGTGTTTACAAAAAGGCCAAAGTGGGAGCGCACTTGTATTTCTTATCTTATATGTGGATGACATATTATTGATCGGGAATGATATTCCTATGCTTGAAGACGTTAAGACTTCGTTGAAAAGAGTTTCTCAATGAAGGACTTGGGAGAAGCATGTTATATCTTGGGCATAAAGATCTATAGGATAGATCAAAAGGTTGATTGGATTAAGCCAGAAACGACATTGACAAGGTATTGAAGAGGTTCAATATGCATGAATCCAAGAGAGGATTCATGCCAATGTCACATGGCATAAGTCTAAGCAAGAATCGTGTCCTTCGACAACCGATGAGCGAGACAGATGAGCAAGATACCATATGCTTCGCTATTGGGTCTATTATGTATGCCATGATCTCAGACGCTACCAGATGTCTCATATGCTCTAAGTGTCACGAGCAGATACCAAGCGGATCCCGTGATGGTCATTGACGTACCGTGAAAAACATCTCAAGTACTTGAGAAGAACTAAGGATATGTTCCTAGTTTTTGGAGGTGAGGAAGAACTGTTGTAAAGGGTTACACCGACGCAAGCTTCCAAACCGACAAAGATGATTTCGATCGCAATCCGGTTCAGATTTACACTAAATGGAGGAGCGGTAAGTCGAAGAGTTCCAAACAAAACACGGTGGCCGACTCTACAATGTATAGAGTACATTGCGCTTCAGAGGCCGCAAAGGAAGTCGTGTGGATAAAGAAGTTCATCTCGTAACTTGGTGTGGTCGCTAGTGCCTCTAATCCAATGGACCTCTATTGTGATAATAGTGGTGCCATTGCACAAGTTTAAAGAGCCTCGATCACATCGAAGTCCAAACACATACTCCGACGCTTTCACCTTATTCGCGAGATTGTGAATAGAGGTGACGGAAGATATGCAAAGTACATACGGATGCTAATGTGGCTGATCCGCTGACAAAGCCTCTTCCATGCCTCTAAGCATGAGGCGCACACAAGGTCTATTGGTATTAGATGCTTAATTGATCGACTCAAGTGCAAGTGGGAGATTGTTGGTGTTATGCCCTTGAGGCACTATATAGATGATTGTAACATGACTATGCTTATGAATAATAATATGATTATTGGTCCAATGAATGTATATCATTATATTGATCGCAAGTATGTGACTTGCTTATGAAACTCTCTACTTATTGATATAATTCGTAAGTATCTCGATCGGGTATCATCGTGATAGGACAACGATGAATAGATCAAGACATGTATTGATCGATGATTATGTTTCATAGATCATAGGATATGGAGATATCATCAATACATGTGAACTCATGATGAAGAACATGGGTTAGATAGACCAAATGGGACATCGCGAGAATGTTACATTCTTATGTGTCATCGCAGTATCTCATACATAGTGGATGTATGATCCTTAGACCTGAGATTGTCACATTCCCTACATGTGTAATAGTTTACCTTGGGGCCACCAAGCGCTATTCCCTAACCGGATAGTTATAAAGGTAGTTTTCATGTTTGCTATGAAATGTGCAGAGGGAAGTGGGCAGTCAAGATGGAATTTGCCACTCCAAAGGTAACGGAGATATATGTCTAGGCCACTCGTGTGATATGATTAAGGAAGTGCATGGCCATGCCGTGATTGAGAAGTCAATCACAACTTATTAATATATCACGGATATGAGAGATGGATTGAACTATCAAAGGATGACATACTTCTCGCCTTGAGTTCGATCTTCATATAGTTTGGCAAAGGGATTATTACATGAGTACTTTTGAAAGGTTCTATCCGATTTGATCATATGCGCTTGGGAGTTGGCATGCTCGCAAGGAACCGCCGCCACTATTGGATTGGAAAAAGGGTTTTTCAATCTATGTCCAAATGTACATGAACCTGCTGTGGTCACACACTTAACGGGCCGACGCATTAATTCGGATTGATCCGTAATTAATGGACCTCGTGGGCTTAACGCTACCGATGGGGCCCGGCTTAGGGTTTCGCCGCGTGGCTATATAAGGAGAGGAGAAGGGTGGGCGTGCATGCTATTGCTCACGTCCAGAACCCTAGCCTCCACCTCTCATTGCCCTTGCCGAGCGACGCGGTGCTTGCACGCGACGCACGGCGCTCCATCCCGGACGGTGGATCATTGTGGTGACGCTGCTACTACTGCGGCGTGGTGAGGACGATCCACGGCGAGGACGATCCGCAGCGAGGACGATCCACGGCGAGAACGATCCGCAGCGAGGACGATCCGTAGCGAGGACGATCCGCGTGAGGACGATCCACTACACCAACGCTGGCGATTCCGCGAATCGCGCGCCTAGTGGTAATCCAATCTCGTGATCCTTTCTTGCGCAGTAGCTTTTCCGGTTATGCGGTAGAAATTTTAATTTGTGCTAGCGTAGCATACCGCGTTCCCCAACACCGCACCATCCGGACGAGCGTCTTCAGGGGTCTGCGGATCACGGTCTTCCGCGTCTCTCTCGGCGCCTTGACCGTCCGCCACCAGAACGTGTTGCTCGAGCGACGGCGGCGAAGGCGTGAACAGGGACACGGAGTCGGAGTCCGTGCTCGAGGAAAATCCATCGATGAAGGACGCCATGCTCCTGGGATCCTGGTGTCGTTCCTGTGAAAGAGCAAAACAATCGGGCCCCACGGTGGGCGCCAGCTGTCGACGATCGGGATCGCCAACCGCAAGAAATGAGGTGGGGGTCGATGTGTTATGGGACCCGAGCTGCGTTTCGCTCAAACGAAGGAAGAGAACAGGCGTGATGATGGTCGGAGCAAGACGACAACGAGCACGAGACAAAGGTTTATATCGCCGAGCCCCCGTGAAGGTATGGGGCTCTATTCTCGGCCGCCTTTGCGGCGGTGATTCTTGTTATATGGGTGTACTGAGTAAAGGTTTACAACTCAAGACAAGAATGGTGATTCCTAGCTCGAGCTACCGTGTGTGTCTTTGGTTGTTCTTGGGTTTTTGTAGCTCACACGCCCTGGTCTTTATACTCCTTCGCACGCAATGGCCGGAGCGATCCTGAAGGGCCTTCATGCACCTTGAGGGTGGCAAGAATCGCCTCAACATGCCGCGACTCGAGTCATCCCCACGACTCCGCTCTCGTAATCACTACCAAATGCTAGATCCAGAATTCTAGGGCGGACAGGCTTAAACGAGACCCCGCCGAGCTCGAGGTCGTCTTGGGGTCGAGCTCAGCACACCGCGCCGAGGTCGAGTGCCTCAGTGCGCACCCAGGTCGTGGTCGGGGCCTTCCGAGCGTGGGGATCCGTTGACCGCACGCCGGCCGGTCAAGGAGTACCCAGCCCTCGTCAGCTAGCCCCCGAGGCTCTAGGTCTGAGGAACCTCAGACTACCTCGAGCCTTATTCCCGAGACTAAAAACCTTCAGAGGTCTTGACTCCTTGGTCGAGGCGGGCGGAGACCACAAGGCAAGTCTTTTGGCCTCGACACCTGGCGACCTTCAGACTTCTCGATGTTGGTACGGATGTGAACGGTTGGCGGGCACCTGGCGACGTCCCAACTCTGAGCCCTACTTGCGCCCGTCAAATCGCGGTTGGCACGCCTTTTGAGGCGCCGTGGACTGGATTTTACTGCGTCGCGGTTTATAAACCCAGCACCACATCTTCATCGAAAAAGCTCTCGCTCTTGCGCCCTTCGTTTTCCAAGTCCTCCCGCCCGAGCAAGGTCCTCCTCTCCCCTCAGACCAACAAGCCACAACCGCCATGACCAAGTTAGGAAGGAGCACTCTGTCAGACTCGAGGATGAGGGAGCTCGAGTCCCTCGGGCAGCTGGATCCGCTCATATGGCGGCCGCCAGTAACGAGACCGAGCCAAGACCCAAGGACGACGAGATCGCTCGCGACTAAGCACTACGCCTCTTCGCTTATGAGGCCGGAGAGTGAGTTCGTCATGAAGGTCCTCTCCACCATGCGACATCGAGCTCATCAATCTGTGCCAAACTCCGTTCTTCTCCTCACCATCTTTTCCCATCTATGCAAGGGGTTCCCGGGATTCTCCCGACCCTCGCTCTTCTTTCAGATTTCAGCCTCTTCCGCTTCGGGAAGGACCCGTGGTCGGATGTCTCTACTTCCTACCGCGGTCGGGCTCAAGTGGGCCTTCCCAAGTTCCAACTCGGATTCCCTTGGCCCGTGGAACGAGCAGCCGGTTCTACTCAAGAGAGGCGAGACCGGACGCCGATGTTCAAGGGACCCCATCGCCAACCGCAAGAAGGAGACTCGAGCGGACGACCTCGAGGTCGACGAGGAGGCCATCGCCTCATTCACATCTGCGCCATCGCGCTGTCTCAACGGCAAAGCGACGCTAACGATTTCTGCGAAACCGCAGGTCCCTCTAGACGGAGGGAGCACCTTCTTCGAGATCGAGGGGGCGACGACCACCCACGAGGGCACGCCTCGTAAGTCTTCTTGCCCCAAGGTCCAGCTTGCGACACCCTCCGATCTTCTTGATGACCACTTGTCTTGCAGCTTCAAAGAATCTCGGTCTCCGCCAGGATGGTTGAGATGTTTGGGAAGCTGGCGCACGAGTATGTCATCGGCAACCCCGTCCCGAAGAATGTACTTCGTCGAAAGGACGAGGTAAGTCACCCGACCGAGCGCTCGAGTCTTTTGCCCTCGAGCCCCTTCCTGACAATGACAAATCTTCTGACTAGCAAGCTTAGGCTGGGTACCACTAAACTAGCCACTATTTTACATGTATCATTCCCGGGTGAACCATAATTACGTGAATACTCTCGGAGAAACGTCTAACTCATCGTTTCCATTATTGCTTTTTCATTCCAATACTCTGTATACTAATGCATCAACTAATTCTGCTTCTATTTCTTTTGGGCAAGGAAACCTTACACGAAATTCATCACTAATCTCTTTGCTTTGCAAATATGGTTACAATATTGCACTAAGTAAGCTCATGACTCCCGATTTTTTTTTTGATTTAGCATTGTCGCTAGGGCTTTGATGGGGACAGAGTTGGAATTGACTTGAACTAACGCGATGGCTTCCTTTGAGGGCATTTACTGACAAAATGCTCGGACTTATGGTAGATATGGTAGAGTCTATGATGAACTTTCTTTCTTGGTTATTTGTTGATTGGAACAGTATCTTTTACCTGAACGCCTTTTTCTTCGATTGGTTCTCTAGACAAATTTCTTCCGCAATTTCACCGCTCACTCTTAGCGTTATGTATCGAACTGGGGTAACTTCCAGTATATCCACGGCTTCTAAAGGCGAAATATTTACTTAAAATGTTGGTGGACGACTCTTTATAACTTCTAATAACCTTGAGTCAATACAAGGATTATTAGTAATGGTTCGAGATGCTTTGCTGGCATTAACTTGATTAGTCCTATTCTGTATTTGATTCATCATTGCCTGTATTAACTGAGTCTGATCGGCCAAAAACTCTTTGAAACTCTACGAATCTATCGGTGGTGACGGTTGAAAAACTAATACATCCTTGGAATTTCTATTGAGTCGGTTTTCACTTTTACTGACTTTATTGCTATCACTTAATCAGAACCATCTGCTTGATTACTTACAGGGGTTAAGTGAGAGAGAAAATAGCATAGGTAAGAAGCAAGAATCCTAATATAGTGAAGATAGGTTTAACCCAATAACTTTAGACAATCAATATTAATAACTTGGTATCGCTGCTTATATAAGCCTAAAAGCTTTGCAACGATAACGCACACTCAAAGAATCAAGAAGAACCAATTCAACCTAAACACGAAAACTACCGCTACATGGGCGACACTTATCTTAGGAAACGCGACTCCTACACATGAGTCTCTCATCGCTACTTGAAGCACTTGAGTCTTTCTAACTCTTGGTACACTCCTTGATCCGCTTCTTCCATGAGCTTGATGATTCCTTCTGTCATGATCATTACGGAGCCGCAGCACTCGATTTACATCTCCTAAAGTGTGGTATATCGCTTTTACTCAAGATAACTCAGGTAAGATTTTTAAATCAATTTAGCAGAGGTAAGAGAAAGAAATTTCAGCAAAGGAAAGAAAAGAATTTTGGGTAAGAATAGAAATAGAAAAATGAGATAAGTCAAGAGTATGTTATTCTTTCAGATTAGGTCTCTTACTTTAGAAAATAATTTTGAAGGACCTATAGAGACGACCAACTATCTAGGGCCAAGACCTATAGTCAAGATGGCTCGATACCACTTTTGTCAGACCCGAATGTGCGAATCCGACCCTCAGGTGTATCGTGACTAGTCCAGATCACGCTTAGTGCACACAAAGCTCAACATTAGTGAATATCACAATCATACACACGTAAATAAGATAAAAGACATAATATATTAAATATTACCGGTTGAATGACCTTATGGTCAACTTACTTAACAATGCCTCACAAGGTGAACAACAAATTGAATCGCGCAATGAATGAAGACGAGGTAACCCTCAAGATACCACAGTAACCCACTGTGCTCGCACCCTAAACATTCGCCTCTCCATGGTACTCCTTCTTCAACACCGATGATGTTTGTAGGCAAGGGTGAGTACACCAACACGTACTCAACAAGTTGTGCATGAATGCAATCCTATCATAGCTATATGCGTGCTTATTCCAAAGGAATGCTAAGTGGTTCATTTGCAACTCAAAGATTTAAAAACAAGTACAAGATATAGATTAAAATGACAAGAAACAAATAACAAGAATAAATAGATTCAAGATTTCTCAAGTAAACCAAGTTTTCTCATCCTAAGTCAAGATTCAACCTCCCATGGCAACCTGCCATCCATCCCAAGTTTTATTTTGCAAAAGTCTAAACCCTAGTTGACCGAGGCAAGACTAACCAAAAACCAAATGCGACCGCCCAATTGCCACTCTTGGCCCACCAAAAATTAAATGCGACCGCCCAATTGCCACTCTTGGCCCACCAAATGCCAAATGCGACCGCCCAATTGCCACTCTTGGCCCACCAAAAACCAAATGCGACTCAATTGCCACTCTTGGCCCACTGTAAAACAATCTTGCCACTTGCCTCGCTTTAAATCATTTTTCCCATTCAGCTTGGTTACCAAACACCACGTGCTCTTCACAAATCAACATCGCTATGCGACTCACTGCCACAACAACTCAATCTCTTTGTGCGATAAACACATGGCCCACAAGTTATTATCATAGTTCCATATTCCATTAGTCAAGATTAATAAACAATATTCCATGAGTATGTGATGACGTGGTAGGGCTAAGCATCTCTAATTCGGTCTAACCACCCATGTTGATTTTCTATTAACCAACTATAATTAACCAACCTAGGGTAACAAGTGGATCATGGCATACAATTTAACAAGGTAGGGTGTAATTCAAACGGTACGATAGCTAATCCCAAACTTATGTTGAAATCATTTGTACACATAAAATAACAAGTGATAAGGTAAATCAAAATAGCATGCAATCTAGTTTATGGGTGCAACATGATCAAAGCACAATTTTCCTTGCTTAAGCTCCTGGTATTGCTCTGAAGATTCCTTCAAATAATAATCCTTCTTCACGACACCTTGCTCAACTTAACGCCTACGCTAATCGAGAAGAAATAGCAAATAAACACCAAAAACCAATAGCAAATGAACTCAAAAATCCAGATAAAAACCATCATTGGATATATCTCAATTTTATAAATTTTTAGAATTCGAATCACCCAAATCGGATTTCATATGGAAAAGCTATAGCATTTAGAAGTTTAGAAAATAAACTAAATTCTGGAATTGGAAATTCTAAATCTTTTCGAATTATTTTTATAAAGAAAATCCGAATTTTCCCACCCCGGCTTGCACGGACAAAACGTGGCGAAATCTAGACTGATGAAATTCAATCTAACGGTTACGGTTAAATCTACTACGTGGCCTAATATCAATCGCTCGACTTAAATCCTACGGTCGATATTTAATCGGAGACGCTTACCGATTCCGAAGTGACGTGGACGAATTCCGTGTACTCGATTAAGATCCAACGGCTGACGAAGCTCCCGATCAGCGATGAAGCGACGGCGCCTTGAATTCACCGGAGACGAAGATAACAACCTCGGTGACAACTCGGCAGCGCGCGCTCGGAAATCTCCTGATGATGCTGCGACTTCGCAATTTTTCCTTGACGATGCGACTTGCTCAGCGCTCACGATTTTTCTTGCCGCCTGCTTCTTTCTGGCCACTTGTACTTTTGGCGACGCCCGCACTCCTCGGCGAAATCCTCCGTTCGCCGACATGACTCGCTCGCGACTTCCTCGATTTCCTGCCGCTCGCTTCTGTCTTCGGCGACACCTGCACACGGCTTAAATAGCCCCCGCGCGCGTACCACTTCCTACCTGAGCCGGACTTCGTGTCCATACGGGACTCGGCAACGCTCGCGGAAATTCCAAATTGGTGACGCCCAGCTGTCCTTCCTTTCCCGCGCGTTAGGACTCCGAGTACATGCCAAATTCGGCCACGCATTCCTACGCTCCCGCTCGGAAAGTCTCCTGAACCTTCAAGGCGCAGGCACCAGCGCATGAGTTTGAGTTTGGATCGGTCACGCGTGGTGCTCCTGCCGAACAAAAGTCCCCGCTCGCGATAGCTCTTGGCGCCGCGTGGAAGTCAAGTCAGTCGCACGTCGCATGGCTTCACGTCTCCACGGTTTGAATACAGGGTCTTGCTTGATCCAAATTCACGTGGCCACGTCGCTCCGATTTCCTTCGATCGGGACTCGATCGAATTCCTGATGAACACGTCAGCTTCAATGCCTCAATCCCCATCGGAACAAGGCGGCAACCGAACTCTTCTCCACGTTGTCACGAGCAGAATTCCTTGGTCCAGACGTCCGAGACGCAGCCTGCTACGAGAGTATCTTCGGTCGAGATTTATTCGGTGAAACTTGACCGGACACGACGCTTGACTTCATGCCATCTCGAGCGATGGATCAGCTACGACGTGCTTCTAGAATCAACGGCCTGCTTCGCTTTGGGTTTCCTTTTCCCTTTTTTTTCTTTCAATTAAAATTAATTTCGTTTATTCTAGGCTATAGTAATTAAAAATCTAGTAAAACTCTTAAGAGTACTTTTGAGACATTTTGAACCCGAATAACATATTTTCAGTCTAACTTTATATTAATTTATATATATATAACTTAGTTTCTACAAGAAGCCAAAATACTTATTTGAAAATAAATCCAAATAAACTGGATAAAAGTCCAAGGAACTCCGAGAATCGCAAACATGCATAAATGGCGAATAAACACTATTAACCAAATATGAATGAAAATTTAGGATGTTACACGCAAGCGCGGCGCCCCCTCGGCATCGGGGCAGCAAGACCTTCGCCGACCCTCGGCGAGAAAAAGACTGGTGACCCAGGTAAGCCCCCGGCACCCCGGTCTGCGCCGCCCCCTTCGTATCTTTCTGGCTTAGAGTATGCTTTTGATCGCAGACCTTGAGTGCCCGAGCTCAAAACTTGCCCGTTTTGACGATGGCTGTTGTCCAGGGCGAGTCCGAGTCCGAGGAGGAGAACGCCTTCGAGCTGGTCCCGCGTCGCGATCGTCGCCGGACACGCACTCCTTCGGGCCAGCCCTTGGTCAGCGAATTCTACCAAGGGTTCAACGACTCGTCCAAAGAGAACGAACCCGCGGACAGTGGGGACTACGACACGGGCGAGGCCCACGACTCAGATGCTGTCGGCGAGCTTCCCGAAGCCTCCGTGAGGGAGGATACTCAGGACCTTGAGGCCACAATTGAGGTGGCCTCCAAAACTCCACCGGCCACGGTCGCCCCGGGCGTTGAGGCCGTGACCCCGCCGGTCACCGGGCGACGGGTTATGGAGTTCGCAGACCTCCCGGCCGCGGATCTGCGCTGAAGGCCGAGGTCGCGCATCCTGTGCCACGAAGGTTGTGAATGCCGAGGCGGACCCGGCTGCCATCCCCTTGGCACCGGAGACGGGCGGGGCCCCAGCCGTGGAGATCGGGGCTGGTGCTGCCGCTAAGCCCTCCTCCGTCGACGGCTCTGACCCACTGGAGGAGGCAGCGGATAACCAAGCCGCCCCCGAGGCGGGGACTCAGAGTCCCGGCCCAAGCGCGCCATTGGTGGTCGTGGTCGACCCCGGCACTGGCATGGCGATCGATGAGGAGGAGGAGATCCCTTGCGATCGCATTGATGGTCGCGAGGAATTCATCCGCGCACGCCTAGAGGGGTGTCTCCGCGAGGTAAGGGTCTCCCCCACACTTCGTAGCTCGTGGTTTTGATGGAAGACGCGGTGCTACTCTAGCCGAAAACAAAATTTTTCTACCGCGATCACCCAGGAATCATGCGAGTCAAAGGTCATGGAGCATTACCCTTGGAGCACGTTAGCAGCGGAAGTAGAGTGGGTGAAGCCTCCCGCTGCGGTTCAAGCATCAGACGTAGTCGAACGCACTCCGACCGCCGCCGAAAGTGCTCGCGTGATCGCCGAGTGCTCGCCGAGTGGTCGCTGACCGCCGAGTGCTTGCCGAGTGATCGCCGAGTCCTTGACGCTCCTCGCCGTGGGTGCACGACGCAGCGGATGTAGATGTGCACGCGCAGGTTGGAGAGGGTGAAACCGATCGCCGATCGCTGCCGAGGACAGATGCAACGGCGCCTCTACAGATCCACACGCCCAGGGTGGAACGTCAGGCGCCGGCAGTGCTAGCACCACGCGCTGACGGCTAGGGTTTCGTCAGTAGAGGTCGATGGCTAGGGTTTCGTGGTGGGGAGAACCTTGTGGCAAAGACACCCCATGCCCCTTTATATAGAGTGCACTAACGGCCTTCTACAATAGAAGCCCATTAGGACTCACGCTAATGGATCTTCTACAAGAGAAATCCATTAGGACGCCAGAGATCCAAACCGTGTAAACCCACTAATGGATCCAATCCATCGACATGATCCAACCTGCTAATGTGTGACCCGTTAGGTTCATGCTAAACGGCCATGGCCCCGAAATCTCTTTTCCGCACCATCGACAACAAAGGGTTCCTAGCAGACATGTTGTCCCCTAATGCACGTAATGATCGATCGCACTAACCTTGATATACTCATATACCGATCCTTTTGCCACGCGATACCGCCAAGCTCAAGGCAAGATGTGTGCCATCCTTGTGGTAGCTCGACCCATTCACTCGTCAATGTAATGGATATAATTCGTGATTAACACTTTAATCACTTTGGCATGGCCATGCACTTTTCCTTATCCATCCACACCGAGGGCCCAGAGATATCTCTCCCGTTATCAAGGAGGGGCAAATTCCATCTTGATCTCTTATATCTCACGTCTTGTTTCTTGGCATACCCGTAAGCTACCTTTATAGCTCCCCATTACGGAGAAGCATTTGACCCCAAGGTATACATTATATTATGCCGAGATTCAATAAGAATCTCGTGTCAAGGATCGATAGGTATACCACTCGAGACTACATCCCGATGGCACTTCTAAGATAACGATCTCATCGTGTGTCTCGAGTGGGTCTATCCAACCCCATGTTCTCTAACATGTGCCCACATTATTGATTTGATATCTCCATATCTATGGTATGTGAAACATTACCATCAATCAATACATGTGCTGGTCAGATCACTATTGTCCCACATAATGATATGTGACCAGGGATCGTTTAGAATAATGTCATATAACCAATATGTTTCACAATTAAGTCATACTCAATGAACAAAGGAATGACATTTATTCATGGAACTGATAAGTACATGAACACAGACGTATGATACAATCATCTCATATGATCGCCTCTAGGGCATATCACCAACAGGTTTGACCTCCTTGTCCCCTCTCATTTTTGGCCCACTCTTTTCGTCGTGAAGGCAATTGACCATGCCTCTCGAGGGTTAAAAGGCCTTCAAGAGCATGCGGACGTGCTGAAGAGTCTCCTCGACGTAGTAGAAGCGCGGGAGGCTGAGCGCGACAAGCTCGTCCGGACCATTGAGGTCGAGCAGGGGGAGCTCGAGCAGAAGGGCCAAGAGCTCGATGATCTACGCCGGATGATGAGGGCACAGGAGATAGCCCACGCGCAGAAGCTCGAAAGGTGCCAGTGGCCTCTCAATGTGACCACGGTTTTAAGGCCGTGGAGCAGAGCGCGACGCCAGCCAAGGCGCCGAGGCCGAAGTGCCAAGATCGGCTCGAGAAGGCTTCATGAGGCGCCGACTCCGAGCTCAAGGCCAAGATACTCCACCGAGGAGGAACTTGGGCATGTCAACAAGACGCTTGAGACCGAAAGCAGCCAAGGTCAAGGACTTGAGAAGGCCGCCAAGGTGCACACTCCACGACGAGGGCGCCCCCGAGCTCGAGGCCAAAATCCTCGATCTTGAGGGAAGCTCGACAGGCTACCAAGGCGCCGAGGACTAACGCTTAAGGTCGAGGCGCTGGAGAAGGCTCTCGTGAAATTGCCTCCTGGGCCCGAGACCAAAGTCCCCGGGCTCGAAGAGAAGCTCGAGCGCGTCAGCAAAGCAGCAAAGAGTGCCTTGGCCCAGCTTGAAGACGAGCGACGTCGAGCCGTGGATGCTTCCCAGCAAGCCCTCCAGCTCCAGGGGGAGATCGCAACCCTGAGGTCAAAAGTGGCCCAGCTCGAGCAGGAAAAGCTTGCCCGCGAGATGGCCGACCTGTAGAGAAACATTGAAAAGCAAGGAGTGCACTAACAGAAGTGGTTTGTTTTTGGTGTACAAAGAAACCTTGTCCCCGTTGTGAATTCGTGGTTTGGGGATACTTGGAAGTTTCTCTTTGCTTGTTTGACGTGCCCGTGCCCTTTAGGTCGTGCGCTGGTAGAGTAGCCCTACCAGCCCCCGTTGGGCCCGAGGTCGAGGGACGCGTGCCTTGGGCACAAGACGTAGATACGGACGAGAGGCCACGACCTGCAAAGTTTGAGGAACAATTCGCAAAGGTAGAAGAACACGAGGCGAACATCGTTAAGTAGATTAGTGCTCGCACGGCCCTCGCGACCATGCGCATTGCTCGACCGTCAAAGCGGCGAGGTTCTTGGCTCGAGCCCATGCACAGAGGAGAGCTAGATTGCAAGAGGTTCGGCCACGCTTAGCTCGTCACTGGGGTGAACGAAAACCCGCCACATCGAGACTAGGAGCGAATGCACCATGCACGAAGGTCGTGGTTCAAAAAAGGAAGGGCCACCAAAAAGAAAAGCAAGAATAAGAGGGAAGGGTATAAAAGGACAAAAATGAAAGACCAAATTTTATTGAAATGAAAGGCGAGAGGTTACACATAAAACTTCCGGTCGATCTATGTTCCACGAGCTAGAGAGCTCTTCGCCATCGGCATCGCTAGCCAGAAGCCCCCGTGCGATCTGCTGAAACAACTCTATAGGGCCTCCCACCAAGGGATAACTTGTTGGTGCCGGACGAGCTCAATCCGCTTTAGGCTAGGTCCCCAACAAGGAGCTTCCTAGGTCGCATCGACCGAGACGCATGTCTCGCGAAGAGCTTGCGTGTAGTGCGTTGATCGTGGCAAGGGCACGGCATCTTACTTCTTCTCGCGAGGGTGAGGTCGAGACCGTTTCATGCTCAAGTCGACTTGGTCGACTGTCGACCTCGGCAGAGCCCAACGCGGACTCGGGGTGGACGGCTTCGGCATCGATCAACACGAGCCGAAGGGTGTGGACCCCTGTGGTTCGGCTTGTCGTGGTACGAATAGACCATAAGACGGTGGGAAGTTCGCCCACCTGTGCCTTGCCAGACGACGAGCTCTTCGAACTCGCTTTGACGCTCGACAATTTGCCCATTGGCTGCTCCACGCTTCCATTGCTCGGGGTGAGCCACCGGCGAAGCATATTTTGATGCCGAAGTTCGCAAAACTCCTCAAACAACTCATCGTAAACCGGGTACCGTTGTCGGATAATTTTGCATGGAACCCCATACCGTGACCACGGACAAGCGAAAAAATGAACCGCCGCCCGAAAGCGCTATGGTCGAGACCGTTCAACTTCTATCCACTTGGTGAAGGTGTCGACAATGATTAACAGAACCTCTTCCTCCTGCCTTGAGGAAAGGGCCGAGGATGTCCAGCCCCATGTCGAGAAGGGCCAGCGAGCGGAATGGTCTCGAGCGCGAGGGCGGGCCGATGCGATTTCCGGGCGTGGAACCGCATGCTCGGCAAGTGCGACGATATCACGAAAGCATCCGGCGCCAAGGCCAATAGTACCCATGTGGAAGGCCTTGCCGACCATTGTCCTATACGAAGAGTGCGCCTCACGAGAGGCTCGAGTGAATATCATGTAGGAGGTACTTACCTCCTCCGCGGAGATGCATCGCGTCAAGATGTCGAGACATTTCACCAGAGCTTTCGACGAAGCGTAGTATAAGCTCGCCCGCTTGATCCGCTCCTCTTCGGCAGGTCGGGTGGCATGTCGCCTGCATGGAAATTGTGGATGGCCTCGGCCAGAGGGGATACCCCACCACAACAGCACGACCGCTGGTCGAGATCGACGGGCCGCCAAGGTTCTGTGATGACATCGGTGGGATATCGCTGTCGGAGGAGCCGAGCTTGGAGAGGAAGTCCGCTACCGGAGTTGTCTTTCCTAGGGATGTGCTTGATCTCCAAGTTCTCGAACCACTTCTCCATCTTGCGTGCCTCGGCGAGGTACTTCGCCATCGAGTCCTCCGAGCACCGGTAGTCCTTGTTGAACTCGTTGATGATTTAGCCGAGTCGCCACGCACCAGCGGCACACACCCAAAGCCTTGCAAGCTCGTAAGCCGCCAGAGGGCTTTCAGATTCGCCACATTGTTGGTCGCCGAAAACCAAAACGAATTACGACCTCAACTCACATCGCGGGGTAAGGATAGGATCCCGGCCCCAGCGCTGAAGGACCTCGAGCCGCTGAAGAACATGACCTGTGGCTTTCCTCTTCGCCTTGAAGCTCGGGAGCGGCTGCGACGCTCGCCGACCACGAAGTCGGCGAGCACTTGCGATTTTATGGTCGTGGCGTGCCACGACCGACGCCGAACGCCGCCAGCTCCATGGCCCACTTGGCGATCCGCTCGCCACCCTCCGGTTCTCAGATGTCCCCGAGCGGAAGTTGCTCGAACGACCACTGAGTGCGCCGAAAATAGTGCCGAGCTTCCATGAGGCCATGAGGAGAGCATACAAAGAAGCTTTCAGACTGCGGTAGCGCCTTTGGGCGTGCAAGACTCGCCGACGTAATAGATCGGTGCCGCTGAGATCCTCGCTCCGCCACCAGACAAAGATCGACAACTGGGCGTGGCCGCATAGTAGAGCAAAGAACTTCTCACCAAAGTTGCGGCGTTATAAGAAGGTGGGGACGATAGATATACCTTCAGTCGTCAAGGACTTTTGCGCTCGAGTCCACTCAAAGCCCCGTGACTTACGCAGGTCTCGAAAGAATGGGAGCCCACGCCGCCAAGCCTCAAATGAACTCGCTGAGGGCGCTATGCGCGGTGAGGCTTTGCACCGCTGATCGAGGTCGGGCGCCATCTTTCGACCGCCGATCTTCTCTGGGTTTGGACCAACCCCCGAGCCCCTGATCATGTAGCCGAGCACCTTACCGGACGCCGCGCCGAAGACGCACTTCTCAAGGTTGAGTTTGATATTGTGCCTGTCCAGGTTGGCAAAGGTTTCTTCGAGGTCATGAACGTGGTCGCCTTGAGAGGCTTTTGACTATAATATCGCCCACGAGACCTCGAGGTTTCGCCGACCGCGGCTCGAACGCCCCGGTCATCGACGCAAAAGTGGCCCTCGCATTGCGCAGACTAAATGACATGGTCGGTAGCAATAGGTGCCAAATGGCGTGATGAAGGCCGCTTTGCTTTGCCGCCGATCGCTAGCTTGATCTCGTGGTATCCCGGTAAGCGCCCGTAAAGCTCAACATCCCGCATTTGCGGTGGAGTCGACGATCCGATCGATGCGCTGAAGCGGAAGTTGTCCTTCGCAAGCCGAGTTCAACCCGTATGGTCGACGACATTCTCCACTTTCGCTTTCTTCCGAACGATGACCGGGTTGGCTACCACTCGAGTAATCAATCTCCCAGATGAACCCAAATTTTCAAAAGCTTGTCAAGGTTCTCCTTGATGACTGCGACCTTCTCCGGGGAGAAGCGGCGCAGCTTCTGGCGCATAGGTCGGGAGCCGGATCCCACCTGTAATTTGTGCTCGATCACCTCCCTTGGGACGCTGGGCATGTCCGCGGGTTCCCAAGCGAATATACCCTTGTTGGCGCGGAGGAAGGCGACGAGCTCGAGTTCCTATTTGGAACTCAGCCCGGCCGAGACATGAATGCACTTGGTCGGGTCGCTCTCATCGAGCGACACGGCCTTCATTGACCCGCTGGGCTGGATTACCGCCTTCTGGCGGGCATTCTTGGTGGTCGTCTCCGGACCAGGCTGGGGTAGCATACCTGCAAGGGCCAAGGCCTTGGTCTCGCATCCATGTGCCGCCTGCAAATAGCCCCGCACGGTAATGATGCCGTTGGGGCCAGGCAGCTTCATGCATCTGTGGCCATAGTGGTTGGCAGCCATGAATTTGACCAAGGCGGGCCGCCCGAGGATGGCGTTATACGGAAGGTCGCCCTCGACCACCTCGAAGGTGACCAACTTGGTGCGGAAGTTGTCCGAGCCGCCGAAGGTGACGGGCAAGACCACCTGCCCCAGGGGAATGGTCGAGCTCCCAAGCACGATCCCGAAGAAGGGAATAGCGATGTTCTTGACCTCCGACCGGGGAATCTGCATCCGGTCAAGCGCCCGCTCGCAGTAAGTTAAGAGAGCTACCGCCGTCGACCATGACGCGACCGACCGCGGTGTTGCTGATGGTCGGGGTCACGACCAAGGCGGTCTTCGTGTCTCGCCATACCGGAGAGCGCCCCGGAGAGAAGGTGATAGTGGCCCCAGCCCACTTGGTGGCTGCTCGATGGGCTTCCCAATGCGACCGTAGATGGTCCGAGCGCGGCCTTGACTCGCTACCGTCCGTAGGCCGACGAGCCATCGAAGATGACATCGATCCGGCCGCCTTTGCCGAACTCCAAATCGAGGTCGCCGGTTCGCGCCGATATTCACCCGGCTCGGCTGGTCGTCATCCTCGAGCACGGGCATCTCGCCCGCCCATCATAGAAAGCATCCACTTTTATTCGCCAGCCCGCAGTTCACCGGGTCATGGCCGGCCGCCCTATAGAATAGGCGTAACTTTGCTTGTCAGATCCTCGGCGCCTCGCCTCGGCCGAGCATCGGCCCACCGGGTCCGGATCGCTGGCCCTCTCTGGGCCGGTTCTTTGTTCGGTGAGGTCGAGGTCGACCTTGGTGAGGCTTAGAGTCCTCCCGAGCTTGACCTCGAACTTCGAGGACCTCGCCGCCATCCGCTAAAACGACACCATGGGAGACCTCCACCGCCTTTACAATCGCGCGCTTTGGAGGCGGTGCGTGGTCGGCGCCTCCGGAGTTGGACGGGCCGGCCTTGCTTGGTTTAGACCGAAGCCATTTTGGTCAGTAGTCGCTTCCAAATAAGACGGCGTCGTCTCAGATCCGCTGCACCGCCCACCATGCGAAAAGCTTGTTGACGCTAAGCCTCGATGTGATCTCTGTGTCCTCGGAGGCGCCGATCACGACCAACTTGAAGGCCTTGATGACGGCCTCATCGAAATGCTCGGATCAGTTCCTCGTATAATGAAACGCCGCGACAAAGTCGCCAGAAGCGGCTCGTTTGCCCCGATGACACAATCCAGTCCTTCCTCCCCGCCGCCAGAATAACTTTGGAAGTTGGAGCGAAGGGCATTATGGATTTGGCGCCACGACCAAGGACCCAAAGCTTCGTTGAAAAGCCAGTCTCGCGCTCTGGCCCAGACTCGGCTTTGAAGGTAGTTTGCCATCACGAAGCTCGTCCCCTCCGGCCGCTAGGATAGCAATGAGTAGATGGACAAGAACTCGTCCGTTCTGGTCCCGCCGGCGCCGATCAAGCGGGCTTGAACCGAGCCGCCACCGAACGCGACAAAGGCCGCCGAGTACGCCATGCAGCCATAGACCGGACAGTACGCCGGCCGTGGTCATCGCCGACAAGATCCTCGCCGCCGCCGGACCGAGTCAAGGCTGGCCCGGCGCCCGACCTCTTGTGGAACGACCATGGTGCCGGAGCACGGAATCACCGGTTGGTAACGCAGTGGTCTCGACCGCGGCGCCGGGCGAATGTCCCGGAGAGGTCCGCAGACCGCCGCCACGACTGGAGTGGCTTGGCTCGGCTTGGTCTGCTGGCGCTGGGTGCCCGTGGGACGGCAAGGCTCGCGTTTGAAGCTCGCCCCGAGCCCGCTGTTCGGGGCTAACTCGCTGCAGAGGCGCTCGACGCGCCGACGGCGTGGACGTGTTATCATTACTTCTCGGGAGCGGGTCCCGAGTGTTGGCTTCGGTGCTGCGGAGGTGCGACTCTCGCTGCACTCGATCGAGTTCTTCGCCAGGCTCGCCAAAGAGCTCCGACTCGCCCTATTGGGGTTGGCTATGACCCGAGCGATAGCGCTGGAGGCGCCCCGTAGGGAGGGAGTCCGGGCGCTCAAGACGGCCGACTTCTCTCGGCCTCTCACGAGGGCGGTTATGGCTTGGTTGATGGTAACTCGCACCATCCCATGAAGCGCTTCAGGGTCTGCGCGATCACGCCTTCCGCAGATCTCTCGGCGCTTGACCGCCCGCCACCGTAACGGCCGCCGAGCGGCGCGGCGAAGGCGTGAACAGGACACGGAGTCGAGTCCGTGTCGAGGAAAATCCATCGATGAAGGGCGCCATGCTCCCCGATCCCGTGTCGCTCTCGTGAAAGAGCAAACAATCGGCCCCACGATGGGCGCCGGTTGCCGATTTATTGGGATCGCCAATCGCAAGAAATGAGGTGGGGTCGATGTGTTATGGGACCCGAGCTGCGTTTCGCTCGAACGAAGGAAGAGAACAGGCGTGATGACGGCCGAGCAAGACGACAACGAGCACGAGACAAAGGTTTATACCGCCGAGCCCTATGAAGGTAACAATTTACTCGGCCGCTTATGTGGTGATTCTTATTATATGGGTGTACAGAGCAAAGAGTTTACAACTCAAGACAAGAATGGTGATTCCTAGCTCGAGCTACCGTGGTGTGTGGTTGTTCTTGGGTTTTTGTAGCTCACACGCCCTGGTCTTTATACTCTTCGCAGACGCAACGCCGGAGCGATCTCTGAAGGGCCTTCATGCACCTTGAGGGTCGGGCAAGAACTTCCTAACATGCCGCAAGACTCGAGTCATCCCCACGACCCGCCGCCGTAATCACTACCAAATGCTAGATCCGTAATCCTAGGCGCATCAGTGGCTTCAAACGAGACCCCGCCGAGCTCGAGGTCGCGGCGCCGAAGCTCGCACACCGCGCCGAGGTCGAGCGCCTGGCGCACCCAGTCGTGGTCGGGCCTTCCGAAGGGGGATCCATTGATCGCACCGGCACGGCCAAGGAGTACCCACCATCGCCTCCGACTAACTCGCCTCCGCCATTGCCTCCGATTCAAACACCGCCGCCGCCGTTCTTTCCTTATTTTCCGTGCCACCACCGGGTATAAAAGGGCCGGGGTACCTCCCCAATACTCACCTTGAGTCGCCTCACATCTTTGCTGTTGCGCCATCGCCGGAGAAGCACGGGAGCCGCCGCGAAAGGTCGCCGGAGTTCCCGAAGACTTGCGTCGAGTATTTGTCGTCGCCGGGTACCTCTTTCGCCGCGTTGAAGTCGGATTCGAAGTCGCCGGGTCACGCCGCGTCGGATCTGTGGTCTTGTCATCGCCGGAACACGCCGAGTCGCCGACGGTTTGGTCGTCGTCTTCGTCTCCGGTGATTTTGCGCCGCCGCATCGCCTTGCCGGTCGGGAGCTTCATGGACCGTCGGATTGACAACGAACGATCGGGATTAAGCCACGCCGGATCGAACCGGTAAGTATTCTGGTTAAAATGTAGCCGTCGGATTTAGATCGTAGGGTCTAAGTTGGGCCACGTCATTAAGTGCACAGTGCACCGTAGGGGTAAGCCCTTGCCGTTAGATGCAGATTCAAGGATTGAAATTGTGCCACGTCACCAAATTAACCGGAGCCGTTAGATTGATATCTAAGGGTCCATAAGAAGCCACGTAGTGTCCGTACGTTCCGGGCGGGAAAATTTGGGATTTTTCTTAATAAAAATAATTTGGTTAATTCGGAATTTATGAATTTAGAGTATTTTTCAAGAATTTTAAAACTTCAAAATGTTATAACTTTTGCATATGAACTCCGATTGAGGTGATTCAAATTCCTAAAAATTTGTAAAATTGAGATATTTCTAATGGTGTCTTTTATTTGAATTTTTGAGTTCATTTGTTCTTTGGTTTTGGTGTTTATTTGCTATTTCTTCTCGATTCGCATGGACGTTGAGTTGAGCGAGGTTTCGAAGGAGGAACTATCATCTCAAGAGCAATCTTCGGAACAATACCAGAAGCTTAAGCAAGGCAAGTTGTGCTTTGATCATGTTGCACCCATGTTTGCAAAATTGCTATTTTGATTTACTCTATTGCATGATATTTTATGAGTACAAATGATTTCAACTTAACTTTGGGATTAGATAATGTACCCTTTTGAAATTACACCCTACCTTGTTATTTGTATGCCATAATCCACTTGTCACCATAGGTTGGTTCATTATAGTTGGTTAATATCAAATCAACATGGATGGTTAGATCGGCATGTAAATGCTTAGCCATGCTACGCCATCACATGTACATGAAATGTTGAGTATTAATATTGACTAATGGAATATGGAACAATGATGTTAACTTGTGTGTCATGTGAGATTGAGTTGTCGTGGCGGGGAGGTCACACAACGATGTTGATTTGTGAGAAGCACGTGGTGCTTGGTAACCAACCGGGTGGTAATCACTTTACGATTGAAGCAAGTGGAAAGGGCGGTGTGCTGTGGTGGGCTCAGAGGAGCAGAAGGTATGTGTATGTCTTGCTTTAATCAATCCTAAGGACTTAACCTTGCAAGCCTTTGACTCGAGTCTAACTTGCAACCACATGTTCATATGGGGCACCTAGTGACTAATTTGCAAATGCTTAACTTGAGTGCTATCGTGGTGGCGTGAGACTTGGGTGGTGGTAACCACCATGCTTGGGGTGGCTCACATGGCGCAAGAGGGGGCCTCATAGGTGGTGTAACCCTTCGTTGTTGAAACCTTAGCGGTAGCATCGGGTTAAGAGGATGCATTGTAAAGGCTTTGTTATAATCATTCACCTGTGTGGTGCATGGTTGTATCATGTGGGTAAAGTGCATAACCTCTCCGCAGAGTGTACAGACTATTCGGATAGCCGTGTTTCACTAGATTGAGCAATGCTCGGGATTACAAATAAGGGGTAGTTAATTAAAATGAACAATCGAAGGGATGGCAGGATGCCATATGGATAATGGAATTTGACTTAGGATAAACACTTGGGTTTGATTTGAGAAACAATGGAATCTATTTATTGTTATTATTTGTTTTAATGTCTTTTCAATCTATGAAATATATGTGTTCTTGAACTGCTGCTTTACTGCAAATGAACCCTTAGCCTTTCCTTTGGAATAAGCCTGCATATAGCTATGATAGAATTGCATTTTGTGCACAACTTGTTGAGTACGTGTTGGTGTACTCACCCTTGCTTAACAACCAACAACAGTGGAGGAATCATCGTCATTATTGGAGAAGGACTTTCAGGTGGACGCGTGTCGCTAGGCCAATCCTAGTCAGCTGCCTGTGGTGTGCTGATGGGACATCTACGTTTTCTACTACTTTCCGCTGCATTTGTCTCTTTGGTCTTACTATTGCCTCGTGAGACTGAAATGTTGTAAGTGATCATAAGATCATACACTAGTTATATTCAATAAATAAAGTCTTATTATTCTTATCGTTGTGTATGATATGATGCTTACCGATGTTAAACTGTGTGCACTAGCGATTGATCCTGGGACTAGTGCGGTAAAACATAGTGGATTCGAATTGGTGAATTGGTCCTACACTGGCCTGCTGCCTGCCGCCCTGCCCGCCACTGCTGCAGTCAAGACTGCCGCCTCGCCCGTCCCTACCTCACAAGACTGCCCCGCCCCGCCGCCCACACTGCTGCCGCCTCCGCCCACACAAGGCCGCTTCATTGCCCACGCAGTGCTCTTACCTCTCGCCTGGCAAGATCGCTTCGCCGCCACGCCATGTCGCCGCCCGCCTTACCTTGCCCTCGCTTCGGCCGCCTCGATCACTGCTGGCGCGCTCCTCCTCTCCCAAGGGCGACCTTGTCCTCCTCTCCACCCTACGGAGACCTCAGTATTTAGGATTATAGAAATTGAGTGTGGATGCATGTCGTTGGCTTCAGCTTTTGATCTTGTGATTTAGGAGAGGAGTCCTGGATGGATTGCAATGGTATTGATTCTTTTGTACTGTTGTGATGGGTGCATGACCGATGAAATGTCGGTGGGGGAAAGTGTTGCAATGGATGCATGGCTCTATGGAATGTTTGGGGGGCTATTGTGATGGGATTAATTATTTTGTAATGCTGTGATGGGTGCATGATCTGTTTTCCGATTTTTGTTTAGGCATGCCCTGTTCCGTAATGTTCATTACTATATGTTGGTCAGATTGATGATTATCATCCGTTATTGGTGCACTCTTAATCCATTGGTTGCATGATGTTAGTGCTCGCATGAAAACTCCATCTTATACCTGCTTGCATTTTATCTTTTTAGTTCAATGGCTCAAGCCACCTATGCGCCACATAGTGTCATTTAAACCTATGCGCCACCCATTTCGATCGACATGTCTCACATGTGTCACATGTGAGATGTGTCCGTCCGCACTGTCCCTTTCTCGATAGCCTCTGAGTGGATGATAGTGCGGTATTTATGACGAAACATTTAGTGCGAATGAAATTTCGACGTCATAATTGTTGTTCTCCTCGCACCATATTCGGGCGCAGGTGGAGAATGGGTTATGTCATTAAATTTCATTCTTGACTCTACAGCTCATCATAAATCCGCGCTTTGTCACCACTCTGGGTGGGTTTAGGACATATCCTTTCCTATAGATGTAGGGTTGTGATATATAGAAACAAAATGAACCTTATAACTGTGATTTAACCTATATAGCCTTAAGTATGGGTGACGAGCGCCGATGGATGTATGAAGGTTGGGAGAAAAGTGGGGCTCACTCGATCGAGTGGACGGTCAAGGCTACCGCTTTTGTCGCATCGTGCCTTCTCTATGTCTAGTAATCAGTAAGGTGAAGTGCCCATGCAGCAAGTGCCATAATTTTCACCCCCAGACAAGAAATCGATGTCTCGCACTGTGTCGGTTTGGTTTCATGCCAAGCTTTGAGTTATGGGTACATCATGGTGAGTCACGTGCTCAAGGACCTCAAGTTGCGGTTGAAGAGGAAGATGATAGGGCGGCGATGATAGGATGGATGAGATGCTAGAAGCTTTAAGGCCCGTGAGATTAACCTAGACTCGGAGGATCCGCCAACACGTGAGGTTCGGGAGTTCTTTGAGCTACTTAAAGCTTCAAGAGTCATGTACTAACACACCTAAAGTGACCCAAATTTTGCTTTTGTGACGCTGCTCATGGCCATTAAGTCCAAGTATTTCTTTTCCAATAATTGTTACAATGATCTCGTGGAATTGATCTCTCGATATATCGCATGAATCATAAGATGCCTAGAGACATGTATCGCCTAAGAAGTTGTTGTCCGGTCTCTGTGATGAAGTATGAGAAGATTGATGTGTGCAAGGATAATCGCATGCTTTTCTCGAAGGAGCATGAGAAAGAGAAGCATTGCTTAGTGTGTAAAAACCAAGATTTGTCGAGGTGGTGAACGAAGAAGGTGAAAAGGTAACGACCGATGTTGCACACAAGCAACTTCGTGCATGCCTCTCACACCCAGTCAAGCGGTTGTTTATCTCAAAACGAAGTGCTGTGCACATGAGGTGGCACAAAGAAGGTGTAGCGTGAGAACGATTGAGTAATGGTGCACCTGCCGATAGTGAGGCATGGAAGGCTCTAGATAGCTTTGACGAGGACTTCGCGAGGATGCGAGAAATGTTCGTGATTGGGTTGGCGCATCGATGGTTTCACTCCTTTCAACACAACCGCCGATCATACTCGTGGTTGGCTAGTCTTTGCTATTCCATACAACCTTCCACCTTCCTTTGCATGAAATATGAGTTTATGTTCTCGTGCCTCATCATACCGCCCCGAACATCCCGGAAAGCATCTCAATGTGATGCTCAAACCCTTGATCAAGAGTGAAAAAATTATGGATAGGGGTAGAGGCGTATGACTGCTACAAGAAACAAAAATTCAACCTTCGTGTTGCATATTTGTGGTCTGTCCATGATTTCATGGCCTATGGTATTTTTGCTGGCTAGAGCTGTCATGGAAATTTGACATGTTCGGGCTGATTTATGTGTAAACTTAACCTTTAGGTTAAATTTTCACGATGAGTTGCCCTTATGTATGAATCAGGAAACCTCAACCCGTAGGCTAAAAACGGAAATTTATAAAATTGCTTTTTCTTTATATATAATTTCCCACAAGCTTATCTTTTCTCTCCATAGAATTTCTTATCTGTATATTTTTCTAATCCATATTCTTTCCCCATCAGAGTTAATATAATAGTATAGCCTCATAGGATTAGTAAAAGCTTTGGGCAAATACTATTATCAGAGTTGCACAGCGGAAGCGTGGTGGATTTACGTTTTCAAGATGGAAAGTCTTCGAAGATCCCGATGACGCCAAGTTGCTTCATGAAGAATCGGTATCGTTAGGTGGAAAAAGAAACACTAGAATAGGCTAGTTGTTAAATTAAAATTTACACCTCTCTATTTGCATTGCGTGAGAACCTTTTGACTGCTCGACTTTTGATGTGTAATTTTTGTACTGCTTCTCGGGTTACTCTTGTGGATGATTAACCCTTCGGTTGGAAATTCACGACGTGATAACCTTGAATTAATAAGAAAATCTAATTAAGAAAATTTTAAGAACGAAACGTTGCCTTATAACCAAACCAATACTTACCTCTTTCTATCCACCTATCCACCCAATAATTCCAAAGTCATTCTCCTTAATCTTAGCCACTTTTTGATCATTCATTTTGCAACATCAGTAAATCACCCTATGACCTCCTGCCTTTCCTTTAACTCGGCGAATCTGGGGACGAGATTCCTCAGGGGTAGTCTGTAACATTCTGAAAAATTCAAAAATAAGGAAAATGAAATTTTTGAAATTTAAAAATGGAATAAAATTCGAATTTCAATTTGAATCAAAATTTTAATTTAAAACAATGTCTTTTCCTAATTTTCATGCATTCTAAAATGATAAATAGTAATATTAAAAGTCTAATCATGCGATTTTTATCCTGAAATCGACAACCTTATATATCTCTGTTAAAAATATTAAAAATTAAAACTTACATTAATGATTTTAGAAATTCAAAAACAGAAAATAAATAAATTTGTAAATAGCAATGTATGAATTTTTATAATTTAATTATCAAAGATAAAATTTGAAAATTTTACGTACATTATTAACTCAAATAAATTTGAAAAAAATTTCAAAAATAAATAAAATCATTTGGACACTCTAATAAATCTAAAATAGAATAACTAGAAATTAAAATATTACATCGTCGTAATTTTAATAAAATATTTACAGAGAGTTTTTATCTAAAACTTTTCCTGAGTCCTTGCCTTCACCTGGCCAACCTCTGCAAAAATTCTTGTAACATCTCAAGACAGTTTGGTAGCTCAATCTTACGGACCAAGCCAAACCTCGTCTGAATTTCTTGAGCTCTCTTCCTTGTTTCGCTTACATGTGGGCCCTCCTTAGTCCGAACAAGCCAACCAGCCAACATCTCTCTGCCATGTGGGACTAGGCAAACCAGCTGTCCCCTACCGACTTCTCCCGGCCAGCAACGCTCCACACGTCAGCCCCCTCCAGTGCCTTCTTCTTCCTTCTTCCTCCTGCTATCCCTCGGCCGACTCACCGCCTTGCCAATTCTCTGCCACGGCAAAGCCCTACCCATCCAAATGCTGCCATGGCACAAGTCGGCAGAGTTAGAAAGCCCACTTGCCGTGCCCTCCTGCCAACCTTTGCCACGGCAAACATTCCCTCTGAAAACCTCTGCCACGGCAATAAATCGACAGCTACTCCCGCACCGCCCAGGCCATTCCTCGTTCACTCAAACCACTGCCAACCATCTCGGTTCCACTACAAAAACCAGTGCAGCTATCTCCAGGAATCATCACAAGCTTCATTTACCTTTCCCTGAACCTCTCTTCTGTGCAAGCAAGCTTCGCCTTCTTCCCCGTTTCCGGCAAGACCCGAAAAGGGGAGAATCCACCCGCGCACCTCCATGCTCCAAATCAAACCGAACTATCAGGGCTATAGCTTCCCTGTGAACGCCAAAGTCCAACCCCAGTGTCAATTCGAACTCTTCTTCCCTGCTGAGCCGTCGCAACGAGTGCCTCCTCTCCGCCATGGATGCTCACGGTGGGAACCTCTTTCCGCATGCATTTTCTTCAAATAAATTACTGGAATGGATCAATAGATATTCACTGATACTCATTCGGCCCTCATTTCTTCGAAAGCACCTGTAGAATTGAAGCTCTACTCGTCGGCCATGGCGCCGCCGCCCCTCCACGGTGGCGACCCACCTCCAAACCAACTCCACCACACCAAGATTAATTCTAGATGCGAATGATCTCACGATCATCACCGCAGTAACCGATTCTGCTGTTGCCTTGTTCGTCGCCACGAGCCCCTGAATTCTTCTTCTCGCTCTCTCACACCGACGAGCGGGCCCTCCAAGTCACCACCATACTACCAAATTTCATTAACGGCCGTGCGGGTCTTACCGTTACCGATGCTCACGCTAAGCGACATCGACCACGGGCCCAGCCATCAGCTTCTCAACCCGACCAGCCAAAAAGGGAAAGCGTAATCCTCGGTGAGAAGCGTATTTTCCTTATTTGGCAATTCTCTAATTTCCAGCATTTATCACACCCGAATTACTTCAAATGCTTATAACTTTTGAACCATCAGTCAAAATTAAGTGAAATAAATTCCTAAATTCATATAAATTCATGTAGATTCAGAATATGCAAAAATATTTTAAAATTGAACTCTTTTTGAATTTTCAATTCAAATTTAAAGAAAGTGTTTGAAATATGTTATACATGAATATTTTGCATATGAATTCAAAATTGAATAAAATAAATTTTGTTAGAATCCTTGTGATCTTAGAAACCTGAATATGTAAAAATAATTAGGGTTCACTATAGGAAATATTGATGTTATTGTAGATAGCAAGAAAGTAGTCTAAAATTTATTTAAGCAATTTGGTTTTATGAATCTGAAATTATAAATAATAAAACACAAGATTATAGTATTCTGAAATTATAGAATAAATAAATACAACTCATGAAATAATTTTCAAAAGTTGTTAAAGAAATATATATGATAAACTAACATGAATACATAAACAATATCATTACTAACTATATAAAATTAATTAAGATCTGAATACGTAAAATCATAAGAAACTAACTTTAAATTATGCCTGATTTCTATGATTTATTTATATTTGGATTTTCATCTGATTTCTTTTTGTCCTTATTGAAATCTTGTTATTCGTTATTTGTTATGTTCTTCGTTTGTGACGTGTAGAACCCGACATAATTACCTTCAGTCGTCGACTGCGACCTCAAATTCGTTGAAGACATCAATAAGCAAGGCAAGCACCCCCTTTGACCATGTTGATCCCAGTTTTATAAATGTTTTCATTAAATATTTTTATTGCATGCGTATATTCATTAAACTCTGCTATATTGTGGGTAATGGTAGTTAAACCTGTTGATTCCTGAAACCTCCTTGATATAAATGAATTTGTGAACCTTGATACCTTAGAATCATGGTTAGACAATATATAATGTCACTCTGGGTATACACGAAGTTTAATAATCTTGCTTAGCCATGCTTTAGACTTAGTATACATCAAATTGAGACATTGATCAAATGATACTTGGATATGCTTAGTCATGATGATGATTCTTAGACATGTTGAGACATGATGGTGGTTTTTCGTTATTTTAATTAAAAATGAAAATAAAATTATAATATTGATTCGGGCAATTATTGGCAATAGCCGGAGGTGCATGGACTTGCACGTAGTGTAGGGGGAGATTATTGCCCGTATCGGATTAAGGACCGAACTATGGGTTATTTTCAGGCCAAGATAACCGTACAACCACAAGTACTGGTATGGGATAGTCTTAACCTATTAAGTTACTTAAAACTAACTTTGCACATTGATAGGCTGGAGTATTACGAGCTTCTTCAAAGGATCGGTTGCTCGTAGGTGTACGCCATGCTATGGGATCACTATTTCACGACAAATAATGTACAAGCACCTTATTATTACACGCACAAAGGATCGTATAAATATTTTTCACCACCATAGCATATTGTCACCATGCTGGTGCAAAGTTAGGGTTAAGTAATGTAACGGTTATGTTATGATCTCCTTGCCGACACACCAAAGGAAGTGTGTTACTGGCCTGGCAAAAGAGGTTGATCATTTCTTGTGGGTAAAGCTGTACAACTCTGCAGAGTAAAAACTAATCGATTAGCCGCGCCCGCGGTCATGGGCACTTGGTAAAGTCATCACATTGTTAGTTGTTTTATTTTATAAAATGTGGATTCTGATATATGCTGTCAAGCATCATGATTTGGATTGGATATCCTTGTTGAAAAGGAATTATTTCGGATTGACATGTGTTGTCAATGATTGATTCATGGAGATGATCAAAGGAACTGAGGTTCATGAAATTTACTATTTCATACTTACATATTAAATTGCTTTTACTTAAATTCCGTTTATATTCTAAACTTTAGTAAATTCTTTTGCAAATTAGCTTTCTACAAATTAACCATAAAAGCCTTTCCTTTGAAATGGCCTGCATGTATTATAGGATTTGAAAAAGTCTTGCTGAGTACGCAAGTACTCACCCTTGCTTATATGTTGTTTTTAGGGTGAAGAATCAGAATAGCTCGATGAAATTATTCGACGCAGGATTCGGGAATGTTAACAAGCTTTCCTAGGGATTATACCTTGTCAGTTGCCTGAGGGATTGTATGGGCATACTACAAGACTTTTATTCTTTCCGCTGCATTACTCTGAATTGTAAGACTTTATTGTATAAATTACCATTATTATTTGTAATAAAGAGTATGGATGTGATTTCAATTGTATAAATGTGCGTACTAGCTACTGATCCAGGGACTAGTACTGTGTGCACATGAGATTTCCATTTTTGCATTTATGTGAAAATGGGGGTCGCTACATATACTCTACTGTTATTTTTATATCTGACAAATATGCTTCTACAAATTCTGTTTCTAAATTGCAACTTGTCTTACAAATTAAATATTGCTTCTTGCAAACCAACTATAGAAACTTCCTTTGACATGGCTTGCAAACCACCTTAAGTCTTGTGGAGTACGAAAGTACTCAACCTTGCTTATTATATTATTTTAGGTGATTGCAAAGCTCCGAAGAATATCGTTTCATCGCAGGTTGCGGGAATCTCTATAATGTGATTTTTCTAGGGATTTATACCTTGTCAGTTTGAAACGACCCCCATTTTAGCACAGAATGCAAAAATGGAAATCTAATGTGCTTGCAGTACTAGTAGGGCTATAAAAAAAGCTCGAGGCTCGCGAGCTACTCGAGTTCGGCTCGTGAGAGGCTCGATTCGAGCTCGGCTCAAGCTCCGAATGAGCCGAACTCGAGCTCGAGCTCGAGCTCGCCAGCCTAACCGAGCCGAGCTCGAATAGTTCGCGAGCCTACTCGAGCCTGGATCGAGCTTGCTTAAATTGAACTTTCTCGAGCTTGTTACCGAGCTGAAGCCGAGCCTCGAGCCCGAGTCCAGCTCGAACCCAAACTCGAGCTCGAGCAGAGCTCGAGCGAGCCTAGCTCGAGCCTCGAGCCTGAGGGCCGTGCTCGCCGAGCTCGGCTCATTCTGATCCTAAGTACTAGTCCTCGGATCAAGAGCTAGCACGCACATTTCAACAATTGGAATCACAACCATACATTAAATTAATTAGCGGAACGACATTACGTAAATATTACAACTCAGAGCATATAGCAGCAAAAGAAGCAAAGCCTTGTAGTGTACCCATCCAATCCCGTAGGCAACTGACCAGGCATAAATCCTTAGAAAAGATCACTTCAAAGAAGAACCCGCAACCTGCGATGAAACAAACCCTCGAAGCTTCGCATTCTAATCCACCTATAAATAATAGATTAAACAAGGGTGAGTACTTTCGTACTCCGCAAGACTTGATTGCAAATGCATAAATGCAGGCCAATTCAAAGGAGGCTACTACAGTTAATTTGCATAAAACAAAATTGAATTTGTAAATCCAAGTTATTTGCAAACGGAATTTATAAGAGCATTTGATTGATAACAAATAAGTAAAGCATAAGTAACACTCACAGTCCTCCATGACGTGAGCGGCGAATCAACAAATTCCTGAAATCCATCAATGTCAGCCCTTCGACATAAAGCACAGTTGCAAAACAAATGATACCAACCCTTTTGAAAATAATAAAACATCTAACATTGAGATGACTTCACCAAGTGCCCTTGATCATGCAAGCGCTAATCGATTAGATTTAAACTCGCAAAGGTGTACAACTTTACCCACAAGGAATGATCAACCTTTTTGCAAGATCACACACGCCTCCAATAGGACATTGTGCCTGCTAGGCGATCATACATAGCCGTTACATTACCTAGACATGACTTTGATCCAGCCCGGGACGTTAACCCCCGCCATAGAACTAGAAACACACACACAAGTCGTGGATCCACTTTCACACCCAACACAACGTTTCTAAACATGGCAGTATGCATACCGCTGCATTAGCAAGTAGAAACCCGTCAGTGACTGACCGAATGCTGTGCTAGCTCCCGCCTTCCAAAGAGCAAAGCCATGTCTAAATAACTTAATAAGCTATGGACGTCTCATACCGGACCTCGTGGTTGCACGGAATTCTTGGATCAATAGCGTCCCATTGCTCGGTCCTTAATCCGACACGGGCGATACTCCACCCTACACTACGTGCAATTCCTTTCGCACATCCAGCTATTGCCAATAATCGCCCGCATCAAATCATAGTTTTATTTTGGGTTTGTAATCAAAGTACCAGCAACCAACAGAGACATTTCCAAGGTTTTTAGGAAACAAATATTGATTTGATCATGTACATTGCTGATTCTAAAGCATGGCTAAGCATGAATAATATGAACGCATATACCCACGATGACATTAAGTAATGCCTATCCTCAATCAAGGGTTATCAAGGTTCACATGACCATAATCATCAAAGAAGGTTAATGAGACAACAAGTATAACTACCAGTACCGCAAAATAGCAAGTTTACAGAAAGTAAACACATGCATAATACAGTTACAAAAACAACATATTGTAGAAGTATTGGGATCAACATGATCAAGGAGTGCTTGCCTTGCTTATTTGTCGTTTACGACGAAGATGAGGATTGCGATTGACGACGACGACGGAATCAAAGGCGTCGGGTTCTACACGTCGATCAACGAAAATAAGGCAAAATACTAACTTAATAAGGGCAAAAAGAAAGGAGATAGAAAGAACAAATAAAACACTTCACAAGAAACAGGGATTACTCTTTTATGAATTTATTAATCTTATTTTACGAATTCAAGATGCAAAAAAAGTTTAGATTAAATAGAATTAATCATTAGTTGCAAGCTTTCATCGATTCACTATTCATAATATGAGTTAGCAACTTTATTACTTATGGGTTTTGCTCTATTAGGATTCAGAGTTAAAGCAAGATGAAACAAGAATATTTCCTTAGATTACTGCAGATTATATCCTAAAGATCATTTCTAGACTATTCTTAACAAAATTCAAATTTAGATGAGCTGCTTTGCGAGTTAATGAAAAGGCTTAAATGATCACATTAGATTACGAATGATTAGTTCTTTATCTTTAATTGATTTCACTTAGAATTAGCTTTACGCTGGTTAGATCTTCTCATTTAGGCTACTGGCCTAATTTAAATGATATTTGAGAAGGTTCTGGTGCAAATAACTTAACTATAGGTTTTCTCATTTGCAACTACAGTTCGTTCATTCATATTACGGCTTTCAGACACGTGAACACTTAGGGTTACTAAGCTATCAAGATTAATATGTAAATCACGATGAAATGAGATTATCTTTTCGTAATAGAGTAGACTATACTTTGGGGAGCACTACTGGGCTAATTTCATAAGTTTTAGGATTTGGACGCAACATTATATTCATCGCTAAAAAGCCTAAAGTGGTTTTATAAAGTTTACGTTATATGGAATCGGCAAGAATATGAAGTGCGAGGTTAACACTTAAGGGTTTTGAGCTAATAAGATTAATATGCAAGCCTTAATGAAATAAGATTCTTTTTACAGAATATGGTAGTATAAACTTTGTACAGTGTTTCTAAACTAGTTTTACTGATTTTATTATTTAGACGAGTTATTTTATTAACTGATGAAACAGTCCAAATGATCACAATGCTTACGTTAAATCGGGCAAGATTCATTTTAAGTTTGCAACTACATTGAACATGATCTTTAATCCATTTTTCAGGTGTTAATAGTAAACAATCCTAGAAATGTTTTAAAACTATTTTTACATTATTTTGACCTTAACCGCGATAGATTAACTATTTATTTGCTATTGTTGTTTGCACTTTCTTGCATCAAAGAATGCAAGATAAGTTTCATTTTAAATATTTTTACATAATTGGTTCTCTATTGATTCCAGGAACCTATTCAAGGTATTCTTACCATTTTATGAGCTATTATGCACTATTTTGACACTAACCACAATAGATTATTCATTTATTTATTGTTGTAATTAACATTTTCTTCTGTTAAAAGAATGTAAATTAAGTTCGATTCTAAGTATTTTATATGGACAAGCCCCTATCGATTCCGTGAACTGCATATAAATTAATTTATTGTTTTATGAGGTATTCTGCTACTATTCTTACTAATGATCATACTAAGGTTTATTAATGGTCGCAATGCAATACATTAAACTTAGTTCAAATATTTAATATCTCTGCATGATTAGGCTTATTATAAGTACAGAAATATATAAGAATTTATTTTATAATTTAAGAGGCCATATTTCTCATATGCACAATAGTGCTTATAATAGAGTTTATACCATTTTTAACTTCTCACAAATGTTCTGGGACTCATAAATCAAATGTTTTCATATATTCAAATTCATCCTAGTTTTCTAATCAGATAGGAATTTATTTTATTATTTTATAACATATTGTGCACAACTTTTATTAAAGCCCATAATGCGACTATAATCATGGATTATTTAAATTAATTGTTCTGCAGTTCAAAAACATAATATTTTTACATATTTAGAACCTTACTAATTTTAGATGAATTTAGAATTTTATTCTACTTTATTCGGATTGAAAATGGGAAAGATATTCATGGTTGAACATTAAACCGACTTGGAAAATTCATATAAAATAATGAAATACACTTTTTAACTGAGGAAGCGCCTTCTGGACCAAGCCTTCTTCCACCTGAGGCGTCTGACTTCCCGGTCCCACTGCGCAGAGATAGAGAACAGGGGACCGGTTAGGGCTCCGCGGCGAGGGTGCTCCGGTGGATCTCCGGCGACGGCGACTGCACGGGAGGAAGAGCTTGGCAAGGCGCAGCTGGAGGCGGAACCAATTCGGCCGGAGAAGAAGCAGAGCGGCGCGCCTCCGAGCTCAAGCGATGGCGGCAATGGCGGTTCGGTCGGGAGCAAAACTGCAGCATGAGAGATCGAATGGGTAGCAATTTAAGCATGAATGGATGCTAGGGGTTTCATTTTTGGGATCGAACCGGGCGAAAACTCACCGGAGAGCTCCGCCCACGGTAGCCGGTCACGGGGAAGATGAGCTCCACGGTGGCGGCACAATTTCGCATGAAGAGCTCAAGATCTTTTAGAGGGCTTTAGCTCAGTAGAGTGTGGTGATGCTCCAGCTTAACCGAATTTGAGAATGGGATACTCTATTGCTCAGATTGATTCACGGCTTGGAGCTCTGAAGCCTTCGGCAATGGCGGAAATGGGATGAACTCCATGCGACTCAGGCTGGGAGAGAAAGGAAGAGGTGAGGGGAATGAGAAAGAGACTCACTGCGAACACTGGGGTGCACTTTATAGCCAAGGAACGCAATGGATAAGCCGGCCTGGTTGCGCTGAGTCTCGGACGGAAGCTTCGCCAGACACGACAAAAGGGCAGTTGCTACGGTATGGCGCGAGAGAGAATGAGGATGATCGTGGCGGTGATCGCGGTTGTGATGAGCTGAGGATGACGCTGGTGACACGACGAATCGAGCAGGCGATGCATTGAACGAGCTCTCGGTCAAGTGCGCTGGCTCGGGAGTCTTCGTTCGGTCGCAAGAACAGGAGGAGGAAGAAGATGACAAGTGGGCCTGGGTCCAGCAGTCAGCGAGTGAGGCGCCAAAAGAAATGGTCCAGCTCGGATGCTTCTAGAACCAATTTTCTTGTGCTACCAAATCATGGTAGAAATTGATCAAACTTTTTTACCAAGGTCTTTTAATAGATTTTGATGACTGGTAAAATTATGAGATTAAAATGAGTTACCGAAAAATTATAAATATTCTGACAACAGTGACTGCTCCTAATTTCTTGTTTCGGATATTGATTTTTGATTGAGAACAATTAAAGTCTATTATTTTTAAAATTTTGTTTTTCAAAAGTATTTTATCTCATAATTCGTCTGTAAAATTTTCAAGCCAAGATATGGTTCCATTATTTTATATAAATTCTGACATTGCAATTTCCTATTTTCGAGTTTCTATTTTTAAATTTTAAAAAGTATTAAATGACATTATTAATTTATAATATTTTTACCAAATGTAGATATTGCATTCAGGTTTTCATGATAATTTTTTCAGCACCATATAATATTTATAAATATTTTATAAATTCTGACAATTCATTGTTTTGATCTAAAAGTTGCCTTTTCATTTTATCCCTTCATTTATTTATGCATAAATTTTCAATTGATGACTAAAATGGTTTAATTGAATGATCAGGGTTCTCATGGCAATTTTCTAAATTTTTACTTTTTACTTCTTGACCTTTTCTCCTTTTCATTATTTATTTCCCTTTTGTTTGATTTTTCATGCAACACAAAAATCCAAGAAAATTCAATTGAAGCAAACAATATTCAGCAATTCCAGAAATACTCACAATCAAATTTAAATATTATATTTTTACTGTTCTCAACTTTTGGGTCATATACGTTACTGCATGCGGGATGGATGGGCATACTAAAAGACTTTGCTTCTCCTGTACTATGAATATTTACTCTGGTTTGTATGAATATATTGTATAATTAGCTTCTGCATTAATATTATGATGTATGGTTGTGATCATGGGACTAATACAGAATGCACATTAGATTTCCATTTGTGTATTTTATGCGAAAATGGGGGTCGTTACACTTAGAACCAATCTGCACTAGAGGTGGGCACTCGGGCCGGGCTCTTTTGGGCCGACCTGAGGCATGATGTCATGGCCCATTCTAAAATCCGACCCAGCACGATACTGTAGCACGGACTGTGCCGGGCTCGAGAACCGGGCACAATGGACGGCACAGCTCAGCACGTTACTGTAGAATGGGTCGTAACGGACTCGATGACCTAGGGCATGAGGAAGAAACTCAGCATGAAGGTCACCGACTCACAAAGCATGAGCGCTATAGATACACCCAGCAGCATGGACGCTACCCCCATTGCCGACACCTAAGAGAGACGGGCAAAAGGGGAGAGCCCATCTCTCAACCTCTCTCAGCTCTTTGTCTCACTTGTTTCTCTCAATCTCTTTCGCTTGTCTCACTCACTTTCTTTCTCACACATTGCCCCCCCCCCTCGCTTGTATTCAGCACATCTTCTTGCTCTATGTAACTGTTCAAGAATAAATAAATTTTAATTTTTTCTCCATAATATTCACATCAACTACCTCAACTCCATGCGTCTCCGGCTCCTTTCCTCTCGTTGCAATAGTATAAATAGGTCGATTCTAGGCCAACACGGCACGAAGTAGGCACGAAGCGTAAATTGGCCATGCTTGAGCTCGCCGAAGACGAGCCAGGCTGGCACGGCACAGCACGACGGGCCGTTGAAGCCCGGCACGGTTCAAGCATGAAACACAATGGACCTGTGCATGTCTTCTCTGCGCCAATCTGCTGTTGCTGCCTTTGTGCCAGGAGATCAGCTTTTGAGTCGCACCTGCAGCTGCATGGGAGTGCCTTGATGATGAGACTTGCTCTGCTCTGAAACCAATTATTGGAATAGAAGGCCAAAAATTTTTTAGACAATTTTCTCTTTTATTACTTCTTGCTCTATTCATTTTCAATACTCAGACCTATCTCAAAATTTATACCCAAAACTATAGCCCTCATAAACGGAATAGGATTCTACTTCCTCGTCCTAATCATACTTTTAATCAAAACTCCTAACTAATTACAAGATTGCTCAGTGCGGCACGCCGGCCTGCGCCGCCACACACGACCGTGGCCCCAACACTCCAGCCGACGGTGAGGCCAGCTGGCTGACCTATCTGGTGACTTCTTGGTAATGTTGTGCCATTGCCTTCTGCTTCGTTCCATCTACATGAAAGAAAAGCACAGCAGGGTGTGGCAATCTAAGCGGTATTTGCTTTCTTATTCATTCCTAGCAAATACCGTACGCATTCTAGTCCGTGTGCCGCACAATGGCAATTTTTTTAATTGTGGAAAAAAATCCTGAACATGAGCGTGAATCAGGCATTGCATAAAGAAATGGTGTTGTGCTTGTACTAGTTTCTGTGGACCCACAATGATTGGCAGCTCAAGTTTCAGGATTCCATGCCTTGCTTTGGTCTGTTTGCATCTCTGTGCTTTATTACAGTCTCCTGTGAATATTTCTCCCAGTAGTTTTCCTAGCATACGATCTTCTCACGATGACAGTTTAATATAAGAAGGAATTATCCTTCCAATTGCTTGTAGATTTCTGCAGATAGAAGGTTATTTTGCTTCAGATTCGTCTTAGATATCCTATGTGAATAAAAACACAAGAATCACAACCACAGGTATTGCTGGAGTTTCACATTTTGGAAGTGGCAATAGTGATAAAGATTGGTTTAAACATGCTCGTTGTTTTTCTATTAAATTATCCACTAATGCATAACCTAGCAAAGCTACCTTTTTAGAAATTTACATAGTTTCATAGGGTACAGAACACATGGTAATATGATATATCATAGATACATCCTCAAGTAGCAAGTGTAGCTATAGGACTCCATTAGACCGACATTCCATAAATACACCAATGTTTAAAATGCAACATTAGAATGGATCACTTAAGCTTTATCATCTTCCTGATAACATCGAGCTCATCGACATCTCGGCATTGGTTCCGACCAGGCTAATGTCACTGATGCTTTCACTTGCACGTGCCTCTTCCAATGCTAGAGCGTCCTTTAGCTAAGCCACAACTATACTCGTTGTTGGCCTTTCAATGGATGCCTCTCTTGTGCATAGGAGCGCTATGTCCACAACCTTCCAGACCGAACTGGGGTCATACTCATGTTGAAGCCGTGGATCAACAATTGCATCGATATTGCCCATTGTAACCTTCTCCTTTGCACAGTGGCGGAGCCACCGGGGGGGCGTGATGGGGCCTGGGCCCCCCCGGTCGGCATTTGCTAGCCTATTAAGATTGTTGACTTCAACAAAAATTTAATTACTTACTTCTCATACATACTCCATCCATTAGTAATTAATTAATTACCTAATGGTTGTGATGATCAGAGCAGACTATAAAACAACACTGAATCGATATGTTCCAACAAATCACAAGGATAACCAAGAAGAATGTCTCCTAGCATATATTTTTGCTCCATTTCTCATATTAAAGAACCTAGTTTAGAATATTTTTTCATGTAAGGGAATATAAGTAGGCTAATTTAAGAACATTTGGACTGGTATATATTTGTATTAGAATTTGAGGCTACAAATAGATAGTATGGGCATGTAGATATGTAGGTATATGTATCCTCTGTTTTCTCTGGTTAAAGAAGTCTCATATAGAATGTACAGGGTTAACGTCGGTGAGATCACACAAGAGTCCAATTCTTAAGCTGCAGTTATACCTTCCAAAGCGTTTATATATTGTACTTATCATATTAAGTGGTACGATCCCTAAATCTTTGTAAGCTACAAGTGTTACATATTGTACTTACTATATATTAAACTTTAAATATCAATGAATCAATCATTAGTAGAGGTTCATTTTATTATTAGGCCCCCTCCTTTAAAAATTTCTGGCTCCGCCACTGCCTTTGCACGTTGGATAATATGCACTGTGGTCGATATAATGGGAGGTTCACCTGTTACAATCTCTAGCAACACCACTCCAAAGCTAAAGACATCGCTACTCATGGTGAGTCTGCCGCTAAGATAGTACCTAGATAGGAGCAGGTAGACCAAATAATGTGCCCAGTTAGTACTTAACAAGTTTCATCAAAATTATCAGTCCTTAATGTAATTATTAAGTAGAACATGAAGCAAATACAATAGGTGATCTTTTCTGACAGTTAACGGTCTTTTACTCCCTAATAGTTTATTACTGATTCGTTAAAAGGATAGGTATAGGGACAAACTCTGGATCAATGTAGCCTAGAGTTCCAGCAGCTGTCACAGATATGTGACTTTGTGCAACATTGAGATAAGTCTTGGACAATCCAAAATCTGAGATCTTAGCAACCATGTCATGTCCTAAAAGAATGTTGTGTGACTTTAGGTCTCTGAATTATTGGTAATACACATCCCGTGTGCAAGTAGTCCAAACCTATGGTAAAAAATCGCACGTTGAATGTAGCTCGGGCACGTGCAAAAAAATACAACAAAAAATGATAAAATTTATTGATTCTATCTAAATTATACCTTGTGCAGCTTCAAGTGCAATTCTTGCTCGATCACGCCATCTCAATGTTTGAACAATGGCATTTCTGCCTGAAAGACCACAACAATAAGTTAGTAACTATGTACCATAATGTAATTTCAAATACAGTAGTAGCATTAGCTTTAGGTGAAACGTGATCTTTATAGATGCAACTAATTTACATTATGTGAAATCTTCGCATATGCAAGATTGCTACAGAACTTACTTATAACATAAATAAGGATATGTGTACAAGGTTTAAGTAGAACTTTTTTCATCAGGAAGGAGATTGCACAAGAAAGTCAACATCATAAATTCTGAAGTTTGCATATCACAAACCTCGTAGATGGTCATAAAGGCTTCCATTCAGCATGTACTCATAAATAAGAGCTAAATGATCCTTGTTAGTGCAGTAGCCAACCAGCAAAACAAGATATCTATGGTGCACGGTTGTTAAGCTTTCAACCTACAAAATAAGAAACATATTCAGAATTAGAGGACCCTTCGAAGTGCTTTCTTAATTCTGTAGTCAAGTTCAAAGATATCTTGGTGAGCAAGTGATAGAATCATTGCCCCTGTCTCATTTTTAACACTTCATGTTACAGTTTATCTAATGTTCCATAGACCACCTAAATTCCTAGTGTCACAAATATTATAAGCCTGCAAATAATGGCATGAAAATTCTTTTGGAAAATAAAATCTATTTATTGCATAGAAATTTACAAACATGGAAAAATGACCAATTTTATGGATTGAAATTAAGTACCTCAGCCAAAAACTGTGTCATTCCTTGCCCTGTTGCTGATGTTGGAGAATGCATCTTAACAGCAACCCGAGTTCCATCTTCTAATTGGCCATGGAAGACAGGCCCGAACCCTCCTTTACCAATGCATGCTGAGAAATTATTTGTTATTGCCACCAACTTCTTATATGTGAATTCACGATTGCCAGATATGTGCATGCGACCTTTACAGTCTTCTTGATTTCTAGAATCTGGAACGTCTGCGCATCCAAGCAGCACACTTGGAGCTGTACTTTGACAAATCATATGTTCCATCAATGAAAGACATTACAAAATATGCCTTTTCTGTAATAGAATTTGTGTATGTGCCATCAGGGTTGGGAAAACAAGAATCGGCTTTGAAACCATTCCATACTACCGGTTTTTTGAACCCTGTGTGCAATAAACCATTTGTGCAAGAATTAACAAAAGACATACCTTTCTTTCTGTAGAAATATAACACCAACAAAGTAGATACTAGAAGTACCACTATGGCAATGACTAGGACAAGCGTGTTTTTCTTGTTTGGTGATTTTCCATTACATGGATCTCCATTCGTCGTGTCATACCTAAAACATGAAAAATATTGCTGCAACTGAATTGAAAAAAAAAGACATTGGGTTATTTGGTTTAAGGGATGACCCCATCCTAGGATGGGTTGATCCATCATAGGATGATTCGTTGAATTTGGTGGGATAACCCAATCCCTCATTTTGCACTAGTTTAGTGCTTATAAAGGATGACGTAGTGATGGATCAACCACCTCCATTCCTCAAACCAAACAAGTGGGTTAGGATTGGACTTAGGATCGGATGGTCCATTCACTGTCTTGTTGCTCAAACCAAACACACCATATATGGATGCTCCAAGGTTGTTTTAAACAGCTATTAGATTCCAAAACAATCGAACTTAGAACATAAGACATTGTTCATATATCATCCAAAATCCCTAGATGTTGCACTTGCCAGAAAATTAACAAATAACTAGAGAAGTGCCGTTATGTTCCTATTTTTAAGACTAGTGCTATCATGTTCTTATACTTCAGTGCATTGAACTTCTGATAAGCCGTTATCAGGGAGTCCATTTCTACGTTGTAATAGCAGCTATGGAGCAAAATCAGAGAGCAAAAGGAAATCCAAACCTCAATGTAAGTGAGTGTTTTGTACATAAAGTATCAGGAATACTGTCAACATGATTCCCAGATAAATCTCTGCAAATAAAATAACAAAAAATCATTCTGATTACTTTGGATGATTTCCTGGCTTATAAACTGAAAGAGGATAGGACTTACAGGACAAGGAGGGACCACAGGTTTATTAAAGAGTCAGGCACTGTTCCATTTAAATTATTGTATGACAAATTCCTGGTAATAGATGTTGTGAGACATACCACTTGCACGTACTGTTTAATAGAATGTGGAATTATTAACCCAACACATATTAATATGGTTATACTTACAGATATTGGAGTGATTTCAGCAAAGAAAATTGATCAGATATTGCACCGTGCAAATCATTGTGGGACAAGTCTCTGCAAATAAAATGTTGTATTCTGTTAATGTTATCATCTTAGAGAGAAATAAACAATATAATGGATAATTTAGTACAAGTATTCAAACTGAGAGATAACACACACACTTAACCTAAGCTTGTGTGCTAGCTTTATTAGAGGGTGAAAACTAGAATCTTAAATAGTAACCACACACTTACAGAGAAATTACACTGAATGTGACTCCATCACTTCGACATGCCAATCCAATCCATGTATAGTTTTCTGGTAAACATGGGTCGCCCATCCAGTTTTTCTTAACTCGATACTCAACTTTAATTCTCATCATAGCAGCAACTAAATACCATAGGAATTCAGTAGGAGAAAACATCACATTAGTAAATATTACAAGAATTTAAGTTGACAGCCCTATTATTTTGCACAGCATGTATGAATATTGTAAATTGATCTTGCTGCGTGAGTTATCTATATATGATGTTTCTGCTTTCTGATTCAATTCAAAGGTTTTTTTAGCTATTTAGCACTAAAGGCACTCTGAAATCACACTGGAATATACATGATAGGAGTACTCAGAGTATTGGCAATATATGTATGGGTTGGTAGCTCTTGGATGAATATATGCTTGTGCTGTAGTATAATAATTAATTAATGGTCTAGAAAATGCTAGGCACTATTTGGATGGTGGGGGTGAAGCCTAGTCACCGGTTAGTTAGGCTAGGCGGTGCCTAGGGGGGAGAGTGGTTTTTTTGTTTGCTTTTTTGTATTCTTTCCATATTTGTAATGATTATTTGTTTTTTTCTACATGTGATCTTTGGTGGCCTTTGGAAACAAGGGGAGATGCTTATGTACGTACCATCTTCTGGAATGGTTGCGATGTCTTCATGTTGGATGACGTAGTATACCTCAAAAGCATTGAGCATGGGAGGCAGCTCAGAGTTGTTGGTGGCAACGAGGGTGACATTGCAAAAACCATTTTCCAAGTTGAATAATCCGGAATGTATCCAGGTTGCTAGGAGAAGTATCGAGTCGCCATTTAAGTATATGTTGAACTCACGCCGCCGCCGCTGTTGGAAATCAGTGAAATACAGGATGAAGAAGTATCGAGGCACCGGCGTCGTCGTGGTTGGCCAGCTGGTAGGAACTGACCATGAGATGTTGAGAGGGATAGAGGTGGCAGGTGAGGTGACGGCTGTTTGGAGGACTCTGTTCGGCACCTCAAATTCGTCGTGTACATTTTTCTTAATCATCCTTGTTGTGGATAGATTGAGCCACCCTGCGATACCTGGCGATGGCCACCACAATCGATCGTAGGGATCATCCGGATACCTGAAAATTGAGTGAATGCCTGCGTATTAAAACATTATGATTTGAACTACGCACAAAATAGCACCTGTAAGGCTGTAAAATAGTCACAAAGTAGAAAGTTTTTTTTGAAAGAGCAGCAAGAGAATTGCTGCGTAATTTATTAAGAAGAAGGAAAGCAGTTGTGGGTCCTGTTTTTTAAGGGAAAAACCGGACCCGTGAAAAAACCTCACAAACAAAAAGCACTACCCGAATAGCACCACTAAACCAACCACTGTAATGAAGCTGACGAAAACTAAACAAACCAAACAAACCACAAAGCTAATAAACGAAAGAAGGAAAAAAAAGGACCACTTAGAACGCGTGCCGCCAACATCAGGCTATTCCGCCGGTTTCGATGAGAAAGCAAAAATTCTGTTAAGCACTGCATCTTTGATCGCTGTGGCCACCTGCTCTGACGTTCTGACGACCCCTTGGAAAATACGTTGGTTTCTTTCTAACCAAAGGTTCCACCAGAAGTAAATTAGAAGGCCGTCAAAATCCCGTCTTCTTGTTTTATCAAATTGGGCTCTCATCCTTCTCCACCACTTGTATATTGGTCTGCTGTGGTTTATGTTCTGGCACCGGTCCAACTTCTCGCATCGTAAGAGAAGGCTCCATACCTGCCTAGCGAAAGAGCAGTCTTTGCAGATATGAGCCAGAGTTTCCTGCGACGTGTTGCAAAGACTGCAAGTGGCATTACACGGCCACCCCTTCTTCTGAAGGTTGTCCGCTGTTAAAATTTTGTTGTGGATCAACGTCCATGAATCGACATTTGGGTTCAGCTTTCGCCTTCCATATCGGGCAAAACTTCATCTTGCAGTAAACATTTTGGAATTGCACCATGTATGCACTTTTTGTTGTGTATTGTCCATCAGCCGTCCAGCGCCAGATTATTTGGTCTTCCCTGCTTTCATCTCTACTGATTCGACGTATTGCCTTGAAGAGCGCTACAAACTCGCTAATTTCGTTTTCTGAGTTCACCGGTCTGCAGAACCAGATCCAGTAATTATTTTGCAGGGCTTGGTGGACTGTGACGTTCTTTCTTTTCGCTATCTGGAAAAGGCTCGGGGCAATGTGGATTGGTGCTTTCCCCTCAATCCAACTTGATCTCCAAACAAAGTAGAAAGTTCATACCTATATTTTTCAAGTGCAGGTGTCACAGTTGACTATATGAACTACATTGCTGCGACAATCTAATGATGTGAATGCTACTTTGAGTACCTACTTTTGTCAGTAATTTATGATTTATGAAATTAGTGTGTAGGAACCATAACCTAACGTGAAAACATCTAGTAAAATATAATTTTTTTTCTCTATTTATGCATAGTGTACAACACTTAGTTATATCTGCCAGAACAAAAATACTTGTCCAAAAGAAATTTTGAACTTTTTTAAGGCATGGAGTGTACATCTCGAAATTTGCATGCATGAAAACACAAAAAAGCAGATTACCTACACAGATCGCTTGCATACCGATTAGGGATGGCAAAAATACCCATGGATCCGGGTACCCGCAGGTACCCGACCCGACGGGTCCGGGTCCGGGTCCAAATTTGGACCCATAAGTATATTATTTCGGGTCCGGGTCCGGGTTCGGGTCCGGGTCTCATTTTGGATCCGTGGGTACCCGAACCCGGACCCGTTAAATTAATAAGTTGGCATGCATGCATGGAATTATGGAAAAAAGTCTTTTGGAGGAGCACCTAGCCTTGCACTTCTCCAGGTTGACGTCCATGTCCACTGACGCAACGTCCTCCAGGTCGCCTTGCACTCCTCCAAGTCCGGGTCGCATGCATGCATAGGCCAAGGCGCCAAGCGGTGCGTTTGAATTTCGAAATTGTTGGCGCGAAGTATTGGCGCGAAGTCAGTACAATCTTTTGGGATGGGCACCGAGTAACAGGCAATACATAACGAAGCCACTGCTGCGCCTGTGCACCGATCCAACAGTTGGCGGCTTGGCGCTCATGTCCAACAGTCGGGTCCGAATAGCAACGAGTAACGGGCAATACTTAACGAATATCGGGTCTGGGTACCCGTTCGGGTCCGGATACCCATCAGGTCCGGATCCGAGTTTGGACCCGTGACTGACTTCGGGTCCGGGTCCGGGTCCAAACTTCGGGTCTCGAGTCCGGGTCCACGGAGACTGGACCCGAAGGTACCCGGACTCGTTGCCATCCCTAATACCGATTCATCTTGGCTGGTGGATACAGTGAACTATTCATGGGCCTCATCTCTAGTGAAGATATGAAAGGAGTTCCCCTGCCAATGTCTGTCAAGCAAACTGATGCGAAATTTAGAGCGGCCACAACGATCACCTCACGTACGTAAGTCGTGGACATGGTTGTACTATTGATGCTGACTCGGCTCCAGAAGTCGAGCCCAATGTAAATTTTCGAGACCAGTGGTGAGCTAATAAGATTCTGATGCTTGTCGTCATAGTTTCCATACATGAACGTTCCTCTTATAAGATATTTCTGACCGTTCGTGACAGAAGAAAATGTGTAGCAATTTCGACCTCCAGAGGGAAACTTCGAGGTTAAGGCTTGACTTGAATTGCTCAAGATCTCGGTATTCGATGAAATGTTGTGATTTTCTCCGTGTCTATGTACCCATCATCCAAACATATGTGATATTCGTTTTCTCATCCACATAGCTAGAGCCACTGGGAAGGCCGCAATCGATGCTTATAAATCCATCATCTACAGAGTTGTGGAAATGAGTCCCACTTAAGATGATTATAAGTGAGACATGGAAATTTTATACCTAAAATGAATTAGCCTAATTGTGAAAAATAAAAGCCAGATTGTTAAATGCCACTTAAAAATAGGCAAGACCGGGAAATGACAATGTGTCAATGTATGATCACTGGCAGAATCTCCGTTTGGTTCCTATGGCCCTGCAATTCTCCTGAAATAACTGAATCCGTCAAGAGATATCAACCCCTTCTACTATGCTTTGTTTTCCAAAATGTTCCCCTGCTTGTCATGGATTTTGAATTCTGTGGCTTTTAATTGTGATATTCAGGGGTGAAAATGATAGTCTCCTCAAATACTTTTCAGAGAAAAATGGCCAGTGGAACTTGTAGTCAAATATCCTACAGAGAGCAATGGAACTTGTACTTTTTGATCTAGTTTCTATAGTTGTGAATTTCTTACATTTAGAACAAGAGGAATGCAGCAGTCAACAGTTTTATACTTTTCGCTACAATATTTGTTTCTTTTATCCGGTATTCTATCAACCCAGGTCCCAGAACATTTATGTTTAGATAAAATGATCTTTCTTGCAAGCACCTGAAGTTGAGAAATATATGAACAGGGGCGGATCCAGGAAAATTGGTCGTCGGGTTCATCGCCGACATGCGGCCTACGGGCTGCTTGCTTTCGAATGACTGGTTAGACTGGAGGAGCACTGGAGCTAGGGTCCAGACTAATCTGCCACCGGAGACATCAACTGTGTTTAGCGGGGAGTATAAGGGACTAATACGGGGGTATCGGAGTCACCGGACCCCAGCCCCTTAATGGCAGATCTGCCCCTGTATATGAAGATGAGAGGTTTTTTCTTCTCTTTTATATAACGTCTATTTATAGTGTGTAGATCATTAAACTCAATAAAAAGGACCTATGAGACGTTCAATTGTTTTGGTAGTGAAATGGTCTGATTCAATATCTACTTGCAGCCTAATAAATTTTGTAGTATTACGTACTTTCTGAATTGCATCATACAAGAGGCCAGATTTATATGAGTTATCTAGGTCAACTGTTGTTTGTATTGTACGGAAAAGAATTGCAATAGTGTGGGATGTGAAGAATATCTTTGTTGCAGGAGGCACCTGGATAATATCAAGCGAAGTAATTTCCTTTTTTTAAGATCAAGCCAAGCAATGGCCTTTTGATGAAGCAAGTAATTGCCAGAGAGAGAGAGAGAGAGAGAGAGAGAGAGAGAGAGAGAGAGGACACTTTTCTATCCATCTCAAAAAAAAGGACAAAAATATAGCAGGATGCCACGACATTAATTAAGGTCTATTTTTTCTGTCCATCTCAAAAAAACGAAAAAAAATATAGCAGGGAGCCAAGACATTAATTATCTATACATGATTCACTTGTTTATAATCGATGAAGCATTCAAACATGGTACATACGAGAATAATAAGATGTAGACTCATACCTGAGGAAGTTGGCTGAGCATATGCACGCAGTGCCGCAGTGAAGAGAGCTAGTAAAAAAGCTGAAGGACACCTCATCTGACTATTCTTTCTTTCTTCCTTTTTGGCTTGTAAAAGTTTAGCAACACAGCATGGAGCTCGTATGGAATCGATGAAGGTGGATCTATTCTTGTTATATAGGCTAGTAGATGGTACACGTACACTTCTGAGGCCAAAAGCATGCGTGCATAATATAATACTAGCCAAGATAGCGCGCTACGCTGCGCTGTAATTTTTTTTATAAAGTGTTATATATGTTTGAGAGAAAAAGAAAATAATGCAACATGGACAAATATCAACATATTTTGATGAAGCGCTGTCTGTAATATTCCAATTATTTTAAGCTACGTACTTACAAAGCAGCTTTTCATATGCTCTTAAGATCTTGGAACATTGAAAATCACCTGAATACATAAGAAAAAAGATTGGAGACTTATGCAATATATTATGAGGGAACCTAGATATCATAATGCATGTGCATTCATGTCTCCTTGCTTTAGACCAAAGCAATCAGTAGGAACCAAGAAACATATTATTGGAATAACACAAACTATCTTATAGTGGTGTGCCCCTCCTGAGTGCTGAGGCCTGAGAAGAATAATTTTGAAACGGTAATCAAGCATGATGCCAAGCCGTTATATATGCTATAACAACAATAATTTAGGTGTAGAAAAACTGATAAGCAACAAAAATTTTATGAATAAAATAAGGCAACCTAAGTACGTCCGCAACATACTATATGGCACAAATCACAAGCATGCAACTATCATTTCTTACTAAAGCTAATGTGGTTGGATCGAACTTACCACCAAAGAAATGAGAAAGCTAGAGCTCAACCTGGTATGGTCCAACAATCGGCAGTATTAATTCAACTCTTTAGTTCCTTGAAATAAAAAAGGTGAAACAGTTCAGTACAATTAATGCCATGTTGTGTAGCAATATATAGTGATATACTCCCTCCATCCAAGTTTATAAGCCCTTTTTTCTTGGCACATAATCCAAGAAGATATCTATAATGACTAAGCTATCCCAATTATTATCTCTAAGCATTATATCCAATGCATGTATGTAGAGAATATAGAGTAAATCTAGATATTTATTAGGGGTATAAAGGCAACACCGCACTAATCTCCATTGGAACATGAAATGTGCCTTATATTTATCCACGGGACCATTCAAAAAATACGTTCTATAAATTTGGACAGACGTAGTAGATATGAGGAAGATATTTAAAATCACTTAATATGTGGAAAATAGTCTGGCCGGTCAATAAACAAAGACATAATCGATAATTATGTGATTACAAACTTACATACAAGGCAAAGACACTACCAAATTTCACAACTCTATCTCGTTGTCCCTTTGGTATCGCAAAACTCGAGAAATTTTGTACATGTATTTGGTTAGTAACATCGATGCAGATTGTAATACAAAAATCATATGCCACAAAACCGAGAGCTTACCTTGAAACCAACTTTGTTGTCCGTGCAAGCATGCAAATCTAATTTCATTATGTTCAAAGGACATACGGTCATAAGGCGATAACTCGATAAATCAAATAGTCTAGCTTAAACGCACCTTCCCATTAGCGTAACATTTGTCCAATGAGAAGAACATAGCCAAGATCATACCTCTTGAGGCCCAAATGCATGGCTCCACTTCAAGAAGTTCCAACTCAAGATATGGCGAGTGAACTCGATTCGCTTTGCATTGCCGCCATGATCGCAGATATGTCTATATTCGATCAACATGTGAATAATCGAAATTCAAGTGTTGTAACACCGAAAAGGACATACCTCATTGTAGTCGAGAAACATCTTAGCTCGCAGATATGCTCAATCATGGACACCTAAATTAAAGTGCAAGATTTAGTGATGCAGTAGAACTCATCAAACATACTATATTTTACAAATGAAACTAAGAAATCATGTTCAAAAGATTATGTTTAGTTAAAGAACATGCCACACACTGGATTCATATAACCTACACCAATATATTGCTAGTTAGTGTAGGTAGAAAATAAAATAAATGAAGACCACGACAGCTAACTCTGGGTTTGATCAGCAGCTGTATTTTAGACCGCTACACATTAGCTAAGAGACGATATAAGAGACGACATTACAATATGTAATCTAACCTGTAGTAGACCTTATGAGGTCGTTAGAAGGGAAAGGCTAGCTTTTATATAAATGTCCTGCGAAAGTTGTCAGTTTGAAGATCGAGAGGGTCAAACAAAGGTAAAACAATCAAGATAGCTTGCCCACCATGTACATAAATGGTCAGAAGAGATAAAACGGTTACCAAAGATATTCGATTTAACTAAGAACTACAATGAAAAATCTCCCTACAAGATTATCCACACTTTCCATTTATCACATAATAATCTTAATCGTAAAAAACTATGAGGTCGTCTAATTTCTCAAAGTCATATAACCCGATTAATTCAAAATATGCAAAAAAATGATATATCTGAACATGAAAATCGAGATAGGGTGATATGAATCTCTTGTGGTTGTACGCAACACTACTGGTGATTGATATGTCGTAATGGAAGTTAATGCAAAAGTATCACAGCCTTGTGTATTTTCCACTTCAATAGATCAAGAAATACCAAATAGACAGTTAACATCATCATCTGCGTGAAGGAACTTTCATTACTTCAGAAAACTCAGCGACACACTTCTGACAATAAGTCATGATGTGATAGCATCACCGAAGTGAGAATTTTCTCAATCAATACTAAATGCGCACCTTCACGCCACAATAAAGGAAATCTCAATAAATGACCTTAAGGCAAACAATCTGTAAGGTAAATGGCGCTAATCAAGACTCATTATATATGTAGAACATTAAAGACACAAAATAAAAATGTTTCCTAAAGTTAATCAGATCGCATCAAGGAATAGGAAAATAAATTAGGACATCTGAATCCGACCTACCTACATTAAGTTCCAAGTGTAGGATCAACCAGCAAAAAGGGAACATAACACACTTGTCAACCCATATGTTTCAAGAAAAATACACAAATCAACCCTTACCAGGTGGCTGCACAATTGGAGGCATGCCAAGCACTTTTATAGAATGTAGTGTAAAGACTAATCAACAAACATTAGGCCATTTGATCAAAATAAATAACAAATTTGAAAAATGTGTAGCAAAGGGAATTAAAGTGACATGAGCCGCTAGATGGGAAAGTACATGTACATGGTCGGCGGATGGTTCATCGGCAACGGGAGTAGCAACACCATCGACAGCAGGAGGTTGAGGCTCACTGGATGATGTTGTTGACATTGGAATCGTGCAGAATTGTGTGGAGTAATTGCTAAAAATTTCTGAAATTGGGAGAGATTAGAATGTGAGGACCATCTAAATATATTGCAGATAATATTATAGGATTGGTGTAAAGAATGTTAGTGTAAAAAGCAAAAAAATCAAACGCTGTGGATCACGAACATTAAGTCATTTGATCAAAATAAAGAACAGATTTGTCATGTTCGGGCGCAAGTATTCCAGGCGTCGCCGGGCCCGAGACATGCGCCATGACGCTGAGCGCAGCAGAAGCAGGCAGAGGGCACGCGCGAGGACGCCACTGGGGAGATCACCGCCTGCCTCGGATGGAAATTAGAGATATGGAAACTAGAGATAGCTTTCTATTCTTAGTTCCTAAATTATAGGACCAGGTTGCTATGTTTGGTTGAGGGCAATGGCCATATATTCCTGTAACAGACAATTGGTGAGGTTAAGAAAGATATTACCTATCTATTTCCCTCTCTCTCTACCTTCAACCAAGCCTTCGGCCAAGGGTTAACCTAGTCGGAGAAGACGGATCGAGGCTACGAACTACGTAGCCGAGGTCCAGCTACCCGGGGGTTTAACGCCCTTGACAACCTGGTATCACGATCCAGGCGATCCTCGCTTTCCCGATCCACCCCACCTCCACCTACAGCCGCCGCGCCGCCATCATCCTCGTCGTCGCCCGTCGCATCGTGTGCTGCCGCCATGGGTGACGCCAACGACCTCAAGGCCACCGTTGAGACCCTCACCAATGCCCTCAAGACGCTGCAGACCACGGTCGAGGCCAATGCCAAGGCCATCGCCACCCTCCACTTCGACCGCACGTCGTTCTCGGGCACCAAGACGGGCTCCGGCGAGCACCACAATGACCGGCCACCGAGATTCCAAAAGATGGATTTTCCCCGGTACGACGGCAAGACTGATCCCCTCATCTTCATCAACCGCTGCGAGTCCTACTTCCATTAGCAGCGGATTATGGAAGAAGAGAAGGTCTGGATGGCCTCCTACAACCTGGAAGACGGGGCGCAGATGTGGTACATCCAGGTCCAAACGGACGAGGGTACTCCATCGTGGCGCCGGTTCAAGGAGTTGCTCCACCTGCGCTACGGCCCTCCTCTCCGCGCTGCTCCCCTCTTCGAACTTGCAGATTGTCGTCGCATCGGCACCGTTGCGGAGTATCAGGATCGCTTCCAGGCACTTCTTCCCCGCGCGGGCCACCTCGACGAGGCACAACGAGTCCAGCTGTTCACGGGCGGCCTCCTTCCTCCGCTCAGCCTCGACGTCCAGGTACACAACCCGCAGTCCCTGGCGGCTGCCATGAGCCTGGCGCGCCACCGAGCTCCGGAGCAAGACGCGCCAAGACACCGCCAAGGCCTCAACTGTGGCCTTCATCGCCCTCGCGCTGCCTCGCCCTCCCTGCTCCCCAGATTGACAAGGCGGCCGCGCTAACGTCTCGTGGACGCCGGCCGGTGAAGCGCTACTCGTCTGCCGGAGCAAGAGGAGCGCCGCTTGCAGGCCTCGCTTCAATCGCAACAGAAGTACACGCGGGGGCACAACCACGGAAGCCCCGGTCTTCTCCTTGCATGCGGTTGCAGGGGTGCCCATCTGCAACACAGTCCAACTCCGGGTGATCCTGGGCACCGCCACCTTCGTCGCGCTCATCGACACGGGATCAACCCACAGCTTCATCGGGGAGGCGGCTGCACGGCGCACGGGACTGCGCATCGAGCCGCGCCCAAGGCTCACGGCGACGGTGGCCAACGGCGAGCGCGTCTCCTGCCCCAGCGTCCTTCGCCAGGCCCCGGTCATCATCGACGGTATGACGTTCGGCGTCGACCTCTTCGTGATGCCCCTAGCCGGGTACGACGTGGTTCTCGGTACGCACTGGATGGCCACGCTGGGGCCCATCGTCTGGGACTTCACCGCCCGGACCATGACGTTCCAGCAGGAGGGGCGCGACGTCTGCTGGCGTGGCGTGGCACCGCCGACTGCGCTGGGCCTCCATGCCGCCACGACCGACGACTCTCCTCGACGAACGGTCATTGGGCTCCTTCGCCGACGTTTTCGGCCGAGCCGACCGGCTGCCTTCGCGCCCGCGACCACCGTGATCGTTCTCCGGCCCGATGCAAGCTCCGGTGGGTGGAGGCCGACAGTACCCGCGGCGGCTCAAGGATTTAACTTTAGCGGCAATGCGCCGCCATGATCGAGCAGGGCATCGTCCGCCGTAGCGACTCGGCGTTCTCCTCCCCGGTCCTCCTCGTCAAAAAGCCGGACGGGTCGTGGCGATTCTGCGTTGACTACCGCGCGTTGAACGCGCTCACGGTCAAAGACGCGTTCCCTATTCCGGTCGTCGATGAGCTGCTTGACGAACTCCACGGCGCACGGTTTTTCTCCAAGCTCGATCTGCGCTCGGGGTACCATCAGGTGCGCATGCGCCCGGAGGACATCCACAAGACGGCGTTCCGCACCCACGACGGCCTCTACGAGTTTCTGGTCATGCCATTCGAGCTGTGCAACGCCCCGGCAACATTCCAGTCTCTCATGAATGATGTACTCCGGCCCTTCCTACGTCGCTTTGTGCTCGTTTTCTTTGACGACATATTGATTTACAAACAAGTCTGGGCAGATCATCTTCGACATCTACGTGCCACCCTCACCGAGCTTCGCCAACACAGACTCTTCGTCAAGCGCTCCAAGTGCGAGTTCGGCGTCACCTCAGTCGCCTACCTCGGTCACATAATCTCGGCGGCAGGCGTCGCCATGGACCCGGCCAAGGTGCAGGCCATTCACGATCGCGGTGCCTCGCTTCGGCTGGCGCGGCGCTGGTTCTCGGCTGGCGGGCTATTACCGCAAGTTTGTCCACAATTACGGCTCCGTCGCCGCGCCGCTGACCACTCTACTCAAGAAGGACGGCTTCTCCTGGGGCGAGGAGGCAGCCGCGGCGTTTTCCGCGCTCAAGGCCGCGGTCACCACGGCCCCCATCCTGGCCATGCCGGACTTCACCAAGACCTTCGTCGTCGAGTGCGACGCCTCGTCCCATGGTTTTGGGCGGTGCTCATTCAAGAAGGGCACCCAATCGCCTTCTTCAGCCGCCCCGTGGCACCCCGCCACCGCGCCCTCGCCGCGTACGAACGGGAGCTCATCGGCTTGGTTCAAGCTGTACGCCACTGGAGGCCGTACCTTTGGGGCCGCCGCTTCCTCGTCAAAACGGACCACTACAGCTTGAAGTACTTGTTGGACCAGCGCTTGGCCACCATCCCGCAACACCACTGGGTAGGGAAGCTGTTGGGCTTCGACTTCACGGTCGAGTACAAGCCGGGTGCGGCGAACGCCGTCGCCGACGCACTGTCCCGACGTGACACGGAGGAAGGGGCGCTCCTCGCACTCTCCACACCGCGTTTCGATTTCATCGATCGCCTCCGTAAGCACAAAGACAACCGACCCGCCTCGCCGCCATTCGCGAGACATCAAGACCGCTCGCCGGGCGCCATGGTCGGTCGTTGACGACATGATCCAGTTTGCCGGGCGGCTCTACATCCCGCCGGCCTCCCCCTTGGTCCAAGAGATCACGGTGGCGGTCCACGAGGAGGGTCACGAGGGGGTTCAGCGCACGCTGCACCGTCTGCGGCGCGACTTCCATTTTCCTAACATGAAGCAGCTCGTGCAGGACTTGGTACGCACTTGCACCCGGCTGGCCTCCTCCTTCCTCTGCCGGTGCCTCGTATGTTTGGATCGACATCGCCTCGACCGTTGAAGCGCTGCGCCGCGCGCGGGCAAGTCTGGCTATACTAACGGTGGTGGAGGATGTTCAGCAAGTATTGCCATTTCATCCCATGGCGCACCGTATTCGCCGAAGTCTGTCGCTCAAGCATTCTTCACCGACATCGTGCGACTACATGGCGTGCCTCAGTCCATGGTGTCGGACAGGGACCCGGTCTTCACATCGACGTTCTGGCGTGAGCTCATGCGTCTGATGGGTACCAAGCTGCACATGACTACGGCGTTCCATCCCCAGTCGGATGGGCAATCGGAGGCGGCCAACCGCGTCATCATCATGTACTTGAGGTGCCTCACAGGGGACAGACCACGCCAGTGGTTACGCTGGCTGCCATGGGCCGAGTTCGTTTTCAACACCGCCTACCAAACTTCGCTACGGGACACGCCCTTCCGCGTCGTCTACGGGCGCGATCCGCCATCCATCCGGTCATATGAACCGGGGGACACGAGGGTGGCTGCTGTCGCCAAGAGCATGGAGGAGCGCGAAGAGTTCCGCCGACGTCCGGCATCGGGCCGAACAAGCTCAAGCGACGCAGAAGCTGCACTACGACAAGGTGCACCGCCACGTCGCATACCAGGTGGGCGACTGGGCGCTCCTTCGCCTCCGACAGCGCGCGGCGTCATCGCTTCCCCAAGCCGCCTCCGGCAAGCTCAAGCCACGATTCGTCGGGCCGTACCGCGTCACCGAGCTGATCAACGCCGTCGCCGTCCGCCTCGCCTTGCCACCTAGAGCCCGCATTCACGACGTGTTCCACGTGGGGATGCTCAAGAAGTTCCAAGGGCCAACACCGGACACTCCACCGCCCTTACCGCCTATACATCATGGCGCGATGGCCCTCGAGCGTAACGAGCCCGTATGCTGCGTTTGAATCGCGGGCGCGTCAAAGTTCTTGTCGATGGAAGGGCGAGTCGGCAAGACATCGCTACTTGGGAAGACGTCGAGCCATTCCGCGTCAAGTATCCGGAATTCTAGCTCGAGGACGAGCTGGTCCTCGACGGGGGGAGAGATGTCATGTTCGGGCGCAAGTATTCCAGGCGTCGCCGGGCACGAGACATGCGCCACGACGCGGAGAGCGCAGAGCGTGCGGAGGGCGCGCACGAGGACGCGCTGGGGGAGATCACCGCCAGTGCCTCAGATGGAAATTAGAGATATGGAAACTAGAGATAGCTTTCTATTCTTAGTTCCTAAATTATAGGACCAGGTTGCTATGTTTGGTTGAGGGCAATGGCCATATATTCCTGTAACAGACAATTGGTGAGGTTAAGAAAGATATTACCTATCTATTTCCCTCTCTCTCTACCTTCAACCAAGCCTTCGGCCAAGGGTTAACCTAGTCGGAGAAGACGGATCGAGGCTACGAACTACGTAGCCGAGGTCCAGCTACCCGGGGGTTTAACACCCTTGACAAGATTTGACAAATGCGTAGTAAAGGGAATTAAAGTGACATGAGCTGCTAGATGGGAAAGTACATGTACATGGTCAGGCGGATGGTTCATTTGCAATGGGAGTAGCAACACCATGACTGAATAAAGTTGAGGTTCGCTAGATGATGTTGTTGGCATCGAATCAAAGTGAATTGCCCCAAGTAACCGCTAAAAATTTCTGAAACCTAAGAGAGATTTGAAAGTGAGCACCATCTAAAATATATTGTAGATAGTATTATAGGATTGGTGTAAAGAATGTCAGTGTAGAAAGCAAAGAAATCAAACACTGCAGATCAAGTATCATCCTACAAACACTCGAGACCACGTAATCCCGTGTCCACACACCAAGTAACAACACCGAAAAATTCAGGAAAAATCCAAATAAAAAACGGTAACAATCTTACTCCAATCCAAAACCAAACTGAACTGAGAGCCGATTGGAACGACCTCACAAAGTCTCAAGGATCAGTCCGTCTCAAACTAACAAAGCAAGGATAGATATATATATTACTAAACAAAGCATGCAAAAGTTAATCAAAGAAATGGGAGCAGCGCCCAGCAAGTCGCACCAAAAGAACACCATCACCGAGCACGGAATCCAAGAACATAAGCTAGTACGAAACAGTATTATACTTCGATATAGGATCATACAAAATACAGCACAAATTGCACGAAACAGTATTATACTTCGATATAGGATCATACAAAATACAGCACAAATTGACTAATGTATACTCAGTTAACAAAGATGATGCCACAACCACAGAAAGCAATGATATAGATAAGCATTGCGTATGGGCATACGTAAGTCTGATCCAAGAACAAATCCGAACAGTAAACAATATTCTTACGGCATACGACCAAGGACAGCGTAATATAAAATAGGTAGCCGCAAATAAAAGATCGTTTGATGATCACAACAGTACATGCATTTAGCCTCTAATCTAACACAGGAAAGGAAAACTAAGAAAGTCACAGTGTTTGATGATCACAACAGTACATGCATTTAGCCTCTAATCTAACACAGAAAGATAATATAAGAAAGACGCAGCATACCTTCATATGGTAGCAACGAGAAGTGCCCTTATCGAGCTCGTCTGGCAAAGCAAAGGGACAAAGAACCACAGAAAATACAAAAACACGAATGGCAAGTCACGACCAGAAGCAGAATAAATAATCAAATCGACAAAAGCAGGAACACCTAATAATCAATGAAATGAAAATGACTGGAAGAGCGCTCCACGCATTTAACAACAAAACGAAGGACCGGTTCCATCCCTATGAACAAAAAGCCAGCAGTTTGCTCGATGAGCGAACAATAAGATCAGCAAGAGGATCGGCCGACGGGAAAAACAACGAAGCAAGAATGAGGAACAGCCCAATCACAAAATGCAGGATGGAGCAATCGCTAATAGAAAAACACGATCGTAACATTGAGAAAAAAAGAATCGAGGCAGCAGGATCGATCGAGAGGGTAAAAGAAACAATGAACCCGAATGGGGAACAATCCAATCGCAAAATGCAGAACGGAGCAACCGGTGAATAGAAAAACATGAGAGAGCACAGAGCAACAGGAAAAAGAAACAATGAGCCAAAGATAAGGAACATAGAACGGATCTCGCCTCAACCGTGGTGTATCATTGAACAGTTCACCCAAACCGCATTCAGATGAGCGAAAACCAAAGAAGATCGACATTTGGAATCAGAGAGGTTGCAACCGAATCGGAGGGGCGAACAACGGAAAACCAAAAGAAGTCCCTTGAAGGAACAAGCGACGAAACCCCTCTCCACCGCCGACAATGATATCGCGAAGGCATCGACGAAGGTCGAGGCGCAATGCCGAGGAACGACAGGCGATACCTTCGGAGAGGAAAAGCGAAGAAGCCGGAGGAGCGGGGCGCGACCGAGAAACACCGACACAAGAACACTCGCGAACGCACACCGTAAGGCTCGAGGCACGAGGCGGCTGAACGCCGAACGCCTGCAGCCCTCCCGAATCCGTTCCGTCGCAAACGTAACCACGCGGACGGCCGGATCACGACCACGCAAGGATGGACGGACGCAGAAATCCGGACGACGTGGCCACCGTGGCCGGGCGCCGATTCCTTCCGCTTTAATAGATTACTAGCCTGGATAGCGCGCTACGCTGCGCCGATCGGCATAAAAATAACTGATAAAATATCATGCATGACAAGTATGGTCAGATAATATGAACCATGTATAGTACAATTGTAGGTAAGGTATACTATAGTGGAAAACTGGCTGATCTTGAGTGGTACAGAGGAAGCCTGGTCCATTTATATAGAAGTTGCAATACATAGCTATGCGATCAGATTAGTAGTTAGCATAAGAACCGGATGAGACGATACTAATTGCTTCCACATCAATCCATAGGTCTCTAAGATTACACTGGGATATCAGGTAAACAGCTAATATGGCAAAAGGGAGATGAAATACAGTGGATAGCTGCACGAGTCTGGGAGTCTATAATTGTGTAGTTATATTACATGAACAGTAAGGAAAATGGCATCTTGTTGAGCAATGAAGTGGTGCACAGATGTCTTGCTGCTTTACACGAATGAGTCCTTTGAAATGGTACCATTCTGAAGTGACATTTGTTCTCCACCATCTGTTGATCTGATGAGGCTCATCGTTGTTGCATGCTGTTTGTGTGGTGCTATAACTATGATGGATTAAGTGGATTGGGGCATGTGTTTAGCTAGTTGAGTTTAGGTATATGGTTTACTGAAATACTGCATATAACCATGTTGTTTGTCAAGAGGTGTTTTGATATATATTCAATAATATGTTGCAGCTAATTAGTACATAACATTAAATCTTCTTAATAAAAAGAAGAATTTGATAATTGAATTTTAAGCTGAATAACTGTTGACAAAGAATAAATAGTAATATACATTTGAGATACGGTAGTACCATGGAAAATGGCAGTTATCGTTTTTATCTTTAATCTGGATAGCTAGTGCATTGGACTGTACACCACATGGTACATATATAAAGAAACAGAACCTAAAAAGGTATTTGGCATAAATACGTAATGTATAGCATGCCAGAATCGATTAAAATCAGGGGTCAACACAATTGTCATAAACAAATGTTGCCTCCTTTAAAGAACTGACAAAAGCAAACACATTTTGGAACATAAACTGATCAACCTATAAAATAGTATCTATTAGAAAGACAATAAATTCTTCCTAACCCTACAAATGACACATTGTTACAGTTCTGGAGTAACAACCCTGATGATTTAAAATGGTAGCAGGAAGAAGCTCTGTGATCTAAGCATGCAATAGTATTTTCATTTACTAGAACATGGTTTAATCATGCAATGATTTACCATGATCAAACTGATCTTGCTACAATAGAAAAAGATAACATGCAGATATACTACAAGGTTTGAATTTTCAAGTAAGACTAACCTGAAAACAGTCAGTGTAGTTGATCTTCACACCGATTCAATTTTTAGCTATGGTGCTATGAGAAAACACTAACAATCGACGATCTGAAATCTAGAAGAAACTTGGAACATATAAATGGATAAGAAAATTGTTCATGTATAGTACATTGCCTATCCTAATTATTTCTGAGCCAGACAGAACCTAAAGTGTATTTTTTTGCCGAATATTCCAATAGAAAAATCACAATAGAATCGATATTATCCTTTCTTTTGCAGAAATTAGCCCCATGTTTTTCCTAGGCTGTCACATGCTAAAACAGGGAGTATATAAGATACAAAGAAAATGGGTAACAAAAAGATGAGATTACGAAGGACCTGAGCTCAACACATCTTTTGTAGCTTAAGACAATTATCTCCAAGAAACCTGAATGATGCTGCTCATTCAAGTTATGAGAACTTATAGGGCCATATTTATTTGCAAAATCAATTAAATATATTTATTTTAAGTTCCTACAGTACTATGGTAGTTCTGTGCTCCTAGAAACAAAATAGGTAAAGCTTCTCGTAGGGAAAACACATAAAGATATGTAACTAAATTGAGTTGTCAATGTAAAACCGGAATAACTCCAAGCACATGGCTATCACGCCATTGTAGATTGTATACACATATCTACATATCATTTTAGGACATGCACATATAAGAATAGAAAACAATCTAGCCGACAAACTAAAATGAGTGCTCTCATGAATGTCTAAAGAAGCATGCTATCTAACAACGTTAATCAATTAAATTTGCTTGTAGTAACAAAGAAAATAACCTAGCCAAATCATCCAGCACAAGGCTACTAACATAGCAGCAGTAAACTGCAACATGAAACGAACACAAAAATGATGAGCAAACTGAAATTGCCTTGACACTTGAATTATTTCTGCTCCGGAACAAACATGTAATCAAAAGCAAGAAACCTGAAATGGCATAACCAAAGCAATTATCACAATGCCTAAATCAAGTTTCCTTTTACATAAGCAGAGCCGACAAACCTGCTATTTTGTGGATGTCTGATCCCATGCAAGGTTTGCCGGAGCCACAATGCTTATGTTGTTATGGGAAGCATTCAGAACAGAGATAACAAAACTAAAAACTAAGGGTTATTGCTAACTCTGTTCCATTGCTCCCCATTTGTTATAGTCACAGTCCCTGACAATTGATATTAAAGCCAGTTGTGTTACAGTTCAAACAACTGGTATTAGAGCCAGCTAAGTTAAAAGTTCGAACAAGTGGTATCAGAGCTAGTTTAAACAAGTGGTATTAAAGCCAATTGAGTTAAGAGTTGTGACAACTGGTGTTTGAGGCAGTTGAGTTTGAAGTTTCAACAATTGGTATCAGAGTTAGTTATAGTTCTATGAAAATAGACCCGATGAACACAAATTTGTGTGATACAATTAAGCTTCTTTGTATGGATCTATGTTGGGTATTTTTATTGATGATCAAGCAAAAAAAATGGTTTCCTGTAACTGCATGATAACATTTCACCAAAATAAACAACACGTATTCATCACACTAAATATTTGCAGCTGAAGTATTTCGACCTAGTATAACAAGAACAATAAAGATAGCTCAAGCTTTTAGTGGTCAGTGTTCTTTGCAATATGAGGCACATTACATGATATCAAGGAGTTAGGTATAATAAGTGCAGAAGGACATATCTATCCACCAAATTTAAAGTTTGGTCGAAACTGATAATGCAATCACCAAATGGCAGCTTGCAAGCTAAATGACAAATGGAGGTCCAAAAATCCCACATAGATAAGTCCACAGGTCACAACTTAACTAAATTTGGTAAGATGCACACAAAGTTTGTGAAGTATCAACCTCGAAGAAGATTGCTGCCTGCGATCCAATGGCTTTCTCCTCTTGATCCAATGAGCCCTCGCCAAGCTGACATCTTTTCCTCTCGACTTATCACTTGCTTGATCAAGCCCTCTTCTTCGCTCGATCCGGCACCATTAGCAGCCGTGACCTCAGAAATCACCCGGCTCTTGTGCTCCCCTTCTTTCCTGAATGGCAAATCTACAAATAATTTGTGCGCAAACGATCTAAAACACAAGCGCCTAACAATTCCTTTCACACACCGATTCTGCGAACATACGAAGACAAGATGCAAATAGAACCAAGAAAAGAAATCCACACACCTTGGTTCTCTGATTCAATTGATTCATTTGCTAATTCACGCGGCTCCTCCGTGAAGACGACGCCTACAGGTTCTTTGAAAGAAGTCACAGTTTCCTGCATCCAAAAGAGAAGGAAATCCATAACTACTAATCACCCAGACCAAAAGAAAAAAGATACAAAAAAGGAGTAAAATTTACCAGAGGAAGCGCATTTAGCTTGCTAGCCTTGACGCCACGGCCCTACCACAACATTTCACCCAAAAAAATAAACCATTAAAATCCAAGAAAATACCCCCAAGAATTTCAAATCCCGTGAGTAACACCCAAAAACACTAACCTGATTCGCGATTTCGTTAGGGCAAATCCTCCTTTCGAAGAAATCGACGGAAGACCGAAGAACCGCTATGCCAAGAAACCAGGCAAGAAAGCCTCAAATCTCGATCAAATTACGCCGGGGAAGAGAGCTTACAGATGTATCAATGAAGGGGGCCATCTTGATTAATCAACGACGACGCCGAGCGGGTCGGTGGTCACATTCTGTTGGCGAGGCAACAGAGAGCTGGGTGCTCCCACGGCGGCAAGGCTCGAAGATGACAAGAGCTGCACGCGCGAGAAACGACAGGAGTGGGAAGTCACGACGCATTATCAACCGTCATAGCACAGCCGACGTAAAACAACGGACGGTAACGATCCGAGCGAACGCCTGCTAAAAACCAACTGAGGACCTCAACGCAATTTTGAAGTTTCCGGAGGACCTTTTTGCAAATACGCTGAGGTGGCATACCTGAGCTTGCGCCAATCCTTAGCTCTTTAATATATAGTATATATTACTAGGTTGGATTATGCGGCATGCCGAGCCGTGAGGGAAAAATCACGGGGTTCTTGCGCGATATCGCTACCGTGAGGAAAAAAATCGCACGATAATTTCTTTTTTTTCGGGTTTAACTAAAAAAAATCGACAAAAAGGACACAAACGCGATTTCCAATTCAACTATAAACCGCGTGTAGGGATCTAAACGTAATTTTCAAAAATTTTCGAGCCTACTTTACTTTCAAAAAGCTAAAAAAGGACTTAAACGCGATTTCTATTTTTTTCGGAAAGGACCTAAACAAAAAAATGACGAAAGGACCTAAACGCGATTTCCAATTCAGTTATATAAACCGCGTGTAGGGATCTAAATGTAATTTCCAAAAAATTTCGGGTCTATTGACTTTTAAAAGTGCCGAAAGGACCTAAACGCGATTTTTAATTTTTCGAAAAAGACCTAAACGCGATTTAGAATTTTCCGGGGGCCTCCCCAGGGTGCCGACACGTGGACCCCTGAGGAGGCGGCAATCCTTGGCAACATTATATATTAGATATTATATCTTATCCTTGCAAGATTGGGAGAGACTGGGGCCACAAGGTACTTTTTTTGCAAAACAATCCTTCATAAAATCCAAAATCGTGAACAAGTCTTTCTACCGGTTATTTTGCAAAAAGAACCCTATAGTTATGCAAATTCAAATCGAGCACCGGTTCTCTAAATCCAAAAGATTTAGAATTACGTTTAGGTTCGGTTATTTTGTAAAAAAAATTCCGTGGCGAAATATTTAAAATTATATTTAAGTCCTTCTACCGTTTTTGCAATAAAAAACTCCAAAGTGAGATTTGTATGACGCAATATAACATGCTATACTATCTAGTTATTTATATGTGGACATGGACTTGGTTTTACTAGTGATATTGACTCGGTTCCAGAAGTCTATAGCCCAATGCAAACGTCAAAGACCGTCGTAAGCTAATACGATTCTGACGCTTGTTAAACATAAAACAAACTAGACGTGCTGGAGATGTCGCGTGTTTCAGCTTTACTGTGTGTGTATGTGTATACATACATACACTTCCACATCCAATGTACCACTTAAATAAACGTGTTATATTTTTTTTATCATTTTTAGTATGCTCTAATGATAATTTTAAGATACTCCAATGTGACATGGTTGAAAAAATTCATTAGGACCCTTTATTTTTTGTTATATAACAGTTTTTTACATATGTAAAAGGAATATATAAACAAATTATGCCATAAAGAGTGGACTTGATGAATATTTTTATAAAGCTGACTTTAGAGTATTTTATAATCAGTATTAAAGTATACTTAAAAAGATATTTTAGCTTCATTTTTCTTACATTTATTTTACTGTTTACGAATTCTTGTTAGGCATGTAATCAGTCACGCTAATAAACATCACATAAATCAGATTTTAAATCAAAATAAACATCAATTTACTCTGTATGATAGTAAAATACATACATACATACATACATACATACATACATACATATATATATATATAGTAAAAATATACACATACGGATAGTAAAAACTGTGACCAGAATACTTATTGTCGAATGAACATCATTAATTTTAGTAATATATGATAGCAAAGCCTATATATATGGATGGTAATATCCGTCTAGGTTGTTGCCTGACGCTGCCTCGCTACCGCGACGGCTCTCTGTGCCATGTTCGCATTGTCAGGCGGTACAGAAATGACAGAATGCGAGGTTTCCAAACGTTTCTCGCTAGTAATCCAACCTCTAGCACCGAGTTGAATCAACTCCTCTGCTTCGATTATCTCGTTTGACTTGTTCCTATGGTCGTCTATCTGTTGGTATGTTCTCAGGGTGGATGCGTACGTACGTGTGCCGCTCACAAGCGCGGAGGCCGCCGCGAACGCATGGCTGTCGGGTTGGCTCTTCTCCGTCAAGTTCGTGCATGGTCGCGTCTCGCCACTACGGCGTCTAGTCGCCCTCGGCTACGCCGGTACTGCCTTCGGCGTCGGCGTGACTGCCGGCTGCTTTGCATTCCCGTTCTTCTACGGAGACAAGTAGATCGATCGACTATCCGATATTCCGATGGAGAGGGGAGAGGGCATGGTCAAGTAAGCACTAGCTATTGAGTTGTCGTGTCAGATCGGCTTAAATAGTGATAATAGTAGTACAATATATGCGACGGCCCCACCCCCCCAACCCAACCAAACCCCAAAACACACACACATATACCCCCCTCTCAAACAGAAAAATAACTATGAACTTATATATATGCCCCTACTTCATTGATGGATTTTACTATCTGTATATATAGATTTTACTATCAAACAGAAGGTTAAGTAGTCTGTGCAATGGTAAAATCAAACTACACATTTAGTAATTTGTAACATATTTAGATATACAAGTTTTTAGATGCGTATGTGCATTGTCCACTGATCGGTACGGTCTTGTACGTGCTGAAAGATCGATAGAGCTTAGCTTGTTTTTCTACTGGTGGACAGGGTAGGGCACTGATGATCGAGCTACTGATACGCGAGATATCCATGGACGATAGAACAGTAGCAAAGAAAAACATGGTGCTACTGATACGTACGCTAGACGTCCGTGGATGATCGAGCTACTGATCGAACGGTTTGTGTGTGTGTAATATTACCAATAAGGCAATAACAGTGTACTCCTAGATATTTGTGTGTAGCCAGCTTTCTTAAGTCAGTTGACGAAATATCACTACTACAAACTGCTTCATCCGCGACCCCCCATCACTGTCGGGTAGGCTCGACCCGACAGTGATAATATTATCACTGCCGGTTCTAATTAACTTCAACCGGCAGTGATAGGAATAGTATAATTTCCCCGCACGAATGGAGGCAATATCATTGCCGGGTTTAGAGGGAACCGGCAGTGATAAGAAAATATCAGTGCCGGTTTACACAAAAAATCGGTAGTGATTTATCATTGCCGGTTTTTATTTTTAACCGGCAGTGATAAGATCATTTTCACTGCCAGTTTTACTCTAGAACCGGCAGTGATATTACTGTTCCCCAAAATTAGCTAACATACAGTACATATCAAAGCATAATTAGTTAAAAAACAGAATATATTAAACACTTGTAATTTATCTCGCGCAGAACATTTTTAGTCCATAATTACATATTTAGTCCTAATTTTATATACAAAATGGCGCGAAACCCTATATCCAAAAGTCGTCGTCGTCCTCCTCCTCCTCATCGCCGGAGCTACCGCTGGATGACCGATCAGAGTTGCGGCGGTGCTCCTCCTCCTCCTTTAAATCCGATTCGGTGGCGGAGTTGGTCTTGCCCCAACACCGAAGGAGCTTCGCCACTTGGCACTTGTGCGTTGCCGCCTCCTCCTCCTCCTCCTCCTCCTTCTTCTCCTTCTTCTCTAGCGGCGGATTAGTGCTTTGCCCAGTATGTGTTCGCTTCTTGGGGGGCCATTCCTGCAGCAATGGTGGTTGTGAGGAGCGCCACAGATTGAGGCTGCGCATTATATAGAGGAGAATAGGAAGCCCTGATTGCCAAAATGGGAAGTGCAACATTGGCGAGAGGAATGGGGAAGAGCGACGGTCGTTGGCGGCGGAGTTGGAAGGTTCATATTATCACTACGGTTTTAAATTAAACCGCAAAGGATAAACGATGTACGCCGATCGAAGACAATATCATTTTGCGCTGAACGATCAATATCACCGCGGTTTTAGATGGAGAACCGGCGGTGAATGTATTAATATCGGTTCAACAAAGGTAACCGGCGGTGATAAAGTAAATTGCGCGAAGCGGCAGCCATATCGTCTTTGGTTTTTGAGATAGAACCGCAAGGATATATTATCTTGCGGCTCAAGAGAAAAACCGGCAATGATAATATGGTACTATATATACCCTGGCTCCCTTCCCCAAGCTGTCCAGAACAGAGAGGAGCTCTATTCTTGCTCGATTAGGGTGGAGAGGGGGCGAATTTTTGCTCTCAAATTTGGTGTAATTTGTCGTTTCTAACTTGTGATCTAAGGTTCGTATATTGTTTAGTTGGATATTACGTTCTATATTGTTGTAGGTTGTGATTAGAATTATTGATTGCCTAGTCAACACAATTAGATTTCTAATCTGGAGTTTAGATTTGAAATTACCAACTTTTATATGTATAGTGATTGCATTTAATACGTTGATTGAATTTAAATGTGGTAGCACTTCATAATTAACTATTGTTTAATCTAAATACTTAAAATTATTTCTTTATTTCATGTATGTTAATTTAAGACTTTTGTAAGTAATGTAAATTTGCTGGACAGACCATTATATATAACTAATAACAATTATTTAATTGATTTTACAATCGAGATTTGGATATAGATTTATATATAACTAATAGCAACCACGTACCAGGCCAAACGGGAATCGATAACCATGAAGGTCGGATCGTAACTTAGTTGTATAATTAAGGATATGCTTTATTTTGTATGAAGGTCAAGCTTCAATTTGTAATATAAACATTTTATACGAAGGATATGCTTAAATTTGTAATGTATGGAGTATTAATTATTATAATCATCCAGAAAAAGTAAATGTCCAATGAATGAAAAGGTATATAATTGATGTAAAAAGGCCATGCATAAAAGAATTATGTTCCTCATCCAATACTCCTTGATAAAATAGTCTTTGAAATAAGAGAAGAGGAGACAATAGTACTCAAATTTGTTGGACAGACCATTATATATAACTAATAGCAATTATTTAATTGGTTTTACAATTGAGATTTGGATATAGATTTATAAGTAATGAAAATTTCTAGATTAATTAGCACTACATAACAAATTAAATGTATAAAACAATTTATGAGCACTTATTGATTTACTGAAATTTTATTTGTTGTAAATATTTGTAGATGGATCAAGATGGATGTATGAAGTGGACCGTCGTGATAAAGAGTACTTTAATGGTGTGACTAGTTTTTTGAGCTACCATGGCGTACAAGTCAAATAAGCCGATGGACTATATTTGTTGCCGTGCATCGATTGCAAGAATGAGAAGCAATTTTGAACCTTGAGGCGATCCGCACGCTTGCTTCAAGGGGTTTCAAGCCTACCTATACCGTTGGACCGAGCATGGTGAAGATGAGATTGTGCGTGAAGGGCATCGATTGATGATGATGAAGACAATGACTCGAGTGGTGGAAAATACGCTCGTCGACACCCATGAAGAGACATTCATCGATAACCATGAAGATGATATAGAACAGATGTTGCATGATGGGGAGGAGGACCTCACGAGTGAAAGGGATTTTCGTAAGTTTCAACAGATGGTAGAGGATTCTACAACACCCTTGTACCTAGGCCGCAAAGAGGAGTTCAAAAGTGTATGTTGTGCTTACGCCGCTGCAGCTTGAAGGCAAGCAATGGTTGGTCCGATAAGAGTTTCAGTAACGCTTAGGTTTCTTCGAGATGTCCTTCCGAGGGTAACGTGTCGCCAAAGAACCACGAGGTGCCAAGCAGTTGTTTGTCCGCTGGGATTGGAAGTGCGTAAAATATACGCATGTCCAAACGATTGTATATTGTATCGCAATGAGTTTGCAAATTTCGATGCATGTCCCGCTTGCAAGGCATCTCGGTATAAGCGGCGATGACGATATCGAGGCGATGTAAGAAGAAAAGACCTCCGACCAAGGTGGTGTGGTATTTCCTATAATCCCCGTCTGGCGTCTGCTTATGCGAACAAAAGGCATGCTCAATTGCTGCAATGGCACGCCGAGGAGCGTAAAGGATGGAATGCTTAGACACCTGCCGACTCAAGCGATGGAGGAATATCGATAGAAAATACAAGAAACACTTTGCATATGATATGAGGAATATAAGGTTCAGACTCAGTACGGATGGGATGAATCCTTTCGGCAACATGAGTAGTCGTCATAGCACTTGGCCGGTGACTTTATGTATTTACAACCTTCCTCTTTGGCTTTGCATGAAGCGAAAGTACATTATGATACCGTTACTGATCCAAGGGCCGGGACAACCTGGCAACGATATTGATGTGTTCCTCAAACCACTGGTTGAAGATCTTCTGGTATTGTGGAACGACGGTGTACGGGTATGGGATGAGTACAAAAGAGAGAACTTCATGCTACGGGTGTTGTTGTTCGTAACCATCAATGATTACCCTGCTCTTGGCAATCTTTCGGGCCAGACTATAAAAGGATTCAATGGATGCGTGCATTGCATGGGTGATACAGGGAGCCGGTGGCTGAAATACTGTCGAAAAATGTGTTACATGCGGCATCGTAGGTTCCTTCGCAAGGACCACCCGTATCGCAACAACAAGAGAGCTTTTGACGGTACAAAGGAGACTGCTTCAGCTCCGAAACATCGCAACGGCAAAGAGATATTTATGTAGTAGAAGGATATTAAAATTATCAATGGAAAGGGAGCCAAGTACATCGCCCCGAGTTCCGTGATCTGACTCCTTTGTGGAAAAAGATATCAGTATTTATGGACCTACCTTATTGGCAGCACCTGGATGTTCGACATGCTATCGATGTCATGCATATAGAGAAAAACGTGTGACAAACTTGCTTGGTATTTTACTAGACATACCTAGCAAAACAAAAGATACACTGAAGGCACGGATGGACCTGAAAGATATGAAACTCAGGAAGGAGCTGCATCATGAAGACCTAGGTCAAGAAAAAAAAGTACCTTCCCGCAGCTTGCTACACTTTAAGCAAGATTGAGAAAATTAGCGTGTGTAAGTGCTTGCACGGAGTCAAAGTTCCGTCCGGTTATTCTGCCAACATAAAGAGGCTAGTCTCAATGAAAGACTTGAAATTAGTTGGTATGAAGTCTCATGATTGCCACGTGATGATGACACAGATGCTTCCTGTAGCAATTAGGGGTGTTCTACCAGAGAAAGTGTGAGACCCAATTATAAAGTTGTGTTCATTCTTCAACGTGATTTCACAGAAGGTCATCGACCCGTTGAAACTGGATAAACTGCAGCAAAACGTGATCCACACTCTATGCTGGCTTGAGATGTGCTTCCCTCCATCCTTCTTCGATATTATGGTCCATCTCATTGATCATATTGTGAAAGAGATACAGTTTCTTGGTCCTGTGTTTCTACATCAGATGTACCCTTTCGAGAGGTTCATGGGGGTTGTGAAGAAATATGTTCGTAATCAACATCGTAGGAAGGGTGCATTGCGGAAGGTTGGGGAACCGAGGAGGTCATCGAAGTTCTCATCGATTACATGGATCTCAAACCGATTGGTGTTCCCGTATCTCGCCATGAAGGAGGCTACAAGGAAAGGGACACTAGGTTAGAAATCGATCCGTACAAATGATCGTGCTTCATTCACGTAAGCACATTTTACAGTTCGCACCAATCGGTTGTAGCAACCCCGTATGTCGACATGCACAAGAACATGCTACGAAGAAAAACCCATGTAAGTCTGAGGTTTGGATCACGAGAGAGCACAAAGATAACTTTAGAGATTGGTTGCTTAGATACATGATGCATACGCAGACAGAGTGCACTCAATTGAGAGCGCTGGCTAAGGGACCATCATATATAATTTTGACATTTAAAGGATACGACATCAATGGACATACATTTTATACGAGAGCACAAGATAACAAGAGCACCAACCGTAAGCAATGGGTCCGTGATAGATGCCTATGACAAAGAATGGCAATATGCGACGCATTACTACGATTCATAGAAGAGATTTGGGAGCTTGACTATGGGCCTTTGAAGGTCCTCTCTTTCGGTGCCAGTGGGTCAAAGCTACCTAGGGCGTGAACATCGACAAGTACGGTATCACTACCGTGGACTTCAAACATGTCGGATATAGAGAAGAACCATTTGTACTTGCTAATGCTGTTACACAAATTTTCTTTGTAAGGGATCCAGCTGACAAGGAACGCTACTTGGTTCTTCTATCAAAAAGAAAGATTGTGGGAGTTGAGAATGTAGTCGACGAGGAAGACTATAACCAGTTTGATGAGCTTCCTCCTTTCGGTGAGAATATCGACCTAGGTCTCATGGAAGACATAGAGGAAGCTACATACATACGCCGCGATCATAACGAAGGTCGGATTGTAACTTAGTTGTGTAATTAAGGATATGCTTTATTTTGTATGAAGGTCAAGCTTCAATTTGTGATATAAACATTTTGTACGAAGGACATGCTTCAATTTGAAATGTATGGAGTATTGATTATTATAATCATTCAGAAATAGTAAATGTCCAATGGATGAAGATGAGATAGTAAGAGCAAGTTTTTATTGATTATTCCTAATTAACTGAAATTTTAAATAAAACAAAAAAGGAAAATTACCAATTTCATTTCCATACGACTTCCAAAGTTCATCCATAAAATTTGGTTTTTGTATGAAGTCCAAAGCAAAATCTTGGATTAGCTGAAATTTGAAATAAAATTCCAATGTTTGTATTTGGGATTTTTTACAAATAAATAAAACAGTGTGCTAATTTTCCTTGTCATGCAGAAAGTCCTTACTGTGGCAAAGATTTGCCACAGCGCCACTTCGCCACAATAGCACTTGGTGGCGAGGAACATCGCTCTTCGGGTCATTTATGAACCAAAGATCGATGTTACTAATTAGTGCCGGTCTATAACAAGCCTACAGAGATAATATATCACTGTCGGTTCACTTCTTTTAACCGGCAGTAATAATCCTCCCTATATATACGTTTTCTTTCCCGCACTTAGCCATTTCCCGCACTTAGCCATTTTGCAATTCGTTTGGAGTTCTTCTGTGCGCCCTAGCCGCCGTCCACTCCCCGTGCCGGCCCTCCCTGTGGTGCCTCCTCCCTGCGGCGACCCATCCCAGCGCCGGCCCTCCCTACGGCAACCCTTCCCTGCGCCGGCCCTCCCTGCGGCGACCCCTCCCCGCGTCGGCCCTCCCTGCGGCGAACCCTCCCCGCGTCGGTAAGCTCGTGATAATTATTGTTGGCTGATGCTGTTGCTTTGTGATGTAGAACTAGGGTTCTCGATGCTGTTGCTCTGTGATGATTCTAGGGTTCTCGATGATGCTGTTGCCTCTAGCGTTGCGTTGCTTTGTGATGATTCTAGGATTCTAGGGTTCTCGATGTTGTTGCTCGTGATATGTGCTCTGTGATGATTATTGTTGGCCGATGCTGTTACATTTCATTATTGTTGGCCGATGCTGTTGCATTTCATTATTGTTGGCCCATTTGTGATGAGATGAATGTTCTAATCTTCATTCAAACCCAATAATCTGAGAGCAATCATACATAATGTCGCAAACTAGTCTCTATTTTGATTTTGCTATAGCTACCCCTATGCTCGTTGCTACTGCTATGAATGTGGAAGTTACCTGTGGTATGGAGAATGAAATGAAATGTGGAAGTTACCAAAGTTACATCACCTGAGAATATCATCTTAGCCTGTGTTGTTTCGACTTTTTTGCCCCCACAAAATTATGATGTCCTGATTCTTGGTGGGCTGCATGAGTTGCATCTTTGTCAGGAGCTACTAAGTCAATTGTCCGAATTAAGTTCTGGCCTTCGCAATTTCATTTAAATTAGACTCGACGATCATGATTTGATCACAGGCAGCGATGGCTGGTTGTTAGCTAATTACCTTTAATAGTGAATACCGACAAAAGTGGTTGTAATCTTCTTTTGACTACAGTTCTTGTTACCGAGTTTATTATGCTTTACTGCTTTTGTTTTCTGTAACAGCCCAATTTCCGTTAATCCGGTAAGTAAGGCTTGTCATGCTAGCGTTTTCCATAATGTCATTAGGTACTCATTTAATTATAATCATACAAGTGCTAGGACCTTCATCTTGCATAAAAAGGGAGCAACAAAATCCTGAAAATCATCTTCCAAACTGCACACATGTTATTTTATCTTAGTCAATGACATGTGGGCCATATTCATAAGAGAGAGGAGTGAAGGGTGCACATACCTACCCTACTAGTTGCTACATTACTCACCTCTACCTATGTACCTAACAAGTCAATGACACATGGGACCTACCTTGCATGGGAACTTGTGGGCTGCACATCCTTTCCATGACTTTTCTCACTTCAATCACCCATACCCACCCTTTTCACTCACCCTATGACATGTGGGACCTAGCCCCACATGTAAGCATGAGTGGGCAGCCATATATAAGGCTCTCCACCTTGTTTTCCCCTCCCCTACTGCCCATTTGTTCATCCCAAACCAGCAAAAACAGTAAGAGCTCCTTCCTCACCTCTTGCCATTCTTCCCCTCAAATCCCCACAAGTTTTGAGTTTGAACTTGTGCATGTTATACCACCTTGTAGCCAAGATCAAGAGCTTCAAATTCATCCAAATGGATTCTTGAGGAACCAAGTTTTGGGTGAGTGGCAATCGTTTTTCTTCTTCCCATGTTCTGAAATTTTGCCCCTTGTAACACATTTCTATCTTTTCTATGGAATCCATCATCAAACTTGACTCGGGCCATTCATGTCGCAAAGAAGTTTGCGGAGGAGGACTAGTTGTGATTGCAAGCACGAGCAAGTGAAGGTATTGTCGTCTACACGAGCTAGGAGGAGATGAACCGTGAAAGTCGGCATTGTGACATTTTCGTCATCCCTTACCAAGACCAACCTTTCACCTAGTGCAAAAGCAACATTGTAGTGGTAAGAGTCTACCCTAGTCCATCCCTTTTAAACCCTAGCCCATCCCTTTGAAGGGTAGAGAACAATAGTAACGTAGTCGTTTTTGAAACAGAGAAGCCCAGCTCGGATAGTCTGAGATTTTACTTGGACATTCCGAACCATTCGGATACTCCGAATAACATTTCGGATAGTTCAATAGGGCTGATTTGGCTTGATCGAGAGGGTCCTTCCGGACATTCCGAGGTGACCGCCGGATAGTTCGAACCACTCGGACACTCGAACACAATTTCGATAGTCCGAATATAAATCAACTTCAGATCGAGAGGGTCCGCTTGACAAATCAAGTGACACTCGATACTCGAATATAATTCAATAAAAGCCCTAAGACTTGAACTTTTGACGCAAAAACTCAATTAGTACTTTCATATTATGATTAGTATTACACATCATGAGCATGTCATGCATCTTTTACTCGTGAGCATCATTGGAGTTATTGATTTGGTGTTTATTGAATTGAATTTTCTCGTTAGGTGTTGACGCTTCGGAAGGCACTCCCGAGTACGACTACGCCTTCGAAGTCAAGAACGAGCAGCAAGGCACTACTTTACTCCTTGACCATGATTGCGCCTACTATTTGAAATTTACATCTTTGGAATTATTTTATCAAGTGCATGCTTATTTTCAATTACAATTATGATTGGGTAGAATTCTTAGCTATTACCACATTGTGATGTTATCCCCTTATCATGTTCTTTCCATGTTCCATTGTCGCCCTAGGTGGGTGGTTTATTATTATTGTATATGGGTTCGTGCGATTTGCTTAGCCATGCTTAGAACATCGTTAGAAACTGCGATAGATGGACTTAATCCATCGGTCGCTATGATCAAGAATTATTATGATTATGATGATTTCAAATGTTGGTTAATGAGTAGAGATGTTGGTTAAGGACCCTAAGGATTGAATCCTGGTGACGTCTCTTTGAGTAACTATCGTGCGAACCACACGCCGTTTATGGGACCGGCGTAACCAAGTACTTATGTATGACTAGGGTGTGTAAACCATGTGCACCCGAAATTTCTTGAGCTTAGTGGAGCGTCAAGGAATGTCTGCCGGAATTCCTTGGGCTTAGTGGAGCGCCAAGGAATGTCCTCTGAGTCCCTCGAACTTTGTTGAGTTGGGGATGTCCAACAACGGTGTACTCCTTGATCCACACACACCGGTTAATCGGACACGCGGATCAAGGGTCACGATCATCCGGATGGTTTGGATACACTACCATGCATATCGAAAATGGTTTGTCACGCTCACCTCTACCGACACATCTAAGGAAATGTGTTAATAGCTTGGCTTACGAGTGTGACGGTCGTGTGGGTAAAGTCGCACTCTCAGAGAGTTTAAACTATTCAATAGCCGCGCCCATGGTTAGGACGATCGTCAATTGTCACCATCGGGCGTAGTATTAAGGACTTGGTAAGGATGGGATGGGAGTGGGAAAAAGACACGAGTATTGTAGTACTTGTGTGTGTAATTGAACATGAGCGATGGAACTCATGGTTCGGAGAATGCTTGAAGGCATGACATGAATATGATTATGATGATGTTTTTATTATGTATTAGATCTTACAAATGTTTACAAAATGCAATTCTTTTCAATCTATACATGTTTACGATTTACCCCAAAGATTGCTTTATGCTGAAATTGCCATTTTGCCTTCCTTTGATGTAGCAACCACATGTAGTTAGAGATCAGCATACAACTTATATTATTGTGTGAGTACACTCTTTGTACTCAATCGGATTGTCCACTTGCTGCAGGTGAGGATGAGGTGCTGCCCGGGGACTTTTACCGGGCAGATTTCGACGATTCTAACGTTTAGTCGCCGTTCTTGCCCCAGTTGGTTGCCTGAGGGTTTGGGGGCATGCCATGCTGACCCTTTTGTAGTTTATCTTATGATTTCCGCTGCTACTTGATGTAATAACTCTAAATATGTCATTACGGACAGCAGTCCTACTTTTGGAATATAATAACGTTTATGTTTCCGTTAATTGTGTATGTGTTGTGATGTCAACTGTTGGATGAGAATGCTCGTGTTGGCGAACTTTCCTGGGACCAACACGGGTATGATCGCGGAACGCCCGAGGTTCCCTTGATTCACTTGAGATGTACCGCGCATTTGGGTGAATCAGTGGAGTCCTGGGGACGGTTCCCCACAGGCTTGGTATCAGAGCCATACTGACTGTAGGTTAGAACGGCCATGCTACGACTAGTTAGAAGATGCTTTGAGTCAAAAACTATTTTGCTATCAAATAATTTCAGAACTGATAACATTGTGCAATTCCTTTATTTCTTACCCCTCTTAGTTCTATATCTCACCCTTATGTTCATTTGATTGTGCAAATGAGTTTCTAACTCCTCTTATCCTTTTCAACGTGACAGATGAGTTTTGGGCTATTAGTTTTAGTCACCCATAGTTGTCGTCCTTGATCTACGGGTTGTGAACTTGTGCTAACGTATCGGAATCTTGTTATTTGCTTTCATGGTTGATGTTATGACTTAATAGCCTTCTTATTGTGATGTCTTTTGGATTTGGTGCATGTTTTCTTACTGCATACATGTAGAGTTTAATTTGTGTGAATTGCTGTCCGGATATTCCGATTTGGCGTTATTGTGGCTCTTTTGCTGCTTGTTGCTAACTTGGTTTTGGCAACAGATGGCGGAGTCACCACTGCTTCCAAGCTCAAGATGATGCGAGGCCGCCGCCCACCGGCCCTAAGCGATCGAGATCCGACTCGGGGTCACTCCGACCACCCGGAGTCCTCGCATTGCCAAAATCAGCACCACGCTCGCGTGGAGGAGGAACTTCCAACCCCTCCTACCATGGCTCAAGTCCTTGCCATGATTGAGCAAAACCGGCAAGATCAAACTTTGATCCGCAGCAGACGCCTGTAACACGGTTTATGCCCCACCCTTTTCAAGGAGCCGAGGGGGCAGACATCATGCGGCTAGCGGACTCGGCGAAGTTTCTTCGCACGGCCGCCAACGCTTCTCCGTGCTTTGCGGATCCACTCGAGGCCGATGATTGGCTTCGACTATTGAGCGCAAGCTGGCCATCGCCGCTGCGTGACCATGAAAAGGTCTCTTCGCTTCACATCAACTCGATGGTGCGGCGTGTGCATGGTGGGACAGCTTTATCGCCATGCAGCCCGCCGATCATGTCATCACTTGGGCGGAGTTTCGCGGCTTTCATGAGGCTCATGTTCTCATGCGTTATGGCAAGGAAGAAGCGTGAATTTCTTGCTTTGAAGCAAGGTGGCAAGACCGTCAAGGATTATCTTCACGAGTTCAACTATTTAGCTCGTTATGCCCCGGACGAAGTCTCCAACGATGAGCGCAAGCAAGAGCGCTTCATGGAGGGAATTTCGGAGGAGTTGCAGCTAGAGCTCGCTGCTCATGACTTTCGAAATTTTCAGCACTTGGTCCACAAGGCCATAGTGGTGAAAGAGAAGTGGGGAAAATTGGAGGATTCGCGTAAGCGCAAGCGAGCTGCACAAAATTCAGCAAGCAGCAATTTGCAGCCGCCGCGCTTGATGCGCCCATCACTTCCAAATTATCAAGCTCCGGCACCGCCGAGGCCTCCAACATTCATTGCTCGCCCACCCCAGCCAAGTCTTCCACCAACTGTAGGTGGAAATCAGCAAGGATTAAGATTACGTTGAAATTAAGAAAGATACGAGAAAAAAATATTCTTACAAGAATCTGTAGGTATTGTGTGGTGATGATTTTTCTTTTCCGAAAAGAGGGTATTTTGCGAGTAGGGGTGTAAATGGGTCGGGTGTTACACGATCCGTACCCGTACCCGGATGCAAAATTACCCTAATGGAAAACTATTGTACACTACCCGCCGGGTACAGGTACGGGTAGTACACGAGTAGGTTAGGTTCGGGTTCGGGTCGGGTACGGGATCAGAAATACTCGATGGGTACGGGTCGGATTCGGGTACCCAGATAATTCTCACAATCCGGGTACCCGGCGGGTACTACTAATTCTCGAAATTTTCACGAAATTGCACTGACTAAAAAATAGTCCAAACGATGTCAAAAAATTTTGAAATTGTTTTTGAAGATTACTGACAAATCATAGATGTTCTCATTAAATTTTCAGGTAATTATCAAATCTTAAGAATTTTTAAAAATTAAAATATTGCTACTATCCTGATAAAACGTTGACCAGCAAGTTTGAACCGAATGAAAATTAGAATAAACGAGGTTATAAAATTTTGATTTTTTTAATGGTCCTGACATATCTATAATATGGTCATAAAATTTTCAGATGATGATCAAATGTCATGAAGTTTTAAAAATTCAAACAGTACTATTATCCTATTAAAAAGGCTTATTGGTAAATTTGAACAAAATAAAAATTATCCAAAATATGTTATAAAATTTTTAAAATTTTATATAATGATACTAATGAAATTGGTAATCTCTCATAAAAATTTGAGATCATGATCATACTCAAGAAAATTTATAAAATTCTAACAAGGTAAATGTCTCAATTATGTTCTAACCTAAACAAGAAGAGGAGCACATGACCTGGTTTCCTAGACTACAGACGCTTGTGATTTCACATTGTCCAAAACTATTGTCATTGCCTCCTATTCCTTTGGAATTGCCCTAAGTTACTCTCTTCCAATTCAACTATGTGTTGAACTATATATGTGAACTTCACTTTATGTATTGGACTTTGTGTGTTTATTGAACTCCATGTGTTTGATTATGTACTATTTGAACTCTTTGTTGGACTATGTATGTTTGTTAGACTATACGATATTATCTATTGTATTATGTGATGTGCTAGTGTGATAGTTGGATTGTTTTCATCGCATGTTTTGATCCTAGATATTTCGTGCACCACCCGATGAAGTACCCGTTGTCTGTATTATACCCGTCCGCACACTACCCATAACCCGATTTCTACCCGTTCGTAGAAAATGCTACCCATTACCCATACCCTACCCGATTTTTACTACCCGTGCCCGTACCCGTACCCGTAGAAAAATAATAGGGTAGGGTATGGGATGATCTACTACCCGCCCATACCCGATCCGTTTACACCCCTAACCATAAGTGCTGTTATGGGGGCAGCCTTAACCTATTAAGTTATTTAGATATGACTTTGCATTTTGGAAGGCGGGAGATTGCACAGGCATTCCTTTCTAGGTCTACTCATAGGGGTTTCTACTTACCAATGCAACGGTGTACGTCTTGTTATTGGAAGAAATCATTATTTTAGGGAAACTGCTCATATTGCCATATCAAATGACAAGGGTACTGCCATTCTTGTTTCTTCTCCAAAGCAAGGGTTAACATCACTGAGCTAGTGTAAAGTCATGTCTAGGTAATGTAACGGTTCTGTATGATCACTCTGCGGCACACCTACGAAGTGTGCTAATTGCGCTACACAAATAGTTGATCATTCCTTATGGGTAAAGCTGTACACCTCTGCAGAGTGTAAATCTAATCGATTAGCCATGCCCGCAGTCATGGGCACTTGGTGAAGTCATTCCAATTTTAGATATTGGTATTTTCTAAAAATGAGTTTTGGTTTGAGACTTGTTCTTGCAACTATTATTTTAAGTCGACGGACCGATATTGATTTACTTCATGATTGAATTATTGGATGAATGATTAAGTCTTTAAATCAATGGACCGACATTATTGGATTTTATGATTCGGATGATTGGATGAATGGTTTTGCCGCATGTTGGCAAGGAATGGTTATGGCATGATTGGATTATGGATTTGGTTATTGGATTATTCAATACTCTCAACAGACTGTGAGTACTACTTATGCTTTACTTATTTCTTATCTCAAACTTGCTCATACAAATTCCATTTGAGAAATTGCAATTTGATTAACAAATTAAATTGTGCTTTATGAAAAATTAACCTAGAAGCCTCCTTTGACATGGCTAGCATTTACGAATTTGCAAATACCACCTTAAGTCTTGCTGAGTACGAAAGTACTAAACCTTGCTTATTTGATTGTTTTGGGTGATTGCGAAGCTTCGAAGATTTGCTTTCCATCGCAGGTTGCAAGAAATTCAATTCAAGTGATCTTTCTAGGGATTTATGTCTTGTCAGCTGCCTGAGGGTTTAATGGGCACACTACAAGACTTTGCTTCTCCTGTGCTATGATACCTTACTCTGATTTGTATGAATACATTGTATAATTACTTCCGCATTAATATTATGTTGTATGGTTGTGATTTCAATTATTGTTAATATGCGTATTAGCTATTGATCCAGGGACTAGTACTGAATGCACATTAGATTTCCATTTTTATATTTTATGTAAAAATGAAATGTAAAAATGGGGGTTGTTACAGGGCTAGCACGAGACATGCCTAGCCTAGCCTGGCATGACACTATTTAGAACAGGCCATGTTGGGCCTACCAACTGAGCACGATAGGCGGTTTGGCATAGCATGCAAGATGGGCCATGCTCAGGCCGGCACGGCTCGCACAAAGTTTCGAGCAGCACGGAGGCACGCCGACCTGCTGGCATGCGGTAGGACATGAAGTCGGGGGCAAGGCACTCAGCCGAGCATGCGGTCGAGGTCAAGGCACACGCCCGGGGCACGTGGCCAGGGGCAAGCACACGGCAGGGATCAGGGGAGGTACTTGGCTGTTGGCCTATCGCTGGGCTGCCATAGCCGTAGTTGTGCCATTGTGGCTGAGCGCCCGCCATGGTCGTGGCCCGCACTGTCGCCTCCTACGTGGTTGCTACCATGGTCCGCACCAAGCCCTTGAGCCACTGGGGCGCCACATCAGGCCCTTGAGCAGCCGCAGGGCCGCTCGTCTCCCTCCTCCCGCAGGCCGCCACCTCCAGCCAGAAGGCTCCATCTCAAGGCTGGCCGCCCGCCTCCTCCTCCAAGGCCACTTGCCTTCCTCATCCCGTGGGAGAGAGAGGCACAAGAAAAGAGAGATGGGCATGAGAGAGAGGAGAGAGATGGGGGTCCAGCCGCACAGGAAAGAGAGAGAATAGAGAGAGTGGCATAGGAAAAGAAAGACAAGCACTGCCACACTGGAAATGATGAAAAGAGATAGCGACACGACTGAGCGATTCCATCCCACTCCTGCCCGTGCGATTATTCGGTTCAATTTTTATCCCACGCCTCATTTCAATTTTGAACAGACACGCTCACACGACAACGGACAAAAAGCTGATAGATTCACACAACGGGCAGCAAACTCTCTCCACAACGTTCGACAAGCAGACAGCGATGTGACAAAAGACGTAAAGCAACGTGATGTGATTGAAAATTTGAAATGAACCTAAGCGCAACGGCATAATGAGCCAACGACTCTCTTCTGATGGCTATAAAATTTTGTCGAGCAGTCATTTGTTTAGCATTTTAGTACCCAAAAATCATTTTTTCTCTCCTAAGCTAACCGTACCATTCTCTCATTTGTTCGGCCCTCGAAACCAACTTGTTCTCTCATTTGTTTGATCTCTATTTACTTTCTTTTTTTGGTCTCCCGCCACAAAAAAAGTTGCACAAGAGCAAGAGCAGGAGAGCAAGCCCTCACTCTCCATGTCCCCCTCGTCAGGATCAAGGATCAAAAGATCGATCCATGCCAACTCTCCCTAGCATGAGAGACTACCACATGGATGACCGTTATCTAGACATGCAAGGCATCAAGGATGTCCCATACATTCCAGATGCATTGAGCTCAGACGCCGCTACATCAATGTATCCGGGACGGGCGTCGATATCCACACTGAACACGCAGCCTGACATATCGATGCAGCTAGCACAGGTGTCCATATCTAGCAATCAACAGGCGTGGTGCTGGCAACATATGGACAAAATCGTCGAAATTGTGGATGGACGTGAGGTAGTGTATGCTATTTGCAAATACTATCAAGTTAAACTATCTGCATGTGCATGTGATAGAACATGTAATCTAAAGAGACATACAGAGAATTGCTTGAGGAAAATATCAGCCGAATGGAGTCCAGATGAGGGGTGTAGACACATCTCAACTTCAACACCGACGGTTCGGTAAGCACATGGGTATACAACGCCGACGTAGCTAGAGACGAAATTGCACATTACATAATTAAGGAAGATCTTCCACTTAGAATGGGTGAGAGCTCTAATTTTGAGAGAATGGTGCAACGTGGTTTTTGCCCGCAATACCAACATGTTAATAGAAGAACAACTACATGTAACATTTATAAAATATTTACAAATAAACTAGAAATGTTGAAGCAGATCTTCATAACGCTTAGTTTTTTCTTTACATTAACATCAGATATATGAACTTCCTCTTATCAAAGAGCATCCTATATTAGTGTTGTTGCGCATTACCTAGACGATAAGTACATACTAAACAAAAAGGTTATAAGGTTTAGGCCAATCTCTGAGTCACACCAGAGAGGCTATCGTTACCCGTATACTTGAGGTTACTAATGACTTTAAAATAGAAAGTAGAATTATTTCCATCACTCTTGACAATGATCAGTTAACATGACGGCTATGAAGCATCTCTCACCGCACCTGGAGACTTATGTTGAAGGTTTTATACTCCACTAGATGCGTATGCTACATTATTAATCTCATTGTATAGGTAGGTTTGGTTGTAATGAAACCTAGTTTAGAGGGCATACGCAGCGCTATTAATTTTGTTACTAATTCACCTGTAAGGTTTGCTCAGTTCTCAAAGTACTATAGGGCAAACGATAAGGTACCAAGAAGATTTAACCTTGATATGAAATTTAGATGGAACTCAATATACTATGCTGGAGCGGTGCAAAGGCTATGAGCAAATTATCACTATCTTCGTCATCTGCAGTAATGGTAAACCCTTGGTTATTGAAGCGGGTAGGAAATTGCTAGTCATTTTCGTTATTTTTTAGAAATTTTTTACAATGCAACTACACCTTTATTCGGTGTGTACGACTATTGCTATTGCTTTTAAAGAAAATAGAAATAATTATATTTTACATCGCATTATAGAACCTATGGAGCAAAAAATTTAAAAATATTTTCAAGCTATTCCATATCTATGCTGTTTTGCTACTATTTTGGATTCTTAGAGAAAATTACCTGACTTGCAGGATGCCTTCGAGGGAATAGGTGAGGCATTCTATCTTGATTTCTCCAAGGCCTATACTCATGTTTATAATGAGTTTTTCGAGTTTTTGGCAAATATTATGAGAAGTTTGGCACCAGAAGTGAAGCAAGAAGATTTACCTCAACAACGCAACAAGCATGAGGCGATTCGACCGCTTCAAGCATGTGGAAAAATTTGAAAGGCAAGTCGCCTAGTTCATCTTTCAAATCTTGAGCAGTGCTAATAGAACCCATGGATAGAGATCAACCATTACCTCGACATGCCTTTTGTGGAGACCGAGCTTGACATAGATGAGGAAAATCAACTCAACTTGCTCTTGTGGTGGAAGAAGAACCAACGTATTTACCCCGTGCTATCTCATTTTGCACGGGACGCACTTACAATTCTGATGTCCACTACCTCGTCGGAATCCACTATCAGTTTGGTGGGGAGAATATTTGAGCCGAGGAGGTCATCTCTCAGACCTGAGATGGTTGAGGCAACTACATACCTTAAAAACTAGGAGCGTGCAGATGATAGGACACAACTTCAGCCCGAGGATTCGGAGATCATGGATGCGATAGCCAACTTTGACAATCTTAGCCTTGGGTAAACTATGTATATATATATGTAGTTATTGTACTCTTTTCTTTACTGGGGATACCCCATACCATGGTGTAAGGTTTTTAATGAGACAGTAACTCTATACTTGTTCGAGATTTAATATCTTTTCTCTCAATATTTATGTCCATTGCCGCTGGTCTCACACATAATTCCCCAATATTTCTCTCCCTTCTCTTATTTCATGTTTCTTGCTGTCACTTTTCTTCTACAGCAACCTCACTTGTCACTTTCCTTTTTCAATGCCCTGCATGTGGTTGGAACTTGGAAATCAGTGCCTATTTGAAAATTTGCAGCAACACTACTAGTAACGGTTAGTAACTTGTGATAATTATTTTTGACAATACTACTAATAATATTTTTCTATTTTGCAACAATACCAGTAGTAGTTTATAAGGTGTATTTTTTGTATAATCAACTTCGTGCATCTCCGGGACCTTTTCTCTCATCGCAATAGTATAATGGACCGGGCATGAGCCGGCACGGCACGAAGGTAGAACGAAGAGCAAATGGGGCGTGCTTGGGCTCGCCGAAGGCGAGCCAGGCCGACACGGCATGGCACGGTGGACATGACTAGCCATCGCGACCCAGCACGATGGACCCGTGCTGGACTGGCCTAGTACCACACCCACCTCTATGATTGATGACAGATTTGTTATGGGGTGAATTGTGTTTCTTTCACATGTCATCGCACGAGGGTTTTGGACCGGGGGTGGTTTCGAGAATCTCTTCATTTTTATTATTATACTTCACTAGATGTGAAGAATATCCTTGTTGCAGGAGGCACCTGGACCTAGGGATGAAAATGGATCAGATAGTTTCTAGCCTATCCGGATATTTTTGGATATGGATTCTATCAGATCGGATATTTGTCAGATAGTATCGGATCGGATATGGATATGGATGTTTTTTTCAGATACGGATATGGATTCGGTAGCTCACTATTTGTCGGATACGGATACGGATTCGAATAATCCAGATATTGATGGGTTGGATATCCAGATATTGATGGGTTGGATCTTTGGATACACATGTGGGATGGGCTAAATCTACTATTTTGGCCCAAAATGGCTTCTTAATTTCATAATTATTTTCTAATTTAATTAATCCATAAAGTAAGTATCAATTATTAAAATTAGCAAACCAACTTCAAAAATTATGAAATTTTTTGAGAAAGCTTTAGAAATAATCTAACTTTTAAAAATTATTTTCAAGATTTTATCAGATTTTAAATTTTCTCAAAAATTCAAAACCTCCTTTTCTTAATAGGAAAATATTTTAAATAAGTAGCTTAAACAAGCATAAAACTCATAAATACATAATTTATTATTTTAAACATAATTCAACAAAGAATATAAATCTTGGGTCATTACATGTAAGTGTTATATACTTTTTAAGGACATAATATCTAAGTATTATCAAACTTTTAGTGTGTTATGTGTTTACTTCCATTTGCATCTCTAAACAATGATTACCTTTATTTTATGTTTTGATCTACATGTATGATGAACTAATTATATGTGTGTGATAAACCGAGTCTTATATAATTTTGTTTGAGATATGGTATCTAACTATTTTCTAAGTGAATGAAAATACTTATATTTGTTCAATTTTCAATAATGTTTTGATCAAATCAACTAGTTATGTATTTTTGTTGATTGTTTATATACAATTGTCGGGACCCGAATTCACCAATTCAAACCTACTGTGTTTACCGCACTAGTCCCTGGATCAATGCTATTGCACACAGCTCAACGTTAGTATCACATCATACACAGTGATAAGAATAATAAGACTCCATTTATTGATATAATCTAGTGTATGATCTTATGATTAGCTTACATTAATAAGCCATGTAGGGCTAGACTGAAAATAAACTAAGACAAATGTAGCGAAAAAAGATAGAAGACGCTGATGACTCATCAGTTCACCACAAGGGACTGACGAGGCTTGGACCTAGTGACTCGCATCCACCTAGAACTCCTCCTCTAGCAAAGGCGACGACTCCACAACTGTTGATTTGTTGGTGATGGCAAGGATGAGTACAAAAGCACTCAACAAGTTGTGCACAGAATGCAACTCTACCATAATTATATGCAAGGCTTATTCCAAAGGAACGGCTAACATGATTTATTTGCAATAAAGCAGCATTTATGAACAAGTACCAGACATAGATTGAAAAAACAGTAAAACAAATAATAATAATAGATAGATTCAATGTCTCTCAAGTAAACCAAGTTCCAACCCTAAGTCAAGTTCAATCCTTCCATATGGCAACCTGCCATCCCATATAGTTGTCCAAATTATTAAATAACCCTTGACTATAATTCCCGAGCTATACTCAGTACCGTGAGCACGGCTATCCGAATAGATTTACACTTTACAGAGGTTATGCACTTTACCAACATGATACAACCATACACCATATAGGCGAGTGATCTAACAAAGCCTTCACAATGCCCTATCTTAACACAGTACTACCCACTTAGATTTCAACACTGGTGGGACTGGTTACCACATCCAGGGCCCCCCTCTTGAGCCATGTGAGCCACCTTATACGAGGACTGGTTACTACTACCCGGGGTTCACACCACCACTAGTAGTACCAAAGCTAAGACAGTGCAAATTAGTCAGCTAGGCTGCCCCATAACAAGCTTAATCGCTCAATTAGGCCAACAGTCCGGATTGAACACGGTTGATACGACCAGATCTAATCTCCACTGTGTGATGGTGATCCGACAGCTCCTCTCCACTACAGTTCCACTTCCACGCTGCTTATTGCTGGCCACCCGATCTTGATCCAATGGTCAGTGGTGGAGCTCGAACACAAGCCATGAAGTGGTTTGTCGAGCGGGTGGGTCAAGACCTGATGTTGTCTCTACAAGACAAGATCGGGCTCGCCCAAGATCGTTCTAACGATTTTTCTCGGGTTTTCGATTTAAAATAAATGGGGAAATTAGTTTATTTTATTTAAGGCAATAAAAACACCAGAAAAAATCCAAGAAAAATCTCAAAAATACTTCGAGACATTCTGGATCCAAATAAAATATTTTTGGCAAAACTTTATTTAGATTTTGTCTATATTTAATTAGTTTTCAACAAAAGGCTAATATACTTAATTTGAAATAATTCAAATAAATTCCAAAAAATCCAATAAATCCAGAAAATTCACATAACTCACAAATCGCAATAAAACACTATTAGCTATTATTGAAGAGAAAAATTTGGGATGTTACAACAATCTAAGGGGTTATCATGTTCCGACAAATATTCGAAACCGTATCTGATTCGATTCGTATTCGATCCGTATATATATTCGACATAATCTGTATTCGTATTCATATCCGAACTATCTATATCCATATCTGAGAAAAAATACGAAAACAAATATGGTAGAGCTATTATTCATTTGTATCCGATCCGTTTTCACCCCTACCTGGACCTGGATAATCTCTAGTGAAGTAATTGCCTTTTTTTTAAAAGATGAAGCCAAGTATAGGCAATTAATTGCCTTTTTTAGATGAAGCCAATTAATTGCCAGAGAGAAGACTATTTTCTGTCCATCTCCAAAAATAATGAACAAAACAATATAGCAGAAAGCCAAGACATTAATTAGGGACAATTTTTTATGTCCATCTCAAAAAATGAAAAAAAAAGTATAGCAGGGAGCCAAGACATTAATTATCTATGCATGATTCAGTTGTTTGTAATCGATGAAGCATTCAAACATGGTACATACGAGAGAATAATAAGATGTAGATTCATACCTAATTAAGGAAGCTAGCTGAGCATATGTATGAATTACCGCAGTGAAGAGAGCCAATAAAAAAGCTGAAGGGCACCTAATCTGACTATTCTTTCTTCCTTTTTTTTTGGCGTGTAAAAATTTAGCAACACAGTATGGAGCTTGTATAGCATCGATGAAGGTGGATCTGTTCTTGTTATATAGACTCTCACTTTTAAATCGATGAAAAAATCCAAACAAATAAGACCGTAAACTAATCTATATATATCCCTTGTCTTAGAAAGGTACGGACGGACTGCCCGCTCGGCACTACGCCCTAATTCACTGCAGTTTCTAAGTACAATATACAGTGTTTTATCTACAATATTTTTTATTTTGTGTTTAAAAAATATTTTTTTTCATTTTTTGGAAAAAATTTCCTCTCTCTGTAGTCAATGTGAGTTACAAACTTTTGTTTTTCTATTTTTAAAGAAATTTTCTCTCTCTCTCTATTAAAATTCATGATTCATCCATGGAACGCAGGACTTTTAAGAAACACACAGAATCACTATATTTTGAGCATGTTGTCGGTCATGTCCAAATTAAATGTCAACATCTTTGCAACTGGTTGCGCATGTAGCTGCAGATGCAAGTAGGAGTTTCGTAAAAAAAAATTATTATAATTAAGTTTTGGACCTCATGTGATGTTTCTTTTTTCAATGCCAATACTACACCTAAAAATAACACACAATTTACCAAGTTAATTCTTTCATAAAACCTGCCCCGAAAATCAAAATTTTGAAAGCAACTCCGAATAAGAGATGAAGAGGCTAATCTTATACTCCTCTAAAAGCTCAATGTAATTTTTAATTGGCAGCTCTTTTAATTTGCTATTTTTGACCAAAACTTTGCTATACGAACTAAAAATTCGTGACGTGCAGCTCATCTGGAAAAGGCAACGGTCGCTACTGCTCGGTGAAGACCAAGCTTTTACGTAGCCCTCTCATGCAAGTGAGATCGAAATATCCTACTCATACGGTCATACCTCTGTCACGACATGTAGAATTCTGAGACCTACGTGGGGCCCACAGCGACCTAAGGCGAGTCCTTGCACACACTGGTTCTTCTCGGGGCCCACGGTGAGACATCACTTCATGCACTGTACATTTGCACCAACTGCGTGTGCAGCTGCCAAAATTTCTAAATCTCGGCCGAGATTTCGGATGGGATCCAAAATCCTGCTGAGTAGAACAATTGAAAAAACTTTAAATTGTTATAGCAATTAAAAAACTTTAAATTGTTATAGTAATCTTAGAAATTTTGGCGAGATTTCGCCAATCTTGCTAAAATCTCATGTTTTTTTACTAGTTTTGGTCCAATAACCCTTAAGAAAGTCGTTTTCTAGGAAAATTGGTTCAAAAAACAGAATTTTTGAGACGTTTTAAAATTTCGGTAGAAACACTGTTAGATTTTTATAAAATTGTACAAGCTTATCATGATCTGAAAAATTTATGGTACTATCTTTAGTAGTGTAGAATCATATAGAAAAATTTTTAAAATAATTGAGCTTCATTTGTTATTTTTAAAAAATAAAAAACAGTATGAACATAATTGAGACACTAGTTTTGTCAGAATTTTATAAATTTTCTCGAATGTGATCAGGATCCAAAATTTTTATGAGAGCTTAACAATTGCCTCAGAACCATTATTTAAAAATTTTCAACTTTTTGGTTTGCTCGATCAAATCTATATATGCATTGAATTTCATTTGTTATATTTCAAAAATCAAAAACAGAAAGAATATAAATGGTACAGAGTGCTCTTGTAAGAATTTTATAAATTCACTAGTGTGTAATCATGAATCAAAATTTTTATTTGATTTTAAGAATTTCCATAGCACCCTTTTGTAAAATTTTCAAAAATTATAAACCTTTTTATTATTGTTAAAGTAAATCTATGTATTGATCATCAAGCTTTTATCATGACGTAGCACTAATAGAATTTTTGAAAATTATCGAAGCTTGATCATTATCTAAAAATTTTATTGAAATATTAATGATACATCAAGACTATCAAAAAAAATTTAAAATTTTTTAACATGGATTGAACCATTTTTCATTTGGTTAAATTTTTCAGGTAAGCCTTTCATCAAGGTAGTAGAACTGTAGAATTTTTAAAAATTCAGGAAGTTTTATCATCATCTGAAAATTTTATGAGAATATAAGTAGTATATCATAACTATGCACAAAAAAAATTCAAAATTTTCTAATATGGTTTGTTCTATTTTTCATTCAGTTCAAATTTGTCAATCAGTGTTTTATCAGGATAGTAGAAAATTTTGAATTTTCAAAATTTTCTCAAGCTTGATAATCATCTAAAATTTTTATGAAAATATCGTTGATATGTCAGGACCCTCCATACAAAATTTTAAAAATTTTCAATGTTGTTCAAACTATTTTTTGCTCAGTGATAATTCATCAAAATCTCGGCAAATCTTGCCAAGATTCCAAGAATTCGGGCCAAATTTTTGGTTTTTTCAGTGAAAAAAACAAAATTGAATTTTTGTTTTTGTATTTTGTTTGGGATTCGTCCGAAATTCCGAGATCTCAAATGAAATTTCGATTTCAAAGAACCTCGAGATGTCATCCGAAAACAAGTTTTTAAACCTTGCTCGAAATTGCTTGGCGGCTTTGAGCGATCTCACACCGAGATTTCTCCGACTTAACGCTAGGCCCGCATTCGGTTTTTCGGTTTTTGGTTCGGTTTATTCGGTTTTTAAAATTTCGGTTTTTCAGATTCAGTAACCGAACCGAATTAAATAACCGAAAAACCGAATCGAATAAACCAATTAATTCGGTTCGGTTTTTCGGTTAACCGAATAACCGGCAGGCAGTACTGATCAGTGATCTTACTTACCAAACAAAGTGCATGCAATAAGGGATTAAGGGTGACTAATGACAAGCAAGTGAGCAACTAAAATACATTGTCCACTATCCAGTAATTACATCAAGTCATCAATACTGATTAGCACATCATATATGATATATCAATACTAATTAGTTGATAAGCGAGCGTCGATGGCTCAAGATTCCAAAGACGGATGACAAGCAAGAGCTTCAAAAGTTCAAAGCACTAAGCAAGAGCGCCAATGGCTCAAGGCCCAAGGCGTCACTTGAAAAGTTCAAAGCGCATAGCGAAGAAGTCGAATAGACTCAATAATCAAAGAACATTACGAAAGTAATAGGAACTATATACACGCGGGGTACTGTTGGTCGTTGATGGGAGCCAGGAGGTCGAGGCCGACGCCAACGGCAACTGTGGCGGGCCGGTCGGCCGGGCTGCGTCCGCCGTCGGCTCAGATGGTTGGTCGGGATGGCGGTCGCCGGTCGCAGAGATGTGTCGGCCGACGCCGACGCCGCCGTCGTGGGATGGCTCATTGGATGCCCGGATGGGATGGCTCGCCGCCGCCGCCGACGCTCGACGCCATCGCCCTAGCTGCAAGCCGGTGCGGCGCCCGCCGACCGCCATGCCGATCGCCGGGATGGGAAGCCGGGTAGGCTAGGGTTTGCAGCCGCAAGGGCAAGGGCACAGGGGCAAGCCGCAAGGGCTGAGTGATTTACTGATTTGGGGATTTGGTTTGGGAGTCGGGACCTTGGTCTTTGGCGAGTGCGGTCCGTGTGGGCTGGGCTGGGACACTGCGGAACACGGGAACAGCAAGCGAACTAGCGAAGTGCAGCTCGGTCTGGTTGGTAATTTGGTTTTCGGGTCGGTTCGGTTTCCTAAACCCTAAAACCGAACCGTAAACCGTAAACCGAACTGTGCTAGAAAAAAAACCGAACCGAAAACCGAAAAAACCGACAATTTCGGTTATTTCGGTTCGGTTCGGTTCGGTTTTCGGTTTAAAAATGCCCACCCCTACGGAACGCCGTCAAGCTCCCTACTCCAAAAATTTCACTTTCGTTGGTACCGCAGTGAAGAGAGCTAATAAAAAAGCCGAAGGACACCTCATCTGACTATTCTTTCTTTCTTCCTTTTTTGGCGTGTGAAAGTTTACCAACACAGTATGGAGCTCGTATAGAATTCGATGAAGGTGGATCTATTCTTGTTATATCTGTTGTGGTTGATTGTATCGATGGTCCTTCCGATTAGTGCTTGCCGTTCAAAGAACTCCGATCTATCTGATTGCCGACCGATTGGTCGTTTCCGCCTCAGTGCAGGAAAGTACGTAATACGGTTGTTATGGGGTGGTTTGTGTTTCTTTCGCCTGACATCGCACGGGGGTTTTGGACCGAGGGTGGTTTCTAGAATTTCTTCGTTTTTACTGTATACTTCCGTGGCCAACAAACAAGACAGGTGGCCAGAGGAGAGGGGACAGCGGGAGGATGTTTGTTGGAGCGGGAAGGCATGTAGGTGGGAGGAGACCGAGAGTGACTGACAGAGGGATTTGTTGTTTGGGTTTACCGTGGAAACTATGCCCTAAAATTGTTGTATTTATGTGATGTGAAGGTTGTAGGCAATATATCACTGAGAATATCCTTATAAACTTAGATAGGGGAGTAATTGACAGTCAGTAAAACTCTATCTATTAGATTTTTCACCTTGTTTGTACACAAAGATCCGGTTTACTCTCGCGTGCTTCAATTCTCAAACAACACTGGCAAAATTCTAGCCGAAGAATAGAAAGACAGCGACACCTCTGAAATGTATTCGATGGTGCATGTCTCATTTTTCCCGAGGCGAATGAAAGGTGGCAAAACAGGCACCAAGCTTTTGGAAAAGTCTTTTTGTATATATATAGTCTTTGCGGGATTACCGGAGAGGAAGAAGAATAACCGAGTCAGCACGGCAGGCTAACTAACAATCCCCACAGTCACGGATAGGGCTGATAATGGACGAAGTCTGGTCGTCCAGGCCTGAAATTTGAAAATCAATACTTTTCTAATCATGTAATAACATTTTCTAAAAAATTCTAGTTCTCTTCCGAATGCAATTATAAAAATAGCTTCATTTCTAACCGTAAAAATGTCAGTAGAAAATATGTATCACTTGTCGGTGAAGAGGATGCGCTGGACGCAGAGGCAGGGTTTTTTGATTCGGTTTGGTACAAAATTGGCTCCCACCGAAACAGCCAAAATTACAGAATTTCAACGAAATTTTGGCCAAATTTTGGCAAAATTCAAACAAAAAACAACAAAATCTGAAATTTCGCCCATCCTCTCTGGGCCGAAATGGCCGAAATTCCCGAAATTTTGCCGAAAAAAAAATCCCTACGCAGAGGTGGGAGATGTCTATAAGCGACCCCCATTTTCACATAGAATGCAAAAATAAAAATCTAATGTGCTTGCAGTACTAGTCCCTGAATCAAAGCTAATACGCATATTTACAACAATTGAATCACAACCATATATCATTTTATTAAAGCGAAAACTAATATACAAAGAAATCTAACAACTTAGAGAATATAGCAGCAAAGAAGCAATGTCTTGTAGTGTGCATATCCAACCCGCAGGCAACTGACAAGGCATAATCCCTAGAAAAGATCGCTTCAATAAAAATCCCGCAACCTATGACGAAAACAAACCTTCAGAGCTTCGCTAACTTTATCCACCAAAAACAATAGATTAAGCAAGGGTGAGTACTTTCGCACTCAGCAAGACTTAAGGTGGTATTTGCAAATGCGTAAATGCAGGCCAAGTCAAGGAAGCTACTACAGTTAATTTGCATAAAGCGAAATTGAATTTGTAAATTAAGTTGTAATTTGCAAAAGGAATTTGTAAGAGCAAGTTTGATTGATAACAAATAAGTAAAGTATAAGTAATACTCACAGTCCTACCTGACGTGAGCGACGAATAATCCAAATCATGAAATCACCAAGTGCAAAGCAACAGTTGCAAAACGAATGATACCAAGCCCTTTTGAAAATAATAAAACATCTAACATTGGGATGACTTCACCAAGTGCACATGATCCCGGGCGCGGCTAATCGATTAGATTTTACACTCTACAGAGGTGTACAGCTTTATCCATAAGAAATGATCAACCTTTTTGCTCGACACATTTCCTTAGGTGTGCCGGCAAGAAGATCATACATAGCCATTATATTATCCAGACATGACTTCGAACCAGCCCAGGCATTAACCCCTGCTATAGAAACAGAAACACTCACCCAAGTCGTGGATCCACTTTCAACACACCGTTTCTGAATATGGTAGAGCGTACACTGTTGTATTGGCAATTACAAACCCCTTCAAGCAGGCCTAGAAAGGATCGGAATGCCTGTGCTAGCTCCCGCCTTCCATAAATGTAAAGTTAAACTAAGTAACTTAATCGGTTTAAGATTGCCCCATCCCAACACTTATGGTTTGCACAGATTTTTTGGATCAATAGCGTTCCATTGCTCGGTCCTTAATTTGATACGGGCGATACTTCACCCTACACTACGTGCAATTCCCTTTGCACAACCGGCTATTGCCAATAATCATCCACATCAAAACCATAGTTTTATTTTGGGGTTTTTAATCAAAATACCAACAACCAGTAGTGTCATTTCCAGCCATTTTAAATTTTCAAGAAACCATTTTGATCTGATCATCTACTTTGTTGATTCTAAAGTATGGCTAAGCATGAATAATATGTAAACGCATATACCCATGATGACATTAAGTAATGCCTATCCTTAATCTATGGTTATCAAGGTTCACATGTCCATACTTATCAAGAAGGTTTCATGAGACAATAGGTATATCTATCAGCACCACAAAATAGCGAATTTATAGAAAATAAACGCATGCATGAAACCATTTGATAAACAAAAGGAAAATTAAATATTGAGATCAATATGATCAAAGGGATGCTTTCCTTGCTTAATCTTTGTTTACGACGAAGTCGAGGTTGCAGCTGACGAAGGTCACGATGGAATCAGAGGTGTCAGGTTCTACACGTCGTTATCAACTAAAAAGTAATAAAAAGCAAATAACAAACTTCAATAAAGACAAAAGAAGGCAAACAGAGACAGCTCTGAAATGTATTCAATGGGGCATCACTACTATAGAACCGGCTACCACAAGCGGCTCGTAACCCCCTTTAGAAGTGGTTTTATAACCGCTTCTAAGCAACAGCGTGTGATACCGTCGGGTATCACAAGCGGTTGCTCAACCGCCAGCTGTGTGGCACGTAAACGGTTGGGAAGGTGTCGGGAGGGCCATGGAGCCGCCATTGGGGACTCCACAAGCGGTTCGCCTTACAAACCGCTTGTAGAAGGATATCCAAGCGGTTAGTCTTACCAACCGCTTGTGGAGAGCAAGATTCGAAGCGGTTGTAGTCACCAACCGCCAGGAGAGAGTTTTCGATTATATGTATTATAGAATATGTTCTACGGTGTTTTTGTATATCGTTTTTGACCATGAAATTAAATATGAGTGGAGGAGTTTTTGCGCAATTAAATATATATTACATATGCATGCTCATACACATGTTCACAAGCTAGCTCAAGACACAAAAAACGAACTTAATAGTGTAAAAATGGACAAGTACATACACGCAACCGTTTATAAGTTTGAATGATGAAAAAATGATTATCGAACTCATTTCTTGCATGCGCCTTTGTTTATGTCCTTGGTCGACGTGGATGTCGCCATCGGTTCAGCGGTGCTCAACACAGGAAACCTTACGTGGAACTCGCCATTTCGAGATACAACCTCGTCGACAATGAAGCCGATGAGTTGTTCTTGGAGTGCGCGCACCCGGTGAGGCGGGAGCACGTTAACGTGCTCATCGATGTTGGGCTGACAATTAATTAAGCGGGAAGTATATAAATATCCGATCACATGCAATTAATTAAAATGTAAGTTGTAGCTAACAAATTGACATGCATATACGAACCTCGGCATAATGTTCCAGCTCATCGCCATGGATAAAACTTTGAATATAGTGGAACACATAGTAGCCACATAAGTTGTTTCCAGCCATCTGGCGTTTAACCTTCACGGGGAGAAATTTCAGAATATCAGATGAAGAACTGATATGGCGCATGTATATTAATAATAGTTTTTGTAGTACGTACCTGAGTGCTTACTATGACTTCGAATTCTTTCTGGAATTCTCCTTTTTGCTTCTTCTTGAACTTTGCAAATGTCATGTTAAGGACGTCAATGAACCATTGGTATTTTTGGACTGGATTCCTTCTTGAGTCATGAACTATAATCCCGCCGTTGTCAAGCTCGATGACTAGAAGGATCCAAATGAAACCTATTCGTATATTGCAACATATGCGTAAGTAGCTAGTCGTACTACCAATGGCTTAAGAAATACAAGAACAAGAGGTTTGTGAGAACACGTACTTGAAGTTGAAGAGCGGTATGTACGGTTTGTAGTGTTGTTTCAACATTGCATGCAAAAGGTATGCCTCAACTAGCGGTTTTGCTTGGCGATGACCGACTTTCTCGTTGACAATCTCTGGGTCGATGAAGCCAACGTTCTATTTGCCCAGTCTTCTACATCGTTGTATCTCCATTCTACATAAGAAGGGATAACTAAGTTAATTAGATTTTCAATTTTTTGGTGCGAGAGGAAGCAAACGGTAAACTTAGTAGATCGACACTTAGACACCAGTAGGACATGAAAGACACGTTGACCTCGTCTCCTTGGTACACATGCTACAAGTCATCGAATTCGACCATAGTTCGTGTTGTTCCTTGGAAGAAATGCTCATCTTGGAAATGGACGAGGAACATTTGCTCTCCTTTAGATGCCCTTTCCATGTACCATTCATACATTTGACGATCTTGGTTGGGAGATCTTTTATATCTTTTGGATCAATTAGCGCTTTGCCCAACTCATACTTCCATCCGTTGGTGCCATCGAAGTTCTGGTCTATTGATTGGAGTCCCGCCTCCTTCATGAATGCCATTTTCCTCAACTCCTCAAAGACTCTGCCGATCTTCCACTTTCTTCTTCTTTCCGCCGATAGAGCCCGTGTATTTTCATCTGTAGTCTTTCTTATTGTCCTTTGTAGTCGCCATCACAAAGGCGACGCCTGTTCCGCATGACCGAAAGTGCTTCACATTTTTTTTATCTATTTTAACCTTGGGCTCTGGCTTCTTTGGCGCAAGCTGCCTGGCCACATCCGTCTTTACGGATGCAGCTAGCTCCAAGACTCGAGATCATATGGCCTCTTTGGCGGTTCCTTTGACTTTTCTAGGCTGCGGATGTCGACTTCGTGGGAGGAGGTGCGAGTCAAGGGATCCTCTTCGACATCGAGCTTCTTCCTGGGAGATGCTGGAGGCGTGGACCGGAGATGTTGGGTGCTTCTTACTTCGGCGGTGGCGGTGGCGGAGTCGGGCTTTGTGGAGCGGAGGTGGAGGCGTGGCCTGGACCACCGGGAAGCATTATGCAAAGCGACGCCGAGGAGTCGTGGGTTGTCGATGTGGAGGAGGCGTGCTTGCTCCTGCAATGGCTCAAATCATGGGGCTGTAATATCCCTAAATTTGGCCTAATTTAAATTTCTGGAGTTATTTGAATTTTTATGAATTAATCAACCTTTATTTGCATTTAATTGCATTTAATTGAATTTATCTAATTTTTCTGGGATTTATTGGATTTAATTGGAATTTATTTATTTCATTTTCCTTGAGTAATTAAATATCAATAAATATAATTATCAAAAATTAAAACTAATATTTTATTTAGGCTCAAAATGCTCTAAAATATTTTCTAGAATTTTTCTAGAATTTTTGAGTATTTTAGTGCCTTAAATAAATGCTTTGAATCTCATCTTTAATTTTATTCAAAATCGGATTATCGCTAGCTCTGATCCGGGCCGCCCAACACCGTGCTTCAAGGAAGAAACCCTAATCGCCGCCGTTTCTCAGCCGTCGGATCTCGATCGGACGGACGCAATTAAATACCGATTCGCCGGGCTGAGGATCAATCCACGCCGTTGATTCGCGATCGTGCGGCTGACGTGACCGGACGACATCGGATCTGCGGCGCGATCGACCGACCATTGCCTCTCGTTGGTCGCCGCGATTTGCGGGATTTGCGCGCGCTACGAGGCATCTCGACGACCGTGTGCTGGCGCATTAAAATGGTCTCTTCACCCCGCTCATTTCTTCCGTTCGGTCGTTAGCTCTCGTGCACCGTAGCCCACACTAGAGCTCGCCGTTGTAGCTCTCACCTCCGCCTCGGTTCTACGCCGTGTTCCGCCGCCGTTCGTCGTTCCCCGTCGTCACCAAGGACCTCACCGAAGTTCCGTGGACGAGCGCGTCTTCGCGCCACCTCTTTCAACCGGAGAGCGCGATCAAGCGCCGTCGATCAGATCATCTTCCTCGGCCCGCGATTTAGCGCCACCGTCCCTTCTTCGACGACTCGCGACTCACCTCCACCGTCAGATCTTCATCGAACGCTCTCGGTAAAGCCACGTTTTTCCGTTTTTAAATTCAAATCGAATCGGTATTGGTGATTCTTGGCCGTTAGATCTTGATCGGAAGGTTCGGGTTAGGCCGCGTAGGCTTAGGAATAGTAAACCGTCGGGGTAACGTTGGCCGTTGGATCTTCATCCGACCGCTCAGGTTCATCCACGTCGGTGCGGTGAATAGTAAACCGTAGCGGTAACCGTAGCCGTTGGATTTCAATCCAACCGCCTCTGTTGCGCCGCGTGTCAGCCGCTGGCATGTAGGGCCGAGCACTGTTCACCGGGCCCACTTGTCAGTGAGCGGGCCGTCGGGTGAGCTGACGAACCGGGCCCACCTGTCAGTGACCGAGGGCGCCGTGGCTCGCTCTGGTGCCGACACGTGTCACGCGGGGGAAAAATCAGCCGGAAAATCGGTGGAAAATAGAGGATTAATTCGGTTTATTCTTTTATGAATTTTTAGAATATTGTAAAGGCTATAACTTTTGCATTTTAACTCGGAATTGGGTGATTCCAGTGCCCAAAAATTTGTAAAAATGTAAACTATTTAATGGTGATTTTTATTTAATTTTTGGTGTTAATATTGCTGTCTGTATTGAGTGTTTATTGTATGATTGCTTGTGTGTGCGTAGACTCCGAGTCGCCGGGTTTCGTCGAGGGAGAATTTGAAGACCCGTCGCAAGTCTCGGACCAGAATCAACTGCTATTTGAAGGCAAGTCATGCGTTGATCATTTTGCGCCTAGTTTTTAAAGTGTATTTTGATTTCCATATTGCATGCTATGTTAGTACAAATATTATTGATTAAATTGGGGAAATGGTAGATAAAAGCCAAGATTGTTATGACACCTTGAATATAATATTTATGTGCCCTGAAACCCTTGTCCACCCTAAGATGATTAATATGTTGGATGCTAATAATGACGCCAACACGGGAGGCTAGACAGTGAGTAGTAGCTTAGTCTGCTTATATGCGATGAATGAATTTCAAATAGCAAATAAATATTGCCTAAACAATTATGGAACGCATTTTTGCAAAAGTGCGATGATGCCATATGATGGAATTAGAATAGTAACCTGTGTGGTGCTATTCATGAAATAATGTGTGCATTGGTATGTGTTGCATAAATGCAAACCCTGGGTGGGAAAGGATTTAGACCAGGGCAAGTGGCAGGATGGCTTCGTGCAGTGGGCTCGTGTGGCAACGGGTTGTATGAAAGCATGAATGGTCAGTGTGCCGAGAATTACAGTTGTCTTGCCCGTGACGCTTAAGGACTTAACCTTGCGAGCCTTTGAGCTGAGTTCGTGTACAACCACTTGTCCGGTATGGGACGGACCTAGTTAAGTAGGCTTCTAACCTCTTTCCTTTGAAACCTCGGGGTGACAAAGGCACACCAAGGTAATCAGAGGGAAGCGACTGCAGCTACGGCTTGGTACCCATTCAACGATACTTGCCCTGTCTAAACTTCGACTACGTGGGGAGTGTTAAAAGGAAGTAACGGAGGGTTCATCGGTCAAATGTTAGTCTCGAAGACTTTGTTGCAATCAATCACTGTGTGGTGAGCGATCAGTATCCTGTGGGTAAAGTGTACAACCTCTGCAGAGTGTGTGTGTGAATCTATTCGAATAGCCGTGTCCACGTCATTGGACATTGCTCGGTGATTACAGTCAAGGGTTAGATTCTCAAAATAAAATGTGGAATGGGTGGCTGTGTGCCAAAAGCTGTTGAAATGAATTTAGGGCTGTGTGCCAAACTCTTGAAAAAGAATTGAGAAATTAATTATTAAATATTAGTTTTTACCGCTTTTAATCTAATAGGATTACCTATTTAAAAGAAATACTGCTTTATGCAAAATAACCAATTAAGCCTTTCCTTGGGATAAGCCATGCATGTAGTAATAGATCTGCACTGTGCATGACTTGTTGAGTATGTTGTATACTCACCCTTGCATCGACAAAAACCTCGAAGAAGAAGAAGCCGTGCGACTTGGAATGAAGAGTTCGTCAAGGCCGTGGAGGACTAAGGGGTTGAGCCGCACTCAAGAGCTCGTGGCTAAGAGTGGTTCCGCTTATCGTATTTTGCTTCATTGAATGAACTTGAATCGATGATATTTATCGCTTCGCGTGGCTTAATTATTGTAAGGCGACCATAAGGTCATGTAACTCGACTATATCATGCTTGAAGTACTTTATTATTTATTTCACTGTATGATTGTGGTACTTCAACTGTTTAGCTGTGTGTACCAGCGTGATCCCGACTGGTACAATATACAGAGAGTGCCCGAATCCGTGAAAATTCGGGCACGACAGGATGGTATCGAGCCATACCGACCGAGGACTCAACCCTAGTTAGATCGGGTCTTTAGAGAAGTCCAAACTAATTTCTAAAGAATAAAATTTGGACAAAAATAATCAAAGAAATCTTGACTTATCCCTTCTTCCTTACTTCATATCTCTGCTGTATTCTGCTATTACCTTTATGCTCTTTTAAAATTTTAGTACTAACGTGTTGCTTTGGCAGATGCGGATGGTTCACTCCTTTGGAGAGCGCCACGGTGGCTACTGTGGTGAGCTCGAGGATGCTCCAGTGTTGGGAGGCTTCGACCGACCACTCTACAAGTCTCGCACCGATAGTCAACGGATTGCTCGCGGTTGGGAGACGACTCGACCTTGTACGCCGGGAGCACGCGCTGGCGTGTTAGTCGTCCACTTCGCCACGGTGAAGCGAAGCTAGCTTCGAGGCGGGCATACGTGAGTGTGCCCGTTTGCCGCGACGGATCAGCCAGGACCATGGCTACGAAGTCAGGATACGCTTCGTGTGCACCAAGACGCGGTGGACCCTGCAGCTCGCTCGAGCTAGAGGACGCCGCCGCCGTCGTGCACTGGTCGGTTTGCTGCGCACAGAGGAGGTGATGGACGCCACGACCGCAGAGCTTCAGCGCCTACTGCTCGAGGAGACCGAGGAGGCCCCGCGAGAGACTAGGATGCACGCCGCCCGTGAGAATCGCCGAGCCGGAGGAGGCTCTTTACGGACACGGGAGCCACGACGTCATGGATCTCGACCTCGACGACGAGGAGGAGCCAAGCAGAGTAGGAGCTGGCCAGAGGACCAGCAGCCTAGAGGAGCCCCAACAGACGTGGGAGGGCATGGGGACCGGGCTTTGCCCGATGCCAGCTCACCCGCGGTTACGTGATCAGCGAGCCAGAGCCGGGTTGGCTCGATGAGTGATGCTTTGTCAGAATTGCAGTAGCCAGCTTTTGCGTTGAGACTCAATTGTTTTGAGTCGCGTCTCTTATTTCAAACATTAGTATGCGATGTGATGTAATGAACAATGTGATGTGGTGATTGTGACTGTTGTATGGTTGCATAGTCCCTAGACTATGTAAGCAGCCATGCCTATTATTATTTATGCTTCAATGTTTAATGGTTCTTAAGTTACGCCTGTTTCCCCGAATAAGTTTCTACTACTTGCCTATTCTTTTCCCCCTTACCTCTAAACCACCGAAGCAACCAACAGATGGTTAACACCCGCAACAACGGGGCAGGAGGCAGTGGTTCACGTCCAGGAGGCAACATCGAACAGACGCCTCACCGCAGCAAAGACCACCAAGGATATGCAGAATCTAGGAGCATTTTCGCAAAGACGCACTCAATTAATGCAGACTATGATGGCAACAGTACAACAGATCAACCACCAGGCAGTCGCCAACAATCAGGCTGTGAACAATGGACCTCGTCCCTACTCAAAGTTATCTGAATTTATGAGAACGCGTCCACCGACTTTCTCCGGCAGTGCCAACCCGTTGGAGGCAGACGATTGGTTGAGAACCATCGAAAGAAAGTTGCACATAACGCAGTGTGAAGGAAACGAGAGAGTGCTCTACGCTTCTCACCAGCTAGAGGGGACAGCCGCAGAACGGTGGGAAAACTACTACGCATCGCAGGAGAACCCGCAAGAAATCACATGGGAAGAATTCACCCTAGCTTTTCGTCAATACCATGTGCCGGAGGGTATCATGGAGCTGAAAAAGGAGGAATTCCGAGCGCTGAAGCAAGGAGGCCAGACAGTGGCCGATTATCTGAATAAATTCACTCAGTTAGCACGCTACGCTCCAGAAGATGTGGCGACAGATAAGGCCAGACAATCCCGCTTTATGAAAGGACTCAATACTGGTTTACAGGTGGGATTGATCACCCACACCTTTCCGGATTTTCAAGAATTAGTAAACAAGGCACTCATACTGGAGGATAAGCGTAAGGAGCTCGACGATAATCGCAAACGCCGTATGGCTCAGCAAGGAGGACGTCAGGGTCATCAGAAGACAAGGATGATACCTCAGCAATTCACCAGATTCCAGCCAGGGAACAGTGTCAGGACACCGCCGCCAATGCCAAGACCAGCTGGACAAACCCCGCAGACCCCAGTTGTTAACCAGAGCGGAGGAAATCAGCAGATGTCTGGAAGGCGCTAGCACAATCAGAACGAGATCGACATTTTGCTAACATGTGTCCAAAGAAAGGAGCTGTGACGCCAGTGCGCTTCAATCTAGGGAGCACCCCAGCTAAGACCCCTGCCCAAGGAGGAAGCCGAGGACCCGCTCAAGCTGGAGCTACACCGCAGGCATTCTCGCGAGGCCGAATCAACCATATCTCCGCAGACAAAGTTCAGGATGCAACGGACGTCGTGATCGGTAAGTTCCTTGTCAATTCAGTGCCAGCTACAGTATTATTTGATTCAGGAGCTTCACATTCGTTCGTTTCTCGAGATTTTGCCGTGACAAATGATTTGGGCATGGTTAACCTTAAAAGTACACTCCTAGTTCAATCCCCTGGATCAGAACTCCGTTCCAACGTCGGATGTTCTGGAGTTAAGTTGATAATAAAAGGAGTAGAGTTCCTAGCGAACCTTATTATACTAGATACCCAAACCCTAGATGTTATACTGGGAATGGATTTGCTATCCAAACATAAGGCTGTATTAGATTGTGGACGAAGAGTCGTATCAGTTGAGAGCCCTGATGGCAGGAAAGTGGAATTTCAAGCTAAGGCAGTTCGAGAAGGACAGATGTTAGTAAACAATTTGGAAACTATCGGTATAAGAGATGTACCCGTGGTCAGTGAATACCCAGATGTTTTCCCCGAAGAATTACCAGGAATGCCACCAGACAGAGACATAGAGTTTGTAATTGACTTAGTACCGGGGACAGCACCAATTGCAAAGAGACCTTATCGGATGTCTACCAAAGAGTTGGTAGAAATGAAGAAGCAGATCGAGGAGTTATTGGAGAAAGGATTCATCAGACCAAGCTCGTCACCATGGGGAGCACCGGTTCTATTTGTTAAGAAGAAAGATGGAAGCTTCCGGATGTGTATAGACTATCACGCACTTAATGAAGTGACGATAAAGAATAAATATCCCTTAATTTTAATAGATGATCTTTTGATCAACTAAGAGGAGCAGGAGTATTCTCCAAGATCGACCTTAGGTCAGGATATCACCAGTTGAGAATCAAGACAGAGGACATACCCAAGACCGCATTTTCTTCAAGATATGGACATTATGAGTTCACGCTATGTCGCTTTGGATTGACAAACGCCTCAAAGATACTTTATGAACTTAATGAATAAAGTATTCATGGAGTATTTAGATAAATTTGTGGTTGTGTTCATCGACGATATTCTGGTTTACTCAAAGACGGATGAAGAGCACGCCCAACATTTGAGATTAGTGCTGGAAAAGCTAAGAGAGCAACGATTGTATGCAAAGTTTAGTAAATGCGATTTCTGGAAGAGTAAGGTAGATTTCTTAGGGCATGTGATGACTGCCGAAGGAATCGCAGTGGACCCAAGCAAGGTTGAGACAGTGCTACATTGGGAATCGCCAAGACAAGCTGTGCAGTTCGGAGTTTTCTTGGAATGGCTGGTTATTACCGCCGATTTATAGAAGGATTTTCCACAATTGCTAGGCCAATTACGCAATTGCTAAAGAAGGAAAAGAGGTTTGTTTGGACGCCAGATCATGAGAAGAGTTTTCAAGAATTGAAGAAAAGATCGACATCAAGACCAAGTGTTAGTGCAACCAGATGTACACCGTAGTTTTGATATTCATCGCGATGCATCACGCCAAGGGCTTGGATGTGTATTGATGCAAAATGGAAAGGTAGTAGCCTACGCATCAAGGCAATTAAGGTCACACGAAGGGAATTACCCGACGCATGATCTAGAACTAGCAGCTGTAGTGCATGCCTGGAAGATATGGCATCACTATCTTATCGGCAATAGATGTGAGGTGTATACGGATCATAAGAGCCTTAAATACATTTTCACCCAATCTGACCTAAACATGAGGCAAAGAAGATGGTTGGAACTGATCAAGGATTACAACATGGGTATCCATTATCATCCGGGCAAGGCCAACGTAGTAGCTGACGCCTTAAGTCGGAAAAGCCATATCCCAAATACGATAGTGGAAGAAAGCCAGGGAGAACTGTGCAAGGATCTTCAGAGATTGAAATTGGAAGTTGTTCCGAAGGGATTTGTAGCCGCTCTAGAAGTGAAGCCAATCTTGGAAGACCAGATTAGAGAAGGTCAGAAAAATGATGAGAAAATCAAGCGGATCAAGGCCAAGATGGAGGAAGGCCAAGCAAAGGAATTTAAGCCGATTAACATGGTACGCTAGGATGAAAGAGCGATTTATGCATCAACAAAAAAGGAGTCAAGCGAGCTTAATATTGGAGGAAGCCCACGACTCCAAGTATTCGATTCACCCAGAAAGTGCAAAAATGTACCAAGATCTGAAAGAGAGATTCTGGTGGCCAAATATGAAGAGAGAGGTTACTGAACACGTAGCACTATGTGATGTGTGCCAGCGAGTCAAAGCCATGCATCAGAGACCAGCAGGATTGCTACAACCATTGAAAATACCAAAGTGGAAATGGGAAGAAATCGGAATGGATTTCATTACCGGATTGCCAAGGACGCAAGGAGGTTATGACTCCATATGGGTCATCGTGGATCGATTGACTAAGGTCGCGATTTCATACCGTAAAGACAACCTATTCAGAGATAAGTTAGCCGAGCTATACATGGCAAGGATCGCTTGCTTGCATGGAGTGCCAAGGAAGATAGTATCGATGAGGAACCCAATTTACCTCAAGATTTTGGGATAAGTCTGATACAAAGAATGGGAACCCGCTGAATTTCAAGACACCTTATCACCCGCAAAATGATGGATAGACGTAAAGAGTCAACCAGATATTAGAAGATATGTTGAGAGCACGTGCGTTAGCATATACATCAACTTGGGATAAATGTTTGCCTTATGCGGAGTTTAGTTACAACAATGACTATCGTGCAAGTCTTCGATGTCACCTTCGGTTGCCTGTATGGTCGGCCTTGTAGGACGCCGTTAAATTGAATGAGACCGAGAGCGTCGTGTCTTCGGCCGACATACTTCAGAAGTCAAGAGCAAATAGCACCGATCGAGAAAGGCTAAAATTGCACACCAAGGCAGAAGAGTTACGCGACAATCGCCGCAGAGATTTGAGCCGAGCTCAAGATTATGTGTATCTCGTAGTTACGCCTCTTAAGGGAGTCCAGAGGTTTCACAAGAAGGGTAAACTTGCGCCAAGATATGTAGGGCCGCTCAAAATCATAAGTCAGAAGGTGAAGTCGCATACCAACTCGAAAGTTATCAATAGCCGCTAAAGCAGGAGTGCACAACGCTTTTTCATGTATCGCAACTTAAGAAATGTCTCCGAAAGTGCCCAAGAATGTACATCACTGGAGGAAGTTGAACTGTAGGAAGACTTGACTTACAAGGAACAACCGATAAAAAATTCTCGATACAAAGGATCGGAGAACACGGAACAAGACAACCTGCTTTTTGCAGAGTTCAAGGAGCAACCACACCGAAAGTGAGGCCACACGGGAACGAGAAGAAGATCTGAAAAAGGAATTTCCAAACCTATTCTATAGTTAAGCCTCGAATCTCGGGGACGAGATTCTGTTAAGGGGGTAGGTTTGTAACATCCCGAAATTTGGCCGAATTTAAATTTCTGGAGTTATTTGAATTTTTATGAATTAATCAACCTTTATTTGCATTTAATTGCATTTAATTGAATTTATCTAATTTTTCTGGGATTTATTGGATTTAATTGGAATTTATTTATTTTATTTTCCCTTGAGTAATTAAATATAAGAAAATATAATTATCAAAAATTAAAACTAATATTTTATTTAGGCTCAAAATGCTCTCAAATATTTTCTAGAATTTTTCTAGAATTGTTCTAGTATTTTAGTGCCTTAAATAAATGCTTTGAATCTCTGTCTTTAATTTTATTCGAAAAATCGGATTTATCGCTAGCTACTGTGGTTGGGCCGCCCAACAATGCGTTTCGCATGAAGAAACCCTAATCGCCGCTGCTTTTCACCGCCGGATCTCGATCGGACGGACGCAATTAAATACCGATTCGCCGGCCGAGGATCAATCCACGCCGCTGATTCGCGATCGGCGGCCGACGTGGACCGGACGACATCGGATCTGGCGCGATCGACCGCACCGCCGCCTCCTGTTGGCCGCGATTTGTCGGGGATTTGGCGCTCACGAGGCATCTCGACGACCGTGTCTTTGGCGCATTAAAATGGTCTCTTCACCCCGCCATTTCTTCCGATTCGGCCGTTAGCTCTCGTGCATCGTAGCCCACACTAGAGCTCAACGCTAGTAGCTCTCACCTCCGCTCGCTTCTACGCCGTGTTCCGCCGCCGTCGCTGCCTCGTCGTCACCAAGGACCTCACCGAAGTTCCCGTGATTTAGCCGCCGTCTTCTTCGCGCCACCTCTTTCAACCGAGACGACCAAGCGCCGATCAGATTATCTTCCTCAACTCCGCGACGAGCGCCACCGTCTCTTCGACGACTCGCGACTCACCTCCACCGCCGATCTTCATCGAACGCCTCGTAAAGCCACGTTTTCGCTTTTAAATTCAAATCGAATCGGTATTGGTGATTCTGGCCGTTAGATCTTGATCGGAAGGTTCGGTTAGGCCGCCAGAGGCTTAGGAATAGTAAACCGTCGGTAACGTTGGTCGTTGATCTTCATCCGACCGCCAGTTCATCCACGCTTGGCGTTGAATAGTAAACCGAAGCGGTAACCGTAGTCGTGGATTTCAATCCAACCGCCTGTTGCGCCAAGCGGTGTCGTCGCGGCATGTGGGCCGAGCATCGCTCACCGGCCCACTTGTCGCTGAGCGGGCGCCGGGTGAGCCGACGAACCGCCCACCTCGCTGCTGATCGAGGGCGCCGTGGCTCGCTCTGGTGCCGACACGTGTCACGCGGGGGAAAAATCAGCCGGAAAATCGGTGGAAAATAGAGGATTAATTCGGTTTATTCTTTTATGAATTTTTAGAATATTGTAAAGGCTATAACTTTTGCATTTTAACTCGGAATTGGGTGATTCCAGTGCCCAAAAATTTGTAAAAATGTAAACTATTTAATGGTGATTTTTATTTAATTTTTGGTGTTAATATTGCTGTCTGTATTGAGTGTTTATTGTATGATTGCTTGTGTGTGCGTAGACTCTTTAGTCGCCGGTTTCGCCGAGGGAGAATTTGAAGACCCGTCGCAAGTCTCGGACCAGAATCAACTGCTATTTGAAGGCAAGTCATGCGTTGATCATTTTGCGCCTAGTTTTTAAAGTGTATTTTGATTTCCATATTGCATGCTATGTTAGTACAAATATTATTGATTAAATTGGGGAAATGGTAGATAAAAGCCAAGATTGTTATGACACCTTGAATATAATATTTATGTGCCCTGAAACCCTTGTCCACCCTAAGATGATTAATATGTTGGATGCTAATAATGACGCCAACACGGGAGGCTAGATCGTGAGTAGTAGCTTAGTCTGCTTATATGCGATGAATGAATTTCAAATAGCAAATAAATATTGCCTAAACAATTATGAAACGCATTTTTGTAAAAGTGCGATGATGCCATATGATGGAATTAGAATAGTAACCTGTGTGGTGCTATTCATGAAATAATGTGTGCATTGGCATGTGTTGCATAAATGCAAACCCCGGCGGGAAAGGATTTGGACCGGGGCAAGTGGCAGGATGGCTTCGTGCGAGTGGGCCTGTGTGGCAACGGGTTGTATGAAAGCATGAATGGTCAGGTGCCGAGAATTACGGTTGTCTTGCCCGGGACAAGTAAGGACTTAACCTTGCGAGCCTTTGAGCTGAGTTCCGTACAACCACTTATCCCAGATGGGACGGACCTAGTTAAGTAGGCTTCTAACCTCTTTCCTTTGAAACCTCGGGTGACAAAGGCACACCAAAGGTAATCAGAGGAAGCGCACTACTGTATACGGCTTGGTACCCATTCAACGATACTTGCCCTGTCTAAACTTCGACTCTGTGTGAGGGGAGTGTTAGAAGGGAAGTAACGGAGGGGTTCATCGGTCAAATGTTAGTCTCTGAAAGACTTTGTTGCAATCAATCACCTGTGTGGTGAGCGATCGATCCTGTGGGTAAAGTGTACACCTCCGCAGAGTGTGTGTGTGAATCTATTCGAATAGCCGTGTCCACGGCATTGGACATTGCTCGTTGATTACAGTCAAGGGTTAGATTCTCAAAATAAAATGTGGAATGGGTGGCTGTGTGCCAAAAGTCGTTGAAATGAATTTAGGGTCAGGTGCCAAACTCTTGAAAAAGAATTGAGAAATTAATTATTAAATATTGGTTTTTACCGCTTAATCTAATAGGATTACCTATTTAAAAGAAATATCGCTTTATGCAAAATAACCAATTAAGCTTTCCTTGGGATAAGCCATGCATGTAGTAATAGATCAAGCCTTGTGCATGACTTGTTGAGTATGTTGTATACTCACCCTTGCATCGACAAAAACCTCGAAGAAGAAGAAGCCGCGTGACTTGGAATGAAGAGTTCGTCAAGGCCGAGGACTAAGGGGTTGAGCCACACTCAAGCTTCGTGGCTAAGAGTGGTTCCGCTTATCGTATTTTGCTTCATTGAATGAACTTGAATCGATGATATTTATCGCTCATGCGGCTTAATTATTGTAAGGCGCACCATAAGGTCATGTAACTCGACTATATCATGCTTGAAGTACTTTATTATTTATTTCGCTGTATGATTGTGGTACTTCAACCTGCTTAGCTTTGTGTACCAAATAAGTGATCCTCGGATGGTATAATATACACAGAGTGCCCGAACTGCGTGAAAATTCGGGCACGACAGGCCTCTTGTCGGAGATATAACCTCCACACCATTTGGAAATATGATGTACTTTTTGGCGCCAGAGGATGAATGTGCCATGGAGGGCTCGTCCAAGCTTGGTCACGTTGTCGCCTCAAAGAATCTCGAGCATGAGATCTTCAAAGCCCCCACCACCTCTTCCACCGTGAATCTTCGAGTATCCGTAAGGTATCCGTAGTATGATGGAACGTCGCCCGCCTCCACCGGATAAGCCATGCCGTAAGCCACCTTGAAGGAGAGGTTACGCGATATCAATGTGTAGCTCAGACCGGGCGCGTAACCTTGATGCGTCCACGGATGACGGCCTCGCGGGTCGCCCTTCATAGGCCACAGCCGACGCAAGAATCGCTCTTTGGCGCGGTCGGATCGACACGGATTCCGCGCCGCCTCGAACATTGGTCGAACGTAGTGCTCCCTGAAGCCGCTCATTGCTTCGACACTTTTTGCATGACCAGACATCGATGGAAGCCAGAGCTCTAAGCTCTTCCTCCAATCGCCCACTCTAGCCTCGATCTCCTCTTGCTTCGCCCCTGCCCCGTAAGTGCTTGAGTCTTTGGCAAAGCCGTGCCTCCATGGCACCTTCCTAAAACCTCGTGGTCCGCCCCGGTGCTCGTGGTTTTGAAGGCATATGTTAGCGCCATTCTCCTTGTCCGTCACCAAGGATCCTCGACCGAGTCTGCGCCGATGGCTTGTACAATCCTTTCACCAACTTCTTGGACTGCTTGCCATCACCAAGCTACCACATCGCAAGTTTGCCCTCGCGTGAGCCAAGAACCAATTGCGCAAGCGGGGCTCCCAATCTCGGGCCAGTACAACATCCTGCTGTCAAGTTCGCCTTCCCGCTTGTCCCATTTCTTTGCACTTTGATGTAACCACCGGTCCCGAGATGGTGGTGGTATTTCTTCTTCGCATTCACCTCGTTTTTCTCTCTCGCTCCGCCTCACGATCCGACAACTTGTACTCCTCGAAGCATCCCAATGATCGCCCAATTAGGAAATTGATTGAAGTCCGCCTTTCTCCTTTTTCGATGTACTTGCGGGTGAGGGACGACTTCCATCGCTGAAAGGAAGTTGCCATCTTCTTCAAAGCCCATCCCTTGGCCTTTCGTTCGCACTCTTCGAAAAGTGAAATTTTCCTTCATATCATTCCAGAGCAGTTCCTTGGTAGCTGCAGGGACTTCGGCCCATTTGTTGATGCTGATTGGGACGTGATCCGTCACGTGGTAGCCGCAAGCGTTGTTGAAAGGGCCAATTGCTGATTCCGGGGCTAGCAGACTCCGCCGCTGTTTAATTTTGGTTATCACGCACTTTGTCGAAGGCTTCTTGTTAGGTCCTCGGCTCATTCCGGACCGGATGGCCGATGAGGTACCGGGCTGGATACACAAACACATATAATATGAATGATTTTAGAATAATTAACATGTTTACGGTGATTTTATAATGGGTAAGAGTATACCTCGGTACCAGTGTTAACGGCCTCATTGGCTAAGATGCTACCCAGCGCAATGGTCTCGAACATCAGATTTTCCACCTCATCGAAAGCCAGGTCACCACGTCTTGGTGTCGCCATCTAGAGTAGAGCAAATCTCGAGGCTTAGATTATATATGAAGACAAGATTGTTGAGAACAATTCGAGTTTGAAAGCATAGTTTAAGATCGCCAAATTTTAACTTGTGGTTGCAACAAATTTCCATGGCTGTGGTGTGAATGTTACCTTTAGTAAGGTTAGGCTTAAAGTGATTTAGGTAATGCATTCATCCACATGTATGCAAAATGTGGAGATTTGGGTTCAGCATCAAGATTATTCGGTGAGATGGCAGAAACGCACAATTTAGCAACAATTGTAGTAAAAAATATATGAAATGCTAGTATTGTGAAAATATTCATGCATAGAACTAGCGGCTCTAGTGGAATCATTCAATTTCTTCTATAGTTCTCGTGACATGGGGTGTGAGGAGCGGGACTTAGAAAAAATGTTGACATGAATGTGGTTTCGCTCCCTACATCATGAGGGTTATTGAGGGCGTTACTAAATTGAAGTTTGAATGTGATGTAAAGCATCTAGGGCTTCAGATCAGCCGTTAAGACAGCTTGCTCCTCATGCTCTTCCCCGCCTCACTCCTCCTGTTTCTACTCACTGCTCACTGGTCCCACCGTTCCTTTGCAGTCATCTTCCTCTACCGACAGAGTCCTCAAATATCTAGTCAAGATGGCGAAGAAGAATGCGAAGAGGCTCAAGTCCATTCAGAGGCATCTCAGCCTTCCTTGCTCCAAAGGGCGCGATGATTCCACCGAGGACCCTTCGACTCTCCCATTGCCGCCGATCCCTCCGCGATCGATCCTCTCAGATCCGCCGATGAGTCCGGGAGCGAGGATGAAGTTTGACTGTTCTGCTTGCTATGCTTCTTTCCCTTTTTGGTGCCTTGATGCCAAAGGGGGAGAGAAAAGATGTCTATTCCTCCTCAGTTATGATATGTGAACACTGTTGCTATTGGTTGGTGGATTGGTTCTTTTGATTGTGCTTTTTTTAAACTCTTGTTGGTGGTAGTTGTTATCCTTAACATTGGCTATGATACATGGTATACCTGTTATATTATGTCATGCTTAACGATGGCTTTGATTCTCTTCCTTGTATTCATCTTATTATTATTGCCACTTACCCGAATGCCAAGATATAGGGGGAGCTCCTCTTGAATTTCACCTCTAAATGCGTGCATTTGTTTCTCTCTCAAATCTCTAATGTACACATTTAGGGGGAGCTCAACATATCTTGTTCATTCAAAAATCATTTATTCAATCCTTATTGTTAAATCTTAATCGTGTTGTCATCAATCACCAAAAATGGGGAGATTGAAAGTGCATCTAGGCCTCTAATTGTGTTTTGGATGATTAATGACAAACGTTTAAGGGACTAATGGCTTAAATAAGTACATGAGTAGGTGTTAGTCCCAAAAGGAACACATCTACGGACAATGACGACCCTCAAAAAGGAAAAGAAGAACGGCGTCGACTTAGCATAGATTTTTCATTTAATTGAGTCGATAGAATCGTCGTACTATCAAGAGGGATGGGATGTAGGTGCTTTAGAAATGACCTCTATGCTCAGATGAACAAGTTTTACAAAATGAGTTTTGGAAGTTGTTCAAGCTCGGCACTCACATTGTTTTCCACTTATGCTAATATCATCGGATAGTCCGATGTTGATATCGGACAGTCCGATGGTATCGGACTTTCCGGTGTGAGTGTGGTTGCTAGTTTTGGCCATCTCTGGAAAAGTCGGACTGTCCGATAGTTGATATCGGACTGTCCGATGTGGTCTGAAAATTTTTCTAAGTGCTTGAACTTGGAACTCTCGGGAATTATCGGATTGTCCGATGTCAGATATCGGATAGTCCGATATGGACTTAGAAAGTTTTTTAGAAATCTTCTTCTGCTTTGGAACTCTCTGGAATTATCGGAATGTCCGATGTCTCATATCGGATAATCCGATATACACTTAGAAATTTTGGAAGTAACTGAGTTGTTCTGAAAACTCTCGGGTTTTATCGGAATGTCCGATGTGTGTCATCGGATAGTCCGATATGTGTTTTCTTTCAAAAGAATTTGAATTTTTGAGTAAAGTCGTTCTGGAGATTTATACATATCGGATAGTCCGATGTCCGGTATCGGATAGTCCGATGTGGGGTCTGACACAGGGCAGAACGGCTATATTTTATGCCTTGGCTATAAATACTCCACTCACTCCCTCATTTATGAGGATCAACCTGTGTGCTGAATATTTATTGCTTCTAGTCTCCTTTCTTGCGCTCTCTCTCTCTTGAGTTCATCTTTAAGAAATTTGTTGAGAGTTGGAGCAAGTGTTTTCTAATGCTTTGTTTTCAAACCGTGAAAAGTCCATTTGAGCACTAGAGTGATTTTCAAGAGCGGATCTACACTCCATTCATTACTCTTGGAGATTGAGGTCTCTTAGACGGCTAGGAGTCACCGGTGAGCTCTCGATCTTCGTGTGGGAAGCCGCCAGAAGTTTGTAAAAGGTTGATTCCACCTCCGCAAGAAAAGGGATCAAGAAGTGAAACCGGCGAGTGCTTTGTGCAACACCGGGAGGAAAGAGGTCAAGTGAGACCCAGGCTTTGTGCCTCCTCAACGGAGACGTAGGATCTCCTCAAAGATCCGAACTTCGGGAAAAACCAACCGTGCATCGAATCTTTGGTGTGGTATTTTCTTGTTGCTTTAATTAGGTTTTCTTTGAAGAACTGTAGTATCTTGCTCACTAGTATCGTGCCTATCTCCTAGATCTACTTTTATCTGTGATAAACCTGTGAGTTCTCGCTCTGATCGGATAGTCCGACCGCTCATATCGGATATTTCGATATATATCGGATAGTCCGATATCAAAGTCGGATAGTCCGGTAATTCCGCTGCAAATTAGGTTTTAAATTTTTATAAACGCCTATTCACCCCCCCTCTAGGCGACTTTATCGATCCTTCACGGCGTCATGGCCGGTGAAGCCAGTGATAGCTAAATACGCCAAAGGCATGGAGACGAGTAGGCCGGCAAAGGCGAGAGGGTCATCTGGGAAGAGTAGCGAATCGTCGGCGCAGCAAACTACCACTGAAGCGGAGAAGAGCGCGGCGTCAAGGGCAATGGCGATCCAGAAGACACGGAGGTGCAAAGGCTGGGTGATGGCGGTAGCCTCTTTCTTCGAGGCGACTGACCACATGGCCATAGCGTGCCCGACGAAGTGGGCAGCGAGGAAGGCGACTCACTCACCGCGTTTCGGCAGAGGAAGAACGCGAAGCGAGGAGGATTCGAGGACGCCGCGGCGAAGACGGGCGGACGCTTCGAGCGCCGATCAAGCGCCGCTGGTTCGAATGGCGTGGCTTCGCAGCAGCGTTGCCAGACTGGGGAAGCCCTGGCCGCCTTACGAAGGTGGTGGAAGACGAGGACGAGCGAGGCGACGAGGAAGACGGGGTCGACGGTGCCGAGGAGCGCGCGCTGCGGGCATGGCGAGAGGAAGAAGAACACGAGCTGGTAATATAAATTGCAAAAAAAATGATTGATTGATTTTTGAGATTGGTAATATATATTGCTACGTACAATATATTTGATTTTAATTCATATCGGAGTAGAAACCATAAAAACTTTTGTAATCGGGAGAAATAGATGTTTGATCTTGTAGCACAATTTTTTTTTATTTTTTGATCTTTATATTTCGTTACAAATTTTATTTTTCGTAGCAACGCACGAGCATTGATCTAATTTACCGTTAAGATTTACAAATGTGACTTGCCACTCTATCTAAAGATGATAATTACTGTGGTGCCATGCATCCCAAAGTAAATCTGTTCAACAGGCCGGGCCGGGCATTCGACGAGGCCAAAGCCCCAAGCCAAGCATGAAACCCGGGAAAAATATGATTTTTTAATATAATATTATTTTAATTTGTTCAAATAAAATATTTTTTATAAAAAATATTTTTTATTCTTATTGCAAAGGCCTTTTCCGCTGCCTATTGAGCGTGCAGGCCAAATACTTGGCCCAAACCCAGCCAATGGTCAGCTGGGCTGACTATTGATAAACAGGTCTACTCCAAAACTGGGAAGTGAGTAATTTTTTTTTACATGTTGGCGAGGCCGAAGAGTTGATCATGTATAAATGGCCATTATGCCCTTCTCAAAGAAAAAACTAGAGTATAAGTTTATTTTACCTCCTTCAAATATTACCAAAGTCCAATGCCCCTGAACTACAAAATGGCCCGATTTACACCCAACAACTGAAAAAACAAATCAAATAACTCGTGGATGATAGTTTACTGGCCGGTTTTTTTTCTTGCTGGTCGTTGGTGTCGCTTAAACTTCCTACATCGTTATTTAGATGCACAAGTCGAAGTTAAGGATATGAGCCTCCCAAGCAGCAATTAGTAAGAATACAGAATTAAACTACCAGCAATAATATTGAGAATTTGTCCAAGCCAGGTCCGAGGATTACTAGCCATTCAGCTCCTGAGAGAATTGGGGTTGATGCTACAAATATTCCCCACCAAAGGAGTATCTGCATCAAATTAAATTGTCAAACACATGCCAGGATTTGTTCAAAAATTCCATATTAAATTGCACAGAATTTACATCATAAAAGGTAGCTTCTATGCAGAAAATAATGTGCTCTCATTAGAAATTTATAAGGATGTGATCATCAGTATGCGTTGAGGATACTAATTGGAATTAGCAGCAACAGATAGCTATCCAATGACAAAGCGTGAGGTCAGCAAGTTTTTACTGTAGCCAAAATAGCAATGGAGTTGCTTGTAGAGAACGCTGTCACTTGTAGAGACTAGAGCAGAAGTTACTTTCCTTTTTGTGCTACTACATTACATTGCTAAAAGATATAGAGGCGGCCAGGCCTTCCTTTCTTTGAGAAAAAACATCATTCAAAAGCATCGGCAAGGGCGAGGGCTACGGCGACGGCGAAGACGGTGGCGGTGAAGCGCCAGCGAGACGGGGGTCTGGGCGCCATCGGATGGGGAGAGAGCGAGGCGAGAGGCGGGGGAGGAGGTGATCTGCTGGTGGCGCGTCGGAGTAGGCCAGTAGGGGATTTTTTTTGCGGGATGGTTGGTTGGCGTGGTGGAGTCATCGCCATCCAGCGGTCCGGGCACGAGGTGATGGAAGAAGAGGAGAGGTCCGAGGTTTATGCATGGCTCCCCGGCGCGCGGAGGAGGGAGGGATGGAGCCATGGAGGTGGCGCTTACCGATTCCGACGGGCGGAGATCCGGAGGAGGTCGGCAGGTCGCGGCCCCAGCGCCCCGCCCCGGCAGCGTGCTTGCCTCGTGCCCTCGTCCGTTCAGCCGTTCCGGCTCCTAAGCTGCGCAAGAAGGTGGGAACTCGGAACCGAACTGGGGATAGACGGCAGACTCCAGGCCTCCAGTCAGTCCACCACACAAACTAGAGAAGTGGAGATGGGCTGCTGGCTGATGGGATCATGGGTTAGGCTTCCGCCGAGCAAGTTTGGCTCACGCGCCCGGCTCGGTGTTTTCGTGAGTCTGAAAAACAGGCTAGTCACGAGCCACGAGATTATTTTTCAGCCCTAGCTGTGGGCAACTGGGTTTTCGACATGGATGAGCAAGCGGCCAACACAAATGTGAGGGCCCTAGGACACGAATTTTTTTATTTAATATTTATTTTAAATCTTTTTTTAAAAGTAATCGGCGGGGCAAAAAAATTTCAAAACTACCCCCGTCGCCCCAACCACGGGCGATCGCCCCTACTAGGGCGATAACTGCCTGCCCTAACGGCAGAATTTTGAAATCTAACGGCAGAGGTAAAAAAATTTAAAAATGTATCGATCGCCCCAGGTTGGGGTGAGAGGTTACTGTAGCTTTGTTTTTTGCAATTTTTGTTGTAAATTGTTTGTACAATAATTGTTGTATTGAACCGGGAAAAATTACAAAAAAAAAACTTCTTGTCATGTAATGAACCGGAAAAATTATTTTACTTTGTTAGTGATACGCATCCCACTTAGGATTTTCGTAGCCTCGTAGGGTCCGCCGAATATGGCCGAAAAATTACGGGAAAAAGCATGGGCGACCTACACAACGTGGGATAACACTTATGTGCGAGCGAGATAGCCAGACGTTGGCTCGGCTTGAATTTTCGAAAATCGGAAAAGGCACTCGCGACCACGAAACCACGGAAATCGTGGCCACTTAGGGGTTTTCGTAGCCCCGCGAGATAGGCTGGATATGGCCCAAAAAATCAGGGAAAAATCAAGAGTGACCTACGCAACGCGGGCTACCACTTACGTATGGGCGAGATAGCCAGACGTTGCCCCAGCAGAAAGTTGTGAAAATCGAAAAAGGCACTCGCAGCCATGAAACCACAGAAATCGTGGCCACTTAGGGGTTTTCATAGCCCCACGGGACAAGCCGGATATGGCCCAAAAAATCAGGGAAAAATAAAGGGCGACCTACGCAACGCGGGCTACCACTTACGTATGGTGCGAGATAGCGACGCGTTGCCGCAGAAGTTGCTAAAATTGGAAAAGGCACTCGCGCCATGAAACCACGTAAATCGCGCCACTTAGGGTTTTCGTAGCCTCTCGGCGACGTTTAACGCGCCCAAAAATACGGAAAAAATCAAGGGTGACCTACGATCGCATGAGCTACCACTTACGTATGGGCGAGATAGCGACGTTGTTCCGGCAGAAGTTGCTAAAATCGAAAAGGCACTCGCGCCACGAAACCACGAAATCGCGGCACGAAATATCTAATTTTTGAGTCGCCAAGATGCTTGTTTCAGATGGCGGTCATACAAACAAATACTTCACGGTGGAATTTTCAAATTTGACGACGGAATTATCAAAATTTAAAAAAATTTCTCGGTCGCCCGATACTGGGGAGATAGGGCCCACCATATTTGTATTTAATATTTTTTTTCAAAAATCTTTTTCGTATAATAAACGAGAAAAAATTAACCTGCTGTGAAAATACCAGGAAGTGGAAAGGGAAAGGGGAAGGCGAAGGAAGAGGTAGGCGCTTGGCGTGGGCCGCCATAACATCGCATACCAGACTTCTTCAGACTGCCGGGGTTGTACCACCGATAAACTGTAGGCGAGATCCTTGCGTGCTCGTCGCTCTTGGGATATTCCAACTTGAAAGAGAAGGTATTGATGTGCCACAACTCTGGTCGACCCGACCACGGAGAAGAGCTCAAGAATCGCCATTGGTAACAATCATACGTGTTTCAGAATATTTGTAACGTGAAACTTTGCTAATTTATTTTTCATGCGATCGCCTCCGCCATTGTGTGAATTTGAGAAGTGGTTTGATATGGAGATCGATCAGGAGGACCAAAGGCTCCTTGATCAAAGCGCCCGAGATGAGGAGTTCGGAGATGGCACTTCGCAGCTGTGACGTAATGACGCCGAAGAGGCACGCCGAAGGAAGCGAAGGAGAAGGAGGCCGAGAGAGAGAGGAAACGAAGAGGGCACGTCAGTCGTGAGAAGCCCCACCGAGGCATGGGCGAAAGGGAAGTGGCCTCGATCCACTCAGTAGACGAGAAGTTGTAACCATTATTTTCCTTGTTTGTGATGTGCATCCTAGCTTTATGTCGTAATGAAGAGTAAGGTCTACTATATTTTCCGTAGTAACTTATGATCCGAGAAATCGTGGCTTAGCACTTATCTATGTAATCACCAAGGCGTGATCAAGTGGTAAAGGATAGAGTGGTAAAAGTAAAAGGCGAAGAAATGGTAGAAGTGAGGAGCAAAGAAGATTCTTCCCTTGCTTGTGCAAGATAGAGTTAATAGCCGTGAGATGCACCTCCCATTATCCATTAGCCAAAACTAAGAAAGTTGTGGCAAGACAACCATTCTTACCCCCTTGCTTTATTATCAATAAAGAGCACAACAAGGAACATTAGATTCATTCTCCATTCTCAGCCAAAGCCAAGAGGAGTAGCAGCAGCCAAAATCAGATGCACATCTTAGTTTAATGTCGTAACGAAGAGTTTTATGTTGTTAAAATCATGGCCTACCACTTATCTATTGTTGAGCTAGCTGGGTGTTGCTCCGGCACGAAGTTGCGAAAATCAGAAAAATAAGTTGTACGACATGGCTAAAAAAAGATAACCTAAAAAAATGCAAGCACTTAGTTCAGATAGTTAGACAACATGGTGGTGAAGATAAATAAATTACAAAAGTACAGCTGTACAATAACTCAGCCACGACGACGCCTCCCCGACCGCTTTCGGTGGGTACGTGAGTGGCGATGGCGAACGGACGGCCCTCAGAGCCGCCCTGCGCATAGGGGTAGTGTTGTCTCGGCGACACGGGTGTCTGGCTGGGGTGGTGGGCCGAGGTACTCGTGGGATGTGCATCGTCCATGTCGAAACTCGCCACCTCGCCAACGTAGTCTAACCCGAGTATTTGAAAGCACCGGGGTCTCTGCCGCGCGGAGACGAAGATCGCCCGCGTACCCCACCTCGCCATCGCGGCTATGCGAGAGATGAAGATCGCCCGCCACCCCCCACCGCCACTGCGCTCTGCGGCGGGAGGACACGAGGCTCAGTAGTGGCCGGGCGTCGGTTGGCGGACCGACCGGCCGGGCGAGATGCGGCACGCTCCACTAGGGCGGGAGGTGCTGGCCGACGGGGACGTCTTTGCGCCACGCATCACATCTCGCCCCCGCAGTGAGTAGGCGCACATCCGCGCATCGCGCCCGCTGATCCGGTAAAAGTTTCCGCCATCGAACGGGGTGAGCGCAATGTCGCGCCGAGGCCCGCCAACACGGACTCCGCCTCCGCATGCACCTGCCCTGCAAGTATTGCCAGCTTGATATGAGGTAATTTACATAAAAAACATACATGTAAGGTGACGGGTGACCCTTACCGCATAGTTCTCCTCCGACATCTCGTGAAGGGTACGTCTCGACACCGTCTGTCGAGCCGTGACATACGCCGGTGTGTACCCAACCTCGAGCCGAAGTCATGGCGCGAACCACTCCATGTAATCGTCGTACGTGGCATCGTCGTGCGGCCGGGTCTCGTCCACCGTGTCCGCCTCCGCCTCGTCCCACTGCAACACCCACGGTATCATGCGATGTGCGAACGGAGTGCCCAGTGAAAACCCCGCCCGGGTCATCCCGCAATGCAAAAACGGCAATTTACATACAACATGCATTCCGCGAGAATGGTAAGTATTGTGCTCAGGACACCTACTTGTGCGCGCCACGTGAGACAGCGTGAGTAGTCGGCAGGGGGAAAGTCTGGAAGAGGCCGAACTGCCGTAGCACTCGGTGCGGCGAGTACTCCTCGACGCACAGGTCGAAGAGGAGGACCTTACGGGTGAGCCAGAGCCGATGGTCATGCCAGCAAAGCTCGGACAGCCCGTGAGGTGCTCGGACCTGGACCTCGTGCGTGTTGTACGGTGTCCACCGCATGTACTCATACTGCAGCCTGTCAAACTCCCGAATGAACTCGAGGTACGACCTCCTGACCTGCAGGTGGGAGTACACCCACTGCGGGAAAAAAATAGTGCATGTTATTAAAGTGTCCAAAGTAGGGGGTTAGATACAAGGGGGCATATCTGTCGCTGAACCCAGTAGAGGCCCGTAATGGGCCAGTTGATCTCGTAGTGGTGGTGGTATAGGTCCTATGAGTACCGCGGCCAGTCAACAAAGGGCCTACCGATGGAGAAGTGCTCCCAGGACCACAGCTGCAGTAGTAGAACACAACCCGTCAACGTCGCGTCTGTTGATACTCGGGAGACAGCCTCGTAAAGACCCCTGTACGTGCACGCAAGCACGGCAGAGCCCCACGACCACTACACCATCTGTTTACAACGACAAAGTTAGACATGTCCTGTCATAAGAGATTTTAACGAAATAAGTTACCTCCTCCACCGTGGTGTCGGGCGATAAAGCTGGCGAACTCTGCTCAGTGCGGTCCACCGTGTCCGCGTCTGAGGACGGAACAGTACCAACCGAACAGAAGCAAGCAGTACGCCTCTAGGTGGCGTGCGAGTCCTCTCCTCGCGGCGCCCGTGTGGAGAAGCTCGCCTGCAAAGATTGGTACAATATTGTCGGCGGCTCGGTCGGCGATCCGATTAAGTTGCAATGAACGAGGTGCTAACCATGAACCGGAGCGACCCTTACGGACTCGCGGCCGCTCATCCGCCTTGTGGGAACACGTGCGGGCTGCGGGTGTCGTCGCACACAGGCGGCGCACTCTCCAACTACTCACGCCACGTGGCGGGGGCGTCGTGTGGCACAACTGCACGGCCCGCGCAGGGGAGCCCTAGGAGGTAAGACACGTCCTGCAGTGTGGGAGCCATCTCTCCGCAGGGCAGGTGGAACGTGTGCGTCTCCGGTCTCCACCGGTCCATGAGTGCGGTCAGCAGGGACCAGTCGTACCCGAACCGTCCGACGTGCGGGCCCTCCACAGTCGTCTGCTCCACCATCCGGCAGAACGGAAGTAAGCCGACCGCTCATAACCTGCACGTAGTGTGTAGCATCGTTAAAATTCCATTAACAAGTAAGTAAAAGAGTAGGAAAAGTCGACAGCTTACTGTGGAACCCAACGCGGGTCGATCCGAAGAAACTCCTTGGTTTCGAGACCGCATGTCCCCATTCGCCGCCCCTCAACTGCAGACAACCTAGACCGGTGGGTCAAGTCCACGTGCTGGTCTAGCAGCTCGGGACAGCGTCGCCGAAAGATGCCCAACTCTCGCCATAAATGCTTTCAGGCTGCATGGTTACAAAGCAAATTCATGGTTAGAAAGCAAATAAAACAAACTGGACAATAAGTAAGTGTAGGAGGCAAATAAAACAAACCGGATAATAAGTAAATGGTACACGTTACAACTACCAAAAAATAAATGAAAATTAATGAAATGTTCCATATTCAAATATATGTTCGATTGCGCACATACAACCAAAAATTACATGTCGGGGACAACAAATAACTTGTACATAGAATCAAAAATTACATTGACGGGGACAACAAATAACTGGTACATAGAATTACATTATCCACAATTACGACGCGCTTCAGACTCGTCCATATCATTCCTAATATGTCGTGTCCTGCGACGTCCGACCTTCTGCTTCAACATTTGGATGTCTGGTACCTATCGATGCCCTGGAGGGGGGCTGCCGTGAACGATCCATCGACTCGGTACCCGTACACCTCGTTATGCCACGTGTTGAAAACACTTTGCTTGTAGTAGTAGTGGAGATGTATGGACGACATGATTGGTGTGTCTACTTTCTTCATGCGGCAATCACGTCGCGAAAGCACGGCAAGTGCAACAGCGTGGTAACCACGGTAGGAGAACTTCGCGGCTGCCGGCTCGAGTATGCATGATGGGAGGTCCCCTCCCGGTGGCACCTCTTCGACCCGGTCACCGCAAAGGCACATGGTACCTTCGCTCCACGCCACTCTCCGATGTCAAGCGATGTGTACGTGCGTTTTCCGTGTCTTGTTGGCCATGTGCGTAGAGACAACGTCCGAGTAGGACAGTGATTGTTCGACATACATGCAGCGGAGGCCTTGTATCGCTCAACAGAAATATCTTTGGGTGCCTAGTAACACACCTCAACAATGCCCACCAACGGAAGGCATCTCGCGCTTTCATTACCGGTTGTAAATCTCCGCCAGTTGGTTGTCATTATTCCATAACAGGCGCCCTCGCCATGTAGAAGGACCATTTCTCCAAAGCGGCCGTGGTCGTATCGGTCAGTGAAACTCTTTATGTTTGTCCCGGCCACGCCAATGTTTGAGTCGCGTCGGTCGGAGCGCACACAAGGTCAGGGTCATCTTCTTGCTCGTGGTAGACCATACGGTTCCTTGATGAACTAGCGCCATCCCTTGGATTCAGTGATTGCTTCTTGGTTAGTTCATCCAACGTCCTCCATAGCGAGTCGAATTTCCTCCGCTGGTTCTGTTTGCACAGTCGCTTGAACATATTCATAAGCTCCTTGTTCCCTAACCGACGAAAAAATTAGCACCCATGTGCCTCATGCACCACCACGCTTGTCGTCAGCCACTTTGTCGCTCCACGACGTCGAACCCTTGTTGCATATCCACGATCGCCCTCAGCAACCCTGCATGTCGGTCATAGATGACACATACCTCAGGGCGGTCCTAGACAACTGGCATCTTGACTCTTTCAAGAAACCAGTACCAGCTCTCCGTGTTTTCCCCCTCCACGAAGGACAATGCGACTGGTAGAACCTGGTTGTTGACGTCCACCGTGATTGCAATTTGAATCTGGCCCTTGTATTTCCTTGTGAGGAATGTGCTGTCCATGCAAATGACCGGGCGACAGTGTCGGAAGGCATTTATGCATGCGCCGAGGGCGAAGAAGGCCCGCTGCAAGACCCACTTACCCATGCACGCACCATCCGGGAAACTCCGCAATGTCGGCGACCGTCATCGATTCCTACTTGATATTGCCCCGAGCAAGTGTGGAATATTCTCGAAGAAGCCTCGTATGTTCGAACAGTATTTGCAAAAGCTGTTTTTTTGCTCTCCATGCCTTCCGTAGCTAATCTTGTAATGAAACCTCTCCTCCACGGCTCTAATAATGGATCGAGGCTGTAGGTGCGGATTATCCACGATCTGACCATAAAACACATTTGCCACCCAAGTGGACGACAGATTGCGGTGTTCCTGCTCCGCTTCCTCCAGTTGGCAGTTATGCTCCGTCACTATGGAACATTTCCAGTAGTCCCTCCACTTCCCCTTGTATGCATGCACCCGTCATGGGCACGAATCAACTACGCACTTCCCGTCGTACTCTTTTTTGCTGGACTTCACTACCCTGAATTGCCGCTGAAGAGACATTGACTAGTACTTCACCGCATCCATCACAGCCTCCTTGTCTTTATATATGGCCCCTTGCGCGACCTCGTTCTCATGATACTTCCATGCATCTCTGTTCCCTTCATTCATAGTTAGGTCTTCAAATTATAATTAGTCCACGACCGGGACAGCACCTCAGAGTATTGTCCTCCTCGTCCAGAGCATTCGCCATCGTGACTTCCTCATCCGCACGGTCCTCCTCCTCCATCAAGTCAACTATGTGCTCCACCTCCTCCCCCTCGTTGGCCACCCCAGCGCCCACCGTGCCTCCTCGATCCAGATCCCGTCGTCACCACTAACCTCGTGTCCCCGCCTCAGGGTCCTCGCCACCTTCATCATCGCATTGTTGCATATCTGTCTTCCTCCTCCTCAGTAATATCTACCCGACATCACGAACCTCCAGACACCGATGGAGGTACCAATACCACTCTACCCAAGAATATGAGCGGCTAGCCCCGCTCTCAAAGATACCCAAAATAGCTCCTCCATGACGATGTCGCGTTAATAGGAACCCAATTGCCGAGGTTTGTTACCGCATAATAATGAAAAAGGGGCTAAGCGCTAGATCGGAAGCTCAATGGTAGCACAAGACATACGATGTATCTGAGGTTGTGTTCTCTCGGTGGAGATAATACCCTAGTCTTGTGCTCGAATTATATGTAGCTAGCTTATAGTCGATGATGTTGTATGTTATGGCGCCCCCTCCCTTTTTATATAGCGAGAGAAGGGCGGTTACAATATAGAATCCCCTTTCGGATCTGAAGCGGAGATTGCATCTTCATATCTATCCGAATCTATATTAGTTTGGGTTACAATCTTTCCTTGCCTAATACCGACTCGTTTCCTTAAATCGAGGATCTATCCTAATCCTTCATGCCTCGCTTGACCAAAGTTATACGGTCCCATGGTCCGCTTTGGTTGGGCCTTGCGGTCTGCCTTGTGGGCCTCGGTGTATATCTCCCACAAGAGTAGCCGAGTGCTTCGCGATCGAATGCCTTCTCGCGATCAAGTTTTCCGAGTGCTTTAGCCGAAAGTGCTTGTCGCTTGGCGAAGAGGTCACGAAGAACTCTATAAAAATTCTTGGTATGATTATTCCGAGCTGTCTCTGGCCTAGTTTATCAGGGCGACTCGTTATTAGCATGCTTTCCGTGCTCATCCGTACTCAGCCGAGTGGTTTAGACGTATCCGAACGCATAACCCTTGGCTTCTTTACAGAGCGCACTGCATTCTACCCGTCGGATATCTGCCGTTGCCCTCCCCCTTTTTTTTAGAAAGGTCACACGAGCTTCGTTCCCTGTGGGCATTTATTTTTGTTAAGTCATCTTTACGGTATCTGACTTCGTTTTTTGAACGTGATCAGCCTGCGACCCAACATGGGGCATACCATAAGAGGATGTTTTTCCTTGGGTGGTACCCATAATCCCGTGCATCACGGATTTTTGGCCTTTGGCCCATCTTGGGGCGTACCATTTCCCAATTTATTTTATTTGGGCCATCAGCGATTGTGCACGTCATGCGTGTTTCGTTGACCCACCTAAAGAAATGCTCCCTAGGGCGGCCTCAGAACGCGAGAGGGGAACGCAATTTCCTTTCGTGAAAGTTAGCATTGCTCCCTTTATCAACATAGAGTGAAATGAAGTGTCTTTGCACTGTTCTTTTTCACCCCTTTGGTCCTTCAATCTTTTCCCTCGCGACCTCCGCCGCTAGGGTTAACCCCTAATCGCACACGATCGCAAGGTTTCTCCGTTCGAGGATGTCATCCCATTCTCCCATAGCTGCTCTCTGTCGCCTCGGCCAAGGATTGGGCTACCTCGGTCCTGCTGTATGGGCGGTTGGAGGATTTAGTGAACCTTTGGTGTTTTTCGCCATTGGTGATGCTCGCTGCCGCCCATGGCCAGTGGTCTGCCCCACCGTCGCGTCAAGAGGTGGTTGTCTTGAATCCTTCTTCATCGTGGGCTAGGTCTTCCGAGCATCTCCTTTTTTGCGGCATTCTTGAATTTTATGGGATCGATTAACTCACCTCAACCCCAATTTCATTCTTCAAATCGGCCTTGTTAATCTCTGCAAGGCCTTCCTTGGCATCGTCCTCACTTCAATCTTTTTTTAGCCATCTTTTCCTTCTTAAGCCTTTTCCCAACAAGAGTTCCCCAAAGTGGTCGAGGGTGCGGATTCGGTGAGGGGCGGCATGAAAAAGCCTTACTTTAACATTCCTTTAAGACCTCGAATAAGGTGGCACCAAGAGTGGTTCTCTTGTGCCAATCCAGAGCCTTCATTGCCCCTTTTACGGGAAGCCACCCAAGCCCTCTCTGTTGGACATCACTCCCCAAAGATGATGGGATGGACCAAGTGATCGATCTCATGGGGCTGATTACGAGTTGAAGGAAAATGGGCTCACCATTATATCTATTATCGCCAACTACAGATCATGGGATTCAGCCCCTCGAGGACCGAGTTCATCGGGGTATGAATCTGAGACTCAGGATGATCCCACGCTGGAGGTTTAAAGCAATTACCTCAAAGCAGTGTTTTCTGTCGTGTTTTCGATTTCTTTGCTCCAAATGAAAGGATCGCTCGTTCCGGGGAACCCAAGACCTTTTGACGAAGCTGAACCCAGCACCTTCGGTAAAGAATCTTCACTGCCTTCTAACATTGGTTTTTTTTAACTTTAGTCTGAATCTTGATGCGGATGTGCTTTCGTATTTTCAGGAGCGTGAGGCCTTCTTTTCCGATGCGCCGTTACCTGAATTTCCCGTTCATAAGAGTGATAAGCGAAACTTCCCCGCCAGCGCTCCTTCTGCTGCCCCAAGCGCAAAGCGAAGCAAGACGAGCGCGCCCGGTGATGATCCATCCAAGAAGGGAAAGGCTCGATTGTTATAAAGCCAAGCGAGAGGCGGTCGGATCTGAAGTGTACCCCGATGGAGGTCAGAAGATTCGGATCCTTGATCGCGCGACCTCCTCCCTCGACTTCTTCTTCTTCTTCGAGCCAGCCAATGGGACCTGAGGTGCTTAAACCCTCAGCCCCGTTTTCAGTAAAAAGTGTGCCTTCACCCACGTGCCCGACCGAGTTCCTCGTCAACCACGCGCAAGATGCACCATGCTCCCCTCTTGGCGGTCCTTCCACTCGGAGGGTTTGAAGTGCAAGATAACCAGATCAACGGGTTGGATTTCCTTGTTAGTCTTTCCTCACTCCCGGGTCGTGGCCTCGATCATTTCTTCTTGCGAGGATCCTGTTGATGAAGTTCTTCATGAGATGCCACCCTGGAGCCTTTAACAAATTGTAGCAAAGCAAAACGGCGGCGTGGTAGGAGTTGAGGTGCCGATTGATGTTGTGGCTCCTGTTCCCAGCGCCTCTCCGGAACCAGTCGGGGCAATGCCTCCAACAGCCCTTGAGGGCACGGGCGACGAGTGCTGCCTGGAGCCGAGTAACTCTTCACCGCCTTTCCTTCCTAAGTCGTCCGCCCGCGCCGCGTCCCCCGCCGACGCTACTGCTCCTTTGCCGTCTGGAGACCCTTCCACCTCCTACTTGATCACCACCGCGACGTCGAAATTCCTCCTACCGCTTAAATTCTCCGGTCACGGCGGCGTTCTTGGCAACGAAGGTGACCTGGTCCTCTTGGATGGCGAGATCGAGGGTCAGAACTGGGAGTCATTCTTTGCCGCTGCTCGCGAATGTTGTCGTCTTGGCAAGGTGAGATATCCTCACCGCGCTTTCTTCGAAATCCTCTTTTTCCTTTGGAACTTGACATTTAATTTACCACCTTGATTACTGTCATCTTTTGCCAAGGCCGGAACTTCCTTCTCCAAAATTATTCCCAAGGATGAAGATGAGGAAGGATTATCTTTGAGGAAGTTGAGCAAATTGTCTTGAGTTTGAAGCGAGCTCACACGCACCGTGTGAAGAACCGAGAAGAAGGCTGGAAGGGCTTGGTCGCATCCAAATCCTCGGCGAGAATTAAATTTGACCAATCTTTCGATGGTAATTCCTTCGCATAGAGTGCTTTGAGCCTTGATTTTATTCTTCGAGTCTTGATGCTCGATCTTCATTCATGTTTTGCGGACCTCCGAGGCTCGAATCATCTCTCTCCCAAAATGAAAAACTAAAGAAGGCCGAAGAGGATGCCAAAAAACAAGTAGCCAATCTGACAAGAGAATTGGAAGGTGCCCTTTTGGTCTTATCTTCTGTTTCGTTGTCCTTCTTCTTTGTCGTTTCGTGATTACCCGACTGGTATCCTGCAGTGCATCGTGTCAACTCGCAAGCTCAGTACCGGGCTCTTGATGATAAGATCAAAAGTATTGAAGCAAGAGTTGATTGTCTTCAATTGGGTTCTGAAAGGATGCTGCGAGTCCTGGGGCCTGATGAAGCCGGCACCAGTGGTGTCCCCTATGATGCTGATATCACAATTCAGAAGCTGGAAGAAGCCCCCAAGAAGCTGACCGCGCACTTGGAGAACATCGCGACCACGGCGCTTTGCCAGTCTTGGCGATCACTGAAGTCCACATATCCGCATGAAAGTAGAGCTCGAGGCTATCAAGGAGGATTCGCCCGTATTGTTGGCTGACGATCATGCGATTGCCCTTATGGATGAAGTCAAAGAACCTTTAGCTTACATTTTAGTTAAAACACGGACACAGGTCTGTGTAGTCTTTACTTGTCTTGATCTTGTCAGGTGTTTTCTTTGTTTCCTCGGGATAACCGTTCTGATGTTTGAAAAACTTCCTCTGGACCTGAATCTGTTTTTCTGAGGCAGCTTTTTAATTGCCTTAATATATTTCGCTGACCCTCGGCCCATTTAGGTAGCATATCTGGCGCCTTGGCCCATTTTTTGGAGTCTTTGATCATCATGACGTCTGACATTCCTCGGAAGATGTGCGATGTTACGTTCGGCCTTGCAGGAAGGTGAACCGTTCCGCCTCCATGCGGGCGTCGCCTCGGCCGCGGGAGCCTTTCTCGGTATTGTCTCATTATAAGGGTGTACCAGCCTTGACTTGGTGATTCTTGGCAAGACTACCGCCCTCACTTGGCTCGTTCTTCTTCGTCTCTTGAGAATTTCTTCTTGTCTCTTTGGGCAGCTCATCTGTTAGCTTTTCTTTTTTGCTTGATTTCTTAAGCTTTTCAGTGCTTCGCGGTTGATCGTTCGTCTTCTTGAGTTCCTCCCTTCTTCCTCATGGATTCTCCCTCTTAAATAGAGGATCTTTCTCCATTGCCTCTCCCTCCGAGTCTCCAGTCCTTGATCGAGCCGTGGATTGAGAATCTGCTCTTCAGCTTTGGCGATGACACCCCACGACGCCTGAAGACGATCTTGCCGATCTCTAGGTTGCCGCCGACCTTGCCTCAGTGGAGGGGTGCATGAAGCGAAACACGTCGCTCGAGGCCTTGCGCCGCCGTCGACATCTGATCGGGGCTTTTCTAGGCTCGTCAAAGCTAGGGCGCCCTCATTCGGCCGTCGTACGTCTTGTACGAGGAGTAGTTTTTAAAGAAAGTAACACTTTTGTTTTCTGCGAGAGACGTTTAGATAGTACTTTTGTTGTGTATATCTTCTATGGTCTCTGGACAATGTCGGACTTTTGGTAATGTCACTTCCGTTGCTACTTTTCTTGTTTAGATCTTTTGACTTCCCGAGTTGCTTTCATCCTTTCTTATGTTTGAGCACCCGTCAGATTAGTTTAGCCCCAAGCATCGCGAGTTAGCGCTGGCCTTTTCCTCGTCGTGCCTCTTGGGTTGGTAACTAGACTTTTTTAAGCTTGGGGTTTCACCATCGAAGTTTAGAGCATTCGGATCTTAGTTCGATCATAAGAAAGAGGTAGACGTTGATTTGCACGCGGGGTTGCACATGTGCAACACTATTAGGTGTAGCCCCCGACTTATTGCTTAATTGAGTAGCAATTGAGTAGCAAGTCAATTAGAATAAAAATTCCGACGCATGGTATCCTTGAAACAATCAATTTTTTGGTGAGAGTTACATGCTTAACAACCATTAGGTGTAGCCCTCGACTTACTGCTTAATTGTATAACAATTGAGTAGCAAGTCTAGGAAAGAGTAAACATTCATAAAGTACTCTAAGAATAGAAACGACGTAGCTGCTCTATGTTCCATGAGTTACTGATGATGGCGCCGTCTTCTCGCTTAAGCCTGTAAGCCCTTGGGCGCATTAAATCCAGCGATGTAGGGTCCTTCCCAATTCGGAGATAGCTTGTGCTCGTGCTTCTGACTCTTTATTAGGACCAGATCACCTTTGGAGAATGCTCGGTTTCGGACATTTCGGTCATGATAGCGGCGCAGGGCCTGAAGGTACTTGGCCGACTGGACCGCAGCGACCTCTCTAGCCTCCTCCAATCGATCAATGTCCTCCATTCTGCTTTCCTCTGACTCTGTCTCCTTGAAACTCCGGACGAGGATTCAAAGGTCAATTAAATTGGGTAGAACGCTTCGAGCCATAGACCAGGAAAAAAGGTGACTGCCCGGTTGCCCTGCTGGGAGTAGTTCTCAGCCCCCAGAGTACCGAAGGCAATTCTTTTACCCATCGGGTGGCGACGGTTTGAGCCGATCGAAGATGCGTGTTTTAGGCCTTGCAATACCATGTCGTTTGCCCTTTCTACTCCGATTGCTGCTTTTGGATGAGCCAAGAGGCGGCTAAATTTTGATCACCAAGCTCGTCACACCAATCTTGAAATTCTTCTCCTCGAATTGGGTTCCATTGTCCGTGATGATCTGTTTGGTACACCAAATCGCATTTATTATATTTCTTGAAAGAATTCTTTGGCCTTGGCATTTGTGGATTGTGGCCATTGGTTTTGCCTCTATCCACTTGGTGAATTTGTCCACGGCAACAAAAGATGAGTGAAGCCACTTGAGCTTTCTTCAATGGTCCAACCATGTCGAGCCCCCAGACTGCGAATGGCCAAGAGATCGGAATTGTTTGCAGCTTCTGGGCGGGCACGTGTATTTGGCGGGCAAAAAATTGGCACCCTTCACAGGTTCGGACGATGTCCTCTGCGCTGCGATTACTGTGATCGGCGTAAAAACCTTGTAGATATGCCTTGCCCACTAGAGTACTTGACGCTGCGTGGTGCCCACAGATTCCCGAGTGGATTTCTCTGAGTAGGCTTCTTCCTTCTTGCTCTGATATGCATCGTCTTAAGACTCCAGAGGCGCTTTTTCGGAACAATTCTTCGCCTACTATCACATAGCTCTTCTTGCTTGTAGTGAGATGCGTTTACTCCGTCCGATCTTCTGGAAGTTCGTCCTTCTATAGGTAATTGAGGAAAGGAGCTGTCCAATCTGTGTTGATGACCAGGACCTCCTCTTCGGTAGGTGTTTCTTTCGACTTGACATGTTCCTGCTTTGGGCTTATTGAGGGTTTGTGGAGTTCTTCGACAAACACACCAGCTAGTACTGTTGCCCGAGTGGATCCTAGCCTTGCCAATTTGTCTGCTACTTCATTGTCTCGTCGGAGCACGTGGATGAGTTCCAGCCCGTCAAACTTGCCTTCTAGATTCTGCACTTCCTGGCAATAAGCTGCCATGTTATCTTCAACACACGACCACTCCTTTTGTACCTGATTGATTACCAACATGGAATCGCTCGAATGGTAAGCCATGGGACAGGGATATCGCGATGAAGCCCATGGATGAGTGCCTCGTGCTCTGGCGACATTGTTTGATTGGGAAAGTGGATCTCAAGGACGTGCTTGAGCGCACTGTTGGAGAGATGAGGACCACGCATGCTCCCCGCCCATTGAGCATGAGGGAGCCGTCAAATACATTGTCCAAGATTCCGGTTCTTCAAGAGTCGCTTGAGTTTACAACTCTGTCCATTCGTGTGAAGTCGGCAAGTATTTGAGATTTTATTGCCGTTCGCGGCCTGAAAGAGATTTCAAAGGCCCCGAGCTCGACCGCCCACTTTGCGATCCTCCCGGTGGCCTCCCGATTGTGGAGTATGTCCCCAAGCGAGAAAGTGGTGAACACCGCAATTGAATGTTCTTGGAAGTAATGCTTAAGTTTGCGTGAGGCGTAGTAACCACACACATAATAATTTTTGCACCTGTGGGTAGCGTACCTTGGATTCTCCCAATACCTCGATTTAAATAAACCGGCATTGGATTTTTACGAAGGTGCCCTCCTCCTTAGCTCTCCAACGATTGCAAGACGACTACATGAGTCGTGGCGGCAATGTAGAGAAAAAGGGGTTCTTCGGGCATTGGTGGGACTAGCACTGGTGGGGATGATAAGAATGTCTTCAGCTCTTCGAAAGCTTCTTGTGCCTCAGTGGTCCACTGAAAGTTACCCTGCTTCTTTAGAAGTTTGAAAAAGGCATTCCTCGAGATCCTAGCCGAGAGATGAATCTGCCGAGTGCCACCATGCACCGTGTGAGCTTCGGGCGACGCCCTTCCGATTGGTGAAGGTTTCATTTTCAGGATTGCATTAATCTTCTCAGGTTTGCCTCGATGCCACGCTGTGACACAATAAACCCGAGTAACTTTCCTGACGGGACTCCAAAAACGCATTTTTCTGGATTCAGCTTCATTTTATAAGCCCTTAGGCTTTCAAAAGTTTCCGCCAAGTCAGATATGAGATCCTCATTCGCCCGGGTCTTGACGACGACGTCGTCGACGTACGCCTCCACGTTACGCCCAATTTGAGAGTGAAAACATCGCTGTATCGCACGTTGATAAGTTGCGCCCGTGTTCTTCAAACCAAATGGCATCGTGACATAGCAGAATGCACCAAACGGAGTGATGAACGGTCTTGATGCAATCTTCTTCTTTAGCCCTGATCTGGTGATATCCCGAATAGGCATCCAAGAAGCTCGGGAGTTCACTGTACCGTAGCTGAATCTACCACTTGGTCTATCGAGGCGGCCGAAGGATCTTTTCGCAAGCCTTGTTGAGATCGGTATAATCAACGCATTGCGCGCCATTTTTTATTCTTTTGCGAACAAGCCTTTGGGTTCGCCGACCCAATCGGGATGGTACACTTCCTTTATGAATCCTGCCGCTAAAAGCTTTGTGATCTCTTCCTAATGGCTTCTTTTACATCTGAGCAAATCTTTTCGAACCGTTGCTTGATGGGCTTGGCCTTCTCATCAACGTTTAAAGAGTGCTCGATCACCTCTCCGGGAACGCCGGGCATATCGGATGGTTTCCACGCCAAGATGTCCCGGTTGGTCAAGAAAGGTGACGGCGCGTCTTTCCTATTTGGGGGTGAGGCTGTCCCCAATCGAGCCCTGGGCAGTTGGATGGGTCAAGGATTATCTTCTTGGCGCCTTCATCGTGTTTTAGGCTGCGCTTCGTCCGCTTTCTTCGCCGGTACATCTCCTTCGTCTTCCTGATGTGCGGCCGCCTGCCGGATCCTCTCCCGGTCTTCTGCCGCTTCTTGAGCCTCGGCCATCTCACAGCTTTCTCGGTCGCATACGAACGACTGCTTGACATCACCACGTACGGAGATGATGCCCTTCGGCCCTGGCATTTTCAAGATGAGATAAGTATAGTTATTAATGCGACCATGAATCTGCCTGCACCGTGTCTTCCCAAGATGGCGTGGTATGCCGTCTGAAAATCGGCCACTTCAAAGTTGAGGTACTCGGTCCGGAAGTTCTCCTTGGTTCCGAACGTGACCGGCAAGGTGATTTGCCCGAGTGGTACCGACGAGGTTCCAGGAATTACTCCATGGAAAGGTGATGAACCCCGCTTTAGCTCGGAATGGGGAATCTTCATGTCGTCAAAGTCTTGGAGAAGAGAACATTGAGTCCATCGCCTGCTGACGGCAGACCTCCCGAAGTTTGACATTGCGCACCACCGGGTCCAATACCGGTGAGAATCTTCCGGATAGGGATATGATCCGGATGATCTGAACAGTCGAAGGTAATGGAAGCCTCGGACCATCGGAGATCTTGGGAGCCGGCATGACGGCGTTGACGTCTCGTCAGTGTGTTTTTGCTTCGCTTTGACTCAGAAGCCATTGAGCCTCCGTAGATGTAATTGAGCTCTCGCTCCATCTTTTGATATTCACCCTCATCATCTTCTTTGCCTTTTCTTATCTTCTTCTTTTTCTTCGCCTCTGGTGGTCGTTTCTGGATTCCTTGCAAACCTTTTCAAAGTGAAGCAATCTTTTGCAAACATGTTTGCTTTTCGGATGAAAAGGACAAATACCTTCCATTATCGTGTTGTAGTCATGTGCGCTGTGATGTCGGTCTTGCTCGGTTCGCCATCGTTTCTTGAGCTTCCGCTTCTGTCGCGTTGTCTTGATGACTCGCGTAATCCCTTTATCTTTTTGTCGGGCGATCATCCGCCGCTTCGGCCGAGTGCATCTGAAGCCGTCGCAGAACGGTCCTTGCCACCAACATCTCCCTCACGGTGGGCGGTGGCTTCGAGACATCTTCTTGATCGAGATCGAGGTCGTTGACGCCTACGGAATCTTTGCGATGATCGCTGCCTCGATATGTCCCGATCGTATTCTTCTTACGCATGAAGCGCCGAATGAATTCCCGAAGCATCTCATTCTTCTTTTGGCGGAGCTGGTACAGGTCCCATTGTGTTCCAGGTTGCTCATAAGTGCCCTGGAAGTTGGTGATGAATTGCTCACAGAGGTCTTCCCAGGAATCTATAGAATTCGCCGGGAGTCCCGTAAGCCATGCTTGGGCTGAGGAGGTGAGCATGACTGGGAGATAATTAGCCATCACATTACGGTCGCCCCCGGCAGCCATGATTGCCAAGGAGTAAACTTGGAGCCAAGCTTCTGGATCTCTTTCTCCGTCAAACTTGGTGATGCTCTTTGGGTTGAATCCTTCAGGCCAGACCACTCGGCGGAGGTGAAAGGTGAAAGCCCGGATGCCCTCGATAGGGCCGTCGTTGCGCCTTCGTGGAGAACGTCGACAAGGTGATCTAGCTCGGCGGTCTTCGTTTTCTCCTTTGTCATGGCGGGGATTCCGGCGATCATCCCGATCGTCGTGACCGACGCCAAAACGTTCGTAGTCATCTCTGCGCCTGCGGCGTTCTTCATCTTCCCGGTCACGCCGTCTGTCGTTTAAATCCATGCGAAGGTCTCGGTTGATGCTATGCCGAGCGCCTTCCCCGCTAATTTCTCGCCTAGGACGATGCGAGCTGTGTTCTTGCTAGCGACTTGTGAGTTAAGCGTCGGTACGAGATGGCTCCTTCTCCCTTGGTTCCTCTGGTGTTCTTTGAATTCTCGCCGCGCCACCATAGCTTCTAACTTGGCTACGATCGAGCAAAGAGGTACGTCCGGGACAGTAGTGGTCCTAAAGTATCGAGGAGTGTCTTGGAGGCGACAATGTTCATTGAGGAGTTTGGAAAACCGATTGGTTTCCCATCCTCGTCTGCAAGATTTCTTCATTGACATTGCGGCCTCTATTGCGGAGAAGTTTTGCGCGGCCTTCTTACGTTGGCGCTCTTCTTCGCGCAGCGCTTGCTGCGCTCTTTCTTCTGTCGAGACTCCGCTCGCAAGTCTTCGATCACCAGCAGCTGCAGAGGCTCGGAAAATGTCCGATTCATCTTCTGATTCGAAGGAACAAGAAGATGCGGAGTACTGACCTTCAAGTCCGAGTGGTTTTCTGGGGTATTTAACCACTCGGGATTCGCAATTAGCCGTCTTCATCTCAAGACGGGGTTCAGAACTTTGGCTTACCGTCCAAGGACAGATGGCCATGCCTACTCCCGATCCGAGTGGTTGTTTGACTAAAGGAACCTCAGAATTATTTCCAGATTGGAACCGATCCGAATCCGAAAGGAAAGATGGCCAAGATAAATCGGTGATGAAATCCAGACTCGGCGAAAACGCTCGACCGCGTAAAAGGTGGCCATACCTTTGGTGAAGATCGCCATCGAGCTTACCAATCTTGATCTTAGCGCAGCCTCTACTGCGGCGCGCAAACTAGCCGAGGTTTGTTCACCGACAATAATGAAAAAGGGGCTAAGCTTTGGATTGGAAGCTCAATGGTAGCACAAGAGCGACGATGTATATAGGTTCGGGCTCTCGCGGTGGAGATAATACCCTAGTCCTGTGCTCTGGAATTATATGTGGCTAGCTTATAGCTGATGATGTTGTATGTTATGGCGCCCCGTCCCCTCCCTTTATATAGCAGAGAAGGGCGGTTACAATATAGAATCCCACTCGGATACGAAGTGGAGATTGCATCTTCATATCTATCCCGAATCTATATTAGTTTGGGTTACAATCTTTCCTTGCCTAATACGACTCAGTTTCCTTAAATCAGGATCTATCCTAATCCTTCATGCCTCGCCCAGCCCAGGTTACTTCTGGTCCCATGGCCCGGCCTGGTTGGGCCTTGCAGGTCTGCCTTGTGGGCCCCCGGGGTGTATATCTCCCACACCAGCTCTCTATAAAAAAAGTCTTGCGCACGGCTTACCCTTGCTCTAACCAGCAGTAGAACACTCTGGTATCCAAAGCCCGAACATCGAAACATCCACTCCAACAAACCCCTGTATGTCCTATCTCTCAGCCTAGATATACCCCGTATGATTGTTGAAAATGCCGACAAATGGACTCCATCCGACCCCTGTGCTATCTCCCTATCTCCATAGAATATTTGAAAATACAATTTCTCCGACATGCTGCCTACAACGTCGAACTGAAAAAAATCATCATTTCTCCATCTAACCGCATAATGCATTACTATATAAATGTTACATTATATTGTCAAATTTTTTTACTCTACTAATTTCTAACGATGCCTGACATTTCCAAATTTTTTTACTCTACTAATTTCTAGCGTAGCACGGTGCCTGACGATATGTTGCTAGCTTACCATGTTTTTAAATATACTCTAAAATACAATGTATAAAACGAATGGTGATCATACTAAGAAATCCAACTATAAATAAGTAATTCGACTACCCATTTTTTCATTACGGAATTACTACTATATATTATTCATTTGTCCTAATCTTAAAAACTGTATATATACATGATATATCGTACTTCCTTTAATTTCTACGTCACAATTTTTGAAACATTGCCCACGTAACATATGGCTAACCTACCATGTTAAATTAATAATATTAAATTTGTACCACATTACATTTCTAAATATTGTCTAATATTTCTATTACATGGAATCTCAATATTTATAAATACTACACAATCCTAATATTTCTAAACACTAAATACTACATTAATTTCTAAATATTACCTAAAAACCCGCCACATAAAATAAAAACTAAATACTACATATAAATTACATTTCTAAATACTAGACAATCCTAAATCGTTACATTAAATATCTAAATATTGCATATAAAATTTCTAAATACTACATTGATTCTCAACATTTTTAAATACTATAATTCTAATATTTCTAAATACTACATTAAATCTCTAAACATTGCCTAATATTTCTACTACCCAATCCTACTACATTAAATTTCTAAATTACTACATTTCTAAATATTACACAACACTAAAATTGCAACAAAATTTTACATATAAAATTTTCGGACTTACCTTCACAAAAACGACGAAATTTTTTTTCTCTTTTTTCTTCCCCTCTTTTTTTTCCTCTCTCTTTTTTCCTCTCCTTCCTCTCCTCTTCTTTTCCCGCAGCGCTCGCTTGGTTGCTCTCGCTCGGCCGGCAGCAAATGAGCACAGTGTCGAGTTTTCGCACTTTAAAACACACCTATCGCCCCTGGTTGGGGCGATTGCCTGTGGCTTGGGCGAAAGCCGCCGCGTGTTGTCTGTCCGAATGGGCCGCCGTTACTCGACCATTAGAAAGGGCACATATCGCCCCAGTACCGGGCGATCGCCCCGTACTGGGGCGACAGGCGCCTAGTTTTCAAATTTTTTTGCCGCGCCGATTAGTTTTGCAAAAAAGATTTAAAATAAATATTAAATAAAAAAAATCCCTAGTACACCACCCTTCTGGCGCTACTACACGGCGGCGGCCGGTGAGCCCCTTCGCCGTACTGTGCGTCTTTAGCACGAACTCTTGCCTGATCGATGCGTGCCCTATGCGACGCCTCCACGCCGGTCGCCGCCTAGCCGTGTTCGGCTAGCCACCCCTCGTGCGCTCGATCAAATCACCAGTAAGGTTAGCTCACTGGTAAGGTTCCCCTTGGTTGAACGAGATCAAAGGAACAGTGGGGATTGGTTTTTTTTACTTTTTTGGGTGGAAGCATTTGTGTGGAATTATGTTCTGATTGGTTTGAAGTTAGATGTGGTTTGTCACACGTTTTGTGGCAATAAAGTTTAGCATAACATTTGTGACAAAATTTAGCCAAAAACTGAGTCTGGCATAGGATTAAGAGAGTGTGGCAAGCCACAGTTACGGTAACAAATTAAACATTTGTCTAAAAATCTGTACAATTTCTAAGCTTAGGTGTGGCAAAGTTAACCTTAAACCAAACATACTATTAACTTTTGAGCTCTTTTACAATTACTAAATTCAATATGAACCATTTATTATTTTAGGTCCAATTGATTATATTAACTAGAATTTATTTATACTTCATCTAATAATGGAGTAGTATAAATACCTTTAACAAATCAACAGTTAGATTTAAAATTTCTCTAATTTTTTTCCTTGAATATACATGCTTTTCCAATACGTGTAAAAGTCTCGGGGTTTCTCTTTTGAAATGCAATTTACCCTCAGAGGACATGAACCTCCCTTGTTGCATCCAGTGATCAAATATTTTCCCGACCCTGTTTTTTATGTATATGCTAGTTGACGCCATCATGGTGGCTATCAAACTCTAGTATGGGGTAAAGAAGAACTGGATGGGTGATCTATGTTTCCCAACCAAGTTTGCTTGGGATGGCGTGAAATGCAGCAACACAAAGTGGTAACGTAACACTGCGAGGATAGCATCTCTGAGTATTATTTGGAAGGTCTTGCATCTTGCATGCACTAGTATTATGGTATACAATTGGTGCCTTTGCCTTATGTTGGATTGAAACTTGTCATGCAGAGATCTCTCTAACAGCAACTTGCGTGGGGTGATATCTAATTACTTCGCATTACTCACGGCACTCGAGTACTTCTGAGTAATAGATCATATATAATTTATTGATTTCCTCCGCCTTCTATTAGTTTTATCTGAAATTTCCATTTGACATGAATGAGGCAATATATCTCGAGTGAAAAACACAACGAGATCCACAGGAGAGGACTTCTGTGTGCTTGGGATAGTACATATGGGCTTTTTGTGTATGTGTTAGTTTCTTGGGCTTACAGATTTTTGGGCTAAAGAAGTTAGTTTTATTGAATCAGTCCAAGAATTTGTTTCAGTGAATCCAGCTTACAGGCCCCTTTAAGCTTATTATTGCCATAATCCATTTTCTCCAAGCATAATCTTCTAGGTAAAGACTTATCAAAACAAACTAAGCTGTTCACCTGTTTGGCCAGAACATAAGCGTAAAACCTCCCATACGTCTAAGCTAACGCTAGGTCGAACATACTCTATGTCAACGGTGGATCATGCCTCCTTATGCAGTACAAATAGGCCTTAAGTGGGTCGATACCTGGTCATCTACCAAGTTCACCCTCCGTTTGAATTTTTTGAGTGGATAGATTTGGTTCCAGATTAATTGTTATTAAGCCAGGGGCTTTACTTAAATGCCTAAACTGCATGTAGCAAAACAACCATGTTAGCTATCCATTTGGAATGAGCCTTGCATATAGATTTGTTAGATTTGCTTTCTGTGCAAAACTTGTTGAGTGCTTTATGTACTCACCCTTGCCTACAACAACATTACCAGCTGAGGAGTCTACATCTGTGCTAAAGGAGAAGAACCTTGAAAGGGACGAAGGTTTAGGGTGTGAGCCTTGTCAGTTGCCTGTGGTATACTGAGGGGTTATCTACGTCTTCATTCCGCTGCAGTTCAATTTGTTGTTCAGCCTTGCGAGGCAGAGCCACGTAAGTTGACCATAAGGTCATACAACTAGTAATATTCAATATATGATGCCTTTTATCTTATTTCCGTTGTGTATGTTTGTGATACTTACTGATGTTGACCCTATGTGCACTAGCGTGATCCTGGACTAGTGTAATATACATAGAGGGTTCGAATTTGCATATTCGGTTCCCGACAGTATCACTGGGTTCTACTTGTGATTATACCAAGACAGAACCGAGTAATTTACCTTGATTTCAAAAAGGGCGGCACCCACGATTTGAAGCCTATCAGAGATTTTCTCGACACATCGTTCGGTGTCTACAAATCGAGAAGAGGGCCACACAAGAAGGGCCCAGCCACTCTAACGCATACTTTTAAGTTTCCGGTATCCGATAGTACGCAATAATTCTTCACACTTCATAATAATACCTTCGGAACTAATTAACCTATTAAGTTTCGGCAGTGCCACCAGCAGCCAAAGGGCACTGACCTATGTGGATTATATGTTTGCCACGACATGTTACTCCTCGTTGGTTCCCAGCAGACCAATGTCATACAAGTCTGTCAATCTTGCAACAATTGTCTCTACTTATTAATTTATATACACGCGAGACTTTACTCTTCTCATTGATAGGCTTGGCAATGCGCTGAATCTTCGTTGGAACAGGCTAACTTGTTAGCTTTTCGAAGATAGCTCTATGCCTTCTTGCAGCATGAAGTCTTAAATCCAAAGAGCAGATGCTACTCAGGACTCAACGGATCATGAGTTGTGAATTTGTTACTTACCATACATTCAAATTAATTTGTGAACATTGTGCTATGAATTTGTCATTTCTACTTCTGAATACAATTGGTTAGTACATATGTGAGTTGATTTCTAAAATGGATGCGTTGTACATATGTTGTAATGTGTGATGTGAGTAATTGATTTATGAAATGAATGCGTTGTATGTTGTGTAACATGTGATTGGAGTACTTTTAAATTTATGTCATAATAATATACCGATCATGCTATGTACTGTCTTTTGTTTTAGAGGGCATGGCTAGCAATTCCTACGACTAGCCAGTAAATTAAAATTTAGTAAAAAATAGAAATCAACATCATAGACAGTTCTAATGAAGAATCGTCTGTGAATAGACACAAATCATAGATGGTTCCACTGCGGCACTATCTGTGATGAGGGCATCATCACAGATGATTTCTGAAAGACCATGTGGAAGTCTATTCTTGTGTGTGATGAGTAATTGACGAGTTTTGAGCTTGGTTTGATTTGAAATTGAGTTTGATTTGAAGTGAATTAGATTTGAAGTAATTTGAGTGTTGGTTGCTTTTCCTAGTGCTACCGGCCTGGGGGCAGTAGCACTGGACCATTGAGCGCAATTATGTTCGATTAATGATTTTGGGATAATTATTGAATATCTTTGTGGGCATTGCTATGTAAAAGGTTTTCCTTGTCTTTGATGGTTGCAGGGCGACGGTGCTAGGTCATGGTGAGGCGGAGGATGACCGGGACTAGGCGAGGAGTGTCGGAGGTCCAGACGGTTGGGAGATCGCCGGAAGATGATCGGAGACGGACAAGTCAAGAAGACAAGGAAAGGAGATGATGCTAGTTAGATGCCGCGTGGAACAATGAGGGTCGTCGGATTGTGGTCTAGTTGATAGGTTAGCGGGTCTAGGTAGTATGCTTTGAAAACCGTGCAAGAAAACCCGGTATGTGTGTGGGTTTAGGGTTAGCCCTTGCATGGCTGTGTGTGTGGGTTAATCCTAGCCCTTAGATGAGTACTCTAGGGTTGAGGGACTCATCCAAGGATTGTAGGTGACCCAAGAGTAGTATAAATAGGGGTGGAGGGGTAGCCTCCTCCCCTTGAAGGTTTGAGTTGCTCCTTTGAGCTTTGCCCACATGAAGTGAGGCTTTCTAAACCTTCTCACCAGAAATAGAAAAAATTTCTTTACATTATTGTGAATTTAAATTCCACATTTACATTATGTCTTTACTTTACGTAATTTAAATTCAGCATTTACTTTCCCGCAATTTACATTCATGCAATTTGGATTTACCTCCCCTCCTTCTAAATTCTGATCTTGGATGTTTTGAGTGTGTTCATATGGTTTGAGTGTGTTCATATGGTTTTACATCTCTTTTGCACTCTTGGATTGAGTAGAGATCATCTTTTCTTTCAAGTTCCAACTCTGTCCAGAACTTGTTCTTTGCTCAGCAGTTAGTATTTGATTTTTATAAAAATATAGAAAAATCCTTTTTGAGTGATTATTATTGTAGAAGGTGTGGGACTCTCATATGCACCTGTAGAAAAAGGTTAGAGTCCAATTGTTGCACCGTTTGGGCGCCATGAGGTGAAAACCAAGCCCCAAACTTTCTGCTCAAAGTTCTTAACTTACTGTGTTCTTAGATTTTTCCTGTTTTTTCTGTAAGTGTTTTTGAGGTGAAATTTGGTGGAGTTATTAATGACTCCTCTTCTCATAGTGATAAAAATTTTCAAAATTTCTTGAGCTGCAAAAACTCACCAACCACCTGTTCAAATTGAGGACAGCTTCTGGAAATTCTGCTTTTGCTTTTCTGAAAGTGGCTTTTGTAATTTGAATTGATTTCTTTTCTAAAAGCAAGAGTTGAATTGATTCCTTTTCATTTTTGGACACTAGATAACCAGAATTGTGACTCAAAAATCCCCACATATTTTATGGTACTTATCCATGCAAGTTAGGGGTACACATAGTTGTCTAGTTTTTTGGGTTTTTCACGATTTCTTTTGAGCGATCTTGTCAAGGTTTTAATTGGAGTATTTTGGGGGGAAATTTGTTTGCGACCATTCACCCCCCCTCTGTTCGCCATCTCGATCCTTCAATTGGTATCAGAGCCGGTTTTGCTCTTCCATAGATCTTGACCGGTCTCGAGAGCTATGGCGACAGACAAGTATTCCACCAAGCCTCCCATCTTTTGCGGTGTCGATTTTCCTTTTTGGAAATCCCGGATGGAGTCATACATCATTGCCCAGGACTTCCTAATATGGTAGAAGGTGAAGCTCCCATATGAGGTTCCTGCCGATGAGAACGTCACGGCCGGCAATATGGCTGACGTTGAGGCAAATGCTAAGGCGAGGAACATTCTCATACAGGGACTTAGCCGCAGTGAGTATGATCGGATCTCTCACCTGTTTTCTGCTTATGAGATTTGGGTGACCCTCGATGCATACCATGAGGGCACTACCCAAATCAAGACCGTGAGGCAGGATCAATACAGGCGTGAGTACAACAAGTTTGAACAACACGCTGGTGAGAGTCTTGACGAGTATTTCGGTCGATTTACTAAAATTTTGAGCGATCTCCGAGCAGTTGGTTGCACATACCCTGACTCAAATAATGCTCGTCACTTCTTGACTGCACTCGATCTTCGTGTTTGGGAAATGAAAGTGACCACCATCAAGGACACAACCGACTTGTCGACCTTGACTCTTGACGGGCTTTATTCCCGATTCAAGACTCATGAGATCGACGTCGTCTCTCGTAAGACGAAATCACAGTCGATGGCCTTGGTCACCGATCCCGTTGGATCTTCTCTTGATTCTTCTATTGGTTTTTCTCTCTCTACACTTTGCGAGCTAAGCGATGACCAACTGGACAAGTTTCCAGAAACTGAGCTTGCTCTTTTAGCTCGCAACTTTTCTCACTCCTACAAGAGGGTGAGAGAGAGGATGAGAGGTGGTGGGATCACCTGCTTCGAATGTGGCGACCCCAACCATATTTAAGCGAATTGTCCCAAACTGGAGAAGGGCAAAAACGACTCCGGCGGTTCCGGCAATAACGACTACATCGACAAGAATTGCAACAAGAAGCCTCCAGTTCGTGAGCCGGCGGACGAGAAGAAGTACCGCAACTTCTCGAAGAACAAGAAGCTCTTCCACCGCGTCCTCGCAGCCCTCGACGATATCAACCTCTCCGACACGGAGACATGGAGCGACGAAGGTGAGGATGATCCGCAAGAGAAGAAAGGCGGTGATGACTTCTCCGGCATGTTCTTCATGGCGGACACCAACGACATCAGCGACTCTGAGCTCTACAGTGATTCGGACGAGGTACCTTCCTTTGACCAGCTCAATGAAGCTTTTTGCAAATTAGGAAAATTTCATACTAGAGCTAGAGCTAGGTGTATGGAGCTTGAGAAGGAAGTAGATACCTTGACTCGGGAGTTAGCTTCTCTTAGATCTTCTCCCTCCCGAGTCACTGATGATTGTTCTTTGTGTGATGCTTTGCTTGTGGAGCTTGAGAACCTAAGGACTTTGCATGATAGTGTGCAAACCGAACTTGAAAGTCTTAGATCAAAGAATACTAGCACTTGTACGGTGATATTTCCTCTCTAGATGCTAGTTTTCTTAATGCTCATGCTACTCCTTCATGTGAAAATTGCCCTAAGTTACTTGCTGAAATAGATGCCATGAGCGTTCACCTTAGGAAGCTTTCTTCTAGAAATGATGAACTTGAAATGCATGCTTCTAAGGACCCTGTCAGCTCATGTGAGGGCTGTAAGCAACTAAAACTTGACAATGAAGTTTTAAATGATAAGTGTGCTAAACTTGATAAGGACTTACTAGATAAGTCACTTAAGAGTTGCTTGCATTGTTCTGTGATTGAGGGTGACTTAGATAAAATCCATGTCGAACTTAGGAAGAAATTAAAAGACCAAGCCCATAGGATTAGAGAAGCACCATGCATTTCGTGTGAGGCCCTCAAAATTGAGGCAGCCGTCTGAGGGAGAAAAATGCACGTGCTGGTGTTTCTTCTTCTCTTTTTGGTTCTTCTTCTTCCTCTCACCCCTGTTCTTCTTGTGCCTCTCTTTTCTGGGAGTGTGAGTATCTCATGAGCACTCTCGAGAAGTTTGTAGGAGGCAAGAAAAAGCTGAATCTCATTCTAGACCAATCAAAAATTAGCAGATTTAATCAGAGTCTAGGATTTGACTACTTGGAGCACGCTAGGACTCATCCTCCTATCGTTGTGCATGGATCCAAGAGTGGAGAGATTGTGGTAGCTCCCAGGGTGAGTATCACTGTGTTTAGGTCTGCTGGGGTTGTCCATGGGACTTACGGCGAAGGTGCTTCTCTGTCATACGCCTCTAGCAAGGCGAAATATTTATGCACCTTCTGTAAGAAGGATGGTCACCTAGTAGATTTCTATTTTAGACGCGCTAAGATCACCAGGCGTGAGCGTGTTGCTACTCTTAGGGGTATTCAGGGTCATCCCCAGACTCTGAGTGCTCCTAAGGCACACACTGCTACTAGACAGGTTAGAGAGTCACCTGTTTTTAGGCAGTGTCCCAGACTCGGGTTTCATGCTGTTCAGTCGAGTTTTAGTCCTGGAGCTGCTCGTGGTCAGTCTTTCCACCGTCCTTTTGATATTCCTCGTTTTTCCCATCAAGGTAGATATCAACGGCGTGAGGTGTTTTCAGGTAGGAGATTTAGACAGCCTCATTGGGATGGTCTAGCCTTTGCACCACGGCAGGCCAAACCGGTGATAGCTCCTACATCTTCTACTAGAGTTTCTTCTTCTGATCTTGTGAGAGTCGAGCGTCAGAGAGACACTAGAGTCGAGTCTTCTCTTCTCGTGGCTGGTACTTTGAGGCGTCGTGTGATTTAGTATTGGGTTCCCGTGTCCTCACTTTATCCCGATCTTGAGTCTTCTCTCTCTCTTTGACTTGATCGGGTTAAATCGGATGGGGAAGGAGATGTTTGGATTGTTGACTCGGTTGTTCTCGCCATATAACAGGAGACGCTCGTTCAGTTCTCTTCCTAGTCTCGAGCCCGTTGATGAGTTGATCACTTTTGGGGATGCTTCTTGAGTAGAGTCATTGCTAAAGGTACCGTCTGCATTAATGAAAATTTTATTCTTAAGGGCGTTGTCTTAGTGAGTAAGTTGCAATATAATGTGCTTTCGTTTCTCGACTTATCGATGACTCTTTCGAGGTAAGCTTTAAGAGTAATGCTTGTAGAATCCTTGATTCATCGGGAGAGTTAGTTTATGGATTTCTAGATTTGGGAGAGTCTTTCATGCTGATTTTTCTGTTTTATCTGGAGACTCTCTTGGTGTTTGATTACTTCGAGTCCGTGATCTCTCCTTCGGCATAGGAGACTTGGTCACATTGGCTTTGATCATTTGACCAGAGTTAGCAGTGGTGATCTTATTAGTGGTTTGCCCAAACTCAAGATGGTCAAAGACTTAGTTTGCTCTCCTGCCGACATAGCAAGATGGTTCTTGCTTCTCATCCTCCAACCAAGTAGTGATGGTGATGCACCGTAATAGCTTTTACATATGGACACTATTGGTCGGCTAGAGTCTTGATCGTGGGAGGAAGTAGTATGTCCTTGTCATTGTTGATGATTTTTCGAGGTATTCTTGGGTATTTTCATGGCCTCGAAGGATGAGACTTTTCTCACTTGAGAGATTTATTAGTAGGTTGTCTATTGAGCTCCCGGTGTATTACTGAGCTATACGCAGTGATAATGGCACATAGTTCAAGAACTCCTACTTTGAGAGATTCTATGTGGAGTCAGGTTAGAGCATCGGTTCTCTTCTCCCTACGCCCCTCAGCAAAATGGCATAGTGGAAAGAAAGAACAAGACCCTGGTTGAGATGGCCAGGACGATGCTAAATGAGTACAATACTCCTAGGAAGTTTTGGGCTGATGCTATAGCTACTGCTTGTCATGTTTCCAATCGCATTTTCTTGAGAGCACATTTGCATCATACTTCTTACGAGTAGAGGTATGGGCGAAAGCCCAGTGTTTCTCATTTTCTCGTTTTTGGTTGCAAGTGTTTTATCTTGAAGTCTGGTAACCTAGATAAGTTTGAGTCTCGTTCTTCTGATGGTATCTTTCTGGGTTACTCGACTTCCTCTCATAGTTATAGGGTCTTAAGTTGTGATGCGAATAGGAGCATAGAGACCTGTGACGTGACCCTTGATGAGGCTAGCCCAGGAGCTAGACCTGATATTTTAGGCTCTTCTTATCCTCTGAGATCATCTTTGTAGAGGATGAGGATGATGGAGATGATGGTGTTCCACCTGATCCAGTCCCCTTTACACCTGAGATGCCTCCTATTTCCATTTCTGCACCTCAGGGAGACCAGCCCTTGCCTTCAGACTCTCCTTCAGCGAGTGGCTCTGTCCCTTCCTCTTCTTCTCAAGAGGTAGAGGCCACTTCTGCTTCTGGTCCTCCTCGTCACATTCAGCGTTCTCATCCACATGAGCAGATCATTGGTGATCTATTTGAGCGTGTTACGCGCTCAAAATCAGGCTTATCTTCTTTTTGTCTTCACTCTGCCTTTGTTGCCTCTTTTGAGCCAAAGGATGTTACTCATGCATTATCCGATGAATCATGGATTAATGCTATGCATGAGGAACTAGAAAACTTTGAGAGGAACAAAGTCTGGCAGCTTGTAGAGCCCCCATCTGGTCATAATGTCTTTGGGACCAAGTGGGTGTTCAAAAACAAGCAGAGTGAGGATGGAGTTGTCATTCGCAACAAGGCTAGGCTAGTTGCATAGGACTTCACTCAGGTTGAGGGTCTTGACTTTGAGGAGACCTTTGCCCCTGTAGCTAGACTAGAGGCGATTAGAATCCTGCTTGCATTCTCTGTATCCCAGGGCTTCAAGCTCTATCAAATGGATGTCAAGAGTGCATTCCTTAATGGCTTCATTGAGGAAGAGGTGTATGTCAAACAACCTCCAAGATTTAAGAACCCCAAATACCCGAACCATGTCTACAATCTTTCCAAAGCCTTGTATGGACTTAAGCAGGCCCCGATAGCTTGGTATGAGAGGCTTAAGTCCTATATTCTCAGTCATGGTTTCAAAATGGGTATAGTAGAAAAAACTCTATTCATCAGACACCAGGATTCTCATTTCCTTCTCGTCCGTTATGTGGATGATATTATCTTTAAGTGGCTCATCTCGGTCTCTTGTGTCTCATTTTCACGAGGTGATGAGCACGAATTTGAGATGAGTATGATGGGTGAGTTGAGCTACTTCCTTGGCTTCCAAATCAAGCAGACTCGGGAGGGTACTTTCCTGCACCAACGTAAGTACACTCGGAACCTCTTGAGGCGGTTTGATATGTATGATGGGAAGCCCGTGATGACTCCTATGGCCACCACTGCTGTCCTCGAGCCCGATGAGGATGGTGAACCTGCTGATCAAAAGGAGTTCCGGAGCATGATTGGCTCCCTCTTGTATCTTACTGCCTTGCGGCCGGACATACACTTTGCCTTGTGTATGTGCGCTCGCTTTTAGCCTTCTCCTCGTGTCTCTCATCGCCAGGCGGTGAAGCGCATCTTTAGGTACCTTCGAGCTACCATTGATTATGGTATCTAGTACTCTTCTTCCTCTTGTCTATCCCTTAGAGCCTTTTCTGATGCTGACTTTGCTGGTTGTAGGATAGATAGGAATAGCACTTCTGGCACTTGCCAATTTATTGGCACTTCTCTTGTTTCTTGGTCATCTAAGAAGCGATCAAGTCACACATCCACCACCGAGGCCGAGTATGTTGTTTGACCCGATTCTTTGTCAGAGCAGTGCTCTGGATGAGATCGACCTTGCGGGACTTTGGGTTAGAGATAGAGAGTGTTCCATTTTTACGTGATAACACTTCGCTATTTGCATTGCCAAGAACCGGTCAAACACTCCGGACCAAGCATATTGATATTAGATATCACTTCCTTAGAGACCATGTGGAGAAAGGAGACATAGTGCTTCAGTTTGTAGAGAGTGACCACCAGTTGGCCGATATCTTTACCAAGCCTTTGGATAGCTCTAAATTTGTTGCCTTGAGGAGTGAGCTTGGAGTTGTGTGCCCTTACGTCCTTCTGTGAGGGGAAGCTGATATGTATATTATGTATTATATTTTATTTTAGTTTTTCCTTTCTTTTGTATTACTCTGGGTGCTTATGGGTTTTATTCCTTAAAGTTATGAGTTCACCTCACTTAGACTTTTGGCATGCTTTGCATGGACCTCTCATCTTGTGCTTTAGGTTGCTATCATGCTTAATTAGCTGTTCTCTCTTCTCTCTAAGTTGAGTTCCCTCACAGTCTTATAAGTCTAGCAGGTGTTGGGCCCCCTGGGTAGACAGGGTCTATGTGCACTCCTTAGTTTAGGATCTAGAGGCAGCTTTCCTATGTTAGTCATTGAGGAAGATGAGAGCGAGTCTGAGCCGTAGTGTTCTCTACCATCTTTTCTATACTCTATAGCCACCCAGTTCGTAGTTTCTTGACTTCTTCCCTTCATTCTATGTTTTTGGCTTTAATTGAATTCTTTTCGACCATTCTTGAGCTTAATCTTGCTAATAACTCAACTTAAACCAGATTTGTACTTAAAATGGAATCACATGTTAAGGGGGAGTTTAAGAATATGTCTCAAGCATTGCATATAGACCTGATTTTTCATTTTATGAGTTTTGTCTATTATGCAAATGATCTATGTTTCATTTTATACACCATGCTATATTATGAAGAAAATTACTTGCTTAGATATGTCCAAGTTCATTTATCTTGCGAAGCTTACAAAAATTGAAAAATGAGCATTAAAAGAAAAACTTGATAAAACATGTTGCGTTTAATTGCTAAGTTTCTTCTCTATGTGTTTTTGCCATGATTTGTGAAATTATGGAATTCTCTAGAGTCCCTATAGCAACTTGGGTGAATCTTGTTTGATCCATACTTGAGTCCTTAACTAGCTTAACAATGAAAATGCTACAATGAAAATGAAGCAAAATTGACTCTTTTTGTGCGCATTAGACTCAACACCTCACATTCACAAGACGGTTTCTCATTGCACTTGAGATGAACTTGGAATGTGTTGTGTATGACCAAAATCATTCTCTTAAAAGTCCCTCTTGAGATGATCGATTATGGCTTGAGTCAATTGCTTTAAAAATGCCAAAAAAACATATGTGGGTAAAGAATGCAAATAATGTCAAACATTTGCACCCCGCTATGTCTTTCAAAGATTCAAAGAAAAATTTGCATACAATGAAACAAAAATAAGTTCGAATGACCTTGTATGAACTTCTAGATTCCTTAAAGTGTTGAGTAGGTTGAACTCTAGGCTTTCCATTTGATTCTTTGAATGACTTTGCTTCTAGTTTTGAAACTAATAACAAGTGTTGCTCATGTTCAATCTTGCTAAAAATGATATGGTTTTAATTAAATCTTGCTAGCAAAATGTTTATTTGCACTTGGACATGCCTTAGCTAAGTCTATTTTTGCCATAACATAGCTTGGTGTCATAACTTATCTTGTTGGTCATATGGATAATCTTCAAAACTCCCTTAGGTTGCATTACTTACATAAAAACAACAAAAAAAGGGGGAGAAAAAAATGCTATCTTGATGCCTATATTGCCAAAAGGGGGAGAAATCGTAGAAAATGCATCATTTTGCTTCTTGATTCATCTTAATTCTTATGATCTTTGTTAATCTTTGCTATCTTTCATAGATCATAAGTATTTCTAGTTGCCAACTTGGTCATGTTCTTGTTTTCCATTTGTTTGATCAAGTTTGGCTTTGCATTCAAATTGCTTTCTTCTCTCTTATTCAAACTCAAAACTTATGCCTTTTCTTGTGTTTGTCAACATACTCATCAAGGGGGAGATTGAAAGACCATGTGGAGGTCTATCCTTGTGTGTCATGAGTAATTGACGAGTTTTGAGCTTGATTTGATTTGAAATTGAGTTTGATTTGAAGTGAATTGGACTTGAAGCAATTTGAGTGTTGGTTGCTTTTCCTAGTGCTACTGGCCTGGGGGCAGTAGCATCGGACCATTGAGCGCAATTATGTTCGATTAATGATTTTGGGATAATCATTGAATATCTTTGTGGGCATTGCTATGTGAAAGGTTTTCCTTGTCTTTGATGGTTGCAGGGCGATGGTGCTAGGTCATGGTGAGGCGGAGGATGACCGGGATAAGGCGAGGAGCGTCGGAGGTCCAGACGGTCGGGAGATCGCCGGAAGATGATCGGAGATGGAGTCCGGGCAAGTCAAGAAAACAAGGAAAGGAGATGATGCTAGCTAGATGCCGTGTGGATCAATGAGGGCCGTCGGATTGCGGTCTAGTTGATAGGTTAACGGGTCTAGGTAGTATGCTTTGAAAACCATGTAAGAAAACCCGGTATGTATGTGGGTTTTGGGTTAGCCCTTGCATGGCTGTGTGTGTGGGTTAATCCTAGCCCTTAGATGAGTGCTCAAGGTTGAGGGACTTATCCAAGGGTGGTAGGTGACCCAAGAGTGGTATAAATAGGGGTGGAGGGGTAGCCTCCTCCCCTTGAAGGTTTGAGTTGCTCCTTTGAGCTTTGCCCACATGAAGTGAGGCTCTATAAACCTTCCCACCAGAAATACAAAAAATTTCTTTACATTATTGTGAATTTAAATTCCGCATTTACATTATATCTTTACTTTACGCAATTTCAATTCAGCATTTACTTTACGCATTTACTTTCCCGCAATTTACATTCATGCAATTTGGATTTGCCTCCTCTCCTTATAAATGCTGATCTTGGATGTTTTGAGTGTGTTCATATGGTTTTACATCTCTTTTGCACTCTTGGATTGAGTAGAGATCATCTGTTCTTTCAAGTTCCAACTTTGTCCAGAACTTGTTCTTTGTGCAGCAGTTAGTATTTGATTTTATAAAAATATATAAAAATCTTTTTTGAGTTATTTTTCTTGGAGAAGGTGCGGGACTCTCATATGCACCTGTAGAAAAATTTTAGAGTCCACTTGTTGTACCGTTTGGGCACCATGAGGTGAAAACTGAGCCCCAAACTTTCTGCTCGATGTTCTTGACTGACTGTGTTCTTAGATTTTTTCCAGATTTTGCTGTAAGTGTTTTTGATTTGAAATTTGGTGGAGTTATTCATGACGCTTCTTCTCATAATTAGAAAAATTCTCAAAATTTCTTGAGCTGCAGAAACCCACCAACCACCTATTCAAATTGAGGACAGCTTCTGGAAATTCTGTTTTTGCTTTTCTGAAAGTGGCTTTTGTAATTTGAATTGATCTCTTTTCTAAAAGCAAGAGTTGAATTGATTTCTTTTCATTTTTGGATACTAGACAAGAATTGTGACTCAAAAATCCCCACATATTTTATGGTACTTATCCATGCAAGTTTGGGGTACACATAGTTGTCTAGTTTTTCGGGTTTTTCACGATTTCTTTTTAGCGATCTTATCAAGGTTTTAGTTGGAGTATTTTGAGGGAAAATTTGTTTGCGACCATTCACCCCCCTCTGTTCGCCATCTCGATCCTTCAGTTTCAAATTGGAACCGTCTGTGATATGTGCATCTTCACAGACGGTTCTTCGTTAAAACTATCTGGGATAGGACCATCATCATAGACGGTTCCTAAGTGGAACCGTCTAAGATGATACCACATCACAGATGATAATTTCACGGAAAGTGGATCTGCGACATGGGTGAGTGTTTCTGTTTCTATGGCGAGGGCTTAACATCCCAGACTGGATCGAAGTCTTGTCTAGGCAATGTAACGGTTATGTATGATGTCTCTGCGGCACACCAAAGGAAGTGTGCTAATAGCATTGCGCAAAGAGCTGATCATTCCTTGTGGGTAAAGTTGTACACCTCTGCAGAGTGCAAAATCTAATCGATTAGCCGTGCCCGTGGTCATGGGCACTTGGTGAAGTCATTCCAATGCTAGACTTTAGTATTTTCTAAAAATGGGTTTTGGTTTGAAATTTGTTTTAGCAACTGTTGCTTTATGTCAAAGGGCCGACATGGTTGGACTTTATGATTTGGATTATTCGTTGCTCGCAAAGGGCTGTAAGTATTACTTATGCTTTACTTATTTCTTATTAAACAAATTTGCTCTGACAAATTCTGTTTACAAATAATAACTTGATTTACAAATTCAATTTTGCTTTATGCCAATTAACTATCGTAGGCTCCTTTGACTTAGCCTGCATTTATGCATTTGCAAATACCACCTTAAGTCTAGCTGAGTACGAAAGTACTCACTCTTGCTTAATCTATTGTTTTAGGTGGATAAAGTTAGCGAAGCTCCGAAGATTTGTTTTCGTCGAAGGATGCAAGATTTTTATTGACGGGATCTTTCTAGGGATTTATGCCTTGTCAGTTGCCTGCGGGTTAGATGGGCACACCACAAGACTTTGCTTCTTTGCTGCGATATACTTTGAGTTGTAAGATTTCATTGTATAATAGCTTTCGCTTAAATAATGTGATGTATAATTGTGATTCCAATTGTTGTAAATGTGCGTACTAGCTATTGATACAAGGACTAGTACTGTATGTTCGTGAGATTCTCATTTCGGCATTTTATGCTAAAATGAGGGTTGTTACACATTTTCTATGGGTACTATGAAAGTGCTTTTATTTTTCTTTATGAAGATTAATAATGCTGACAGCGATGGTGAATTTCTTGCACCAGCCAGTTGGACAACAAATTTACTTGAGAAAAATAAACTTAAATATAATAAATGGCACATCGGCCCACGGCCTGAGCCCATCCAATAGCATTGACAAAGCTAGCAACAGACACCCATTAGCCCCCATATGTAAGCCCACTTGTCGATCTCCACGATTGTCACTTCCTACTCGGTGCCTCATATTTGGTGTGGCCACGCCAACTGCTTGGCCACAAGACACTGTAGGTTGGCCCTAACGCCGGTGACGGTGAGGCCGGCTAGGCGATCTCGACCTACCACGGGCGGTTGTGCCTTTGCCTTTCTCTTCGTTCCATCTACAAGAAAGAAAAGCCGGCAGTGTGGTAATATTAGCGGTATTTGCTTCCTTATTGATTCCTAGCAATTATCAGTATACATTCTAGCCAGCGTGCTACACAATGACAATTTTTCTTAATTGTGGAAACAAAATCCACATGATTGTGAATCTGGCATTGCATAAAGAAACGGTCTTGTGCTAGATACTTTGGATCCACCATGATTGGGACCTCAAGTTTCAAGATCTGTATGCATCTGATCTCTATTTTATACAGTCTCTTGTGAATATTTTCCCCAGTAGTTTTCCTTGCATACGATCTTCTCTCGATGGCGTTTAATATAACAATGAATTATCTTTTCATTTGCTTGCAGATTTCTCGCATGAGAAGGTTATTTTGCTTGAGATCCGTCTAAGATATCCTATGTGAACAAAAACACAAGAATCGCAACCACGGGTAATCAACTATTCTGACTTCAATTTGCAGAATTTCACATTTTGCAAGTGGCAATAGTGATAAAGATTTGTTCAAACATGCTCATTGATGTTCCATTAAATTATCCACTAATGCATAACCCAACAAATTTATTTTTTAGAAATTTACATAGTTTCATAGGGTCTGAACACATGGTAATATGATATGTCATAGATACATCCTCAAGTAGCAAGTGTAGCTTGGACTCCATTAGACCAACATTCTAGAAATACACCAATGTTTAAAATGTAACATTAGAATGGATCACTTAAGCTTTATCATCTTCCAGATGCCATCTAGTCGATCGACATTTCGGCGTTGGTGCCACCGCTAATGTTCTTGATGCTTTCACTTGCACGTGCTTCTTCCAATGCTAGAGCGTCCTTTAGCTGAGCCACCACTATACTCATCATTGGCCTTTCACTAGATGCCTCTCTTGTGCATAGCAGTGCTATGTCCACAACCTTCTAGACCGAACTGGAGTCATACTCATGTCGAAGCCGTGGATCAACAATTGCATCAATATTGCCCATAGTAACCTTCTCCTTTGCACGTTGGACAATATGCACTATGGTCGGTATAATGGGAGGTTCACCTGTTACAATCTCTAGCAAAACCACTCCAAAGCTGAAGACATCACTACTTGTGGTGAGTCTGCCTCTAAGATAGTACCTAGATAGGGGCACATAGACCAAATAATGTACCCAGTTAGCACTTAGCAGGTTTGATCAAAATTATCAGTCTTTAATGTAATTATTAAGTAGAACATGAAGCAAATACACTAGGTGATCTTATCCAAAGATAAGGTTCTTTTACTCCCTAATAGTTTATTATTGATTCATTAAAAGAATAGGTATAGGGACATACTCTGGATCAATGTAGCCTAGAGTTCCAGCAGTTGTCACAGATATGTGACTTTGTGCAACATTGAGGTAAGTCTTGGACAATCCAAAATCTGAGATCTTGGCAACCATGTCATGTCCTAGAAGAATGTTGTGCGACTTCAGGTCTCTGTGAATTATCGGTAATACACATCCTGTGTGCAAGTAGTCCAAACCTATGTAAAAAAACCGCACATTGAATATTGCTTGACACGTGCCCTAAAATACAAGACAAAAAATGATTAAATTTATTGGTAACTATACCTTGTGCAGCTTCAAGCGCAATTCTTGCTCGATCATGCCATCCCAGTGTTTGAACAATGGCATTTCTGCCTGGATGACCACGAGTAATTTCAAGTACAGTAGTACCATGAGCTTTAGATGAAATGTGATCTTTGCAGATGCAACTAATTAACATTATGTGAAACCATAGAAATAAGGATATGTGTACAAGGGTTAAGAATTTTTTTCATCGGAAGGAGATTGCACAAGAAAGTCAATATCATAAATTCTGAAGTTTGCATATCACAAACCTCGTAGATGGTCATTGTCGTGCCCCGAATTTACGGATTCGGACACTCTGTGTATTTGGCACTAGTCCAGGATCACGCTAGTGCACACAGCATAAACAGGTTGAAGTACCACAATCATACACAGCGGAATTTAATAATAAAGTACTCCAACCACGAATAGTAACGAGTTACACGGCCTTATGGCCACCTTACATTAATTCGCCACGCAGGGCGATAAATATCAAAGTAGCACAAGTTTATCGGTGGAAGCAAAAGTAAAACAATGAACCCTTCATAGCCACAGGCAACTGAGTGCGGCTCAACCCCTTAGTCCTCTTGACCTTCGATGAACTCCTCCTCCCAAGCTGGCACAGCTTCTTCTTCTGAGGTTTTTGTCGATGCAAGGGTGAGTATACAACATACTCAACAAGTCATGCACAATGCAGGTCTATTACTATATGCAAGGCTTACTCCAAAGGAAAGGCTTAATTGGCTATTTTGCTTAAAGCAGCATTTCTTTTAAATAGGTAATCCTATTAGATTAAAAGCGGTAAAACCAATATTATTAATATTTAATTTCTTAATTCTTTTCCAAGAGTTTGGCACACAGCCCTAGTTTGATTCATCAGCTTTTGGCACACAGCCACCCATTCCACATCTTTTATTTTTAAAATCTAACCCTTGACTGTAATCATCGAGCATTGTCCAGTACCGCGGATGCGGCTATTTGAATAGATTCACACACACACTCTGCGGAGGCATGACACTTTACCCACAGGATCTGATCGCTCACCACACAGTGATTGATTGCAACAAAGTCTTTCAGAGACTAACACTTAACCAGTGAACATCACCAGTACTGCCTTTCTAACACTTCCCTCACACAGAGTCAAAGCTTAGAACAGGCACATACCGTTAGATGGGTACCAAGCATGACACATGTGCACGCTCCCCATCTTGTTACATTTTTGTATAGCTTGTCACCCCAGTGTCAAAGGAAAGATATTAGATACCTACTCAACTAGGTCTGTCCCATTCCGGACAAGTGGTTATACGAGAAACTCAGATCAAAGGCTCGCAAGGTTAAGTCCTTAACTGTCCCGGGCAAGACATCCATTTTATACTTCTCGGTACACAACCTTCACAATCTTTCACACATCCCATTGCCACACAGGCCCACCCGGCACGAAGCCTTCTTGCCACTTGCCCCGGTCCAAATCATTTCCCACCCCGGGTTTGCATTTATGCAACACATGCCAAATCCCACTTCCTTGCTCGAGTAGAACCACACAGGTCGCTACCCTCAATTCCATTTCATGACATCATCGCATTATTCCAAAATGCGTTCCATAATTGTTTAGTCAGTATTGATTTGCTAATTGCAAAACATTCAACGCATACAAGCAGGCTAAGCGACTAATCACAGTCTAGCCTCCCGTGTTGGCATAATATAGCAACCAACATACTGAACATCTTAAGGAGACAAGGTTTTCAGGGCATACAATTAGTCTTAACAAGGTGGCACAACAAGATAGGTATTTTAGCTACCGTTCCCACATAAGGAACATCACTTTTACTTAACATAGCTTGCAATAATTGAATCAAAATATATTTTCGAAATCTAGGTACGAAATGATCAAAGCATGACTTGCCTTCAAATAGTAGTTGGTTCTGGTGCGAGATCTGCGACGGGTCTTCAAATTCTCCCTCGGCGACTTCCGGCAACTCAGAGTCTACGCGCACACAAGTGAGCATACAATAAACACTCAATACAGATAGCAAGATCATCACCAAAAATAAAATAAAAATCACCATTAAATAGTTTACATTTTTACAAATTTTTGGGCACTGGAATCACCCAAATCCGAGTTAAAATGCAAAAGTTATAGCATTTGCAAGATTTCTGAAATTCAAATAATGAATAATTGAATTATTCTATTTATTTTTATACTGAATATCCGGTTAATTCCTACTCGGCGACACGTGTCAGCACCAAAGGCTTCCACGTCGCTCCCGGCCACTGACAAGTGGGCCCTCGGATGACGTCATCTTGGCGTCGCCAAGATACCGAGTCATCCAGCGACAAGTGGGCCCGATGAAACGATGTTCGCCCCACATGTCAGCGACTGACACGTGGCGCAACAGAGACGGTTGGATTGAAATCCAACGGTTGCGGTTACCTACTCGGTTCACTATTCATCGCGACGCGGCGTGGGCCTTGCCGTGGCGATCGGATGACGATCCAACGGCGATGGGTACCCACACGGTTTACTATTCTCGGCCCTATCGTGGACTTACCAGAGCGATCGGATGAGGATCCAATGGCCATAGTTGCGAAGAGTTTCTTGCTCATCGCACCTCGTGGGCACACGAGCCGACGATTACCATCAACGGCGAGATCTACCGTGCATAATCAACTTAACTCTCTGGGGCGTGGCGCAATGTCGCCTGTTGGATGAGAATCGACAACTCCGTTACCGGCGGTTTACTATTCCCTAGGCTACGTGGGCTCCTTAGGACCACACGATGCGGATCCAACGGCCAAGATTTACTAGTACCGATTCGCCCTGAATTTAAAAGGGAAAAACGTGGCTTTACGTGAGCGTCGATGCAAATCCGGCGGTGGAGGTTGCTTTCATGGCGACGAAAGAAGAAGAACGGTGGCGCCGGCTGCGGACTTGGAGAAACGACGCCTTGTGGCGGCGTTCCGGCGTCTCCGGTCGGAAGAGGTGGCTCGGTGGATGCGGCGTGACGCAAGGAACTCGGTGAGGGTCTCGGTGACGGCGAAGAGCGGTGGACGGCGGTGGAAAGTGAAGAACAATGCGGCGGTGGTGATGGCAACTACGGCGAGCTCAGGCACAGGCTAGAGGGCACGAGAGCTGATGGCGAATGGACCAAATGCGCGGGGCGAGGAGACCAATTTAACAGGCCATAGCACGGTCGTCGAGATGCCTCGTAACGCGTGCAAATCCACTTCAAATCTCCTCGGCCAACAGCCGACGGCGGCGCTCTGCTTGCTCACTCCCGAGACGCTTCAGTCACATCCAGCCGTTCGATCGCGATCCAACGGCGCAGATTGAAAAACGGTTCGGCGAATGGTGCCACGCGTCGATCATCCAACGGTCACTTACCGAGATCAACGGCCCGCGCTAAAAGCGGCGAATTGCTCCTCGATCGTCCGTCGGGATCGCGGACGCGAAGGAAGCGAAGCTAGGGTTTCTTTGGCGTCGGCCAAGGCGTTGGGCTCGGCAAACCTTTATGGTGGCGATTTTTCGGGTTTTGTCAATAAAAATAATTATAGAAATTCAAAGTAATTAATTAGGGCACTAAAAATACCCAAAAATTCTAGAAAAATTCGAAAATATTTGAGCATTTTGAGCTTAAATAAAATATTTTCATTTATTTTTGATAAATACTTTTTCGATATTTAATTAGTCAAAAGAAGATAACTTAATTTATTTTCAAATAAATCCAATTAATCTCCAAAAATTCACATAAATTCAATTAATTACAAATAAAGGTGGATTAATTCACAAAAATTTAAATAACTCCAAAAATTAAAATCAGGCTAAATTTCGGGACGTTACAAACCTACCCCCCTTAACAGAATCTCGTCCCCGAGATTCGAGGCTTAACTAGAGAATAGGTTTGAGATCTCCTTTTTCAGATCTTCCTCTCGTTCCCATGTGGCTTCGCTTTCTGTGTGATTATTCCACTGAATTCTGCAGAAACAGGTTGTCTTGTTTCTTGTTTTCCGATCCATTGTGTCCAGAATTTTTATCGGTTGTTCCTTGTAGGTCAAGTCTTCTTACAGTTCAACTTCTCCCAGTGATGTGTGCTCTTCAGGAACTCGAAGACACTTCTTAAGTTGCGATACATGAAAGACATTGTGTACGCCTGCTAACGACGTCGGTAACTCCAGTTGATAGGCGACTTCGCCCTTACGGCTTATGATTTTAAACGGTCCCACATATCTTGGCGCAAGTTTACCCTTTTTGTGAAACCTCTGGACTCCCATAAGAGGCGTAACCCGGAGGTACACATAATCTTCAGGCTCAAAGCTCAAATCCCTGCGGCGATTGTCCGCGTAACTCTTCTGTCTTGACTGCGCAATTTTTAACCTTTCTCTGATCAGTGCTATTTGCTCTTCAGCTTCTTGGAGTATGTCTAGTCCGAACACACGACGCTCACCAGTCTCATTCCAATTTAACAGAGTCCTACAAGGTCGACCATACAAAGCTACGAAAGGTGACATCTGAAGAGTAGCCTGATAGCTATTGTTATAACTAAATTCAGCATATGGTAAACATTTATCCCAAGTCGATGTATATGCCAACGCACAGTCTCTTAACATATCTTCTAATATCTGGTTGACCCTTCGATCTGTCCATCCGCACATGCGGGTGATAAGGCATCTTGAAGTTCAGCGGGTGCCCATTCTTTGAATCGCTTTATCCCAAAATCTTGAGGTGAATTGGGTACCTCTGTCCGATACTATTTTCTTTGGCACTCCATGCAAGCAAACGATCCTTGCCATGTATAGCTTTGCCAACTTATCTCCTGAGTAGGTTGTCTTTACCGGTATGAAGTGCGCGACCTTTGTCAATCTATCCACGATGACCCATATGGAGTCATAACCTCCTTGCGTCCTTGGCAGTCCGGTAATAAAATCCATTCCGATTTCTTCCCATTTCCACTCTGGTATTTTTAATGGCTGCAGCAGTCCTGCTGGTCTCTGATGCATAGCTTTGACTCGCTAACATACATCACATAGTGCTACGTGCTCAGCTACCTCCCTCTTCATATTTGGCCACCAGAATCTTTCTTTCAAGTCTTGATACATTTTTGAGCTTCCTGGGTGAATCGAATACTTGGAGTCGTGGGCTTCCTCCAGTATTAACTGCTTTAACTCCTTTTTGTTTGGTACACAAATGCTCTCTTTCATCCACAAGGTGCCTTGTTCATCCAGCTTAAATTCCTTTGCTTGTCCTTCCTCCATCTTGGCCTTGATTCACTTGATTTTCTCATCGTCCTTCTGGCCTTCTCTAATCTGGTCTTCTAGATTAGGCTTTACCTCTAAAGCGGCTATGAATCCTTCCGGAACGACTTCCAATTTCAATCTCTGAAGGTCCTTGCACAATTCTCTCTGCCTTTCTCCTTCTATCATATTCAGATTATGACTTTTCCGACTCAAGGCATCGGCCACAACGTTGGCCTTGCCGGGATGATAATGGATTCCCATGTTGTAATCCTTGATCAGTTCCAACCACCTCCTTGGTCTCATGTTCAGATCAGATTGGGTGAAAATGTATTTAAGGCTCTTATGGTCTATATACACCTCACATCTATTGCCAATAAGATAGTGACGCCATATCTTGGTGGCATGCACTCAAATTGCTAATTCTAGATCGTCGTTGGGTAATTCCTTCATGTGGCCTTAATTGCCTTGGCGATAGGCTACTACCTTCTCATTTTGCATCAATCGCATCCAAGCCCTTGGCATGATGCATCACGATAAATATCAAAACTCGATGCACATCTGGTTGCACCAACACCGCGTGGCGATGTCGATCGTTTCTTCAATTCTTGAAAACTCTTCTCACAATCCGGTGTCCAAACAAACTTATTTTCTTTCTTTAGCAATTGCGTAATTGGCCTAGCAATTGTCGAAAACCTTTCTATAAATCGGCGGTAATAACCAGCCATTCCAAGAAAACTCGAACACACAGAATCGTCTTGGCGATTCCCAATGCAGCACTGTCTCAACCTTGCTTGGGTCCACTGCAATTCCTTTCATGGTCATCACATGCCCTAGGAAATCTACCTTACTCTTCCTGAAATCGCACTTACTGAATTTTGCATAAAGTTGTTGCTCCCTTAACTTTTCTAACACTAACCTCAAATGTTGGGTGTGCTCTACATTCGTCTTTGAGTAAACCAGAATATCATCTATGAATACGACCACAAATTTATCTAAGTATTTCATAAACACTTTGTTCATTAAGTTCATAAAGTAAGCAGGCGCATTTGTCAATCCAAATGACATAACTGTGAACTCATAGTGTCCATATCTCGAAGAAAATGCGGTCTTGGGTATGTCTTCCGTCTTGATTTTCAACTGATGGTATCCTGATCTAAGGTCAATCTTGGAGAATACTCCTGCTCCTCTTAATTGATCGAAGAGATCATCTATCCGGGGTAACGGGTATTTATTCTTTATTGTTACTTCGTTAAGTGCGCGATAATCTACACACATCCGGAAACTTCCGTCTTTCTTCTTAACGAACAGAACCGGTGCTCCCCAAGGCGACGAGCTCGGCCTGATGAATCCTTTTTCCAACAACTCCTCAATCTGTTTTTTCATCTCAACCAGTTCTTCGGTGGACATCCGATATGGTCTCTTTGCTATGGGTGCTGTCCCAGGCACTAAGTCAATTACGAACTCTATGTCTCTGTCTGGCGGCATTCCTGGTAATTCCTCGGGAAAAACATTTGGGTATTCACTGACCACTGGTACATCTCCTATACTGACGGTCTCCAAATTGTTTACCAACATTTGACCTTCTCGAATTTTCACTGCTTGAAATTCCACTTTCCTACCTTCATGGCTCTCAATGGACACAACTCTTTGTCCGCAATCTAATACAGCCTTATGCTTAGTCAACCAATCCATTCCCACGATAACATCTAGGGTTTGGGTATCTAGTATAATAAGGTTCGCTAGGAACTCTACTCCTTTTACTAGTATCTTAACTCCAGAACATCCGACCTTAGAACGGAGTTCTGATCCAGGGGATTGAACTAGAAGTGTACTTTTAAGGTTAACAATATCCAAATTATTTGTCACGAAAAAATCTCGAAAGCGAGCGAATCGAAGCTCTGAATCAAATAATATGTGTAGCGGCTTTCGAGTTGACTAGGAACTTACCGAGCACGGCGTCCAGTAGCACTGGACTTCGTCTGCACGAGATATGGTTGATTGGCCTCGCGTGAATACTGCGGTGTAGCTCCGGCTTGAGCGGGTCCTTGGCTTCCTCCTTGGGTAGGGGTCTTAGTTGAGTGTTCCCTAAATTGAAGCGCCTTGGCGTCACCTCCTTTCTTTGGGCACATGTTAGCAAAATGCCCGATCTCATTGCAGTTATATGCGTCTTCACGACATCTGTGATTTCCTCCGCTCGTTAACAACCTTGGTGGGTGCGAGGGTTTGTCCAATGGTCTTGGCATTGGCGGTGGCGTCGTCTTGCTTCGCTGCATTGGAACACGCTAGCTATCTGGGAGTATCATTCTTGTTTTCTGCTGACCATGGCGTCCTCCTTTCTGAGCCATGCGGCGTTTGTGATTGTCGCCAAGTTCTTTGCGCTTGTCTTCCAGTATGAGTGCCTTATTTACTAATTCTTGGAAATCGGGAAAAGTGTGGGTAATCAATCCCACCTGTAAACCAGTGTTAAGCCCCTTCATAAAATGAGATTGCCTTGCCTTGTCTGTTGCTACGTCTTCTGGAGCGTAGCGTGCAAGTTGAGTGAATTTATTCAGATAGTCGGCCACTGTCTGGCCCCCTTGCTTCAGCGCTCGGAATTCCTCCTTTTTCAACTCCATGATACCCTCCGGCACATGGTATTGACGAAAAGCTATGGTGAATTCTTCCCATGTAATTTCCTGTGGGTTCTCCTACGACGCGCAGTAGTTTTCCCACCATTCTGCAGCTGTTCCCTCTAGCTGGTGAGAGGCATAAAGTACCCTCTCGTTTCCTTCACACTGCGTTATATGCAATTTCCTTTCGATGGTTCTCAACCAGTCGTCTGCCTCTAGTGGACTAGCATTGCCTGAGAATGTCGGCGGACGCATCCTCATAAATTCGGACAGTCTCGAGTAGGGTCGGGGCATATTGTTATTAGCTTGATTGTTGGCGACTGCCTGGTGGTTGATTTGTTGCACTGTTGCCATCATAGTCTGCATTAATTGAGTCTGTGCTGCGAGAAATGCTCCTAGATTCTGCATGTCATTGGCGGTCTTTGCCTAGGGTGGTGGCGTCTTTATTCGAGGCCGCCTCCACGGCACGAACCACTGCCTCCTGCTCCGTTGTTGCGAGTGTTCACTATATGCTGATTGCTTCGGTGGTTTAAAGATAAGGGGGAAAAGAATAGGCAAGTATAGGAACTTATACGGGGAAACAGGTGTAACTTAAACTCCAATAAACATCAAGCATAAATAATAATTAGGTAGGTATGGTTTCTTACATAGTCTAGGGACTATGCAACCATAATAGTCACAACATCACATCAAATGGTTCATTACATCACATCGCACATCTAAGTTCGAAATTAAAGACGCGACTCAACAAAGGTGAGTCTCAACGCAAAAACTGACTACTACCACTCTGGAAGAAATCACTCCTCCAACCATCCTGGCTCTGGCTCGCCGATCACGTACACTGGCGGGTGAGCTGGCATCGAACAAGCGATCCCGTGCCCTCCCTTCGGTGTGTTGGGGCACCTCCCATTGCCTAGTCCTCAGGCGCGGGCTCCTGCTCCTCCGGCTTCTCCTCGTCCTCGTCGTCGAGCTCCATGACGGCATCCGGCTCCCCCTGACCGTAGAGAGCCTCCTCCAGCTCGGCGATCCTCTGCACTGCGTGCATCCTGGTCTCTCGCAGGGCCACCTCGGTCTCCTCCAAGGTGCGGTACACAGCCTGCAGCTCCGAAGTCGTGGCGTCCATGACCTCCTCCTGTGCCGCAGCAAACCGGCCCAGGTGCACGACGGCGGCGTCATCCTCCAGCTCCAAACGCGCCTGAAGAGGTCCTCCCGCGTGCGGGTGCACACGGAAAGCAGTGTACCACAGCTCATAGCCGTAGTCCCTCTTCGACCCGACTTGGCGCCACCGGGCACACTCAGTATGCCCGCCAGAGTAGCTTCGCTTCACCGCGAGGTGGAGCGGACGACTGGCACGAGCATTCTCTCGTGCATACAGGGTGAGGGTCGTCTCTCAACCGCGACTGATCCCATTGACTATCCAGGTGCGGGATCGGTAGAGAGGGCGGTCGAAGCCTCCCAACACCTGGAGCATCCTCCACAGCTCCGCCGCGTAGCCACCGTGACGCTCGCCGAAAGAGTGAACCATCCGCATCTGCCAAAGCAACGTGTCAGAACTAAAATTTTAAAAGAATATAAAGGTAATAGCAAAATACAGCAGAGGTATGAAGTAAGAAAGAAGGGATAAGTGAAGATTTTATTGATCATTCTTGTCCAACTTTTATCCTTTAGAAATTAGCTTTTATCCTTTCTAAAACAGCCAGTCTAACTAGGGTTAAGTCCTACAGTCAGTATGGCTCTGATACCATCCCTGTCGTGCCCCGAATTTACGGATTCGGACACTCTGTGTATTTGGCACTAGTCCAGGATCACGCTAGTGCACACAACATAAACAGGTTGAAGTACCACAATCATACACAGCAGAATTTAATAATAAAGTACTCCAACCATGAATAGTAACGAGTTACACGGCCTTATGGCCACCTTACATTAATTCGCCACGCAGGGCGATAAATATCAAAGTAGCACAAGTTTATCGGCGGAAGCAAAAGTAAAACAATGAACCCTTCATAGCCACAGGCAACTGAGTGCGGCTCAACCCCTTAGTCCTCTTGACCTTCGATGAACTCCTCCACCCAAGCTGGCACAGCTTCTTCTTCTGAGGTTTTTGTCGATGCAAGGGTGAGTATACAACATACTCAACAAGTCATGCACAATGCAGGTCTATTACTATATGCAAGGCTTACTCCAAAGGAATGGCTTAATTGGCTATTTTGCTTAAAGCAGCATTTCTTTTAAACAGGTAATCCTATTAGATTAAAAGCGGTAAAACCAATATTATTAATATTTAATTTCTCAATTCTTCTCCAAGAGTTTGGCACACAACCCTAGTTTGATTCATCAGCTTTTGGCACACAGCCACCCATTCCACATCTTTTATTTTTAAAATCTAACCCTTGACTATAATCATCGAGCATTGTCTAGTACCGCGGACGCGGCTATTCGAATAGATTCACACACACACTCTGCAGAGGCTGTACACTTTACCCACAGGATACAATTGCTCACCACACAGGTGATTGATTGCAACAAAGTCTTTCAGAGACTAACACTTAACCAGTGAACCTCACCAGTACTGCCTTTCTAACACTTCCCTCACACAGAGTCAAAGCTTAGAACAGGCACATACCGTTAAATGGGTACCAAGCCGCAGCACAGGTACGCTCCGCCATACTGTTACATTTTTGTGTAACTGTCACCCCGAGGTGTCAAAGGAAAGATATTAGAGACCTACTCAACTAGGTCTGTCCCATTCCGGACAAGTGGTTGTACGAGAAACTCAGATCAAAGGCTTGCAAGGTTAAGTCCTTAACTGTCCCAGGCAAGACATCCATTTTATACTTCTCGGCACACAGCCTTCACAATCTTTCACACATCCCATTGCCACATAGGCCCACCTGGCACGAAGCCTTCTTGCCACTTGCCCCGGTCCAAATCATTTCCCACCCCGGGTTTGCATTTATGCAACACATGCCAAAGCCCACTTCCTTGCTCGAGTAGAACCACACAGGTCGCTACCCTCAATTCCATTTCATGACATCATCGCATTATTCCAAAATATGTTCCATAATTGTTTAGTCAGTATTGATTTGCAAATTGCAAAACATTCAACGCATACAAGCAGGCTAAGCGACTAATCACGGTCTAGCCTCCCGTGTTGGCATTAATATAGCAACCAACATAATGAACATCTTAAGGTGACATGGTTTTCAGGGCATACAATTAGTCTTAACAAGGTGGCTCAACAAGATAGGTATTTTAGCTACCGTTCCCACATAAGCAACATCACTTTTACTTAACATAGCATACAATAATTGAATCAAAATATATTTTCGAAATCTAGGCACGAAATGATCAAAGCATGACTTGCCTTCAAATAGTAGTTGGTTCTGGTCCGAGATCTGCGACGGGTCTTCAAATTCTCCCTCGGCGACTTCCGGCAACTCAGAGTCTACGCGCACACAAGCGAGCATACAATAAACACTCAATACAGACAGCAAGATCATCACCAAAAATAAAATAAAAATCACCATTAAATATTTTACATTTTTACAAATTTTTGGGCACTGGAATCACCCAAATCCGAGTTAAAATGCAAAAGTTATAGCATTTGCAAGATTTCTGAAATTCAAATAATGAATAATCGAATTATTCTATTTATTTTTATACTGAAAATCCGGTTAATTCCCACTCGACGACACGTGTCAGCACCAGAGGCTTCCACGTCGCTCCCGGCCACTGACAAGTGGGCCCTCGGATGACGTCATCTGTGCGTCGCCGCCGATACCGGGTCATCCATCGACAAGTGGCCCGATGAACGTTGTTCGGCCCCACAAGTCGGCCCGACCGCTGGCGCCATCAGAGATGGTTGGATTGAAATCCAACGGCTGCGGTTACCTACTCGATTCACTATTCATCGCACCGACGTGGACGCACCGGCGCGGTCGGATGACGATCCAACGGCGATGGGTACCCACACGGTTTACTATTCCCGGCCATATCGTGGACTTACCAGAGCGGTCGGATGGGGATCCAACGGCCATGGTTACCCAGAGAGTTTACTGCTCATCGCACCTACGTGGACACACCAGAGCCGCACGATTACCATCCAACGGCCGAGATCTACCGTGCATAATCAACTTAACTCTACGGGGGAGACGTGGCGCAACGTTGCCCGTTGGATGAGAATCCGACGGCTACCGTTACCCAGCGGGTTTACTATTCCCTAGCCTACGTGGGCTCCTTAGGACCACACGATGCGGATCCAACGCCCAAGATTTACTAGTATCGATTCGCCCTGAATTTAAAAGGGAAAAACGTGGCTTTACTGTGAGCATCCGATGCAAATCCGACGGTGGAGGTTGCTCGCGAGGCGACGAAGAAGGAACGGTGGCGCTGGCTGCCGGACTTGGAGAAGACGACGCAGCTGGCGGCGTTTCCGGGTGTCTCCGGTCGGAAGAGGTGGCTCGGTGGATGCGGCGTGACGCAAGGAACTCGGTGACGGTCTCGGTGACAGCGGAGAGCGGTGGACGGCGGTGGAAAGTGAAGAACAATGCGGCGGTGGTGATGGCAACTACGGCGCAGATTGAAAAACGGTTCGGCGAATGGTGCCACGCGTCGATCATCCAACGGTCACTTACCGAGATCCAACGGCCCACGCGCTAAAGGCGACGTGGCTGCTCCTCTGTCGTCCGATCGGGATCGCACGACGCGAAGGAAGCGGAGCTAGGGTTTCTTTGGCGTCAAGACGCGATGTTGGGCCTTACGATTAATCATGAGTAGCGATTTTTCCGGTTTTGTCAATAAAAATAATTATAGAAATTCAAAGTAATTAATTAGGGCTCTAAAATACCCGAAAATTCTAGAAAAATTCGAGAAAATATTTCGAGCACTTTGAGCTTAAATAAAATATTTTCATTTATTTTTGATAAATACTTTTTCCGATATTTAATTAGTCAAGAAAGGATAACTTAATTTAATTTCAAATAAATCCAATAAATCTCCAAAAATTCAGATAAATTCAATTAATTGCAAATAAAGGTGGATTAATTCACAAAAAATTAAATAACTCCAAAAATTAAAATCAGGCCAAATTTTGGGACGTTACAGTCATAAAGGCTTCCATTCGGCATGTACTCATAAATAAGAGCTAAATGATCCTTGTTAGTGCAATAGCCAACCAACAAAACAAGATATCTATGGTGCACAGTTGTTAAGCTTTCAACCTGCAAAATAAGAAACATATTCAGAATCAGAGGACCCTTTGAAGTGCTTTCGTAATTCTGAAGTCAAGTTCAAAGATATGTTGGTGAGCATGTTACTGGTTCTCTAGTGATCTATAGACCACCTAAATTCATAGTGTCACAAAATTATCAACATGCAAATAATAGCATGAAAATTCTTTTGGAAAATAAAATCTATATATTGCTTAGAAATTTACAAACATGAAAAAAAATGACCAATTTTATGGATTGAAATTAAGTACCTCAGCCGAAAATTGTGTCATTCCTTGCCCCCATTGCTGATGTTGGAGAATGCATCTTGACTGCAACCTGAGTTCCATCTTCTAACTGGCCATGGAAGACTGGCTGTAAGGACCTGAATTCACCAATTCGAATCCACTGTGTTTTACCGCACTAGTCCCAGGATCAATGCTAGTGCACACAGCTTAACATCGGTAAGCATCACATTACACACAACCATAAGAATAATAAGACTTCATTTATTTAGTATAACTAGTGTATGATCTTATGATCACTTACATTATTCAGCCACATGGGCTAGACTGAAAGTAAACTTAGACAAATGCAGTGAAAAATAGAAAAGACGTAGATGTCCCATCAGCACACCACAGGCGACTGACAAGGCTTGGCCTAGTGACTCGTATCCACCTGGAAGTCCTCCTCCAACACAGGCGATGATTCCTCCACTGTTGTTTGTTGTTGATAGCAAGGGTGAGTACAACAGCACATACTCAACAAGTTGTGCACAGCTATATGCAAGGCTTATTCCAAAAAATGGCTAGGGTTTATTTGCAGTAAGCAGTATTTAAGAACACATACAATACATAGATTGAAAGGACAGTAAAACAAATAATAACATTAATAGATTCAATGATTCTCAAGTAAATCAAGTTTCCACCTAAGTCAAGTTCTATTATCCACATGGCATCCTGCCAACCCATTTAGTTGTCCAGTTTATTAAACTAACCCTTGACTGTAATTCCCGAGTTTTGCTCAATACCGTGAGCACGGTTATCCGAATAGGTTGTACACTCTGCAGAGGTTATGCACTTTACCCACACGATACAACCATGCACCACACAGGCGAATGATTATAACAAAGCCTTTACAATGCACCACCTTAACCCAATACTTCCCGCTGAGGTTTCAACACTGAAGGGTTACACCACCACAACAGGGCCCCCCTCTTGCGCCATGTGAGTTTCCTCCGTACACCCGGACTCAAACCACCACGATAGTACTTAAGCTAAGACATTGCAAATTAGTCAGCTAAGCTGCCCCATAACAGACATGTGGTTGCACGATTGACTCAGGTCAAAGGCTCGCAAGGTTAAGTCCTTAGGATTGATCAAAGCACGACTTGCACATACCCTCTGCCCATCGGGCCCACCCTGGCACACCTGCCCTTGCCACTTGCTTCAATCGAAGTGATTACTAACCCAGTTGATTACCAAGCACCACGTGCTATACACAAATCAACCTCGTTGTGTGACCTCCTCGCCACAACAACTCAATCTCATCGTGTGACCACACATGACACACAAATTCTTATCCTTGTTTCATATTCCATTAGTCAAGATTAATAATCAATGATTCATGAACATGTGATGACGTGGCATGGCTAAGCAATCAAATCCGATCTAACCATCCCATGTTGATTTCATATTTAACCAACTATAGTAACCAACCTAGGTTAACAAGTAAATCATGGCATACAATTGACAAGGTAGGGTGTAATTCAAAGGGTATGATACCTAAATCCCAATTTAAGTTGAAATCACTTTTACACATAAAATAACATGCAATATAGTAAAACAAAGTAGCAACTATCTAACTATGGGTGCAACATGATCAAAGCACAAATTGCCTTGTTTAAGCTCTTGGTCTTGATCTGGAGATTGTCCTTGAGTTTCCAATTCCTCTTCCGAAGCCTCGCACAATTCAACGTCTACGCGAATCGAGAAGAAATAGCAAATAAACACCAAAACTAGAGAACAAACAAACTCAAAAATTCAAACAAAAACCACCAATGGATATATCTCAATTTTACAAATTTTTAGAAATTTGAATCACCTCAATCGAAGTTCGTATGCAAAAGTTATAGCATTTAGAAGTTTGAAAATAAATTAAATTGAATTTTTAGATTTTAATAGAATTATTTTTCCTACTGGAAATTGGATTTATGATGTGGCCGCACCAGAACTCGACACGTGGACCAATCGGGTTCAGCCACGTATGCTCGGGTCCATGGACGCGATCCACGCCCGGCGTGGTCCACGGTGGACTCGGCTCACGACTTGCGCTATGACGTGGCAAGATCCGGATCGTTTAACCCCGATCGGACGGCCGTTACTTACCCAAGCGATGCACTATTGACCTAATCGACGTGGCTCAATCCCGACCGTTCATCGAAGATCGAATGGTCAAAGCTACCCGAGGCGCTTACTATTCCGGCGCGGGCGCAATCTGGCAAATCCGTTCTCGATCAAGCGGTTGGAAGCTTCCGACCTTGGCGATGGAGACACGGCTGCGAGGGCTTCACCGGACTTGAGGAAGACAACGTTCCCGCAGCGTTTCAACGTGCTCCAGTGACCACGAGTTGGCGGAATCGACGCGGCGCGACGAAGTGAACTCAGATCCGGTCTTGAATCGGCGGAAGAGAATATCGGCGACGGCGAAACGCGGCGGCAAACCTCTTCGGAATTCAGCGAGCTACGGCGGATGCTACGAGGCTCTACTGGCGGCGGCGCTAGGGCTAGAAGATGCGACGACTCGCGGGGAACCTCGGGGGTCAAGTTGGGTCCTTAAATACCCCGCCCACGACGCGTATCGACGGCGGACTCCGAGCCGATGGCGGCGGCGGCGGAATCCGAGTTCGAATCGAAGACGACGACCATCAGCCGCACGATTACAATCGGATGGACACGGAAGACTCCAAACATGGCTCATTCCTATCCACTTGCCTAATCCAACGGCCCGCATTGATTAGGTTTCCGAAATGGTATGATTTGATGAAGGCCGTGCGATGAAGATCCTACGGCTCTCATGCACTAGGGTTTTGTCGATCGGCGTGGCTTGATGAAGCCCGTTGGATCTTAATCCAACGGTGCGCGATGAAGCTTTTAGAAAACTGGCCGAATTTGCTTGTAATGGGCTTAACGGACGGAATTCGAGCGTCTGAGAATGGGCTTCGACTTTATTCTTTCTTCTTAATTTTCGAGGTTTTACCAATTAAAATAATTTGAGAAATTACTTTGATTTATTTGAAGCAATAAAAATATCAGAAAAATTCCAAGAAAAATCTCAAAAATACTTTGAGACATTCTGGACTTAAATAAAATATTTTTGCCAAAACTTTATTTTAAACTTTTCCATTTATAATTAATTCTTTACAAAAGGCAATATACTTTAATTTAAAATAATTCCAATAAATCTCAAAAAATCCAAATAAATCCAAAAAATTCACAAAAATTATAAAATGCAATAAAACACCATTAAATAATTAAAAACCAAAAATTTGGGATGTTACAAACCTCCCCCTTAACGGAATCTCGACCACGAGATTTAGGGCTGACTAGAGAATAGGTTTGGAAATTCGGCCTTTAGATCTTCTTCGCGCTGCCAGGTTGCTTCATTCTCTGAATGATTACTCCATTGAACTCTGCAAAAACGGATGGACTTATTTCTGGTCCTACGCTCCATAACGTCCAGAATCTTGATCGGCTGCTCCTTATAAGTCAGATCTTCCTGTAACTCGATTGCTTCTAACGGCGTTTGCTCTGTTGGCACTCTGAGGCATTTCTTAAGCTGTGACACATGGAACACATCATGGACACCTGCCAATGACTGTGGCAACTCCAACTGATAAGCAGCCTCTCCTCGGCGACTCAAAATCTTGAATGGCCCAACATACCTAGGTGCAAGCTTCCCTTTGACATGGAACCTTTTTACACCTTTAAGGGAAGTAACTCTAAGATACACGAAATCATCAGGTTCAAAACTCAAATCTCGATGGCGGTTGTCAACATAGCTCTTCTGCCTTGACTGTGCCGTTTTCAGCCTTTCTCTGATCATGGCAACTTGTTCCTCGGCCTCTCTGAGCATCTCAGGCCCAAACACTGATCGTTCCCCCGTCTCATTCCAATTCAACGTGGTACGGCAAGCTCGACCATATAAGGCTTCATATGGTGACATTTGCAAACTAGCCTGATAACTATTGTTGTAACTAAGCTTTGCATATGGCAAACATTTATCCCAAGATGTAATGTATGATATCGCACAGGCTCTCAACATATCTTCTAAAATCTGATTAACTCTCTCCGTCTGGTCATCTGTCTGCGGGTGATAAGCGGTGCTGAAATTCAAACGAGTTCCCATTGCTTCATGCAGTTTGTCCCAAAATCTTCAAGTAAACTGGGTACCTCGATCCGACACGATCTTCTTGGGCACACCATGCAAACACACAATCCTTGACATATATAACTCTGCCAATCGATCTCTTGAATAAGTTGTCTTCACTGGAATGAAGTGAGCAACTTTAGTCAACCGGTCAATGATGACCCATATTGAATAATAACCTCGCTGAGTCTTGGGCAACCCAGTGATAAAGTCCGTTCCAATTTCTTCCTATTTCCATTCTGAAATCTTTAATGGCTGCAAAAGTCCTACGGGTTTTTGGTGCATTGCTTTTACCCTTTGACACACATCACACAATGCAACATGTTCTGCTACTTCACGCTTCATACTTGGCCACCAAAATCTCTTTTTAAGGTCTTGATACATCTTGGCACTTCCTGGATGAATAGAATACTTGGAATCGTGTGCCTCCTCAAGAATCAAGTTCTTAAGCTCCTTCTCATTTGGCACACAAATTCGACCTTTGAACCACAGGGTTCCTTGTTCATCGACGGAGAAATCCTCTGCTAAACCTTCCTCCTTCTTGGACTTGATCTTGCTGATCTTCTCATCATTACTTTGCCTCTCTCTAATTTGATCCTCAAGGGTTGGCTTTACTTCCAAGGCAGTTACAAATCCTTGCGGCACAACTTCTAATTTCAACCTCTGAAATTCTTCACACAACTCCGGTTGATCACTTGCTGCCATCACATTTACACTGTGGCTTTTACGACTCAAGGCGTCAGCTACCACATTAGCTTTTCTAGGATGATAATGAATTCCAACATTATAATCCTTAATCAATTCCAGCCATCTCCTCTGCCTCATATTAAGATCTGACTGGGTGAATATGTACTTCAGACTCTTATGATCTGTATATATCTCACATATATTTCCGATGAGATAATGATGCCATATCTTTAAAGCATGCACTACGGCAGCTAATTCCAGATCATGCGTCGGATAATTCCCTTTATGCGGCCTCAACTGCCTTGACGCGTAGGCCACTACCTTGCTATTCTGCATCAATACACAACCAAGACCCTGCCTTGAGGCATCGCAATAAATGTCAAAGCTACACTGCACATCTAGCAATACTAACACCGGTGCATATGTTAACCGCTTCTTTAGCTCCTGAAAACTATTCTCGCACTCTGGCGTCCATGCAAACTTCTTCTCCTTTTTCAACAACTGCGTAAGAGGTCTAGCAATCGTCGAAAATCCTTCTATGAATCGACGGTAATATCCCGCCATTCTCAGAAAACTACGGATTTGAGTAACTGTCTTCGGCTGCTCCCAATGCAACACAGCTTCCACTTTACTTGGATCCACAATGACTCCTTTAGCGGTCATTACATGGCCAAGGAATTCCACCTTCTCCTTCCAAAAGTCACACTTACTGAATTTAGCATACAGCTGTTGTTCTCGCAACTTTTCTAGAACCAATCTCAGATGTTCTGCGTGCTCTTCTTCTGTCTTGGAATACACAAGGATATCGTCTATGAAGACAACCACAAATTTATCCAAATACTCCATGAACACCTTATTCATCATATTCATGAAATATGCAGGAGCATTGGTTAATCCAAAGGACATAACTGTAAACTCATAATGTCCATAGCGGGTAGAGAATGTAGTCTTCGGTATATCTTCCTCCCGAATCCTCAACTGATGATACCCGGATCGGAGATTTATCTTGGAGAAAACTCCTGCTCCTCTCAACTGGTCAAACAAACCATCAATCTTAGGTAAAGGATACTTATTCTTGATCGTCACTTCATTAAGTGCACGATAAGCAATGCACATCCTTAAACTTCCATCTTTCTTCCTGACGAACAACACTGGCGCTCCCCATGGAGAAGAACTTGGTCGAACGAACCCTTTCTCAAGCAATTCCTCAATCTGCTTCTTCATTTCGACTAACTCATCGGTTGGCATCCGATATGGCCTCTTTGCTATCGGTGCTGTTCCAGGTACTAACTCAATAACAAACTCAATATCTCGATCTGGCGGCATGCCTGGCAAATCTTCAGGAAATACTTTTGGATAATTTCTAACTACTGGCACATCTTCTAGATTAGCAACCTTCACACAATTGACCATTGTCGGGACCCGAATTTGCAAATCCGGACCCTCTGTGTATACCGCACTAGTCCAGGATCACGCTAGTGCACACAGGCTCAACATTAGTGAATATCACAATCATATACAACGTAAATAGATAAAAGACATAATATATTAAATATTACGGTTGTATGACCTTTTGGTCAACTTATTTAACAATGCCTCATAAGGTGAATAACAAATTGAGCTGCGGCGGAATGAAGGCGAGGTAACCCCTCGGTATACCACAGCAACCGACAAGGCTCGCACCCTAAACATTCATCTCTTCATGGTACTTCTTCTTCAGCACTGATGATTTTTGTAGGCAAGGGTGAGTACACCAACACGTACTCAATAAGTTGTGCACAGAATGCAAGTCTACATAACTATATGCAAGGCTTATTCCAAAGGAATGGCTAAATGATTCATTTGCAACTAAGCAGCATTTAAAAACAGATACAGAATATAGATTGAAAAGGACAGTAAAACAAATAACAGTACTAGATAGATTCAGCATTTCTCAAGTAAACCAAGTTTTCTCATCCTAAGTCAAGATTCAACTTTCCATGGCAACCTGCCATCCATTCCCAGTTTTCATTTTTCAAAAGTCTAAACTCTTGACTGTAATCCCCGAGCATTGCTCAATATCGTGAGCACGGCTATCCGAATAGATTGTGTACTCTACAGAGGTTATGCACTTTACCCACACGACATGATCATCTTTTGTTGCCACGCGATTAACACACTTCCTTTGGTGTGTCGGCGAAGAGATCACGACAAAGCCTTTACAATGCATCGTCTTAACCCAGTACTACCCGCTAAGGTTTCAACACTGAAGGGACATCCTGTCCCAGCAGGGCCCCCCTCTTGCGCCATCTGGGTTCATTCAAAGGTGAACCACACCACCACGATAGTACTAAAGCTAAGACATTGCAAATTAGTCAGCTAGGCTACCCCATAACAGACATGTGGTTGCACAATTGACTCAGGTCAAAGACTCGCAAGGTGTCCTTATGGTTTGATCAAAGCAAGACATACACATACCCTCTGCCCATCGGCCCACCCCGCATCCCGCCCTTGCCACTTGCTCCAACTAGACTGAAATTGGTAGGGCCTTAGTGGGCCAAAGACGACCCAAGAAAAAAAAATGGGTCAAGCACGAATCTACCGAAAAAAAATTGGGCGGTGGCACGGCCGAATACGGCTGGGCCTAAAACCTGCACGATGGGCCACCACGCACGGTTCGATCAGTATGGGCCGTGCTTTCGTGGCAAGACGTCCAAAGCTGGCCCGAGTCTGTAATTTGTATTTTTCAGGGTCTTTCTTTGCTCATATGAATTTATACTCTACATGAAAGTTGTAGATAATTTCGAGACGCATCTTTTTCCTGTAGACAACTTTTCCATTTGAGCAACGTATGAATTTATAAAAAAATATTTAGTGCGCTGTGTAGTTTCAGACCGACGCCACGTCTCTCGGTAATCTGTATTTTTCAGTGTCTTCCTTTGCTCATATGAATTTATATTCTACATAAAAGTTGTAGAGAATTTCGAGACACATCTTTTTCATGTAGACAACTTTTCCATTTGAGTAACGTATGAATTTATAAAAAATATTTAGTGCGCTGTATAGTTTCAGACCGACGCCACATCTCTCGGTAATCTGCATTTTTCAGGGTCTTCCTTTGCTCATATGAATTTATATTCTACATGAAAGTTGTAGATAATTTCGAGACACATCTTTTTCATGTAGACAACTTTTTCATTGGAACAACGTATGAATTTATAAAAAATATTTAGTGTGTTGTGTTCTCTGCGAGTTGTCGTGTTCGGGCCGGCCCGACAAAGAGTCTGGCGTGCCTTTGGGCCGTGCTGGCCTTGATTTTGCCGTCTGTGCTGGCCTGCCCGCACGCGAAGAAATGACCCGTGCTGGCCTGTTTCACTTAGGCCGGCACGACGGAACTCGGTGCATGCTTGCAAGACTACCAATTTCTAGGTCTAGCTCCAACCCAAAATCATAACCACCCCAGGTTGATTACCAAGCACCACGTACATCAACAAGTCAATATCGCTGCGTGACATCCATTGCCACCACAACTCAATCTCATCATGTGACCACATGACACACAAATTCGTAACATTGTTCCATATTCCATTAGTCAAGATTATTTATCAAAGATCCAAGTACATGTGATGACGTGGCATGGCTAAGCAATTCTAATTCGATCTAACCATCCATATTGATTTCATTATTAACCAACTATAGTGAACCAACCTAGGGTGACAAGTGAATCATGACACACAACTAGCAAGGTAGGGTATAATTCAAAGGGGTATGATAGCTAGTCCCAAATTTTGGTTGAAATCATTTATACACATAAAATAACATGTGATAAGGTAAGTCAAAATAGCATGCAATCTAATTCATGGGTGCAACATGATCAAAGCACAACTTGCCTTACTTAAGCTCCTGGTCTTGATCTGAATATAATTCCTGAGTTGTGAATTCTTCCTCCGAAACCTTGCTCAACTCAACGTCTATACGAATCGAGAAGAAATAGCAAATAAACACCAAGAACAAATAGCAAATGAACTCAAAAATTCAAATAAGATCCACCATTGGAAAGATCTCAATTTTACAAACTTTTTGGAATTCGAATCACCCAAATCGGAGTTCATATGCAAAAGTTATAACATTTAGAAGTTTTGAAAATAAACTAAACTCTGGAATTAGAAATTCTAAATTCTTCTGAATTATTTTTATAAAGAAACCCAGATTTTTCCTGCCTCAAATGTACGGATGCTACGTGGCAAAATATAGACTCTACGATCTTGATCCAATGGCGAAGACTTACCCGTGTGGTTTCCTATTCACTGCGCAACGCGGCTAAATCATGGTGCTCCGCTGAAGATCGGACGGCTGAGATTTCTCCCGGGCGACGGTGAAGATGCGACTGTGCCAACCCACCGGTCTTGAGGACGACGACACTTCGGACGGCGCTCCGGCGTGCTTTGGTGACCAAGAGACGGCGGCAAAACAATCGGCGCGAAGTTTCTGGCGACGTCGACTGTTCTTCGCGAAATCCCACGAACGCTGGCACGACTTCCTCAATCGCTTCTCGATTTCCTGCCGCTTGCTTCTATCTGGCGATGCTCGCGATCTTCACGATTTTTCCTCGGACGACGCGCTCGCTTCGATCGCTCGATTTTCTTTTCGCGCCGTTCCTCTTGGCATCGTCACAAGACGCTTAAATAGCGCCCACGCGTGCGTCCTACTCCCTGCCCGAGCCGGACTACAATTCCTAAACGGACTTGAGTTTCCTTGCCAAGCTGTCCTTCTTTCCCGCGCGCAGGGCCCAGTTGTCCTTCTTTCCCGCACGGATGGAAAGACTCGATGCATTGCCGAATTCGACGCCAATCGTATTTGTCTCGGCCACGTGCTGCTCCCGCCGGAAACGACTTCGCACGAGTTGACTCGGTCACGCCGTTGCTGCGGTCCTTCTCCCGCCCGAGTGGACTCCATGCTCTACCGATTTTGGCACCAACGCTGGAGGATTGAGTCGGCTACGTTCTGGAGGATTCGGAAGGAGTTCGCATGCAGCAACTCAATTACCAAAATCGCACCGGTCAGCAATCGGTTTCCTAATCCAATTCAATCCCAGAGAGAAAAGGAAATTTCCCAAAAATACCTCGAAACCTTCTGAACTTAAATAAAATATTTTTGGCAGACTTTATTTTAAATTTCCTTTTTATAAATATTTCTTAACAAAGACCATATACACTAATTCGAAATGATTTAAATAGATATCAGAAAATCTAATAAATTCCAGAAAATTCACAAAAATCATAAATTGCAAATACACAATATTTAATCTTTAAAATTTCAAAAATTGGGGTGTTACAACCATTAACTGTCCATCACGAACTGCGGTTGCATGCACTTCCACTTTCTTGCCACTAGGGCTTTCCAGGGTTACCATCCTTTGGCAACAATCCAAAACAGCCTTATGCTTGGATAGCCAATCCATTCCTAAGATAACATCCAAGGTTTGGGTATGTAACAAGATAAGATTTGCTAGGAACTCTATCCCATTTATAAGCAACTTAACTCCCAAACACCCAAGGCTAGATCGAAATTCAGATCCTAGGGCTTGGACTAAAAGCACACATTTAAGATTCTTAACAGCAAATCCATTCTTCATTGCAAAACTCCGAGAAACAAACGAATGCGAAGCTTCGGAATCAAATAAAACTGTAGCTGGTACTGAGTTAACCAAGAACTTACCCAGTACGACGTCCGATGCTTCCTGAGCTTCATCTACAGTGATGTGGTTGATCCTCCCATGCACCGTCGTCTGAGGCGACGCTCCTGACTGCACTGGCACTCGATTTCCTCCTGTCACCAGAGCTGTAGCTGGAGTGGTGCTCAAATTGAAGCGGACTGGAGTAACATTTCCCTTCTTCGGATATTTGTTGGCGAAATGTCCTGGCTCGTTGCAAGAGAAATATTTCTTGACAGCAGACTGCTGACTTCCGGCTGGTGCATTGCCTCCTGGTGCTGGCGTCTGGAAATTTTGACTAGCGGGGCGAGGTGATGGAGCTGATGCCCTGCTTGGCAACTGAGGTTGAATCCTGGCAAACTGTTGAGGTGTCATCCTTAGCCTAAACTGATTTGGCCGCCTTGCTTGACTAGCCATTCTGCACTTGCGGTCCTCCCCCAATTCCTTGCGCTTGTCCTCAAGGATCAAAGCCTTATTGACCAACTCCTGAAAATTAGGGAAGTTGTGGGTGATCAGTCCCACCTGCAATCCAGAGTTTAGCCCTTTCAGAAAACGGGACTGCCTGGCCTTATCTGTAGCCACATCTTCTGGTGCATATCATGCCAACTGAGTAAACTTGTTCAGGTACTCGGCCACTGACTGGCCTCCTTGCTTCAAAGCCCTAAACTCCTCCTTCTTAAGGTCCATCATCCCTTCTGGTACATGATATTGACGGAAGGCAGCTGAAAACTCTTCCCAGGTAATCTCCTGTGGGGCTTCATGTGCGGCGCAGTAGTTCTCCCACCATTCTGCGGCAATTCCTTCCAACTGGTGCGAAGCGTACAGCACCTTCTCATTGCCCTCACACTGCGTAATATGCAGTTTCCTCTCAATGGTCTTCAACCAATCATCGGCCTCTAAAGGATTAGCATTGCCTGAGAATGTTGGTGGGCGGGTTCTCATGAAGTCTGACAGCTTAGAATGAGAACGCGGCCCATTATTGCCTTGTTGCACATTGTTGTGGCCTGCAGCTTGATTAGTCATATTCTGCATTTGCTGCATCATGTTTTGCATAAGCTGAGTCTGTGCTGCTAAGAAAGCTCCCAAGTTCTACATGTCCACTGGCGGTGCTGGCTGCGGTGGCGTTCCATCATTGGGATTATCACTCCGACGAAGGCCACTTCCTGACGCTCCATTGTTACCACGAGTGTTCACCATCTGCTAAGTTCTTTTTGGGTTAGGTAAGGTAGAAATAGCATAGATGAGATGCAAGAATTTCTAAAGCAGGGAAATTAGGTTAAACCCAAACTTTATTATCTTTATTAATTATACTTGGTATGGTTGCTTACAAAAGCCTAAGGGCTATGCAACACATACTGCACACTCAGCAAATATTAAGATCCAAACTAAACACGCAACCTTAACGTCTATTACAATTGGTAAGACTACCTTATTGACGCGATTCGACACTTGAGTCTCAACTGCTAAATCTAACATTCACTACTCAAGATCCGACTCGGGTTCTGATTCTTCAGGGTCGGGGTCGTGCAGCTCCAACTCTTGTTCTGGCTCCGGCCCATACAACGCATCCTCCAACTCACGGACCTTCTGAATAGATTGAGCTAGGACCTCCTGTAGCTGAGTCTTCACCTCCCTAGCTTCGTCGCGGGTTCTCTGCAGCTCTTGAACCATTTCGTCGATGGCATCCCCCTGAGCAATGACATATCTTGCCAGATGAGTGATCGTGGCATCCTTCTCCACTATCGGCTCTCGGTCATGGCGATTATCTTAGCGTGGATGATGAAGGAACACGGTGCCTTCCAACTCCCTGGAATAGGTACGGGCAATTTGCCTCATCACCAGACGCGCTGCCTCCTGGATCCCGGCTTCAGACATAGACTTCCTGACGGTGATGCGGATGGATCGACTTGCTCTTGTTCTCTCCCGGGCGTAGATCATAATCTGAACTTTCCAGCCGATGTCAAGTCCAGCTCGTACTATGGTAGCTCCCCGGTAGATGGGTCTGTCAAAACCTCCAAGCAACCGCATCATACGCCATAACTCAACGGCGTAACCTCCCTCAAGATCCCCGTACTCTTGGATCATCCTCATCTATTCAAAAGAGAAGTAGATAAGTCCTCGACTCTCAAAGCGGCCACTTAGAAAAATTTGAGGAAAATTTTCAGCAAAGGTAAGGAGCAGAGAATAAGATGAGTAAAGAGCGTTATCTTAATCCAATTTAGGTTTTTCCAATAGAAAATTGTTTTGGACTCCCTAAGATACCACCATGCTAACTAGGGCCAAGTCCTACAATCAGTATGCTTTGATACCACCACTGTAAGGACCCGAATTCACCAATTTGAATCCACTGTATTTTACTGCACTAGTCCCAGGATCAATGCTAGTGCACACAGCTTAACATCGGTAAGCATCACATCATACACAACGATAAGAATAATAAGACTTCATTTATTTAATATAACTAGTGTACGATCTTATGATCACTTACATTATTCAGCCACATGGGCTAGACTGAAAGTAAACTTAGACAAATGCAGCGGAAAATAGCAAAAGATGTAGATGTCCCATCAGCACACCACAGGCGACTGACAAGGCTTGGCCTAGTGACTCGTATCCACTTGAAAGTCCTCCTCCAACACGGGCGATGATTCCTCCACTGTTGTTTGTTGTTAATGGCAAGGGTGAGTACAAAAGCACTCAACAAGTTGTGCACAGAATGCATTTCTACCATAGCTATATGCAAGGCTTATTCCAAAGAATGGCTAGGGTTTATTTGCAGTAAGCAGCATTTAAGAACACATACAATACATAGAGTGAAAAGACAGTAAAACAAATAGTAACATTAATAGATTCAATGATTCTCAAGTAAATCAAGTTTCCACCTAAGTCAAGTTCTATTATCCACATAGCATCCTGCCAACCCATTCAGTTGTTCAGTTTATTAAACTAACCCTTGATTGTAATTCCCGAGTTTTGCTCAATACCGTGAGCACGGCTATCCGAATAGGTTGTACACTCTGCAGAGGTTATGCACTTTACCCACACGATACAACCATGCACCACACAGGCGAATGATTATAACAAAGCCTTTACAATGCACCACCTTAACCCAGTACTACCCGCTGAGGTTTCAACACTGAAGGGTTACACCACCACAACAGGGCCCCCCTCTTGCGCCATGTGAGTTTCCTCCGTACACCCGGACTCACACCACCACGATAGTACTTAAGCTAAGACATTGCAAATTAGTCAGCTAGGCTTCCCCATAACAGACATGTGGTTGCACGATTGACTCAGGTCAAAGGCTCGCAAGGTTAAGTCCTTAGGATTGATCAAAGCAAGACTTGCACATACCCTTTGCCCATCGGGCCCACCTCGCACACCGCCCTTGCCACTTGCTTCAATCAAGTGATTACTAACCCAGCTTGATTACCAAGCACCACGCATATACACAAATCAACCTCGCTGTGTGACCTCTCGCCACAACAACTCAATCTCATCGTGTGACCACACATGACACACAAATTCATATCCTTGTTTCATATTCCATTAGTCAAGATTAATAATCAATGATTCATGAACATGTGATGACGTGGCATGGCTAAGCAATCTAATCCGATCTAACCATCCCATGTTGATTTCATATTTAACCAACTATAGTAACCAACCTTGGGTAACAAGTGAATCATGGCATACAATTGACAAGGTAGGGTGTAATTAAAAGGGTATGATACCTAAATCCCAATTTAAGTTGAAATCACTTTTACACAGAAAATAACATGCAAAATAGTAAAACAAAGTAGCAACTATCTAACTATGGGTGCAACATGATCAAAGCACAACTTGCCTTGGTTAAGCTCTTGGTCTTGATCTGGAGATTGTCCTTGAGTTGCCAATTCCTCTTCCGAAGCCTCGCACAATTCAACGTCTACACGAATCGAGAAGAAATAGCAAATAAAAACCAAAACCAGAGAACAAACAAACTCAAAAATTCAAACAAAAACCATCAATAGATAGATCTCAATTTTATAAATTTTTAGAAATTTGAATCACCTCAATCGGAGTTCAGATGCAAAAGTTATAGCATTTAGAAGTTTGGAAATAAATTAAATTGAATTTTAGATTTTAATAGAATTATTTTTCCCATCGAAATTGGATTTATGACGTGGCGCACCAGAACTCGACACGCGGACCAATCGGGTTCAGCCACGATGCTCGGGTCCATGGACGCGATCCACGCCTGGCGTGGTCCACGGTGGACTCGGCCCACGGCTTGCGCTATGACGTGGCAAGATCCGGATTGTTTAACCCCGATCGGACGGCCGTTACTTACCCAAGCGATGCACTGTTGACCTAATCGACGTGGCTCAATCCCGACCATTCATGCAAGATCGAATGGTCAAAGCTTACCCGAGGCGCTTACTATTCCCGAAGTGGCGTGGCGCAATCCTGGCAGTCCGCTGCTGATCCGACGGTTGGAAGCTTCCGACCTTGGCGATGGAGACACGGCGGCGAGGGCTTCACCGGACTTGAGGAAGACGACGTTCCCGCAACGTTTCGACGTGCTCCGGTGACCACGAGTTGGCGGAATCGACGCGACGCGACGAAGTGAACTCGGATCCGGTCTTGAATCAGCGGAAGAGAATCTCGGCGACGGCGAAACGCGGTGGCAAACCTCTTCGGACTTCGGCGAGCTACGGCGGACGCTACGAGGCTCTACTGGCGGCGACGCTAGGGCTAGAAGATGCGGCGACTCGCGGGGAACCTCGGGGGTCAAGTTGGGTCCTTAATACCCGCTTGCACGACGCCGATGGATCGGCGGACTCGAGTCGACGCATGCGCGCGGAATCCGAGTTCGAATCGAAGACGACGACCATCAGCCGCACGATTACTATCGGACGGACACGGAAGACTCCAGATACGGCTCAATCCTATCCACTTGCCTAATCCGACGGCCCGCATTGATTAGGTTTCTGAAACGGTATGATTTGATGAAGGCCGTGCGATGAAGATCCTACGGCTCTCATGCACTAGGGTTTTGCCGATCGGCGCGGCTTGATGAAGCCCGTTGGTTCTTAATCCAACCACGATTATTGCTTCTAGAAATGGTCGAGCTAGCTGCGTGGTCATTTAACGGATGGAATTCGAAAGACAAGAATGGGCTTCGACTCATTCATCGTTCTAGCTTAATTTTCAAGGTTTTACCAATTAAAATAATTTAAGAAATTACTTTGATTTATTTGAAGCAATAAAAATATCAGAAAAATTCCAAGAAAAATCTCAAAAATACTTTGAGACATTCTGGACTTAAATAAAATATTTTTGGCAAAACTTTATTTTAAACTTTTCTATTTATAATTAATTCTTGACACAAGGCAATATACTTTAATTTAAAATAATTCCAGTAAATCTCAGAAAATCCAAATAAATCAAAAAAATTCACAAAAATTATAAAATGCAATAAAACACCATTAAATAATTAAAAACATAAAATTTGGGATGTTACACAGGCCCGAACCCACCTTCACCAATGCACGCCGAGAAATTATTTGTTATTGCCACCAACTCCTTATATGTGAATTCACTATTGTCAAATATGTGCATGCGACTTTACAGCCTTCTCGATTTCTAGAATCGAACGCTCACAAGATCCAAGCAAAGACATTTGGAGTCAGACTTTGACAAATCATATGTTCCATCAATGAAAGATATTACAAAATATGCCTTATCTCATTATAGAGTCTATGTATGTGCCATTAATGTAAGAATTAACAAAAGACATACCTTTTTTTCTCAGAGAAATATAACACCAAAGAAAGTAGATACTAGAAGTACCACCATCACCACGGGACCACTATGGAAATAACTAGGACAAGCGTGTTTTTCTTGTTTGGTGATTTTCCATTACATGGATCTCCATTCTTGGTGTCATACCTAAAACATGAAAAATATTGCTGCAACTAAATTGGAAAAATGACATTTGGGGTATTTGGTTTGAGGGATGACCCCATTCTAGGATGGGTTGATCCATCATGGGATGATTCATTGAATTTGGTGGGATGACCCAATCTCTCATTTTGCACTAGCTTAGTGCTTATGAAGGATGACATGGTGATGGATCAACCAGCTCCATTCCTTAAACCAAACAAGTGGGTTAGATTGGACCTAGGATTGGATGGTCCATTCACTATCTTATTCCTCAAACCAAACACATCATATATGGATGCTCCAAGGTTGTTTTATACAAAATTAGATTCCAAAACAATCAAACTCAGAACATAAGTCATTGTTCATATATCATCCAAAATCCCTAGATGTTGCACTTGGCAAAAAATTAACAGATAACTAGAGAAGTGCCGTTATGTTCCTATTTTTAAGTCTAGTGCTATCATGTTCTTATACTTCAGTGCATCGAACTTTTCGTAAGTCATTATCAGGGAGTCCATTTCTATATTGTAATAGCAGCTATGGAGCAATATTAGAGAACAAATGGAAATCCAAACCTCAAAGTAAGTGAGCGTTTTGTACATAAAGCATCGTGAATACTATCAACATGATTCCCATATAAATCAGAATAAATAATGTAAAATCATTCCAATTAATTTGGATGATTTCTTGGTTTATAAACCGAAAGAGGATAGGACTTACGTAACAAGGAGGGATGACAGTTTATTAAAGTGTCGTGCCTGCTCCATTTAAATCAGAGGATCGGATGGCGCCAATCAAAGGGGGTGAATGATTGCACTAAGCTAAAATCTTATTCTTAAACTTTTGAAACACCCCAATTCAAACTCAAATTGCTTGAAGACCGGTTCACGAAGTTGGGAGACCGGTTTAGAAGTCAGGCGACAAGAGAGCACTTGGGCGACCAAGAGAGCACTTGGGCACCAAGAGAACACTTGGGCGATCAGCTTGGGTACCTGGCCACCAAGATGGGACACTGGGCAGCAGTGTAGGACACTTGGGCGACTTGAAAAGCACTTGGGCGAGCAGGTTGGGCACTTGGGCGACCAGTAGGACACTTGGGCGAGCAGGTAGGGTACTTGGGCAACCAGAAAAGCACTCGGGCGAGCGGGCGAGCAGGTCGGGCGACCACGTTATCAATCGGGCGACTAGTTTAAAAAAACTAAAATTCCTAGAGATCCAACCGTTGGATTGACATAAAATTTTAACTGTAGAAAGTAGACTCAATTCCACAGCTAACATAAAAAGAATCAGGTCAATCGGATCTATGGATCTAAAGTTATATCCTTTGCAAGATGACTGTATCCGAGCGACCACGCGAATAGTCGGGCGAGCAGGACATCAATCTGGGCGACCACAAATTACAAAAGATCTAACCACTGGATTGATGTGAAATTTTAACTATAGAAACTAGATTCAATTACAAATCAATCCCAATAAGAATCAATCTGATCAGATCTACGGATCAAAAGATATTACGTTTGCAAAGAACCGAACTCCGTGATGAACTTCGTGGATCGCCGCGATGAACAAAACTTCAAGCGATTGATCAACTATGTCGGCCAAGAGCAAATCACAACCGCAAGAAGAAGCTCTCTCGAAGATTGATTTTATTTCATTGTCTAAAGTACTCCAACACAAGAGTACAAACCTCAAACTGAACGCCGCTTCTCCAGAAATAAACAGGGACACCTCCCCTATTTATACAGAGCAAACTCACAGAGATTGACTACAACCCACTTCCAACAAGGAAAGAGTTCAGATCTATCTCAACTTGGCCCAACATGGCCAAAACCAAAACCTTGTACGCATGAACAGCCCCTGCTGCAAGATACGTGACTAACCAAAGAACCTTGCACGCATGAACAATTTCCACCGCCACAAGATACGTGACTAACCAGCCTTCATGTGCATGTTCTCTAGCCCGAACGTCTCGCATGACATCCTTGACCACCAGGACCTCGATTCCAACCTGAACCTAGTCCTGAACCTCAGTTCCTCCATGAACCTAGTTTCGGTCCCGTCATCGACCACGTTCGCCCTCGAGCAACACCTGCACATGAATAAACACACAAACCGTGCACGAGCACAAGTCCACGACTTGACTCAAGGTCAATCCATGCAACCACTCACACAAGTGCATTGCATCAAGCAGAATCCATCATGCTATCACCAGCATAATAATCATCTCAACATGGCACATGCACAAGCACCACACATGCTATAATCAAAGTCACTTTATAATGCCAATTTCACCATTCAACCAATTGTTCATCACATGATCTCACAATCTCCCCCTTGATGAAAACATTAGCAACACCATTTGGACCTGAACATTGGCATTAACCTCACAAGAAAATATTTTAAGAAATTTCATTTTAAAACACAAAGCAAAGTGATCAAGAAGCAAAGTGAAAAATCTCCCCCTAAAAGGAAACCAAATTGTGTGTGAACTCCAAAATTTCTCCCTTTTGACAATAAAACATTTTATTTTTCCCCCTGAATGTAAGCTTTTTCTCCCCTTGACAATGATTTCAAAGAAGGAAAAACAAATGAGTGCCAAGACAAGATCCAATGAGCTTCCTTGATCATATAACCTTATAGATCACATAATAAGCATAATACATGAACTTAATATTATTTAACAAGTTAGGGAGTGACATGCATCTCAACCTCAATTTAATCAACTATAGCCAAGTAGTAAGCAAAATCTTGACAGAAAACACTAGGACAAAAAATGAAGCAACTAACAACTCAGGGCACGCAAGTAGTTTCAACTCCAGTCTAGTAGACCAAATTAATCTTGATAACAGAAATCGCATGTGGCATGCTTGAAGCATACTTCTTTTATTTTCAATGAATGGCATGCTTGAAGCATACATCTTATCTTTTAGGGAATGGCATGCTTGTATGTAACGTCCCGAAATTTGGCCCAATATTAATTTTTGGAGTTATTTAAAATTTTTGTGAATTAATCAACCTTTATTTGCATTTAATTGAATTTATCTGAATTTTTGGGATTTATTTGGATTTAATCAAAATTTAATTGGATTATTCCTTTCTTGAATAATTAAATATCAGAAAAAGTATTTATCAAAAATAAATGAAAATATTTTATTTAGGCTCAAAATGCTCTGAAATATTTTATAGAATTTTTCTAGAATTTTTCGAGTATTTTTAGAGCTCTAAATAAATACTTTGATTTACTAGAATTATTTTTATTGGTAAAACCAGGAAAATAGCCTTGCTACAGTGTCGGGCCGAGCCCAACACTGTGCTGCGCCAGGAAACCCTAACGCCGTCCATCGTAGACCGTCGGATCTTGATCGAACGGATGCGCCCGAATACCGTTTCGTCGAACCGATTTTAATCGCCACCGCTTCGGATCGCGATCAAACGGTGCGACGTGACCAAGGCCTCGGAGAGAGCATCGCCAAGATCACCGCCCGCGTTGCATACCGTGGATCATGTCGAGATTTTGCGCGATTCCAAGACTCGCCGAAAGCGGTGATATACCCGCTGTATGTGTGACTTCTTCCGCCATTTTGCCTCTTCTCCCACGCTCTGCCGCCCACCGAGACCTCGATCGAGCTCGCCAGAGTAGCTACTCTCCTCCTTTTTTTCAGATTTCACCGCCGCCGCTTCCCGCCGCTTTGGGACCTTTCATCGAAGTTCGTGTGGTCTCGCCGCCTCAATCGACCACTTCTTCACGCCGGAGAAGCCTCGAAGCACCTCAAGCCGCATTGTGTTCCCCGAGTCCGGCGACAAGCGCCGTCGCCTCTTCTTCGGAGCTTCACAACCCACCGCCGCCATCGGATTCTCATCGGACGGGCGAGGTAACGCCACGTCTCCCCCGTAGAGTTAAGTTGAAAATGCACCGGTAGATCTCGGCCGTTGGATGGTAATCGTGCGGCTCTGGTGTGTCCACGTAGGCGCGAGAATAGGAAATCGCCGCACTTCGCACCGCTGGATCTCGCATCCGATCGCGGCCGGTGCGTCTGCCAGAGCCGCAACCGCAGCGTTTGATGAAGGCCGTTAGATCTCGAATATGCGGTCAAGGTTAAGCCACGTAGGCTTGGTAGCGGCAACGCTTCGTAATCTAACCGACCGCTGATTTGAATCCAACAAAGGAAAGATTTGTGTCGCGTGGACCGCTGTGTTTGTGCCGCGGTCGCCTTCCGTTGGTCGATTACAGCATCAGGTATGGGGCCCACTGCCGCTGGGATGACCACTCGTGAAGTGGGGCCGACAAGATGACGTCATCCGGACCCATTTGTCAGTGGCCGAGCCGATGTGGCAGTCTCTGGTGCCGACGCGTGTCACCGAGAGTATTTAACCGAATTTTCAGTAGAAAAATAAATCACTTAATTCGGTTTTTCTTTATTTGAATTTCAGAAAACTTGCAAATGCTATAACTTTTGCATTTTAACTCAGATTTGGGTGATTCTAGTGCCCAAAAATTTGTAAAATCGTAAAATATTTAATGGTGATTTTTATTTTATTTTTAGTGATAATCTTGCTATCTGTATCGTGTATTTATTGTGTGTTTGCTTGATACGAGTAGACTCCGAGTTGCCGGAAGTCGCAGAGAGAGAATTCGAAGACCCGTCGCAGATCTCAGACCAGGACCAAGTGCTTTTCGAAGGAAAGTCATGCTTTGACCATATTGCCCCTAGATTTTGAAATGTATTTTGATTCAATTTATACATGCTATGATAGTTAAAAATGAAATTGTTTATGTTGGGAAGGGTAGCTAAAAATACCATTTTGATTATGCCACCTAGTTAATGTCATTGTACGCCCTGAACACCTTGTCACCCTAGAATGTTAAATTATGTTGGTTGCTATATTAATGCCAACACGGGAGGCTAGACCGTGATTAGTCGCTTAGCCTGCTTGTAAGCGTCGAATGTCTTTCAATTAGCAAATCAATACTGACTAAACAATTATGGAACGCATTTTGGAGTAATGCGATAATGTCATGAAATGGAATTGAGGGTAGCGACTTGTGTGGTCCTACTCGTGCAATGAAGTGGGCATTGGCATGTGTTGCATAAATGCAAACCCGGGGTGGGAAATGTTCTGGACCAGGGCAAGTGGCGAGAAGGCTTCGTGCCGGGTGGGCCTGTGTGGCATCGGGATGTATGAAAGATTGTGAAGGCTGTGTGCCGAGAAATGTAAAACGGATGTCTTGCCCGGGACAGTTAAGGACTTCACCTTGCGAGCCTTTGATCTGAGTTTTTCGTACAACCACTTGTCCGGAATGGGACGGACCTAGTTCAATAGGTTCTAATATCTTTCCTTTGATACCTCGGGGCGACAGTTACACAAGAGTGTAACCGTATGGGGGAGCGTACCTGTGCTACGGCTTGGTACCCATCCAACTACATTTGCCTGTTCTAAACTTTGGCTCTGTGTGAGGGAAGTGTTAGGAAGGCAATACTGGAGAGGATCACTGGCTAAGTATTAGTCTCTGAAAGACTTTGTTGCAATCAATCACCTGTGTGGTGAGCGACTATATCCTGTGGGTAAAGTGTACAGCCTCTACAGAGTGTGTGTGTTAAATCTATTCGAATAGCCGCGTCCGCGGTATTGGACAATGCTCGGGGATTACAGTCAAGGGTTAGATTTTCAAAATCAAAACGTGGAATGGGTGGCTGTGTGCCAAAAGCTGATGAATCAAACTAGGGCTGTGTGCCAAACTCTTGGAAAAGAATTGAGAAATTAATTATTAATAATATTGGTTTTACCGCTTTTAACCTAATAGGACTACCTGTTAAAAAGAAATGATGCTTTATGCAAAATAACCAATTAAGCCTTTCCTTTGGAATAAGCCATGCATGTAGTAATAGAACTGCATTTGTGCATGACTTGTTGAGTATGTGATATACTCACCCTTGCATCGACAAAAACCTCAGAAGAAGAAGCTGTGCCAGCTTGGGAGGAGGAGTTCATCGAAGGCCAGGAGAATTAGGGATTAAGCCTAGTCAGTTGCCTGTGGCAATATGAAGGGTTCATTGCTTTACTTTTGCTTCCGCCGTTAAACTTGTGCTACTCTGTTATTTATCGTCCTGCGTGGCGAATTAATGTAAGGTGACCATAAGGCCGTGTAACTCGTTACTATTCATGATTGAAGTACTTTACTATTAATTCCGCTGTGTATGATTGTGGTACTTCAACCTATTATTCCTGTGTGTACTAGCGTGATCCTGGACTAGTACAGAATACACAAAGGGTCCGGATTTGCAGATTCGGGGCCCGACAGGGTTGGTATCAGAGCCATACTAACTGTAGGACATAACCCTAGTTAGACTGGCCGTCTTAGAGGAATACAAATTAATTTCTAAAGAATAAAATTTGGGCAAGAATAATCAATGAAATCTCGACTCATCTCTTCTTCCTTACTTCATACCTATGCTGTATTTTGCTGCTACTTTTGTATTCTTTTAAAATTTTAGTACTGACGCGTTGCTTTGGCAGATGCGGATGGTTCACTCTTTCGGCGAGCGTCACGGTGGCTACGCAGCGGAGCTTTGGTGGATGCTCCAAGTGCTGGGAGGCTTCGACCGCCCTCTCTACCGGTCCCGCACCTAGATAGTCAACGGGATCAGCCGCAGATGGGAGACGACCCTCACCTTGTACGCACGTGCTAGTCGTCCACTTCACCTCGCGGTGAAGCGAGCCAGCTACGAGGCGGGCATACAGGAGTGCGCCCAGGTAGCGCTGCGTCGGGTTAGCAGGGACTACGGCTACGAGCTGTGGGACACTGCTTTCCGTGTGCACCCACACGCGGGAGGACCCCTTCAGGCGTGCTTGGAGCTGAAGGACAACGCCGTTGCAGCACTGGGCCGCTTTGTCATGCTCAGAGGAGGTCATGGACGCTACAACCGCAGAGCTGCAGGCAGTGTACCGCGTCTTGGAGGAGACCGAGGTAGCCCTGCGAGAGACCAGAGAGCACGCCGTTCAGAGGATCACCGAGCTGGAGGAGGCTCTCTACGGTCACGGGGAGCCGGAGGCCGTCATGGAGCTCGACGACGAGGATGAGGAGGAGCAGGAGCTGCTCGCACCGAGACCAAGGCGGTGGTGCCCCCAAGAGCACCAAAGTGGGAGGGCATGGGGATCGCTTGTCTCGATGCCAGCTCACACCCAACAGGTACATGATCGGCGAGCCGCAGCCAGGTTGGCTTGAGGAGTGAGCTCTTTCAGAGTCGTAGTGGTCAACTTTTGCGTTGAGACTCACCTGTGTTGAGTCGTGTCTTTAATTTGGAACATTAGATGTGCGTGTTGTATTAAACAATTTGATGTGATGTTTGTGACTGTTATGGTTGCATAGTCCCTAGACTATGTAAGAAACCATACCTATCTATTATCTATGCTTTAATGTTTAAGGGTTTTAAGTTACACCTGTTTCCTCGTATAAGTTCCTATACTTGCCTATTCTTTTTTCCTTATCTCTAAACCACCGGCAATCAGCAGATGGTGAACACTCAGAACAACGGAGCCGAGGCAAGTGGTTCACGCCCAGAGGCAACGAATAAAGACACCAAAGACCAGCAAAGACCGCCATTGACATGCAGAATCTAGGAGCATTTTCAAAGATGCACTAATTAATGCAGACTATGATGGCAACTGCAACAAATCAACACTCAGCATTGCCAACAACCAAGCTAATAACAATGGGCTGCGTCCCTACTCAAGATTGTTCGAATTTATGAGGACACGTCCACCTACTTTTTCAGGCAACGCTAGTCCACTAGAGGCAGACAACTGGTTGAGAACCATCGAAAGGAAATTGCATATAACACAGTGTGATGGAAATGAGAGGGTGCTTCCTCTCACCAGCTTGAGGGAACCGCCGCTGAATGGTGGGAGAACTACTGCACGTCGCAGGAGAACCCGTAGGAGATTACTTGGGAAGAATTCACCATAGCCTTTCGTCAATATCATGTACCAGAGGGTATCATGGAGTTGAAAAAAGAGGAATTCAGAGCGCTAAAGTAAGGGGGCCAGACAGTGGCTGATTATCTGAATAAATTCACTCAACTAGTACGCTACGCACCAGAAGACGTAGCGACCGATAAGGCTAGGCAGTCCCGTTTCATGAAGGGACTTAACACTGGTCTACAGGTGGGATTGATTACCCACACCTTTCCGGATTTTCATAGGTGCAGTCATTTTTCCATGTTGACAGGGAGAACAAGTCAAATTACTTGTTTTGTCATGCTTTAATTCAGGCAAACCTCTGAGCAAATTTGATTTACTAATGCATGAAAGGTGATCAAAACCAATATGACCAAGTCTACGATGCCAAAAAGTTAGATCTGTTGAAACATGAGATACAAGACATGTCATTTCAGATGTTGGACACGAAAAATCACCTTTAAACAAGCGACCAATGTGAGTGATGTTGCATACTAGATTTTCAGAAACATCTAATATACGACAAGAATTTTTCTGAAATCTTACCTCAAGATCTTCATCAAGCAACTGAGAAACTGAGAGCAAATTATATTTGAACTTGCTTACCAAAGATACATCCTTGAGAATGAAGTTTTCATTGACTCGCACAATTCCTCTTCCAAGAATTCTTCCCTTTGAATTGTCGCCAAAAGTGATGATCTCATCACCAAAACTTTGTGTGAGGGAGGAGAACCATTTTGAATCACCAATATATGTCTTGAACATCCGTAATCTATGAACCATATGTTCTCCTTCCTCTCTTTCACGCTTCTACACAAAAGAGAATGTCGATGTCTCAAGATCAAGTTAGATAAAAGACATTTAGGAATCCAAAGACCGAGACACACGATGAGTAGGCACAAAGACGAGTATACTTGTATACAAAATCAGTTTTGCTCTTTCTCGTGTTTCTTGCAACAAAAGGTGTTCGTGATCACCTTAGGCACATAATGAGGAGTAAAGCGTGCTTGTGCGAAATTAGACCTAACCTTAGCTTTTTCTTATCGTTGTTTGGCTAGCCTAAAGCAAAAATCTACTAGATGTCCATCTCTACCACAATGAGTGCAAGTGTACTTAATGTATCGTTTAACTTTAGAAGTAGAAGCAACATTTGCATTCATCACAAAGAGAAAATAAAATTCCAGCAGATTTAAAGACAGTTTTCTTAGGCTCATTTGCAATTTCAAACTTTCCACTTTCAAGAACTTTGACAATAGTGGGAACATGTGTTTTATGATGAGCATAAGAATCAAAACCTAAACCTTTGTTATGAGTGCTGACTTTTGATTGATCCAAAATCATGTTTAGGTTTTTTCTTTCCTTTAGTGAAACATTCTAACGATTTTTCCAAGTAATCAACCTTTCTAGACAGAGTTAAACAATTGTTACAGGAACGCCCACTATTCCTTTCTCGCTTTGATAATTTGAGCAGAAAGAACTTCATGAGTGGGCAAGGCATCTCATCATTTGAGAAACTCTAGCATTTGCATCATGCAACTTCAATTCCAAAGATGGAGCATTTTGAACAAGAAGTTCAATCATGCAGATCAATGGTTGAACACTAGCATTTTTCATTTGTTTCTCATTTTCCTATCTTGCTTTTAACGGAGAAGCATGTTCTTTCCTAAGTGAAACAAGCTCATTGTGAATTAAGTCACATGACTTATAGGCATCATCATCAGGAATCAAAGATCTAAGCCTTGCAATTTCAGAATTAGAACTATCAATTTCTAGATCTTTTTCTTTAAGAGCCTTCTTAGATTTTTTAAGTTCAGAAGCTACTTTAACCATAGCATATTCAAGTTCATCATAAGAAGGTCCTACCTCATCAAAATTAGAATCACTGTCACTATCCCTTTTAGCCATAAAGCACATGCCAGTGAAGTCATCATCAGTATCTCCCTTCTTGTCCCGTGGCTCATTGTCACTCTCAAAGTCCACATCACTAAGATCACACTCTCCAAGACAGCCTAAGACTTTCTTAGCGACTTTTCAAAATTGGAACGCCTAGGAGTAGTACGCCTTGAGCTACGCTAGGTCGGGTTCCTTTCTTCCTTCTTTTTCAACTTGGAAAAATTTGCTTTGATATGCTCGAAGACCACACTCAAAGCAGTTGAAAGGTCCTGAAGTAGTGCCCCCACGCCTCCTCATCCTCACATTGTTGAGTGCTTTGACGTAGCGTGAAGAAATGAGCACAAGATCTTCTTCAGGAGCATCTCAAACTGCTCATTTGAAAAGAAGCTAATGCGCATAAGGAGATGTAAGATGGTAATCCGTAAGACGGTCAAGTTAGCAACAAGTGCATGTGTAGAGGTTTTATCACTCTAGGTGATAAAGAATCCATCTCATAAGTTTTCAACCTAGAATACAGATCATCCATGGTCAACGATTCAAATCAATAGTTTGATTGATTGCAGAATAACCATGCGCCATTCAGAGTCGAGATCTCAAAATGTTACTAGCATTCTCTCTCATGGATTGTTAACTCCAACACCACGCAAATTGCACAAAATTTTCTCAAATCGAGAGTAAAGATCATCAATTGATTCACCGGTCTCATAACAAAATTAGAAAAGTCCTTTTGGTAAATATTTTTAAGACTTTCTTAATCTTAGTTGAACCTTCATGATAGTCACATAATGTCTTCCAAACCTAATGTGCGAACGTAAATGTGAAACTCGATCAAATTCTTTTTCAGAGATTCCTTGAAAAATCAAGTTTTTAGCTTTAGCATTTAAATCAACGCTCACTTTATTATCATTAGTGACTATATCAGAACATCATATGAGAGACTTTGCACCAAACATCATTACCTTGAGCTTCAATATAGGATTGCATGCATTTTCTAGTAAGAAAAATTTGAATCATTAAGCATAGGAGGACGATTAACATACTTATCTGACGCCATACCACAACCTCGCTCTGATACCACTTGTAGGATCGGATGGCGTCAATCAAAGGGGGGTGAATGATTGCGCGGAGGCTAAAATCTTATTCTTAAACTTTTTGAAACACCCCAATTCAAACTCAAATTGCTTAAAGACCGGTTCACGGTTGGGAGACTAGTTTAGAAGTCAGGCGACCAAGAGAGCATTTGGGCGACTCAGCTTTGGGTACCGGGCGATCAAGAGGACACTGGGCGAAAGGTAGGGCACTTGGCGCACTGTAAAAGCACTTGGGCGAAAGGTGTTGGGCACCAGGCGACTAGTAGGACACTTGGGCGAGCAGGTAGGGTACTTGGGCGACCGAAAAGCACTTGGGCGGGCGGGTTGGGCGAAGCAAGCGAGGTGCTCAAGCGACCACGCTATCAATCCAAGCACCAATTCAGAAAAACTAAAATTCCTAGAGATCCAACCATTGGATTGATGTACAATTTTAACTGTAGAAAGTAGACTCAATTTCGTAGCTAATACAAAAAGAATCAGGTCAATCGGATCTACGGATCTAATGTTATATCCTTCGCAAGATGACTGAATCAGGCGACCACGCCAACAATGCCAAGAAAGCAGACATCAATCTGGCGACCCCAAATTACAGAAGATCTAACCGTTGGATTGATGTGAAATTTTAACTATAGAAACTAGATTCAATTACAAATCAAACCCAATAAGAATCAATCTGATCGGATCTATGGATCAAAAGATATTACATTTGCAAGATGATACCTTTGCAAAGAACCGAACTCCGTGATGAACTTCGTGACTGCTGCGATGAACAAAACTTCAAGCGATTGATCAACTATGTCGAAGCCAAGAGCAAATCACAACCGCAAGAAGAAGCTCTCTGGAAGATTGATTTTTATTTCATTGTCTAAAGTACTCCAACACAAGAGTACAAACCCTCAAACCTGAATGCTCGCTCTCCGTAAAATAAACAGGGGACACCTCCCCCTATTTATACAGAGCAAACTCATAGAGATTGACTACAACTCCACTTCCAACATGGAAAGAGTTCGTATCTATCTCAACTTGGCCCAACATGGCCAAAAATAAAACCTTGCACGCATGAACAGCCCACTGCCAAGACATACGTGACTAACCAAAGAACCTTGCACGCATGAACAAATTCACCACCTCGCAAGACACGTGACTAACCACCTTCATGTGCATGTTCTCTAGCCCTAACGCCTCGCATGACATCCTCGACCACCAGACCTCGATTCCTCCTGTAACCTAGTCCCGAACCTCGGTTCCTCCATGAACCTAGTTCCGTCCCGCCATTGACCATGTTCGCCCCGAGCAACACTCGCACATGAATAAACACACAAACTGCACGAGCACAAGTCCACGACTTGACTCAAGGTCAATCCATGCAACCACTCACACGAAAGTGCATTGCATCAAGGTAATCCATCATGCTATCACCAAAGATAATAATCATCTCAACATGGCACATGCACAAGCACCACACATGCTATAATTAAAGTCACTTTACAATGCCAATTTCACCATTCAACCAATTTTTCATCACATGATCTCACAAAATCATTGTATGACAAATTCCTGGTAATAGAGTTTGTGAGACATACCACTTGTATGTACTGTTTAACAGAATATGGAGTTGTTAACCTAGCACATATTAATATGGTTATACTTATAGGTATTGGAGTGATTTCAACAAAGAAAATTGTTCAAATATTGCACCTTGCAATTCACTGTGGGACAAGTCTCTGCAAATAAAATGTTATATTCTATTAATGTTACCATCTTAGAGAGAAATAAATTATATATTGGATAATTTAGTACAAGTATTCAAACTGTGATAATACACACACTTAACCTAAGCTTGTGTAGCCTAGCTTTATTAGAGAGTGAAAACTAGACTTAAATAGTAACTAGACACTTACAGAGATATTACACTCGATGTGACTCCATCACTTCGACATGCTAATCCAATCCATTTATAGTTTTTTGGTAAACATGGGTCGCCCATCCAGCTTTTTCTTAACTCGACACTCAACTTTAATTGTCAAGATAGCTTCAACTAAATATCATAGGAATTCAAGAGGAGAAAACATGACATTAGTAAATATTACAAGAATTTAAGTTGATGTTCTATTATTTTGTACAACATGTATGAATATTGTAAATTATTCTTGTCTGCGTGAGTTATCTATATATATATATATATATATATATATATATATATATATATGATGTTTTTGCTTATTCAATTTAAAGGTTTTTTAGCCATTTTGCACTAAAGGCACCTCAAATCACAATCGAATATACGTGATAGGAGTGAGTCTTGGCGATATGTGTATGGGTTAGTAGCTCATGGATGAATATATGCTTGTCTTGAAGTATAAAAATTAATTAATGGTCTAGAAAACGCTAGGTGAATCAGTTAGGCGCCTCGCCAAAGTGGGAGTGGTGTCTAGCACCCAGGCATCGCTTAGGTGAACTAGGCGACCACCTTTAGAACAAAGAATTTATCTATGCGGTCGACTAAGAATTTGAAAATTTTGATGGCCTCTTATACCCTCAAAGGAGACACCGATTGAAAAAATAGTGAAAATAACGAACTAGTAGTGAAAACTACTATTTCTAGAGAGCTATAAATTGATTTTCTTTATTATCAGTGGAGGGGATTTTTTGTGTGCTTTTTGAGAGGTGTTTCCATACCTTTCTTTTTGACAATTGTATAAATATTAAAGCATAAATGAAGGGTAGATGGTGATTACTTACCCCTTCGTTTATTTTAATATTTGTGCAACTTGTACTAAGCGCAGTGCTTCCATGCTTTCCCTCCTAAAACGAATTGTACAAATCTTGAAGCAAGCGAATGGATAAGTAATCACCTTTTACTCTTTATTCATGCTTTAATATGTATGCAACTTTTAAAAAGAAAAGCATAGAAGCATCTCGGAGTTATTCAGCAAACTCTTGGGTGGTAGTTGGAAACGGGGGAGATCAGGGTATACATACCATCTTCTGGAATGGTTGCGGTGTCAAGATGCTGGACGAGGTAGTATACCTTGAAGGCACTGAATATGGGTGGCAGCACAAAGGCATTGGTTGCGACGAGAGAGACACTGTAAAAACCAGTGATAGAGGTTCGTTGAGAAGTGGCACGCACCGAGTATGCTATGAGGTAGGGCGGTCTAAACGGTCGCTCCCACAAGAAGTCATCGTGGTATATTTGGAACTCGTGCAACTGCTGCTTCTGGAAATCCGTGAACTGCACATTGAGGTAGTATGCAGGCATCGCCGTGGTGTTTGGCCAGCCCGGTAGGAATTGACTATGAGAAGTTGAGAGGGATAGTGGAGGCAGGTGAGGTGACAGTGGTTTGGAAGACTATGTTTGGTACCTCAAATGGTTACGTGGCCGTCTAGGCCGGAGAGTGATGTCTCACGCCTAGGCACTGCCTAGGTAAGCTAAGCGACAACCTTTTAGAATAGTAATTTATCTATGCGATCAACTATTAATTTAAAATTTTTTATGGTCTCTTATACCCCACAAAGGAGGCACTTGATTGAAGAAATGGTGAAAATAAAGGAACTAGTAGTGAAAGCTTCTATTTCTAGAGAGGTATAAATTGATTTTCTTTATTATCAATGGAGGGGTTTTTTGTTTGCTTTTTTGTATGCTTTCCATCTTTGTACTGATTATTTGTTTTTTTCTCTACAAGTGATCTTTGGGACTTGCACTACAGAATCCTAAAAATTTTAGTGGTCAACCCACGAAAATAAGATCTCAGGCTTACCAAAATAACCATTTTCGTCGGCAATAGTCTTATTTTCGCCGCCACGGCCGCCGAGATAAGGAGTCTAAAGTTAGTTTAATTTTCGCTCGGCCATGCATTTAAAGTTAGTTATTTTCGCCGCCAGGACGCCACGACGAGAGTTAGTGCGAAAGTTTAATTTTCGCTTTCAGAACGATCACGACGAAAAATAACTAACTTTCGCTTCGCTTTTCTCTCATACCATAAAGTTAATAACGTTAACTTTCGTCGGTTTACTTTGAGCCCACGAAAAGTTAATTTGGTTAATTTTTCGCTTTTTGGCCCACTAAAATAATTTGGGTTAATTTTGGTTTCTTGGCCCACTAAAATAATTTGTGTTAATTTTTCGGTTTTTCCCGCCCATTTAAAATTAACTCGACTCGACAAAAAATAGCCCAAGAAACCCATTTTTCATACAAATTTAGACAAATATCATTCATAACATATATCATTCATTCAATTCAATCATTCATCCACATATATCACTCATTCATCCACATATCATTCAAATATCCACATACATCCATTCATTCATCCACATATATCATTCATCCACATATATCGCTCATTCATCCACATATCATTCAAATATCCACATACATCCATTCATTCATCCACATATATCATTCATCTCAAGATTAGTTGAGTTGTCGATCACAAGATTAGTTGAGTTGTCGCATCATTCATCCACATATAATAGTTAGTTGAGTTGTCGATCACAAGATTACAGATTATTACCAAACATCTCAAGATTGGTCATTTGAGTTGTGGCCGCCACTGCTGAGTCAAATAGGTTTTGAACATGCTCTCCGTGTGCTGCTTCCTGTGTTGCCTGGCCGTGGCGGAGTTTGGTAAACCCAAGCGGATTTGTCCCCGATCCCTACCATGACAAAGAGACCAAATTTAGCGGAGTCTCAGAAGCATCTTTACTTTAAATTTGTACAAATCAAATATAGACCTGATTTAAATAAATGAAATAGTAGTAGCACAATAGAGTAAGTGATCGATGCAAAATGCAAGAAGAGAACGGCGTGTGTAACATCTCAAAAGCATTGATAGGTAGCACAAAGATTGTAGCAATCAAAAAGGAGAGGGTCATGTTCTAGCTGCATGCATTTTGCAATTAAACTTGTTCGTAAAACTTTAGGCTACTAATATTCATTTGATGTATTACAACAAATCATTTGCAAGCTCACATCAAAATTAGAAAAGCAAAAATTATTGAAGCGGCACCATTTGATATTATCGGGGCATATATGTATGAAGAGGTTCTCTTTGAGTTATATGAGTTGATGAATGATATTGTCGGGTCCTTGACATAATTTACATTCTTTGAGCAGTCCGTGATATGAGAATCCTTCAAATGAATGGGATGCATATCCTCCTTATGTGAGTGTTGAAGGATTGGAAGTGGGTCCAGCGGTAAGAGTTCTTTCTTTTGCCATTTCAAGGCCATAACTAAGGTTTTTGGGGCCCCATTCTGAAGCAAAGATTAGGCCCTTGCATCACTATAATGTAATGACTTCAAAGTATGTAAATGTAGTGTAGTGATTTGTACATGTCAATTAATTCATCTTTCTTTTCCAATATAAACATATCAGCAGATGTGTTGAGCATCCATATATCGCTAGAAAAGACCAAGTTTAGCTAACCCGAGCCGCAGGAGAAGGTGCCGGAGGATTCATCCCCATTGTGGTGGTGGTGGTGGTGGTACGCCATGGTGGAAAGACAATGGTCTGCCTCGTCCGAACATTGCCTCAGAAATGCAATGTGTCATTTCATATATTGTTGCATACTCGAATGCTAACTGCTGAGGGCTCAGACTTACTTGAATAGCCGTCATTGCTGTGTGCCATGTAATCGAGCATAGTATACCTCCGCGACCTTTGATGTTCATCCTGCAGCCTTAGCTCCTCGCTGCATTCTAGCAACCTCTACCTCCGCCCGAGGGCGACGGCTACTAACCCCGAGCTCTGCGAAGAAGACCCCTCCGAGCCTCAGACTCCCTCGAGTCAATCACTCCGGTGAACATGGAGTACCTTCAAAATACGTAAACACAAAGGCTTTAGAACTTCAATTTATTGCTCGTGATTAACAAAGTTTGAGAAACTATGACATTTTACCGCCCATGGCTCTTTCCGCCTCCCAGAGCATGCACGCCACGCCATCAATAGGTTCCTTCCGCCAATCGTAGCCTTCACCATGACGCTCGACCATTTCTCGCCCATAGCCACTACTAATGAGGCTTATATCGACGATGATCACGCACGGTTTTGAAAAACCGCTCGTAATATGGAACATCACTGCACGGTTATGTACTCAAACCGTCAAGGCGTATATCGACGGTTTTATATTACAGCCGTCGTGATAAGAAATATCACGACGGTTTCTAAATATAACCGCTCGTGATGGCTACAAGATTTATTACTGAGCATTTGCTTCAAGTAAAACCGTCAGGATTTCACTGCACGGTTATATAACACAACCGCTCGTAATATCTACAATAATCATTACAGACGGTTATATTTAGAAACCGTCTGCGATATTTAGTTATCACAGACGTCTGTAATATAAAACCATCTGTGATAATACCGTCTCCCGTAAAAACAGAGCCTCGATCCATCCACTTCGTTTATAGGGTTTCGGTTTCTATGCTAAGTGGCGGCTGTGGAAGTGAGGCGATTTTGTGAAAGAAAGCCATTGATTTCGAAGGGTGATATTAGATTCATTTGATTTTGGTGATCTAAGGTTAGTAATGAGTTCTCTAATTGCATGCATCGAATTCAATATCTAGGTTTGTTAGGACGAATTAATTTAAAGATTGTTTGATTAGATCTAGTTTAATTGTAGCTGGATCCATATGTTGTTTGTGATATTTGGTTAGTAATGTGTTTTAATTGTATTATATTCAACATCTATCTTGATAAGGAAGGAATTTGATGATTTTTTTAGATCTAGCTTGTAGAACCATGTGTTGGTTGTTTGATGTATAAGGTTAGCTAGTAATGGTTCTATTTGCATAATATAATATTCGATCATGATGTAGCTATCTAGCTTGTTAAGGATAGAATTTAAAGATTGTTTAGATCTAGCTTATAGATCAATTCAAGTCTTTTGGTGATGTAAGGTTAGTAATGGGTTCTAATTTCATTATTATATTGAAGATTAATTTGAATTGTGTTAATTATTTCTTTGTGATGTAATTAAGGTATGTAATTGCATAATTAGTTTAAGAATGTGTGCATACGCCTACACCGGTGCACTTAATATTTAACACAAAGTGTTACATGTGTAGCGTAGATGGATCGAAGCTGGATGTACGCTGAGAACCGTACGAGTGCTAAGTACCTTAATGGCGTCTCCACTTTCAAAAGAGCTGCAGAGGAGGATATGTTTAATAAGGGGGTGCAATTCATGTCATGTCCGTGCATTGATTATAAATATGAAGATGTTTCAAACTCAACAGCAGATCGGCTAACACTTGATTCAAGGGTTTCAAAAGGGCTATACATGTTGGACCACCATGGCGAAGAGCATAATATACGTGAAGCAGCAAGTAGTGTTAATATCGCCGACGATGTCAATGATATGTCTGATGATCATATCGATTGTGCTTCCGATGAGGACAAGTTGCACGATGACAATTTGATCGGATGCTACGCGATGAAGAAGGAAACCTTGATGACAGGAATATGGACAGTTCTGTGGCTTAATGGAGGACTCTTGAGAAACCTTTGTTCGCAGGATGCAAGTTGAAATACACAAGGTTATCATCCGTGCTTCAACTACTCAAATTGAAGGCAAGCAACGGTTGGTCCGACAAGAGTTTCACAATAATATTACGCCTATTGGCGGACATGCTTCCAGAGGGAAACGAAGTTGTCGACAAGCACCTACAAAGCCAAGGGTTCTTTGTCCCTTGGGAATGGAAGTAGAAAGAATACATGCATGTCCAAACGATCAGATCCTGCATCGCAAAGAGTACACAAACTTGCATAGATGTCCGTGTGCAACGATCCCTAAGACAAGCGTAAGAGTCATTCAGATGATGATGGCGAGAGCATTGAGGTGAAAAAAGGTCCTCCCGCTAAGGTGGCATGGTATCTCACCTGTAATTCCTCATTTGAAGCGCTTTGTTTTGCGAACCCAAAGGAGGCAAAACTGCTATGCTGGCACTTTGAGGAGCGTAAGAATGATGGAATGCTAAGGCACCTCACTGATTCCATCCAAAGGAGAAACATCGACAGAGCTTTCAAGAATTCGTGCGGATCCGAGAAATATAAGGTTTGGATTGAGTACAGATGGAATGAATCCTTTCGTAACATGAGCAAACCAAGATAGCACTTGGCCCAGAATCAGATTCACAACCTTCCTCCTTGGTTGTGTATGAAGCGGAAGTACATTATGTTGTCTCAGGCTTATCCAAGGACCAAACAACCTGGGAACGATATTGATGTGTACCTAGCTCCATTGGTGGAAGATCTAAAACACCGTGGGTTACCGGGTACACGATGGGATGCGCATAAACGAGAGAACTTTACTTTGCACTACTTGTTGTTCTCGCACTATAAATGATTACCCCGCCTTGCTAACCTGCTGTGCCGAGTACAAAAGGAACCAAAGCCTCGCACTCACCGCTAGATGATATCGAGAGTTTATGGCTGAATCACTCCCGCAAAACCGCGGTACATGCGCCATCAGAGGTTCTTCTGAGGAATCACCCATATCGCAAGATGAAGCAACTTTTCGACGGAAGGAACGAAATGGTCCAGCTCCAAGGCGCTTGAGCGAGAGATGTTCATGACATTGTTAAGGATTTGATGTTGCGATGGAAAGGGACGAAATCAAGTACCGTGAAAAGAGCATGTGGAAGAAGAGATCAATATTCGGGACCTACCCATCGAGCACCTAGAAGTTCGCCATCGCATCGATGTCATGCACGAGAGAAGAATGTTTGTGACAAGTGATTGGTCTCTTACTCAACATTAAGGGTAAAACAAAGGATGGTATCAACGCACGGCTTGACTTGGTCGATATGGGCATAAGACCGAAAGTTAGCACCGAAAGAGACCGATAAAGGCCGACGATTTGGAACCTCGCTTGTTATACTCGTCAAAGGCCGAAGAACTGAATCGCTGCGCTGCTTGCATGGTGTGAAAGTTCCGTCCTACTCCTCCAACATGAAGAGACTTGTTTCGCTGTAAGATTTGAAATTAACCGCATGAAGTCTCATGATTGTCATGTGCCGATGACACGATGCTCCTCGTCGCAATTAGAAGTATTTTGCTTGGCCAAGGTCCGAGAGACAATCACTAGGTCAGGTTATTTCTTTAACACAATCGCCGTAAGGTCATCGATCCCGGCGACTAGATGCTCGCAAGTCGAGGTGGTGATGACTCTATGTAATCTTGAGATGTATTTCTCCATCATTTTTCGATATCATGGTCCATCTCATTGTTCACCTTGTGACGAGATAAAGATATGCGGGCCGTTGTTCCTACGTAGCATGTACCCGCTCGAGAGGTACATGGGAATTCTCAAGTCTTACGCGACGGAATCGATCTCGCCCCGAGGGTAGCATTGTCAAAGGTTATGCAATGTAAGAGGCCGCCGAGTTCTCGCGCCGATTACATGGCCTGTGTCGAACCAATAGGTGTGCCTCGATCTCGCCATGAGGGAGGCTGTGGTATCGGGACCATTGGAAGGAAAGCAATCACGCCTGATTCGGCTATGCGATGCTCGAGCCCATTTCACGGTTTTGCAACACATGGTCAGTAGTGTCCGCCTATATCGCCGAAAGCACAAGCAATGGCTAAGGCAAGATAATCCAAAGACGGCAGAGTCTTGGATCACGAGACAAAGATAACATTCAGCTTCAACAAATGGTTGAAGGAGCGACCTATCACTGGAGCTCGCCGATGACACGCCGACATGGTTGGCAAAAGGACCAACTTTACAGCTTGTCACATGGAAAGGATATGACTTAAATGGGTACACATTTTACACGAGAGATCGGGACATGAAGAGCACAAACCGTATCAGCGGTGTGTCGTGATAGATGCATTCAATAATACCTGGTTGACGAGGAGCTCCTACTATGGGTTCATAGAGGAGATATGGGAGCTCGACCACGACTTTTCAAGATTCCCCTATTTCGGTGCCATTGGGTCCACCTCCAAAGACGTGAAGGTTGACAAGAATGGCATCACTATCGTGGACCTCGAACGTGTCGGATACCAAGATGAACCATTCGATTCGCTAACCAAGTTGTTCAAGTCTTCTATGTAACCGAATCCGCCCAACAAGAAGCGCCACGTAGTTCTTCAGGAAAAGGAGAATTGTCTGAGTTGAGAATGTAGTAAATGAGGAAGAGTACAATCAATTTGATGAGTTGCCACCTATCGGAAATGACATCCTGGTCCCGTAAGAACAACATGAGGAAGCAAGCTACACACGCCGATCATCATGAAGGGCTAATTTTCATACAAAAGAATAAGCATGTGGTATGAAGTTATGAGAAGGGTGCATTGTCATCATGCTTACTAATTTTCATGTGTAATAATATTACATTAATGCTATTGTAAAGATGATACGACCCATCATGCTTTGTACATATGATTGTGATGATCTTTGTAAGTAGCTTCAGAAGCATCCGAATTATGTATATAGGATTGTGATGATCTTTGTAAGTAGCTTCAGAAGCATCCGGATTGATGGAAAAGATGCAAGTATAAGAGCACGATTTATTCCTTAATATCAATATGATTCCAAATACATGATTCAAAGATGGCCATTCGACATAATTGATGACAAGAAATAAATTATGTAGACTATGGCTAACAAGAAAATAATCATGTCTACTTTGGCAATATGGAAATAGTTGTATGTGATTGTTTCTCAGATTTTAGGGTTTGAATTGAGGATTAGAATTCCACTTCAACCACAAGATAATGATATTCTCGTTAAAGACAACTTTCCCGTAAGATACAACAAAGTGGCATGCATAAGAGTCGATCGAATCGAACCGACAAGTGAATGTCAAGAATAGTATATATCACAGACGGTTTCTTTAACATAACAACAGGATGTTATTTGTCATGCATTTGTTATGTTACCTAACCGCCTATGATATCTCAACATCGAGATGGTTATATTATATAACCGTCCGTGATGTCATTAATATCATGCACGGTTCTATTATAGAACCGCTCAGATATCTAAACATCATGCATCGCTATATTATAGAACCGTCTCGTGATGTGCTCTCTCTATATATCTCTGCAAGCAGAGCTCATTCACAAGCGCCAAACCCTAACCCTTTGAGATGTTTTGCCTCCCGGGCGGTCTCCCCTTGGCGCCCTCCTCCTGGGCCGCCCTCCCCCCGCCTGGCCCTCCCCCTGCTGCGTCCTCCCCGCCTCGGCGTCCCCCGCCTCGGCGTCCTCCCTCGGCGTCCTCCTTCTGGCGTCCTCCTCGGCATCGACGGTTCCTCGTCGTCCTCCCCTGCGCGACGTCTTCCTCGGCGTGTCCCCTCGACTGTGTTCTTGTGCATCTCTGCTTCAACCGTGAGTATTTCGGGGACTAGCCATCGAGCTAGAGGCCGCTCGATCCGGAGGCACCGCCGCCATTTGCTCTATTTTTCGTGTTGCTCGCTAGTTAGTGAGTTCTGGGACACTTTTCGTGATTATTCTCGGCCTTGCAAAGGGCCACGATCATGCTTGGGGACCTTATGTGGGCTTAATGTTCAAGGATGATTTAGGGATGGAATAGACTAATTGTGACAACAAATCTTAGCAAATAATTTCACTTTCATATATATATATATTTGATTAGTGTGAGTTCTGGCAAAGGATTGAGGTTGCTTTGGAAGAGTGGTTGATCAGAATCGAGTTTTTGATGTTGGTTGAAAAGGTCTTTTGCTGGTGATCAAGGATGATGTTTGTTTTCTGGTTGTTTAGAGCCCAGTAGCCAGTAACTAGTTAAAATGTCTTTGTTCTGGTTGGCTAGGAGCGATGGTGCTGTGGTTGTTTTTTGGTGCCCCAGTAATTAGTTTGGAGGGTCTGCTTAGGTGGTGGTTTAGTGGAGTTTTGATTTGCCGGTTGTCCGGATGTCGATGGTGGCGCGCGCTGAATACGCTTAGACTTTGTTGAAATCGCTTTTATTCCTCGAATAAAACAGGGAAACCTTTTGATCTAAAAATATATATATATATATATATATTTGATTAGCTCTATTGCAAACCTGTCTTTATATGCTTAGTTAGTGAATATGCATATAAGATAACCAATTGAGTAGATTTATACTTAACCTATCAAATATTAAATCTGTTATTGAGATAAAGTTGTCACAATCTAGTCTATTACTTGTCCATTGTGGCGAGGAGGGCCTTTTGAGGCAACCCGACATCTAAGAACATTCAAACAATCAATATGAGCTTTATGCTAATTGCTTTATTCGTAATACTGTACATGTTCATATGTGAGATCCTCGAGCTTCGCTCTATTATTCTCGTTAATCGTCAAATGGTTGAATCCATATGTATTCTTTCGCTTGTCTGTTGTGTGGATGTCCTAGTTTTGGGAGGTGTGCCAAAATTTTTATTAAGTTCGCAACCTCCTAGTTCGCTTTTGCTAAAAGGCTAATAACAAGCCATTTAGGCTAGTTCTTTTAAAAGGCTAATAACAAGCCATGGTATCCACAAACTCATTCACTCTAATGTGATTTTATTTGTTCTTCACTTTTAGTTCGCCTCAAACTATTTTAACTTGTAAAGAAGATGTCGCCCTCTAATCCATCGCCTCAAGGACATGATGTGCCCTCAAAAGAAGAATTGACCCGGCCGCAAGAGGACCAAACAAAAGGCCAATAGACCGATATACCATTACGTAGATCGATCCAAATGATGGGGCCCCTAGAAAGCCAAAAAGGCGCTAATGCATTTCGAGTATGTGGGATAGTAGCCCGAGAACGGGTTCCGATCACGCTTATCTTCCCGGAGGTTGGTGACTATTGAGGCTCGCAATGCCTTGCTAACGGAAATTCTTTCATCGCTCAACATTCCGTAAGAATCCGCCCCTAGTGCGACGGTATGCATCGCTAGCGCAAGAAAGGCATGGAAGACCTTCAAGCATACGCCAGAGACTACGCCAAGAAGGATCTCGTTCCATACTCAAGTATGGGTTCATTGATGAGGACACGTGGGCGCTTTTGTTGATGAAGACCACAGATTTAATTCAAGGCCATGTGAAGCAAACAAGGCCTTGCAAGCAAGGAACACTCACCCCACGACTCAGACCGCTAGCTACGCGGGAAGAGAGCGAATGGGACAGGAGGACGAGGAGGGTATCGCGCCATTTCCATTGATCACAGATCAACATGCTAGAGATCGCTAAGAGCGAGAGCGAGGTCGATGCCACGCCCTCCGCAACTGCCTCTTCAGAAACCCCATGGACGAGGAAGTGTGCCAACGCCGTAATATATAAATCGAACTACCAATTTTACGTAATTAGTCCATGACTTCATAAGTGAAATAACTTGTCCGGATCTTGCGGTGTAGCGTTGAGTACACAATCGCGGCGATGGCTCTTTTTTTCCCTGCAGAGAGAAAGATGCACCGTCCATAGCCTTGGGAAACAAGGAACACCCGGTCGCATAAGAGGCAAAGGGTTTTTGTTCCATGGAAAACTGGATTCCTGCATTTACTTCCACATATACCAAGTAAGAAGAGAACTAAAGCCGAGCGAGTCAAATCTTATAAAGAATTTGGAGGACAAGTTGAGAGGAGAGTTGAGAGAAGAGTTGAGGGAGAACCGAGAGAAGAATTTTATGAAAGGATACAAATCTCGAGGAAAGGCTCACCAATCAAGAAAGAAATATCGCACAAGCCCCGTATATGTCCGCAAGTCACCCCATCGCCTCAGAAGAGCAACAGGCATCCGCTCCTCCAAGTGACATAGATGAACATAGCGGACTTATCTCAGATGTGACATTAAGGTGGCCACGCTGCAATCTCCAAGTGAGAATTAGCAATGGCACCGCTCTCCGACGGGCCGCTTGGGGCATGGCGATCCATCCCCAAAGGGGACCATGGTGCACTGCACCATCATAGCACCGGTTTCACCAAGATCAATGTGGACGGGTATTTGATAGTTTCAAAATTGTCGATCTACGGCCGCCAAACCACGAGATCGTGAAACTTGGGGATGCCATTGGCACATTCATCCAATGGCCTAGCAATGACATCTCCTCGCTCGCCCTTCGTCATGCAACAACCGCGACGATCCGATTCGCTTATTGTATCGCCGTCTCGATTGGCCATACCAAATCAGCAAATATAGAGCGACTCCACTTGATGTACATAACGTTGACCTCTTTCTCGCCCATTCCTCTCCGTGAAGGGTTCATACAAAACAAAGAAAGGCAAGGGCAAACAGAAGAAAGAAAGGCAAGAACAAGTCGACTATCCATCCGCCGAGTTGGCTAAACAATACAAGCTAGAGAGTCACATTAACGAAAGGCAAGTAACTTCACTTAGTATATCTTGCCAACAATTGCATAAGTGGTACACCCAAGAAGCTGGAAAGCCAGAGCGTGAACGCATAACAAGTATCGCGTTAAGTTCAAGTATGAACATCTATTCAACGACTCACGGGGGCTTCTTCACGGTCGATTTTTCGACTTGTTCCATCTCTACAACCTCGACGCCATCAACGCCGACTCATAAGATGCTGGACCTTGTAAGTGTGTGCTATCATAGTCTACATTCGCCTAATAGTGATAAATGTCCTCCAATATATATATAATTCGCTTTGTATATATAGATACATGCAACTTGAAGCTTACACTGAAGAAACTATCGATCGGTTTTCTAACCCACATATAGTCTCAAAGCAAACAATGGATGATGATATAAACATGGTCGAGGAATACGCCACGAGGCATTGCTAGCATAAAAGATAAAGAACTCATACTTATACCCCATAACCTGGTAAGTGCTACCACATGCTATACTTTGGTCTCAGATCAGTGCACACAACTCGCTTTCATTCATTGTCCATTGTGATATACCCGTAGGTTTCATCGGGTTCTAATTGTAATTGAACCAGCCACAAATCGGATTAAGTACCTTGATTCCAAGACGTGGCGGAAACCACGACTTGGTACCTATCGCAAAATTACTCAACAGTAATCACGCTTCCTCCGCATATGGTCGTAAGTTGTTCCGTGTTTATATTGCTATTGGAATGGCTTAGGCTAACCTTTTGCAATCTTGTAGAGCCGCTCAAACACGGAAAGATTGGACTAAACTACAAAGATGATTTGAACTTTCCTAGATCCGCTATACACAATAATTCTATTTCAAACCCCTAATAGTGACTCTAGAACTAACCGTAGGTTTTATTTGCAAAAGTACACCAGAAGGTCGTGAAATAACCTATGTGGATTTTATGTTTGCTACAACATGCAAACCATCGCCGCTAAAAAAATAGCAAGATGGTTAAAACCGCTGAATCAGTCGATTTGAGCAACATTAGAGGGAAAGTTTGTTTCTTCCCGCTCACGAAGTAATATATAAAGACGGCGCTGCTCCACGCAGCCCGATAACTTCGAGTTGTACAATTGTCAAATGGTATTCATTAATTCAGAAAATATGTCCAAAACTTTATGGTTATTCTTGTTTGTACGCTTCATTGTATTGTCACATGATATTATCCTTAATACATATTTGCTCATCTTGAATGCAACAACTTAACAATGTCTTGCTTGTTGAAGTAGATGTTTTTCCTACTTTTAGAATCCTCTATTATTTATGGTTTGTTGTCTCAAATGTCCATCTACTTAGGTATTCCATCAATAATAGTTCCATGTTATGGAGGACTTTGAACACCTTGACTTGAAGAAGAGAATGATGAAGCCGATGGATCTGTGACCTCCATCGGCATGACCGCCCATCGGCTTCCTCCCGCCTCTTTCTCCATTCAAGTCGGTGTTCCAAAGTCCTTCCTGCATGGAAGACCCGACTTGCAATCACATTTGTTCAATCTTTAATTACCCTACCTAAAGTAATCTATCAAGTACATCTACAATTTTTACCAAAGTACCCTGTTCGATCTCCCACCGTGGCACGACGGTGACGCCAAGATAAGACCATGCCGCCCCGGCCACTTCAAGACTGTGGCACTACGGTGACCTCTCAAGAAATCCACTTCAGATGGCATGAAGCAAATCACACACTCTAGTGTGTCCGGCTCGATGGAGAAGGCCGTGGTTGCCGCCGCCGCCATGTCGCTCGCGCTCTTGGTTGATTTATTAGTCGAGTTCCATCAACATTATCATAAGAAGGGGAAAAGCGCTACAAATGTTTATATTTTAAGTCTATCCCGATCGGACAAACTGCTGCCTCAATGCATATAGGAAGTGCAGATATTCAATTACAACATCTATAACTGGTTGTGCCTTATAAATATCAAGTAGAAATATTGATGGAAATTTCAACAACACCATAACTAATGGAGGTTCTGCCGGGTGTGGGAAAAGGTCATCACAGACGGTTTTATTTGAAACCGCTCAGTGATAATCTAAATATCACTGACGGTTTCAAATCATTGAAACCGCTCAGGATATTTAGTTATCACAGACGGTTTCAAATAAGAACCGCTCAGGATATTAATATCACGCACGGTTTATTAATACAACCGTCGTGATATATATTTTCTCGCATTTGTATAGAACCGCTCTCGATGATCTCCTTCATCACAGACTTATTGTTACCGACGGTTCACAAAACCGCTCTCGATGACGCTTATAACCGTCTGTGATGAAGTTTTTCAGAGTAGTGAGCTCTCCGCAGTGTGTTTAACCACACAACTTAGAGCTCGAAAGTTGATGAGAACTCAATGAAAATTGTGGATAACTCACCACCGATCCGAGGCCACCGAGTGCACAACCGCCGGGTGTGATGGGTCTCGGCCCCTTATGACCTCAAGACATAAACTTCGATGTCACTCTACCGAACACCGCTTTGATCCTCCCAGAAGCTAGGGGTTAGTGGCATACATATACTTGTGAATATGTTCTTGCAAATATTTGGTACGACTGCCTTACCATGCGTTTAGCCATATGGATGTGTCCATCACCACCATACGATGGCCTCCGTCTCAGCAGCTGTGGCTTCCTTGACTTCGCGATCCATTCAGAGAAGCCCATCACGACAAAGAGCCCTAAGCATTTGGACGGTCTTCCATCCACGGAAGCATGACCGCACACATGTGTTAATACATCAAAACAATATTAACATCACAACCTAATGACCATGAACCCTAATATGCTATTCGCCCATATCGTTTCTTCGGTCAAGTAAGTTTCGGTCGATCAAACTTGACCGCTCGACGCCCTATGCCCTTCAAGTACATATTTGTTGCTTGAATCCGCATTGGAGAATGCATCCTCGACTACCTTTGTTGCATTGGCATGGAACACATTAGTCGCAAGGGCCCAATTCGTAGAGGATCACCAAACCAGAACGCTTCGCAATGTCAAATTTAAGAATTGTTATCACAAAATTATAGAACTCAACAATTTTATGACTCAAAATCATCCAATCAAGTAAATATGGTAACGTAAACTCAAAATCTCGCTCGACCCCGTGGCTCGTCATAAATACCACGCCTATCTGGCCACTTCGAGGTCAGTCCAAAAGGACAATTCGAACCAAAGACATCTCACATGTGTGGCGATGTGTGGCGTGCCGGTCCGAACGGTAACACATAGGTTTCGTGACACTAACAAACAGAATTTGGAAAGGAAAACAATTATTACCTATGTGACATACCGACTCACTATGGAAGACATGTTCATCTCAAAATAAAATTTGGCGATTTGCAACCCTCCCATTGTTTTGGTGACAAAGCCAATGTAGTTCCAAAGAATAACAACATAAGTAATCGCCAGCATCCGCATGCATGGATCTTTTTTCTTTCTTATAGTTTTCTCCTATGAGAGTTAATATCCCCTTGCATAGGATGTGATACTTTATTGCAATACTTGTGGGGTTTTCAAGCATCCTTAAGGTTTGAACTGCCTTCGCTAGCGTACAACGTTTCTACAACTTTACCAAGAAGGTTTGATTCACATACATTGCGATTATGCTTGAAGCAGCTTCATGATTGTAAAGCGCTTAGATCAAGATTCGCCCTCAGAATATATATGGCTTACTTTAACCCTTGCTTATTTGTTTTCATACATCTCCTCGCACTGCTATTGAAGCTAATAGTGATGTTTTTTTTCATTCGAACACTCTCAAAGCATACGAAGTTTGATTTCACAAAGATGATTCAGATAGCGTAATCTCAGAGAGAGAAAAATCAGACAAAGTGGAAAACTTGATCATACCGGATTTGTTTGATCTTCAAATCGATTGTATAACCAACTTCCTCGCCAAGTTTCACACCTACTTCTTCAGCTACTCTTGATGCGATCTGTCTGTTCAAATAACTAAGATGAGTTGAATTTACTCAAAAGGCAACAATCACAAGAAAAAAAAGGAGAGGCATATACAAATGTAGTCTAAGAATAGAAAAGACCTTCTAACAGAACATTAAGGCAAGAAAGCAGCTTAGAGAGCAGTAAAACTTATACCTAGCTACAATCCTTTAGTCAGTAAGGATACAATTTTATCCACTGAGCCGCTGACTGCTCTATAATAGGATGTGAGAAATCACTATAGGAAAACAATAATAAGTTTTCAGCAGAATGCATTCCAATGCTGTATTCTACACATAGTAGTTCTCCAATGGACATCATTTTGCCTGGATATAGCCCAACGTTGAAATACTATTTAGTATATACATGTTTGAGGTAAAACAACCATGATGGTAAAAGTTTCAGACTTTCAGCACTAAATGGTAAGTCTACTTAAACATATCATTCAACACATGTTTTTTATCATGTCAATCAATAAGAATCAATGAAATTCTAAACATTTTGTGTTAGTCAATCGATCTGTATATTTTCATGCAGGGAGCCGGAGTAATATTTTGGTGCTCTGTTCTAAAGATTTATGTGATTGTCTCATTAATACGTAGACCATGGTCAGCGGCGAATCCAGAATAAAAATTGAGGGGGGGCTTCTATGTCGAAGTTTTATCTCAAGACAAGTATACTAATGATACATGTGCCGATCTATTGTCATCCAAATTCTAAATTCATACATAAATAGGAAAGAAACAAAGTAAATAATCAAAATATAACAAATGTAGTACCTACTAATGGATAGAATGACATAAATATGTGAGTACGGATCATCTAATTATATGACCTGTAGATAAAAATAAATTGAATCAGCGAGACAATAAAAGAATCAACTAGTTCATAGAATAAAGATTAACTAGCCTTTATCACTGTTCATCAATGTACTGGATACTGAGGTCACTGAGCACTAGCAATTTTATATAGAGAAGAGAGACTCAGACGTCAATTTTTATACCGAGTAAGTAGTAACCGAGACTCAATGTTCAATGGGGAATTTTTTATACCGATCGGCGATTGCTTCGAGTGGGCGTTGTCTGGGACTCTGGCCAATCAATTCCCCATTTCTTCTCTGCCTCTCGGCGACTCGGTCAGCTCTGGCGTCTGGGCGAGTGGGCGACGACTCGGCGAGCAACTCGGCGGCGACTCAGCCTCGGCTGGCTAGCGACTCCTTCGCCTTCCCCGCCCAGCGGCCGAGGCGTCGACCTTCTTCCTCGCCTGCAGCGGCTCGTCGACGCTGAGCAGCCCAGCGACCGAGCCGTCACAGCCCGCGCTCGCTCGCCTTCCTCAGTCCTGTCCCTGGCCCGGCGCGGCGGCGCCGACCCCGGCCCAGGCGCAGCCCTCTGGAGTTTGAACTAGAAGACTGGAAACCCTCTCCCGTGCGGTGCGGCGGCGGCGCTACAGGCTGAATAAGGTTCTGTACAGGTGTCCTTTGCCTTTGGCCCATGTGGTACTGGTTGTTTGGTTCTAAGTCCACCAGGCACCAGCCCATGTCTGATGTTTGATACTGAAGTCTGAATCTCTGATGTTCTTGGCTTCTTGCTTGCACGGTGTTGGGAAATACTGCTGGGAGCGTGGGATCCGACGAGGGGCGTTGGGGGGTGTCCCGTCGGCGGCCGGTCGGAGGTGGGGCTGGCGCCCCAACCCGCCCCAACGATAGATTCGCCACTGGGTATATATACATAATGCATCGAGAAATATTTATGCCGAACAAGCAGCTACGTACCGGAATGCACTGTCGACATACCTGAGGAAGAAGGCTGACAGTGTACATTTACATGCAGCAACACGGTGACAGCAAGGAACAAGAAATAAGCTCTCCTGCACCTCATCCTAGCGCTTTAGCCAATTAGCTGTTTGATTAATCCAATCAAATGCACTCGACGTATGCATGCAGGTTATTTGGAGTCCTTAATTTGGGTCTTATATAAGCTAACTAATCACAGATGGCATGCTCGCGAGGCTAAAATGATGGCATTTTTTTCTACGGAGGTCAGGTTGTAGGCGCGGCAGGGTGATGGGCCTCTCGAACTCACTCCTCTGGTCTGGTCAGAAAAGAAGTTACGTGCACTCAAACTTTTAAATTTTAGTTATCAGTATTTTTTTAATATTTAGATTGAATATATTAAAATTGTATGCTCAGATTTATTTTCAAAAGTACTTTAACAAAAGTATAATTTTGTTAGGTTTTTTAAATACATTGTGAAATTAGTGATGAAAATTATGTTTCAGATGACGTCACCATACAGTACTACATTCTTTTGTGTCCGGAAGAGCTCACTAGCTAGCATCCAGCTTATTCTTCAAAAAAAAAAAACCTTTCACGGGCGCCGTTGTAAGTACGTTACGTCTTCCACTTGACTGGTTAATTCGTTGCTCCTAGCTAGTCAGGGTAGTAGTTCCGTTGCATGCATGCAATGCAATGCGAAATTAATTGCGAAGACCTCTAGATTCTAGAAGCGTCGCGTCTCGGTCAAAGAGGCGTACTGCTAGGAGAATTAAACCTTACAGAAATAACACGTCCAGTACGAGAGATTTCAGAACTTGCCACCTTTAAAATTTGTTTTTTCGATATTTGACACCCTGGCCCACTGTTATAGACTTAGATGGACCCACATGTCATACACAGGAGCTAAAAGGCACACGAATTGGGTGTCATTTTTTGAAATTTCACGTCCAGTACGGGGAAAAGATATAATTCTATCGAAGAGACCTACATGTAAAAGCCCTTTTTCAAACTATGCCACCGCAAGTGCTACAGCATGCACGGTTGCTACCGCTAATCGCCGTTCTTTTGGAGAAAAGTTTACTTGGATTGCAGCGAATTGCACAAAAAACTTGATCCGTGATTTCAAACGAGCTTCTTCAAGCTTGGCCTGCTGGCTCGGCTCGGCTCGGCTCGTTTTGGGAACAAGCCAGAGGTTAGGCCTGGCTAGGCTTGTTTCTAGGCTCGAGCTAGCTCATGGGCTCGCAAGCCAGATGGTAAGAATGGCAGTGTGGGCTTGAATGGCAAGGATGGTGGCGGTCGGCGCACAGTACGACACACTGGGAGGGCGATGGACGTGGGATACGGAGGTGGCGAACTCTGCGATGGAGTTGGAATCATGGGGTTTAGGGAGCGGGGGCCAGATTTTGGTGGCAAAGCAAGAGGAGACATCAAAAAAGGCCTGAAAGGAGTACTGGGATGGAGGGGGCGTGTTGAAGAGCACCAAGGGTGAAGGAGGATGTAGGAGGGAGGGATGCGGAGTGGAGGGTGGCCGCGGCCACGTCGGGGGAGGGAGAATCTGAGAGATCAAATGCTAACACTCAAATCAGACACGCACGCTGCAAACACAGTACACTGGTGCTCACGCACATAAGCATCCGAAAGCAGCGAGACGAGACAACAATATGTAAGTTCAATCTACAAGCATGCATGGAGATTGGCACGAAGATCAAGCTACTTGAATTGCACCCCTAGAAATGAGGAGAGGCAAGGGTATTCGGGATTTACCGAGGCAGACAAAGAGCAAGGCGAAGGGCTTCACGTCGACATTTGCCACCACCGATGTGTCGCTCGCCTTTGCAACCATCTCTTTCACTCCCACCGCCACCAAGAATCACAGGTGAGGGTTAAAAATGGATCGAGAGGGTGAGTCTGGTGGAGACAGGTGAGTAAAGGTGTAGCAGAAATAGGGAGATCATTTTTTCAATTGGCCGGCCGACATTCGACCGAGCTACGAGCCCACGAGCCGCCAGGATTCGCTCAAGCTCGGCTCAAATTGGACGAGCTGGAAAGAGAGCTTGGCTCGGCTTATTTACACTACGAGCCCGAGCCAAGCCGGCTCGAGCTTGATTCAAGCCGAGCTGGCTCGCGAGCCTCAAGTTTTTTTTAAGGCCTAGCAACAACCGTAGACAGGGCCGGCCCAAAGGGGAGGGCAGCCGGTGCGACCGTCAGGGGCCCCCAATTTAGATGGGCCCCGGCCCATATAGTTTGTAGGTATTAGCAGGCTAAGCAGCCCATTATTATCTGGTCAAAGTAATTAGTTAATACTCCCTCTATCCCATATTATAGGACGTATTAGTTTTAGCACGAATTTTGCATCTAGTTTGGATATTGCTAGAGAAATTGCATCTAATATGAATGTAGAAGTATAATTCCCGATAAAACGCCGAGCTACCCGGAAAAAGCAGTTTGATGAAAGTGATTATAATGAAGAGGTTTTATCAGCTGAGAAGTCTTTTGAGGTAAATTACTTTCTTGTTATGGTAGATGTAGCAATTTCTTCATTGAAGAACAGGTTCGAAGATCTTACTACATTTAAGAGTATATTTGGTTTTTTACTTAGCTAAAAAAATTTAAAGTCATTGGATAATATTGAACTAAGAAATTGTTGCACTAAATTTGCAAAAATATTTTCCCATAATAGTTCATGTGATATTGAGTTAGATGATTTTTTCTGAACTAAAAGTGCTACAAATGACTTTATCTGCTCATTCACAGTCCGCCATGGAGAATTTTGAGTTTGTTAAGGATTTAGATTGCTATCCAAATATTTCAATTGCTTATCGAATCTTATTCACCATACCTATGACTGTAGCCTCCGCTAAAAGAAGTTTTTCAAAGCTAAAATTATTAAAAAAATACTTGAGGTCATCAATGTCACAAGAAAGGTTAAATGATTTGGCAATTTTATGCATTGAGAAGGATAATTTGGATGAAATTGATATTGATACTATTATTGATGACTTTGCATCTAAGAGTGTTAGAAGGAACTTTAACTTGCCCATTTAAATTTGTAGGAGTTGGTGAGATTGGCTTTTGTCGCACCATTATGGTAGTGATGGCAATGTGGCGCGGGTGGACTTGAAGGTGCATCTTGGAGGCTAGAGTTCAATTTAGTTGAATAGTACATGAATTTGATTATGTTTAAACTATCTTTTGGTTGTAACTTGTTCTCTACCAAGTTTATTACATATGAAAGCATTTAATATTTTATCTGCAATAATTATGGTAGTCAATAAAAGGGTCACTTGATTTAGCTCGCCCCAGGCCCCCAAAATCTTTAGAACGGTCCTGACCGTAGATGAAGCGATGCACACTTGTACTATATGATCGTCCTGCAGCAATTAATTTGGGACCTTTAATTTCCAAATCGATCGGATGGTTGAGATTTGCCTTTAAAGCAACGCTCTGTGCTTATCTACCTTCCTTGCATTATGGCCGATGAGCTTGTTCAAATCACTAAAAAATTAAACTAGAGTTGCCCAACTTTCACTATATGGTTACTAGGGCTTATTTGTTTTTGCTTTAGATTCTCTAAAAGCTGATTTTAGATTATGGTTGTAGAGAAACTGATTCTCTAAAAGTTGGAATCCATAAGCACATATGAAGTGGACGGTGGATTCTAGTGTATATAGTTGAGTTGGATTGTGAGAATCAATTCCTAGAATCGGGCTGTTTATTTTTTATTCTTTATTTTGCTTTCGAGACCAAAATCTAGAATCAAAAAGCAAATATAAACATACCCTAATAATTTTGTGGTCCTTGGTCTTGGAATAAAAAGGTATTGGATTTTTTTTATATTTTTCACCACTCTTGATTTACGGTTTTGCCAACATTAGCATTCTACTAAATGATAATGAGAACTCGAAGAGGATCCCCGACTTTTTCGACACCACCGGCTCATCTGGCACCTCGCCAGAGACTTCGGTAGCAAACGGAGAAGCAACATAAGACGAATCAGGCCCATGGAGAGATGGATCATAGCTAGGGTTTCGAGAAAAGGAGGGGGCTGAGACAGGGAAGCTTACTTGCGCAGATCATGGCGGTGGTGACGAAGAAGGAGGCGAAGGGAGAGCGCACCCTCTTAGGCGGCTAGCTCTCCCGCGACGCGGCCTAGAAGGCTCCGGAAAACGGCGAAAGGAGAGCGCGAGCGCACCATCTTAGGCGGCAAGCTCTCCCGCGATGCAGCCTGGAAGGCTCCGAAAAATGTGGCGTGGCTGGGTGTGGACGAAAAAACATGCGGCGCGCGAGGGAAGTAGCGAGCCGAGCCGGTCGCACGAGCCGCGCGCGAGAGGAGCAGGACGTGCCGCGGCGCTCAGCACGGGAAACCTTCAATTAATCTTTAGTACTAGAATTTTTTTCGCGGCGTAATACGCCGTGCGGTCCGGTTTTTCATAGATTTTTTTTTTCTGACGGCGTTTTAGTTTTGTAATCGTCGAAATAATGAGCGAAACGGCTGAAAGAACAAAAACTTTTTCGCGGCGTAACACGACGTGCGTGGCGTTTTCCCATCGAAAAAATTCTTTTTCTCTTCGGCGGCGATTTATTTTTGTAAATCGTCGAAATAATAAGCGAAACGGGGAAAAAATAGAGAGATAGAGCTGTAGAAATATCTCTTTCGACGAATTATCCGGTAAATATTGGAGAACGAGATGGAAAACCGCGGCGGGGAAAAAGTCTAGAGGGAAAAGGGCGAAAAACTATTAGAAATGACAACATTCTTTTGTCGAGCCTAACACTCTACGCGTTCGCCGAGTAATAATACATGTCTAAAAAAATCTCAGAGATTTGCGACGTATGCGCGTGCCGTTTTTCCGTAGAAAAATTTTCTTTTTTGTCTCGACGGCGCTCTATTTTTTAAATCGTCGAAACAATGAGCGAAACGGTTGAAAGGATACAACATTTTTCACGTCGTAACACGCCACGCGTGTCGTTTTCCCGTAGAAAAAATTAATTTTTTTTCCGGCGGCGATTTATTTTTTAAAATCATCGAAACAATGAGCGAAACGGGGGAAAATAGAGAAATAGAGTTGTAGAAATATCTCTTTCGACAAATTATTTGGAAAATATTGGAGACCGAGGTGGAAAACCGCGGTGGGGAAAAAGTCTAGAGGAAAAGGTTGAAAAGCATTAGAAACGATAATATTCTTTTTGTCGAGTCTAACACTCCACGCTGCTCACCGAGCAATAATACATAATTTAAAAATATCGAGATGGAGATGGAAAATCGAGATGGGAAAAAGTCTACACACATATTTCTGTTGATTTAAAAAATTATTCTTACGAAAAACGAAGAAAGGACCTAAACGTAAGGAGCTAGGACCTGATTGTTACGTTTTTGGACCTATCCGCTATCCTGAAAAATTAGAAAAGGGCTTGTCCGCGATTTGAATCTAACGGAGGGGTTTTCCCGTAAAATGGCGAGCAAGGGACCTAAATGCGAGAAACGAGAAAAAATCTTACCCTCACAAAAAATTACGAAGGACCTATTTGTAATCTCTAGGGACCTATCCGTAATTTCAACAAATATAGGGGTTTTTTGCAAAATTCAAAAAGTGACAGGTGGAGGGGCTCTCCAACCGGGAATCCTTCCATCTATATTGTGGGTATTATATAGGTATGACTAGGATATTTTACGCGGTGTATACATCGCGTGCGTTGTTTTTTTCGTGAGAAAAAATTCGGTTTTTTTCCCGTCGGTCTTTTTTTTAAAAATCATCGAGGAAACGAGCGAAATGGTTGAAAAAACAAAAGTGAATCTGCGTCTGCGCTAAATCGAAAGGTCCTTTTCGTGCAAAACAGTCGGAATGATCCAAACGTCAATATGTTTTTTTATCTATTTAGATGGAAAAGGTTGAAAAATTATTAGAGATGACAACCTTCTTTTGTCGAGCCTAACACTCTATGCGTTCACTGAGTAATAATACATGTTCTAAAAAATATCGGAGATCAAGATGGGAAATCGAGATGGGAAAAAAGTATAGAGATAGAGCTACACAAATATTTTTGGCGACGAAAACATTTTTTCCCGGGAAAAACGGAGAAAGGACCTAAACGTAAGGAGTAAGGACCTGTTTGTTACGTTTTTGGACCTGTCCGCTGTCCTGAAAAATTAGAAAAGGGCTTGTTCGCGATTTGAATTTAACAGGAGTTTTTTTCCATAAAATAGCGCACGAGGAACCCAAACGCGATTTTAGGGAAAAACATCTTCCCCTCACAAAAAATCGCGAAAGGCCTATTCGTAATTTTTAAAAGGACTAAAATGCGAAACTTTTTTTGAGCCGAGCCGGCCGACCGGATCGAGCCGAGCCGACGGCTTGAGGCCATCTGGTAGCTTTAGGGTCTGTTTGTTTTTGTTTTTGATTATGGATTCTGGCCCTCAAAAGCGTAATAAAAACAAACAACCTGATTTTAGAAATTGATTCTCACAATTCAGCCCATCCATATACATTAGAATCTACAATCCATTTCATATATGCTTTTAGGTTCTAACTTTTAGAGAATTAACTTTTTTACAATTATAATCCAAAATTAATTTTTAAAAAATCCAAAACAAAAACAAATAAGCCCTTTGACAGGCCAGCGCTCGTCGATCTCCACGGCCATCGCTTCCACCTTGGTGCCTACGGCTGGTGCGGCAAGCCGGCAGGTGGCCATGGCCCTAACGCTCCCGCGGACGGCGAGGCTTAGCTGGCTGACCTCCGACCTACCACAGGCCTGCTTTGGCGCCATCTATCTGGTGACTTCTTGGTAATGTTGTGCCTTTGCCTATTGCTTCGTTCAATCAAGAAAGAAAAGCACAGCAGGTGTGGTAATATTAGCGGTATTTGCTTCCTAATTGATTCATTTCCTCCATTCAATCCCCATGCTATTAGATTAATTATATAGATTAATTTTTGCTCTCTAGACCTAGATTTTATTTATTTTTTGCTAATTAGGGCTATAGATTGATTCATTGTGCATGGCTTAGTCTATGCGGGCACGCCGTTGTTGCGTGTGCATGCCGGCCGAACTGCACGCGAGCACGTCGCTCCAAGACATGGCAATTTTGTACCTAAAATGAATTAGCCTAATTGTGAAAAAATAAAAGCCAAATTGTTAAATGTCACTTAAAAATGGGGAAGACCGAGAAATGACAATGTATGATCACTGGCAGAATCCGTTCGGTTCCTATGGCCCTGCAATTGTCCTGGAATAACTGAAACCGTCAAGTGGTAGCAATCCCTTCTATTATGCGAATTTTTTTAATAATACATTTTATTTTAAAATTGCAAAAATATACGTCGGAAAAAAATTACAGAAATGCACCTCTATCGCCTGACCGGGTAGCGAGAGACAAATGTCATCCGTTCAAACGGCGACAGGGACATGTGTCGCCATCTGAACAGGCAACAGAAGCCACGTCAGCACAAACCGTTCCAATCGCCCAACCAAATGGCAACTTCAGAAAAATCGGTAGATGGTTGGGCGACAAAGGGAGCGCTGCCCTCTGTCGCCCAACCAAATGGTGACAGGGCGCTCCTTTTATTTCCATTGCACGGCACTGTGCCCATTCCAGCCGAGGCAGAGAGAAATGGCAGGGAGGCAAAGAAGAGAAGAAAGGGAGAAAAGAGAGAGGAGAGGAAAAAGAGAGAGAAGGGAGAGGAGAGAAATGGAGAAGAGAGATACTGCAAGTACATTTTGGAGGTAATTTTTCTCTGCTTATTTTGTTTAGCAATAAATTATGGTAAGGTAGAAAAAAATTTAGATCTAGTTAAATTTAGAGGTGACGGATAGATTTTGTATTTTTTTTCGTAATTTAGTTGATTTGTACAGATAATACTCCTAGGATTAATGAGTTACATTTAATGATTGATAGTACTACTTGATACAATTCATTGGTTTCTGAAAATCATGTATCGATTTTAGACAACATGCAGTAGAATCAGTTACAACAAATGCCTTAAGGCACAAGAGTGTAAGCTCGATCAGTAATACAATACAACGGTCATTGCTGAGAGGTTAGGGTTTCTTTTATGATTAGAAATCTATACAAAAATGAATCATATGTAGGGGTGCAATCGGATCAGATAATTTCCAACTGTTCGACCAATCAGATGTGTTCAGATAGGATTCAGATAAATTTTTCAAACTCGAAATCAGCTTCAGATATTTTTTGGATTCGGATTCGGGAGATCGCTATCCGTTGGAATCGAGATATTTCAATCTGAACACATCCGACGGATAGATTTTGTATATTTTTCGTAATTTAGTTGATTTGTACAGACACTTGTACGTACATGTTTTTAGGAATAATAATGTAATTTTAGAAATTTAGATGCTTTTTACAGATACAAGTACGTCGATATATATTTTGTTTGGAAAGAAATTAATTTGTGGGTGAATGAATGGATTTGCAGATATGGCTGAACGAGTTTCATTTAGAATCTATTATGGAGAAGGGGTTGTCATGTATGGTTTAGAGGGTGCGGATCTGAGTAATTTCCAGTATGTAGACAGAAGTTTGAGTAACATCGAAGAGCGCACATTTTCTTCTATGTTGAATTGGTTGTATTATACTTTTCGGATGGAATAAGAGAAGTGCTAGGTGAAGTTATTTTGCCTATATAGTATGCAAAATGATCCTATTTACTGGGAGCTAGTTGAGCTGAAGGGAACCGCGTCGTGGAGATCATATGTGAGGGGGGCAGAGCAACGAGATGGTATCGGGTGCTTTTAGTGATATGGTTGTTGCCCCCCACAGCAGTTGGACACCAGTGAGTGTAGTGAGCCTCAAAATGAGTTCAGTTATTATGACACCGAAATTGGGGGATCTAGCCATGAACAGCATGTTCAGCAATGCAACGAGGACATCATTTGACAAAGTAGTGAACAAGTTGAATTTGGGGAGGATGATGAAAATATTAGACAAGAAGCGTGGGGACAAGTAGACGAAGGTGAGCAAATTGAGGAAATAACAGTTAGGATGGAAGAGGAAGATCGTGAGTATACCAGAATACAAGTGGAAGACGACGATGAGTCGAATGATGAAGATGGAGGTCCGGAGCCGATTGTGCCAGCTGAGTAAAGCACACATCAATTTAAAAAGCTGGTTGTCAATGAAAGTAATGATACACCTTGGCTGTATAGTGACAATGAGGTTAGGCCTAACAGTATGTACCTGACAAAAGAGATAGTGCAGGATTGTCGGTATTTCGTAAACCGGCAAGTAAATTTGTAAGTTAAGGGACTGTGCGTTCCCTCTCCTTGAATGGTTAGACTTAGGGAGCCCAAGATATAGACTGGTTCGGGCCGAATGTCCCTACGTCCAGTTCATAGTGGTGGTTTCAGATGCTTTCGGGTGCAAATAACTACACAAATACATAAGCAAGGGCAAAAGGGCTGGCCTGATGCGCCTCGTCCGAGTGAAGGGAGCGAGAAAGAGGAGCTCTAAAAAGCCGTATGCTTGTAAACGCTCGGATCGGATCGGGATCCCTTTCCTGGAGGGTTCTGCCTCCCTTTATATAGGCGGAGGGGGCAGGTTACACGGGAGTTTGGAAAAGAAGAGTAGGGGTGTGCCACGCCCGGAGTCCTGTCTTGGTCTCGTGGATCGACAGTTCTCGTCTATCCCACGTCTGGGTTGGTAGACACAGCTAGCGGCGTTCCGTCGGGAAGGGGCGACTCGCCTTCTCGCTACTGCCGATATCGACGCCGTTATCTTTGCGCCTGTGTCGCCGAGGGAGCGCGTCTCTCCATCAGGCATGACGGGTGAAGGGATCGGCACTTGACTTTGGCATCCCCCTGGCCACCTTGGGAGGGAGCCACCTGCCCCAGCATGGCCGTCGTGTCCACGGGGCAGGTGACCAGCTTGGAGTCGACGGACGACGTGGCGGAGGCCGCTGAGTCGGAGCCTGCTGGGCCCCGACCCGAGGCCTGGTCGAGCCGCGGGCGCCTGACCTGTGGCAGGTCTGAGCCTTTGCAAGGCCCGACTGCGTCAGATCGGACTCATGGGGCGCCCGACGCTGAGGCCAGGTCGGAGTGCCCCTGGTGGGCTTGACCGAGGCCGAGGATCCTTCGTGGCCCAACAAGGCCTTCGGTCAGAGCTGGGCCTAAGACAGCCCATTCGATGTTCCGGCCTATTGGGGGTATCCCTAGTATGAGTATTCGTCAAGGATGCTGTGAAAGATTGAGTCTTATCAGTAAGGACTTTCAGGGTTAAGAAGTCCACCCCAAACTGCTATGACTTGGTGTGTGAGATCCATGGGTGTCCCTGAAGAGTGCATGCGTACAAGCCCAAATGGGGCCTTAGAAATGAGGTTTGGAAAGTTTGAAAACTCATACCATAATCTGCGCGCATTGCTGAGTTACATTCAGGGAAGAAATCTTGGCACTTACTATAATTATCAAGACTGTCCGTCAAGCAAGTGACCGACTAAGAGGCATTTGAAGAGAGTGTTCTTCGCATTTGGAGCTTGCATTAAGGCGTTCTATCACTGTCGTCCATTGTTGTGCATGGACGGCACATTCTTGACCAGGAAATACAAAGGATAAATATTGACAGCTGTGGGCGTTGATGGAAACAACCAGATTCTACCTGTTGCCTTTGCCTTTGTAGAAAGCAAGAACTAAGAGAGTTGGCTGTGGTTCCTACGGAACTTGAGGATCGGGGTGGTGAAAACTCGTCGAGATGTGTGCGTGCTGCATGATAGGCATGCTGGTCTACTTAGTGCTATCAACCAGTTGCAAACAGGGGAAGATGAGCCATTTTCATGGCCTGACTTGCAGAGCCGATGGTGTATGAGGCATTTGGGTGCAAACTTCTATAAGCAATTCAGGAACAAAGAACTCATGAACATGTTCAAAAGATTATGTAAGCAGAACCAAGAGAGCAAGTTCCGAACTCTGTGGAAAAATCTTAATGAGATGACAAGAAAACACAAGGAGTAGACGAACAAGACTAGTGGTAGTGAAACACAGGAGCAGGCGGAGCCTCTATTCCCGTTGACAATAGAAGATGAGGCGACGAATCGTCGTCAAAGGCAAAGGCCAATCAAATGTTTCTCGGACTAGATCAAGCACGAGCTGAAAGAGAAGTGGTCACTGTTACATGACACAAATGGTGGTAGATATGGTGTGATGACCACTAACTTTGCAGAAGTTTACAACTGGGTAATGAGAGGGATGAGGTGTCTCTCATTGGTAGGAATTGTTGAGGGAGTGTTGCGGGGCACAACCAAGTACTTTGTGGATAGGCATCAAGCTGCTGAAATAGTAATGAGAGATGAGAAGTTCCTGTACTCTTCCATGATCACTAAATATATGGATGAGAAGGTCAGATGGCGGCCAAGCATAGAGCTATCAAAGTTGGTGCACGAACACTGCGCTTCGAGGTGATATGTAGGGATAAAGGATGACGTGGAACCAACCAGAAGGTTATCACCCAGGAGTGCATCTTACAGGCTAATTGTAAATGCTCATACACTTTCTGTACCCATCTACGTTTGGTACGCGTCGACCCCGATCCTCCTAGACACGTTCCTAGTGTGAGGGGCACGTATCCCGCCCATACGGACTCAGCTCTGCATAGTGCGGTACGTTGTGTCCTATATACGATATCATGTACACTCAGTTCGTAACTGTGCTAACTAATTTGTAATGTCTTTTTCAGACTGATATGCTAGCTCAGGTCTACGACGAGTCAGGGAGCTTCATTTCACGTCTGACCAGCAGCTTAGACGTGACCAGAGAGGAGGTGAGCTCCTTGCTCGTGAGGTTTCGGGATGGTTCAAGACACGCCCTCGAGTTGGCAGGATGCGCCAGCCTCCCGATGTGGCTCACGATGTGCCACTTAGGGGAGGCAGGGGTGTTGCACATACATCTTCACATGCTACAGCCTCTGGTGCCATCGTCACGCCACCGGTTGCGAGAGGGCGAGCTACTAGACACGCTGGTCTAGCCGCTCACGCTGGAGGTGAGTACTGAAATGTTCTTTTCATGTTTTGCAATCATTTTTTGAATGCTCTCAACAATTCTTCATTTGCTATCGGCTCACAAGCATAGTGGTTCCCGCCTACAGCTTCACCTGCACCTGACGACTATGAGGGGCAGGCTGATGATCCAGATCACAGGGACTACGACCAGGATGACGTGTCGAGGTACCTCGTCGATCCAGATGAGCCTAGCCCATCACAGTTGTAGGGAGCACCACCACCAACTCAGCGTTCTCAGTCGGAGTACGCCACACCTCCAGCTAGACCACAGAGGGCCCACTGCGCGCCGATGCAGTTGACGTACTCGCAAGGCCAGGTTTGGAGGAGGCTTGCACAGCCACAAGGAGCCACCCAAAAATGGGAACGGTAGTAGTTTCTTATGTTTTTGGTTGTTGGTACTTTCAATCTTATGTACTTAGTTAATCCTTCCAAATATGTTGTACGAACTATTGTATTTGGATTATTGGTACTTTCAATCTTATGGACTCAGTTAATTCTTCCATCAGCTTCCTCACGTCTATTGGACAACACATACCTAGTAGCTTTGTCAGACTGATTGGACAACACTCTGCACGCCACCAAGCGACAAAACACTGGCCATCTCAGACCAACAGACAAGACTCTGCTGACCTCCGAGAGAAGTGACAACACCATGCCACCTACCACCTTTTCAGACTGAAATGACAACACGCTGCAGCCCACTTTTCAGACTAAAACGACAACACGCTGCAGCCCACTTTTCAGACTAAAACGACCACCTCACCGACGACCACGTATGTTGATAGCCTGCATTGCGTAGGTCGCTCGTGATTTTTCCCGTAATTTCTGGGCCGTATTCGGTGGGCCCCGTGAGGCTACGAAAACCCTTAAGTGGCCACAATTTCGGGGTTTTGTGGCCGCGTGTGCCTCTTCCGATTTTTGCAAACATGGGTGGGAGAGGGAGATTAGAGGGAGGGCGATTCTCAAATCAGAAGTTACGTGGAAAATAAGGTAGGCCACACTCTTTATTACGACTTAAAACTGGGAGAAGCATCATGAACAAGGAAAATAATAGTTATAACCTGGTGTCTACTGAGTGGATCGAGGCCACTTCCCCTTCGCCCATACCTTTGGTGGGGCTTCTCTGGCATGACGTGCCCTCTCTCGTTTCCTCTCTCTCTCTCTCTCAGCCTCCTTCTCCTCCGCTTCCTTTCTATGTGCCTCCTCACGTGCGGCGTCACGTTGTTTTGATGTCGCTTTGAACTCCTCATCCCGGTTGGCTTGATCAAGGAGCCTTTGGTCTTCGAGGTTGATCACCATATCAAACCACTGCTTAAATTCACACAGTGGCGAAGGTGACTGCATAAAACATAAATTAGCAAAGTTTCATGTAGAAATATTATGAAACACGTATGATTATTACCATCTGGTGATTCTTCAAGCTCTTCTCCGGCGGGTCAAATGCGTAGTTGCGGCACTTCCAATACCTCCTCTTCCAAGTTGGAATTTCCTAAGAGCGGACAAGCCTGCAAGGATCTCCGCACATACACATCGGTGGGATAGCCCCACAAGGTAAGAAGAGGTCCTAGTATGCTGAATTGCGTGGCCAGTCCCAAGCGCCTCCCTCTTCCTTTGCCTTCCCTTTTCCCTTTTCACTTGCACGCCTCGGCATTTTGCGTTGATCCTCTACTTCCTTTTATTCTTTCCTCCCTCTCCTTTTTCTCTTCTCCTTCGTTTCTCTCTTTTCTTTCCTCTTCTCTCCCTTTATTCTCTTTTCTGGCCGGTTGCTCTCTGCCTCGCTCAAATGAGCACAGTGCCGCGCGATGGGCTCTTTATTGCCTCTCTGTCGCCATTTGGTAGGGCGACAAGGGGCCGCGCTCCCCCTGTCGCCACTTCATTGGGCGATTTTTACTATTTCACCATTTCATCGGGCGACTGGGGTGACATGGCGTCTTGCCCGTTGATCCGGCAACTTGCCCCTCGGTCTCCGTTTGATTAGGCGAATTTTTCCTGTCACCCAGCCACCAGGTGTCAGTAGTATATTTCTGTAATTTATTTTTCAACATATTTTTTTGCAATTTCTAAAAAAATGTATTATTAAAAAAAATTCATCGCATGATGCCCTATCACCATTTGGTTGGGCAACAGAGGCAACACTCCCTCTATTGCCCAACCATCTACCGATTTTCTAAAGTCGCCATTTGGTTGGGCAATTGGAATGGTTTATACGACGTTAGTTTGTCATGCGCTGCTCAAATGGCTTACATGTGTCCCTATCTCCGCTTGAATGGGCGACATTTATCTCTCGTTGCCCGGTCAGGCAACAGAGGTGCATTTCTGTAAAAAAAATTCCGACATATAATTTTGCAATTTTGAAAAAAATGTATTATTAAAAAAATCTCTATTATGTTTTTTTTCCAAATTGTTCCCCTTCTTGTTACCTTTGTTGTGTTGTGGAAATTAAATTGTTTGAAACAATTTGCAAAATAGTGTGGTACAACTTCTAGTTGAATCTTATGTCAAATCTCCCTGTCTACCCAATGATTTTACTAGCAGCTGGTATATATAATGCGTCGAGAAATATTTATGCCGAACAAGCAGCTATCGGAATGTGCTGTCGGCATACTTGAGGAAGAAGGCTGACAATGTGCATTTACATACAACTACACGGTGACAAGGAAAAGAAATAAGCACTTGAAGGATTGAAAAAAAGACGATTAGAGGGGAGGTGAATGGGAGCTAAATAAAATTGGCTAAAATGAAATACTTCCTTCAAAGAACTAAGCCAAAGCCCTAAGAGATCAAATAGAAGCGGAAAAATCAGTTTTCAGAAAACTCAGCCCGGAATAGGCACTACTACCATGTAGGGGTGGTACTACCGCAATGAATGGTAAAATTGTGGGAATAAACAGTAAAATTAGCACGGTTTCAAAAACTAAAATTAGTGTATCTTTTGATCGGCTGATCCAAACCCTATGAAACTTTGCATGTACCATCCTTCCAATGGTTATTAGAAACCTATTACAACCTTTAATCGTAAGGATTGGTGTTAAAGTTTCAATTTTTTCAAATTTAACGAAGATTACATAAAAAATAGGTCAAATGAAAAACTTCACCCTAAACTTGCTCGAGTAATTTTGATGATCATAGATGATATCCCACATATCACAGCAAGCAAGAACACCCAAGAAATTGCCCCTAAAAGCTCAAGAACACAATATATCGAAAATCCTACTTTCTCAAGTAAAAAGCTGGTTTCTTAAGAATCTCTTTGATGAACAAGTGAGAGATTGCCTAGATAATTGGATATGATCTTTAGAAGATATATTCATCAATCATTCATCCTTGGAAATATAAGATCAAGAGAAGAAGAAACCAAACAAGAAAGATAAAAAACTCAAGAAGAAAAAAGATCAAAACACGAGGCAAGACTTCAGCACGAATTTTTATTTCATTTTAGATCATGAAGGTTGATCACAAAGCCTCTTACTTGAGGGCAAAAACTCTCAAAAAATACTTACACATACAAGAAAACCAAAATCTTGTAGAAACCCTAGTTTTCTCTCAAGTTTTCTCCAAGGGCTTCTTGGATTCACCTCTCTCTACATCTCCTTATATAGAGGAGGCAGCTCTAACCTGAAAACCTGGGTGCTAAAGTGGGTACCTTCCACATTTACGTGGGCTAACCCGATAACCCAACACACTTAACAAGTTTTACACTTACATAAGCACGCTTCTCAAAGCGGTATTCTTCGTGACGCCCAATTCGCTACATGATCCCGAATTTGCGTCCATGTCCACTTTGGCTTGATCAAAACCACTTAGGCCACCACTGTGGGTTTTTAAACCACCTCAATCTCCAGTAATGGGTAAATTACCAATTTACCCCACAACCGGTCTTTTCCTTCGTCTCGAAGCATCGCCCATGCTTCGACATGCACCATATGGCCCCAATGACTCCCCATCAAGCCTCTCATGCGTCCAAACTCCTCCAAACAATCGTCACTTGCAAACGGACCCAAGTCATTTGGTGTGTCACATGTCCTTATCCGCTTCACCATAATAGTGCTAGCATTCTTTACTATTCTGGACCTCAATTCCTCCCTAAGCCTAGTCCTAGTCTATATCGATGCCTGCCACGTCATCACCACACTGGCTTGTTGTCTTTCTAGCTCGCAACCACTTCCAGCCTTAGTCATTTTTCGACATCTCTTAACCGTTATGGACCTCAGCTCTCCTAATTTTGTCCTGGTGTCCTCCATCTCACCATGACCTAGCTCCAAAGTCATGCAAACAACACAGACAAGCAAAAACGTCATGTAGCACTATTTACAAAGATATGAAATAACCATTACATAACCAAAACACAATTCATAACTATCTAACAAAGTCGGTACTACCACCCACAGGGCTAGTAGTACCGCCTTGGTACTACTACCAACCTAAGGCCGGTAGTACTACCCTGGGCGAAACCAATTTCCACACTCTGAAAAATAACTACTGCTTACTAGGACCCGGTAGTACCGCAACCCAAGTACTACCACTCTTACATAGCTGGTAGTGCCACTAATGCTTGACCCAGAGAAACACCACCCTATAAAATAACTACCGCCTACTAAGGGCCGGCAGTACCATCTGGTTGGCACTATGGCTTTTCAAGAGCCGATAGTGCCACCTAGCCGGTACTATCGCCGTTCCAAGGCCAGTAGTGCCAATCAAACTCAAACTTGAGCACCACCAGCTCAAACAGAGTCAATTACTCATCACTCACATGAGTAGACCTCGATATGGTCTTTCAATCTCCTCCTTGATAAGTATATTGACAAACACCGAAAAGGCACAATTTGAGTTTGAAAAAGAAAAAGAAACCACTATGATTGCAAGCCAACACTTGGTCCAAATGTAAAAGAATGCAAAGATCATAACCAAGTTGGCAATAAAAGTTTTAGAGCAAATAATAGAAAAGAACAAGTTATCCATAAAAGCTCTAAAAACTCAAGAAGTCTCATGAAAGCTTAATTTTGCTTATGATCCAAAGAAAAAAACAATGTTTCACCATGACCTTGAGAAGCAATATGTTTTTACATTTCTCCCCATTTCTCCCCCTTTGATAATACCTTTTCAACATTTTCCCCCTTTTGGCAATATAGACATCAAGAGAACATGTATGCAGGAAATGCATCCCAAAATAGCTTTGAAGATTATCCAAGTGACCACATAAGCAAAGTATGATACCAAGTTACGCAAGTTCAAATTATGCTAAACTAAGGCATATCTATGTGCATATTTTAAAATCCTTGATAGCAAGCAAAATACAATTATGTTGATTTTGCATGATATCAACAAGAGCAATACTTAGCATAACTTCCAAACTAGAAGCAAAGCTATGCTATGGAGCAAATGATTGACCTAGAGTTCAACCTAGTCAATACTTTGGAGAGCTACTAGTGCATAAGAGATCCTTCATGCTCAATCTACCTGACGAAGCATCCCTAAAGGTGATTAGCTCATCATTGAGAGCACAGACTAGGGAAGAGAACCAACGAGAATCTCCGAACATGTGGCAAAAATACCCGAAGTCTACAATCCAAACATCTCTCTTCCCAGTCCTACAAACCTGAATCAGCGAAAGCAAGAGGTCGATGACTCAGTACTAGGGCAAATAAGTACAGATCTATGAACCCAATACTGAGCCACATGATGAGAAAAAGTACCAGTCAAGGAAGGAAAAGACTAAATGCTATCGTTTCTCCGACGCTCAACTCTCACAAAATCAGGAACATCACCTATAGAAAATCTACGAGCTAGAGCTGGGTTGGTCCACCGATGTGCAAAGGTCGAACTATCCCAGTAATGTTGCCTAAACCTCCTACTAGTGGGAACAAATTCACACTACTGATATCCACTTCGATGAAAAAAAAGGAATATCAAGAGGACGGCAGAAACTTGTTGGGATTATGCCCAATAGCGTATCATGCGTCACATATGATGTGGGCTTGGTAATGACGGGTCACATATGATGTGGGCTTAGCAGGCCACGTTGGACGTGGGCTACAAACCTTATTGGGCCTCTAGCATAGGGGCCCAACTAGGGGGCTATATAAAGGGAGGCGGTGGAGGCTTTGAGACACATGAGCTTCTAGGTTTTCCCCTCCACCAAACCCTAGCCGTCGTCTCTCCCAAGGGTACACACGTGAGGTGTTAGCACACCCGCGTGGATGGATTCCAATCCCTGTATGTGTGGATACCGTAGAGGCGTTGCACCTGCGACGCTAATTGAAGCGAACCTGAAAGGAGGCGTAATCAGATTCGCGCATAGTTTCTGGATGTGATATTGTTTTGATGATTCCTGTTGATTAAGAAGGAATTTGGAGGCAATACTGGATACGTTTGAAAGCTTATCTCATTAGCTTTCAGTGGATACTAAGAACGCCCAAAACGGAGCTCGTATGTGGCCTAGGCGTCCATTTTAAGTTGGACTGCTCCTGAAGGTCGCGAACTTCCGCGAGGACTTCCGGCGCTTCGTCTACCTCAACGCCGCCTACGATCCGGTCGTAGGGCTTGGCCATGGAGTGGCAAGGCCTTGCAGCACCAGCGAGGAGGAGGCGTGGCATGTACGGCTACTTCCACGACGCGCGGATCGATTGAATCGCTTCATCGACTCGTCTTCCGCCAGACCGCCGTCAGAAGGTAATGCGATCTGTGATCAATTGCTTGCAGGGTGTCCTGGGTAGTCGCGATAGAATTTGATTATATGCTAGCGTAGCATCCCGCGTTACCCTTCAAAACTCTAACCACGAATAGCTTCAGGACTAAAACAAAAAGAATAACTTAAAAACTGAGTCCTAAATACTGTCCAAAAGCAGGAAACTCTCTAATCTATTAGAAGCCGTGGGTGCCTTAGGAGCACTCTGAGTTTGGAGATGACCCTGAATACTCCTAAGAGCATGAACACTCTCACAATATGCTATCTTGGCATGTCTAAAGTAGAAATCAGCTAAATATCCATCCTTCTGACAGAAGGTGCAAGAGTACTTCGCCTTACGAGAGGCAGAAGCTACAAGAGAAGCAATCTTCTCATCAGAGATACCATGGACAATACTAGTTCGCCGAAACACTGTGGAGCTAGACCTAGGAGCAACCACAATCTCACCACTCTTAAAAGCACGAACGATAGTAGGTGGATGTGCCCTAACGTGCTCCAAGTAATCAAATCCTAAACTCGATTGAATCCATCGGTGTTGGATTGGTCTAAGATGAGATTGAGTTTTTTTTGCCTCCAAAGAAACTTCTCAAGAGTGCTCATATGGTACTTATACTCCTAGAAGAGAGAGGCAGGAGAAGAATAGGGGGAAGAAGATGATGAAGAGCCAGAAGAGAAAGAACGAACAACACGTGTATTTCTCTCCCTATGCATGGCTGTCTCAATCTTGAGGATCTCACAAGAAACGCACTCGACATTCTTAATCTTAGAACTCTGGGCTTTAGCTTCTTTCTAAGCTCCTCATGGATCATATCTATGTTCCCCTCAATTTCAGCACATCTAACACAAATAGCTTGACTTAGCTAGTAGATTCTTAGCAAGTTTAACACAATTAACATTTAAAGAATCGTTGTCAAGTTTTAGTTACCTACAACCTTAATATGAGCTAATTGGGTCCTTATAAGAAAATTGTTCAAGTTCTTCATTTCTAACGGAAATTTTTGTAAGGTGAACAGTCATGTCGTCAATCTTAGCTAGCAAGTTATGACAATTGTCACAAGAAGCACATGTACAAGCATGAAGAAGATTAGCATCAATAGGAATACCATCAGTAGTACTCAAGGTAGTATTATTCACTCTAAGAACATCAACCTTAGAAAGCACACTATTATGCAAGGTCGTTAGGTTCTCAAACTCAACAATCAAGGCATCGCACAAAGAACAATCATCAGCATCATGGGAGGGTCTAGATCTAAGTGAAGCAAGCTCCCATGACAAACTGCCTACTTCCTTCTTAAACTCCGAACATCTAGCTCTAACCCTAGCATGGAATTTACCTAGCTTGTAGAAAGCATCATTAAGCTCATCGTAGTTAGGTACCTTATCAGACTCGCTGTACAGGTTGTCATCGCTGATGCCGTTCTCATCGGCCATGAAGCACATACCGATGAAGTCGTCGCCGCCCTTGGTCTTCTCTTGCAGATCATCCTCTCCATCATCATTACTCCATGTCTCGATATTAGAGAGGGAGATGTTGTCGAGTGCGGCGATGACGCGATGGAAGAGCTTTGTGTTCTTCATGAATTTGTGATATGCCTTCTCACGTGCGGGATCATGAGCTAGAGCCTTCTTGTTGCGATTCTTGTTGATGTGGTCGTTCTTGTTCTCACCGCCATTGTCGTTCTTGTCCTTCTCTAGCTTGGGGTAGTTAATTTGCTCAAATGTGGTTGGGGCCACCACACTTGAAGCAAGTGATGAAACCACCTCTCTTCCTCTCTCACCCTTTAATATGCATGGGAGAATTTTTCGGCTAGCAGGGCAAACTCATTTTCTAGAAAACTCTCTAGATGCTCATCACTCATCTCACAACCGAGAGAGAAACACTAAAGGAAATCTCAGAAGTAGTAGAATCAGTGACTAGGCCATTGATTGTGACTTCGTCTTGCATGAGAGGACGTCAATCTCATGAGTTTTGAGTTAAGAATAAAGCCTATCAAGAGTCAGAGTCAAGTTAATGATGTCCTTAATGGAGGTCACTTTCATCTTCCAAACACGAAGGTCAAGTGCCATAAGAAAATGCCAAGCATTCTTCATGTCAGAGTATGTGGTACCTACAGTTTGAAGATCACTTAGAATCTTTGTGAACCACCCAAAACACTCATCAAAGGACTCTCCATCGTGCTGTTCAAACCTGTTGTAGTCACACTTGTATTGATCTTAACTCACCATCTTGATCTGAGTAGTTTCCTCATGGTAGGCATCGAGAGTCACCCAGATCTAGTGAGCAGATAGAAAATAAAAGATCCTGTCATACTCACAGCAACTAAGGCCCTGTACAAGAATGTAACTTGTCTTAGAATTTTCCCCAACATCAACCATATTCATGGCATTGATGTTTTCATCAGTAGGGAGCTTGTACAAGAAGCCTTAGACAGTGATGTATGATTTCATCCTAGATTTTTAAAAAATGATAATCCACCCCAAAGAATATTGGAGGCTTAGTGGAGTACATGTCCGTCGCTATGGCTCTTAAGACCGGTCAAGATTTAAAAATAGCAAAATTGAGCTCTTTTTACCAATTGAAGGACTGAAAACACAACTAGAGAGGGGGTGAATAGGAACTAATAAAATTGGCCAAAATGAAATACTTCCTCCAAAGAACTAAGACAAAGCTCCAAGAGATTAAATGGAAGCGAAAAAATTAGTTTTAAGAAAACTCAGCCTACAATCAACACTATTGCCATATATGGGCAGTACTACCGCAACGAACAATAAATCGGGGGGATGAATAATAAAATCAGCATTGTTTCAAAAACTAAAATTGGTGTATCTTTTGATCGGCTGATCCACACCCCATGAAACTTTACATGCACCTTTCTATGGATGTCAGAAACCTATTCCAACCTTTGATCGCAAGGATTGATATCAAAGTTCTGACTTTTTTAAATTTAGTGAAGGTTGCATTAAAAACGGGTCAAACGGAAAAACTTCACCTTGAGCTTGCTCGTGGGGTTTTGATGATTAAGATAATCTTTAATGACCTTTCGCATATCACAGCAAGTAAAAACACCCAAGAAATTGCCCCCAACAAGCTTAAGAATACAATATATCGAAAATCCTTTTCTCTCAAGTCAAAAGCCGGTTTCTTGAGAATCTTTTGATGAACTAGTGAGAACTTGTCTAGACGATTGAAATATGATCTCCAGAGGATACATCTATCAATCACTCATCCTTGGCAACACAAGATCAAGAGAAGAAGAAGCCAAAAAAGAAAGATAAAAAACTCTAGAAGAGAAAGAACAAAACACGAGGCAAGACTTGAGCATAAATTTTGATTTCATTTCAGATCATGAAGATTGATTACAAAGCCTCACCTGAGGGCAAAGTTCTCAAAGAGCACTTACACACATAAGAAAACCAAAATCTTGTGAAGACTCTAATTTTTCTCTCAAGTTCTCTTCAAGGGTTTCTTGGCTTCACCTCCCTCTACATCTTATACAGAGGAGGCAACCCTGATCCTAAAATCTAGACACTTAAGTGGACACCATTCACATGTACATGGGCTAACTCGATAACCCAACACACATAACGGGTTTTACACTCATACAAGCACTCTTCTCAAAGTGGCATTCTTCATGATACCCAATTCATTCCACAAGCCCGAATTTTTGTCCGTGTCCACTTTGGCTTGACCAAAACCACTTAGGCCACCTCTGTGAGTTTTCAAACCGCCTTGATCCCAGTAATAGAAAAATTACCAATTTGCCCCACGATCAGCTTTTTTTTCTTTCATCTCGAAGCATCGCCCATGCTTTGACATGTGTAAGTTCAAGCGCCATTGGTTTTGGTGATTGATTTAGATTAATGCTTAATCTTTGTTTAATGACAAATCTAATCTTTATGAGACTAACATGTTTATTGAGTAAATATTTAATAGTCTCATATTTGGATGGAAAATGGAAAACACAAGGTATGTATGTGTACTCTTTCTAGTATTAATTGCATACTTTGGATTCAAGTTAAAGTATGAATGTCCCCTTTATATTAACCATAAAATGTGCATCATATTTTCCAATCCATATATTACATGGATACACACATCTAGGGGAGTTCGCACTCTAACTTGAAGAGTCAATTTAAATGAAAATCTAAATTAAGTTCATTTGTCTTATTAATCATTAAATAACACTTCATCATGTGTTGATGGTGTTCCTTGATAAATTAAAGACAAATGAATAGTTCTTAAGTATAACGAAGCATTTGTTGCATTATTGTACTTAAGACACATTTAAATCATTCAAATTGATTAGGGTTGTGCTCAATTGATCTAAAGGCATTCATTATGTGTTAATGGAGTGCAATAGAAAATTGAGACAACCATGCATCTTGGACTAACTATTTTTATGAGTTATGGTTGAGCTAGATAAGTCCAAAGATGATTGAGATGATGAAAACGGGACAAGGATGACATCATGAGGTGATGGGTGTCAAGAGGAGATCCCGTAGAGATTAAGAGAAGAGATAAGTGATGATCCTAGGGAAGCGTATGAGTGAAGATCATAAAGACCCCAAAGGGGATTACTTGCATGCGGCGGCTCAAGGTATAACTAGATAGGCTAAGGACTTCCTAGTCTTTGAGTCTAGTTTTTATCGCTGTACTATTAAGAGGGGTTGAGTCCTAGTTTGAGCTTCATCATGTGTTGATGATCTCAATCCCGTGTTCACTCGAGCTCAAATCGTATTTGGATTCGGTTTTTGCATAGAGCTAACCATTTGGCATGTGTTGCGAATGAGTTAAGATTATGCTTGGATGTTGTTGCATAATGCTCTGATTTGCATGTGTTGCAAAGAAGAAAAGCATATGCATTTGGTTTTTGCATAAAGTTTTGATTTGCATGTGTTGCAAATGGGATAAGCTAATGTGTTGGCTTTTGCGTAAAGATTCACTTTTGCAAGTATTGCAATTGTTGAAGCTTCATGTTTTATTTTTGTTTACAAAACAAAATTTTCAAATCAAGGTGGTTGCTTGAAGCTAAGTTTTCCATGAGTTGTAAAAGGAGAGAGCTCAAGCATGATTTGGTGTTTATGTGGTTGTATGGAGTTAGAGGCTTGCATGTGTTGCAAGTAGAGAGCTCATACATTTGAATTGGTCTTAATATGGTTGCATGGAACTAGAGAATTGCATGTGTTGAAATTAAAGAGTTCATGCACCTTGATTTGGCGTTGCTTAGAGTTAAACTTTTGCATGTGTTGCAAAGAGTAATGCTTAAGCATAAAATCGGTTTAATGTGTTATTTGCATATTCGTTGTGCAAATAAACCGAGGTCTATGAGTCCGGAATCCCGAGAGCATGTGAGTAGGGCTTGCAACAGGTGTTTGCAAGTTGATTGGGTCTCGTGTTGACCATCACATAGCTAGGGGGATTAATCTCATAGACTCAGTTTGATTTTCTTAATACGTTTTGAAAATAGATCTTGAATTGATTGCGAAATGTGTTTTCGCAATTTGGTTGAAATTCTTTGAGCATGAGCTATTTTGATGCAAACATGTCTTTGCATAAGTATATGATCATGTGTTGATCATATAGTAGCTCAAAGAATAGTGTTTGATTTTTGGAGAAAAGATTTTTGTGTAAAATCTGAAGTGTTCTGGAAAACCGGCAGTACCGTCGTTATGAAGCCGGTACTACCGGACTTTTGCAGCCGGTAGTCATTTTCTAGAACGGTGTGTTTTCTCAGTTTTAAGGCCGGAGCTACCGACAGTTATTTTGCGGTACTATCGAGTTGCGGTACTACCGAGCTCAAAATGCCGGTAGTCTTTTTCCAGAAAAGGGTAGTTTTGCATTCTGGTGGAAGTTGGTACTACCAGCGTGGAGGCCGGTAATGCCTGCGGTAGTACCGAGTTTCCTACGCAACGGCTAGTTTTCGAGCCATTCTTTGGAGGCTAGTACTACCAGTCCTATAAGGGCGGTAGTACCGGGATTTGCTGTTTCCTGCCCGAATTACTCCCAAACGGCTAGTTTTCTTTGTGGGGCTATAAAAGGAGGCCTTGGGGGCATTGGTAAGGGTTTGTTGCATTTGTGAAGTCTCTTGGCTCTTGTGTGAGTTGTGTAGAGGTGGTTTGCATGTGTTGTATCCCCTCAAGTTGATTCTTAAGCTAAGAGTGCACTAATTGCATGTGTTACAATTAGAAGTGAATTGAGAGTCTCTTGTGCATGTGTTGCACTTGAGGAGGAGCCTAGGTGCATGTGTTGCACTAGGTGATCACCGGAAGAGCATTATTGCGCTAGGTGAAGCTCGAGTGGAGACTTGGCTTGTTACTCTTGGAGGTTGCTGACTCCTAGACGGCGTAGAGCGTCATGCATGGGAGCTCTTGAAGGAATTGTGAGAAGCCCTAGTAAGTTTGTGAAGGTTCGGGTTGAGCCTACGTGAAAGCGTGAAAAAACACCTCTAGTGGAATTGAGGCGGGTGTTCAAGCACGGAGCCGGTCCAAGAGTTTGGGTTAGCCTCAATGTGGATTATGGGAGACCGACAAGTCTCTGAACACCACGGTAAAAAATATCATGTCTCTTGTGCTTGCATTCCTTCTTTATTTACATTCAAGCAATTTATATTCATAGAATTAAATTGATTGATTACTTGTTTTTATGATTGCATATCATTGTTAGAGACATAATTAGTTAGTGCACAAATGAGCCTAGTTGATTTAGGTTTTAATTGCCAAAACCTAGTTTATCGCTTCTGCATTATCTTTGATTAGATTTTGACAAGGGGTTGATTAGAGCGTGTTGTTTTAGAGAGCGATTATTTTTGTAAACGCCTATTCACCCCCCTCTAGGCGCATCCTCGATCCTACAACATGCACCATGTGGCCTCAATGACTTCCCGTCAAGCCTCCCATGCGTCCGGACTCCCCCGAACCGTCCTTGCTTACAAACGGAACCAAGTCACTTGGCTCACCACATATTCTTGTCTACTTCACAATGACTGTACCGGCTTCCTTGACTGTTCTAGATCTCAACTCTTCCCTGAGTCTAGTCTCGGTCCATGCCGTTGCCCGCCATGTTCATCATCAATGCTTCACGCTACGGCTTCTTTGTCTTCCCAACTTACAACCACTTTTTGGTCTCAGCATTTTTCGGTGCCTCTTGACTGTTCTAGACCTTAGTTCTCCTAGCCTAGTCTCGGTTTTTTCCACCTCACTATGACCTAGCTTCGAAGTCCTACAACCAACTTATATAAGCAAATATGTCACATAGTATTGTTCACAAAGATATGCAATAAACATGACATAACCAAGACACAGTTCATAACTCCCTAACAAAGACAGTATTATTGCCAACCTAAGGCTGGTAGTACCACCCTAGCTTAAACCAATTTCCACACTCTAGAAAATAACTACCATCTACTAGGACCCAATAGTACCGCAACCCCGATACTACTATTCTTACATAGCCGGTAGTGCCGCCCATGCTCGACCTAGAGAAACACCACTCTATAAAATAACTACTGCATACTAAAGGTAGATAGTACCGCCTGGCTGGCACTGCCGTCTCCCGGGGGCTAATAGTGCCTCCTATACGGTACTACCACAGTTTCAAGGCTGGTAGTGCCACTCGTCATGACAACACCTCAAATTGCCTTAAATTCAAATCAAAATCAAACTTGAGCACCATTTGCTTAAACATAATTAATTATTCATCACTCACATAAGTAGACCTCCACATGGTGTTTTAGCTATCTGCATCTCATCCTAGCGCTTTTGCCAATAGCTATTTGATTAATCTAATCAAATAACTCGACGTATGCATGCAGGTTAATTGGAGCACCTTTTGCTTAAACTTAATTAATTATTCATCACTCATATAAGTAGACATCCACATGGTGTTTTAGCTATCTGCATCTCATCCTAGCGCTTTAGCCAATAGCTATTTGATTAATCTAATCAAATAAGTCGACGTATGCATGCAGGTTAATTGGAGTCCTTAATTTGGGTCTTATATAAGCTCTAATTAATCACAGATGGCATGCTCGCGAGGCCAAATGATGGTATTTTTTCTACGGAGGTCACGTCATATATGCGGCGGGGGCGATGGGCCTCTCTAATTAATTACTCCGTCCAGTCACACCACTTTACCGGAAGAAGTAACTAGCTGGCACCCAGCTTTTTCCAAAAAAGAATCTTTGACAGGCACAGCCATTGTAGGCACGTCTTTCAGTTGACTAGTTACTACTAGTCAATTAATACAGTAGTTCCCTCGCTTGCATGCAATGCAATGCAAAGACCTCTAGAAGTAGGCCAGGTATTTGGTTTAACCGAAAAATTCGGTTTCGGTTTTCAGTTTATTTAAAAATTTGGTTATTCTAAAACCAAAATCAAATTATGTTTGAAAATTTCGGTAACCGACACTTCGGTTAACCGATAGTTCGGTTTCGGTTTCGGTTTTAACCGAATTAACCGAACTTGGCTAGCACACAGAATAAACAGTAAAATGTATAATTGAATGAACAAATATCCAAATCCAACATGCGTGCTGTTTTCTAAGCAGCCAACATATAACAACACTACAACAGAATGAATATATTACAAACAAATAATATGAGGGACTGAGGGCTCGAGTCGCTAACTTGCTTCGCTATCTGTCCACTTGGGTCACACATCGAACAAGGATTCGGTCCATGTCACAGTAGTTCAGTTAGTTCGGTTAATCGAAGGTTAAAACCGAATTAACTGAAAAAAGTTCGGTTATTCCATGCAGCTAACCGAATCAACAACCGAATAATTCGGTTTCGGTTTTTTCGGTTTCGGTTCCGGTTTTAACGGTTTCGGTTTTCGGTTTCTGGTTTATTTGCCCAGCCCTATCTAGAAGCCTTGCGTCTCAGTCCGTCAGCCGAAGAGGCCTACCTGTAGAAGAAATAAACTTTACAGAAAAAGCACGTACTATATATACGGGAAAAAGAAATCCTATCGAAGAGGCCTATCTCTAAGGGCAGCCGCAATGGTGCCTAGTCAGCTATCTATAAGAAATCCATATCAGCATCTATCCTATGTGGCAAGCAATTAAATGAAGAGAGAGAGCGCTGCTATCTATAGACTTAGAGATAGTCTATACGCAGAAATCGAGGCTGTATAGAGACATTAAAAACAGCTATAGATCATCTATATAGATTCACCATTGCAAGGGTTTACTATAGTATGGTATATAGATGACATGGATCTTGCTATAGAGAGCAGTTGTCTTTAACCATTGCGGTTGCCCTAAAAGCCCTTTATTTCCATACTTATTAGACACCTTTTCTTCCCCTCCGCTTTCTGACCGCACGGTTGCTAATCGCTAATCACCGTTCTATTGGAGGAATTAAGTTTAGTTGGATTGCACATTAATTACATGAAAAAACTTGATTGCATACAATATGTTCCCATCCTATTGTAGCTAGCTAGGTTTCAAAAATCAGGTGTAGGGTGGTTCCTATTTCCGACTTAATTCGGGGCAAGCTTGACTTTTGTTCGTGTGGCCGAAATTTGAATTTCTGCATTTCTTTTCCAAAATTTTTTGTTTAGCGTATATTTAATAAGCGATAAATACACTGACCCTATGGTTACTGTTGGAATGGTCGAGATTTGCCTTTAAGATTACACCCTTTGCTTCTTGAAATCGTAGTTTAGTCGTCGGACTTTTTTTTAAAAAAAATCTAGCTCTTGCACGTGTATTTATAAATTTAGTCCTTTCCCTCACTGCAAAAGACCTTTTTGAAATTGTAGCTTATCTAGCATTTGGACTTTATTTTTTGCAAATCAAGCTCTTGCACGTGTATATATAAATTTGGTCCATTTCCTCACCGCAAAAGACGTGGTTGGCGGCACTCTTCCCTACCGCACCTAGTGTGCACGGAAGCTCTCTGCGCGTTCGACGAGCACGGGAGTGGGCGGCCAACTGCGGGAGTGCGTGGGTGTGTGCGAGTGAGCGAGCACGTGGGCCGGCCGGTAGCGCGGAAACTCTCCTACAGCGGTGGGCCACACTGCACCCATGCTGCTGGCAAGCTTTCATGCTCATCGGACGCGGTAGGGAACTTACGCACTCCCTATGTGTTGCAGGGGACATGTCTGTTGGGAATAGTCCTACATCGGTTATGGAGAGGGTTTGAACATGGTTTATAAGGGTGAGGGAGCTCCTCCTCATTGAGCTAGCTTTTTGGGGGGAGATGACCCAAATGACCTTGGCCCGCTGCTCTGGTTGGGCCTGTGAGTGTACTGCAATCTAACGACCTGGGGCCCGGATGCGCTAAGGTGTGGCGGTCCGACTGATATTTGGTATCAGAGCCATGTCCGGCAAGCAAATACGAAGTTGTTGGCAGGAGAGAACATCGGCGCAGGAAAGAGCTATGTCCTTGCAATATCCAATGCTCTCTAAGAGCAACTATGTTGCTTGGGCTATCTAGGTGAAGGTATACATGAAGGCACAAGGCATGTGGGATGCTGTTGAGCCTGGCGTCACTGACACGCGCTTGGACCAGATGGCATTGGCGGCCATCTACCAAGGGATCCCCGATGAGATGCTCTTCATGTTGGCCAAGAAGACGGCGAAAGAAGCATGGGCGGTGCTGAAAAGCATGTACATTGGTGCCGACCGTGTCAAGGAGGCGCGCACACAGACCCTCAAAAGTGCGTTCGAGGGTTTGTGCATAAAGGACACGGAGTCGGTAGATGACTTCGCTATGAGATTGACGACTCTCGTCAATCAAATTTGTGGCCTTGGCGACAAGATGGAGGAGAGCTACATCGTGCAAAAACTTCTTCGAGCTGTTCCTAACAAGTACCTGCAGATTGTCTCCACCATCGAGCAATTTAGGGATATGAAGACAATGACGGTGGAAGAAGCGGTCGGGCAGCTCAAGGCGTACGAGGAGCGTGCAGCGCTGCTCACGACAAATGACAACAATGACGGACATCTTCTCCTCACTCATGCTCAATGGGAGTCTAGGTACAAGAACAAGGATGGCGGTTCAAGCTTTGGGAAGAAAAAGAGCACCTACGACATATCGAAGATGCGTTGTTACAACTGTTAAGAATATGGGCACTTAGCTCGGGAGTGCCACAAGCAGAAGAAGGAGGAGGCACTTCTCGCTGATGCGGATGAGGAGGTGCTCAAATAAAGCCAACAAGATTAAAGGGGTGATTGTTGGAAATTAATCTTATTGTCTTAGTGTTGATCACGTTTAATTGTGTTCCATGGCATTGTTGCCGTATCGAGTCTGTGTAGACTAATTTCCAAGTTGGCTACATGCATGGCGTCGTGGCATAGTGAGCAGATCAGCAGCGAAGTGGGTGGATCGGCTGCCATCAGTTGAGTGCAGGTATGCATGTGCTACTAGAATTAGTCACTGTATTTAGCTCCGTTGGTTAGTGCATGCAGCACTGAGAGGAGGTGAGCATGTGCACGTCGCCGAATTGAGAGACTAGCTCCAGGTGTGTTCGAGTTAGTTGAGACATGTACGTGTGTTGAGTTAGTCTTCCTGGAGAGTAGCTGCATGCCTCTATTAGTTAAGTCATGGTATTAGTGGCGTGTAGTGCGGATAGGCAATAGGCCACCGCATGTGTGCGTGAGACTTTATAAAGTCTTGTAAATCCCTGTTTTGATCAAGTGAAAGAGTATCAGAAAAACAAGACGCATAGTTGTGTTGCTGCGTCGCCAAGATTCTCTGTGTACTATTCATCTTCTTGAGTTTCATGTGAAAGTGTGAGTTGTGTTGTCCACTGTGTTCGCGTGAGTCATTATCTGGGCTTACATTTGGTATCAGAGCCCAGGCAGCCCAGGTGGTTCCTTGATAATCTCGACCCGATGTGTGAGTGGGAGATTATTGGGAATAGTCTCACATCGGTTGTGAAGAGGGTTTGAGCTTGGTTTATAAGGGTGAGGGAGCACCTCTCATTGAGCTAGATTTTTTGGGGAGAAATGGCCCAAAAGATCTTGGCCCGCTGCTCTGGTTGAGCTTGCGAGTGTACTGCAGACAACGACCTAGGGTCCGGACGCGCTAAAGTGTGGCGGTCCGGCTGACAATGTCGCCTGCCGTGCATTCTGCAGTGAGAAAGGATGTCAAATTTGCAAATGCATGTGTGGAAAGAGGGGGCTAGTTTTACAGAAAATGAGCAATGAGTTGGTGCTTCTTTGCCTTCGTTGCATTAAGAGGCAGATGATTCCACTCGATGATGATGGTACATTCAAACTAAGTAAAGTCGGTGGATGATTCCTTGTTCAAAGCACTCCAAATTAAACTAAAGTTGCCCAAGTTTCACTATACGGCTATAATAATTTTGTGACCCCTGAAGGTCTTGGAATAAAAAAGTATTAGATTTTTTTAAAATTTTCGACCATTCTTCTTTATGGTTTTGCCGATATTAGCATTCTACTAAATGGTAAGAAGAAATTGTTTTTAGTTCTGAAGAGACTATCCAGGCACCACGTGCTGCCTTTGTTTACAAATGTATGCCAATTTTATACACGAGAATCTTGTACAGACTGCAAATTTAACTACTAATATCATTTATGTCGCAATTAATACGTCAACAAAATACCATGTAAATGTACAAAATTCTGGTTAAAACTATGAGAATATAGTGTGATGAAATTAGTTTTTTATGAAGTAACGTTACTTCATTCAGCTAAACTAACATTTTCTGTGGGTACTATGAAAGTGCTTTTATTTTTTTTATGAAGATTAATAATGCTGACACCGATGGTGAATTTCTTGCACCAGCCAGTTGGACAACAAATTTACTTGAGCAAAATAAACTTAAATAAAATAAAAGGCCCATCGGCCCACGGCCAGAGCCCATCCGATAGCATTGACAGAATAGCAGCGCACCCCCATTAGCCCTGTATGTAAGCCCACTTATTGATCTCCACGACCGCCGCTTCGCCTCGGTGCCTCCGGCTGGTGCGGCACGCCGTTTCGCGCCACAAGACGCGCCGCGGGTCTCTAACGCTCCGGCCGACGGCGAGGCCAGCTAGCTGATCTCCGACCTACCGTGGGCCAGTTGTGCCTTTGCCTTTCTTCGCTCCATCTACAAGAAAGAAAAGCACAGCAGGTGTGGTAATATATATTAGCGGTATTTGCTTCCTTACTGATTCCTAGCAATTACCGTATACATTCTAGCCCGCGTGCTGCACAATGGCAAATTTTTTTTTTAATTATGGAAACAAAATCCACATGATTGTGAATCTGGCATTGCATAAAGAAACGATCTTTTGCTAGTTACTTTGGATCCACCATGATTGGCACCTCAAGTTTCAGGATCTGTATGCATCTCTCTGTTTTATACAGTCTCTTGTGAATATTTCCCCCAGTAGTTTTCCTTGCATACGATCTTCTCTCGATGACAGTTTAATATAACAAGTTATCCTTTCATTTGCTTGCAGATTTCTCTAGACAGAAGGTTATTTTGCTTCAGATCCGTCTAAGATATCCTATGTGAACAAAAACACAAGAATCGCAACCACAGGTAATCAACTGTTGCAGCTTCAATTTGCAGGAATTTCACATTTTGCAAGTGCCAATAGCGATAAAGATTTGTTCAAACATGCTCGTTGATTTTCTATTAAATTATCCACTAATGCATAACCCAACAAAGTTATTTATTTTAGAAATTTACATAGTTTCATAAGGTACAGAACACATGGTAATATGATATGTCATAGATACATCCTCAAGTTGCAAGTGTAGCTAGGACTCCATTAGACCGACATTCCAGAAATACACCAATGTTTAAAATGTAACATTAGAATGGATCACTTAAGCTTTATCATCTTCCTGATAACATCGAGCTGATCGACAGCTCGGCTTTGGTGCCAACCTGGCGAATGTCACTAATGTTTTCACTTGCACGTGCCTCTTCCAATGCTAGAGCATCCTTTAGCTGAGCCACCACTATACTCATCGTTGGCCTTTCAATGGATGCCTCTCTTGTGCACAGCAGCGCTATGTCCACAACCTTCCAGACCGAACTGGAGTCATACTCATGTCGAAGCCGTGAATCAACAATTGCATCAATATTGCCCATACTAACCTTCTCCTTTACACGTTGGACAATATGCACTGTGGTCGGTATAATGGGAGGTTCACCTGTTACAATCTCTAGCAAAACCACTCCAAAGCTGAAGACATCGCTACTCGTGGTGAGTCTGCCTCTAAGATAGTACCTAGATAGGAGTAGGTAGACCAAATAATGTACCTAGTTAGCACTTAGCAGGTTTGATCAAAATTATCAGTCTTTAATGTATTTATTAATTAAGTAGAACATGACGCAAATACACTAGGTGATCTTATCTGAAGATAAGGTTCTTTTACTCCCTAATAGTTTACTATTGATTCATTAAAAGAATAGGTATAGGGACATACTCTGGATCAATGTAGCCTAGAGTTCCAGCAGCTGTCACAGATATGTGACTTTGTGTAACATTGAGGTAAGTCTTGGACAATCCAAAATCTGAGATCTTGGCAACCATGTCATGTCCTAGAAGAATGTTGTGTGACTTCAGATCTCTGTGAATTATCGGTAGTACACATCCCGTGTGCAAGTAGTCCAAACCTATGTAGAAAAATCACATATTGAATATAGCTTGACACATGCACTAAAATACAAGACAAAAATGATTAAATTTATTGGTTCTTTATAAACTATACCTTGTGCAGCTTCAAGTGCAATTTTTGCTCGATCACACCATCCCAGTGTTTGTACAATGGCATTTCTCTGAATGACCACAATAATAAGTCAGTAATGATGTACCATAATGTAATTTCAAGTACGTATACCATCACTTTAGATGAAACGTGATCTTTGCAGATGCAACTAATTAACATTATGTGAAACCTTGGTGTATGCAAGATTGCTACATAACTTAGAAACCATAGAAATAAGGATATGTGTACAAGGGTTAAGAACAACTTTTTTCATCGGAAAGGATATTGCACAAGAAAGTCAGTATCATAAATTCTGAAGTTTACATATCACAAACCTCGTAGATGGTCATAAAGGCTTCCATTCGCATGTACTCATAAATAAGAGCTAAATGATCCTTGTTAGTGCAATAGCCAACCAACAAAACAAGATATCTATGGTGCACGATTGTTAAGCTTTCAACCTGCAAAATAAGAAACATATTCAGAATCAGAGGACCCTTCGAAGTGCTTTCGTAATTCTTTTAACACTTGATTATGTGCTTTTTTATTATGCATGTTATTGTTTATCTAATGATCCATAGACCACCTAAATTCCTAGTGTCACAAATATTATCAGCATGCAAATAATAACATGAAATTCTTTTGGAAAATAAAATCTATATATTGCATAGAAATTTACAAACATGGAAAAAATGACCAATTTTATGGATTGAAATTAAGTACCTCAGCCAAAAACTGTGTCATTCCTTGTTCTATTGCTGATGTTGGAGAATGCGTCCTGACCGCAACCTGAGTTCCATCTTCTAATTGGCCATGGAAGACAGGCCCAAACCCTCCTTCACCAATGCACACTGAAAATTTTTTTGTTATTGCCAGCAACTCCTTATATGTGAATTCACGGTTGTCAGATATGTGCATGCGACTTTTACAGTCTTCTTGATTTCTAGAATCTGGAACATCTGCGCATCCAAGCAGCACATTTGGAGCTGTACTTTGACAAATCATATGTTCCATCAATGAAAGATATTACAAAATATGCCTTATCTGTTATAGAGTCTATGTATGTGCCATCAGGGTTAGGAAAACAAGAATCGACCTTGAAACCATTCCATACTACAATTTTCTGAACCTTGTGTGCAATAAACCATTTGTGTAAGAATTAACAAAAGACATACCTTTCTTCCTGTAGAAATATGACACCAGCAAAGTAGATACTAGAAGTACCACCATCACCACTGGGACCACTATGGCAATAACTAGGACAAGCGTGTTTTTCTTGTTTGGTGATTTTCCATTACATGGATCTCCATTCATCGTGTCATACCTAAAACATGAAAAATTGCTGCAACTGAATTGAAAAAAAATGACATTTGGGATATTTGGTTTGAGGGATGACCCCATCCAAGGATGGGTTGATCCATCATGGGATGATTCATTGAATTTGGTGGGATGACCCAATCCCTCATTTTGCACTAGCTTAGTGCTTATGAAGGATGACATGGTGATGGATCAACCAGCTCCATTCCTCAAACCAAACAAGTGGGTTAGGATTGGACCTAGGATCGGATGGTCCATTCACTATCATGTTCCTCAAACCAAACACACCATATATGGATGCTCCAAGGTTGCTTTAAACAGCTATTAGATTCCAAAACAATCGAACTCAGAACATAAGACATTGTTCATATATCATCCAAAATCCCTAGATGTTGCACTTGACAGAAAATTAGCAGATAACCAGAGAAGTGCCGTTATGTTCCTATTTTTAAGACTAGTGCTATCATGTTCTTACACTTTAGTTCATTGAACTTTTTGTAAGTCATTATCAGGGAGTCCATTTCTATGTTGTAATAGCAGCTATGGAGCAAAATCAGAGAACAAAAGGAAATCCAAACCTCAAAGTAAGTGAGCGTTTTGTACATAAAGCATCAGGAATACTGTCAACATGATTCCCAGATAAATCTCTGCAAATAAAATAACCAAAAATCATTCCGATTAATTTGGATGATTTCCTGGCTTATAAACTGAAAGAGGATAGGACTTACAGAACTAGGAGGGATGATAGGTTTATTAAAGTGTCAGGCACTGTTCCATTTAAACCATTGTATGACAAATTCCTGGTAATAGAGTTTCTAAGACATACCACTTGCACGTACTGTTTAATAGAATATGGAGTTATTAACCTAGCACATATTAATATGGTTATACTTACAAGTATTGGAGTGATTTCAGCAAAAAAAATTGTTCAGATATTGCACCTTGCAAATCACTGTGGGACAAGTCTCTGCAAATACACACTTAACCTAAGCTTGTGTACCCCAGCTTTATTAGAGAGTGAAAACTAGAAAGACTTAAATAGTAACCAGACACTTACAGAGATATTACACTCGATGTGACTCCATCACTTCGACATGCCAATCCAATCCATTTATAGTTTTCTGGTAAACATGGGTCGCCCATCCAGTTTTTCTTAACTCGATACTCAACTTTAATTCTCATCATAGCATCAACTAAATATCATAGGAATTCAGTAGGAGAAAACATGACATTAGTAAATATTACAAGAACTTAAGTTGACAGCCCTATTATTTTGCACAGCATGTATGAATATTGTAAATTGGTCTTGCTGTGTGAGTTATCTATATATGATGTTTTTGCTTCCTTATTCATTTTAAAGGTTTTTTTAGCCATTTTGCACTAAAGGCACCCTGAAATCACACTGGAATATACATGATAGGAGTGAGTTTTCGCGATATGTGTATGGGTTAGTAGCTCATGGATGAATATATGCTTGTCTTGAAATATAATAATTAATTAATGGTCTAGAAAACGCTAGGCGAATCAGGCTAGGCGTCCGCCTAGGCGGGAGAGTAGTGTATAGCGCCTAGGCACCGCGGCACCGCCTAGGTGGACAAGGCGACCACCTTTTAGAACAGTAATTTATCTATGCAGTCGACTAAGAATTTGAAAATTTTGATGGCCCATTATACCCCTCAAAGGAGACACCTGACTGAAAAAATGGTGAAAAGAAGGGAACTAGTAGTGAAAACTACTATTTCTAGAGAGCTATAAATTGATTTTCTTTATTACCAGTGGAGGGGATTTTTTGTCTGCTTTTCTGTATTCTTTCCATCTTTGTAATGATTATTTATTGAGCAGTGCTTCCATGCTTTCCCTCCTAAAATAAATTGTAAAAATCTTAAAGCAAGCGAAGGGATAAGTAATTATCATCTACTCTTCACAGTTATTGAGCAAACTCTTGGGTGGTGGTTGGAAATTAATGGGGAGATCAGTGTATACATAGCATCTTCTGGAATGGTTGCAGTGTCAAGATGTTGGATGAGGTAGTATACCTTGAAGGCACTGAATATGGGTGGCAGCACAGAGGCGTTGGTTGCGACGAGAGAGACACCGTAACCAGTGACAGAGGTTCGTTGAGTAGTGGCACGCACCGAGTATGCTATGAGGTAGGGCGGGCTAAACGGTCGCTCCCACAAGAAGTCATCATAGTATATTTGGAACTCGCGCAACTGCTGCTTCTGGAAATCAGTGAATTGCATATTGAGGTAGTATGCAGGTAGCACTGTGGTGATTGGCCAGCCCGGTAGGAATTGACCATGAGAAGTTGAGGGATAGAGGTAGCAGGTGAGGTGACGGCGGTTTGGAAGACTCTGTTTGGCACCTCAAATGGTTACATGGCTGTCTAGGCGGGAGAGTGATGTTTAGCGCCTAGGCACCGCCTAGGTGGGCTAGGCAACCACCTTTTAGAATGGTAATTTATCTATGCGGTCGACTATTAATTTAAAATTTTTGATGGTCTTTTATACCCCTCAGAAGAGGCACTTGATTGAAGAAATGGTGAAAATAGAGGAACTAGTAGTGAAAGCTACTATTTCTAGAGAGGTATAAATTGATTTTCTTTATTATCAGTGGAGGGGTTTTTTTTTGTGTTCTTTCCATCTTTGTAATGATTATTTGTTTTTCCTACAAGTGATTTTTGGAGCTTGGCAGTCATTCATGAAAATCTTGAGTGGCAGTTGGAAACAGGGGGAGATGCTTATGTACGTACCATCTTCTGGAATGGTTGCAATGTCCTCATGTTGGACTGCATAGTATACTTCGAAGGCATTGAGCATGGGTGGCAGCATAGAGGCGTAGGTAGCAACGAGAGTGACGTCGTAAAAACCAGTGTCAGAGGTTTTTGGAGAAGTGGCACGCACCCATCCTGCTATGAGGTAGGGCGGCCTGAACGGTGTATTGTTTGTATCCCACAGGAGTCACCGTAGTATATGTGGAACTCACGCGGACGCTGCTGGAAATCAGTGAAATGCAGGTTGAGGTAGTATGCAGGCAGTGCCACGGTGGTTGGCCAGCTGGTAGGAGCTGACCATGAGAAGTTGAGAGGGATAGAGGTGGCAGTTGAGGTGACGGCGGTTTGGAGGACTCTGTATGGCACCTCAATTAGGTCAGTTGCTAGGCGCTTAATTGTCCTTGTTGTGGATAGATTGAGCCACCCTGCAATACCTGGCGAGGGCCACCACAATCGATCGTAGTGATCATCCGGATACCTGAAATTTGAGTTCATACTTTAATGTTTGTGTACGAAAACATTATGCTTTGAACTTTTGATGTATTATCGCTACAGTTGGCTATATGAGTTATATAACACAATTGCTACATCCTAATGATGCGACTAATAGGATGTACTACGTACCTTTTTATGCAATTCTGTAAGGGAAATACTATAAATTTCGTACTAATTGAGTACAAAGAAAGAGGTGATATGAGCTTTGGTAGCTTCTCATGCTCAATCTTAGCTCATCATCTGCACCAACTATTATTGATCTATGCTATGTAACCAAATTCTGTATGTGTAAGCAGTTCCTACAAATTTCTAATGCCGAATGCATTATGCTTCTTGCAATTGACGTATAAATGTTCCTCATTTACTTGCACATACTGTTTAATGTGTAGCTGTACATGCTATAGAAAAAAATGCTCACTGGCAAAGCCTAAAGGATAATTAATTCTGAACAATTTCAGCAGGCAGAGCATGAAGAGATGCTGGAACAAATTACCTAAGGAGACCACTTGCACCCATGCTTTGCCGTTCCTGGAGTGCGAGAGATTGGTTAGTCATGGCTGCTGGATACAATTCACTCTTGATCGACCTCATCTCCAGTGAAGATAGGAAAGGAGCTCCATTGCCAATGTCTATCAAGCAAACTGATATCGAGTTCACCACGGCGACAACAATCACCTCAGACACGTAAGTCGTAGTTACGTTGGTGATACTGATCCGAGCCCAAAAGTCAAGCCCGATGTTGATATCAAATGCCAAAGGTTTGCTATCAGTGGCGGATCTAGGATTTTAAGTTAGGGTATGCCGAGCTAGTACTACAATATACAATTCGGTAAAATCCAATGAACAATTCGGTAAACAACTACAAATATTGTCGAGAAATTCAATATACGAGTATAAAATAACTAGAAACATGATAATACAAGTATAAATTACAATACAAATAGTTCGAACATTTTAAGTATGAAATATGTATAAAAGAAGCTTACGCATCTACACTAGTTCAAAGAATATAATATTATTTCTTATCCTTCTTGTCTGGCCTCCACCTTCTAATAGCCATGAAACTCTTGATTATTTCATTTTCATCAACTTGGAAGAAAATATCTCGCTCAATAAACGTTTCCAGAAAAGAGATGCAATGGTTTCGGAAAAGAGATGAAGCAGCAGCCGCCTTCTTTGCTTCTTGTTTTTGCAATGTTTTCGGAAAAGAGATGAAGCAGCAGCCTTCTTTGTTGCATGTTTCCGGAAAAGAGATGCAATGTCTCCGTTCCTCTTCATAATTCAACAACTCTACAAATAAAAAAAAGCAATGCATCAACAAGCAACTCTCTAGTCTCTAGCAAAGTAGCAATTATATTTGTTCCTACTCTATAAATCAACTAGCATTCTTACACTCAAATCATATGTAAGATCAATATACACTAATATGACAATCAAAGGGGGTGAATGATTGCACGGAAGTTAAAACAAATTTTTATTGATTGTCAAATCACCTCTAAACAAATTATAAAAAACTGCTTCGGTTTCAACAAAAACAGACTGTTATATGTTAACTAAAATAGTAATTCTTAAAGATCCAATCATTGGATTGATGTGAAATTTTAACTGTAGAAATTAGATTCAATTTTAAAACTAACTCAATAAGAATCAACTCAATCGGATCTACGGATCTAAAGTTATGACCTTCACAAGCTAACTACTTCGGTTTCAGCAAAAACAGACTAACATATGTTAACTAAAATAGTAATTGCTGAAGATCCAACCGTTGGATTGATATGAAATTTTAACTGTAGAAATTAGATTCAATTTCAAAACTAACCCAATAAGAATCAGCTCAATCGGATGTATGGATCTAAAGTTATAACCTTTACAAGCTAACTATATAAGATAATGACGGTATTATGAACTGTATTGGGCTGAATCTACAGGGTATGCCGTGGCCCACCTGGCATACCCTGTAGATCCGCCCCTGTTTGCTATGAAGATTCATATTTTTGCCATCATAGTTGCCATGCATGAATGTTCTCGCAGAAGGTACTTGCGACCATCGATGGCGAAGACAAAGTGTAGCAATTTCGCCTCCACTTGGGAAACTTCGAGATTTAAACCAGACTGAATCTTTCGTCACCTTCATGTTCGAAGAAATGTTGTGGTTTTCTCTCAGATTTATATACGCATCATCCGAGACGATGTGATATTGGTAGACTCGTCGATGTAGCTAGAGCCACTTGTGAGCCCATAGTCGATGCTTATAAACCATTCATCTACAAAGATTATGTATCGCTTGAGACAACTATTACTTTGTATGGAAAAATATGAAATGTTTATATTTGCAATTTTAAAAAGAGTAAATTTCACTGAACCCTAATAGTCAAGGAAGTACAAATTTTGTGATATATTTCGCAAAGCTACTGTTGAGATATTACAAGGCTCTTGGTTCTTGAGGTACAACTAGACCGTTGGTTTTGATAGACGAATTCCGTAACAACCCCTTAGGGTTTTTTGGTATAAATATATCACTATATTGTACTAGAAAATCACTCTATAATCAATAAAGAGAAAAAAATTGAAATCCTCTATATCTTGCGTTCATATATTCTGTGATTGTTCTTCGAGTATTCTAAATATCCTTGATTGGCATTGGGATTCATCTAAAGTGATCAATTTATTATTCAACACATTATCAACATGACAGCTCTCCAAGCCCTAATGGTATGCCGCCAAATTCTTTCTTTTCAATCCCCATGCTATTAGATTAATCATGTAAATTAATTTTTGCTCCCTCGACCCTAGATGGTTTTCTTGCTAATTAGAGTTCTAGATTGATTTACTGTATATGGATTACTGTTTATGGCTTAGTCCATACGCTCTAGCTGTTGCGTGTGCACGCAGCCAGTGGCGAATCTATCGTTGGGGCGGGTTGGGGCGCCAGCCCCACCTCCGACCGGCCGCCGACGGGACACCCCCCAACGCCCCTCGTCGGATCCCACGCTCCCAGCAGTATTTCCCAACACCGTGCAAGCAAGAAGCCAAGAACATCAGAGATTCAGACTTCAGTATCAAACATCAGACATGGGCTGGTGCCTGGTGGACTTAGAACCAAACAACCAGTACCACATGGGCCAAAGGCAAAGGACACCTGTACAGAACCTTATTCAGCCTGTAGCGCCGCCGCCGCACCGCACGGGAGAGGGTTTCCAGTCTTCTAGTTCAAACTCCAGAGGGCTGCGCCTGGGCCGGGGTCGGCGCCGCCGCGCCGGGGCCAGGGACGGGACTGAGGAAGGCGAGCGAGCGCGGGCTGTGACGGCTCGGTCGCTGGGCTGCTCAGCGTCGACGAGCCGCTGCAGGCGAGGAAGAAGGTCGACGCCTCGGCCGCTGGGCGGGGAAGGCGAAGGAGTCGCTAGCCAGCCGAGGCTGAGTCGCCGCCGAGTTGCTCGCCGAGTCGTCGCCCACTCGCCCAGACGCCAGAGCTGACCGAGTCGCCGAGAGGCAGAGAAGAAATGGGGAATTGATTGGCCAGAGTCCCAGACAACGCCCACTCGAAGCAATCGCCGATCGGTATAAAAAATTCCCCATTGAACATTGAGTCTCGGTTACTACTTACTCGGTATAAAAATTGACGTCTGAGTCTCTCTTCTCTATATAAAATTGCTAGTGCTCAGTGACCTCAGTATCCAGTACATTGATGAACAGTGATAAAGGCTAGTTAATCTTTATTCTATGAACTAGTTGATTCTTTTATTGTCTCGCTGATTCAATTTATTTTTATCTACAGGTCATATGGTCGATGATCCGTACTCACATATTTATGTCATTCTATCCATTAGTAGGTACTACATTTGTTATATTTTGATTATTTACTTTGTTTCTTTCTTATTTATGTATGAATTTAGAATTTGGATGACAATAGATCGGCACATGTATCATTAGTATACTTGTCTTGAGATAAAACTTCGACATAGAAGCCCCCCCTCAATTTTTATCCTGGATTCGCCGCTGCACGCAGCTTGAACCTCTCGCACGAGCCCTTCGCTCCGAGACTTGGAAATTTTATACCTAAAATTAATTAGCCTAATTATGAAAAGTAAAAGCTAGATTGTTAAATGCCCCTTAAAAATGTGGAGGCAGCAATCCCTTCTACTATTATGCTTTGTTTCCCGAATTGTTCCCCTGCTTGTTACCTTTCTTCTGTTGTGGAAATTAAATGGTTCGTTTGAAACAATTTCGAAAATAGTGTGGTACACCTTCTAGTTGAGTCTTACGTCAGATCTCCCTGTACGCCAATGTTTTTACTAGCGGGTATACATAATGCATCGAGAAATATTTATGCCGAACAAGCAGCTACGTACCGGAATGCACTGTCAGCTACATACCTGAGGAAGCGCTGACAGTGTACATTTACATGCAGCAACACGGTGACAGCAAGGAACAAGAAATAAGCTCTCCTGCACCTCATCCTAGCGCTTTAGCCAATTAGCTGTTTGATTAATCCAATCAAATGCACTCGACGTATGCATGCGTGCCGGGTTGGTGTCGGATGTGCTACAGTGTGATCGCTGGGCTGATGAGAATGTGTGGCGTGTGCGTTATCTGTGATGGGGTCCACTTGTAAGCGGTGGTAGTAGAGGTTTAAATACCGGCGTGTGAGTTGTGAAAGGCATGGATGAACAGAACCCTTACTTCTTCTTCAAGTTCATCTGTCGCTTCTACCATTTCTGCTTTCCCTTTTCCTCTGTTCTCTGAATTTCTATCCAGGCACATAACATTTTGGTATCAGAGCTAGCTTCCGATCAATCTTGGCTGGGTTGCAAAATTCCAGGTGAGGGTTGGAGGTCTGGGGATTTGAGTAATCAATCCTAAGATCCTCCGCAAAAACTCTGGTTACCGAGCCTGGTGAACCCGGTCGAGTGATCCGAAGGGGCGATCGTTTCTGGGAAAGCGATTGTGATCCGCACCATCTCACACTGGCGCCGAAGAAGAAACAAACGCAGTGGGAGGCGAAGATGTCAGAAACAATGACTTCGGTGGAGAATCAGTTCGAGGGAATCAACGCCTTGCTCCGGCAGATTTTGGATGATGTGCACGGGGTTAAGACGGAGATTGGTGATGTACGCTCGGCCATTGAGGGTGTAAAAGGAAGAGTGGATGTGTTGGAGAATCGGCCAGAAGTGGGCGGCGGGGCGATGATTCGTGGGGGATCGTCCTCGGCACTTGGCCTCCAACCGGGTGTGGATGTAGAAGCAACTCAAGTGCAGGCCAGAGGGTCGATCAAGGGCATACTGGGTCCTCCGCCGATGTTTACAATCGGGGAAAAACAGGATGGGTTACTGGTCAACCCGGGCCCCGATCCAAGGAACTGCGAAGAAAGATCCATGGGAGAGGAACGTACTGGAAATCAGGTTTGGCACCATCGTCCACCTTTACCCAAATTGGAGTTTCCAAAATTTGATGGTGAGAATCCCAGGCTTTGGAGAGAGAGATGTGAAACTTACTTCGAAATCATGGGGATCCATCCAGGAATTCGCACTAGATTTGCAGCCTTGAATTTCTGTGGCAATGCGGCTCTCTGGTTGCAAACGGCAGAGGCTGGGGGCAGATTTGAGGATTGGGATTCTTTATGTGAAGCAGTGGAGCGCCGGTTTGGCAAGAATGTTTACAAAAAGCACATGAATCAGTTGATCAACCTGAAGCAAAACGGTTCTGTTGCTGATTATGTGGAGATGTTTGAAAAATTACAACACTATTTGTTGTTGTATAATCCATCGCAGGATGAGGTGTTTTTTGTTACCCATTTCATGAAGGGCCTGCGCGATGACATTCGCACTGCCTTGGTTTTGCACAGTCCTAGCGATGTGGAAACTGCAATCTCACTTGCATTCATCCAAGAGGAAGAACTGGAGAGTAGTAGGAAACGGTTTTATCCGAGATCTGACCCCAAAGAAGGCAATAGAGGCATCAAATTTCTTGAAAAACTGAAGTCACCGGGCAAAATGGAAGAGGGTCGGAAGTATGAAGACCACAAGAAACCAGTTAACAGTAAAATCGACGACAAGTTAGATGCTCTTCGTACATACAGAAGAGCGAATGGACTGTGCTTTACTTGTGGAGAGAAATGGAGTAAAGCTCATAAATGTCCAGAGCAAGTTCCTTTGCACATAATTGAGGAATTGGTTGAAGTGCTGCAAGTACAACCATGCTCTAGTGAAGATGTTGGTGAGGATGCAATCGAACCTACAGAAGAACTGCTGGCGGTAACCGAGCAACCCAAGCAAGGTCAATTGAAACGTCGAACTGTCAGGCTCATAGGGTTAATTGGCCGAATTGAGGTACTAATTTTGGTTGATTCTGGTAGTACCTATTCCTTTGTGAGTGAAGATCTGGTGAGCAAGTTGCAGTGTGCGCCTCAGACCCTGGCACCGATTTCTCTTTCTGTGGCTGATGGCAGAACAGTGGTGTGCAACAAGATGATTCCAGCTCTGACTTGGTGGGTCCAGGGATACTCATTCCAGCACGACATGAGAGTGCTTCAATTGGGTTGCTACGATATGATACTGGGCGCCGACTGGCTGGAGGAACACAGCCCAATGTGGGTGCATTGGGGCAACAAATGCCTGCAGTTCACACATCACAACCGCAGGATCAAACTGCAGGGTATCAGAGAGGCTGATGTGGTGGACAAGTGCATTGAGCCCAAAGAGTTTCAGGGCTTGTTGCGCAGAGGTGCTATCAGTCACATTATCCACCTTAAGCAAAGCTCTTCTGGTGAATTGGTCTCTCTGGACGAACCAACTCGGGAGGAAGTTCCCCCTCAGTTGCAACATGTTTTACAACAATTTGAACATCTCTTTCAAGATACAGACTCATTGCCCCCAAGACGGTCCTTTGATCACTCCATTCCATTACTTCCGGGTGCCCAACCAGTGAACGTGCGCGGTTATCGGTATTCTCCACAGCAGAAAAATGAGATTGAGCAAATGGTCACCGACATGTTGCGCAAAGGTATTATCCAACAAAGTGCCAGTTCCTTTGCTTCCCCTGTGATTCTTGTTCGGAAGAAAGATGGTTCGTGGCGTTTTTGCGTGGATTACCGCAAACTTAATATGATCACGATTAGGAACAAACACCCCCTTCCTGTGATTGATGAGTTGCTAGACGAGTTGGCTGGCGCTAGTTGGTTTACTAAATTGGACTTGCGCTCCGGATATCATCAGATCCGTGTGGCTGCTGGCGAGGAACACAAAACAGCCTTTAGAACACATCAAGGACTATATGAGTTTCTAGTCATGCCGTTTGGGCTGACGAATGCACCGGCTACTTTCCAAGGGGTAATGAATCAGATCTTTGGTCCAATTCTCCGGAAGTTCGTCCTTGTGTTTGTGGATGATATATTGATTTACAAACCCCACTGCATCTGCATGTCCAAAGACCTCACAAAGAAGATTGCGCATTTTGGAGCAAAGACCACTTATTCATCAATCGTGCAAAGTGTTCCTTTGGACAACAAACTTTGGCTTATTTAGGCCACATCATTTCGCCGCAGGGTGTGTCCACTGACCATGCCAAGGTACAGGCAGTATTGGATTGGCCAGTTCCTTCAAACATCAAAGCTCTCAGGGGGTTCTTAGGACTTACCGGCTACTACAGGAAGTTTATTCAGCACTATGGGGTTATCTGCAAACCTCTTACTTCCTTGCTGAAGAAGGGAGTTCCTTTTCATTGGACCTCTTCCACTGATGCAGCTTTTCGCACCTTGCAGCAAGCTTTAGTTCATGCACCCGTCCTAGCCCTACCTGATTTCAATAAACAATTTGTTTTAGAAACAGATGCTAGCAAGGAGGGAATTGGCGCAGTACTGATGCAGGAGGGTCATCCAATTGCATTCTTGAGTAAGCCTCTTTGCCGGAAAAATCAAGGGCTGTCGGTGTATGAAAAGGAGTGCATGGCAATTTTGTTGGCTGTTTCCAAGTGGCGCTCTTATTTACAACACCGTGAGTTCATCATCAAGACAGATCAGAAGGCTTTGATGCACCTCACCGATCAAAAGCTGACCACTACCATGCAACAGAAGGCATTTGTGAAGCTATTAGGTCTGCAATTTCAGATTCAATACAAGCGAGGTGTTCTCAATGTAGCGGCCGATGCTTTATCTCGCAAACCTGTGGATGGCGAAGTCCATGCTGTCTCCAGCTGCACCCCAGCTTGGCTCGAAAATTTAGTGGCTGGTTATCAGGATGACCCGTTGACCACAAAACTTCATGCTGAGTTGTCTCTTACCGGCAGTAATGACAAGGGCTTCACTTTGACTGATGGTGTCATTCGGTACAAAGGGCGCATCTGGGTAGGTCAGAATCCGCTTGCACAACAACATATCTTGCAGGCGTTGCACAGCAGTGGCATAGGTGGTCATTCTGGTGTTCATGCCACGTATCACAAGATTAAAGCCCTCTTTGCTTGGCCGAAATTGAAAGAGACTGTTCGCCAATATGTCATGGAGTGTTCCATCTGCCAACAAGCCAAGGTAGAACACATCAAAATGCCTGGACTGCTGCAACCTCTTCCAGTACCTACTCAAGCATGGCACACTATCAGTATGGACTTCATTGAAGGATTGCCCTTATCCCATCGCTTCTCTACCATTTTGGTTGTTATCGATAAATTTTCCAAATATGGTCATTTCTTGCCCTTGGTTCATCCTTTTTCAGCTTTACAAGTAGCTCAAGCGTTCTTCAACAATGTCTATAAGTTACATGGGTTGCCGCATGCTATCATATCTGATAGAGACAAGATTTTCACTAGCTCGTTTTGGCAAGAGCTCTTCCGTTTGTCTGATACTCGGCTGTCTATGAGCTCGGCTTATCACCCCCAAACAGACGGTCAGACGGAGCGCCTGAATCAGTGTTTGGAAACTTATCTCCGTTGCTTCGTCCATGCTTGTCCTAAGAAGTGGTCAGATTACTTGTCTCTTTCGGAATTCTGGTACAATACCACCTTCCAAACTGCGGTGGGTAAGTCACCTTTTGAGGTCCTGTATGGGTTTCCACCAAGGCATTTTGGCATCTCCAATTCCAATGTTTGTGCTGTCAAAGATGTGCAAGAGTGGCTGGTTGAGCGCCAGAGAGTGAATCAGTTATTGAAACATCATCTGGAAAGGGCATGTGTTCGCATGAAAGTTCAGGCAGATAAACACCGTTCCCCTCGGGTCTTTGAAGTTGGCGACCAAGTGTATTTGAAGCTGCAGCCTTATGCCCAGACTTCGGTGGCGACTCGCAGTAATCAGAAGTTAGCCTTTCGGTTTTATGGCCCTTACAAAATCCTTGCTCGGGTGGGTCAGGTGGCATACAAGTTAGACCTCCCTGCCGATTGCAAAATTCACCCTGTTATTCATGTTTCCCAGCTTAAACAGCATGTTCCTGCCTCAGTCGCTGCATCTTCTCCACTGTCGATTCATTGCTTGTTCTTACAGCAGCACCAGGCCCGAACTCGCTCAAGAATCGTTGGATCAAACAAGGGGATCACGTCATTCCTTCGGTTTTGATCCAATGGTCGGGTCTTCCTCCAGACTTGGCTACCTGGGAGCACATGGCATCTCTGCGTCACCGATTTCCAGCGGCACCGGCTTGGGGTCAAGCCGCTTTAAGGGGGAGAATGTTGCGTGCGTGCGGGTTGGTGTCGGATGTGCTACAGTGTGATCGCTGGGCTGATGAGAATGTGTGGCGTGTGCGTTATCTGTGATGGGGTCCACTTGTAAGCGGTGGTAGTAGAGGTTTAAATACCGGCGTGTGAGTTGTGAAAGGCATGGATGAACAGAACCCTTACTTCTTCTTCAAGTTCATCTGTCGCTTCTACCATTTCTGCTTTCCCTTTTCCTCTGTTCTCTGAATTTCTATCCAGGCACATAACATTGGAGTCCTCAATTTGGGCCTTATATAAGCTAACTAATCACAGATGCCATGCTCGCGAGGCTAAATGATGGCATTTTTTTCGGTTGTAGGCGCGGCAGGGTGATGGGCCTCTCTAACTAACTCCTCTGGTCTAGTCATAAAAGAAGTTACGTGCACTCAAACTTTTAAATTTCAGTTATCAGTATTTTTTTAATATTTAGATTGAATATATAAAAATTGTATGCTCAGATTTATTTTCAAAAGTACTTTAACAAAAGTATAATTTTATTAGGTTTTTTAAATACATTGTAATAGAAATTAGTGATGAAAATTATGTTTCAGATGACGTCACCATACAGTACTACATTCTTTTGTGTCCGGAAGAGCTCACTAGCTAGCATCCAGCTTATTCTTCAGAAAAAAAAAAAGCCTTTCACGGGCGCCGTTGTACGCACGTCTTCCACTTGACTGGTTAATTCGTTGCTCCTGGTCAGGATAGTAGTTCCCTTGCATGCATGCAATGCAATGCGAAATTGCGAAGACCTCTAGATTCTAGAAGCGTCGCGTCACGGTCAAAGAGGCGAACCTCTAGAAGAATTAAACCTTACAGAAATAACACGTCCTGTACGGGGAAAAGATATAATTCTATCGAAGAGACCTATATATCTCTAAAAGCCCTTTTTCAAACTGCTAGTTATAGTCACGCACAACGCTGTATCACGTATAACGATACAACGTGTAAAATTTTTTAAAAAATAGTTGTATTTTTTGTTTTTATATATTTTTTAAAATGGATCGTTAAGACCCATCGGCAAATCTATGGGCTGCTATAAACTTTCGACGAATCTGTGTTTCTTGAGAAAACTGCGGTTAGGACCCGTCGACGAATCTATGGATTGCTATAAACTTTCGACGAATCTGTGTTTTTTTTTAAAGCCGTGGCTGTTTTTTACATAATTTGAAAAATTTGGTCATATTTTATATTTTCATATTTTTTTAAAAATGGGTCGTTAGGACACGCCGCTAATCTATGAGTCGCTATAAACCTTCGATTTAATCAGATTTTTTAGAAAACCACGGTTAAGACCCGTCGGCAAATTTGTGGGCTGCTATAAATATTCGACAAATCTGTGTTTTTTTAGAAAACCGCGACTGCTTTTCTTTTATGTATTTTTGGTTTTCGTGTTTTTTTAAAAAGGCCGATAGACCCCGTCGGCAAATCTGTGGGCTGCTATAAACCTTCGACGAATCTATATTTTCTTTGTCGAGACATATTTTTGTTTTTGAGTTCGCTTCTCTAAAAACCGTTGACAGGAGCCAAATATAAACTGTAGAGAGACCTAAAGTAATCTATTTTTTTCGGAATCCGTTCCACTAAAAACCAACAGGAGAACCTAAATGTAAACACAGAGAGATCTAAATGTAATTTTAATATTTTTCGGTTCTACTTTATTAAAAAATAGCTGAAAGGATCTAAACGCAGTTTTTAATTTTTCGGAGGGCCTCTCCACGAGGCCGGTGACATAGCACCGGCCAGGAGCCGGCAATCCTCACCACTTATATATACACACACACACACAACAAATTTGGTGAAAACCGCCCTCTCTGTGAAAACCACATGTAAAAGTTTTGAAAAATTCTCATACGCAGGGGAGGTGAGCTTCTACAATCATGCTTGTGCATGATTGTAGAAGCTCACCTCCCTACATATGGTAATCTTTTGAGAATTTTTTAAAACTTTACGGATGGTTTGCACCAAATATGCCTCCACATATATATGTGTGTGTAGGATCATATTTGGTGAAATAAACCATTCTTACCGTGAAAACTACACGTAAAAGTTTTGAAAAATTTTCAAAAAATTACCATACGTAGATGAGGTGAGCTTATACAATCCAGCAAAATTTGAAGATGAAACTCAATCGCATTTGAAAGATATGAAAAAGACAAATTCAGTCTAAATAGTAATTTTTCACAGTTTAGCACTATTTATTTTGCTGTTTGTCTTTTTCATATCTTCCAAATGCGATTGAGTTTCATCTTCAAATTTTGTAGGATTGTAGAGGCTCACCTCCCCTACATATGGTAATTATTTGAGAATTTTTTAAAACTTTTACAAATGATATTCATGGAGTTTTTATGATAAGGATGGTTTGCATGATATATGACGAAGCCTATATATGTATGTATGAGTGTATATATATATACACGCGCGTACGTACCACCGCAAGTGATACAGCATGCACGGTTGCTACCGCTAATCGCCGTTCTTTCGGAGAAAAGTTTACTTGGATTGCAGCGTAATTACAAAAAAAAAAACTTGATTGTATACAATACGATTCATATCCTATTGTAACTAGGTTTCAAAAAACAGGTGTAGGGTGGCAAGCCTTACTTTCGTTCGTGTGGCCGAAATATGATTTTCTGTTTTTTTTCCCCCAAGATTTATTGTTTAGCGTATATTTAATAAGCGAAAAATACACGAACCCTATAGGGTACTGTAGCAACATCCGTAGATGAAGCGATGCACACTTGTACTATATCGATCGTCCTGCAGCAATTAATCTGGACCTTTAATTTCCAAATCGATCGGATGGTTGACACAGATGGTGAGTTTCTTGCTCTAACCATAAATGTACTTGAGCAAACTAAAATAAAAGGCCCATCGGCCGACAGCCCGAGCCCATCCGGTAGCCTTAACAGGCTAGCTGCCGCACCCCCCTTAGCTCTGTATGTAAGCCCACTTGTCCATCTCCACGGCCGTCGGTTCCGCCTCGGTGCCTCCGGCTGGTGCGGCACGCCGGCCTGAGCCGCCGCACGCGGCCGTGGCCCCAACGCTCCAGACGACGGCGAGGCCAACTGGCTGACCTCCGACCTACCGCGGGCCTGCTTTGGCGTCATCTGATCTGGTGACTTCTTGGTAATGTTGTGTCTTTGCCTTTTGCTTCGTTCCATCTACAAGAAAGAAAATCACACCAGGCAATAGGTGTGGTAATCTTAGCGGTATTCGCTTTCTAATTGATTCGTTCCTTCTTTTCAATCCCCATGTTATTATATTAATCATGTAGATTAATTTTTTACTCTTTACACCTAGATGGTTTTCTTGCTAATTAGGGTTCTAGATTGATTCATTATGCATGGATTAGTTCATGCGCCATCGCTGTTGCGTATATACGCCGGCCGAACCGTGCGCAAGCACGTCACCCCGAGACATGGCAATTTTGTACCTACAATGAATTAGACTAATTGTCAAAAATAAAAGCCAAATTTTTAAATGCCACTTAAAAATGGGGAAGACCGAGAAATGACAATGTATGATCACTGGCAGAATCCGTTTGGTTCCTATGACCCTGCAATTCTCCAGGAATATATAACTGAAACCGTCAAGTGGTAGCAATCCCTTCTATTATGCTTTGTTTTCCAAATTGTTCCCCTTCTTGTTACCTTTGTTCTGTTGTGGAAATTAAATTGTTTGAAACAATTTGCAAAATAGTATGGTACAACTATTCTAGTTGAATCTTACGTCAAAACTCCCTGTCTACCCATTGTTTTTACTAGCGGGTACATATAATGCATCGAGAAATATTTATGCCGAACAAGCAGCTACCGGAATGCACTGTCGACATACCTGAGGAAGAAGGCTGACAGTGTACATTTACATGCAGCAAGAAATAAGCTCTTAAAGGAACGAAAAAAGACTAGATAGGGAGATGAATAGGAGCCAAATAAAATTAGCTAAAATAAAAAACTTCCTCTAAAGAACTAAGCCAAAATCCTAAGAGATCAAATGGAAGTGGAAAAATCAGTTTTTAGATCAAACTCAGCCTGGAATCAGCACTACCGCCATGTAGAGAGTACTACCGTAATAAACAGTAAAATCAAGGGAATAAACAGTAAAATCAACTCGGTTTCAAAAACTAAAATTGATGTATCTTTTGATCGATTGATCCAAACCCAATCAAACTTTGTATGCATCTTTCTATGAATGTTAGGAATCTATTTCAACCTACAATCGTAAGAATTAGCATTGAAATTCTGACCTTTTTCAAATTTACCGAAGGTTACATCAAAAACAGGTCAAATGGGTGAAGGATCGGAATGGCAAACAGAGGGGGGGGGGGTGAATGGTCGCAATCAAATTTTTTCACACACAGTATTCCAAAAGATTAACACAAAGATCGCTCAAAAGTGTGGAGGTTCTTGAGAAGAAAAACCTGGTAGTACCCTACAGGAGTAGGTGAGAGTACCAAAGTTCCTTATGAACACATATCTCAACCCAAAACAAGAATCACAAGAACTTTTGATTGGCTCAATAAAACTCGCAGAAATTTGGTAGATGTGATCTTGGTTCACCGAGAAACTTGATTCCCGAATCGATCACCGAGATTGATCTCAAAGAATGGATCTTTTTGTCCGAGAAGAATGAACACTTTAAGAAAAGCAGAAAGAACAGGGAATTCGATGTAAACCTTGCTCCTGATTTAGAAAATGAAAAGATCTGGGAAGTTTAAACACAGCAAGCTAAGGGGCACAAAAATGAAATACAAGATCAATCAACTCAAGAAAGCAAAAGACGCAAGAAAGAATGCAGACAGAAGAATCAACTTGCGTGAAGTAAATTGCGTAACTTAAATTGCACAAAGTAACTTGCATAAAGTAAATGATAGAAGGAAAAATGCAAGTATTGAAATCTTTGATATGTATCTTGTATTCCTAGAAGGGAGGTTACAAAACCACACATACAAAAGTGGGCAAAGCTCAATAGAGCACTCAAAACTTCTAAAACCCTTCTGGGATCCCCCACCAACCACACTTGTTGAGGAAGGCATCCCTCCATATTTATACAACTCTTGGGCCACCTACCACCCTTAGATACAGCTCTCAACCCTAGAGACTCATCTAAGGGCTAGGAAGCGCCCACTCACACAGCCTGCAAGGGGAAACCCTAAACCTGCTAACACATGGTTTTTCTTGCACACCTCTCAAAGCATACTACTAGACCCGCTATTCCTATCAGCTAGACTGTACTCCAACAGTCCTCATTGATCCTTGCAGCATCTAGCTAGTATCTACTCCTTCCCTTGCCATCTTAGCTTGCCCGAACTCCGTCTCCGGTCATCTTCCGATGATCTCCCAACCGTTCTGGACCTCCGACGCACCTCGCCTAGTCCCGGTCATCTTCCGCCTCACCATGACCCAGCACCGTTGTCCTGCAACCATCAAAGACAAGGAAACCTTTCACATAGAGATGCCCACAATCATATTTGCTGATTATCTCAAAATAGCCAGAGCCAACTTAACCCAAACAAGTTGGTAAACCCATATACTCAAGCCTACTCGGCTGAAACGCTTGGCTAGCCACAAGGCTAATTCACCCAGCTAACCATCTGGTTAACCACTCGGCTAACCATCTACTGAGTCCTTAACAACTCCTTGATCGGAGCAAAGTACTTAACTCAGAAGGAAACCTATCAAGAAGCTAAAAATCACACAGCAAGGACTGGAAGCACTCGGCACTCGGCCTTCACCAAAGGAAGAGAACCAGTCAAAAAGCTAGACGCACTTAGCAAAGACAGGAACCACTCAGAACACAGTACTTAGTGAAGAGACCAGACGAAAAAGCTAGAGGAACTCAGCAAAGACTAGCAGCACTCAGCATTTAGCAAAGAAAACCAATCGAGAAGCTTGAAGCACTCAGCAAAGAAACACGACTTGGTTGAGAACTTATCAAAATGCTTCTAAGACAATTTTAACTCGGATCAACCTTTCAATCTAGTCAGCTACCCATTGGATCAACCTTTAATCTAGTCAATTACTCATCACACAAAGGTATAGACCTCCACAAGGTCTTTCAATGGGAAAACTTCGTTCTGAGCTTGCTCGGGGGTTTAAATGATCAAGTTGATCTTAGATGACCTCCCACATATCACAGTAAGCAAGAACACCCAAGAAATTGCTCTTGGAAACTCAAGGACAAAATATATCGGAAATCCTTCTCTCTTAAGTTAAAAGCTGGTTTCTTAAGAATCTCTTGATGAACAAGTGAAAGCTTACCTAGACGATTGAAATATAATCTCTCGAGGATACAACCATCAATCACTCATCCTTGGCAATACAAGATTAAGAGAAGAAGAAACCAAATAAGAAAAATAAAAAACTCAAAAAGAAAAAGGATCAAAACACCAGGCAAGACTTGAGCATGAATTTTGATTTAATTTTAGATCATGAAGGTTGATTACAAAGCCTCTCATCTAAGGGCAAAAGCTCTCAAAAAGCACTTACACACGCAAGAAAACCAAAATCATGTGAAAACCCTAATTTTCTCTCAAGTTCCCTCTAAGGGCTTCTTGACTTCACCTCCTTCAAATATGAATTCTCCTGAACTTTGGTTCTTAAGAAAAACATTCAACCTAATTACTTTCTTCTTCCCTCTTCAATGCAAAATAAAAATATAGTGAGGAATTAAATGATAAACCTCTAATTATATCCATTGATGCTTTTTCTGAATTTCTCTAGATTCTATTGACCTTCCCTAGATTTTCTTGATTTTGCTTCAATGCAGAAATCCCTTAATATACACTTAACTAATAAAGAAAAGAAAAGAATAAAAATCTGTAATAATAAAATAAATAAAATTTCATCCAAGTTCAGGAAATCTCCAGTGACTCTATTATAAATTTAAAAAGTCATATCAAACAATAAAATGTGAAAAGAAAGGTATTCAATGAACCTTGATTAACAATAGTAATAAGTGTAGAATTTAATAAAACTTATATTACATTATTTCGAATTGAAAATTTTACATAATCCTCTAGACTGATAAATACGTCAACATACAAAATATTAGAAATTAATAACAAGTTTTATCATATTTAAAAATTCAATAATGTAAAGGCTAAAAATCCAAGAATCGAATGTTAGAATTTTATTAAATTAAATACAAAATATTTAGAGCTAAATTTTTAATAAATAACTATGTATAAAAAGGAACTCTTATAAAAAGTTTCATAAAATTTTGATAAGTTATGGACTCCCAGAAAATTTAAAAATATAAAACTAAAATCAGGTAACCGTATGTTGTCAGAATTTTTATAAATTTTGTACAGTGTATTTTGATCTGAAATTTCTACAGTATATCAATCACTCACAAAAATTTTCAAATAATTTTTTGATTGAGTGCCTAGCTAATTCGTTGAATCAAAAGTGGCTCAGGTTGCTGGCGAAACCCACTCGCGCGTCCTTGTCTCTGCTAGTGGGTCGCGAACCTTGTTCGGGCCACCCGTCAGTGAGTCTACCAGCCATCTTCTTCCTCCGTTCACTGGCACCTCGGAGTGAAGCTCGACTCCCCTGTAGCCTGCGTCATCGCAAAGCTCCACCGTCTATAGCCTCATCACCGTCTGCAACTTGCGTCGTCCGGCCATGTCAGTCTTCGCCACGCGTCCGCTGCCTCCTCGTCTCCCGCTGAGCAGCCATGCCCCTCCCTATACGAGCGCGCAAGAAACCGCTAGTTCTTCCTATGAGTGCTTGACTTAGGCAAGCCCGTATGGTCCTCCCCTTTGCCTATAAAAGCCACCCCAGTATGCGCAGATGTCTAAGCTTCACTTTCCCTCATCTCTCCCTCCCTCTCCTCAGCCGACGAAACTTAATTTCTTGTCCTTGCCGCCATTGCCGAGAGCATTTAAGCTCCAAGCCGAAGGCAATTTGAGTGATAGAGCAACACATTTTCAAATTGCTTCGGGTTTTATCATCTTTGATCCCTAAGAATCAAAACCTCTCAAAAATATTTGAGCTACCCCATGTGAAAACCCGCCGCCACCATGGTCCTTCTTCCTCACGGCCGGCCGTTCGAAGCCCTACTATTTCGGCTCTCCTCCGACCGAAGTACGTAAGAAAATGGAACCCCTAGCATCCATTGGTGCCTAATGTGCTATCTATTCAACCCATAATGCCTCTATTCATTTTCTCCGGTGAGGTACCTTCCCTGCCGCCACCCCTCCTCGATGCTAGCTCACCTCAGTCCGCCTCCGGCCAAATTGGCACCACTCACGAGTGCGCCACCTCTTAGTGCTCACAAGACCGCGGCCGGACCTCTCGAGAGTTATTTCAATCGTGAGAAGCCGCAAAGGTGAGCCCTCTGTTCTCAGTGATTGACGCGCAAGACCCCGTGTCAGTCATAGCTCTTTCTCAGCCGCTCTCTCACTGACCATAGGCCCCACCTGTCAGTCGGCAGTGTTCTAAATAAACCACAAAAAGGAAAATCCATTTTCATTTAACGAAAGCATATTTTGTATTTTTGCAACCCGAGTCAAATTAATTTGGTTATAACTTCTGCATCTTTAATCCAAATAAAATGAAATAAATTTCTAAATTCATATAAAATAAATTTATTCTACAATATGAAAAAATATTTTGAAAACAACCTCTGTGAAATTTTGAAATTCAAATTTGAATAAAAGACCTAAATATATGCTATGTATAAATTTTTGTAAACAAACTTAGAATTATCTAAAACCAATTTAGTGAAATCGTTATGTTTTTAGAAACCTAAATATATAAAAATATTTGAATTTCACTTACATTTGAATCATTTTCGTAAAAGATTATTTTCATTGCCTTAAATATTCAAAAGGGAATAAATGGTACAAAAGAAATCTAAAATAAATAAAATTGATTTCTAACTGGTAGTATGTTAGTAGGCTCCTAAATATGTTAGAACATTTAAATAATAATTTTGTTTTGAATTGTCTCATGAATAGGATGTGATTCTATATATATACACACACACACATATACACACACACACATATATACATACACACATATGTATATGTATATGTATATATATATATATGTGTGTGTGTATATATATATACATATATATATATATGTATATATATAGACACACACACACACACTCGTAACTAGTCAGTAGTACACATGTATGAATACATATGTGCGAGAAGTGTTTATGGAATTGAGTTATTACTACTAAAGCACTTTTGAGTGAAAAACACTAAAATGTTACCTATGCACAAATTTTAAATTGTATCAAGAACATAAGCCTTCTTTAGGTAAATGAATATATATATATATATATAGGTAATAAAAAGTAAAGTTATAATTTATGAGGAACTAGATTCTAAATATCTGTATAATCAAAGTGCTTGTTCCAGCTAAAATCATTATAATAAGGTTATAAATAGCACTTAACCAAATAGTTTAATTCCAATGCCTGTATATTTTGAATAGTTATATCTTGTGCAAACAAACTTTGAAATTGATAACCAAATCCTAGGACCCTGAAAAATAATACCCTAGCTGACTATGTAAAAATACCTTATATTTGTGCAAATTTGAATTAAGTCTATATTAGGCCCTAATGACCACTTATATGGAAAACATCTTGGATAAGAGCCATAAATCACGGAATTAGCTTTAAAACACTCTTAGAGTCATCCCCGCTATACCAGAAAATAAGTTAATAATCATGTATAGTGCAAATTCAAACGTAAATCGAACCGAACCTTTATCGCTAAACTTTAGAAACATTTAAGCTTTTTCGGTAGCCATAAAATATTCTAGCTAAATGTAAAAGTTTAAAGGAATGGACCAAAAACACTCTTCATAATATGTACTACCATAATCCAAAAAATATTCTATTTTATATATATATATATATATATATATATATATATATATATATATATATATATATATATATATCTTGCTACTACAAGCATCCTTCGTGAATTAGTCGCAGAGAAAACTAAACCACTTAAGCCTTTTCTGCAGCCTATAGAATAACTCGTCCAAATGTAAATCTTGGTAGGACCAGCTTAGAAACACTATTTGGTATATGAACTACTGTATTCAAGTAAAACAACTTATTTACAACTTACTTTCCATATAAATCTTGCTAACTCAATACCCCTAAGTGTTAATCGTAAACTTCACCTCGCTAGTACAATTCCACGTAACGTAAACCTTACCATACCATATAAGCTATTTCAATGATGAATATAATATCTTGTCTAAATCCTAAAATTTATAAAACTAGTTTAGAAACGCTCTCCAAAGTATAGACTACCATAATATGAAGAAATAATCTTATTCTGTTATGCTTTAAATATTAATCCTATTAGCAGAATAACCTTAAGTATTATGATTTCTGAACTTCATAATATGAGTAAATAAACTCGATAATAATGGTGAAATCTATAGTTAATATATTTGTATCATCGAACTTTCTTAAAGACCACAAAAATATAACTAATAACCTAACTTAACAGCTCTTAACATGTCATAAATCACTTTTCATGCAACATCAATTAATGATTAAGCACTATTCATACATTACACGCAATGAAGTGAGTAATGTCTTACTTCTATTAATCTAAATAATTTTTTTGCATCTTGAATTTGAAATTATAAATATAAAATACATAATTTTAGCTTCTTGAATTCGTAAAACAAGAATAAATAATCCATAAAAGAAATCGTATCGTCAATCGAAAAGTTGTTAACGATATGAATGGGTATAAATATGTATAATCAACTGAAATGTAAGAATGTGAATTCTTTTAACCCAAACCCTAAATCACGCCTGTTTCTATAGTAAGTCTTTATTCGATGTACTGTCTGTCTTCTTTTTGTCTTTATTAAAGTTGGTTATTTACTATATTTCCATCGAACGACATATAGATCTCAACGTCACTAACTCCATCGTCGGCAACGCCGGCTGCAACCATGACTTTGTCGTAAACAACAATTATGCAAGGAAAGCACCCATTTGATCATATTGATCCCAGTATTTAATTTTTATTTTATTTATCAAAATGTTTCATGCATGCACTTATTTTCTATAAATTCGATGTTTTGTGGTATTGGTAGATATGCCAGTTAATTCATGAACTTCCTTGATAAGTATGGACATGCGAACCTTGATAACCATAGAAAAGGGTTAGACAATACATAATGGGTATAAGCTGTAACATCCCAAATTTTGGCTTTTTATCTAGTTAATAGTGTTTTATTACTATTTGTGCTTTTTGTGAATTTTTCGGATTTATTTGGATTTTCTCGAGATTTAATTGAATTATTTTAAAATAAGTATATTAACCTTTTGCCAAAAACTATTTATAAATAGATAAACTTAAAATAAAGTTTTGCTAAAAATATTTTATATGGGTCCAGGATGTCTCAAAGTGTTTTTGAGATTTTTCTTGGAATTTTTCCGTGTTTTTGGTTGCTCAAATAAATCAAATTAATTTCTCTAATTATTTTAAATCAAAAACCACAGGAATTAGTTGTGAAACGATCGGTCAAGCCTAGCACAGTGCAATATTCGCCCATGGATCGAAACCCATTCACCCTATTTCAAGATGCGTGCGCCCCAGCCATCGGATCGTGATCTGAAGGCCTTCATCTAGCCACGTCACAGCCGCAACCCTAGCACCCGCTGACCGTTGGATCGGGATCGTGCGATCGCCAACCGTCGGGGGAAATCAAAACCCTAACCCGTATCCGTCGTTTCTTTGATCGGGCAGTTGAGATCGTGCCGTGCGTGGATTGTCTCTTGACCGACCAATCTCAATTGTAGGGTCGTTTGTCGTCCCGACCGGACTCGGAATCATATCGCCGCCGACACAGATTCCAACGCCCGTACGCATCGTGCACGGGGTATTTAAGGCCCGGGCACCCCGTCCAAGGTTCGCTTGAAGACGCCTGTAACACCCCGGCATCTCGTGCCCTGAATGTTACACCCTCAAGGACCCAACCGCTAGCACAAGACACTAGAATAACTTAGCCAAGCTAGCTAACCTGCTTAGCTACTTACCAGAATTATTAGAAATTTCGGCAGCACCTTCCCTAAAACTAGGACATCCACTCAGCAGACAAAACATTTTCAGTATATGATATCATTCTAGCAGATCCTTAGTTAACCATTCACATATGCAACAGCAATTAATAACTACACCACGACAAACAACATTATTACACCCACAATTTATTTATTACAAGTCATGGACTCATTAAGATTAGAAGCAGTAAAACTAATATGATACTATGGTGATAGGCCATGATCGTGCTACTACTCCCATCCCAGCATGCCGACTTCAGGGTACCTACACATATGTGACAAAAGAAGAAGTGAGTCGAAGACTTAGCAAGTACAACAAGTAGCAATAACCACAAAACAACACAACAATTAATATATTTAAATCAATAACATGCTCATATCTCTTAAACCAGAGTAACAAGTACATAACCAAGGAAATCACCGTCGATTACCTCCACTACCTTACTCATTTATTCCACATACCTCAATAGATAATATGGAAGGAGCCCATGACTCAACCTATTCGTAACCTGAAAATTTCCCTCAACTCAAGGATCATTTATTATCATTCATCATTAGTAGTATCATACAAGGCGGCAGACTTATTCGCAATCCACACAATATGTCACAACCAACACGCTGACCATCACTCCTTTTGCAATGATATGCAATGCAACTATGCTTGAATGCTTATATGCACCTTTCAAGCCTATACCGGTATGGCTGAGTGCACACCCGTCGGTATGCACTCTCTCATCCCCCTCCATCCCGTGGAGAGTGCCTACTCTTACTGACTCGCTCCCATGCACCCGTGGGTATGGGACTACGAGGTAGGACTTTCGTGTTCACTACGTGTGAACACAGAGGCCCGCATCGACATGGGTCGCCTCTTCCTTTTATGAATGCATTTATGCAGTTGACATGGACAGTGGTACAAGTTGCACTATCATAACATACACCAATACATGATTATTAACATAACTTCACGTCCCTGAACTTATAAGTCTCGTTAGTCTAGTCATGTTCATGAGTAAAACATAATAATAAAATGTAACCTTCCTATAATACGGTTAATGTGCAATAAGAAGCGAGCATCACTCTATCATGCCATACTCATGAAAAGATACTTGCCTTTAGCATCGGCGATAAAGCGACGTCTCGAAAAGTGTATTAGGGACCTCCAACCCTAGAGAACCAAACAACCCATGAAAGGCCAAGAGCACGATTGTCACATTCACCAACTCATCGGGAATTAAAGTAGCATGGCTAAATAAAAGCATACAAAACTCTAATGATAAACATTACTCCCTATCCCAACAATACAAAACACTATCAGCATCGCTCAATAGCTATTCATTTAACTAACTATATATATACACACACACACATATTAATCACGTCGAAATTCAAACATGAGCATGCACGAGTACCTCCAACAAACCATTTCATCACTAGAACTTGTAAGGCAACATGTAAGCATATAAATACATTACTTGATACTAACAGAACATTACCCTGTATCTCAATAACATAAAACTCCATTAGTAAGCAGCATCAATTTATTTAGACAACGGTATCTACACGCATACACTAGTCATTTTGCACAAGAAGACCTTTTTGGATCACAGATATCACATAAGGGATTTGTAGCAATTTGAGCTAGAAGCATACATAAACCAGTTAGGCAGCTAGACCAAATCCAAAATAGAACATGAAGCATTCATGCCTTTGTAAATCAGGTCATAAACCCATATTCATATTCAATTGGCAATGCATGAAAAACATCTTAATCACACATCTATACCATCCCTATTTTTAAACTTCAAAAATAGCAGCACCTTAAATCCTCGAGAACCCAATATGATACCAATATAATTAATGACGCATTACTAACAGGCCCAAATACAAGCCCCTAATGGATCACCCAATAGGTGCTTATCATAGCCTCAATGCACGAATCAATCTTTAAACTATAATAGAAATGACATATGGTAGTATCCATCAGTAGCATAACACAAAATTTCATTCAAATCGTGCTCATGAAGCTAAGCTCATAATCGATCGCCACTAGAATTTTGCCATCACATTTCGAATAATAAAGACAATTAACAATTTGGGATCTTATGCATAATCATGGTATTAACAAATTGAGCTAATACACAATATCGGTTCATCATCAAATGGTAGTAAATATTTCTTAACTCACTCATTTTAATTGAGCCATGCAAAAGTAACAAGAATCAAGTCACTGACTTAAGATTCACAAACATTACCAATGTAAGGATGACATTACAGGGTTCATATACAAATACACACATAAGCGTATATATATATGTATATATATCTCATTCTATAAACAACAGCACGCAGAATCCTCAAGAATCTAATACCGGTATACATAAATACTTGGTAGGCCTCAGTAACAAATCCACATATGCAACACATAAGCAAGTCTTTAATTAGCGATCACAACAGGGAAAAGACAAACACCAATGCAGTCATATTTAATCAACTAGGATCCAGCACACCGCCGGGTGGTGTTCACTAACCAAAGACTCACGACCAAATGTGACCTACCAGTACTCATAGATCATTACCTAAAGACGATTGTAATACCCTAATATAACTCTTCTAGGCATTTCATCGAACACTTGACATGCACCAATTAATCAATTGCTTAACTTAAACTTGTGGCGGTACTCACAAGAAGAGGGCAAGGGGCGGCGACGGCAATCCGAGACAGCTCGAGGGGGCGCCGATTGGGGCTTGGCCGAGGTACCGAGCCAGCCGGGAGGAACGGCGCCGGGAGGAGGCACGTACGCCGGGAAGGCGGGAGGCGCCGGGCCGAGGGGAAATCGTCGGTCTGCCGAAATTTCTTCTTTATTGCTGGGATCGCCGATGGCTATTGTTGTTGCTGGCCGGCGGAGAGGAACCGATCAGGGGAAAACAGGAGGGGAAGGAGGCGCCAGATGAAGACTGGAGGGAGACTAGAGCCTAGAGGAAGTCGGTAGGGGAGATGCCTGGGGAGGATGCGCCAGCTCCTGGAACGAACAACCAGAGAAAGGGAGAGGAGAGCAGTCGGCTGGCTGGGGAAAAATGCTGTCCACCAAATCAGCCACACAAGAAAAGAAATGGGGTTAGGTGGAAGAGGTAGGTGGGGAGGGGAAATTCCAGAAAAACCCCTCCCACCCAAAACTCTACAAAAGATTTGCAGTATTACAACGCCGCACCTTTTCATAGTTGCGCCGCAGATCAGAGTCCGCTAGAGAGCTCAGGAGACCTCGCCGGAGTTGTTGCTTGAAGCCGCCACTGTTTCTGTCACTTTACGTCGCCGTCAAGTCACCAACCGTCGTGCCCGAGCCAGATCCATACTCCTCTAGTCGCGCCGCGCACGTTCCACTGCCCTACGTCGCCGAAGAATCACCGTAGCGCCATCGGAGAGGTCGTCGTCTTCAAGTCCGGCAAGGATCCACCGCCGCACCACCATCGTGTCACCCGAAGCTCCTCAGCCATTGGATCTCCTACCAACGCACCAGATTCATCCATTTAATCGACAGAATAGTGATCCTCATCTTCAACCCCTCGCCGTTTGATTTGGATCGGGTGGCCGTCGCTTCACCGCGTGGCCATTGATCGTGGGTCGTTGGAATTGATCGGGTGGCCCAGATCGCATCATGAGTGGAGCCAATTGGATGGTGACACGCGTCGGCTGGCGTCATCGGCGACACCGGCCGGTGCTGCTGCGATAAGGTGGGTTCACGTGGACCGACTCCTGATGAACCGAGCCTGACTGACAAGGCCGAGAGACACGTGTCAGCGCGCGGTTGGTTCGGGTCAAGGCTGACGTCAGCATGACGCAATAAATCGGATTTTTCTTTTATAAAATAATTTGGTTAATATTTGTTTTTCCAATTTTCTGAATTTTTAGGATTTTGAATCTTCCGAGAGCTCGTTCTCCCTCATACGAACTTCGATTGAGGTGATTCAAATTTCTAAAAATTTGTAAAATTGAGATCTATTCAGTGGTGAATTTTATTTGATTTTTGGAGTTGTTTGCTCTCTGTTTTGGTATTTATTTGGCATTCTCTTTCGTTTCGTGTAGGCGATAAATTGTGCGACGCATCCGGGGGAGATTCATCAACTCAAGACTGAGGTCCAGAGCATGGATAAGGATTTTCCTAAGGCAAGTTGTGCTTGATCATGTTGAACCCATGTTTGCAAAATTGCTATTTTGTTTTACCTTATTGCGTATTATTTCACGCATATAAATGATTTCAATCTAAATTGGGAATTAGATATTATACCCTTTGAAGTACACCCTACCTTGTCGATTGTATGCCATGATCCACTTGTCACCTTAGATTGGTTTACTATAGTTGGTTAATAATAAAATCAACATGGGATGGTTAGATCGGATTAGATTGCTTAGCCATGCCACGTCATCACATGTACATGAATCACTGATTATTAATCTTGACTAATGGAATATGGAACAATGATATGAACTTGTGTGTTATGTGTGGTCACACAAAGAGATTGAGTTGTGTGGCGAGAAGGTCACGCAACGATGTTGATTTGTGGATAGCACGTGGTGCTTGGTAATCAATTGGGTTAATTAGTAATCACTTAGTTTGAAGCAAGTGTCAAGGGCAAGTGTGCCAGGGTGGGTCCGATGGGCAGAGGGTATATGCAAGTCTTGCTTTGATCAACTCTAAGGATTTAACCTTGAGCCTTTGACTGAGTCAATCATGCAACCACATGTTGCATATGGGCGGCCTAGTGACTAATTTACCTTGTCTTAGCTTGGGTACTATCATGGTGGTGTGAGTCCGGTGTGCGGATGAACTCACATGGCGCAAGAGGGGGCCCTGTTGTGGTGGTTTAGCCCATCAGTGTTGAAACCTTAGCGGGTAGTACTGGGTTAAGGCAAAGCATTGTAAAGGCTTTGTCATGATTTCTCTGCCGGTACACCAAAGGAAGTGTGCCAATAGCTTGGCAACAAGATATGATCATGTCGTGTGGGCAAAGTGCATAACCTCTGCAGAGTGTACAATCTATTCGAATAGCCGTGCTCACGGTATTGAGCATAGCTCGGGAATTACAGTCAAGGGTTAGACTTTTGCAAAATAAAAACTTGGGATGGATGGCAGGTTGCCATGGGAGGTTGAATCTTGACTTAAGATGGAAAACTTGGTTTACTTGAGAAACGTTGAATCTATCTATTACTGTTATTTGTTTTTACTGTCTTTTCAATCTATATACTATACTTGTTCATAAATGCTACTTTATTGCAAATAGCCATTGTTAGCCATTCCTTTGGAATAAGCCTTGCATATAGTTATGTTAGAATTGCATTCTGTGCACAACTTGTTGAGTGCTTTATGTACTCACCCTTGCCTACAACATCACCAATGTCTTTGAAAGTGTACCATGAAGGGACGAATGTTTAGGGTGCGAGCTTTGTCGTTACCGTGGTATCTTGAGGGTATATTACGTTTTCATTCTGCTGCAGTTTAATTTGCTGTTCAACCTTGTGAGGCATTGTTATGTAAGTTGACCATAAGGTCATGCAACTAGTAATATTTAGTATATAAAGTCTTTTATTTTATTTTCACTGTGTGTGATTGTGATATGCACTGATGTTGAGCCTGTGTGTACTAGCGTAATCCTGGACTAGTGCAGTATATACAGAGGGTCCGGATTTACATATTCGGGTCCTGACATAAGCGATTACATATTATCCATGCTTAGCCATGCTTTAGAACCAACGCTGCATATGATCAGATCAAAATTGTTTCTTGAGAAATTGAAAATATTGGTTATGACATGACATCAGATGATGGTATTTTGGCTAAAAATTTAAAATAAAACTATGGTTTTGATGCGAACAATTAGTGGCAATAGCCGGTTGTGCAAGGGATGTAATTGTACATAGTGTAGGGAGAAGTATTGCCCGTGTCAGATTAAGAACCGAGTTATGGGTTGTTTTCAAGCTAAGAAAACCTTACAACCACAAGTGCTAGTGTGGAACAATCTTAACCTATTAAGTTGCTTAGATCTGGCTTTGCACATTAGTAGGCGGGAGATAGTAGGAGCATTCTGGTTAGGTTTGCTTGTGAGGTGCTTCCACACCTCGGTGTGGGTAAATGCATGTTGGTATAACTGTGTACACTTTGTTTTGGAAAGAAACTTTTATTGCAGAGATTTACTGCTCATATTACTATTTCAAATGACAAGAAATTATTGCCATTCTTGTTTCTTCTCCATAGCAAGGGTTAACATCACTGGGCTAATGCAAAGTTCGGTCTATGTAATGTAACGACTATGTCATGACTCTCTGTGGCACACCAAAGGAAATGTGCTAATTATCGATTGCAAAAAAAGTAAGTCATGTCTTGTGGGTAAAGTTGTACACCTCTGCAAAGTGTAAATCTAATTAATTAGCCGCGCCTACGGTCAAAGGCACTTGGTAACGTCATCACATAGCTAGTCATTTTATGATTTTCTAAATAGGATGATTTTTCACCTGATGTGCCTTGTTTTGGCAAAAATTGTGGTTATGCCACGAGTTGGTAGGAAATTGGATATCTCGACGCTCACGTCATGGAGGATTATGAGTTGTTACTTATGCTCTACTGTTACTTTTATATCAATCAAACATGCTTTTACAAATTCCGTTTCTACATTGTAAACTTATCTTACAAATTAAATGTTGTTTTATGCAAAGTAACCTTAGAAGCTTCCTTTGATATTGGGGTGAAATCCTCATATGCCACTAAAAGTTTACCTCATCCCTTATTTGCCACTCATTGTGTTAGAACTTCCCCAAATTACAATGGCAAATAAGGAATTAATCCTTGATATTGCCTGCATTGCTGCATTTGCAAATACCATCTTAAGTCTTGCGAAGTACGAAAGTACTCAACCTTGCTTATTATGTTGTTTTAGGTGATTGCAAAGCTCTGAAGAATATCTTTTCATCGTAGGTTGCAGGAATCTCTATAACGCGATCTTTCTAGAGATTTATGCCTTGTCAGTTACTTGTGGGATGGATGGGCACACTACAAGACTTTGCTTCTTCTATGCTATATACATATAAGCTCTGAATTGTAAATACAATGTATAAATAGTTTTCACTTTGATATCACTATGTATGGTTGTGATTCTAATTATTGTAAATGTACGTACTAGCCACTGATCATGGGATTAGTTTGGTATGCACATGAGATTTCTATTTTTTGCATTTATGTGAAAATGGGGGTCGTTACATCGAAGCATCGCCCATGCTTCAACATGCACCATGTGGCCCTAATGACTTCCCGCCAAGTCTCTTACGCGTCTGAACTCCCCCAAACCATCTTCGCTTGCAAACAGACCCAAGCTGCTTGGCACGCTACATGTTCTTATCCATTTCACCATGATGAAGCCACTTCCTTGACAGTTCTAGACCTCAATTCCTCCTTAAGCCTAGTTCTGATCTATGCCGTTGCCCGCCATGTTCATCATCAATGCTTCATGCTCCGACTCCTTGTCTTCCCAGCTTACAACCATTTTCCGACCTCAGTCATCTTCCAGCGTCCTTTGACCATTCTGGACCTCAGCTTTCCTAGCCTAGTCTCAATCTCTTCCGCCTCACTATAATCTAGCTCCAAAGTCCTGCATCCAACACAGATAAGCAAACCAACCTAAGGCCGGTAGTACCGCTATGGCCAAAACCAATTTCCACACTCTAGAAAATAACTAACGTCAACTAGGACCTAGTATACCGTAAGCCCGGTACTACCTCTCTTAATGAGCCGAAAGGGCCGCTCACGCTTGACCCAGAGAAACATCACTTTGTAAAATAACTACCGCCTACTAAGGGCCGGTAGTACCACCTGGCTAGCACTACCGCCACCGTGGGCCAGTAGTGCCTTTTGGCCGTACTCGCCGTTTCAACGCCGGAGTGCCGCCCATGCTGATAGCACTTCAAATTACTTTAAATTCAAAGCAAAAATCAAACTTGATCAGCACCACTAACTTAAATACAATCAATTTCTCCTCATCACCGATACCTCCAGACAGTCTTTCAGGTCTCCTGCACCTCATCCTAGCGCTTTAGCCAATTAGCTATTTGATTAATCTAATCAAATGCACTCGACGTATGCATGCAGGTTAATTGGAGTCCTTAATTTGGGTCTTATATAAGCTCTAATTAATCACAGATGGCATGCTCGCGAGGCTAAATGATGGTATTTTTTCTACGGAGGTCAGGTCTTAGACGCGGCAGGGGCGATGGGGCGCCTCTCTAATTAATTACTCCGTCCAGGCACACCACTTTCCAAATTTTAGCTATCAGTATGCTTTTAATATTTGGATTGAACATATAAAAGTGGTACATATATACAAATTTGTTTCCAAAAGAACTTTAATAAAATATAATTTTATTGAATATTTAAATATATTATAATAGAAATTAGTGATCAAAGTTATGTATAGGGACCACATCAACATACAGAATGACATTTTTTGTGATTGGAAGAAGTAACCAGCTAGCATCCAGCTTATTCTTCTAAAAAAAATCTTTGACAGGCGCCGCCATTGTAGGGACGTCTTTCACTTGACTAGTTAATTATAACTAGACACGTTGGCACGGCGTACGCCATGCTACACCGCGTCGACCGTTGCAAGTCAAGCAAAAAAAATCACATGAGTTTTGGGGGACTAATAGGGAAAAAAATAGATAAATATATAATTTCAAAAAGTTTCGAGTAAATGTCTGGAAAAACGACGCGGTAAAAAATAAATTCCAGAAGCTCCGAAGGGGCCATGCAAAAATTGGAGCGCCTCTCTATAACGATGTGCTAAAAATAAATTCCAGAAGCTCCAAAGGATACAAGCAAAAATCGGAGTGCCTCCCTATACGAAACGACGTGCTAAAAATAATCTTCGGAAGCTTCGGAGGGTTTGCGCAAACATTTGAGTGTCTTTCCGTAAAAAATGGGGCGTCAAAAAACAAACGGAAAAAACCTCGGGGGTCTTCTAGGGAAAAAATCAGACTCTAAATCGAAAAGTCCTTTTCGCGAAAATTAGCCGGAATGATCCAAACGTCGCAACATTTTTTTTCGATATCTATTTAGAGCCTTCTCACAAAAGTTCCACGTTTTTTTTGAACCAGAATGTCCTCTTCGTAAAAAACCGCGAGAAGGACCTATACGTAATCACGATTTTTTTGAAAGGACCTAGAGACGAAAATTTTATTTTGAGCCGAGCCCAGCCACGCTGGCTTGGCTCAAATCAACGAGAGCACTGAAACCTTGCAACCTTTAAATTGCATACCCTGTAGATTCGGCCTAATACAGTCCATAATACCGTCATTATTTTATATAGTTAGCTTGTAAAGGTTATAACTTTATATCCGTATATCCGATTGAGCTGATTCTTGTTGCCTTAGTTTAGAAATTAAATCTAGTTTCTACAGTTAAAATTTCACATCAATCCAACGGTTGGATCTTCAGGAATTACTATTTTAGTTAACATGTGTTAGTCTATTTTTCTGAAACCGAAGCAGTTTTTTATAATTTGTTTAGGGGTGATTTGAGAATCAATAAAAAATTGTTTTAGCTTCCGCACAATCATTCACCCCCCTCTGATTGCTATATTAGTGTATATCGATCATACATATGATTTGAGTGTAAGACTGCTCGTTAATTTATAGAGTTGCTTGTTGATGCATTGCTTTTTTTTTTTGTTTGTAGAGTTGTTAAATTATGAAGAGGAACAGAGACATTGCATCTCTTTTTTGAAAACATGCAGCAAAAAGGCTACTGCTGCTTCATCTATTTTTAGAAATATTGCATCTCTTTTTAGGAAACATTTATTGAGCGAGATATTTTTTCCAAGTTGATGAAAATGGTATAATTAAGAGTTTCATGGCCTTTAGAAGGCGAAGGCAAGACAAGAAAGACAAGAAGTAATATTGTATTCTTTGAACTATTGTAGGTGCATAAATTTTTTTTATGCATATTTCATACTTAAAATGTTCGAACTATTTATATTGTAATTTATACTTGTATTATCATGTTTCTAGTTATTTTATACTCGTATACCGAATTTCTTAACAACATTTGTAGTTGTTTCTTGGATTGTTCATTAGATTTTACCGAATTGTATATTATATTATTAACTCGGCATATCTAACTTAAAATCCTAGATCCGCCATGGCGAAGACAAAGTGTAGCAATTTCGCCTCCACGTGAAACTTCGAGATTTAAACCAGACTGAATCTTCGTCACCTTCATGTTATGAAGAAATGTTGTGGTTTTCTCCTGTATTCATATACGCATCATCTGAGACGTATGTGACATTGGTAGACTCGTCGATCTTGTGAGCCCGCAGTCGATGCTTATAAACCATTCATCTACGAGTATGTATCAATTGAGCTAACTATTACTTTTTTATTAAAAAATCTGAAAAGTTGATATTCGTCATTTTAAAAAAAATAAATTTCACCGAACTACAACTTTTGTGACCTATTTCGCAAAGGTACAACTACTTTGTGCCTTGTTATCGCAGTACTACAATTTCATAGCTTCGAGCAATTTCTCTCACTCCAGGCCCACATGGTAGTGACGCGAGGCACTTCATCACATCTGGTACGGCGCCAACTGCAACAACAACAGGAGGTCGTATATCGTCTTTACAATCCGATGTTACGTACGTCATCAAATGGTGTTGTCTTACAACAACAAGAAAAGAAAATACAGGGTTCGCCCATGAGGAGAGGTGCCGACTATGTACCTGTGCCTCCAAAATTTTGAAAAACATCATAAGATTATCTCTTTAATGGACCAAATTTGTTGACTGAATTGATTCTGATTTTGGTGCTTTAGAACTTGTAAGACCTTTACAACTATTTGCATTGTACTTTTATCAAAATTTTAAGTGGCCATTAAGAGAATTCTAAGATATTTAAAGTATTCCTCAAATGTAGGCTTCCGGTATCCCAAAGATGCTAAATTTGATTTAATTGAATATTCAGATTAGAATTATGCAGTTTGCAAAGTGGATAGAAAGAGTACCTCAGAAAGTTGTCAACTTCTTGGTAGATCCCTAGGGTTATGATTTTTTAAGAAACAAAATTCTGTGGCCCTATCCACTTCTGAAGCTGAATACATATCCGTGGTAGTTGTTGTGCTCAATTATTTTGGATGAGGCAAACTTTGATGGATTGTGGAATTACTTTTGATAAGGTGCCTCTTCTATGTGATAATCGAAGTGCCATAAAAATAGTCAACAACCCGGTCCAACATTCTAAAATCAAGCACATAGATATCCACCATCATTTCCTAAGAGATCATGTGAGCAAAGGTGACATAGATATCCACCATGGTTGGGAAGACTCGACAGATGGTGGAGGATGTTTAGGGTCGTGTAGATGTTGTGATAAACGAGCCCCTCTCACCTTCCGTCGCTTTGGGCTTGGTTTGCGTGTTCCTCCACCTTCTTGAGTCGCTTTGTAGACCCCTTTTTTGGTCCTGGATGCCAAAAGGGAGAAGTGAAGACATGGAAATGTAATAGGTTGGGGAGAAGCTACGAGAAGTGTTGTAGCTTGTTGAGGATTAGCTTATATACTTTAAAATTGTGTAATCCTCGTAAGGTAACTAAACCTCTTGTGCTTTTGGATGTTTATGGATCTTTTGGTTGCATGGTTGTAATAGACTAAGGTTGTCTTAATGGTTTATTTCTATGTTTATTATTTGATCATATTGGATCTTATGCATTGTGTGCATGCATATTGTCATAGCTATTGTTTATTCAACTTTCAATATTATCATGCTTCTTTGATCTAGTATATAGTGGAAACTCCACAAAATTTTCAAAAATTCCTCAAAGTGTGCATGATTTCATATTATTATCTTTATACACAATTAGGGAGAGTTTCAACTATAGATTGTGGCTTTAATGGCATTTTGCATTCAAAATCTAGTCATTTACTTCCTACGAAGTGAAATGCCATATAAACCCAAAATCCTAGAGTATAGAACTTGTTTGCTTTGGTGTGTATTCAAAAACAAATTCAATTCCATTATATTGGTTGAGGTTGTCATCACTTACCAAAAAGGGGGAGATTGAAGCATCTATGCCCCTAAATTCGTCATTGGTTTTGGTAATTAATGACAATCACATTTAAATGACTAACAATTTCTCTTGAGATCATGAAAACAAGTTGGTCCTACAAATTGCACGTAAAGAGGTGAAATCTTGGAGCACTAAAGAAGTTGAAGTGTCAAGCTCAATGCCAAGGTATAAAAGTTTAAGGACCTTTTGTAGCTTTTGTCGGTCTTAGTATGTGAGGAAAAGATCGGGTTGCTAGAATAAGTGCTATACTATTAAGAAGGACATTTGGTTAGTATAGGAGCAGTACTACCATACTTGCGGTAGTACCGACCCTAGGGGCTGTAGTTATTTTTGAGAGAAGATCCAAAATGCATTGTTTTGGAATAAAAAGCCGATACTGCTAGTCCTAGATGGACGATAGGATCAGGGTACTGTAGTAACAGCTATTCACTTTGCATTTAATGCGCTATTCTGACCATTGAGTTGGGGTTGGTACTACTGATCCTACATGGGTGCTTGTACCGAGTTTGCTGATATTTTTTCGGAATTTTTCTGTAACATCCCAAAATTTGCTCTTTATTATTAATTAATAGTGTTTTATTGTAATTTGTGAGTTTTGTGAATTTTTTGGATTTATTTGATTTTCGATATTTATTTAGAATTAGTTTAAATTAAGTATATTGGCTTTTATTGAAAACTAATTAAATATAGATAAAATTTAAATAAAGTTTTACCAAAAATATTTTATTTGAGTCCAGATTATCTCAAAGTATTTTTGAGATTTTTATTGGATTTTTTCTGCTGTTTTTGTTGTTTAAAATAAATCAAAGTAATTTCTGTATTTGTTTTAAAGGAAAAACCCAAGTAATTGGCATGAGCGATCTTGGGCGAAGCCCAAGCTCGCTAACTCACCGACTTGACCATTGTGCGCCCGTGAGCCTAGCTTCTAGAATCACTTGCAAGGCCGGTTGATTGCGCATCGAATGGCTGAAGTCAATCACATGCAGCAGTGAAACCCTACCGAAGGCCACCATTGGATTCAAGATTGGATGCTCGAGATTAGTCACTATAGGGAACGCCATTAGCAAATCTCAGCTGTTGAATCGAGAAGATGGGCAAGATGTGTTGTGGCCGCTTAGGATCCGTAGAATCCAGGCTGTTAAGATCCGCTGCGTGTTCAGTTGGGATGTAGTGCATTGCGGTCGACAATCGTGCCATGTGGACGGCTGTCTGTTGTCATCTTGGGCGAGGACTCAGAGTCCGTCGCAGATACGCCACCGCCGCTGTATGCCGTTAGGGTTCCAGTTTCCACACTCGTCACTGGGCTATTTAAGGCGCTGACCCCCTCTCGAGAATCGCCAGAGTCCGCCACGTTCATCGCCTGAAACGCCATTGCCGAGGAAGCGCCAAAACACTTGCCCGATCTAGCCGGAGTCTGTGAGACTTTTCGTTGAGGTTTTGCCACCGCCGAGACCTCCTTCCACCGCAACGACCCCAGATCCGAGACCCTCGCGCCGTGCCGCGCTTGCACCGCCGGTTTTGGTCACCAGAGGTCGTCGCATCGCCGTGTCCGAAGTCATCGTCCTCAAGTCCGGTGAATTTGCGCCCCCGCACCGCCATCACTGAGAGCAAGCGACGTTGACCGTAGGATCTCCCTTGGATGCCTCAGATCAAGCCACGTCACATTAGTAAGCGGTACGCACTTCGGGTGTCGACCATCGTTGGATCATAGATAAGCAATCAGGATTGAGCCACGCCTTCACGCCAACAGTAATCGCCACCAGTAAGCTGTGGCCATTGGATCAGATCGAAGGGTTGTCGCTTCACCGCGTGGTCGAAGATCCGTGGCCATTGGATCAGATCTGAACGGCACTAGATCGGATTGCATCATGAGTCGTTGGATCGGCGCTGAGCGAACCAGATTGCACCTCGGGTCAGACCAACCTGGAGCTGATGTGCGGTGCATGACATCAGCAGTGGCATCAGCCGGTGCACAGCACAGTGTCTTGGTCCACGGTGGACTGGCCGTACGGTGCACCGAGTCCACAACAAAGTTGCTATTTTATTTTACAATATTGCGTGATATTTCATGTGTACAAATGCTTTCAATCTAGATTGGGAGTTAGTTAATATACCTTTTGATGTATACCCTACCTTGACATCTGTATGCCATGATCTATTTGTCACCCTAGATTGGTTCACTATAGTTGATTGATATTAAAATCAACATAGGATGTTTAGATCGTAATAGATTGCTTAGCCATGGCACGCCATCACATGTACATAATCATTGATTATTAATCTTGACTAATAGAATATGAAACAATGATGTGAACTTGTGTGTCATATGTGGTCCACACAATGAGATTGAGTTGTGGTGACGAGAGAGGTCATGCAATGATGTTGACTTGTGGATAGCACGTGGTGCTTGGTAATCAACTGAGTTGGTAATCACTTAGATCAAAGCAAGTGGTAAGGGGCAAGTGTGCCAAGGTGGGCCCGATGGGCTAAGGGAATGTGCAAGGACTTAACCTTGCGAGCCTTTGACCTGAGCCAATCATGCAACCACATGTCTGTTATGGGGAGCCTAGCGGACTAATTTGCAATATCTTAGCTTTAGTACTGCTTGTGGTGGTGTGAATCCGGGTTCACAGATGAACTCACGTGACGCAAGAGGGGGGTCCTGTTGCGGTGGTTTAGCCCTTCAGTGTTGAAACCTTAGCGGTAGTATTGAGTCAAAGCAAGGCATTGTAAAGGCTTTGTTATGATCACTCGCCTGTGTGGTGTATGATTGTATCATGTGGGTAAAGTGCATAACCTCTACAGAGTGTAAATCTATTCGGATAGCCATGCTCACAGTACTAAGCACAGCTCAGGAATTACAATCAAGGGTTAGATAATAACTGGAAAACTGAATGGGATGGCAAGTCGCCATGTGGAAGGATTAAACTTGACCTAGGATTGGAAAATTGGTTTACCTAGGAAACATTAAATCTATCTATTACTGTTATTTGTTTTATTATCTTTTCAATCTATGTATCGTACTTGTTCATAAATGCTATTTTACTGCAAATAAACCATGTTAGCCATATCTTTGGAATAAGCCTTGCATGTAGCTATACTAGATTGCATTCTATGCACAACTTGTTGAGTGCTTTTGTACTCATCCTTGCCATCACCAACAAATCAACAGTTGAAGAGTCCTCGCCCTTTTTGGAGGAGGAATTCCAGGTGGATGCGAGTCACTAGGCCCAAGATTTGTGAATCGCCTGTGATGAACTGATGAGTCACTAGCGTCTTTTGCTATTTCCGCTGCATTTGTCTTAGTCTTATTTTCAGTCTAGCCATGCGTGGTTGAATAATGTAAGTTGATCATAAGATCATACACTTAGTTATATTAATAAATGTAGATCATACACTTAGTTATATTAATAAATGGAGTCTTATTATTCTTTTTGCTATGTATGATGTGATACTTGCCAACGTTAAGCTGTGTGCACTAGCATTGATCCAGGGACTAGTGCGGTAAACACAGTGGGTTCGAATTGGTGAATTCGGGTCCCAACATTTTCCCCCAACGGCTAGATTAGTGGTTGAGGAATATAAATACACCCTCACCTGCAGTCAAGGCATGCTCTTGGTTATTCATTGCAGACTTGTGAGCCCTAACTACTCTCTCATTATCAATTGTGCATTCATTTCATATTTGTAAGTTGGTGAGAGCAAATTCAAGTATGTGCATTCATTCTTGAGCCATTAGATACTTGGTCAACCTCACGCACGCACCAGAGGTCTATTCTCCTAGAGATTGCTACCTCCTAGATAGCTTGGAGGTGTGGAGCAGGTAATCTCTTCAAAGAAAATTGTGAAGAAACCCGGTGTTGGTGTGAAGGTTAAAGCTCACCTACCCAAAGCGGGGAAGAGCTACCACTAGTGATCGAGGGAGCCTCATTTGCGCAAGGAGCTAGTTTGATTCATTCAAGCTTCCTTAACATGGATTAGGGGAGATCGACAAGTCTCCGAGCTCATAAGAAAAACCATTGTCTTCATCTTCTTGTGGTTTTCCATCTTATGATTTCAATTTGTGAAATTTACATTTCTAGTGATCTTAGTGATTGATTATCTTGCTAGGATTGTTGTTCTTGCCTAGATTTAGGTAGTTGGTGTACATAGAGAAACCTAGAACAATTAGGCTATAATTGTTGAAAAATTTAATCTTATGCCATATTTGTTTAATTATTCAATTAGAGCTAAGGAATTTTTTAAACCTCCTATTCACCCTCCTCTAGTCGGTTATCCTTGATCCTACAACTCTCCCATGAATGAAGATGACCTTCTTGGGACCAAGCTCAAAGAATTCCAGAAGTATACCTATAGTTCCCAAGTGGACATAAATGGTTTATAGGGGGACTTGCCATAATCTCCCAATTACTCCTTTCTTTACATAATCGATGTCACATTTTCCTCTAGAGTCTCTTTAAGAGTCTCATTTATCTGTTTAATGTCTATGTTCCTGAATGAACATTGGTCTACGCTCCTGATGAGCAATTATAAGTCAAAGATTAATAAAGTGTTATTTCCCAGGATATTTGTTTAATTTTGTTATGTTTGTTCTATATTTTTTAATATGTTCCTGATTCAAAAATTGTTTGATTGAATTTATTTCTTTAATATAAAACAATTGTATAACCCAATGGAGGAGGAAGAAATCAGTCTTGTAGACAGTTACACCACAAATTCAATTCTTAGGGAGATTAAATATTTTGAAACTTTGACTAAGAAACCTAAAACTATTATGACCATCGTCAGAAGCGATGCCCTCATAGTTGGCACTAGAAGAGTTATCATAGTTCTCCCTATGGGTACTCATATAATTATAGATTTAAAGACATCTGTCTGAATAGTTTTTATTTGGAGACAGAAAATGAGGATGATACAAAATACCTACTCATAACTAAATTTAACGGGTGTAATAAATGTATGGTAGAAAAACTTTCTTCCTTCTCCTTTGGGTTATATATATAACCTAAAGTTTATATTGCGATGAAAACTATACTTAAAACCTCATAAATATTTAAGATCTGGCATGAGCGACTGGATCATCCTGGGTTAAATATGATGAGAAGAATAATCAATAATTTTGCTGGCTATAGCATAAATACTACAGACTTCCCTAGACTTAAAGACTTCTTATACCCTACTTTTGATAAAGAAAAGTTTATAGTTAGACCCTCTCATCTAAAGGTTAGGGAAGTATTACTGAATTTTCTTAAGAGAATTCAAGATGATATATGTGGACCTATTCAGCCCCAGTCGAGCCTATTCAGACACTTTTTGGTATTGATAGATGCTTCTACTAAATGATCCCACATATATCTCTTATCTACTAGGAACCATACTTTTGCCAAATTAATTGCTCAAATTAATAAACTAAGAGCCTCCTTTCCAGCAGAAAGGATCAAGTCTATTCAAATGGACAACGTTGGTGAGTTTGCCACAAAAGGTTTAATGATCAAGTCTATTCCAGTAGAAAGGATCAAGTCTATTCACTGGAGTCATACAGTGATGTACGCTATAGTATTAATTCAACTTAAACCAACTACATAACATGAAAATTTTCTATTGCAGATAATGCGTGGAAATGAACCAAGTATTTCCATCTGCAAAAAATTTGGCCATGTAGTATACATGCCAATCTCTATACCACAGTGTACAACCATGGGCCCTCATTGGAAGTTGGAAATATATATATAGGTTATGAATCTCTATCAATTATTAAATACGTAGAGCCTATGTCAGAGAAACTATGCATAACTCGATATGTTGATTGTATTTTTGATGAGGATAATTTTTTGGTATTAAAGGGAGATAAGTACCATATTAAAGATTACTGGGAAATAAATCTGAATCTCACTGGCATTCAGTTTTTAAATTCACGCACTAAAGAATTCAAACTTGAAGTTTGAAGGATAATAAATCTACAACAAATAGCTAATAATCTGCCAAATACCTTTACTGATCATAAGAGAGTAAGAAGATCTCATATGCTTGCAATAAATGTACCAGAAAGAGTGAAAATATCCCAGAAAGATATTGAACCCACTCTTGCCCCAAATGATAAAAAGAGGGGAGGCCTCCAGATGCACGGGACACAATTCCACGGAGACGTCCGTAGAAATAGAGAACCAAACAAGTGACAACACTACCTAAGACAGTGGAAGAAGCTCAACCTGATGTTGAGAAAATCCCTAAAGTAAGCCATCCTAAAGATGGTAACATCCCTGTAGTGAACCATCTTGAAGATGATAACCCCAGTTAATTTTTAGGTGCACTATCTAGCACTAACGAGTCGAAACACCTAGATTCCATCATTGTGAGAAATCATGAGGAGCTGAAAGAAATTAATGAAGAGATATCTACTTATTATGTGGATTCAGGAGAATTATATAAAAGAATGACTACAATTGTCACATATATTTCGCCTAAAAAACTGCAAAAACTCTTGAGCTGGATCCAGAACTAAAATCCATAGCGGAGTGTCAGAAATGCTCAGATTGGGTCAAATCGAAAGAAGCAATGAGGTAGAATTGTGCTCGCTTAATAAGAGAAAAGTATTTGATCCTGTTGATCGAACACCTTCTAAAGTGTTCCCAATAGGATCAAAATGGGTTTTCACCTAGAAGTGAAATCTCTACTATATAAAGCAAGAGTTTCTTCCCACGTCACTTCATCAAAATTACCTACTTTTGCCATTGCTCTTTAATTACTCACCTTTGCCACTATTAGTACTCTTTGCAAATAAACTTTTTATTGCATATTAAGTTTCAACCATTGTACATTCAAATTGAATAATATTATTCATACAAGGTTAGTGCTTTTGCAAATAAATTTTTGTCACAAATTGAGTTTTCGTTGCAACGTACGGGCACATGACTAGTTAAAATAACAAGTTGGTGAGATATAAAGTGAGGCTTGCATCACAAGGGTTCACGTAGAGACCCAACGTCAATTACAATGAACTTAATCTCTTGTAATGAGTGGAATAATGTTTCGATATTTAATATCAATGGTAGCTAACTTAAACTCATCAATGCAGTTAATGGATGCAGTGACAGCATATTTATATGGGTCACTGGATGTTGATATTTATATGAGAGTCTCTGAGGGAGTCAAAATTCCATATCCTAATAAAGGAAATCACATGTATAACATCAAACTACAGAGATCATTGTATAGATTAAAACAATTGGGAGAATGTTGTACAACAGACTTAGTGAGTTCCTCCTAAAGAAGGGATACTCCAATAATAATGATTGTCCATATGTGCTCATAAAGAAATTTCAAAATAGATTATGTACCATCTCAATCTATATCAATGATCTGAATATCACTGGAACCATAGAGGAGATAAATGAAGCAAAATCTTACCTTACGATGGAGTTTGTGATGAATGATTTGGGTAAAACCAAATATTACTTAGTCCTATAGCTAGAGCATTTTCCAGAAGAAATTTTATACACCAGTCTATCAATATCAAGAAGGTATTGAAAAGATTTAATATGGATAAATCTCATCTTTAAAAAACCCCTACAGTAGTAAGATCCCTTGAAATGGATGAAGACTCCTTTAGAACGACGATGGAAAATAAGGAAGTCATAGGACTTGAAGTCCCATACTTAAGCGCAATTAGAGCACTTATGTATTTTGTGAATTACACAAGGACTGATATTGCATTTGTAGTAAATTTGCTAACTAGACATAATGCAACTCCAACCAGAAGACATTAGGCTGGTGTCAAAACTTTACTCATATACCTCTAAGGCACTCAAAATCTTGGATTATTTTACCAGAAGGATCAAGACTTGGCCGTGGTGGGATATACGGATGCTGGTTATCTGTCTGATCTGCATAATACTAAATCTTAGACTGGGTTTATGTTTCTCTACGGTGGTGTAGGCATTTTTTGGCGATCTTTTAAGCAGACCTTGGTAGCTACTTCAACTAACCACTTAGAGATTATAGCATTATATGAAGCCTCATGTGATTGTGTTTGAGTGAGACATGTAAATTAGCCTTATTTTGAGGTCATGCGGTATTAATACGGTTAATACCCCATAGTTATCTATGAAGATAATGTTGTTTGTGATGCACAAATGTAAATGGGTTATGTTAAAAGCAATATCACGAAGCATATTTCCCCTAAACTTTTTTATCCTCACAAAATCTGAAAGAATAGCGAGGTAAAGATACTACAAACTAAATTTTGTGAAAATCTAGCAGATGTATTCACTAAATCTTTGTCAAAATCTAGTTTAAAAAGATGTGTTAGTGGTATTGGAATGAGACAACTTGAAGATATGCAAAGTTCAAAGGGTGTAAATCCTTAAACTATGACCCTTAGTATAGTCCTGAAGATCCTACTTTAATCTAAAAGATTTAAGTTGCACTCATTTTCTTTTAGTGAGTTTTCCTGATGTTTTCTCACATGAAGATTTTTAATGAGGCAATTAGTGTAACACAGTGTGCGAGTGCAATATACTTTTTTCTCCATCTCTTTTTTCTCATTAGATTTTTGAGTTGAGTTTTTTATGAGACATATGCATTACGTGGTATTTACCCAAGGAGGAGTGTTGAGATATAGTAGAACTCTTGATCCTAGTTGTTCAAATGCATTTGAACTCTATCTCGTTGTGGGCGAATCTAAATCTATCTCTTGTTGCATTCTACTATAAATATGGCACTCCCTGTATACAAGAGAATCAATAGAGAACAATTTAGCCTCCCTATATCATGTGTGCTCCCAGTGTTTATACTGGCTATTCTTCGATGCATTGTGGTTGATCCACGGCGTCATCATTTTACAACACTATTCAAATCGGTTTGCAGGTTCTTCATGAGTGGTACGTGAAAGATCGGGCTACTCGCGCAACAGGTAGCGTTTCAATTAGTTGATCCATATCAATACCACATAATTTGGTCAGACGTGTTCATTACAGGGTCTGAGGATGCCACGGAAGCGGCAAGATGGAGGTGTACGTGGTAGCTGACGTGGACGGGGACTAGCTGGAGGGGCAAATGGAGCGGATAAAGGATGCGAGATGGGGTACGAGCATGGGAGTTCCCACCACCTATTCACACTACTACAAAACAGCACATAGGTGACACCCTATTTATGGCGGTTTTTTGAAACCATCATAAATACATGTATCAGTGGCGGGTTTATATGGAAATTGGCGGAGAACTATTTGTGGCGGTTTCGTCCAAAAACCGCCACAAGATAACGCGATGCTTGTGGCGGTTTTATTTGAAACCGCATAGCGATAATCGTAACATCCCAAAATTTTATTTCAAAAATAGGATAAAAAAATATATTTTAAATTATTATTTTTATCGGTTGTCTCAAGTTATTTGTCTCCTCTTTATTTTCTGGATTTCTCTAGAGTTCAAAAGAAAAAGACTTTTGCCTATTTTTAGAAAAAACTTAAAACCATTTCCTTAAAAAATAAAAATCTTATTTAAGTTGGAATTAATTTTAAAAAATATATCACAAAGAACTTGGTGAATTTTCCCATTATTTGTTAAAATTACGATTTCAAAACCTTTCCAAAAGTCTCATCAATTAAAAATATAGTTTGGAGACAAAATAAAAGATTTGGTTTTACTAAAACTATCTTAATTAATATAAATAAACCTAAAGGAATTTCTGTGAAATTTCCTACATTTGTCAAATTATATATTTTCTAAAGTCTTTTAAAAAGCTTTAACAAAATAAAAATATATGTTGATATAAAAAAATATTTGATTGTACCAAAATATTTTAGTTGATCTCAAAATGTCCTAATTAAACTCCTGAATTTTCTTAGAATTTTTGGGGTTGTTTTAGTATTTTCCAAATTAAAAGATATTAACAATAATATAAAAGTATTTACTGTACATGAATAAAAATATTATTTTTGTAATAATATTTTATTTGTGTTACTAAGGCTGTGAGTCACGTTTCAGATTTTTCCCAGATTTTTGAACTGTCGTTTGATATTTATTTTGATTTTATTAGTGATATTTAGTAATTCGGATTAAATAAACAGTAACACTACAGTAACTCCGGCTGTTTCGAGTAGCAGTTTTCAGTCATAACTCCGGTGAGTGTTTTCTGATGATCCATTAGTCCGATCGTCCTATAAATTGAACCACAGATTCCTACGTGCGTTCGCTTTACAACGCAATTGGAATTTTCCCCATCCAACTTCTGGATCTCCCTGTGTAAGCCATTCTTTTCAACTCTGGTGAAAATTTCGGCGAGCTCTCCTGGTCACTCCCAATCTTCTTTTGATCTAAAATTTTTACCAGAGCTTTCTCTTGCCGTCCTCTACCTTCGGTAAAATTAGATTTTGCAAAAGCCTAACAGAGCACCTTCGGCCACTGATTTCTTTCCCAACTCCGGCGAGCTTTTCCTGTTGATCCATTGCTCCTTTGTAGCTGCAAATTAATCTCTAGATGCCCCTCCTCATTTCCCACATCATACTCAAAGATTAGTATCAGAATCGCAACAGATCTCACTCGGCAAGTCTTCTTCCCCAACTCTGGTAAGAAATTCGGCGAGCTCTACCGGACGCTCCCGAACTCCGTTCATCCTCAAATTTCTTGTGGAGCACTCCCATGATTGTTGCAACACTCCTGTGAAACAGTTTTGGAAAATTCCAAACATAGCATCGCCGGCGCAGCCGCATCGCCCCGAGCGCCGCCCCAACGTCAGCCTGTTTTGGCGTCGCGTTCCTGGTTGGCTCGTCATGATTTTTGGAGATCCACCTATGTCACCTTATGCTCTATGGTACCCTCTGTCTCCCTCTCAAATTTCGTGCAATTTGGTTCATGGAATCAAAAGTTGTGGCCGTTCCAATCTGAAATCTTGTTTCTGCTCGTTCTCTCTCGTTTTTGTGAGTTTGACCGTGAACATTTTTGTGTAGACTCCTGGTGATGTCCCCTACATGTTGCTCACCCTAACCCATAGTTTTGACCTCGTTATTTTGCGTAGAAATTGTTTTCTCCGATCAGACTGCGTTGCAGACAGCAGAAAACTTCATCGCGCGTTCCCTGTTGATCCAGAAGATAAAACTCTGATCCATTCACGTCATATTGTGCCAAATGATCCCAGATAGCTCTCTGTAAAATTTGGTTAGGTTTCATGCAGTATCTTAATAGTTATGATCGTTTGATCTATTAGCTCTTGGAGTCGTTCATCGGCAGTTTGTGATCAATCCGTTGGGTTGCTGCCAAATTCGGCAATATCGTTGAGTTCGTGTCACCGTGTTCTACGTGGTGCTCACTTCCCTTTGTTGTTGCATCTACCAAAATTTTTTTATTAAATCGGCGCCCGCCGCTATAGTCTTTCCGCCACCCAATTTAGTTCGCCGGTAGTGTTGTCTGTCGATTGGGTCGTCATTCCTTTATTTAGTCCATTTTGGAGTGCATTGGATCCCCATTTGCCGTTAGAGCCTTGTTCCAGTTTATAACCGTCGTCTTTACAACCTTGTCCTCTGTTATCGATTCGCGTCTCAGTTAGCTATCCTTAGTAGCATTCTATCGCTGCCATGTCGTTGTACTGGCGGGCGCCACCTTGTTATTCCATGAGCGTTCCGTCATCGATTCACCTTCATCATTAACGTTCCATCGTTAACGTTCAGCTTATTAACATTTAAATCGTTAACATTCCGCGATTAACGCTTTGCTCTCATCGTATCATTTGTCATCGCATGGGTGCATGCAAGTAAAGCCCTAATGTGATGTCCTTACCTTTTCTATCGCCTTATTGTGATCTAGCCCATCACGTTGAGTTCAGCCTTGTATTCTGTCATCACCGCCAAATGGTTGTCGAGTCTGTTTCGATGTAAGATTAACCTCCGGATCGAACCGTAGTGGATGTCGATCCCATCCGTCCTTGTCTTATCCCTGAAAATCTAATCTGCCATTAACCTAGAATTCATTTGTGGTCTTGGTCGATAGACCATTAGCCATATGTCATATTCTTGTGCTAGACCTAATCTATCAGTCTATCTTCCTTTTGGTAGACTGTGCCGTTCAATCAACAAAAGTCAATCTCGAGCATTTACTTAGTTCATGGCGAACTAACGTAACTTCGTGGACCCGATCTATGGATCGAGAGCCATATGTCATTGTCTGTCTAATCAAGATAGCAACTTCAAAGGAAATATTCTTCGAAATATTATTCCTTCTTTCCCAGTTATTAATCTTTCTCTTCGGTGTATTTTCCGAAAGCCGTTCTCTTTTGTCTAATCATCGACCTAATCCATTCAAGTTCCTAATTTCATCTAAACCGTTGTGCCCAATGCTATTCGTTCTTAATTTGGAGTTTACTTGATTTGCTTTTGAGTTGTGTTGTATTTGTATTTCTTTATCGTTAGACGCGTTGTCCGGAAGTCATTCAAAGAAGCTGGAGATCAAGGAAGTAAAGATTAAAGATCGAAGATCCATATTCAAAGATAAAGAGTAAAGATCAATAAAGATAGCAAGGGCCAGTCAAGTTGTGCTTTGATCATATTGCTCCCAGTTTTACAAAATTTACTTTGATTCAAATTATTGCATGCTAGTTCAAGATTAAAATGATTTAAATTAATTTGGGATTAGTTATTCAATCCAATTGCTAATATCACCTTGCCATGATTATTTGTATGCCATAATTCATTTGTCACCCTAAGATGGTTGATTATTAGTTGGTTGTTATTACTTAGCGTGGGTTGGTTAGATCGTGTATAATTGCTTAGCCATACCACGCAACTCATGTCTTTTGAAAAATAAAAGGTTATCTTGATTAATGGATTATGAAATGTGTTTGTGAAATGGTGTAGCGTGTTGCCACACGATGATGTTGATATGTGGAACGGTGTGGTTCTACATGGATGTTGAGTTGTTGTTGGCATTGTGTTGCTAATAATCAACTAGGGTGGTAAAGGATTTAGGCGAGGCAAGTGGCAAGTGGCTTTATGCGGGTGGGCCATCGTGGCATTTGGGAGGGTTGAGTGTTGTGAGGGTTGTGCGCCAATTTTGAGAGAAGAATGTCTTGCCTTGGTGGGTTAAGAACTTCACCTTGCAAGCCTTTGACTGAGTCACTCGTACAACCACATGTGCGATGGGAAGACCTAGTTTAGTAGGATTACGATATCTCACCTTTGATACCTCGGGGTGGCGATTACACAGGGTAATGTATGGGAAGCGTGCGTGCTACGGCTTGGTACGAATCCAGCGGTGTTCATCACATCCTATACTTGGCTCGAGTGAGGGAAGTGATAGTGAAGGCAACCGGAAAGGTTCTAGGTTGAGCTAAAAGTTTACGAAAGGCTTTGTTATGATCGCTCATTCGCATGCTCTTGTATGGCGATTCACGGCTGACGTGGTGAGTTGATTGTATCTTGTGGGTAAAGTGTACAACCTCTGCAGAGTGTAAAAACTATTCGAATAGCCGAGTCCACGGAACTGGACAATGCTCGGGGATTATAGTCAAGGGGTAGAGTTTTGAAAATAAAATGAGGTTGGGAATGTGGACATTGTGATATGAAAATTGATTAAGGATGAGAAATATTTTACTTGAGAATGATTACGAAATTTATTATGGGTATTATTTGTTTTACTGCTTTTTTATCTATTATAATTATTTGTGAATGCTGCTTTATTGCAAAAGAACCATTGACCAATCCTTTGGAATAAGCCATGCATGTAGTAATAGAAGCGCATTACATGCATGACTTGTTGAGTACGGTTGTGTACTCACCCTTGCTATAACAAAACATCACCAGTTGAGGAGAAGTCTTTGTCTTGAAGAAGGAGAAGTTCTGCAAGAAGGCGAATATCTAGGAGTTGAACCTTGTCAAATGCGTGGTATTTTGATGGGATTCACCGAGCGTTCTTCATTCATTGCTATTCGTTTTACTCGAGTTGAAGCCATCTAGGCTTCACAATTGTAAGTTTACCATAAGGTTGTTCAACATGTTATATTAAAAGATGAATTCTTTATTTATTAATCCATTGTGTATGATTGTGATATTCATCTTTGTTAGCTGTGGGCACTAGCGGCCGATCACAGGACTAATCTTGAAAACACGAGAGGGTTTCGGATTGCGAATTCGGGTCCCGACAATAACGCTGGGACTATTTGTGGCGGTTCCATCCAAAAACTGCCACAGATAACTCATTTATTTGTGGCGGTTTGTTTTTGGAACCACCACTGATAAGGTTGTGTCTATTTGTGGCGGTTTTTAGATGGAACTATCACAGATAATAAATTATCTGTGGCAGTTTATTTTTAGAACCGCCACTAATATAATTATCTGTGGCGGTTTTAATTTAAACCGCCACAAATAATATTTCTATAAATACCATTGTTGCGTCATTTGGTCATCTTCCTCCCGAGAAGAAAAGGTAGCTTTTGATTTGATTTTGTTTGGCCAAGATCTTGTGCTTCTACTTCCTAGAATTGTTCCAAGGTGTGTAAAATATGTCTCCTCTCTTCATTTGTCTTGTAAAATTTCAATTAAAGGTTTATTCTAAGCTTAATTAAGGTTTAGATGCAAGGTCTACATTTAGTTTGTTTTTATTTACCTAGCAATTTGTAGATGATGAATTTATTACCTTCTTGTATTAGATTAAGTTGTCTACCTTATTTAGATGATGAATTTTTGTCAAGCATATATCAAATTTATGTAATTATGATTATTGGATATTAATGAAAAATAAATTATAGTTAATATGATAGATGGGTGATCATGAAGTTGCCTTGCATTTTGAGATGAGGAATTTATTATGTTGCTCTTCCGAAGGATATATTTAAGTTTGGCTAGATGCAGTATGTATAAAAATTACGTAGTTAATATTTTTTTCTTAGTTACCATTAATTTTTTTAGTTAGCGTATGCATATACATCTTGCTCCATTAGTGGGTATTGTGAGTGAATTTTTATGAAGCATATAAACCCAATTTATGTAATTAAGATTGTTGGATGTGAATGATAAATCAATTTTAGTTAATATGGTAGTTGGGTGATCATGAAATTTTGAGTTGAGGAATTTATTATGTTGATCTTCCGAAGGATATATATAATTTTTTGTTACGTATGAGTATATATTAAAATTAATTAATTAAGTTTGCAACATATACTTAGCGTTAATGTTGTCCCATTAGTGGATATTGTTGAATATTAGAATAACAATTTATTTAATTAAGATTTTTGGATATTAATAATTGCTTAAATTAATGAGCTGTAGATAGGCCAGGAGATGGATGTGCGATCGAACCGTTGTTGCAGCCAGAATATATCGATGGTGTATCTGTTTTTCTAAGGGCGTAGGAGAAACGACTTGCAAAAGGAGGCGAGTACATACCTTTGTCCATGCATTGATTGCAAGAATGAGAAGATGTTTTCGAACAAAAACCATATCCATTTGCACTTGATCAGGAGGGTTTTGTACCTGGCTATACAAGTTGGACAAGGCACGGTGAAGAGGAGATTATACTTCAACGTGATAACGTCGATGACGACGGAGCCGGCAATGTGGCAGCTGACATCAGTTATGGATCCGATGAGGATAGGTTGGTCATCGATGACGACAATAATCTGGCTCAAATGTTGCGCGATGCAGAAGAGAACTACACTAGTCGAGAGAGTTTAATCAATTCAAGGGTTTGATGGAGGATTTGGAGAAACCTTTGTTCCGGGTTGTGAGAGGAATACACAAAGTTGCACATGGTGCTCTCATTTCTTTGAAATTGAAGGCGAGGCAATGGTTGGTCCGACAAGAGTTTCATGGCATTGTTACATCTCTTAGCGGACATCTTGCTGAGAAGCGTGTTGCCTAAAACCACGTATCTAGCTAAGAAGGTTGTCGTCCTTGGGATTGGAAGTAGAAAGAATACATGCTTGTCCAAGCATTGTATACTCTATCACAAAGACTATGCGAGCATTCATGTATATCCGATTGTGCAAAGCATCGCGATACAAGCGTAAGGGTGATGACAACGAAGTTATCGAGGTGAAGAAAGGAGCTCCGCTAAAGTGGTGTGGTATTTGCGGTAATACCTCGTTTGAAGCGCTTATTTGGAAACAAAAAGCACGCCAAATTGATCGCGATGTCACTCGGAAGACCGTAAGAGGATGTAAAATTGAGACACCCGGTGATTACGCGGTGGAGAACCATCGATAGACTCTTGAGGAGAACGAAAATGGCGAGGAATGTAAGGTTTGGCTTGAGTACGGATGGAATGAATCCTTTCGATAACATGGCGACATTCATAGCACTTGGCCCGTGACTCGTGTATATACAACCTTCCACCCTGGTTGTGTATGAAGCGAAAGTACATTATGATGTCATTTGCTTATCCTAGGGCCGAGACAACTGGCAACGATATTGATGTATACCTACAACCATTGGTAGAAGATCTTGTGATCTTGTGGAGCGAAGGTGTATGCAATTATGGGACGAGTACAAACGAGAGTACTTCACTCTACGCGCATTGTTGTTCTGCACCATTGTAACATCCCAAAATTTGGGTTTTCAAAAATATTTTGTGAAGTTTAGCTCCCCAAAAATTCGCGATAATTTTCTCGTTTAATTAAAGCTTAATCTGGAATTTTCTAAAGTCAAAGTAATTTAATTTGACTAATATAAACTTCAATTAAAATAAATTAAATTTTATTTGGGTTCCTTGTGCTTCTAAGATTTTTTTATTTTGTTTTAGAATTATTGGAATTTATTTGTAATTATTCATAATTAATTTAAACTAAGCCTTTTACTTAAAGTAATTAAATATTTCAAAAGAAAATAAAGTTCTTCTAAAAACATTTTATTTGAGTTCCAAAATATCCCAAAATATTTTGTGGAATTTTTCTAGAATTTTTCTGGTATTTTTATTGCCTCAAATGAATTAATTTGGATTAAGTCCTTTATAAAATTAATTAAAAATTTGGGAAAAATTTAATAAAGTTTTGTTGAAAATATTTTATTTGAGTTCAAAATGTCTCAAAATATTTTATAGAATTTGTCTGGAATTTTCCTGATAATTTTCTATTTTTCTTGAATTAAATGAATTTCTAGAACTAATTCAATTCGGATTCTGTTTTCCACGTGTCTCCTTCTCGCGCTGCCACGTGTCGCCTCCTCATTCGGCCACGTCGCCGAGTCACCGCAGCCCTCCGATTCCGATCCGACGCACCAGAATGCGCCACGTCACCCCAACTTGCGCAGCGCACGCCAACTGCTCGATAAAATGCCTGTGAGGCTGGTTTTTGCGTTTTTCTTGACCTAGCCGCCACCCAAACCCTAGTAGACCTCCCATGACCTCTCCCACACGTCCTCACCTCAGATCAACTCACCCAAACCCTAGAAATCCATCCCTCATCCTCCGAAACGCCGCCGCACGTCGACCGAACTTTGAGGCGCGTCCCTTATCAACTCGTCGACTCTTTTCAAGATCCGTCTTCGCCATGGCGTGCTCTATGGTACTCTCTATCTTTCATCCAAATTTGGTGCAATTTCATCCATGGGATGAAAAGTTACAGCCGCCCAAAGATCAAATCTTGCCGGAGCCCGTTCTCCCTCGTTTTTGCGATTTTGACCGTGAAATTTTTATTGTAGGCTCCTCTTGATGTCTCCTACATGGTGCTCACCCTAACTCATAGTTTTGCTGGTGGGATTTGCGCAGAAAAATCAATCTTCCCTGATCAGACTGCGTTGTGGACGGGTGAAACTTCGTCGCGCGTTCCCCGTTGATCCAGAAGGTAAAACTCAGATCCGTTCACGTCATATTGTGCCAAATGATCCCAGATAGCTATCTGTAAAATTTGGTTAGGTTTCATGCTGTACTTTAATAGTTATGACCGTTTGATCTATTAGCTCCGAGAGCCGTTCATCGGCAGTTTGTGATCAATCCGGTGGGTCGCCGCCAAATCCGTCTATATTGTTGAGTTCGTCTCATCGCGTTCTACGTGATGGACACTTCTCCTTTGCTGTTGCATCTACCGAAATTGTTTTATTAAATGCGGCCGCCGCCTTTGCGTAAATGCGCCGTAGCGTCGTCTTTTGCCACCAACCATCTTGGATTGTTGTGACCATGTCACCTGTCCGGTAGGTCCATACCCTACTGTTTTGGCCATCCTTGGAGTTCATTTGATCTCCGATTGCCGTCAAAGCCATAATCTAGTATCTACCCGTCGTCTTTCGGTTTAGTCCTTTGCATCGGTTCGCGTTTTGGTTCGCCATCCTTGATAAACTTTAATCGCAGAGTCAACCCTACCGTTCTACCCTATGCCAAGTGTATCCAACCTTGAATCGTTTCGCTCTAACCCTAACTTAACCTTTGGTCCAATTTGTCATTGCGTCACGACATGTGTACCTCGCAGATCGCAAATCAAACATGAGCCATATCATCACCTCGCTGCCCTACCATTGTACCGATGGTCGCCACCTTGTAATCTCATAGGTGTTCTGTTAACGCTTCATATTCATCGTTAACGTCCGCCGTTAACGTTCCACCGTTAACGCTTTGCTTTCATCGTATCGATGTCATCGCATGGGTGCATGCAAGTGAAAGCCCTAATGTGATGTCCTTACCTTTTCTATCGCCTTATTGTGATCTAGCCCATCACGTTGAGTTCAGCCTCGTATTCCTGTCATAACCGCCTCATCGTTGTCGAGTTCTGTCCCCGATGTAAGACTAACCTCCAGATCGAACCATAATGGATGTCGATCCCATCCGTCCTTGTCTTATCATTGAAATCTAATCTGCCATTGACCTAGAATTCATTTGTGGTCCTGGTCAATAGACCATTAGCCATATGACATATTCTTGTGCCAGACCTAGTCTATCAGTCTATCTTCCTTTTGGTTGGTATGTGCGTTCGACCAACGAAAGTCAACCTCGAGCATCTGCTTAGTTCATGGCGAACTAACGTAACCCGTGGACCGGTCTATAGATCGAGAGTCCATATGACATCGGCTATCAATCAAGATAATAACCCGGAAGAAATATTCTTGGGATATTATTCCTTCTTTCGATTATTAATCTTTCTCTTGATTGTATTTTCAAAGCCGTTCTCTTTTGTCTAATCATCGACCTAATCCGTTCAAATTCCTAATTTCATCTAAGTCGTTGTGCCCAATGCTATTCGTTCTTAATTTGGAGTTTACTTGATTTGCTTTTTGAGTTTTGTTGTATTTGTGTTTGTTTATCGTTAGGCGTTCTTTGGAAGTCGCTCGAAGGAGCTAAGAATCAAGCAAGCGGAGATTGAAGATCGAGGATCAAGGATCGAAGATAAAAGAGTAAAGAATAATAAAAATTGCAAGGGCGAGCAAGTTGTGCTTTGACCATATTGATCCCATGTTTTAAAATTATTTCGTTTGAAATTATTGCATGCTAGTTTGAAATAAAGCGATTTCAATTAATGGGATTAGATAATCAACCTACTTGTTATTGCCACCTTGTCTCTATTATTTGTATGCCATGATTCATTTGTCACCCTAGATTGTGGGTTAATAGTTGGACATTAATAATTTGCCAACATGGGTTAATTAGGCCGTATGTAGTGTGCTTAGCCGCCACGTAGATTTGTCATGATTTTGGAAAAATTAAAGTTAATATTGACTTAATGAGATATGGAGCGTGTTTTTGAGAATGTGACATGTGTTATTGAGTTGATGATGTACGTGGTGCATGGTAAAGAAATGGGGTGGGAAAATGATTTAGGTGGGGCAAGTGGCAAGATTGTTTCGGTGGGCCAAGAGTGGCAATTAGGTGATGCATTTGGTATTATGACATGTTGATGTGATGAACTTTTGGTTAGTCTTGCTTCGGTCAACTAAGGACTTAACCTTGCGAGCCTTTGACTGAGTCTTTCATACAACCACAAGTTAGGAATGGGACGGACCTAGCTGAGTAAACTGTGAAATCTATTCTTTGGTCTTGTCGTGGTGGTGTGGGGCCGGAGGAAGCGGTGAGAACTCACATGGCGCAAGAGGGGGCCACAGGTGTAGTAACCAGTCCCTCAAAGGTTGAAACCTTAGCGCAAGCGATCTTGGGTTTAGACGGATCTTTGGAAAGGCTTTGTTATGATCGCTCATTCGCATACTCTTGTATGGCGATTCACAGCTAACGTGGTGAGTTGATCATATCTTGTGGGTAAAGTGTATAACCTCTGCAGAGTGTACAACCTATTTGAATAGCCGTGCTCACGGTATTGAGCATTGCTCGGGGATTACAGTCAAGGGTTAGATTTTGATAACAATGAGGTTGGGAATGTGGATAACGTGATATGGAACTTGGTTAAGGATGAGAAATGCTTCACTTGAGAATGATTGCGAAATTTATTATTGGTATTACTTGTTTTACTGCTTTTCTATCTATTTAAGATTAATTGTGAATGCTGCTTTATTGCAAAAGAACCATTCAGCCATTCCTTTGGAATAAGCCATGCATGTAGTAATAGAACTGCACTTTGTGCATGACTTGTTGAGTACGGTTGTGTACTCACCCTTGCTTTAACAAAACATCACCAGTTGAGGAGAAGTCTTTGTCTTCGAAGAAGGAGAAGTTCTACAAGAAGGCGATTATCTAGGAGTCGAACCCTGTCAGATGCCTGTGGTATATTGAAGGGGTTCACCGACGTTCTTCGTTCCGCTGCTACTTATTTGGAGTTGAAGCCGTCAAGGCCTCACATGTGTAAGGTTGACCTTAAGGTCGTTCAATAGTTTATATTTTATAATTGTGTTACCTTTATTATTCCGCTGTGTATGATTATGATATTCATCTATGTTGAGATTGTGTGCACTAAGCGTGATCTGGACTAGTCACGAGAATACACAGAGGGTCGGATTTGCACATTCGGGTCCCGACAGAGGTGGTATTAGAGCCATACTGACTGTAGGTCTCGACCCTAGATAGATTGGCCGTTCTTTAGGAACTTCAAAATTATTTTCTAAAAGAAAATTTTAACTTGAGAGAATGATAAGTTCTTGACTTGTCTTATTCTTCTATTCTTTTCTCCTTGCTGAAAATTTCTATCTTTCCCCGTTGTTTTAAATGAAGATCTTATCTGAGTTATTCCAAATAGTTATCGTTGTTTCACACTTAAGGAGAAAGCGCTGGGTGTCGCTGCCAATCCTGAAGATCGCGAAGACAGGAATCGTCGAACTCAAGAAAAGTGGATCAATGAAGTGTTCCAGAAGCTAGAAGAACCAGTGCTTTCGTAGCCAGTTGAGACTCATGTGTGAGAGTCGCGTCTATCTAAGATAGAAGTGTTACCCTCTTAGACGATAGATTATTGTGTGTTTAGGTTAATTTGGTTTTTCTTGTTTGTTGAGTGTGCAGTATGAGTTGCAGAGCTTCTAGGCTTGGATATGCAACCATACCAAGTTATTAATAATGTTTGTATAAGTTTTTGGGTTAAACTTTGTTCCCTGCATTAGGATTCATGAACCTCATCTCGCTATTCCTCTTACCTATACCAGGTGGTCAGCAGTTGGAAAGGATCGACCGCAGCAATGACTCTAGGGAAGTTCACGTTAGTTCAGTTGCTACTACTGGTGTCAGTGTTAAAGCAGATAGTGACCAGCAGCCGTCCACTGTACCAACCGTGACAATTCCAAACCTGGATCAGTTGTTCACCGCTTAGACTCTGCTTATGCAGACAATGATGCAACGGATGAATGTTATCAGTGCCAACATCAATCCCTCCCCAACTGAAGTCACAACCCCCTGTTGACAGTCAAAGATTACCTTGTTCATGAAGACCAAACCACCCACGTTTGATGGATCACCACTCTCGAGATCACGAAATTTGGCTTCGCATCATAGAAGAGAAGCGACTTTGGTGCAATGTGAAGATAAAGAAAGTTCCCTCACGCTCGTGCAGTTAGAAGGAAATGCATTAGTGCGGTGGGCGAGTTTCTATGCCACCTCTAAGGATGAACATACCATCACTTGGTTAGAGTTTACCACCGCCTTTAAATCGACTCTTCACGTCATCGGAAGACAAAGAAACCCTGATAAGACAAGGAAGAATGGTATCTCCACACTCGATACCATACCGGGATGTTGTTCTTTGAAGTGTTGTCAACCAAACCAATCAGAAGACCGTACATGCATCCGTTGTGGCGAAATAGGACACCTTGGCGATGATCATGCAATCAACTATTCCAGTTGTGAAGGAAGTCATTTACCTAGAGAATGTCCTATAAACAACATCACCTGCTATCTTTGTGAAGGCCAAGATCATTGTCCAACTCACTGTCCCCTGGATCCAATAGTGACCACTGTGACTCGGCATCGGCGATAGAATTTTCGGCGATCATTGCTCAAGAGCTAGTGAAAAAGAAGGATTGCCATCCGTACTTGCTATGCCACGTGAAGAAAGCGAAAAAACATGTCAACCCTATCATCTACCTTAGGAAATCGGTGAGACTTGGTCACCACAGGCTGTTTCTTGTGTGATAAGCGAGGACACTGGGCTAGAGAATGCCCGACAACCTGCACGATGACCAAAACATTTATGTTACAACTGTGGTGAGTTAGGTTATTTTGTTAAGGAATGCCCACAAAAGAGTCAAACAATTTCTGAAGCTATGATCATTCCAGAAATTTCTTTAGTTAAGTTTATAACCCCAAGAGTGAGTGATAAGACTATGGAACCAACTTGCTCCAGGAGTCAGTTGAAGCAAGAGTAATTGGTTAACAAGACCCTTGACCTAGAAGATGAGTGCAAGGAATTGGAAGACAACCGCAAGCGTCAGAAAGCTCGTCAAGAAGGACCACTGCAACAGCGAATAAGGAGTGCCCCTCAACAACTCGATTCGTCTTTGCTTAGACTTTGTTGGGACACCTTCACTGTGCCATACGATGGTCGAGTTTCCATAACACCACCTCAGTGAGAAGTCCGCAAGGAAGAAGCTTATTGTCTAGAATTTGCTTTGCTTGTCGCCAGCCAGGACATCTCGCTAATAACTGCTCTCAGAAGGAAGTGATCCTTTGTGGATCACGTCGATCTTAGCTCTACCCTACCAAGATTAGTGCCATGTCAAGAGGAAGCCAGCAGATGTCGGTCAAGCGTTGCCTCGAGATGCAATGAGCGGGATACTTTGCCAATAGTTGTCCCAGGAGAAAAGGTGTTATACCTATCCACTTAAACCCTAGTCCTCCACCTACCGAGACACTTGCGCCAGAAAGTGAAATGTGAAGCAGTTCAAGATGAAGCAAGGGTTATCCTAGCATAAAAGTCAGATAGATTGTGCTAATCGGTCTATTACCCTTACCAGCTCAGACGGAATTCGGGTAGAATTCTTGTCTAATCTTTCCTCAAAGAGGGGTAGTACTCTGAACCGTCTGAAAGGTACATCTTTGGAAAATGTGCCTATAGTGAATGAGTACCCAGATGTTTTTCCGAAAGATTTGCTTGGAATGCCACCGGATAGAGATATAGAGTTCATTATTGAGCTTGTACCTGGTACAGCTCCGATTTCAAAAGACCTTCTGGGTTGCCCGCTAATGAGTTAGTAGAGATGAAGAAAGCAGTTGAAGCGCAAGAGAAAGGATTTGTCGGACCGAGTTAGATCACCGTGGGGTTCACCGGTGATCTTTGTGAAAAGAAGGATGGAAGTTTAAGGATGTGTATCAATTATCGATCCCTGAATGAAGTCACCATTAAAAATAAGTACCCTTTGCCAAGGATTGATGATCTTTTTGATCAATTAAAAGGAGCCCAAGTTTTCTCGAAGATTGATCTGAGGTCAAGATATCACCGACTTAAAATCGAGAAAGAAGATATCCCAAAACAGCTTTTACCACGGTATGGGTATGCATTGAGTTCTGATGATGTCTTTTGGATTAACAAATGCTTGTCATATTTCATGAATTTGATGAATAAAGTGTTTATGGAACTTTTAGATAAGTTTGTTGTCATTTTTATTGATGACATTCTTATTTATTCCAAGAATAAGAAAGAGCATGAGGATCATTTGAGGTTAGTTTTGGAAAAACTTCGAGAGCATCGACTTTATGCTAAGTTCGATAAATGTGATTTTTGGTTGAAGGAAGTAGCTTTCTTGGGTCATGTCATATCTGCTAGCGAGTAGCGATTGATCTGCCAAGGTGAAGGATGTGTTAGAATGGAATCAACCAAAGTCGATCCGGATATCGAAGTTTTCTTGGTTTAGCGAGGTATTATCGGCGATTTATTGAAGGTTTTCCCAGATTGCTAGACCTCTCCTCGACCGAAGAAAGAAAAGAAATTTGAATGGGCGCCGTGTGGCGAAGTTTTGAGAATTAAACAGAGGTTGACTTCGCACGGTGCTTGTTACGCGAGATGTTAAGTAAAGATTTTGAGGTTTTCTGTGATGCTTCGAAGCAAGGCCTTGGTTGTGTTCTGATGCAGGAAAGAAAAGTGATAGCCTATGCCTCTAGACAGTTGCGGCCTCATAAAGAAAATTATCCAACTCATGATTTGGAGTTAGCTACAGTTGTGCATGCTCTCAAGGTTTGAAATATATTTTCACTCAGTCGGGTCTCAACTTAAGGCAGAGAAGATGGTTAGAATTAATCAAAGATTATGATATCGGAATCCATTATCATTCGGGTAAAGCAAATGTGGTTGCAGATGCTTTAAGCAGAAAAGCTCATTGCAATAATCTGATGGTTCAGAAATATCAGCCAAAACTTCATAAAGAATTCCAACGTCTCAATCTGGAATTAGTAAAAGAAGGTTGTGTGTATAATTTGGAGGTACACTCAACTTTGGAAGATCAGATCAGAAAGGCTCAAAAGGATAGCGGTGGTATTGTAGAAATCAAGAATGATCTCGAAGAAAGGAAAATCATCGAATTTTACGAGGACGAGGAAGGAACCAGTATGGTTTGGAAAAAGAATTGTAATCTTAGAATCGACAAGAAATAAAAGATTTGGTTTTAAAAGAAGCTCATGATTCGGTGTACTCAATTCATCTGGGAAGTACAAAAATGTACTTGGATTTGAAAGAGAGATATTGGTGGCCAAATATGAAAAGAGAAGTAGCCAAATATGTGGCTCTTTGTGATATTTGCCAGCTAGTAAAAGCAGAACATCAGAGACCAGCTGGATTCTTACAGCCGTTGTTGGTTCCTATTTGGAAATGGGAAGAGATTGGAATGGATTTCATTACCGGACTTCCTAGAACAAAATCCGGTTATGATTCTATCTGGGTTATTGTTGATCGGTTGACAAAAGTGGCCCATTTTATTCCTATGAAGACGACATATTCTGGTGATAAGTTGGCAGAAATATATATGGCTAATATTGTGTGTTTGCATGGAGTGCCAAAGAAAATCGTGTCAGATCAAGGATCCCAGTTCGCCTCAAGATTTTGGCAGAAGTTGCATGAGATCTTAGGCACAAATCTGAATTTCAGTACTACATATCATCCTCAAACGGATGGTCAGACAGAGAGAGTGAATCAAATTCTCGAGGATATGCTGAGAGCCTGTGCTTTAACATACAGTTCATCTTGGGATCAGAATTTGCCATATGCAGAATTCTCGTACAATAACAGCTATCAGTCAAGTCTGAAGATGTCACCATTCGAAGTTCTCTACGGAAGGAAATGTCGGACACCTCTGTATTGGAAAGAATTAGGAGATAGACAAACGATTGGACTTGATATTCTAAAAGAAGTAGAAGAGCAAGTTAGAACAATCTGGGAAAATCTTAAAACAGCTCAGTCAAGGCAGAAAAGTTATGTAGATAATCGTCGAAGGGATTTGAGTTTTGCATCCGGTGATCATGTGTACTTAAAGGTGTCACCTCTCAAAGGAATGCGCCGATTCAGAGTCAGTGGGAAGCTCGCGCCTCGCTACATTGGTCCGTTTCCAATAGTTGCCAGATGAGGAGAGGTTGCTTATAAATTGAAACTTCCTCCGCAGTTGTCTGATGTGCATGACGTCTTTCACGAGTCTCAGTTAAAGAAATACCTCAGAATTCCGGAAGAACAGTTGTCTTTTGAGAAATTGGATTTAAAGGAAGATCTTTCATATCCGGAGTTTCATGTCGAGTTCGGATGAAGCGAACATCGTGCGGCCGTGTGATCAAATTTTGCAAAGTTCGATTGGAGCAATCACTTTCGAGAAGGAAGCCACGAGGCGAGAAGAGGATCGAGGCGAGTTTCTGATCTTTTTCCTTCTCCGTCCGAATCTCGGGGTCGAGATTCTCTCTAAGGGGGGTAGGTTTGTAACATCCCCGTTTTCAGCTTTTTGTTAAAAATTTAATTTAAATTAATTAATTTAAAGATTTGGACTTTATTTGGTTTGATTATCTGTCCTGGCATCCTTTCCGCTTGAAATCGGAGTTTATTCCAAATTCATCTGTAAATTCTACATTCGCTTCAAATCAAATTTAAATTTAAATTCAAATTTCAAATCAAATTCAAATTCGCCATCGCATTCATTCAATCCGAAATCCAATTCTGAATCCGTTTCTAATCTTAGCCCATTTTCTTTTTGGGCCGAAATCCATTTCCTATTGGGCCCAAAGCCTAAAGCCTTCTTTTTCTCTCTCCTCTCCATCTTTTTGCCATGCGCGTTCAGACAAGCTAGCTCAAAGGTCATCCATGGCCTTCTCTCTCCTTCCAAATTCTCAAAGCCACTCAAGCCAAATTAATTCACCAATCAAATAGGTAACTGAAGCATTAGAATGGCAAAGGTCTGGAGAATCGTATCCAACAGATTGATTACTCTTTCCTCTCCCGAAATGGTCACAATAATGATCAATCCGCGAATCATTGCACTTCCTATAACCCGGCCGTTTCTTCGTCTCCTCGCATTGAGTACTCTATTTGTTCGTCTCGACATCCCCGTCGCGGTGCTTCCTTTACTTCTTCGTTTCATCATCGTTTGAACCTCCAAAGTCGAGTTGGAACTCCGGCTGACGTCCGTCGTCGAAGTCGTCGGGCTATCTTTCACTTTGGCGAGTCAAGCCATGCACCAACTATGTCATATCATGTCTCTTAGTTTGTAGATCAAAAGCCCTCAATCAAATTTTATTTTCGTTGTAGATTTGGTCTCCAATTTGACGTTCATTCGTCGTCGACCGTTTTGCTGTTCATCACCAATTTCTTGCAATTCGGTAATTCCCAATCCAATTCCTTGCATCCTTATACTCATACTATCATGTTCTATCTATTGTGCTCATTATTTTTGCAAAATTACGCGAATTAGAGTTTTCCCCAAAATCTTGGTCAGCCTGTGCCTACGCGTGTGCCGGCCAACTCCATGGCCGCCGGCCAAAGCTTGTGCCACCACCATGAGGGGCCTCCCGACCATCTCGGTAGCGCGCCTCCTCGGCCATCCTCATCCTTTGTCCCGCCCTCGCCGACCGCCGCCTCGTTGCCATTCACCCGCCCGATACTCCCGCCAGCGCCGACCATGGGCGTCGTGGGCCGTTGCCTCGGTCACTCCGTGCCGTCGAGCCCTCCACCAATTTCCGGACCACGCCTGGTGCACCCCTCCGCCGCCTGGCCGCCTTGCCGCCGCCGCATGCGAGCCTGCCGCCCGCTTCTGCGGCCCAGCGGCGCCGCGCTGGCCATGCCTCTCCCTGCGCCGTCTTCGCTTCCTATCACGTCGCCGTTCCGTTTTGTTATCCGCCGTCGTCCGCCATGGTCCCAATCGCCGGCGCCAAGAGAAGCTGATGCTTCTCTGTTTCCATGGAAAGGGGATAGAGGTAGAAGAAGGCTTGGTGTAGATGACAAGCGGACCCCACAAGTCATAGAAACAAAGGAGTTCAGAAAATTCAGCTAAAAGAAAGATTCCAGGAATATTCTCTCGTTTCCAATTTTCCCAAACCGAGCACTTTCAAACATTTTTATCTTTGTCACCCGAACTCCGAATCAAGTGATTCAAATTGATAAATTCTTCTAAAATCATCCTCTATCTGCCAGTATTTTTATTATAATTTTTAGATTTTGTTTATTTTTTGTTATTTTATTTATTGTCTCGTTTTGCGCGTAGCCGAAGATTCCGCCATTGCCGCTGTCAATTTCGAAGAGCTTCAGTGCGACGACGACTTTGAGACCAGAGGAGGCAAGTCTCCTTGATGCACTTTGATCCTATGTTTTTAAAAGTCTTTTCTTGATTTTATCAAATGCATGGCTAATTTGAGTAAAAATTAATATTTAAATGGATAGGTTGTTTAGTTAATCCAATTTGTTGATAACTCCTTGCTGATTGTTGTTCATGCCTTTGTAACCTTAGATTATTTTCTGTTATCATTTATATCATGATTATCCTTGATTAGAACGGTAGTTCAATGCTTAAGTGCAAATTGATTAAAATGCCTATTGGGAAAATGGGTTAAAAATTGTTATGAAAGCGTCTTTATAAAATGGTAGCAATATATTTGCTGCTTTATTTGCAAAATAAAAAGAAAGTGAAAATGGTTTTGACTTGAGCGGATTGGTCCGATGGGCAGGTGCGAATGGAGCACTGACTTTTGCTTTGCGCAAGCGCCGCTCGAGTCGATTAAGGACCGACGCTTATGTTTGTCCGTTCTAAGCAAAACAGTACAACCACATGTCCAAAATGGGTACGACCTGGCCGATTAATTTATAGTAATTTAACTTAGGCTCGCCGGATGGTTGGATGTGGGTGCCGGATGGAGGCAAAATGGTTTATTCCCACACGGCGCAAGAGGGGGCTTCTGACTGGGTGGATGGAACCCTTCAGCGGTGAAACCTTAGTGGGTCGAGTCGGGTTAAATTGTTACATTGTAAAGGCCTTGTCATGATCTCTCTGCCGACACACCAAAGGAAGTGTGTTAATTGCATGGCACTAAGGGTCGATCATATCATGTGGGTAAAGTGTACAAACTCTGCAGAGTAAATAAACTATTCGAATAGCCGTGCTCACGGTCAAGAGCGGGCAAAGGATGCTTTCATACTGGTAGACTTGGTTTTAATTTAAAAACTGTGGATTTGGGAATTCGGGAGTGGTTAGAACTCTCGGATAGAATTCAGGTGGTAGGAACCTGTTTTAAAATCATGACGGTTGGAGTCATTGAATGGTTTATCACAATCTTTTAAATTGTGCGGATAGAGCCTGTATACTAAGTGATGGTGGTTAGATCCATCACTACAAATATTAATAAATTCAAATGTTACAAATAAATTGATAAAACTGCTCTACAAAAATTATACATGTATTGTTTAATAAAAATTTGCTTTGTGCAAAATGAACCATATAAGCCTCTCTTTGGAAAGCCTTGCATGTTGCACAATTTCCCAGACTTGCGGAGTACGTTTGTACTCACGTGCTACAATTAAACCTCTTCAGAGCTGTTTGAGGATGCCGTTGAGGAGGGTGAGTTCTTCGCTTGTGGCTTCGAGTAGGGCGAGCCTGAGGAATAGGTGTGCGTTTCCGGTCGTTTGCCTGTGGCGAATGAGTCGGGCTTTTTATTTGTTGTCTTCGACTATGTGGTGCTGCAGTCCTTCTAACTGCGGTTGTAATAAGTGATCATATGATCGATACTTGATTTATTATCGTTTAATACAATGCTTTGGTTGTGATTATCCTTTGCTTCCTTTGTGTGTACTAGCAACCGATCAGGGCTGATGCGGTTATGCATAGGAGGTTCGGATGGTAAATCTGGGGTCTCACACCAACTTGCTACACTTTGAGCAAGAAAGAAAAGCGAGAACTCTACAAGTGCTTGCATGGTGTGAAAGTTCCGTCGGTTGTTCATAAACATCAAGCTGGGATCGATGAAAGATTTTAAGTTAACTGGCATGAAGTCTCATGATTGTCATGTGATGATGACACTAATGCTCCCTATTGCAATTAGAGGTATTTTACTTGACAAGGTCCGAGAGGCAATCACGAGGTTGTGTTCCTTCTTCACGCGATTTCACGAGAAGGTCATCGATCTGTTGGACTTTATGAACTTCGGTGATGTGGTAAAGACTACGTGCCGACTAGAGATGTATTTTCCCCATCATTTTTTGATATCATGGTTCATCTCATTGTTCACCTTGTCAATGAGATAAATATTTCTTGACTCCGTATTCTGCATCGGATGTACCCATTTGAAAGGTATATGGGTGTTACGAAGAAATATGTGCGTGTCGATCTCGTAGGAAGGCTCCATTGTAGAAGGTTATGCAAGCGAGGAGGTTATTGAGTTACGTATGGATTACATGGAGAAGGTCGAACGGTAGGAGTGCACGTATCTCGCCATGAGGGTAGGCTAGGTGGGAAAGGTGTAATAGAAAAGAAATCTACAAATTCTTACGATAATATTTTGTTGAACAAGCCCATTTCACAGTATTGCAATAGTCGATTGATGTGTACCCGTATATGGACATACACAAGGGTAAGCTAAGGAGGAAAACTAAGGATGAGTTAGAGCTTTGGATAACAAAAAGCACAATCGTTTGTTAGGTCATTGGTTCGAGGGAGCACATGTGCGGTGAAGAAGCGAGTATTACATTGAGGTGGTTGGCAAAAGGGCCTTGGTACAATCACGATATGGCAAGGATATGACATCAATGGATATACATATTACACGAGAGTTCAGGATAGCAAGAGCACTAACCAAAACAGTGGTGTCCGTATAGATGCCTATGACAACACAAGCGATCTGAAGAGCAACTACTACTGAGTTCATAGAGGAGATTTGGGAGCCGGACTCTTGCATTTTCAAGATCCGGTGTTTGATGTCATTGGGTACAACTCGAAGGGTGTCAAAGGTGGACAAATGCGGCTTTACTCTGTGGACATCGAACATGTTAGATCTGAGAGATGAACCATTACGTACTTGCGAATCAAGTAGCACAAGTATTCTACATAATCGACCGGCGGATAAGAAGCGCCATGTAGTTACGCAAGGAAAAGAAGGATCGTTGGAGTTGAGAATGTCGTGGATGAGGAAGAGTACAACCGGTTTGATGAGTTGCCTCCTTTCGTAGATGTGACATCGGGCAGGAAGAAACCACTCAAGAAGTTACCTATCATCGCGATGATCTGCGAAAGGCCAAATTGTGAAAGAAAATAATTAGCTAGGAGTAATGGCAACATGTCGCCATTTATATGAAGTAATGGAAATGTGATGTAAGAAATGTACATTTATGTGGAATTAATAGGAAATAAATATGCATGATTTTGATACTTGAACTCTTACGAAAAGGTTTAGAAAATATGAGTCCTTTCGATTACATGCTACAATGTGTTGAATTTGATTCTGATAATTTTTTGTCAGAGTATAAATATTATAGAGAATGGTCTATTTGCATATTTTATAAACTTGTTCATGCCACATATATCTGAGCTTGCTCATGTCCTAGAGAATGATAATAGGTAGTTGTGGGCTGGGACAATAAGTTATGTAGCCTTTCTTACTTTCTGCTGATTGAGTTGTACTGTACAAAGTATCTACATAGTCTTGAACTCATGATGTTTGTGGTGAAGTTTTTAGTAAATAAAGATCAATGTCAGGAAATATTGTATGGCAGAAATGGCCCATATGAACAAGAGATAGATCCTATGGACTATTCTTCAATGGATAATTGGATCATCTGTGGGGTAGACTGTATCTATGGTGGTTAATAATAATAATAACCGCCACAGATAATAGTTATCTGTGGCGGTTAATAATAATAACCGTCACGAGATAACTATTATCTGTGGCGGTTATTATTATTAACCGCTGAATAACTATTATCTATGCGATTATTATTATTAACGCCACGAGATACTCTTCCACTATACATATTAAGTAAACCTAACCTGCCTTCCTCACTTAGAAAATTTCCTTCACCTCTGCCCTCACTTCCACACCGTCCCGACCTCGACTTGGCACTGTCCTCGACCTCGACCCCTTGCCGCCGCCACCACTACAAGCTCCACACCGCGTTGGAGGATCCCAACCCCGCCGCCATTCAAGCCGCCGTCCCCGACCTTGACCTCGACTCCAAGCCACGAGCGCCATCCCGACCTCGACTTTGCGCCGTCCTCGACCTCGTCGTCTTGCCGTCGCCGCCACTCCAAGCGCCGTCTTACATAAGCGTGAGTTTTGGTTTTCTTTGCGGTGGTGATATATATGAATTAAGGTAGTATCAAAAGAAGGATGGATTCACCCAACCAATCAGCATTGAAAGGAGTATATTCATTCGGAAAGAATTGGAATCCTCTTCTTAATACGGTGAGTAGAGGAACACGAATCTTCGACAAATAGCCGTGAATCTCTATCTGAGTGTTCTAGTAACTTTTTATTTTATCATTACCACGCCCTAGCAAGCGAGAAGAGCTGTTCAAGGTCGATAAGAACAACAAGTTTGGGAAAAAAATCCGTAAAGCATTTAGGATAAACAAATTGAAAAGAGACACATACTGCGTTCATGAAAGAGCAATCTTGACACTAAAATTTATATATGAACCTAAGTAACCAAAGCGAAGTGAGCTACTACAATTTCAAGCTCTTTGAAACAAGATATTTCACTTGACAAAGACAAGCAAGCATTCTTTAAAAGGACAATAATCAGCTATATGAATTAGAGTGCAAACCAAAAACTCACGTTTATGTAAAATGTTGCCGATACTAAAATGTATATATGAACCTAAGTAGTCAAAGTCGAGAAATGAGCTCTTGCAATTTCAACTATTGAAACAAGATACCTCACTTGATAAAGACAAGTAAGTATTTTTAAAAAGGAAATAATCAACTATATGAATTAGACATTCTAAATACAAGCGATTGATAAAATTTCTATTTTTGTTGGGAAGTACATTGTGGATGCCCTTAACATGCCTTGGTCAATAAAGGGGATATGTTTGAACAAAATGGACCACACTCAATAAACTTTGTGCTTTTTGTAAAACTTCGTGTGCTTTTCCAACTGTTGCAGCAAACTCTTCGACAAGACCTGTTGAGCAATAGTTACTGGTACAAACTACTTTTATTAGTTAAATCAGATCCTTATGCACTTGTAGCAGAACTAACCTTGTTCAATGTCTATATCAAAACTGAATTATCTTCTTTGTGTCTAGCGTTTGCACTGAAGGGTTGATTGTGTGTCATTGAATGGTCCCAGTCTTTGTTCCTAGTTCCTACTTTATGCTTGGAGTCTTTGTCATACGTAAGTTTTCTTGATTCGCACTTGTTCTTGTTGGTGAAGATTTGGGTGTTGCTCTATGATGATATTGGGTTAAGAATGATAAGAACAATTATTATGTGTCTTGGGCCTTGAACGGTAGAATAACATGCTTGAGAGTGTTGTTTACATCCACTACAAGCAGGGGAAAAATTAGTGGGTTTTTTAAATTAGTGGGCCAAACAAAACCCACGAATTTATATATTAAATTAAATGGGTTTCAAAAACCCACGTATTTAATTAAATTAAATGGGCAAAAAACCCACGAATTTATATTTTAAATAAATCGGTTTTTAAATTTGCGCAATTTAATTAAATCGTCGGTTTTCTGGCCAAGCAATTCTGCTTCGACCTACCCGCGTCTCCCCTCCTCTCTCTCTCTCTTCGCTCGCTCTCACCCGGCACCAGCGTCTCCTCTCGCTCTCTATTCGCTTCGCCTCACCGCGTGTTCCCAGGCCCCGCCCGCCACCCGCCCGCTTGGCGCCCGCCCGCCCGCCGCTTGGCGCCCGCCTGTCGCCCACTTGCCCCCGCCCGCCTTGCCTCCGCCCCCCGCTTGCCCTTGCGTGGCGCCGGCCCCGCCCGCCCTGCCCGCTGCCTTGCCGTCCCGCGCTCCTCAAACCCTAGAGATCGCCTCCGCCCCCTCCCGCCATGGCAAGTCATCCTCTCCTCCCAAAACTTAGCGCTGTGCCTCCCCTGTCCACTACCTCCATCTCTCTTGTCGCTGTCACCGCTTCATCTCGATCTCACCTCCTGTGTTGTTGGTGCAGAGATGTTCAAGCCAGGAGCAGCGGGCGCAACAAGCACGGCTGTAGCCATGTCAAGTACATCCATTGCTCCAAGCATGCCAAGTCTTTGCCCCAAGGTACCTGTTGGTTGCTCGTCGTGGCTCGTGGCTCGTGTTACGATCGTCGTTGTGGGTCGTGATTAGCCACGATAGGGAATGGATGGATTGGTGTGCTAGAGAGAAGACATGCTCTTCTAATGTACTAGCACTTTGGTAAATTTAGGTTCACGGTGGTAATCTATCTGGCGTAATTTAGTAAATGCGTGGTGAATGTAAGTCCTAGGATTTGCAACTATTTTACGTATGCTCGGGTCATGTGTTTTAGATTGCGTGGATGGATATGATATTGTTCTAGTTATTTGTGATTCTTGATGAAATTAATGGTTTTGAGTGTATGATGATGCATGTTGCCTTGGTTCGATGGTAAAGTTACGTAAGTGTCATGAAAGTCGAGCTCCGATTATCGAGGTTTGGATTGCAATGGGCAGCATAAATTTCTTTTCTTAGCCTAGCTTTAAAATCTTTGGTTGTATGGGGGCGGTGTAAATATAACTTGCAAACAATGGTTTATGGAATGATGTTTCTTTTGTGTGTCATGCAGAAGTTACTTATAATGAGTCTGGATATGCTTGATGTGTGTGCGAGGAGGAGGAGGGTGCAAACTCTTTGATGGGGCTTAAGCTGTTTGGTGTTCTTGTGCATCCTTTTGATATTTTGAATTTGAGTGTCTGGTTCTTGTTGAGGTTAGTTTTGGTTTCTGATCAAATAGGACAAGGCTATCAAGTGTTTCTTAGTGAGGAACATTGTTGAGCAGGATGCAGTTAGGGATGTGCAGGAAGCTTGTGTGCATGATGGTATGGTAACTCTTGATTCCTTTTTTTCTTTGGTCTCTACTGTACCGTTCAGCTATATGAAAATAGCATGATTGGTGGTCAAATTTCAGGTTACATTCTCCCCAAACTGTATGCGAAGGTGCATCACTGCGTTTCGTGTGCAATCCATGCTCACATTGTTCGGGTGCGCTCTTGTGAGAACAGGAGAAACCATGAGCCTCCATGGCGTTTGGTAGCAGGTATGATATTAATTGCCTTCAAACTTTTACTGCCAATTCCTCTTGTATTGCATGTGGTAGCTTATGTCTACATCGAGTGGCGTGCCCTCATTATGTCAAATTGTTCACATGTTTTCTTTTCAATTGTCTTATTAGTCATGGTGTATCATTTTGCTTGCCCATCTAGTTTGTTAAAATGCTATGCGAGTTTTTACCGCCATAGATAATTAGTTCATTGTGGAGTTCGAACCTTGGTCTTTGTTTGATTTTACTTAATGTCGTTTTTGTATTTTATTTGGTCCTCAAGAATTGCTTGTTTTATTTGGTCCACAAGAATTGTTTGAAGTGACAAATGCTATTGAAAATGATCATTGCGGCGTGCTTGCTTATTAGTCTTCTCTACTTCATATTTTCTGCAATTTTCACCCTTCACATTTTTTCATATTTGCAAATTACGTTTTTATAGGCATTGCATTCATTGTGCTTGTGTTGTAATGGATGTGTCAAGAAAAGCGTAAATGAACTTGTGTTGGTGCATTGCGGGCTTATGTGTGATGACTAATACCATGTTTTGTCATCGATTCTGATTGCACTAATTGTTTATGTTCACTTGAAAATTACTATTGGATTCATTTTTATGTTTTAATAAACTGAAATGACATCTTGTAGTTATGTGGTGATTGCATTTATGTATGAACTTCTATTTATAGCAAAGGTATAAACATAATTTATTTTTAACCTTAGTATCTGAGACATTGCGAGATACTATTTTGATATGCCTCTGTAGACATTGCAGATACTATTTTGATATGCCTCTGTACAATAAGTTTAAAAATAGAGTATGTTTATACCTTTGCTATAAATAGAAATAAGTATCTTGTGTTTTTTTGAATGGCCCACTAACGTTAGTGTCTTTTATCTGCCTGTTTGGTTTTCAAGATGTGTACCTCTTATTCCCTAATCTGCTTTATTTGAACATAATATTTGTTATTTGAAACAGTTATGTGTCTTTTATTGAGCTTCTCTAGCTGGGGGCTCCTAGGCATTTAAGATGTATTGCTTATCATCTGATCATTAGGAATTTGATTTGTCATTTTGCGCTGTTCTGTTCTGTTTTATAAAGTTCAGCATATCTATGTATAATATTTTGTGTAAATGTTCATTTATGCAGTCAACATTCTGCATACTGCATTATTCGTGCATCATTATGTCATTATCTAGTACTTTGAGACTGCACCCCATTGACTTAAAACAGATATCTCTGGGATGAACTGGTCCCTTGTATTTTTTAGTCATCTCCTTCACTTTGTCTGGTAATAGCATTTAATTTTTTGGAAGATCATTAAAGATGGTAAATTCTCAAAGGACTGAATGATTCAGTATTGTTCTCTCATTACATTTTGCATTATAATCTGGTCTACGGTTCTTGCTGTTTATTCATTTGTGGAAGCTATAGTGTTTCTTGATTGTTCTTGCGGATAGAAAGAAACCATGGCTTTTGCTCTTCGAGATGGCTCGTAAATTAATGGTTATTTTCGTGAATATGCTGAGGATGATGCCCGAGGCACAGGCAAGGCGCGCCACGCCCTCTTTGGTCCTCCCCTTTCAGTAGCTACTTTTGATCGGTGATGTTTACAGTGTGGCCGTAGCTTGAGATGTTTTTCGGAGATGCACCTCTGAGTTGGCGAGAATGTTTGGTTACCAATCGGATCTGAGACATTATTTTATTGAGGGTCAATGCTACGTAATGATTTATTGGAATGTTAATCTCCTTTCATGATGTTTATTTTTGTTTTTAAACTTTGTAGACCAACAACCCTGCAAAACCCATGGATTATATCTTGTGGTCGAGTTACATTGATGGTGTCTTTAATTAAGGCATGATGTGGCTGTAGCGGGGTTTCTCACGTTTTGATTCTCTCCCCTTCTCTGCTAAACGTTTCATACCTAATGCACCAACTTGTTTTGTCTTTCAGCGTAATATTTGTATCAAATGTAATATTTGTATTTTCGAAAAAAATAATTAATGTAATATTTCAGGATGAATATGGAAATATTGTTCTCAATCGAGATAATGAGCCTTTGATCCATACTGATGGGAGTGGCTTTATATCTCAAGATTTGGCTCTAAAATGCCCAACAAGTATCTTCAAGGAAACTTTACGAAGTCACATGTTTGTGCACTTTACGCTCTCTCCATACATCTTGTGAATTGCAAAAGAACTTTAGTTATCATAGATATTTAACTTCATGGACAAATTTTGGGTTCCCCTGATGGTTATTGTTTTGTGAAGCGATGTTATATGAGAACTGAATTACTTTATTGGCTATTTGGTCAACACATGTGTACCAAGACTATATGTTTATATGAGAACTGAATTACTTTACTGAATTACTATCTATGCTTGCTAGATGATCAAAGACTATATGTACTGATGAAGTGATGATCAAGGACTATTTATGTCTTTTGTCCTCTGTGAATGATGTCTTGTGGTTTTTGTTACGCATTTGTTCTTTTGTTATGTCCTTATCCTTTTCTTTTGTGATGTCTTGTGTTGGAAGTTGGAACAAACTAAAGGTAAGTATCCACCAAGTTTCTAGTGGTGTTGGAAGAAATTGAAGGTAAGTATCCACCTGTAAGTTTGTTCTAGTTATACACTAACAGAAGATTATTATCATTAATTTCTGCAAGAACTTGTGCTAACAATGATGTGCAATTGCAGGTCATTGCTAAATTTGGAAGCTTTGGAAGGCCTATTTGTCGTCGATCTTGTGCACTCCATTTGCTTCAAGTAATTCTTTTACCTGTACACTTGTAGTTAACTTAGAAGGCTATGGTTGCTATTAGAATTTCTCATGTCTTATATATTCTTGCTTGGCCAGTAACTCAATGAAAGAACTCAGCCCACATATTGCTTCTTGAGAGCCATGCTAGCTATTTGATGTCTGGCAAGGAACTTTCTAAGCTCGTTGCTTTTGTCAAAGGAACTTTCTACCTGCAGATCACTTGTGTTTATTATTTATGTGCACATCAATTGTGTTCATTATCTTATGCAATAAGTTTATCTCTGTTATTCTAAAATCCTTAAAAAATTATCGACTTTTTTACGTGATGGCTTGGAATGGATGAGCTTATTCTAAAAGCTGATGTTAAGATATTGGATCAGGTTTTTTTTGGGGGGATTCTTATTTACTTCCCCATTTCTCCGGTAAGCATATGAACAATGTGCTAACTCAACAACTTTGTGTTTTATATCTTTATTCAGCAAATTGTTTTTTTCCTTGAGAGGTGATGATGGTGAACTAAGACTGGGTGTAAGGAGAGCCATTGAGCTTAAAAATGAGGCTCTTTTAAAGCTTTGATGAGCAATGACTCAAAGATACGAACTCGTGTGCGGTGGCTAATTCCTTGAAACATAGAAGTGTTTTTCACATTTGTTGCAACCCAAGGTTTGTTGATTAAAGCATACAACATTCATTTTATGTAGTCAAGGCTGCTCCAAAGTTTTTGCGGTGTGTTTTGCGGTTGTAATGTGTTTATGCGTCATTGTGTAGTTTACAAATTACCGTTGGATGTGTGATTGATTATCTAAGGATCTGCTAGAATGTCTCCTACGGTTTGAGAGATTGATATATATATTATAACTGCAAATGTTTTTTTGTCTGCTGAGTGGATGTCCTATTTACTAGAGAGGTCATGCGAAATTTTGTACATTCGGTGACTTAGTTTGATTTGCCAAATGAGGTAGTAGATTTTTCACGATGGCTGCACTTTTATAGTTGAATTTAATCAGATAATGAAACTTTGATAGGCTATGTAAATTCCAAATGCAGGAGTTTATTGTTGCTAGTAAGGCGTCCTCTGCACCTACCTACTCCAGTTATGGAATCTTGTTTGATATCTGCGCTTTACATCCAAATCTATCATTCTTTCGATAATGTTCTTGCACCAATGGGACACATAATGTTATTTCTTGACATTTAACCATGTTAAATTAGTCATCGATACCCAATTATGCATCTTGTTTCTATTTATGCACTCTTGATAAAAAAGCTTGATCTTGGAATTCTTGACACCGCATTTGTCTATTTCACATAATCATGTTGTCTAATGTTCATATTTTTGTGCGAGAAAGGCATAGTGCTTCTTTGTTATATTGTCACCAACTCTGATTTTATTACTTATATTTGTCCTCCTAGAGTGCTCCAATCTCCATCTTTGAGAATCACAAAAGTTGGATAGCATGGTCCTAGATTACAAAAAAGTGCGGCCGAGATAGTGTCTTTGCGATGCACACAGCGTTTTCACTTGTTGCAAGCGAGTCAGAGAAGCTGTCTTGCGATGTGAGCATATCTTTGAGCCTCGAGTGAAGCGGACAAAGTAATATTGCTACAATCGAGAATATTTCTCGACTTATTTTTGTATATTTACGTGACTTAGTGGATCGGTATTCTTGGCTTAAGGTATATAACTTGATAACTCTTATCTCCATGTCATATGCAATTACAATTCTTTGCTTCGTTTATTGAGTATCTATAGTGCATAATTTGGAATAAGATGGGATTTTCTCCTCGAGGATTAAATTATTTGTGATGTACTTTTGTTGTATAATGTATTGTAATCATTAAGCTGAATAATTCCTTGAATCGATTGTCTTGAGTTAAGCTGAAATAAAGGTTAATGTCTTGGCTATGACTTTTGGACTTGTTGTAAATTGTCTCAACTTGACTAGTGGCTAACACTCTTAGTTACAAAATGTATAATGTGTTATGTTAATTAGACATGATCTTATTTGTTTTTGCCCATTCTATCATAGAAGTATTCCTTTCATATGCCAAAACCTAGTTTACTTCTTTTGAAGGAGGAAGACTTTCCTAGTACTCTTCTACAATTTCGGGGTATCCTTGATTATTTGTTCGAGACCAATTTGAGTGAATACATGAATCGCTTTTCCTTATTTTCTTATGAGCGGGTTCCATGTTTTTGATATTAATTGGAGCAAGGTCAATTGGATTCAAACATCAAAGTACAAGTGAAGAAAGGATCTTCGTCTCGGTAGGATTTGAAATACTTCATTAAGAGTAACCTTGTTGGATTGACATCAAATTTAGCAACCTTGTTGTAGTGTACTTTTATTTATTTTCTTGAAGTTCTTTTCATATGAGTATGGTTTAATTATTTCGATTTCTGTCATTAGAAGGAGTTATTGCTCTATGCCAGATTAATATATGTTATAAAATGGCTGATTTGCTCTGTATATATATATCTTCCCTGTGCAATACTTGAGGCCTTAAGGGGACACACGTTGCTACCTGTAAGTCGCAACACTCGTGTAGAACTCATATATACTCATTGAGCATCAAGATTGATGTCTATCAACGTGGATATTTTACATTGTACCGACATGTCATTTATCTTTTCTCTCTCTACTATCGTGTTTATTCATCTATAATAAGTGATAACATGAGCCCGATGGAACTATTCACCTGTCCGGCCATTCAATGCTTGCAGAACCTTGATTTGGATCCAAGTACAACGAAAATATACCATTGTAATGTCGAGATAAGAGGGGATTTCCGTAGTCAAAGTTTTCAAGGTTTGTGACGCTTTTAATATTTTTATGACAGTTTTTCATATTTATTTTTTCATCATGATCCAAATTCAGAAGAAGGCTAACTTCTGTCGGAGCGGAGCGAAGGCAAAAAATATATTGAGGTCATTATTGCTACTTTATCCTTTTATATTTGAAATAATATCTCTCCTTTTATATTTATAAACAATATTTGATGCTTGAAATTGCGACTAGTGGCTTCTAAGGATGTAGTAATATCATGTGATCGGTTGATTGTCTTCTAGAATTGCTTTTATAATTTTGTTATATGCCTTACTTGATGTCAGTGGCTTTGATTTGCATCTCATAAATTAATATTGTTGTACAATACATAAATTAATATTCATTTTAGGCCATATATTTTATCTGTCGATGTGGATATATATATTTTTTTGTACAAATGTACATTAAATTCATGGGTCCATAAATACCCACAATTTAAGATTAAATCGTGGGTTTTATTTGGCCCACGAATTTAACTAAATTAAATGAGTTTTTTGCCCACGAATTTAACTAAATTAAATGGGTTTTTGCCCACAATTTAAATAAATAAATGAGTTTTCTTGACCCACAATTTAACTAAATTAAATGAGTTTTGTTGCCCACGAATTTATGATTAAATCGTGGGTTTTCCATTAACCCACGAATTTAATTTAAATTGGTTGGCCACGAATTTAATTGATTAAATTCGTCGAGTTAAATTCGTGAACTAAATTCGATGGTTTGCCCACGAATTTAACCTAAATTCGTGGGTTTTTGCCTAAATTCGTGGGTTTTTGGCCCACGAATTTTTCCCTGTTCCTTGTAGTGATCCTTTGCTTTATATTACGATAAGTATACTCTCTTGTGGTTAGTCGGACATACGTCCAATTTTCTTATCGCCTCTTGTATTCGGTAGAAACGAGATAGTTTGCTTGGTTCGAGACTACTTACTCATTCAAGAGATATTGCTAGTGCAGGCACATTCGGTGGATTAGTAGACATTTATCTCTTGCTCATATGTGTGCACAATATTTGTGTTAATTCAGAATCTGTTGATATTCAGTATCTACTTTGATTCAAGAGTTAGAGATAATTGTTCACTGGTAATTCACTTGTCTGGTGGTAGAAGTAATTTCTGAATAGGCATTCTGAGATTGGTTGGTCAGAATAATTAGTTGGTTGCTACCCTGAACTGCAATAATTCGGTAGAAGAGTATGCTTTAGACTATCCTGTTATCAATCTCATCATAGATATTTAACAGTGAAATTCTGAACAACTCTTTAATTGTGCATGCTAAGGTGGTAAGGGTTCAAGGCCCTATTCACTAAATGATTTGTTAGCCCATTCGTGATTGTGGTGAAAATTCTTATTTTCATCCAAACCCTAAATCTGAGAGCAAATAATTCATATCTCCTCTCTTTGAGGTAGTAGACATAATTCATGGAAGACATAAGGTTGATAAGCATTATTTTGTCTATGTTATTCTTGCTTCTTGTGAATTATTTATTCTCATCTATTATATTAAAAGGAATAAATAACAAAATCCTGCTCTTAATATCGCAATGCTCTTAATAAGCATTGCGATGCCCACAAATACAAAACGCTTTTTCACCACAACTAGGCTTGTTAGAAAATCTTTTCGGACCACTTGTGTTATATCAGTGTCATGTCAATAATTCTGTTTTATACCACGTGGGTTCAATATTACGAAAAGAAAAAAGTTCTCAGGCAGCAGGTAAGGATCTAATATAGTCCTCAGTTAGTACATCTTCTATCTTATTCCTGTAAAATAAAGAGAAGAGGTATTAGCAAAGAGAAACTCACCAAGAAAGGTAAGCAAAAATCATAAATTTCTTCCTTTTCATATATGTCTTGACAGAATTCATTCAAGAATTCATCCCATCAGTGTGGATCACAGGCTCATTATCTCGATTAAGAACAATATTTCCATATTCATCCCGAATTACGGCAAGGTTCATCACGCATTCACACCTCCACCTCCACCATGTTTAAGATTTAATGACTTGGCAAAACTATTAAGGCGATCCACGATTGAGTGAAGCTAAAATAGTAGGGCTTTTGTCCGATAAGCAATTATTAGTCCATCTCTGTTCATATATGCATTAAGCACGATTATAGATTGTCAAATTGATTCATTTTCTTTCCTCTCTGAAATATCTCCCTTTCTATTGAGTAGTTCTAATGGAGCCAAACCGAGCCTATCATGGAGGAGAGCCCGAGCAGGTACCTTACCCTCCACCCAACCACCGAAGGTGCCGAGGCCTTCACCGCTGTTGCAGATGATGCTCCTGTTGCAAGATGCCGAGGATGAGGAAAAACTAAGAAGCCTGAAGGCTGGTACACCATCTCAGAGGTCTCAGATACTGGGGCCCCTGTTGCACCGAGAAAATCAGCAGCAAAATACAGGTCAACATGCGGGTACATCGTAAGGGATAAAGTGCCAATCACCTATTCGGATTGGCATAAAGTGCCCTGAGCCACCAAAGAGGATATGTGGACAGAGCTTAAAGAAACCTTCAAATTCCCCGAAGGAGCCGAAGAACTTCGTGCGTCGCGATGCATTGATGACCATGGATGCGGCGTGGAGAAACTTCAAGATGAGGTGAGCGTAAATTATGTGAAGCAAAATAGGTCGACCATCGGAGACTACCCAAAATTAGAGCCATCTTGGAATGAGTTTGTGGCGATGAAGCAATCTGATGCAGCAAGGAAGTCTAGTGAGGACCACATTAGCATCAAGAAGGAATACTCACCCCCACAGACTTGGCATGAGTGGAGTGCAGCGGGTAAAATTGCTCAATGGGAGGCGGGGAATTAGAAGTGCTCCAGCAGTTGGCACAAGTCCTTTATCGGACTACCGGACGAGTGAAGCACTACGTGCTAGCGAGGCGAGATCTCTTGTCTCTTTGGAGTTTATCATTCAAGAAGCAAATAAGCGAAGCAATGGCGCAAAGAGTTCAGAGTTTTACACCCAGTCCACCAAAGGATCTTTCCACCCAGATAGGGAGAAAGAGCGAGCTAACAATGCCCTAGGAAACAAAAACACCCGATCGGACACGGCGTTGGGGTCAAGGTTCCATGGAAGATGGGATTCCCTGAGCACAGAGACTCTTATAGGAGTCGGAAGAGAGCTAAAGAAGAGCGTGCTGAGCAGGAAATGGAAAGGATGAAGGAAAGGCTTCTGCGAGAATTACAAGGCACCATTGAAGAAAAAGTTGAACGACAAGTACAACAAGCCTTGAACCAAGCGCAGGTCAACGTGCCCGTGATGAACATATTTCTACAGGCTGCTACAAGGGTAGTTTATCCGTGCCAAGAAGGGGGTGTCCTACACAATACCCCGATAGCGCCAGGTTATGCAAAGGTCCAGGTGGACACGGTACTTGAACAGTTTGTTGAGATCGGGCTAGAAAAACCCGTCAATGACGAGATAACAACTCTAGGAAGTGCCGTCCACTCATTCATCCAGTGGCGCAAGCGTGACATCGTCTTAGACCATGCAGTGCCAGCCTCTCCTGCAGTACAATCCGCGCATCCGTCACCAGCACATGAGAGTGAAACGGTGAAGAAGCAAGATGAGGTACAAAAGAAATCCCTTGAGGACCCCATAAAGATGGCCACTGTTAGTACTCCAAAGCAGAAACCTATAACACCTGGTACTTCAAAGGACAAACCTAGAACCCCTGATCCCTAGTTGAGAGTAGGGAGCTAGGGATGCTCAGCGGGAACTGAAGGATGCCAAGATTGAGAAGACGGGCTTGGAGTCAGTGGTCTTGACTAAGATGCTAAGGGACGACAATGAAGAGAAGATGGGCCGGCTGGTTTGGCGCCCTACTGGGAAAGCTTCCTAACCTCAAATCATCATGGTGGTCGATCTCCTCTGCTAGGTTTGGAGCATGTGTGGCATCTCTGTTATTGGCACGACAAGACCGAGCAAGTGCAACCCTCGCAGAGGAGCGATTCCCAGCCCATGTTTTTAGGCAATGATTAGCAGAGCTTTAGATCCTAACTCTATATTAGATCTGGAGTTTGTAGGCTAATATAAAGTAAATAAGTTTATACTTTTAGTCTAAAATATAAACAAGATGACCCACCTGAACACTCTTAGAGGGTATTCGGCACAGCTCCATGTCTATTAAAATCTATGGAGTTGGTAGAGTAGGGTATTCCGAACTCTAGAAATTTATAGAGTTAGAACTGTGGGTATATTAAAAGTGTTTAGATGGATCATCTTGCTTACATTTTAGACTAAAAATATAAACTTAATTTATTTTATTTTAGCCTATAAGCTCCAGATCTGAGGTAGAGTTGAGATCTGAACCTCTGCCAAATAGGGCCTACGTACCCACAGCTCCAGCTCTATAAATTTCTGGAGTTAAGAATACCCTACTGTACCAACTCTACAAATTTTAATGGAGCTAGAACTATGCCAAACACCCCCTTAATCGGCCTGCCTCCCCACTCAGTGCCATGCTGTCGTGATAACATGTCCTCGGCCCTCCCCCACAGTTGCCAATTCATCTGATGGCACGTGGACCTAACATAGCACGGCGATGTGCCTCCCCTCACTGACATGTGGGCTTGGAGTGATGGAAACAGTTTGAAGCCATGAAATTAGAGTTACTTCCATGCTTTTTTTACAATTGCACAAATATTAAAGCATAAATGAAGGGTAGATGGTAATTAGTTACTCTTTCGTTTGCTTTAAGATTTATACAACTTATATTAAGAGAGAAAGCATTAAAACACTACTCGAAATTGTAGTTCTTTGATAGCGAGGTGCAAGCAGTTCTACTTTGCGTAATAGGTGCAAGCTGTGGTTTTGTGTAATTAACTTTTTGAAAAACAATAGCCAAAGTGAGAAAGTTTGTATGTATCCTTGAAAGCTGCATTATATTTTATGAAAGTTTTTTTCATGTGTATTCGACCTACGGCTTATTGTTTCTTTAGAAGAAAATTGCAAAAATGTATTCTTTTCATCTGAAAGCTATTAAAAACTTTTGAAAATTTTCTTATGGCTGGTGTTGGTTTTCCCCCGTTTATAGAGATTTTTTTTTGCAATTATCAATGAGACAACTGTTACAGACTACCCAAACGAAACAGAGACTAACATATACAATGCGCTAATGGGACAAAATATAAGTCAAAAATATATCTACCCTACGCATTTGAGTACGTGTTTTCGTACCGCCTCGTTCTACTCCTTTTTCATAACACGATGTTATAATTAATTAGTTATCTCGTTGACATATATATATACGATTTTCCTTTGGATTGTTCTTAGCATCGAACTAGATCGTAGCTTTGATCACGCTTATAGACTATAAAGGAAACCAGTTAAAAAGTTTCAAAATTTTATCGACATGCTCAACCGGTATTAATTCTTGTTCCTTTCATTATTGCACTAGTTCTATTTCCTTCCATTTGAAACAAATTCTAATCATGTACAATTCATAATCACATGTGTAGTGCATTTGCATAATTCTGTGCTAAAAACAGAGGCGTATTCAAGGAGAGATTTGATATTACAATTGCTTCTCAAGTATGTATATCATAATGCTAGCTTTTTAGTTAGTTAACTTAATTTCTTTTCATCCATTTCATGCTTCCAACTTTTTTCACATGAGATCTTGAGGCAGTGGTGGCGGGCAACAATTTATGTGGCTACTATGTATGTGAGTTTGTGCACACCCAAACCAGAGCCGCTGACTGCATGCTAAAAGGCGACAAGGGGGTGAGTAAATATAATTACTAGCTTTAATGATGTCTAGGTACTCCTTGTACAAATTTAAGGATTGATTAGTTAATGACTTAATGACAGGTGCCTCAATATTTGGCAGAACAAGGATCGGAACTCTCGTCGGCGCGAGTGAGAGCAATCCAAGAACAACTAGTCGGCTTCATTTACGATGAGGTCATAAATCCGAACGGCGAGTTTCACAAACCAAATGTAAATAGGTTGGGCCCTTTGATAAGGACCGTGTGGTATTCGGGTCGACGCTAGCAATAGCAATGCACATAAAAGATCGATGAGCGAATGTAGGAAAAGAAAGACTAAAGTTGTAATTAAAGTTGTTAATGAATATTTTGTGATCTGATCGATGAGCAGAAGAATTAATATGTGTACATATTGTAATACATTAGTTGTAATTAAATTTGTTAATGAATGTTCAGTGATTTAATTATCAGTCAGATGTGCATGATTGATTATATGTGCTTTAATTAGTTGTGATTTAACGCACACACACACATATATATAATAGCTAGTGGACACACACACACACAGGGGCGGATCTACAGGGTATGCCTGGTGGGCCACAGCATACCCTGTAGATTTGGCCTAATACAGTCCGATTTGATCAATTTTTGTCATTATCTTATACAGTTAGTTTGTAAAGGTCATAACTTTAGATCCGTAAATCCGATTGAGCTGATTCTTATTGATTAATTTAAGAATTGAATCTAGTTTCTACAGTTAAAATTTCAAATCAATCCAACGGTTGAATCTTCAGAAATTACTGTTTTAGTTAACATATGTCAGTCTATTTTTGCTGAAACCGAAGCAGTTTTTTATAATTTGTTTAGGGGTGATTTGAGAATCAATAAAATTTGTTTTAGCTTCCGCATAATCATTCACCCCTCTCTAATTGCCATATTAGTGTATATCGATCCTACATGTGATTTGAGTGCAAAATTGCTAGTTGATTTATAGAGTAGAAACAAATATAATTGCTACTTTGCTAGAGACTAGAGAGTTGCTTGTTGAGAGGGTATTTTCTACAATGAGTTTAGTCAAAAGTAAGTTGAGAAATAAGATAGGTGATAGTCTTTTGGATGATTGTCTAGTCACGTTTATTGAGCGAGATATTTTCTTCCAAGTTGATGAAAATGATATAATCAAGAGTTTCATGGCTCTTAGAAGGCGGAGGCTAAACAAAAAGGATAAGAAGTAATATTGTATTCTTTGAACTATTGTAGGTGCATAAGCTTTTTTTATATATACTTCATACTTAAAATGTTCGAACTATTTATATTGTAATTTATACTTGTATTATCATGTTTCTAGTTGTTTTATACTCATATACCGAATTTCTCGACAACATTTGTGGTTGTTTACCGAATTGTTCATTGGATTTTACCGAATTGTATATTATAGTATTAGCTCGGCATACCCTAACTTAAAATCCTAGATCAGCCACTGCACACACATACACACGCATATATATATATATACATATATATATATGTATATAAATTATATATATTAGCACATAAGATTGCAGTTAGAGAAACCAGCAGTGCTTGATGAGACCATCATCGATCTGGGTTGGAGACACCAATCGATCTCGATAAAACCTCGAGGGCTCACGATCTGTTGCCACGTGTGATATCCAACGCATCGATACTCTATCAATGCGGGTGAACTGGACCGATGTCCTTGAGCATCAGCCCCGGATGACTTATCTTGGTTCAAAACCGATACTAAAGACCGTTTTCAACGGTACCGAATGCGATTCTGTAGTAGTGCAAGAAGATTAGTTAGTATCTTACATTTCCGGACTAATTTTTAAGCGAAACAGAATCCCTAAGTCTCATACAAGTTCTGCTATTACGGAATGAGAAAATAAAAGGTCGGACATAGACTACAAAACAAGTTCAGTATTAACTGACTACAGGTTTAGCATCCTGTAGCATAAACAAGAACCTCTGATCAAGCAACAGAACGGCTTGTGTTGTTGATACTTGATGAAAATAGAGATTATGATGGTGTTTTGAAATAATTTCCCAAAAGTATGTATAAATACTTATAGTTGGATAATGCAAAATTTCTCCTGTCATCGGTGTTTTTACTAGCTAGTAGGTATTTGTTACTAGCTGGGTTCTTTTTTTCATTTAGAAAAAATCTCACTCAAAATTTTAAATTTGGGCTTTTGAAAATTTTTTCATTTGGATCATATATAAGAATGGAAAATGCATCGGTCCTGCCAAAAGAAGGAATCAAATGGTGCCCCCTATGAACCTGTCCCACCAACTGCTGCTATAACCGGTAACATCAATCAATTTATCTAAAATTTTAGGCTAACGAAGGAAGACGGCCGGACGATATAGCTCAATAGTGGACAGTTTATGCCGGACAAGCTAGTTACTGAAATGTGTCGACATACCTGGGGAATCAGGCTGAGAGTGTAGTACATGTACATGCAGTAGTGTAGTGGCAAGAACAAACAAGAAAGCTTAGTAATAGTACTTAGCATGGAGGCCACACCTGCTCCTGTTGCAGGTGTGCATCCATGGGATCTTGTTATATATAAGCTCTACTAGATGGCATGGACTCGTGGTTAACGACGATATTTTGTACATATGTCAAATCATGGAGAGATCAATCGAGCGATTTGCATGCCTCTCTACTAAAGTAGAGGGAATTACTAATTTAAAGTCATTTTTATCAGAGATTTGGTGAGAATAATTTCTTCTTGGGATAAGTGGCAGCACCTCTTCTCAAAGGCTATCTCTAGTCCTTGTGACAAGTAGCATCACCTTCTTTTTTCCACACTTTCCTTCTCTCTCAAAAGGTCTCTTCTTGTGAGAAGTGGCATCGTCTTATTCATCCCCTTTACTCCTCCATTCCTTTCCTTTAAACTCAAAATAGTTTTTGTATTTCAAATTTTCCCATCAAGCTTTTGAAAATAAGTATGTTTTAATCACTTTCTAAAGTTTTCTAAGTGAACTTTTCGAACTTAAAATTTGTTGGATAGAAACTTTTGAACCGAAAGTTTGTTGAATAGAAACTTTTTGGTTTAAAAATTTTTTGAGTTGAAACTTTCTAATTTGATTTTTTTCAATTAAATTTTTTTCTAGTTGAAACTTTTCGAATTGAAATTTTTCGACTAAAAAAAATTTTGGTTGAATTTTAAAATGAAAATTTTTGAACCAAAAGTTGTTGGGCTCAAAACTTTTTGAATTGCAAGCTTTTAAATTTAACGTTTTCCAAGTTAAAACATTTCGATTTGAAACTTTTCGAGTTGAAACTTTTTAATTTGAAATTTTCTGATTTAATTTTTTTGAGTTTTAAATTTTGAGTTGTATTGTTTTTTAGCTGAAACTTTCTGCTTAAAATTTTCAAAGTTTAAATGTTCTAATTTTAAAATTTTACGTTAGAGAGGGAAGAAATGGTGGGAAAAGTGAGTAGAGAAAGAGGAAGGGAGAGGTGGACGGAGAAGATGACACATGACATCTTAAGGAAGATGTCCTTAAATTTGTTAGTTTAAAGTTGTCGGTGTACTTTGCACTGGGATACTCTCCACACCGTAAAAGTAACAGGCCCAGAGAGTGGCCTGGCCCAATTTAAAGCCCACGTGGCCTCTGGCGGCGACTGGCGATCACGCCGCTTTCGTCGGGCGGCGGCCAGCGTGGCGGCTCGGGCGAAAGCACGCCCTACTGCCGGGCGAAAGCCCACGTGGCCTCTGGCGGCGACCTAGCGATCACGCATACCGCTCATTGGCGGCGGCCAGCGTGGCGGCTTTGGCGAGCGATCTGGCGAGCACGCCACTGCCGAGCGAAAAAGCCCACGTGGCCTCTGGCGAGCAACTTTGGCGATCACATACCTTTCGCCGGGTGGCGCCCCGTGGCGGCGGTAGGCGATCTAGCGTGCGCATACACTGCCGGGTGAGTAGACCACGTGGGCACTCGGGTCCCCCTTGTCAGACCCCGAAGACAATCAAAGGAATAAGGGGAAGGCTTCGTCTCGAAGTTTCCCTCCCCTGGTACACCGTGTTAGGGTCATTAATTGTAAAGGATCCAGCTTTCGACACGACGACGGTTCATCCCTCTGACATCTCTTACCAACCCGTCGCAAGGGCATCCTGTCCCGGGCGGACCGGGCGAGGCTTCTCACCGACATTAATTAAGGTTCGAGAGACGAGGCCACGGAGGCGTATGTAATAAATGAGTCGTGGGTCGACGTGAAAGCTGGAATGATGGTTGTAATTAATGTAGTGTAGATAAGCATGGCGCCACCTTCTCTCCTACCCAAGGTAGCCCATCTATATAAGGGCGCCTTGGTGCATGTCAGGACCCGAATATGCAAATCCGGACCCTCTGTGTATACCGCACTAGTCCAGGATCACGCTAGTGTACACAGGCTCAACATTAGTGAATATCACAATCATATACAGCGAAAATAAGATAAAAGACATTATATATTAAATATACCAGTTGAACGACCTTAAGGTCAACTTACATAACAATGCCTCACAAGGCTGAACAACCAAATTAAACTGCAGCGGAATGAAGACGTAGGTAACCCCTCAGTATACCACAGGCAACTGACAAGGCTTGCACCCTAAACATTCGTCCCTTCATGATTCACCTTCTTCAGCACTGATGATGTTGTAGGCAAGGGTGAGTACATAAAGCACCCAACAAGTTGTGCACAGAATGCAATTCTAACATAACTATATGTAAGGCTTATTCCAAAGGAATGGTTGACAATGGCTATTTTGCAGTACAGCAGCATTTATAAACAAGTACCGTATATAGATTGAAAAGACAGCAATAAAACAAATAACAGTAATGAATAGATTCAGCATTTCTCAAGAAAACCAAGTTTCTCATCCTAAGTCAATATTCAACCTTTCATGGCAACCTACCATCCAACCCAAATTTTATTTTGCAAAAGTCTAACCCTTGACTGTAGTTCCCGAGCATTGTTCAATACCGTGAGCACGGCTATCCAAATAGTTTGTACACTCTGCAGAGGTTATACACTTTACCCACACGATACAACCATGCACCATACAGGTGAATGATTATAACAAAGCCTTTACAATGCACCACCTTAACCCAGTACTACCCGCTGAGGTTTCAACACTGATGGGCTAAAACCACCACAACAGGGCCCCCCTCTTGCGCCATGTGAGTTTCCTCCGTACACCCGGACTCACACCACCAAGATAGTACTCAAGCTAAGGCATTGCAAATTAGTCAGCTAGGCTGCCCCATAATGAACATGTGGTTGCATGATGGACTCGAGGTTAAAGGCTCGCAAGGTTAAGTCCTTAGTTGACCGAGGCAAGACTAACCAAGTGTGATCTCAAATATCCAAAACCAACAAAATCAAATCGACCGCCTGGATTGCCACTCTTGGCCCACGAAACATTCTTGCCACTTGCCCCGGTCTAAATCATTTTCCCACCTAGTTGATTACCAAGCACCACGTGCCATCAACAATTCAATATCGTTGCGTGACATCCACTGCCACAACAACTCAATCTCATCGTGTGACCACACATGACACACAAATTCGTAACATTGTTCCATAATCCATTAGTCAAGATTATTTATCAATGACTCAAGTACATGTGATGACGTGGCATGGCTAAGCACTCTAATCCGTTCTAACCATCCCATGTTGATATTATTAGTAACCAACTATAATAACCAATCTGGGGTGACAATGAATCATGGCATACAATTATCAAGGCAGGGTGTAATCCAAAGGGTATGATATCTAAATCCCAATTTAGGTTAAAAATCATTTGTATGTTTGAAATAATCATGCAATAGAGTAAAACAAAGTAGCAACTATCTAAGTTTGGGTGCAACATGATCAAAGCACAACTTGCCTTAGGAAAACCCTTATCCATGCTCTGGACCTTGATCTTGAGTTGAAAATCTTTCCCGGATACGTCGCACAATTTATCGTCTACGCGAAACGAAAGAGAATAGCAAATAAATACCAACACAGAGAACAAACAAACTCTAAAAATCAAATAAAATTCACCAATAGATAGATCTCAATTTTACAATTTTTTTGGAATTTGAATCACCTCAATCGGAGTTCGTATGTGGAAGAACGAGCTCTCGGAACATTTAAAATCCTGAAAATACATAAAATTGGAAAATTATTAATATTCTGAATTATTTTTGTAAAAGAAAATCCGATTATTAAATCGGTGACGTCGACCTCACGCTCGGATATTGCGACTAACACGTGGCGCAATCTCCATCGTCCCGAACCAATCTAACGGTCCTTATTTAATACATGACGTGGCAAAATTACAACCACCCAATCTAGATCGGACGGCTATGGTTGATGGTGAGATTTCCTGTTACCCTAATTTACGTGGCGCAATTGCAACCACACACCGTCAATCGGACGGTCACGATCCATTGATGCTTGCGTTACCTACCGAAGCGACGTGGACAAACCTGTGCCACACGTGGACGATCCGATGGTCACCAACTCTCGGCCCTTGACGATGGCGAGACGGCGGCGCAGCTTCACCGAAGGTGGGGAAGACGACACAGCCAACGGCGCTGCGGTGGTCTCCGGCGAAGAAGAAACAGTGGGTTGAGTGTGCCCCAACGTGGGAAGTCCGTATTAGGAACCGGAGAGGCGATCAATGGCTTGACGGTGGCGCAATACGACAAAAACCGCGGCGGCTTCGAGCGACAACTTCGGCGAGATCTTCCGGCGTAACCACGACGATCCTCGCGGAACTCAATCAGCCAAAAGATGCGGCGCGCTCACAGGGATCCTCGGGAGACCCTTCCCTCCTTAAATAGCCTCGGCAACCGCGCTAAATCTGGAAACCAACGAATTTCGACGACAGCGGCGGCTCGGATTCGAACTCCGGCGGCGACTTGGAGACGAACTTCTCTTGACCGTTCGATCAGACATCAACGGATGCGATTGCTCAAGACGTGGCGCAATCCGAACCAATGACAGCAATCAACGGCAGTCGGCAGCGATTTGATGATGGCTTTTACTGTAGCATTCAATCCGAAGCGTCCATCTTAAATCCAATGGTTATCGTCCTTAGGGTTCTCCCACGCACGCGATTGATCCGTCCGTTACTTGATGATCCAACGGCTAGCATGATTAGGGTTTCACGGCGCAAGGCTTGATGAAGATCGTCGGATCTTTATCCAACGGTGCGCACGCGATCGGCTAGAAGATGGGCTGGACGGCTGTCTCGGCGCGCATAGTGTTGGGCCGAGCCCGTCACTGTTCATCCGATTTTCCCGAGTTTTGATTTAAAATATTTAGGAAAAATAACTTGATTTATTTAAGGCGATAAAAATACCAATAAAAATCCCATAAAAATCTCAAAAATACTTTGAGACATTCTGGACTTAAATAAAATATTTTTGGCAAAACTTTATTTTAAACTTTTATTTTTATAATTATTTCTTAAGAAAAGACAATATATTTTAATTTGAAATAATTCAAATAAATCTCGGAAAATCCAAATAAATCTAGAAAATTCACAAAATTTATAAATTGCAATAAAATAATATTAAATAAATAAAAAGCCAAAATTTGGGATGTTACAGTGCATGAGGAAGAAATTTGGTGGAGGATCGATCGACTAGAATAGAAAGCATAGCAAGGCAGAGCACCCTTGTAGCGTTTTCCCCATTTTCTCAACAAAGAAGTAGCGGGGCGTAAGGCTATTACCCACGCTGGGGGCCTGAACCTGGGTAGATCGATGTGTCCACCAGTTTGTTGAGGCCTGGGATCCATCGCTGAGAGACATTAGGGTTTTCAGCCGTGAAGATGACTTCTACCGAACCATAATTTTCCATCTAGGGAGTAGATATCCCGCTAGCGAAATCTTGTCGGGTGAAATTCGCCGACAGGGGCGCGCCATGTAGTGGTCTAGTGGTTGATTCCCCCGGCCATCTCTCCGGCAGGTTTCGGTTCTCTGTCCAAAAGGACCTTGAGCTTGGCGATGGCAGGTTCACACTCGCAGCAGCAAGGTGTGGCGAAGGATGCTGGCTCCCAGAGCACGTCCCGGCGTTCTCGCCGGACGAGGGGTCGCCTCCCGCCACTGCAGTAGGAGGCTTTCCGGCAGGCAAACCATGCTGTGGCGTACATCCATGGTGGCTGTAACGACCCCATTTTTACACAGAATGCAAAAATGGAAATCTAATGTGCTTGCAGTACTAGTCCCTGGATCAGTAGCTAGTACGCACATTTCAACAATTGGAATCACAACCATACAACATATTAATTAAGCGGAAGCTAATAAATACATAAATCTTACAACTCAGAGTATATAGCAGCAAAAGAAGCAAAGCCTTGTAGTGTACCCATCCATTCCCGCATGGAACTGACCAGGCATAAATCCCTAGAAAAGATCGCTTCAATAAGGATCCCGCAACCTGCGACGAAAATGAAGACTTCGGAGCTTCGCTAGCTTACACCTAAAAACAACGAATAAGCAAGGGTGAGTACTTTCGTACTCCGCAAGACTTAAGGTGGTATTTGCAAATGCATAAATGCAGGCCAATTCAAAGGAGGCTACTACAGTTAATTTGCATAAAGTTTAATTTGCATTTGTAAATCAAAGTTATTCTTGGCGGAATTTATAAGAGCAAGATTGATTGATAACAAATAAGTAAAGCATAAATAACACTCACAGTCCTCCATGACGTGAGCGACGAATCATCAAATTCCTGAAATCCATCAATGTCAGCCCTTCGACATAAAGTACAGTTGCAAAACAAATGATACCAACCCTTTTGAAAATAACAAAACATCTAACTCGCATCAGTTCGCCAAGACACCCATGACCGTGGGTACGGCTAATCGATTAGATTTATACTCTGTAGAGGTGTACAACTTTACCCACAAGTCATAACCTTTTCTTTTTGCCGCATGTTAATTCACACACTTTTAGCGTGTGGCCAGAATGTTCATGACGAAAACCTTTACATTACCTGGGTTAACTTCACACCAGCCCAGGACGTTAACCCCCGCCGTAGAAACAGAAACACACACCCAAGCCGTGGATCCAGTTTCACACACCCAACACAACGTTTCTGAACATGGCAGGGCGTACACCGTTGCATTAGCAAGTAGAAACCCCGTCAAGCAGACCTAGAAAGGAATGCCTGTGCTAGCTCCCGCCTACCATAAATGCAAAGTTAAACCAGGTAACTTAATCGGTTTAAGGCTGCCCCATCCCAACACTTGTGGTTTGTACGGGTTTTCTTGGATCATACAACACGATGTTCGGTCCTTAATTCGACACGGGCGATACTTCACCCTACACTACGTGCAATTCCTTTAGCACACCCAGCTATTGCCAATAATCGCCGCATCAAACCATAGTTTTATTTTGGGTTTTTAATCAAAATATCTCGCAACCAATGATGCCATTTCCAAGGTTTTCAGAAACAATTTTGATTTGATCATCAACCTTGTTGATTCTAAAGCATGGCTAAGCATGAATAATATGAACGCATATACCCATGATGACATTAAGTGATGTCTATTCTTAATCTATGGTTATCAAGGTTCACATGTCTATAATTATCAAAGAAGGTTAATGAGACAACAGGTATAACTACCAGTACCACAAAATAGCAAATTTACATAAAGTAAATGCATGCATAAATTGATTTAGTAAAACAAAGAAAATTAAATCTTTGGGATCAATATGATCAAAGGGGTGCTTGCCTTGCTTATTTGTTGTTTACGATGAAGGCGAGGATTGCGCTAACGCACTAACGGCACGCGGCAGCGGAAACAACCACGTCGGGTTCTACGCCGATCAACGAAAAAAATATAGCAAAGTACTAACTTCAATAAGGGCAAAAGGAAATAGATAGCAAGAACAAATAAAACTCTTTACAAGAAATAGGGATTGCTCTTTTATGAATTTATTAATTTTATTTTATGAATTCAAGATGCAAAATTTGGTTGGATTAATAGAATTAATCATTAGTTGCAAGGTTTATAGATTTTACTATTCATAATATGAGTTTCTGCCAATCCTTATCATTTATGGGTTTTGCTCTATTAGGATTCAGATTCAAAGCAAGGTAAAATAAGAATATTTTCTTAGATTACTGCAGATTATATCCTAAGGATTATTTCTAAGCTGCTCTTCATCGAATTTGCATTTAGACAAGATGTTTTACGGGCTACTGAATAGGCTTAAATGATTATAATTTGTTCATGAATAAATAGAGTTGGATCTTTGATTGATATTGCACAGAATTAGCTTTACGCAAGTTAAATCTATTGATTTAGGCTACTGGCCTTATTTACATGATTTTTAAGAAGGTTCTGGTGATACAAATAACTTAACTACAGGTTTCCTCATTTGCAACTACAGTTCGTTCATTCATATTACGGCTTTCAGACACGTGAACACTTAGGGTTATTAAGCTGTCAAGACTAATATGTAAATCACTGTGAAATGAGATTATCTTTTCATATTTGGGTAGGCTATACTTTGAAGAGCACTGCTGGGCTAATTTCATAAGTTTTACGATTTAGACGAGACATTATATTCATCGTTGAAATGGCTTATGTGGCATTGTAAAGTTTACGTTTACGAAATCGGAGAGAATGCGAAGCGAATGATTAACACTTAAGAGTTTTGAGCTAATAAGATTAATAAGTAAACCTTAATGAATAAGATTTTTTTTATAGAATATGGTAGAATGAACTTTGCACAGGGTTCCTAAACTAGTTTTACTAATTTTAGCATTTAGACGGGTTATTTTAGTAACTGATGAAATAGTCTAAATGATCACAACGCGACACTAAATCGGTCAAGATTCATTTTGAGTTTGCAACCATACTATACATGATCCTTTATTCATTTTTCAGGTATTAGCAGAGTGTAGACCTAGAAATGTTTTAAAGTTGGTTTGGCATTATTTTAGCCTTAATTGCACTAGATTAGCTATTTACCTATTGTTATAATTTACATTTCCTTTCATCAAGAGAATGCAAATTGAGTTTGATTTTAACTATTTATGCATACATGGGTTCTTGCTATTTTCAGGAACTTCATACAATTATTTCATCATTTTATAAGATATTATATTTTCATTTTTATTAATGGCCATAATAAAGTTTAATGATGATTAACAAGCAATTAATTTAAACTGAGTTAAAATTTAAATGTTTTTGCATATTTGAGTTTATTATGGTTCCAAAGACAACCAAGAATTTATTTTGTATTTTTAAAAGTTATATTTTTCATATGTTCAATAATGCCCATAACATGAGTGTTTGTATCATTTTAAATTTTAATAATTGCTCCATGACTGAAAAATTAAATATTTTTGTAGATTTGAATTAATCATGGTCTTACCATTATATGAATATTCATTTTATTGTTTTATGTCTTCTTGTGCATAGATTTGAATTAAAGACCATAATGGGATACTAATAAAAGTTTAATTCGAATAATAATTCTGTAGTTCAAGAATTAAATACTTTTGCATATTTGGATTCTTATGGATTTTAAATGAATATAGAAATTTGTCCCACTGAATTTTGATTTAAATTGCAAAAGATATTCAAAATTGAATTTCATTGATGAAGGAAATGGGATTGGAAATTAAATATACGCTTTCATATGGAAGAAGGCACCTTTACCTAATGCCTGGAGGCTTCCTTGCATCATCGTTGAAAAGACCCATGGCAGAGAAAGGAAGCAGAGCAATGTTAGGGCTCACCATGGCGCTTCTCCGGTGGATCTCCGTGGCGAGCACATAGGAAGCTGCAACTCGGCAAGGCACACTCGGGGGTGGAACCGATTCAGCCGGAGATGCAGCAGGGTGGTGCACAGCCGAGGTCGAGCGACGGCGGTAATGGCAGTTCGGTCGGGATAAAGTTGCAGCATGAGAGATCGAATGGGTAACTAATTGAGAAATTAGAGACCTCAAGGACTCCATTTTGATACTTAACTCGGCCGGATACTCAATGGAGCAGCCTGCCACCGTGCGCCGGTTTTGGAGAAGAAGGGGCAGCGGCAGCAGCTTGATTTCGCATGAAGGAGACCAAATCTTTTTGCTGGAGTTCGATCACTAGAAGCTACCACCCAGGTTAATTTGAGTTTGGGTGATTGATTCGGTTGAATTTGATGTTTGGGCTGAGTTCTGGAGCTCCTGGTAATGGCGGAAATGGGCGTGAGCTTGAGCGCTTGTTGGGAGAGAAAGGGAAGAAATGAGGAGATGAGAAAGAGGTTCACTGCGATCACTGAGGCGCAATTTATAGCCAAGGAACGCAGTGGATAAGCCGGCCTTGGTTGCACTTGTCTCAGACGGTAGCTTCACTGAAAGCGACAAAGAAAATGGCGAGCTGGCGGGGCTTAATTGCTGCGGTATGGCGCGAGAGAGAAAGCCGGACGAACGTGGCGATGATCGAGCTCTTGTTGACGCAAGTGATGAGACGTTTCGAAGGGGGCGATGCATTGAACGGAGCTCGGTCAAGCTGCGCCGGACTCGTGAGTGTCTCGCTCGATCGCAAGAACAGGAGGAAGAAGGAGCTGACGAGTGGGGTCAGGGTCCACCAGTCAGTGAGGTGAGCGCCAAAAGAATTGAACCCAGCTCGGATGCTTCTAGTACCAGATTTTATTGTGCTACCAAATCATGGTAGAAAATATCCAACTTTTTGACCAAGGTCTATGGACAGGTTTTAACATCTGGTAAATATTTGGGGTTAAACTGAGTTACTGAAAAATCATTAATATTCTTACAACAGTGACTGCTCTAATTTCTTATTTTGGATTTTGATTTTTCTTTGGGACAAATTGAAGTCTATTATTTTTGAAATTTTGTTTTTCAAATTTATTTAATATCATAATGCTTCTGTAAAATTTTCAATTTAAAATACTATGTATTTATTTTATAATAATTCTGACATCCCAATTTGCTGATTCTTTTTGTTTCTGTACTTGAATTTTTATCAGCATTATATTTCTTGATAAATTTCTGAGATTTTTACTGGGAGTAGGTAAGGAATTGAGGTTACCATGGTAATTTTATCAGGTCGAGATGGAGTCTACATATTTTTCATTAAATCTGATTTTGCACTGTTTTTAGTCAATGTGAGGGTCTTTTCAACAATTAAGTCTCATTCTTGTTCATAAAAATTTTATTTGTGGGCAAAATGCTTTTCCTGCAGACCTAGGGTTTATATGGTAATTTTTCTAATTTTTTACTTTTACCATTTTACCTTTTCACCATTATCCATTCCTTAATTCTCTTTATTGATTTTTCATACAAAGTATAAATCCAAATAAAATTCAATAATGACAAGAAACTCCAAAATAATAATATTCAAACTTAAAATATTCAATTTTACTTTATTAAAATTTTGGGATATTCTGATGGCTCATCGACCTATCCCTCCAACGCTTCCTATAAACGGTTAAGGAGGGAGGTGTGCACCGTGGCGCCGGGCTCAGGGGCGTGTCGGATGCTGAAGTGGTCGAAGGAGCGGATCACCTTCAGTAGGGCTGACCACCCTGAGGGCACTGCCGCCCTCGGTCACCTTCTGATCGTGGCTTCTCCTATGGTCCGGAATGTGAAGCTCGGCCGAGTACTGATGGACGGAGGGAGTTCTATTAACCTCATGTCCTTTGAAGCTTTCCGGGCGCTCCAGGTGCCAAACCAGGAGGTGTGCCCTACTCTTCCTTTTTATGGCATAGCCCCGGGGGCTAGCATGGTCCCCCTGGGCCAAGTGCGCCTTCCTGTTACTTTTGGGGAGGAAAGCAACTTTCGTACGGAGTTGGTCAACTTCGAGGTCGCTGATTTCGACCTCCCGTACAATGCCATACTTGGCCGACCAGCTTTGGCCAAGTTCATGGCGGCAACCCACTATGGTTACATGGTGGTGAAGATGCCCGGACCCAGTAGTCCCATAACCATCCGGGTGGACAGGTCAGAGGCTTTGCGCTGCCACAAGCATGCACTAGACCTGGCCGGAGCCACCTATGGGAAGTCGGTTGATGCCGCCTTCCCGGGAACCCCTCAGGCGCAGACCCGCGCCTCGCCTGGCTCGTCCGACGAGGTAAAAATGGTCTCCCTGAGTGCGGGCAGACCCGGGAAGTCCGTCTTCATTGGCGCTTGCCTCAGCACCAAATAAGAAGACGCGCTCGTCACCTTCCTCCAGTCTAATTCCGACGTGTTCGCCTGGCAACCGTCTGATATGACAGGGATCCCCAGGGAGGTGATCGAGCATCGATTGGCTACGCTCCCCGAGGTGCGCCCGGTTCGCCAAAAAATCCGGCGCCAAGCACCCGAGCGTCAAGATGCCATTCAGGAGGAGGTAGAGAAGCTGCTGCGCGCAGGGATCATTCGTGAAGTCTCTCATCCTGAGTGGCTGGCCAACCTAGTGCTTGTCAAGAAGTCTAACAGGAGGTGGCGGATGTGCGTCGATTTTACCAACCTTAACAAGGCTCGCGAAGGACCCTTACCCCTTGCCGCGCATCGACCTTATCGTTGATTCTACGGCGGGATGTGAGCTGCTATGCTTTCTAGATGCGTACTCTGGGTACCATCAGATTAGCATGGCGGTGGAAGATGAAGATAAAACTGCTTTTGTAACACCCATGGGCGTCTATTGCTATGTCAGAATGGCTTTTGGATTAAAAAATACTGGTTCTACTTACCAGCGCGTCATGCATACCACTTTCAATTCCGCCCACAGATAGGGCGCAACCTTGAGGTGTACATCGACGACCTAGTCATGAAAGTGAAAAGGGGTGAAGACCTGATTGAAGACCTGGAGGAAACTTTCGCCAACCTCCGAAAAAGTTGTTTGAAGCTCAACCCTGAGAAGTGTGTGTTTGGCGTGCCCTCCGGGAAGCTGTTGGGGTTCCTCGTGTCCAAGCGGGGCATTGAGGTCAATCCCGACAAAATAGCGGCCATTGAGCACATGAAGCCGCCTGTTCGGTTCAAGTAGGTGCAATGCCTGGCTGGTCGCCTGGCCTCCCTCAGGCGATTCATCGCCCGACTGGGGGAAAGAAGCCTCCCTTTTTTCAAGCTGCTGAAGAAAACGAACCATTTCGAATGGACTGAGGAGGCCCAACAAGCTTTCGAAGACTTGAAGCAGTACCTCTCCTCCCCACCAGTACTGGTCGCCCCTTAGCCTGGTGAGCCATTGCTCCTGTACATTGCTGCTACCCCGGCAGTGGTGAGTGCAGTATTGGTGGCGGAGAGGAAAGGCATTCAGAAGCCAGTCTATTACATCAGCAAGGTGTTACATGAAGCGGAGACTAGATACCCACAAGCACAGAAGATGCTGTACGCTATCCTGGTAGCGTCCAGGAAGTTGCGGCACTACTTGCAAGGACAAGAAATCACAGTGGTCACTGCCTACCCTCTACGAGAAATCTTCCACAACCGAGAAGTAGAGGGGCGAATCACCAAATGGTCGGTGGAGCTGGGTGAATTTTGTCTCAAATTTGCACCCCGCACCGCCATCAAGAGTCAGAAGCTGGCGGAGTTCGTTGTTGAGTGGACTCCTACCACTCCTGAAGCTGAAGAAGCGCCCGCGCCTTCCCGTTGGACCTTGTTCTTTGATGGTTCTTTCAGACTCGAAGGCGCGGGGGCTAGAGTGGTCTTAGTTTTCCCGACTGGTGACATCCTCCAGTATGTAATCATCCTCGACTTGAAGGCCACCAATAATATTGATGAATACGAGGGCCTACTGGCAGGGTTGCGCGTTGCCTCAGCATTAGGCATCTGACGCCTCCAAATTAAAGGCGACTCCCTGCTGGTCATCAACCAGGTGCGGAAGGAATTCCAATGCTCTGATCCTACCATGGCCACCTACTTGGCGGAAGTCAGGAAAATGGAGCGCCATTTCGAAGGATTGGGATATATTCATATCCCTCGACGTGATAACCACCTAGCGGACGAGCTTTCACAGCTCGCGTCCTCGAGAGCCTCTGCTCCGGTCGGAGCCTTTGAAGAAAGGCTCTCCCGACCGTTTGTCATTGCCCCCGCTCTGCGCGGGGAGGACGGCCCAGCCGATGTTGCCCCTGCTCTACATGGGGAGGTCGGCGGTGCCACCGATGCGGTACCTGGGGAAAGGCCCGGTCTAACTGAGTACCTGGGCGATCACCGTGTGATCGCCACTCTTGGCTGGGAAGGCCAATGGATGGATCCCATCTTAGCCTTCTTGCGAGACTGAGTGGTCCCCGATGATGACGCTTCTGCTGAAAGGATAGCACGAAAGGCCAAGTGCTACACCCTGGTGGATGGGGACCTATACCGCTGAAGCAGAAATGGAATTCTCCTAAAGTGTGTCACTCGGGAAGAGGGGAGCGCCCTGCTCTCTGATATCCATGGAGGCATGTGCGGGAGCCATATGTCTGGTTGGATGCTTGTCGGCAAAGCGTTCCGCCAAGGGTTTTATTGGCCTACTACTCTCCAGGATGCTTGCGAGCTGGTGAAGAGGTGCGAAGCATGCCAATTCTTCGCCAGGCAAACTCACCGGCCAGCCCAAGCTCTGCAAACCATTCCGCTCTCTTGGCCGTTCGCGATGCGGGGCCGATATCTGGGTCCGTTCATGAACCCAGAGGGCTTCACCCACCTATTCGTCGCCATCGACAAATTCACTAAGTGGGTCGAAGCTGAGGCAGTGCGCACCATCATGGCTTCTGCTGCCGTCAAGTTCATCCATGGGATCTTCACCCGCTTTGGAGTCGCCAATCGGATTATCACTGACAACGGCACTCAATTCACCAGTGCGGCTTTTTTGGGATTCTGTGAAGAGATGGGAACCAAGGTATGCTTAAGCCAAGGGCCCATCCCAAAAGCAATGGTTGTTCGAGCGCCGCCAACGCTACCGGTATTGAAAGGCTTGAAGACCAGAGCATTTGATCGACTCCATAAGCGAGGGGCGCGATGGACAAAAGAGCTCCCGGTTGTGTTGTGGTCGCTACGAACCACACCCAGCCGAGCGACCGGCGAGACACCCTTCTTCCTGGTCTACGGTGCCGAAGCCGTCCTCCCATCCGAGCTGTCGTTTGGCTCGCCGCGCGTTTCGGCGTTCAGCGAGGAAGAACAGGAGGATCACCGTGGTGACGACGTCAACCCCCTGGAGGAAGTGCGCGACCGGGAAGCCTTACGCGCCACTCAGTACCAACAAAGCCTCAGGCGGTACCACGCCGCCCGGGTCTCCGAGAGGACAGTGGCAGTGGGCGACCTGGTTTTGCGTAGAGTGCAGACGCATGCCGGGCTCCACAAACTGTCTCCCCGATGGGAGGGCCCCTTTAAGGTGGTCTCAGTGTCTCGGCCCGGGGCGGTCCTATTAGCTACAAAGGATGATCAAGAGCTGGCTAACTCCTTTAATGTGGAGTTGTTGTGAAAGTTTTATCCCTAAAAATTTGCCTATCTGTGCTTTCAGTGATCGTGAGCAATTGCAGATGAAATACTAAATGCGCCTGTAATTCAGGCAGTCGAAATAACCCTATAGCGGTTGGGTGAACAAGTGGGCGACCACGCCCTGCTCACCAAAGTGTTGGTCTTTGCGACCGGTCGAGAATCTAGACGCCTAATGGCCTATGATCAGATAAGTTATTTGCGTTTGGCGTTACTGACTTATTGTTTTCTGCATCTGCACCTCGCTAGCTTGAGTTGCTAGCGTTGGGACCTGACGGCTCCTCGTTGGTAAGGGGAAACGCCCAGTGTTCGTGTCGTGCAAAGTCGGGTAATCAGGAGTGCGAACCTGGCGCAGTGGCTCAAACGCAGCCCGCACACCTCGGTTCAGCTCAACAAAGCACAGACGGCTGTCACTGCGAGCACCGCATAAGCCCTTTACCATTCCTGAGAACCTGCTACTCTGCCACGCGATGCTGCGGTCAGGCACTAAGAGATCGCAAGGATAAAAGCTCCGAAAGGGCAAAGGCTAGTAACAATCGTGTGTAAAGACGGATTCTATTTACTACTACCCCACATGACATTTGTATATGTATGATTATTACTTATGTTGTGGCAGCCAAGAAATGTCGAAGCATTAACCTAACCCAAAGAAACCAAGACAGTGCGCACAATTAAGCATACAAGCTCGCTGAGGAGGCCTGAAGTGGCGTTCAAATCTGGCCGCCGCGCGCGCATCGAACTGCCTCAATAAGGCATCTCTCGCCTCGGCGAGCTTCGGGACGACGTCAATTAGCACGTCGACAGCAGCGATGTCGTGGGCGGCGGCGTCTTGCTCCGCCCATTCGGCCATGGCAAGCTCGAATTCAGCCCAAAGCTCCACATGGAGGGCCTCCTCGTCCGTGGGCGTTGGCGGTCCGCTTCCCCCAAGGCTGAATGCCAGCTCTTCCACGGGGAAGAGTAGCGGCGGAGCTTCATCATCAGAGAAAGAGAGGCAAAAGATTGTGGGATGACAGAAGGTTTGTAAGGCAAGCGGCCCCTCTGGTCTTAGCGTCTGTGCCATTCTTATAGGTTCAAGGTGTGAGAAGCCGAGGCGCCCCCGTTGTTTGCTGGGGGAGTGCGCCATTGAAGCAGAAGCGGAGTCTTTCAAGCGAACCAAACAAAGGGGCGAAGAGCAAGATTTGAAGGAAGCAGAAGGCGTGAACTGATGCGTGAGGGTGTGCACATATATAGCCCCCCCCTGCGAAGACGGTTCACGTCCGGGTGAGAGGCACGACGTTTCGGGTCCCGAGAAAAATCAGCGGTCGTGGGGAGGACCGAAGCAGTTGCGTGTGCAGAAGTGGTGGGCCCCTCCAGAAACACACTAGCATTAAATAAGGTCTAAAAAGTAGTCGGTGCGCTGTTCGGGACGGTACAGGGGGCTCTTGTCGGTGTACTTTGCACGGGTACCCTCCACAAGTAAAAGTAATGTGAGCCAGTGGCTCGCCCAATTTAAAGCCCGTGGCCTCTGGCGGCGACTGGTGATCATGCCGCTTTCCGGGCGAAGCGGCAGCGTGGCGGCTGGCGAAGCGATCTGGCGAGCACACCTCGCTGCCGAGCGAAAAGCCCACGTGGCCTCTGGCGAGTAACTGGCGATCACGCTTCGCTCGCCGGGCGAAGCGGCCAGCGATGGCGGCATGGCGGCGATCTGGCGCACGCACGCTCGGCTGGGCGAGGAGCCCACGTGGGCACTCGGGTCCCCATTGTCAGACCCCGAAGACAATCAAATGAATAAGGGGAAGGCTTCGCCTTGAAGTTTCCCTCCCCTGGTACACCTTGTCAGGGTCATTAATTGTAAATGATCCAGCTTTCGACACGATGACAGTTCATCCCTCTGACATCTCTTACCAACCTGTCGCAGGGGCATCCTGTCCCAGGTGGACCGGGCGAGGCTTCTCATTGACATTAAGTAAGGTTCGAGAGACGAGGCCACGGAGGCGCATGTAATAAATGAGTCGTGGGTCGACGTGGAAGCTGGAATGATGGCTGTAATTAATGTAGTGTAGATAAGCATGGCGCCACCTTCTCTCCTGCCCAAGGTAGCCCATCTATATAAGGGCGCCTTGGTGCATGAGAAAGGGGGCTGGCTGGAGGATCAATCGGCTAGAACAGAAAGCATAGCAAGGCAGAGCACCCGTGTAAGTGTTTTCCCCATTTTCTGAACAAAAAAGTAGCAGGATGTAAGGCTATTACCCACGCCGGGGGCCTGAACCTGGGTAGATCGACGTGTCCCCCAGCTTGTTGTGGCCCGGGATCCATCGCTGAAAGACATTAGGGTTTTCAGCCGCGAAGATGACCTCTACCGAACCATAATTTCCGTCTAGGGAGTAAATATCCCGCTAGCGGAATCTTGTCAGGTGAAATTCGCAGACAAAAGTTAATCTCAAAATAATCATACCCTTAAGTAGCATCCATCTTCTTCCATAAATTTTCTTCATTAGAGCAAGTACAATAATAAAGACCACCACTTACTCCATCTCTTATCCATATCATCTAGATGAAGCAATAAAGCCAGCTTATCGTAGGCCTAGCCTTGGCTCGATTGGTGAGAGCATGAGCCTCGCTCGCCTGCATTCGAGTGTTGCTCGACGTGGGCGTACACAATGCCGAGTGCGAGCACGTGGAGTGTGTGCAAGTATGGGGGCGTATGTATGCGTTTGTAGCACGGTGACTGTTCCCATTCTTTAGTGAATGCCAGAGCTCCAGACTAATTTTGAAAAAAAGCTCTTGTACAATAATTATCTCTAAAGATTATCTTTAGAAAAACAGTAAAGCATTTAATTTGGGCAAAACTAACTTTAACACTAAGAGACGCTGGCTCCAACACTAGCTTTTAGAAGGCGATAGCACCTGTTTACCCCGTATGATGCTTGCTACTAAATAAGAGCTGGCTATCTTTTCTCACTTTTCCAAATAAAACAAAGTTAACGACTAATAATAAGCTAAGATAACTTTATTGTACTTTTGTCGGGACCCGAATTCACCAATTCGAACCCACTGTGTTTTACCGCACTAGTCCCAGGATCAAACGCTAGTAAACACAGCTTAACATCGGTAAGCATCACATCATACACAATGATAAGAATAACAAGACTTTATTTATTTCATATAACTAGTGTATGATCTTATGATCACTTACATTATTCTGCCACAAGGGCTAACCTGAGGAAAACATAAACAAATGCAGCGGAAAAGATATAGCAAAAGACGTAGATGTCCCATCAGCACACCACAGGCAGCTGACTAGGATTGGCCTAGTGACCCGTGTCCACCTGAAAGTCCTCCTCCAATATATCGGCGATGATTTCTCCACTGTTGTTGGTTGTTAAGCAAGAGTGAGTACACCAACACGTACTCAACAAGTTATGCACAGAATACAATTCTATCATAGCTATATGCAGGCTTATTCCAAAGGTATGGCTATGGTTTACTTGCAACTAAGCAGCATTTGTAAACACATACAATACATAGATTGAAAAGACAGTAAAACAAATAGTAACAATAAATAGATTCCATTGTTCTCAAATCAACCCAAGTTTCATCCTAAATTAGGTTCCATTATCCACATGGCATCCTCGCCATCCCAACAGATTGTCCATTTTAATTAACTACCCTTGATCAGTAACTCGGCGTTGCTCAATACCGTGAGCACGGCTATCCGAATAGTTTGTACACTCTGCAGAGTTTATGCACTTTACCCACATGATACAACCATGCACCACACAGGCGAATGATCATAACAAAGCCTTTACAATGCATCCTCTTAACCCAGTGCTACCCGCTGAGGTTTCAACACTAGAGGGACTGGTTACCATACCCAGGGCCCCCCTCTTGCGCCATGTGAGTTTCCTCCGTATCTCCGGACTCACACCACCACGATAGCACTCAAGCTAAGCATTTGCAAATTAGTCAGCTAGGCTGCCCCATAACAGACATGTGGTTGCAAGATTGACTCAGGTCAAAGGCTCGCAAGGTTAAGTCCTTAAGATTGATTAAAGCAAGACTTACACATACCCTCTGCCCATCGGGCCCACCCTGGCACACTTGCCCTTGCCACTTGCTTCAATCTAAGTGATTACCAAACCCAGTTGATTACCAAGCATCACATGCTATACACAATTCAACCTCGTTGCGTGACCTCCTCGCCACAACAACTCAATCTCTTTGTGTGACCACACATGACACACAAGTTAACATCATTGTTCCGCTATACACAATTCAACCTCGTTGCGTGACCTCCTCGCCACAACAACTCAATCTCTTTGTGTGACCACACATGACACACAAGTTAACATCATTGTTCCATATTCCATTAGGCAAGATTAATAATCAATATTTCATGAACATGTGATGACGTAGCGTGGCTAAGCAATTCAATTCCGTTCTAACCATCAATGTTGATTTCATTATTAACCAACTATAGTAACCAACCTAGGGTGATAATGAAGCATGGCATACAAATATCAAGGTAGGGTATAATTCAATGGGTACGTTTAACTAATCCCAAATTTATGTTGAAATCATTTATACACATAAAATAACATGCATTAAAGTAAAGCAAAATAGCAATTTTTCCTAACATGGGTTCAACATGATCAAAGCACAACTTGCCTTGCTTAAACTCCTGATATTGTTCAAGATTGCTCTTGAATTGTTAATTCCTCCTCCGAAACCTCGCTCAACTCGTCTCTACGCGAATCGAGAAGAAATAGCAAATAAACACCAAAACCAAAGAACAAATAAACTCAAAAATTTAAAGTAAAGCTACCATTGGATAGATCTCAATTTTACAAATTTTTAGGAATTTAAATCACCTCAATCGGAGTTCGTATGCAAAAGTTATAGCATTTAGAAGTTTGGAAATAAATTAAATTGAATTTCTAGATTTAACCGAATTATTTTTATAAAGAAAATTCCGAATTTTCCCGCCCGAGCTGTACGGACAACACGTGGCAAGATCTGGACCGTTAAAACTCAATCCAACGATTCCCGATTAAACACCGATGTGGCTCAACCTCAACCCCCCGATCTGGATCGAACGGCCAAGTTTTACCCATACGGTTTACTGTGCACTTAAATGACGTGGCCCATCCGAGACGCTACGATCTTAATCCAACGGCTAAGGCTTACCCGTGCCGTTCACTGTTGACCTAAACCGACGTGGCTTATTCCCGACCACCCGATGTTGATCCAACGGTGTAAATCTTACCCGAGCTATCCACTGTGTGCAAAGGCGACATGGACGATCTCCGTGCGTGCGATGGCAATCCGACGGTCGACGTTTCTCTCGAACGGCAATGGAACGACGGCGGTGTAGCTGGCTGGACACGGAGAAGATGACCACGGGGACAGCAATTCGGCGTCCTCCGGCGACAAAGAAGCGGTGGATCCGACGCGGTGCAATACGAGGAACTCGGATTTGGGCTTGAATCGTCGGAAGAGAATCCCAGCGGCGATGTAAACTCGGCGCAAGTTCTCGGCGAGGCTTTGCTAACTCCGGCGAGCTCCCTCAACGGCTTCGGTGTCCCTCCGGCGACGGCGCAACAAGAAAGATGTGCGGCGAGGTGTGGAGATCCTCGGGAGGGGTTCCCCGGCCTTAAATACCCCGAGGTGGCGCGGTAAACAAGGAAAGAAAGACGACGGCGGCGTATCCAACTCGGAGACGGTGGCGCGACGAGTTCGGGTTGAAGACAACGAAGGGCAACCGCACGATTTCAATCCAATGGTCACGATAGAAGATGGAGTCCGAACCGGTACCGATCATTGTCGACCGTGCGATCAAGATCCAACGGTTGCAAATACTATGGTTTACTTTAAACGACGTGGCGCGTTTTGGCCCTTAGATCCCGATCCAACGGTCGGTGTTAATCCTCCCGATTCCAACGCGGTCCGCACAGTAATTGGGCCGGGCCCAGTACTGTTCATGGGAAATTTCCAGGATTTCCAATTAAAACAATTCGAGAAAATAAACTAATTCATTTAGGGTAGTAAAAATACTCTAAAAATTCCAAGAAAAATCTCAAAAATACTTTGAGACATTCTGGACTTAAATAAAATATTTTTGGTAAAACTTTATTTTAAAATTTTCTTTTTAAAATTATTTCTTGACAATAGGTTATATATAATAATTCAAAATAACTCAAATAAATCTCAGAAAATCCAAATAAATCCAAAAAATTCACAAAAATCATAAATTGCAATAAAATAATATTTAATAATTAAGAAGTCAAATTTTTGGGATGTTACAAACCTCCCCCCTTAACGGAATCTCGACCCCGAGATTTAGGGCTAACTAGAGAATAGGTTTGGGAATTCTTCCTTCAGATCTTCCTCATGCTCCCAGGTTGCTTCATTTTCTGAATGATTACCCCACTGAACTCTACAAAAGCGAGTAGACTTATTTCTGGTCCTGCGCTCCATTACATCCAAAATCTTAATAGGCTGCTCTTTATAAGTCAGATCCTCCTGCAACTCTATTGCTTCTAATGGTGTTTGCTCTGCTGGCACTCTAAGACATTTCTTAAGCTGAGACACATGGAACACATCATGGATTCCTGCTAATGGCTGTGGCAACTCCAATTGATACGCAACCTCTCCTCGGCGACTTAAGATCTTAAATGGTCCAACATACCTAGGTGCGAGCTTTCCTTTGACCTGAAACCTTTTCACACCTTTAAGGGGAGTAACCCTAAGATACACGAAATCATTGGGTTCAAAGCTCAAATCACGACGACGATTATCAGCATAACTCTTCTGCCTCGACTGTGCTGTTTTCAGTCTTTCCCTGATCATGGCAACTGGTTCTTCGGCCTCCATGAGCATCTCAGGTCCAAACATTGAACGCTCCCCCGTCTCGTTCCAATTTAACGGGGTACGACAAGCCCGACCATATAAGGCTTCAAATGGTGATATTTTGCAAACTAGCCTGATAACTATTGTTGTAGCTAAACTCTGCGTATGGCAAACTTTTATCCCAAGATGTACTATAAGATATCGCACAAGCTCTCAACATATCCTCTAAAATCTGATTAACTCTTTCCGTTTGACCACCTGTCTGTGGATGATAAGCGGTGCTGAAATTCAGACGAGTTCCCATTGCTTCATGCAATTTATCCCAAAATCTTGAGGTAAATTGGGTACCTCGATCCGATACGATTTTCTTAGGCACACCATGTAAACATACAATCCTAGCCATGTATAACTCCGCCAATCGGTCTCCTGAATAGGTTGTTTTCACAGGAATGAAGTGAGCAACTTTAGTTAACCGATCAGTGATAACCCATATCGAATCATAATCTCTCTGGGTCTTGGGCAATCCCGTGATAAAATCCATACCAATCTCCTCCCATTTCCATTCTGGAACCATTAATGGCTGTAAAAGTCCTACAGGCTTTTGATGCATTGCTTTTACCCTCTGGCACACATCGCATAATGCAACATGCTCGGCAACTTCACGCTTCATACTTGGCCACCAGAATCTCTTCTTAAGATCCTGATACATCTTGGCACTTCTTGGATGAATAGAATACTTAGAATCGTGCGCTTCTTCTAGAATCAATTGTTTAAGTTCCTTCTCATTTGGTACACAGATTCGTCCATTAAACCATAGGGTTCCTTGTTCATCTACCGAGAAATCTTCAGCCAAACCTTCTTCTTTCTTAGACTTGATCTTGCTGATCTTCTCATCTTTACTTTGCCTCTCTCTGATTTGATCCTCTAGGGTTGGTTTCACTTCTAAGGCAGCTACAAATCCTTGCAGCACAACCTCTAATCTCAACTTCCGAAATTCTTTACACAATTCCGGTTGATCGCTGGCTTCTTTCACATTTACACCATGGCTTTTACGACTTAAAGCATCGGCTACCACATTAGCTTTTCCAGGATGATAATGGATTCCCACATTATAATCCTTAATCAATTCTAGCCATCTCCTTTGCCTCATGTTAAGATCTGACTGGGTAAATATATACTTTAGGCTCTTATGGTCCGTATATATCTCACATCTATTTCCAATGAGATAATGACGTCATATCTTTAAAGCGTGCACTACGGCTGCTAACTCCAGATCATGCGCCGGATAATTTCCTTCATGCGGCCTCAACTGCCTTGATGCGTAAGCTACAACCTTGCCATTCTGCATCAACACACAACCTAGACCCTGTCTTGATGCATCACAATAAATATCAAAACTGCACTGTACATCTGGCAATACTAACACAGGTGCAGATGTTAATCTTTTCTTTAACTCCTGAAAACTTTCCTCGCACTCTGGCGTCCATGCAAATTTCTTTTCTTTCTTCAACAATTGCATAAGAGGTCTAGCAATCGTCGAAAATCCTTCGATGAATCGACGGTAATATCTCGCCATTCCCAGAAAACTACGGATCTGAGTTACTATCTTTGGCTGCTCCCAATGTAACACAGCTTCTACTTTACTTGGGTCCACGGCAACTCCTTTAGATGTCATTACATGACCAAGTAATTCTACCTTCTCTTTCCAAAAATCACATTTGCTGAATTTAGCATATAACTGCTATTCTCGCAATTTCTCCAAAACTAATCTCAGATGTTCTGCGTGTTCCTCTTCTGACTTGGAATACACAAGGATATCGTCTATAAAGACAACCACAAATTTATCCAAGTACTCCATAAATACTTTATTCCTCATGTTCATGACTCAAGCTAGATCATTAGCTGATATGCACAACTCTTAGTAGTTTGAACCATAACTAAACAGTAACCTAAAAATTAACTTCAAAGTACTGCCTGACATATCCTTTTATTACAGAAACTGGACCTATGGGTCATACAGTAATGCGGACATTAAATTGGCAACTAAGCTTTAAACACGACAAAAGACTGGAAAACACGATCCTAGACATCTGACTAATCTTCCTCTTCACAGCCTTCACCACAGATATCAAATGGAGGGTTGCAGGCTTGTGGGTAACTATCTTCGCCCTCCTGATTTTGGTTAGCGACGAGAGAGTCGTCTCCTTGCGGATCAACGGCAGTGTCGACATCAGGTATTTCCAGCACAACTTCCACAGCGTCTTGGACCTCATCTGTCGTGATGTGATTGATCCTTCCACGAGTCGTTGTTTGAGGCGACGCCCCGATATCTTGGCACTCGATTACTTTACATCACATCGAGTCAGAGAAGGGTAGTGCTCAAATTGAAACGAACTGGAGTAACATTTCCCTTCTTCGGACACTTGTTGGCGAAATGTCCTGGCTCATTACAAGAGAAACATTTCTTGACAGCAGATTGTTGACTTCCTGTCTGTACATTGCCTACTGGTGCTGGTGTTTGAAAATTTTGATTAGCAGGGCGAGACGATGAAGTTGATGTCTTGCTTGACAACTGTGGCTGAACCCTGGCAAACTACTGAGGTGTCATCCTTTACCTGAACTGAGTAGGTCGTCTAGCTTGACTAGCCATTCTGCGCTTACGATCCTCTCCCAATTCCTTGCGCTTATCCTCAAGAATCAAAGCTGTGTTGACCAACTCCTGAAAATTAGGGAAGTTGTGGGTGATCAGTCCCACCTGCAGTCCAGAGTTTAGACCCTTCAAGAACCGGGACTGTCTAGCCTTATCCGTGGCCACATCCTCCGGTGCATAGCGTGCCAACTGAGTAAACTTATTTAGATACTCTGCCACTGACTGGCCTCCTTGCTTCAGAGCCCTGAACTCTTCCTTCTTAAGATCCATCATTCCTTCAGGCACATGGTACTGACGGAAAGCAACTGTAAATTCTTCCCAAGTAATCTCCTGTGGGGCTTCGTGTGCTGCGCAATAGTTCTCCCACCATTCTGCGGCAGTTCCTTCTAGCTGGTGTGAAGCATACAACACCTTCTCATTGCCTTCACATTACGTGATGTGTAACTTTCTCTCAATGGTACTCAACCAATCATCGGCATCTAAAGGATTAGCATTGCCTGAAAAGGTTGGAGGACGTGTTCTCATGAAATCCGACAGCTTAGAATGAGATCGCTGCCCATTATTGCCTTGCTGCATATTGTTGTTTCTTGCAGCTTGGTTGTTCATATTCTGCATTTGCTGCATCATTGTCTGCATAAGTTGTGTCTGTGCGGCTATGAAAGCTCCTAAGTTCTGCACATCTACTGGTGGTGCTGGTGGTGTTGGTGTTCCCTCATTAGGATTATCATTCCTGCGAAGACCACTCCCTGAGGCTCCATTGTTACCGTGAGTGTTCACCATCTGTTTAATTGCTTCTTGGGTTAGGAGAGATAGAAGTAGCACAGATAAGATGCAAGAATTTCTAAAGCGGGGGAATAGGTTAAACCCAACTTTATATCTTTGTTAATTATCTTGGTATGGTTGCTTACAAAAGCCTAAAAGCTTTGCAACACATACTGCACACTCAGCAAACATTAAAATCCAAACTAAACACTCAACCTTAACGTCTATTACATTTGGTAAGAGTATTCTAATGACGCGACTCGATCCTCAAGTCTCAACTTAAACTAAGACTCTCACTACTCGAGCCATCCACCACGAGAACTCCCCGGTGGGTACACTGGCGGACGTGCTGGCGCTGGTACAAATCTATCCCAACATTCTTCAACCGGTTGCTCCTCCGATTCCGATTTCATCTTCTTCGATTCTTCCTCTTCTGATGATGTCGGTGTAGCGCGACCTCCTTCTTGTAATGCTTCTTCGAGCTCCATGATTCTTTCCTCGTAGGCTACTCGAGTCTCATGTAGTTCCTTCTCCGCAACTCTGAGTGCTTCATAGACCGTCCTTAATTCCGCGTCGGTGTCATGGGCATGGGCTTCTTGAACAGCTGCAAATCGTGGTAAATGTACTGTGGTAGCATCCTCCCTCCGTGTGACGTATGAACGCCAAGCATCTCGAACCATGGGGTGGAGTCTGAACACTGTATCGTCCAACTCGTGGTAGTAGTCGTAGCAGATCCTCCGTAAAGCAAGTCGCGATGCCTCCTGGATACCAATCTCCCAAGTGGCTCTTCTCACTGTGATGCTGATAGGTTGACTTGATCTCTCACCTTTCCTGGCGTAGATTAACAGCTTGCACCCATTCCTCTTGTGGCTCCGTTAACGATCCAATCTCGGCCTTGATACGTTGGTTTGGCGAAACCTCCCAAAACTTGGAGCACCCTCCAGAGTTCTGTCGCGTAGCCACCCTCGCATTCTACGTACAACTGTGTCCTCTTCATCTATTTAAAAGAAAAATAGATAAGTCTTCAACTTCAAACGGCCACTCCGCAAAAATTTGAGGTAATTTTCAGCAAAGGTAAGGATCAGAGAATGAGATAAGTCAAGAGCGTTGTCTTAATCCAATTTAAGTTTTTCCTTCAGAAAATAGTTTTGGACACTCCACCAAGCTAGGGCCAAGTCCTACAGTCAGTATGCTCTGATACCACCTCTGTCGGGACCCAAATTCACCAATTCGAACCCACTGTGTTTAACCGCATTAGTCCCAGGATCAAACGCTAGTGCACACAGCTTAACATCGGTAAGCATCACATCATACACAATGATAAGAATAACAAGACTTTATTTATTTCATATAACTAGTGTATGATCTTATGATCACTTACATTATTCTGCCACATGGGCTAACCTGAGGTAAGCATAAACAAATGCAGCGGAAAAGATATAGCAAAAGACGTAGATGTCCCATCAGCACACCACAGGCAGCTGACTAGGATTGGCCAAGTGACCCGTGTCCACCTGAAAGTCCTCCTCCAATATCGGCGATGATTTCTCCACTGTTGTTGGTTGTTAAGAAAGAGTGAGTACACCAACACGTACTCAACAAATTGTGCACAGAATGCAATTTTATCATAGCTATATGCAGGCTTATTCCAAAGGTATGGCAATGGTTTACTTGCAACTAAGTAGCATTTGTAAACACATACATACATAGATTGAAAAGACAGTAAAACAAATAGTAACAATAAATAGATTCCATTGTTCTCAAATCAACTCAAGTTTCATCCTAAATTAGGTTCCATTATCCACATGGCATCCTGCCATCCCAACAGTTGTCCATTTTAATTAACTACCCCTTGACTGTAATTCCCGAGCATTGCTCAATACCGTGAGCACGGCTATCCGAATAGTTTGTATACTCTGCAGAGGTTATGCACTTTACCCACATGATACAACCATGCACCACACAGGCGAATGATCATAACAAAGCCTTTACAATGCATCCTCTTAACCCAGTGCTACCCGCTGAGGTTTCAACACTAGAGGGATTGGTTACCACACCCAGGGCCCCCCTCTTGCGCCATGTGAGTTTCCTCCGTATCTCCGGACTCACACCACCACGATAGCACTCAAGCTAAGCATTTGCAAATTAGTCAGCTAGGCTGCCCCATAACAGACATGTGGTTGCAAGATTGACTCAGGTCAAAGGCTCGCAAGGTTAAGTCATTAAGATTGATTAAAGCAAGACTTACACATACCCTCTTCCCATCGGGCCCACCCTGGCACACTTGCCCTTGCCACTTGCTTCAATCTAAGTGATTACCAAACCCAGTTGATTACCAAGCATCACATGCTATACACAATTCAACCTCGTTGCGTGACCTCCTCGCCACAACAACTCAATCTCTGTGTGACCACACATGACACACAAGTTAACATCATTATTCCATATTCCATTAGGCAAGATTAATAATCAATATTCCATGAACATGTGATGACGTAGCATGGCTAAGCAATTCTATTCCGTTCTAACCATCAATGTTGATTTCATTATTAACCAACTATAGTAACCAACCTAGGGTGACAATGAAGCATGGCATACAAATATCAAGGTAGGGTATAATTCAATGGGTACGTTTAACTAATCCCAAATTTATGTTGAAATCATTTATACACATAAAATAACATGCATTAAAGTAAAGCAAAATAGCAATTTTTCCTAACATGGGTTCAACATGATCAAAGCACAACTTGCCTTGCTTAAACTCCTGATATTGCTCTGAAGATTGCTCTTGAATTGTTAATTCCTCCTCTGAAACCTCGCTCAACTCAGCGTCTACGCGAATCGAGAAGAAATAGCAAATAAACACCAAACCAAAGAACAAATAAACTCAAAAATTTAAAGTAAAGCTACCATTGGATAGATCTCAATTTTACAAATTTTTTGGAATTTGAATCACCTCAATCGGAGTTCGTATGCAAAAGTTATAGCATTTAGAAGTTTGGAAATAAATTAAATTGAATTTCTAGATTTAACCGAATTATTTTTATAAAGAAAATTCCGAATTTTCCCGCCCGAGCTGTACGGACAACACGTGGCAAGATCTGGACCGTTAAAACTCAATCCAACGATTCCCGATTAAACACCGATGTGGCTCAACCTCAACCCCCCGATCTGGATCGAACGGCCAAGTTTTACCCATACGGTTTACTGTGCACTTAAATGACGTGGCCCATCCGAGACGCTACGATCTTAATCAAACGGCTAAGGCTTACCCGTGCCGTTCACTGTTGACCTAAACCGACGCGGCTTATTCCCGACCACCCGATTTTGATCCAACGGTGTAAATCTTACCCGAGCTATCCACTGTGTGCAAAGGCGACGTGGATGATCTCCGAGCGTGCGATGGCAATCCGACGGTCGACGTTTCTCCCGAACGGCAATGGAACGACGGCGGTGCAGCTGGCCGGACTCGGAGAAGATGACCACGGGCACGGCGATTCGGCGTCCTCCGGCGACGAAGAAGCGGTGGATCCGACGCGGTGCAATACGAGGAACTCGGATCCAGGCTTGAATCGTCGGAAGAGAATCCCGGCGGCGATGTAAACTCGGCGCAAGTTCTCGGCGAGGCTTTGCTAACTCCAGCGAGCTCCCTCAACGGCGTCGGTATCCCTCCGGCGACGGCGCAACAAGAAAGATGTGCAGCGAGGTGTGGAGATCCTCGGGAGGGGTTCCCCAGCCTTAAATACCCCGAGGTGGCACGGTAAACAAGGAAAGAAAGACGACGGCGGCGTATCCAACTCGGAGATGGCGGCGCGACGAGTTCGGGTTGAAGACGACGAAGGGCAACCGCACGATTTCAATCCAACGGTCACAATAGAAGATGGAGTCCGAACTGGTACCGATCAATGTCGACCGTGCGATCAAGATCCAACGGTTGCAAATACTAGGGTTTACTTTAAACGACGTGGCGCGTTTATGGCCCTTAGATCCCGATCCAACGGTCGGTGTTAATCCTCCCGATTCTAACGCGGTCCGCGACAAAGAATTGGGCGGGCCGATCTTGTTCACGGAAATTTCCGGGATTTCCAATTAAAACAATTCGAGAAAATAAACTAATTCATTTAGGGTAGTAAAATACTCTAAAATTCCAAGAAAAATCTCAAAAATACTTTGAGACATTCTAGACTTAAATAAAATATTTTTGGTAAAACTTTATTTTAAACTTTTCTTTTTAAAATTATTTCTTGACAATAGGTCATATATAATAATTCAAAATAACTCAAATAAATCTCGGAAAATCCAAATAAATCCGTAAAATTCACAAAAATCATAAATTGCAATAAAATAATATTTAATAATTAAGAAGTCAAATTTTTGGGATGTTACAACTTTGCTCTTCAAGTCAAGTTTACAAATGAAACGCCACACACCTGGTCAAATCGTGCTGACTACTTGATTACTCGTCCCGAGTAGAGGTGGGCTGTCCCAACCCATGGTTTCTATGAGCGATGTCTAGAGGAAAGAGAGAGCAATAAACTAATGTATAGTTTCCCAACCCATGGTTTCCATGAGCGATGTCTAGAGGAAAGAGAGAGCAATAAAACAATGCATGCACCACAAACACAGCTTGTTCAGCCCGCAGAAACGTCCAACCCCGATTTTGTTCATTTCTTGCGTCTTGATGCCTGCGCCGACCCAGTTTCTTGCATGAGACACAGTTTCTTTCTTTTTCCTTCACTCCCTTCCTTAATTCCTATGCCACATCAGATTTTTGCTTAGTTGGCAACGTAATTAATTCTATAGACACCAACTGAGATGGAAGGTTAGGACTGCCCTAAGTTCGGACTCATCTCGATCGACTCGGCTTGTGAAAGTTAACGAGCCGAGACTCTTTAAACAAGCTGCTCATTACGTCACTTATGGTCTTTTGAATTATTGGGATGTGTTTACTGTACCGGTGAACCAGGCCCCGTTCAAATAGCCCTCTGAACTATATAGACAAAACTAACAATATAACCCTTGTGCAGAGGTGGGACTTGGGCGTCTTGCCCAAGACGGCTCGAGCCCGTCGTGCCGAACTGCAGATGAAACGGGCCAGCACGGCCGGTCATTTCTTCGTGCGGGCCGGGCCAGCACGGACGGCAAAAATCAAGGCCGCACGCCCAAAGGCACGCCGACCCATTGTCGGGTCGGGCGGCCCGAACACGGCTTGGAGAGAACGCAGCACACTAAATATTTTTTTATAAATTCATACGTTGTTCAAATGAAAAAGTTGTCTACATGAAAAAGATGTGTCTCGAAATTCTCTACAACTTTCATGTAGAATATAAATTCATATGAGCAAAGGAAGACCCTGAAAAATGCAGATTACCGAGAGATGTGGCGTCGGTCCAAAACTATACAGCGCACTAAATATTTTTTTATAAATTCATACGTTGCTCAAATGGAAAAGTTGTCTACATGAAAAAGATGTGTCTCGAAATTATCTACAACTTTCATGTAGAATATAAATTCATATGAGCAAAGGAAGACACTGAAAAATGCAGATTACCGAGAGATGTGGCGTCGGTCCGAAACTACACAGCGCACTAAATATTTTTTTATAAATTCATACGTTGCTCAAATGGAAATGTTGTCTACATGAAAAAGATGTGTCTCAAAATTCTCTACAACTTTCATGTAGAGTATAAATTCATATGAGCAAAGAAAGACCCTGAAAAATACAAATTACAGATTCAGGCCGTGATTCGGGCCGTGCCAGCCCGAGCACGGCCCATACAGTCGGGCCGTGCCAGGTGGCCCATCGTGCCAGGTTTTTAGGCCTGGCCCAGCACGCCATTCGGTCGTGCCCACCGCCCATTTTTTTTCGTCTTGGGTCGTGCTTCGCCCATTTTTTTTTTCGTGGTCGGTCGTCTTTGGCCCACTAAGGCCCGGCCCAATTCCCAGGTCTACCCTTGTGGTTCCGAAGGCGGTCTAGCCACCGCGGCCAATGATGTGACTAGCGACGTGGAGATGACTCGGTTGGTGAAATTTAAAACACATCACAAAAATGGGATCGACGTGTCAATAAGTGAACATTGTCCTTCCTCCTCTATTGTTCCCCTCTCCCTCGCCAAGTGGGCTCAGGCTCATGAACGAGTCAAGTTTAATAGACACTACTACCGAACTGGTCTTCATTACCCGTTAAAAACGGTCTTTAGTATCGATTTTTGAACTGGTACAAACCATCCGGGATTGATGCTCAAGGACATCAGTTCTGGTTCCCTCACCCGGTACTAATAGAGTATCACTATTGGTTGGAGGTCACAAGTAGCAGCGCATCGTGAACCCCTGAGGCCCTTATCAGTACCGGTTGGTATCTCCAACCGGTACTAATGAGGCTCTCATCAGTACCGGTTGGTTTCTCCAACCGGTACTTATGTGCTGTATATAATATATGTGTGTGTGTGTGTGTCCACTAGCTATTATATATATGTATGTGTGTTAAATCACAACTAATTAAAGCACATATAATCAATCATGCACATCTGACTAATAATTAAATCACTGAACATTCATTAACAAATTTAGTTACAACTAATGTATTACAATATGTACACATATTAGTTCTTCTGTTCATCGGGATCACAGAATATTTATTAACAACTTTAATTACATCTTTAGTCTTTCTTTTCCTTCTGTTCATCGGGATCTTTTACGTGCATCGCTATTGCTAACCGTAGATGTCGACCCCGACAGTTTACCGGTCCTTATCAAAGGGCCTACCTATTTACATTTGGTTCGTGAAACTCGCCTTTCAGATTTATGACCTTATCGTAAATGAAGCCGACGAGTTGTTCTTGGATTGCTCTCACTCGCGCCGGCAAGAGTTCCGAACCTTGTTCCACCAAATATTGAGGCACCTGTCATTAAGTCATTAACTAATCAATCCTTGAATTTGTACAAGATATAAGGAGTACCTATACGTCATTAAAGCTAGTAATTATATTTACTCACCCCCTTGTCTCCTTTTAGCATGCGGTCAGCAACTCCGGTTTGGGTGTGCATAAACTCACATACATAGTAACCGCATATATTGTTGCCTAGCGGCTGACTCAAGATCTGCGGTGGAAAAAGTTAAAATCGTGAAATGGATGCAAGGGAATTAAGTTAACTAAAAAGCTAGCATTATGATATACGTACTTGAGAGGCAATTGTAATATCAAATTTCTCCTTGAATACGCCCCTGTTTTTACACGGAACCATGCGAATGCACTACACATGTGATTACGAATTGTACATGATTAGAATTTGTTTCAAATGGAAGGAAATAGAACTAGTACAATAATGAAAGGAACAAGAATTAATACCGGTTGAGCATGTCGATAAAGTTTTGAAACTTTTTAACCGGTTTCCTTCTCGAGTTCATAAATGTGATCAGGCTAGATCTAGCTCGATCATAAGAAGAATCTAGTGAAAACTATACATATATATGTCAACGTAGATAACTAATTAGTTCTAACATCGTGTTATGAAAAAGGAGTAGAACGAGGCTGTACGAAAACACGTACTCAAATGCGTAGGGTAGATATATCTTTGACTTATATTTTTGTCCCATTAGCGCATTGTACATGTTAATCTCTGTTTCGATTGGGTAGTCTGTAACGGTTGTCTCGTTGATAACTACTGGGTCCATGAAGCCTATGTCAAAAATACGATCCCTTCGGAATCTTTGTATCTCCATTCTACATAAGAAGAAATTAGTTAGGTTTACAAGTTAGTATAGTACAAGGGTGCACACGATGGTTTTTTGTAAATAAGACATTTACATAGTCCAGCAACCCAGCAAGGCCGCGGCGAGCTCGTCTATCTAGTATAGATCATACATGACGTTCCATTCGACAAAAAATTCACTGTCTCCATGGAAAAAATCTTGTTCCTTGTACTTGACAACGAACAACTCTAAACCATGCTGGGCCGCATCCAAGTACCATTCATGGAATTGCCGCATCTTTGTTGTTAGTTGGAGCAGCTCCACATGCCTGACCAATGATGCGCCCGATGTAAATGGCCATCTTACTTGGGCATACTCAATATTCGCCATGCCTAATATTTGATGTGTCAAGTTCAGTTTCATTGAAGAATTGTAGCATCCCCTTGGCCTTCTCCTCAGCTGACGTCCTCTCCTCTGACGTCTTTTTCTTGTGACATTCCTTAGTCAATGTGCGCTCATAGTTTGATAGGCGAGGCATTTCTTTTTGGTCCTTCTAATTTTTAATAGTCCTCAAGCCTTTGTAAAATTCTTCCGTGCCAGGTTGAACCTTCTTCTCTGGTGACTTGGGTCTAAAAAATTTAGTTACCTCGCCTTGTACTATCTTCTTGGTCTCCTCCTCGGTCATATCATACGCCCACTTCGGAAGTAGAGCCAACTTCTTGGATTGGGTGGAGAACCTCGTCTTCTTGGGAGCTGCTGGCCAAGCTGGCTTGTTTGTCTTGGTCGGCGCCTTCTTGGGAGGAGACGGGCTTCTTCTGGGGCTTATGTGTGTAGGAGGTGGTGTAGGAGTCGGGCTTCTTCGCGGAGAGAACACGTCCATGTTATCTCGAAAAATTATGTATCGTTTGTACCACAGGATGAAATTGTGTACCGCCTCTCCTAGCTTCATAGTCCCGTCACCTCTGGGAATTTCGAGGTCAAGGTCCTCGTACCCTGGGCAAACCTCCTCCACCGAGACCTTGGAGTAACCTGACAGTATCTGTTGGCCATGGATGAGCTGCCTCGGCTCCACTGGGTGAGCCATGCCATGGGCCGCCTTGAAGGAGAGGTTCCGCGTTTGGACGTGCAGCTCACAGGGTGTCCGCTGCCTGATGTCGTCTATGGGATAGTGGTCCAAATCCGCTTCGGGCAGCCCACTAGAAGCACAGCTGCTCCACTACACAGAGAGGCTAATGATGTTAGGATTACTTGGAGGTTCCTGACTTGTTTCCCGTTGTTGGCTCAAGGCTAACTGCACCTCTCTTTGGATCCCTTTTTGCATTCTCTCCTGTGTTTGATTCAGGCGTTTTTCAAGTGCACTGAGCTATTGTGTCTATTGAGTCTTGCTTCTCACCTGACTCCTATAGGTCTCTGCGTCCTGAGCGAAACCAACCTTCCACTGGACGGCGCGAACGCCTCATGTACGTCCAGGGTGCTCTGGGTTTTGTAGGGCCCTTGTTAGCTCGTCGTTTTCCCTGTTTGGCATGAAGGTGCCTTGGGAAGACTCCTCGATCGACTATACAAACCTTCTGGCCACATCTCTCAGCACCTCCCCAAACACCACATTGCCGTCATCGTCAAGGCCACCGCCATGAGCATAGAACCAATGCCTTGCTTTGTCGGGCCATTCCATTGTTGTGGGTGCGACACCCTTCGCTAGCAGATCATGTTCCCTCTTCTCCCATTTGGGTATTGCTTGGCGGTAACCACCAGGGCTGAGTCGGTGGTGGTAATTCTTCCTCTATGCATTCAGCTTGTTCTTCTCACTCAAACTTTGACCTTCGTTCGAAGTCTTGTAGTTCACGAACGCATCCTAGTGATCCTGCAACTTTGGGTACTTGTTGAAGTCGAGCGTTCGATTCTTCTTGATATACTCTGTGTTCAACTTCTTTTTAAAAGTTTGGAATGCGATGGCTATCTTCTTGAGAGTGTAACTCTTCACCTTCTCTTCGGTCCCTTGGGGGAAGGTGAATGTCTCCTTCACATCATTCTAAAGCATGTTCTTCGTACCTTCAGGGACCTGATCCCATTTCGCTATACTAATGGGCACGTGGTCCCTAACGTGGACGCCGCATGCTGAATTGAACGGCCCAACCGCCCCCAAGGGTGCAAGAGGTTGGCCGTTCTTGCCGACTACGGTGATAACGTGTCTTGCCTTCGACTTCTTGCTTGGCCCTCGCTGACGTGATTGCCTGCTTAGTTGACCAATCTGAAAGCATGATACAATCATGAATGGGTCAAAATGTTGGCTTAGCATGATAGTGGAACCGACAATCATGAACGGGACCGATTGTTACCTCGCTAGCCTCATCGTGCTCTGTGGCTTCATCGGCCTCGGTGGCCACGGGTTGATCCACGAGGGCGGGTTCAGGCTCCCCCGCCTCATGACCATCATCTCCCGCAATCAAATTTCTCATAAATTCTTCTTGATCAAATCCTTCACCTGCCATCGTTGTTTCTTAGGCTAGAAGAAGGTACTGAAAATTAACGAAAATAGATCAACAAAAGGTCAAATACTACCGACAAGTAAATATCACGTTTCATGTAAAGCTGGTGGTACTACTCTAAAATGGCGAGGAGGACAGTGGGGAAGATAAGGTAGAGAGGATGGGCAGCGACGCCGAAAATGTTCTTGACTTAAGTCGGCCAAATACTATCAACAAGTATACATTTGACATTTCACATATACTTATACATTTCACATATACTTACACATTTCACATATATTTATACATAGAAATTTCTTCAAAATTCACATATACATAGAAATTTCAAAATTCACCAAGAATTAGAAAAATTCACATGATACATATACATTTCAAAATTCAAATACATTACATTTTACATATACTTATATATAGAAATTGTTTCAAACTTCACATATACATAGAAAATTCAAAATTGAAATACATTACATTTCACATACTTATACATAGAAATTGCTTCAAAATTCACCAAGAATTAGAAAAATTCACATGATACATATACATTTCAAAATTCAAATACATTACATTTTACATATACTTATATATAGAAATTGTTTCAAACTTCACATATACATAGAAAATTCAAAATTGAAATACATTACATTTCACATACTTACACATAGAAATTGCTTCAAAATTCACATATACATAGAAATTTCAAAATTCACCAAAAATTAGAAAAATTCACATGATACATATACATTTGGCGTGATACATATACATTTCAAAATTCAAATTTGCTATATACATTTGCATCATTGATTCATCCACTCGCTGCCTAAGTTCCCTTCAACGTATCAATACATGATGCTACATTAAAATTTTTGCAGAAGTTCCCTTCAACGTATCAACACACATGCACTTGCAAGTCACAGCTGCATCTGTTAATTTTCATACAAACTACAACTAGGATATATAAGAAATGGCACAAGAAAAAGCACGTACAATGCATATACATTTGACATGATACATATACATTCACATGATACTTATACATTTGACATGATACATATACATTCACATGATACATATACATTTGACATGATACATATACATAGAAATTTCAAAATTCACCAAGAATTAGAAAAATTCACATGATGCATATACATTTGACATGATACATATACATTCAAGCATCAAAGGGGTTATTCTTGCATTCAAGAAATTGAAAATGTAATTTGTGCTTAACATTGAAGTTTAGGGATCAAGTTGGCACATCTCCCTATTTACAGATAAAACACAGGTGCTACACTATCTTGCAGCCTCAAACATTTATGTGTACACTATCTTCAAAAGAATATGGAGTGGAGTTCATATCTTGGCCGTGCAAATCCTCTACATTGTTTCACTGAACCATAAAAAGGAAAATCACACAAACAATCACAATCCTATGTTTTGCTTGCCCTTTACCAATTACAATCACAATCCTATGTTTTGCTTGCCCTTTACCTCGCATTCAAAAAAGGAAAATCACACAAACAATCACAATCCTATGTTTTGTTTGCTGCTTTCAGGTATGGAAAGGATAGTTCAATCACTATGAACCAGGTGACAAACAAACCAATATTACTTTTTTTCATGTTTCTTTAGAATAAGCACAACATGATATTTTTTCTAACAAATGAAAGGTCCAGAAACAGTCTCCCACTATCATACAGCATAGCGAACGTATGTAAGTACTCTCAATTTGTAACATTGAAGATTTCATTCTTCCAAACAGACAAGAAAGAGGTACCATTCAAAAACATATGTTTAGAACATTTAATGAAACAATTGATATGTAGCCACGAAGGTTGTAAACAGCAGAACATAGAGCTTGCATGTGTATTTCTAGCTTCAACCATCATCCCCACTGTTAATCATCTTTTGAAGAACATCATCCTCAAGGATATTTAGTAAAGCATAGTTGCAAGCTAACAGCATTTGGTTTCATACACCAAAGTCAGAAGCTAACTAAACAGTTATAGTCCTTTAATTGTACAACTAAATGTAGAGAAATTTATCGCCAATTCGCAAAATGAAAACGATTACATAAATATAAATTTATCGCCAATTCACAAAATGAAATGACGACATCGCTGATTCATTTGTTTAACAGATCCACGCTAATTCACTTGGACCAAATAATCCATTTGGTCTGTTTGTCACCGTCGCAATTCATTTCGTGACAAAAGGCGCAGCGGGGAGCGATGATAGAAGATAAAGAGGGGTGAATCAATTAGATGATACCTTGGATAAGGGCGCAGCGCCGCGGAGGTTGCGGAGGGAGAAGGGCGCCGAATGTGGGCCGCACCGGTGGGAGGACGGAAGCGAGGAGGACGGCGGCGCCAAATGTGGGCCGCGCCGGCAGGAGGAGGACAGGGGGCGTGGGGTGGTCAAAGGCGATGAGGACAGCGGCGCCAAACGTGGGTCACACCGGTGGGAGGAGGACTGCTGGTGGGGGCAGCGGTGCCGGTGGGGAGCGGACTGTTGTGCGAACGAGCGGGAGGAGCAGGAAATTGGGGAAGAGGATGCGGCGGGAGAGATTTATATGTGCACCATCAGTCCTGGTTGGATACACCAACCGGGACTGATGCCTCAGCCTTGGCAGTAGCCCTAATAAGAACCGGTACTGATACCTATTTTTTACTAGTCATTTATAAATTTCTTTTATAGTTTACTAGTCAATTATAAATTCCTTTTAGAGTTTCTACAATTCAACAATAATATGAAAAAATCATATATTCTTTAGAATAATATTTTCCAACCATCTAATATAAATTAAAATTATAAAAATTATAAGAAATAAAGTAATTTTTGCACTCTTATAATTCCATTGAAAATTTTCACCTTGTTATATAAATTCAATTATTACTTCTTTCCTTAATAAAAATAATAAATCATACTTATTCCACACTAAAATTATTTTTAAAAATAAAATAAGATTACTAGTCATTTATAAATTCCTTTTATATTTTCTACAATTCAACAATAATATTAAAATCTATATATTCTTTAGAATATTATTTTCTAACCATCTAATATAAATTAAAATTATAAAAAATAAGAAATAAAGTAATTTTTGCACTCTTATAATTCCATTGCAAATTTTCACCTTGTTATATAAATTCAATTATTGCTTCTTTGCTTAATAAAAAATAATAAATCATTCTTATTCCACACTAAAATGATTTTTAAAAATAAAATAAGGTTATTAATCCACAACTAGTATGTTAGTAGTCTATTACACCAAAAGAAAGCAAAACGATCTATCCACGGACACAAGGCATCAATTTAGACCTTCCATGTCAACCAGACACCAACTCGCTTGGTTATGCCTTATATAAATACAAAGAACTGATTGTTGATCATGAGCTAGCTACCCATATATATATATGTGATGCATGCAAATTGTACAGCTAATACTCAACAATGAATTGTTATTGTCGCTGTAGAATTTGAACAGAAAATACGGAGCAATAGGAGAACCACTAGAGGGATGAGAAACTAGTATATTAGTAGTTTATTACACCAAAAGAAAGTAAAGCAATCCATCCACAGACACAAGGCATCAATTTAGACCTTCCATGTCAACCAAGCATGTCGCCTCGTGGCTCCGCCTCTTGGTGTACCGGACACTCTCCTAGCAGCTATGCTTCTTGAACATGTAGGGGCTGGTCAAGCCAGCTAGGACGTTCTCCAACGGCCGACACCTGATGTCGCTGATGGGCTCACTATAGTGAAGCATGTCTGGTTCATGCTAATAAGAACTTCGCACAGCAAGTAATGTCTGTTCCTACACTAATCATTAAAACAAGAGATAATGCTAGTTAGCAGAGTGATTAATTGTGCTAGTGTATTTACAAAGTGTAAGCATCTCCCTGCTTGTATGTTGGAGCAATCAAAACACTATAGTGTATGACGAAGAAATCTCGAGCTAGATACTTGCTATGAACACTTGAGTTTCGTATGGCATGAAGCAAATCACACACTCCAGTGTGTCAGATTTGATGAAGAAGGTCGTGGCTACTGTCTCCTCTTCGTCATGCCGTGTGGTTGGCTTGGATCCTTATTTGCCGGCATACTTTATTTTTACAAGTGATCCTTCATTATGATTACGGCGTACGTAGGGAGATTCCTCCGTATCATTCAGGACACTAATGTCTACGTCCACCATGAAACAAGGTAGCTCATTGAACTGATTATACTCTTCTTCGTCCGTGACGCCCTCAACTCCGACAATCCTTCTTTTACCTAGAAGAACCACGTGGCGCCTTGGTTGATCGCTACTGCTAGTCTTCTCCTTCTACTTTTTGTTTTCGTTAGACTTGTCATTCTGCTTCTTGCTTTTAGTAGGCTTGTCCTTTAGCTTTTTCAGTTTGCTGTCCACGTCCATCACATAAAATACCTGTGTCACATCATCAGTGAGCACAAATGGTTCGTCCCTATAGGCCACTTGCTTGAGGTCCACGGTTGTCATACCGTACTAATCGATCTCCACGGCTGTCAGTTTGACCCATTGGCACCGAAACAGAGGAACTTTTAAAGGTTCGTACTCGAGCTCCAAGATCTCCTCTATGAAACCATAGTAGGTGTCCATCTTTTCATTTTTGTCCAAGGCATCTATACGGACGCCGCTGTTTTGGTTGGTGCTCTTGCTATCCTAGGCTATCGTGTAAAATGTGTACCCATTTATCTCATACCCTTGGAATGATACGATTGTCATGGACGGTCCCCGACCTAAGAGTTTCAATAGTTCATCGTCTGTCTGGTTGCCTAACAGTTGCTTTTGTAACCAACTGCTGAAATAATCCATTTGCTTGACTGCGATTCACTTATCTGACTTCTCTAGGTATTGGTTGCATAGACTCATCTCGTGATCATAGATATACGGAGCCACTACAGTTGCTTGTTTCAATACCGTAAAATGTGCTTGTTTAAATGAAAGTAGATCGTCGTTATAGGATTCTTTTCTCCCTAGAGTCCCTCTTCCTCGTAGCCTCCCCTCATGGCATGATATAGGGACGTCAATTGGATTCAAATCATCAATGTAATTAACACAAAACTCAATGACCTCCTCTGTGCCAACACCCTACGCAATGCAGCCTTCTGGGCGAGACCGGTTATGAACATACTTTTTTAGGACACCCATGTACCTCTCAAAAGGGAACATATTGTAGAGAACACGGGTCCGAGAATTTCTATCTCTTTAACAATGTGGACCATGAGATGGACCATAATATCAAAGAAGGACGAAGGGAAAATCATCTCAAGGCTAACCAGACTATCGACCACGCCATCATGCAGATTAGATACCTTATTCGGCTCGTTGACCTTCTCCTACGCCGCATTGAAGAACGAACACAACTTTATGATTGTCCCTCGTACCTAGTTCGGCAGAATACTTCGCACCGCCACTGGGAGCAACTGTGTCATCAACACATGACAATCATGGGATTTTAGGTGTACGATTTTATTCTCTTTCGTGTTTTTGAGTCTCTTTATGTTCGAGGAGTATCCAGAAGGGACCTTCACACTGTTCAAGAATTTAATCATATTTTTTTCTCTTCCTTGCTCAGAGTGTAGCTCGTGGGGTGGAGGTAATGCTGTCCTTTTGCTTTCTTTTTCGGATGTAGGTCGTTCCTGAGTCCCAATAGCTGTAGATCCTTTCGTGTTTGAAGTGTATCTTTTGATTTGCCGTACATATGTAGGAAGCCTAGCAGGTTCACGTAGACATTCTTCGTGATATGCATGAAGTCTAGTGAGTAGCGGACCTCTAAGTCTTTCTAGTAAGGTAAGTCCCAAAATATTGACTTCTTCTAAATGGGCTTCGTGTGACCTTGTTTAGTCAGAACAGGTTTGCTACTAGGACCTTTTCCAAATACTACTTTCAGATCCTTTACCAAAGAAAATACAAGCGTCCCACTGGGATGCTGGGGCTTCTTACATTTCTCTTCTGTCCCATCAAAATTCTCACCCTTCCTCCTTACTTGGTGCCTTGATGGAGGAACCTACTGATGGCCCATGTACACAACCTTTTAAGAGTTTTTAGGTACTTGCTATCCGTATCCTCTAAGCAAAGGTATGCGGGCTTTATATCCTTTGATAGATAGGCCCGACAGGTTACCAAGTGCAGGTCAGTCGTTGATGGTTACGAATAGCAATGCACGTAAAATGAAGTGCCCTCTTTTGTACTCATCCCATACACATACACCATCGTTCCACAATGTTAGCAGATCTTCAACCAACGGTTTGAGGTACGCATCGATGTCATTTTCAAGTTACTTCGGGCCTTGGAAAAGCAACGGCATCATAATGTACTTCCGCTTCATACACAGCTAAGGAGGAAGGTTGTAGATATATAGTCACGGACCAAGTGCTGTGATTGCTGCACATCTCGCTGAATGGGTTCATCCCATCCGTACTTAACCCAAATCTTATGTTCCTTGCATCCTCAGCAAAGTCCGAGTATGTTCTATTGACTTTCCTCCACCGAGAGCCATCAGCAGGGTGCCTTAGCCTTCCATCGCCCCATAGTCTTCTTTGTGCAACAAGATCATCCGGGCATGCGCTTTGTTCGCAAATAAACATTTCAACCGGGGATTCTAGGAAATACCACACCACCTTAGCGGGGGTCTCTTCTTCCTCGCTGCCCTCTACCTCACAGGTCATCATGCCCGGTCTTATACCGCAAGTTTTGCACACCGGCAAGCTTCCAAATCCTCGTACTCATTGCGATAAAGGATACAATCGTTCACGACATGCATGTATCTTCAGACCTCCAACCCCAAAGGGCGATACTTGTTTGGCATCGACGTAGTTTCGGTCGGTGTGTTCCCCTCTGGAAGTAACTTATGAGGCATAACAACTCGTCGAATCCCTTATCAGACAATCCATTGGTCGCCTTTCATTGCATCAGTTCTAGTGTGGTACGTAACTTTTTATGGCCCTGTCGATAGTTTGGGTACAACAGTATTCCGTGGTCCTCCCATAGGGCGCTGGAACTTTTCATAATGTCTTTCATCGATGTATTCTCCCTCTCCATCAAGCGTCATCTGGTCTAGGTTATCATCGCCAAACTCCCCCAATGTATCTTCGAAAGAACCGTGTTGGCTAATGTCCGGGATATTGTTGTCCGCTTCTTCTTCTTCATCACCTTCCTGTATAATCTCTTCTTCACCGTGCTTGGTCCAACAGGTATAGTTTGACATGAAACCTCTTGCGAGCAAATGAAAGTGAAGGTGACTGGATTTTGACCACTCCTTCTCATTCTTGCAGTCTATGAATGGATAGCATATGTAGCCTGAAGTCGTGCATGCATCGGCCGCACGAAGAAAATCTTGCAAATCCTGCAAGAACTCCGAGGAGTGTCGGTCCATGTATATCCATCACCGGTCCATCTATATTATGTTACATCAAGGTAACTGTTAACTCATTTTCCGATAATGAATTGTTGAACATTTCCCAAAATCCAAATTAAACTAATAATTTCTTTATTTAAAAATTATTTAAAATTTTAGGATGATAAATTTAATTTTAGGAGAAATTTATTTAAAAAAGATAATATTTTTAAAATGACAATATTTCATCACATATTTTTTCTATAGAAATTTTTATTTTTAAGACAATTATATTTTTAAAATGACTTTATTTCATTACATGTTTTTAAAAGGACTATATTTCATTACATATTTTTGTATAAAATGATTATTTGCTCTAGTATTCATACTCTGCAAGTTTTTGCAACCTACTAAAAGAATTATTCAATCAAAATCTACATTCAAAATTCTTCATCGATCGATGGAACAAAAACCTAAATATTAGCTAGATCCGCACATTCAATTCGAGCTACGTCATAATCCAAGCAAAATCTAAACTTACACAACAAGTTTTTGCAATCTACAAAAAGAATTGGTCGATCAGAGTCTAAATTCAAAATTCTTCATCAATCGATGGAACCAAAACCTAAATTTGAGCTAGATCCACACCTTCAATGCGAGCTACATTGTAATCCAAGCAAATTCCAAGCTTACACAACAAGTTTTTGCAACCTACTTGAAAAGATCGAGCTAGATCTCTACATTCATAATCTTTCATCGATCATGGAAAAAGATCAAATTTTCTTCATATTTCAAGTAAAGAAGAGGCTCCATTTAACACCAAATGTAGTGAGGAATGATGTTACTAACCTTAGTTACCTTGGCTTCGAGTAAAATAACCAAAATTTTGAAATTTGGGAAGCACCTCCCCTCCCTTGAAGCTCTTGGCTGAAGATCTACTGTTCTTGGTCGGGCAGAGAGCGGGAAGACGAAGAAGTTTAAATTGGAACCAAGTAGCGGTTGTGTCGGGACCCGAATATGCAAATCCGGACCCTCTGTGTATTCTGCACTAGTCTAGGATCACGCTAGGGCACACAGGCTTAAACAGGGTCAAAGTACCACAATCATACACAACGGAATAATAATAAAGTACTTCAAACATGTATATAAACTGGTCGCATGACCTTATGGTCACCTTACAATAATTTGCCACGCAAGGCTTACATTATTCAGAGTATCAGGAAAATAACAGCGGAAAATAAACGTCATAGTGACCCATCACTTTGCCATAGGCAACTGATGAGGCTTGCTCCCTAGTTCTCTGGCTCCTCGGCATACTCCTCTTCCCAAGCAGGCGTAGACTCTTCCTCTGATATGTTGTTGTAAGAAAGGGTGAGTACACACCGTACTCAACAAGTCATGCACATAATGCAATTCTATTACTACATGCATGGTTTATTACAAAGGAATGGTTCGTTGGGTTATTTTGCATTGAATCAGTATTTTAACTTATTATTTACTTAGATAGAAAGCAGCAAAACCATATAAATATAATAAGTTTCTCAAATTGTTTTTTCACATATTTTTGACACACAGTCCTGAATCAAATTTCACATTTATCCCTGGCACACAGCCACTCATCCCCATTTTATTTTTGAAAATCTACCCCTTGACTGTAATCCCCGAGCTTTGTCCAATTCCGTGGACTCGGCTATTCGAATAGTTTTTACACTCTCTGCAGAGGTTGTACACTTTACCCACAAGATATAATCAACTCACCACGTCAGCCGTGAATCGCCATACAAGAGTATGCGAATGAGCGATCATAACAAAGCCTTTCAGAAACTTCTAGCTCAACCTAGGAACCTCTCCGGGTTGCCTTTACTATCACTCCCCTCACACAGAGCCGAAGTATAGGATAGGTGAACACCGTTGGATAGGTACCAAGTCGTAGCACAGGTACGCTCCCCCATGCAGTCACCCCCGTGTAACTGCCGCCCTGAGGTATCAAAGGTGAGATATCAGAATCCTACTAAACTAGGTCTTCCCATTCAGACATATGGTTGTACGAGTGACTCGGGTCAAAGGCTTGCAAGGTGAAGTCCTTAACTGACCAAGGCAAGACATCCTTCTCTCAAAATTGGCACACAGCCCTCACAACACTCAACCATCCCAAATGCCACGAAGGCCCACCTGGCACAAAGCCACTTGCCCCGGTCCAAATCATTTCATCACCCAAGTTGATTATTGCGCAACACATGCCAACAACAACTCAACATCCATATGGAACCACACAGGCCTCCACATATCAACATCATCGTGTGGCAACACATCACACCATTTCAAAATGCATTGCATATTCCATTAATCAATATTGACCTTTCTATTTCCAAAATGATGTCACTGACTTGTTGCAAGTCTAAGCAAACTAATACGTTCTATCAAACCCAGGTTGGCAATTTATTAGCTACCAACTATTAATCAAGAATCCTAGGGTGACAAATGAATCATGGCATACAAATAATAGAGACAAGGTGGCAATAACAAGTAGGTTGATTATCCAATCCCAAATTAATTCAAATCTATTTATTTCAAACTAGCATGCAATAATTTCAAACGAAGTAATTTTAAAACATGGGATCAATATGGTCAAAGCACAACTTGCCTGGCCCTTGCTTTCTTTATTGTACTTTACTCTTTATCTTTGACTCTGGATCTTCGATCTTGAATCTTTACTTTATTGATCTTCAGTTTCTTTGAATGACTTCTGGACAACGCGTCTTCTGGATCAACGGGGAACGCGCGATGAAGTTTTCTGCCGTTGGAACGCAGTCTGCTCCGGGAAGATTGATTTTCCTGCGCAAATCCCGCGGGCAAAACCTTGAGTTAGGGTGAGCACCGAGTAGAGGACATCAATAGGAGTCCAGCCGGCGAGGAACGTGATGCCAAAACCGGCCGACAAGAGGGGCGCCCGGGAGATGAAAAGACTTCAGTTTTGGAATATGGGGAGGTGCTCTGGAGGTGGGAGGACGTGCTCTGGACTTTATGGGGAAGGTGAGGGGTCATGGCACCCTTGAATAAGCTTGGGAAGTTGAACCAATCAAGAAAACATGAAGAAAAACCGAGATTGGACCAAAACAGACGGATCAAACACTGGCGTACAATGAGCGAAGTAATAGAAGCCGGCCTAGTAATCGTTTCTGACCTTTTTCCAAATGATTTTCTAATAAAAATAATTTTAGCAATTCAATTAATTCATTTGAGGCAATAAAAATACCAGAAAAATTCTAGAAAATATTTTAGGACATTTTGGAACTCAAATAAAATATTTTAGAAGAACTTTATTTACACTTTTGAAATATTTAATTACTTTAAGTACACGGCTTAGTTTAAATTAATTCGAATAATTCCAAATAAATTCCAACAATTCTAAAAAAATACAAAAAAATCCTAGAAGCACAAGGAACCCAAATAAAACTGAATTTCTTTTAATTGAAGTTTATATTAGTCAAATTAAATTGTTTTGACTTTAGAAAATTCTAGTTTAAGCTTTATTTAAGCGAGAAAAACAGCGAGGATTTTTGGGAAGCTAATCTTCACAAAAGATTTTTGAAAACCCAAATTTTGGGATGTTACAAACCTCTCCCCTTAACAGAATCTCATCCCCGAGATTCAAGGCTGACTATAGAAATAGGATCAGGGAGACTCAACTCTTGAGACTTCCTCGAACATCCAAGTAACTGCACACTGGACAAGGTTACTTCTGAGCAAACGCTTGATAACATCCAAAAACTTGTAGGCTGCTTTTCGTAACAAAATCCTTTTGCAATTCAACTGACTCCCATAGGGTCTAATTTTCTGACACTAGAAGGCACTTCTTCTGCTGAGATTCTTGAAAGACATATTACACACCTATGCCGACATCTCTTGGAAATTTCACTAACAAGCATCCTTGCTTTTGTTCGTTGATACTGGATTTTCTGCTTCTCGCAGGAATTGGACAAACTGCACCTGAGGACAAACGAATATGCAACTCTGCGGTCCCAAACAAAGCTTGAACACCTCTTTTTTTTGTTGATCTTTGAACATTACAAGCTGGGTTGACTCTCAAAGACAACTCTTGAATGAAGACACATGAAAGGAACTTCTCAAGATTCTACTCGAACTGAGCAACTCAAGTTATTTGGTAACTGCTTCACTGTGCGTGAATATCTTGGAAAATCCAGACACTACTTTATTTAAACTCGGTGACACTGATCAGAGCAGATTTGGCAATCCTTAATAACTGGTACACTGGTAGCTCCACAAAATCACATCCTTACTGAGGCTTGAACTTTTGAGGTCTTTGAATTTTTTTTAGTTGGTCTAGTACTATCTTTGTTGGCCTGATACTGTCTTTGTCGGTTTGATTCTCTAGTATTGACTTAAACTCTACAACTGGATTTTCTCTCACATTGAACTCAAGCTTCAACTATTACTAAAGTAATGGTATTGGTTTGCTGGCATACACAGTGTAGCTAGAATAATTCGTCAGGAGAACAATTATCCTTTGTAGTTATTAAGCAGACGCGACAACTCTTTCTTCTGATGTGATGGCATATCCACCTCCTTGACTCAACCATAACGGATCAAGCGGTCCTTAGCTGTCTCCAACATGCTGAAGTTAAATTGATCGCAAATTTATCTCAGGAACACTCTAGCACCTCTTAGTTGATTACATCTCTAACCATCAACCAAAACTGCCTTACACATGGGTAGCTAATGTAATTCTAGGGATAAACATCTCAAGCATAGGCTTCCAATATGATAAGCTTTATTAAAAAAATTTATCTCAGGAACACTCTAGCACCTCTTAGTTGATTACATCTCTAACCATCAACCAAAACTGCCTTACACATGGGTAGCTAATGTAATTCTAGGGATAAACATCTCAAGCATAGGCTTCCAATATGATAAGCTTTATTAAAAACTTAATCTTAACAATGGACAAATTAACTCTCAACATCCTACATTACTTATGACTTTTGATTAGTACAACCTCTGATGCTTTTAAGCTTCATCAGTCATAATGTGGTTGGCATGATCTTGTACTAGCGCTTACGGCATAGCTTCAGCTTGAACTGCTTCATAATTCACTTTCTAGCGCAAGTGTCTCGGTAGGTGTAGGGCTGAGATTGAAGCGGACAGGTATAACACCTTTTCTCCTAGGACAACTGTTGGCAAAGTGTCCTGGCTCATTGCATCTGAAGCAACGCCGGGATGACGTCTGTTGGCTTCCTCTTGACATAGCCTTAATCTTGGTAGGGGTAGAGTTGAGATCGATGTGATCCGCAGTGATCACTTTCTTCTGAGGGCAGTGGTTAGCATAATGTCCAGGTTGGTGGCAAGCAAAGCAACCTCTAGGTAGTAAGCTTCCTCCTTGAGAACTTTTCACCGGGTTGGTATTTTGAAAACTCTGACCATCAAGGTGAAGCACAGGTGAGAGTGTCTCGGATGAAGTCTGAACAGTATGACCATTGAGTTGTTGAGGTGCACTCCTCACTCGCTGTTGCGGTGGTCCTTCCTGACAAGCTTTCTGACGCTTGTGGTTGTCCTCCAGTTCTTTGCGTTCATCTCTAAGAACAAGGGTCTTGCTAACCAGCTCTTCTTGTTTCAACTGACTTCTTGAGCAAGTTGCTCCCGTAGTCTTATCACTCACTCTTGGGGTTATAAACTTAACCAAAGAAATTTCTGGAATGATCATGGCTTCAGAAATTGTTTGACTCTTTTGTGGGCATTCCTTGACAATGTGACCTAACTCACCACAGTTGTAACATGAATGTTTGGGTTGTCATGCCGGGCTGATGGGGCATTCTCTAGCCCAGTGACCTCGTTCACCACACAAGAAACAGTTCAAAGGTGACCAAGTATCACTGAATTCATGAGGCGTACTGGTAGGGTTGACATGTTTTCTTCTTTATTTCTTTATGCGGCACAGCAGGTGTGAATGACAATCCTTCTCTTTTTGCTAACTCTTGAGCAATGACGACTCGAAAATTCTCTCGCTGATGCCTAGTCACGGCGGTCACTATTGGATCCAATGGACATTGAGCTGGACAATGGTCCTGACCTTCACAAAGATAGCATGTGATATTGCTTATAGAACATTCTCCAGGTAAATGACTTCCTTCACAGCTGGAATAGTTGATTGCATGCCCATCCACAGTGTGTCCTATTTCTCCACAATGGATGCATGCACGGTCTTCTGATTTGTTTGGTTGACAACACTTCAAAGAACAACATCCCGGTTTGGTATTGGGTGCAAGGGTTGTACGCTTCTTTGAACATGCCGTAGTCACACTATCATCTGATGACGCAACAAACTGACGAAGGGCAATGGCAAACTCTAACCAAGTGATTTCTTGTGGTGCCTTGTAGTTGGTACGATGGTTCTTCCACCACTCCAAGGCATCCCCTTCCAATTGACAAGTGGCGTAGAAACCTTTCCACCAGGCTAATGCATTTCCTTCTAACTGGCACGTAGCGTAGGGAACTTTCTCTTTATCTTCACATTGCACCAAAGCCAGCTTCTCTTCTATGATACGAAGCCAAATTTCTGCATCTCTGGGAGTGGCTGATCCGTCAAACATGGGGGGTTTGGTCTCCAAGAACAAAGAGAACTTTAGCTGTGGACACGTTGTTGTGTCTGCGGTTGTAGGGGTATTGATTTTAGTACCATTAGCATTCATCTGTTGCATCACCATCTGCATGAGATGAGTTTGTGCGGTGAGAAACTGATCCAAGTTCTGATTTGTCATAGTTGGTACAGTGGTTAGCTGTTGGTCACAATCTTCTTTATCACTGTCACCAGTAGTAGCAATTGTACTAACTTGAATTGCCTCAGAATCGTTGTTGCAGCCGGTCCTTTCCATCTGTTGACCACTCCAAAGTTATGTTAAGAGGGAAAAGCAAAGATAAGATTCGAGATTCCTAGTGCAGGGGAACAGGTTTAACCCAAAAACTTAAGCAAACAATTACTAACTTGGTATGGTTGCTTATCCAAGCCTAAAAGCTCTGCAACGCATACTGCACACTCAGCAAACAAGGAAAACCAAATTAACCTAAACACACAATAATCTACCGTCTAAGAGGGTAACACTTCTATCTTATACAGACGCGACTCTCACACATGAGTCTCAACTGGCTATGAAAGCACTGGTTCTTCTAGCTTCTGGAACACTTCATTGATCCCCTTTTCTTGAGTTCGACGATTCCTGTCTTCACGATCTTCAGGATTGGCAACGACACCCATCACTTTCTCCTTAAGTGTGAAACAACGATAACTATTTGGAACAACTCAGATAAGATCTTCATTTAAAACAACGAGGAAATATAGAAATTTTCAGCAAGGAGAAAAGAATAGAAGAATAAGACAAGTCGAGAACTTATAATTCTTTCAAGTTAAAATTTTCTTTTAGAAGATAATTTTGAAGTTCCTAAATAACGGCCAATCTATCTAGGTTAAGACCTACAGTCAGTATAGCTCTGATACCACCTCTATCGGGACCCGAATCTGCAAATCCGGACCCTCTGTGTATTCTGCACTAGTCCAGGATCACGCTAGTGCACACAGGCTTAAACAGGGTTAAAGTACCACAATCATACACAACGGAATAATAATAAAGTACTTCAAACATGTATATAAACTGGTTGCATGACCTTATGGCCACCTTACAAAAGTTTGCCATGCAGGGCTTACATTATTCAGAGTATCAGGAAAATAACAGCGGAAAATAAACGTCGTAGTGACCCATCACTTTACCACAAGCAACAGACGAGGTTTGCTCCCTAGTTCTCTGGCTCCTCGACATACTCCTCTTCCCAAGCAGGCGTAGACTCTTCCTCTGATATGTTGTTGTAAGCAAGGGTGAGTACACACCGTACTCAACAAGTCATGCACAGAATGCAATTCTATTACTACATGCATGGCTTATTACAAAGGAATGGTTCGTTGGGTTATTTTGCATTGAATCAGCATTTTAACTTATTATTTACTTAGATAGAAAGCAGCAAAACCATATAAATATAATAAGTTTCACAAATTATTTTTCCACATATTTTTGACACACAATCCTGAATCAAATTTCACATTTATCCACGCACTGACCACTCATCCCCATTTTATTTTTGAAAATCTACCCTTGATTTGTAATCCCGAGCTTTGTCCAATTCCGTGGACTCGGCTATTGAATAGTTTTACACTCTCTGCAGAGGTTGTACACTTTACCCACAAGATATAATCAACTCACCACGTCAGCCGTGAATCGCCATACAAGAGTATGCGAATGAGCGATCATAACAAAGCCTTTCAGAAACTTCTAGCTCAACCTAGGAACCTCTCCGGGTTGCCTTTACTATCACTCCTCACACAGAGCGAAGTATAGGATAGGTGAACACCGTTGGATAGGTACCAAGTCGTAGTACGTATCGCTCCCCATGCAGTCACCCCGTGTAGCTGCATACCGAGGTATCAAAGGTGAGATATCAGAATCCTACTAAACTAGGTCTTCCCATTCAGACATGTAGTTGTATGAGTGACTCAGATCAAACGCTTGCAAGGTGAAGTCCTTAACTGACTAAGGCAAGACATCCTTCTCTCAAAATTGGCACACAGCCCTCACAACACTCAACCATCCCAAATGCCACGAAGGCCCACCTGGCACAAAGCCACTTGTCCTGGTCCAAATCATTTCATCACCCAAGTTGATTATTGCACAACACATGCCAACAACAACTCAACATCCATATGGAACCACACAGGCCTCCACATATCAACATCATCGTGTGGCAACACATCACACCATTTCAAAATGCATTGCATATTCCATTAATCAAAATTGACCTTTGTATTTCCAAAATGATGTCACTGACTTGTTGCAAGTCTAAGTAAACTAATACGTTCTATCAAACCCAGGTTGGCAATTTATTAGCTACCAACTATTAATCAAGAATCCTAGGGTGACAAATGAATCATGGCATACAAATAATAGAGACAAGGTGGAAATAACAAATAGGTTGATTATCTAATCCCAAATTAATTGAAATCAGTTTATTTCAAACTAGCATGCAATAATTTCAAACGAAGTAATTCTAAAACTTGGGATCAATATGGTCAAAGCGCAACTTGCCTGGCCCTTGCTATCTTTATTGTACTTTACTCTTTATCTTTGACTCTGGATCTTTGATCTTCAATCTTTACTTCCTTGATCTTCAGCTTCTTTGAATGACTTCCAGACAACGTGTCTTCTGGATCAACGGGGAATGCACGACAAAGTTTTCTGCCATTGGAACGCAGTCTGCTCGGGGAAGATTGATTTTCCTGTGCAAATCCCACGGGCAAAACCTTGAGTTAGGGTGAGTACCGAGTAGAGGACATCAATAGGAGTCCAACCGGCGAGGAACGTGATGCCAAAATTGGCCGACGAGAGAGGCACCCAGGAGATGAAAAGACTTCGGTTTTGGAATTTGGGGAGGTGCTCTGGAGGTGGGAGGACGTGTTCTGGACTTTATGGGGCAGGTGAGGGGTCATGGCACCCTTGAATAAGCTTGGGAAGTTGAACCAATCAAGAAAACTTGAAGAAAAACCGAGATTGGACCAAAAACAGCACGGATCAAACACCTGGCGCGCAATGAACAGTAACAGGCCGGCCCAGTACTGTTCACAGCCTTTTTCCAGCGATTTTCCAATAAAAATAATTTTAGCAATTCAATTAATTCATTTGAGGCAATAAAAATACCAGAAAAATTCTAGAAAATATTTTGGGACATTTTGGAACTCAAATAAAATATTTTCAGAAGAACTTTATTTACACTTTTGAAATATTTAATTACTTTAAGTAAAAGGCTTAGTTTAAATTAATTCGAATAATTCCAAATAAATTCCAACAATTCTAAAACAAAATACAAAAAAAATTCTAGAAGCACAAGGAACCCAAATAAAACTGAATTTCTTTTAATTGAAGTTTATATTAGTCAATTTAAATTGTTTTGACTTTAGAAAATTCCAGTTTAAACTTTATTTAAGCGAGAAAAACAGCGAGAATTTTTGGGAAGCTAATCTTCACAAAAGATTTTTGAAAACTCAAATTTTGGGATGTTACAGGTTGGATGCACTGATCGGTACTAATGATCTAACATCAGTACTGGTTCGTATCACGAACCGGCACTAATGAGCCTCAGTTCAATAGTATCGGTTTGTGACATGAACCGGTACTGATGTTAGATCATCAGTACCGGTCGGTGCCTTGAACCGCATCGAGGCCCCGTTGCAGCCCTCAGAGTTGAACCGGGACTGTTGTAACTATCAGTCCCGGTTCGTGCCCAACCGGCACTGATGGGCCGGTTCTGTAGGAGTGAGATATGAGATCGAGCTTCCACTACAAGAATTCACAGCAGTTTAGACGATCGGCTAATCTGAGCTAGTCAACATATGTACCAGGTGTCAATCTATATATATATATATATGTCTTGTGCAATGCATGTGAACATCATCACGGGCCGGGCGCCATCATACGTGCGTCTTCCATCGGAGAGGGGCAAAAGACCAGAACTTGTTGACTTGGTTAATTAATGTTTAGTACCGGTTCCCTTGCATGCAATGCAATGCAAGCACATTAACTAAGCTCCCCCATCAACTGGTTAATGTGCGTTTAATTTAACTAAGCTAGCAGAATGTTGACACGTCCAGACTGTCCAGTGCATTGTTCTATAGGTAATCAACTGTGCTCGACATGTTGCTCCAATTTACAGAAGAAATCTCGAATTTTAGAAGTAGAAATCATGGTGTAGAGTTTCTGATGCATTTTTTTTTTCTAATTTTGTTTTCAAGTGTACCTCGAACACATCGCCCAACAAAGTTAAAGTTTCATAAATTCGCATAGCTGAAGAGGATACAGAACACGTGATACATCATATACAGATACAACCCCTCAAGTAGCAAAACATAGCTGCAACTCCGATGGACATACAACTCCATGAGAAGCATGAAGGTTTAACGTTAGAATTGGCCTTTAGCATTATCATCTCGGTGTTGGCATCGAGTTGATCGACAACTCGGCGTTGGCACCACCTTTGCTATGGTCACTGATTTTGTCACTTGAACGGGCTTCTTCCAATGCTAAGGCTTCCTTCAGTTGTGCCACCACCGTACTCATCATTGGCCTTTCATCGGATGCCTCCTTTGTGCACAACAGCGCTATGTCGACAACTTTCCAGACTGAACTGAAGTCGTACTCTCCGTGAAGCCGTGGATCAACAATTGCCACAATATTGCCCATCTGAACCTTCCCCTTTACGCGTTGCACAATGTGCTGACCAGTAGTCTGTGTAATGGGACCCTCACCTGTCACAATCTCTAGCAAAACCACTCCAAAGCTAAAAACGTCACTACTCATCGTGAGTCTGCCGCTAACGTAGTACCTAGATAAGAATAATTAGACCAATGTCATGGTAGCCTGGTGTATATGTAATTAAGTAGAAAATGAAGCAATAAGACATCTGATCTTTTATGACACTTAAGATATTTTACTTCCAGATAATATCTTGCTAATTTTTTTTTCATAGCATAGGTATAGGAACGAACTGTGGGTCAATGTAGCCTGGAGTTCCAGCAGCAGTAGTAGATATATGACTTTGTGTGACATCCAGATAAGATTTGGACAATCCAAAATCTGAGATCTTGGCAACCATATTATTCCCAAGTAGAATGTTGTGCGACTTCACATCTCTATGAATTATTGGTAGCACACATCCTGTGTGCAAGTAGTCCAAACCTATGCCAAAGATCACATGTTAAACATAGATTTGCACGTGTGATAAAAGATATGGCAAAGATAGATGAAATGCGGTGGTGTCTTCCAAACCACACCTTGAGCAGCTTCAAGTGCAATTCGCACCCGATCACGCCATCTCAATGCTTGAACAATAGCACTTTGTCCTGTTGAACACAAGAGTAGTTTTGTAGTTAAATTTGAGAAACATCAACCAAGCTAGTCTCTTGTAGAGTGAGGATACTAATAAAAGTAGCACATTCTGAAATACAATCCGAGACGAGGCATGATGGCTACAACAATCTAATAATAAACAACATGCAAATGGCTGGCATGTTGCATGATTGCTAATGAACTGAAAACCTAAATAAATAAGGAAAAGTAGTAGGTTATATAAGTAGAACCTTTTATTCCGGAAGGACATTAATCAAGGAAAAGAAATATTAAATTTGAAATTCTCATAGAAGGACATTAATCAAGGAAGAGAAAGATTAAATTTGAAATTCTCATATTACAAACCTCTTAGATGATCATGAAGGCTTCCATTAGGCATGTACTCGTACACAAGGGCTAAATGTTCCTCTTTGCTGCAGTAGCCAACCAACAAAACAAGATACCTATGATGCACAGTTGTTAAGCTCCTACCTACAAATGATATCAAACATATTCAGAATCAGAGGATCCTTTGAAGTGTTGCGTTATTTCTTGAATCAAATTCAAAGAGTGAATAGGTAATGGGAACAAGGGCCTTTGCATTGGATCTTGCAGCACATGATCATGTCTTGATGGCATGCACCTATTCTACCTTATGTAATGATCTCTAAGCCATGTGAAAATTCCTAGTGGTAGAAATCATCTCAACATGAAAAATATTCTTTTGGGAAACGAAATCTATAGTGCAGGAATATAGTAGAGATGCGAATCTATGCCATAATTCTATTTATTGAAATTAAGTACCTCAGCTAAAAACTCTGTCATTCCCTTTCCTATTGCTGATGTTGGAGAACGCATCTTGACCGCAACCTGATTACCATCTTCTAATTGGCCATGGAAGACAGGCCCGAACCCTCCTTCACCAATGCACACTGAGAAATTATTTGTAATTTTCACCAACTCCTCATATGTGAATTCACGGCTGTCAGGTGTGTGTATGTAACTTCTACAACCTTCTTGACTCCGATGATCTGGAACACCAACACATGGAAGTAGCTCATAATGACAAATCATTTGATTCATCAAAGGAAATTTTGAATGTTTTTTCTCCCTATTTTCCCATGAAAAGGGGAAATTTTATGATTTGCCAATCCATTCGTTGGCATTTCAAGAAGTAATGGAATATATATACCTTTCTTTCTGTAGAGATAATACACCAGAAAAGTAGATACCAGAAGTATGACAATCACCACTGGGACCACTATGGCAATTCTGAGGACTACCGTGTTTTTGTGCTCTGGAGATTTCCCATTACATGGATCTCCATTCGTGGTATCGTACCTAAAGGCATGGAAAAATATTGTTGCAACTGAATTAAACGAAGAGACTAACCACAGCAATGTACAATGGTTGTTTCAAGCAGGCATCAGAATATATACAAACAAAGTGAGTTCAACACTCAACACAGTTGTATTTCGAAACAAATGATTACAGTGATACACTTGGCAGAAAATGGACTAAAAACTAGAGAGGCACAGTCACGTTGTTATACTAAAGTGCGTCGAAGCTGTCTGTTGTCTTCAATAGTAAATTTCTCAGTTATTTCCAAGGAGATTCATTTCGACATTGTAATAGTCAACAATGGAGCAAAAATGCAGGAGCAAAATAAAATTAAAACCTCAAATTGAGCGAGTGTTTTATGCATAATGCTTCAGGATTGTACCATCAAGACGATTCCTGATAAATCTCTGCAGAAAAGAACATAAGTTATTCCTAATTGATTTACATAGCTCTGCAGTTTTATAAACACCTTGATTATAGGACTTACAGATCAAGGAGGGATGGTAAGTTTGCTAAAGAATCAGGTACTGATCCTTTTAAATCGTTATATGACAAATTCCTGAAATAGAGTGTGTGAAGCAAACCTCTTATGATCTTGGATAGAACATAGAATTACTAACTTAGCACATAATTAGATAGTTATTCTTACAAGTATTGGAGTGAATTCAACAAGGAAAATTGCTCAGATATTGCACCTTGCAAACCACTGTGGGACAAGTCTCTGAAGAAAATATTGCTGTTTGTGTTAGAGACTAATAAACTATGTATAAGAAAATTTAGAACGATAATTTAAATCAAGATAATACCAGCACACTTACAAAGATATTACTCTTGATATGGATCCATCGCTTGTACATTTCAAGCCACTCCATGTGTAGCTTTTTGGTAAACATGGGTCACCCATCCAGTTCTTCTTAACTTTATAGTCAGTTTTAATAGTCATCATAGCATCAACTAAATACCATAAAAATGAAATAGAAGAAAACATCACATTAGCAAACCGTTACAAGAACGCTATTGACAGCACCATGCACATTGAATAACGGGTAATGTATATACGTGCCGTCTTCTGAAATGGTCGTGATGCCGTCATGAGAGACTAGGTAGTATATCTCAAAGCATTGAGCATGGGTGGCAGCTCAGAGTTGTTGGTGGCAACGAGGGAGACATTGTAAAACCATTTCCAGAGTTGTATGGATTAATGGCATGCACCCAGGTTGCTAGGAGATAGGCCGGGATGACGGACTGATTGTTTGGCTGCCACAGGTAGCCATTGTAGTATATGTTGAACTCACGCCGCCGCTGCTGCTGGAAATCAGTGAAATGCATGTTGAGGAAGTATGCAGGCAGTGCTGGCCAGCCGGTAGGAGCTGACCATGAGAAGTTGAGAGGGATAGAGGTGTTAGGTGTGGTGACGGCCGTTTGGAGGACTCTGTTTGGCACCTCAAATATGTCGGGTTCATGGTTCGTAATCATCCTTGTTGTGGATAGATTGAGCCACCCTGCAATACCTAGCGATGGCCACCACAATCGATCGTATGGGTCATCTGGATACCTGGAAAATGAGTGAATGCCTACGTATTAAAACATTAAGGTTCGAACTAGGCACAAAATAGCACCTGTAAAAGAGTCACAAAGTAGCAAGTTCGTACATGTATTTTTTTTTAATGTGCTAGTGTCGCAATTGACTATATGAACTACATTGTTGCGACAATCTAAAGATGTGGTTGCTACTTCGAGTACCTACTTTTCTCAGTAATTTATGATTATGAAATTAGTGTGTAGGAACAATAACCTAACGTGAATACATCTACTAAAATATAAAATTTTCTGTATTTATGCATGGTGTACAATACTTAGTTATACCTGCCAGAAAAAATACTTGCCCAGAAGAAAATTAAACTCTTTTCAGGCATGGAGAGTACATCTTGAGATTTGCATGGATGAAAAAAAAGGCAAATTACCTACACAGATCGCTTGCACCCATGCTTTGTCGTTCCTGAAGGGCAATAGATTGGTTCATCATGGCTACTGGATACAGTAAACTCTGCATGGGCCTCATCTCCAGTGAAGATATGAAAGGAGTTCCCTTGCCAATGTCTATCAAGCAAACTGATATGAAATTCAGCACGGCCACAACGATCACCTCAGGTGCGTAAGTCTTTGACATGGTTGTACTAGTAGTGATAATGACTCGGCTCCAGAAGTCAAGCCCAATATAAATGTCGAAGACCAGTGGTGAGCTAATAAGATTCTGACGCTTGTCATCATAGTTCCCATACATGAACGTTCCTCTTATAAGATATTTCTGACCCTTCGTGACAGAAGATAATGTGTAGCAATTTCGACCTCCAGCAGGGAAACTTCTGAGATTAAGGCCTGACTTGAATTGCTCAGCATCTTGGTATTCTGAAGAAATGTTGTGATTTTCTCCCGTGTCTATGTACCCATCATCCGAAACATATGTGATATTCGTTTTCACATCCACATAGCTAGAGCCACTGGGAAGGCCGCAATCGATGCTTATATATCCGTCATCTACAGAGTTGTGGAATTGAGTGCCACTGAAGCTGATTATAAGTGAGACATTGAAATTTTATACCTAAATTGAATTAGCCTAATTGTGAAAAATAAAAGCCAGAATGTTAAATGGCACTTAAAAATGGGAGAAAATGATAGTCTCCTGAAATACTTTTCAGAAAAAAATGGCCAGTGGAACTTGTATACAAAACATCCTACAGATAGCAATGGACCCTGTACTTTTTTATCTAGTTTCTACAGTTGTGAATTTCTTACATTTAGAACAAGAGGAATGCTGCAGTCAAACAGTTTTATACTATTCGCTACAATATTTGGTGCCTTTTATCAGGTATTCCAATAACCTAGGTCCCAGAACATTTAAGTTTAGGCCATGTTTGGTAGAGTTCTAGATCTCAGCTTCACCTCAGATCTGGAGTTTGTAGGCTAAAATAAAGTGAATTAAGTTTATATTTTTAGTCTAAAATATAAACAAGATGACCCATCTAAACACTCTAATTAATATACCCGCAGTTCCAGTTTCATAAATTTCTGGAGCTAAGAATACCCTGCTCCACGAACTCCATGGATTTTAGTAGGGCTGGAGCTGTACCAAACACCCCCTTAGATAAAAATGATTGAAATTAATGCTTTGAGAAGTTACTTTGGAAGGCTTTTTTGCAAGCACATGAAGTTCAGAAATATTTGAAGAATGATTTTGCTTCTCTTTTATATGTCATCTATTTATATTGTGTAGATCAGTAGACTCAATAAAAAAGACCTATGAAGTTCCTTTTTTTCTTTTGTAGTGAAATGGTCTGATTCAATATCTACTTGTAGCCTAATAAAACTTTTTTTTTTTAGTATTCTACTTTCTAAATTGCATCATACAGAGGCTAGATTTATATGAGTTATCTAAGTCAGCTGTTGTTTGTATAGTAATTAAAGTATTTCAATAGTGTGTGATGTGAAGAATATCTTTGTTGCAGGAGGCACCTGGATAATATCAAGCGAAGTAGTTGCCTTTTTTAAGATGAAACCAAGCAATTGCCTTTTTAGATGAAGCCAAGTAATTGCCAGAGAGAGAGAGAGAGAGAGAGAGAGGACTCTTTTCTTTCCATCTCAATATATATAGAGAGAGCAGGAAGCCAAGACGACATTAATTAAGGACTATTTTTTCTGTCCATCTCAAAAAATGAAAAAAAGAAGGTATAGCAGGGAGCCAAGATTAATTATATATGCATAATTTACTTGTTTATAGTCGATGAAGCGTTCAAACATGGTAATATGAGAATAATAAGATGTACACTCATACCTAAGGAAGCCGGCTGAGCATATGCATGCAAACTATGCAGTACCGCAGTGAAGAGAGCTAGTAAAAAAGCTGAAGAACACCTCATCTGACAATTTTTCTTCCTTTATTTTGCTGTGTAAAAATTTAACAACACAGTATGGAGCTCGTATAGAATTCGATGAAGGTGGATCTATTCTTGTTATATAGGCTACTAGATGGTATACTTGTGACTTTGTGAGGGCAAAAGCATGCACGCATTATTTCTGTGTGGACCGAAACTAGAGCTAAGTGGGACCGTTTCCTTGTTCAAAGCACTCTAGTCTAAAGTCGCCCAACTATCGCTATACGATTTGCAGCGACTTCATGGGCTCTGAAAGAAAAAACAGGCATCGGAAAATATATCTTAGCATTCTAGTAAACGGGGGCCATGCGAAAATATATTAAATATTGCAAATTCTGTGAAAATCATGTGTGTCAAAAAAATTACCAAAGACAAGGGACAAATTTTCTGTAGACATGCAGAATTCCAGGTTCAAACTCAGCTGCATCTGCGCATATATGGTAAGACAAATATTTAATGGTTTACGAAAAAAGGAAAATTGCAAAACCTCCGAGAAGTCGATCAGAGTTTGATTTACCACCTACAATTACTTTTTATAGCACATGCATCCACAAGTACATTGTTGTTTGATCCTTTTCTGTGTCGTTCTCTTTCTACCGACTTAGTTGTATTTTGTTGACATATGGACTATGTGGCGTGTCATCTCAGCAATGGACCTAGTTCAACGGTCAACCTCGCCCGCCGTCTTCTCTCGTCTCAATTTGACTCATCTCAAGGAGGGAAACAAACACGAACACTTCGTCTGCCCATCGATCTTTATCCAACGTATGCAACATAGGCCACGCTGGAATGCTCGGACCAACCTAGTTTGCCATGGAATCCATGTCAAAAAAAAAAAAAGCCCAGACAGCGTGATAGGGAGTGCCAGGAGATGTCAAATACTAGCGATGGCGACTCAGATAATTAACGCAGGATAACGATAATAATTCTGTCATTAATATTGAGGTAATTATGCTGATTTGAGTATATTAGCTAATAAAACATCGAGCAGACCCGACACTTTATCAGTTAATACACTGAATTCAGAGTATTGTAGCAAAATAATAATTAGATACTAGCAATGAAACGTTACATTCCATACTACGCAGGCTACCAACTTAAAGCGCACATGCCCAACACTATCTTTACAACAAAAGCTTAATATAACTATTTACATAATTATACCCTAGTCATCTACAACTCCACCCAGTCCTCTAGGTATCCTCCTCTGCCTCATCGCCCTGGTCCTGCGGGTTACTCTCCACCCACTTCTCTTTGGTGGATCTATAGCACTTAGTGTCTAAGCAAAGGGGGAACTATCACTACTACAAAAGAACTTATATTAGACTCCTCATCACTGACGGTTTTAAAAAAAACGTCTGGGATGACGTGTTATCACAAACAGTTTTTTTTTTTTTGCAAAAACCATTTGTGATAAGTTTCGGGCACATCACATACGGTTTTAGCCAAAAACTGTACTCCCTGTCAGCGTCCACCTACACCCTTCTCCCGTAAGCCCCCATCCCTAAACCCTAGCCCATATCGGTTGCTTCAAGAAGCTCGAGCAGATCGGGGAGGGCATATACGGGTAACCACCTCATTTCTCTAATCAATTCAGTACTCGTTTAATCCAATTTTATCTCCGTGGCTACTGTCAAGCAAGTCTACATGGCGAAGAGATGGAAACAAACGAGATCGTTGCACTCAAGAAGATCCGCATGGACAAGGAGCATGAAGGAGATCGTCACCTTGGGTACTTGTTACATTTGACGTGTTAATTAGTTATGCTGTCTTTTTCTAGAGCAACAGAGGGCATGGCTAGCATTTCCTAGAGTAGTAGTAGATTTAGCTAAGTATCCAATTTTACCATGACTTGGATAGCCGAGCTAAATTTTGGCTATCCAAGTCACATTAAAATTTGACACTTAGCCAAATTTAGGCTATCAAAGTTATGGTAAAATTGGACACTTAGCCAGATTTGGGCTATCCAAGTTATAGTAAAATTAGACACTTAGCTAAATTTGGGCTATCCAAATCACGGTAAAATTGGACACTTAGCTAAATACTTATGGTCTAGCTTATTATGTATATAGTTGATGGATATTCATTTCTATTTGAGTCTGCTTCTCACATATGTTGAAGTGTGTTGACTAAAATCTTTTATTGTATTTTTTTCATTACATCTTAATATAGTGTTTTCATTATATTATACAATTTTACACAATATCCTAATAATAAGGCATATAGTTCTATGTTTTTATGTATTCTTTTTATTTTAGAGGGTATATCATCTAGTGTGACAAGGGCAGATTACAGACGATTCTAGGCTAGAACCATCTGCGATGAGCCCTCATCGCAGATGATTCTAGCCTTGAACCGTCTGCGATGTTAATTTTCACTGACGGTTCATAAACCACATCACAAACTTGAGTACAAAGATGCACTCAGTAAACGTTAATAACAAAATGCAATATATATGAACCTTTCTTCCCAAAATCATCTCAACCTTCCTCAATCCATTTTTCCAAAATACATTTTCTTAGAAAGATCTGTGTCTCATATATGAGGAAGACTTGGTGTGCAGGTTGGTACCACTTTACCCATAGTGAACCCAACCTCAATCGGAGACCTAGAATGCTTATCACTACTTCAATATTAAATTTCCTACCCTGACCACCTACTAGTTGTACTTCATTTCGAAATCAGTGGTACTATTACATAGGGCGGCCAATTGAACTCCATCTTGAAATCGGAGTTACTCATCTCATGGTGTTTAAATATAGCGCCAAATAAGACACCACTCTTAGTTATCTACTATTACCCAATGTGGACATCAAACACCATCGTAAGACAACATTTTTTTGGTCATTTCTAGACACTATCATCGATACGATTTAATATGGCTCATTGTCCAAGTGTAGTGTCTTATCCTTATATCATAGCCTATGTAGAAGGTCCCACCGGTAATGCTCATACATGGCACCCTCTACCCACCTCATAAATATATACCACACTGGCTCAATCAGTCGGGTGAGTCAATTCAACATGTTCACAAAGCCACAGACTACATCAGCAGTGTACTAATTTCCACTTCTTCCAATATCTCGATTTAGATTTTCTTCAAACGCTCTTGTTCACAAATATAAGGTGCATGTATTTCATATTTTAATATAAATTTTTATGATGTTCCCTCTGTATCCTTAATAAATGTTTAGTTTTACTTTATATTCTCTACATGTGCATTAAATATAGTGCTTAGAGATGATAATTAAGGATAGTCCAACCATTTTGAACATATCCTTAGGGCACTTCGTCATTGTCAACGCCGCCTGCGAGTGGCTTCTAAGGCCAACAAACAAGGCAGGTGGCCACAGGGGAGGGGACAGAGGGAGGATGTTTGTAGGAGGGGGAAGGCATGTAGGTGGGAGGAGACCGAGAGTGTCCGATGGAGGGATTTGTTGTTTGGGTTTATCGTGGAAACTACGCACTAAAATTGTTGTATTTATGTGATGTGAAGGTTATAGACAATATATCACTGAGAATATCCTTATAAACTTAGATAGGGGAGTAATTGACAATCAGCAAAACTCTATCTTTTAGATTTTTCACCTTGTTTGTACACAAAGATCTGGTTTACTCTCGCGTGCTTCAATTCTCAAACAACACTGGCAAAATTCTAGCCGAAGAATAGAAAGACAGCGACAGCTCTGAAATGTATTCAATGGAGCATGTCTCATTTTTCCCGAGGGTAATGAAAGGTGGCAAAACAGGCACCAAGCTTTAGGAAAAGTCAAAACCCTTTTGTATATAGTCTTTGCGGGATTACCGGAGAGGAAGAAGAATAACCGAGTAAGCACGGCAGGCTAACTAATAATCCCTAGTCACGGATAGGGCTGCTAATGGACGAAGTCTGGTCCTGTCTCTGGTCCAGGCCTGAAATTTGAAAATCATTACTTTTCTAATTATGTAATAACATTTTCAAAAAATTCTAGTTCTCTTCCAAACGTCATTATAAACATAGCTTCATCTCTAACCGTAAAAATGTCAGTAGAAAACATGTATCACTTATCGGTGAAGAGGACGCGCTGGACACAGAGGTGGAGGATGTCGGCTGTGGCGGAGATGGGGGGTGGGTCACGTAGGAGAGGTCCTCGTAGTATAAGGACTCGAGGGTGAGGTGAAAAAGTGGCAATTGAAATTCGGTTAACCGGAAAACCGAATTAATTCAATTCAGTTTTTAAAGCTGTTCAATTTCGGTTAGCAGAATTCAAAAACTAATATATTTAAAAACTGAAAAAATCAAACCAAACAATCCAACTTAATTGATTCCCCGCCCCTAATTCTAGCCGAACGATGAATAGGAAGATAGAGACAGCTTTGAAGTGTATTCAACGGGGCATGTCTCATTTGTCCCGAGGTGAATCAAACGTGGCAAAACAGGCACCAAGCTTTAGGCAAAGTCTTTCTGTATAAAGTCTTTGCGGGATTACCGGAGGGAAAGAAGAATAACCGAGTAAACACGGCAGGCTAACTAAGGGTATATTTGGATCCATTAGCACTAATAGTTAGCTACTAAAATTAGTTAAAGTGGATTTAAATAGACTAGCTAATAACCCAACTAACAGTTAGCCACTAACTCGGTTAATAGTTATCTCATTAGCTGGTTCTCCCCTGCTAATTCCAGCTAATAGATGGTGAAATGACTAATGTGCCCTTGGCTAGGGGTGCAAACGGATCGGATACGGACGGATTTCATTCATTCCGTATCCTAATCCAAATTTTTTCTTGGATATAGAATCGGATACGGACAGTGTCGGATTCGAATACGAATACAGATTACTTTGGTCGCGAATACGGAGCGAATACAGATCGTTCCGGATACGGTTAGTCTCGGTTACGAATAGTTAGTTGGATAATACGTGAAAGCAGAAACCATATATATCGCGCATATTAAGATCAATCAACCATACACAAAACTTTACTAGAACCTTGGAGACATATAAGTGTTTCAAATTCAATAATAGTTGCCTTCTCTATATAAAAATAATATGCAGCCAAGTATAATTCCAATCAACATATGAACTTATATAATGTAGAATGTTTATGTTTATCGGATCTGTTATCGGATATTTATTTCACTTATTTATACTGATATTTTTCGGATATCTCGGATATGCGGGTATGGATCGGATACGGATCGGATACTTCTCTTTCCATATCTTACCCCATATTTTTTTCGGATAGGCAGATTCGAATCCGAATCGAATCCGGATATAACCAAACATCATTTTTTCGGATTCGAATCGGATTTTAAACGAATTCGGTCTCGGATCGATCGGGAATTATCCGCTCCGTTTGCACCCCTACCCTTGGCCCTGTGCACTGAAGTTCCCTTTTCCCTTTCTCCGCTGCCTCGTGAACCATTTCCCGTGAGTCTTATCCCTTTCTCTGCGGCCGCTCCCGCACGGCTCATTCTCCGCCGCAATAAACAGTATTGAAATATTTGAAATACGGAAACTGTTTTTATCACGATAAGTTTCCTGGTACAGTATTCACGATAAACAGTTTCATATATAGTACTAGTACTCACTGTATGTCCATGCCCTTAGCCAGCTATAAAAAAAGTGCAAACAGCTATTAATGCAATGGTACAATGGACATTTTCATCAACAACTAAATTTTCAATCACCTATTAGCTAGTACCTTCAAATAGCCTTAACTAATAATTAGATCGGCTATATTAGCTATTTAAGTAGTGGTTCCTGTGCTGGTAGTGGCTGTACTTGTTCTTGCATTTCTTATCTGGAGAGAGAAAACAAAGCCCAATGGTGCGTATAGTCTCCTCTTGTTATGCCTCGTATCAAAAAAATATTAATTATTAGATTTTACTATATTTGGTATTTTCTGTTATATAACTGATATTTGTGCAACCGGTTTCGACACATGATCCTCCCGGAGAGCCACAGCTTGAGAATGCTCCAGGAAGTAGAAAAAATCATGGCGAGTACCTACAAAGTACTGAGAATCACCGATTTACGTACAGGAGCTGAGAAGTTTACTAACAAGTTCGAACAGTTCATTGGACAAGGAGGTTTGGGGCTCGTGTACTATGGCCGTTTAGAAAATGCTACTGAGGTAGCTGTCAAAGTGCGTTCTGAATCATCGTCACATGGGCTTGATGAGTTTTTAGCTGAGGTACCCACCCAATTTCAATACCTAAAAAGTTCTAGACACCTTAGAATTCCAAGCTTCTATGACATACATGTGAATGTAGCTCAATTGTGTCTTCTCCCTTGATTGAAAAAATTGGAATTTTCAATTAAACTCAGTAAGTCACACTCAGTGGGATTACATGCAAATTAAGAGATTTTTCTATTCAATATTTGAACTTGAGGGCACGGTTTTAAAAACCGTTTTTGAAAAAACCGTGTGAAATTTGAAAACCGCAAAAACCACTCTAAACCGAAGGGTTAAGAAATAAAAAATTTTGGGAAAAATTTATAAAAATCGAAAACCGTTCGGGTTTTCACGAGAAATTGCTCGGTTTTCACTGACCAATTGAATGTTCCTTAAAATTGGTTTTGAGTAGTTTTTGACGGTTTTCGAGCGGTTTTCAATGCATAAATTTTTTCAATTTTTTATTTTTTTTAATTAGACTGGTTTACCACACGGTTTTAGATATTGAACTGTAGCGGTAAGGTCAAAAACCACGGTTTTCGTCGGTTTTTGAAACCCTGCTTGAGGGGCCATCTTTAGTTATTTTTAATATATTTCAGTACCTGAAATAGATTTTTATCTACATCTCTTCCTTATGAAGAGGCTGTCCATTGCAAACAGTATTGATTAAGATAATAGAGGTCTGTCCATTGCAAACATTATTGATTAAGAGATAATAGATTGTGTGACTGTTTAAAAATTGGATACGAAATATCTATGCATTATTTGAACTTGTGGGGCCATCTTTAGTTATTTTTAATATATTTCAGTACCTGACATAGATTTTTATCTACATCTCTTCCTTATGAAGAGGCTGAAATCCTATGTAAGTATGTTACAGTGTAGTCATAGTTGTAAACTATTCCGTTGGCAGGTTCAATTTGTTAAAGCGGCAGTCTTATTTCAAGAGTGTTACAGAATTACAAACAAAGAAAAATAGCATAAATTTTCCGAAAATTGACATGTGCAGTTGTTGATGCAGTTCTATTCGGACTGTCACCATGCAGATATATGAAGGTAAATGTGGAGTTGCTGAAACCTTGAATTGGGCAACACGTGTACGAGCTGTGCTTGCAGCTGCACAAGGTATGCTGCAATACAAAGATTACAAGATAACTCGATTTCTCTTAAGTGAATGTGCCACATATGACCTGTGTGTTCATATTTTTACCGTGGTTATCTGAAATTTGATGTGCTATATGTAGGCCTGGATTATCTGCACAAGGGTTGCAACCTGCCAATAATTCACCAACATGTTAAGACCAGCAACATTCTCTTGGGTCAAAATCTGCAAGCTAAAATTGGAAAAAAATTTCGTGGAGGAGGTATGCAAACTTAACTCTATGCATCTCCACTCCGATGGATGCCACGTGTGCATCTTGTCAATCTCAATCATTCATTTAATTTCTCACTCCACCCTACCCTTGATTTCTCACTCCTCCAATTAATGACAATGTTGGTGAGGTGGGGTTGAGATTTAGTTAGATGGACACGTGACATCTATAGAAGTGGGGATGCATATGATTAAATTTGCATACTTCCTCCACATAATTTGTTTCCCTAAAGTAGCTGATTTTGGGCACTCTCTAAAACTTATCTCAGCGACACGACTCACATATCAACCGCTGTAGCTGGGTCAGCGGGTTACATCGACCCCGAGTATGTCTCTCTGTGCACACTACATCATCTTGGTACTTCTTTTCCGTATTTGAATAAGAGGTAAACCATATGTAGTTTAACTTTCTTTTATAGCTGGCTTTGCCAAGTAAGGAGAGAGAACCAGTAAATCGATGCCGTTGTGCTCATCGCTTTCTAATCTTAATCACTTATGTGATCTTTAGCCTTATCATCTTAATCACTTGATGCAAACTTTGAAGCCATCACTTTTCAAGCCTCTCGACAAACTTTTTTTTTGCAAGTCTGGTCCCCTTTCGAACGTATTTGTAAAAATAGCCTTATTCCTGACCGCAGAAACGCCGACAGGTGACACGTGTCACCTATTGCGCTCCCGCACCGTGGAAGGCACTACTGAGCTATGGTAGCTCAGTAGGTCCTAGTTTGGTAGCGACTGCGCTCCTATAGTTTGCTAGGTCCTTCCATGGTGTGGGAGCGCGGCATGTGATACGTATCGCCTACCGGCACTTCCACAGTTAAGAATGAGGCTATTTTTGCAATTACGTTAAAAAATGGTTGGATTTGCAAAAACATTTCGTCAATAGGCTAGAAAAAATGAGTCCGGTGAGGCAGAAATACTCGAGTAAAACATGAGAGAGTAGTGAGAGGAGAGAAGGAGACAAGAAAGATCCATTGACACGTGGGTCCACTGCCAACTGAAGAAGGATGTGCCAACAAGATCCTAGTTGGAGCACATATTATAGACAGTGGACAGGATTTTCAAAATGGGTGTTCAGAGTTACAAAAATATTTAACAAATAGTTTTTTGGAACTTCCATTGCTGGATTTCTTTAACATAAAGAAAATGTTTAATAAATATCAACTCGTCACTAACACAACAGTCCACACTCTATCTAATTTTAGAATGCAGCAAGCTTGTCAGATGCATGTAAATTTGTAAACCACCTTGACTATAAGCTAATTAAGTGAAACACGCTACTAGGATAATTATTACTTAAAAACATTTAGCTTCTTAAGGCAAGATCACAAGAAACGTATAGTTCAGTAAACAACAAAGACTTTGAAAATTATATTGGCACTAAATATGCTGAAAATTTATGATGTGAAATACACATTTTGGTTGTATAATACTAGGAGAGGTTTCGGATTGTGTGAAACCTCTTGAAGGGAAAACGATAACTTCGCTTTGCTTTGAAGCTAAAAACGGTGATTTAGATAGCATTCTGATTGATGAGCAATCTAATCCCTTTAGTAATTTATCTTTTGGCTTTTAGGTTGTGAATATTTCAAGTTTTCAGTTTGGAGATTTCATTTGGGTACACACACGTATACATATTGGGGTTTTCAGTTTGGAGATTTCACCTATGAAGACGAGGCTCCATCCCCGGTGTCACAGCCACAGGGGGCTCCCCTATCGTGCCTGCGTGCCGACAGTCCACGCGTCACAGCTCGCCGTACCACCGGTGCTGCCTTCACCGATCGATAGGGGCCGGTATTTTTAAACCGAAACCGAATTACTCAACCGAACCAAATTAATTGATTATTTCGATTTTTTCGATTTTTGGTTCGGTTTTTGTTTTGGTATAATTCGGTTTTCGGTGTTCAGTTCGGTTTTTCACTTTTAAAAACCGAAATAACCGAATAGCCCATATACAATACCATTTTTATAATATTCTTCCTAAAGCCACTAAACAATTCTCATGTTATAATACATTTATGCATACATTTAGTATATTTATATGTTCTATTACGCTTATATTGTAATGACATATGAATATTGCGTGAGTTTATCCATACTACGTGTTGCAATATGAGAAGAACTAAATCTAATCTACCTAGTGTTATTCATATTTCGGTTAACCGAAAAACCGAATTAACCGAACCGAAATATTTCGGTTCATTTGGTTCGGTTTTTTATTTTTATCCGAGAAATTCGGTTCCTAATTTTCAAAAACCGAATTATTTTAAAACCGAAAAAACCAAACCAATTAAATCGAAAAAACCAAATGCCCACCCCTACCGATCGGCTGCCCTTTCGACCTGCCACCCATGGGACCCGCTTCCTCCTGTTTGGCCACAGAGGGGCTCCCTTGCCGCCATCGTGCGTTAGTGCTCCTTGCTAGAGGTGGGCATTCGGGCCGGGCTCTTTTGGACCGGCCTGAGGCATGACACCACGGCCAAGACGAGTCTGACCCAAGACGAAGTGGGCCGTCTGCCTACCGACATCAGTAGCACAGGTCTTGGGCTCGAGAACCGGGCACGATGGGCGGCCTGGCACGGCACGATACTGTAGAATGGGCCGTAACGGGCCCGATGATTCAGTGTATGAGGAAGAAACCCTGTATGAAAGTCACCGACTCACAGAGCATAAGTGCTATAGATGCACTCAATAGTATAGACGCTACCCTCAACGCCGACATCTAAGAGAGATGGCCAAAGGGGAGAACCCGTCTCTCAATCTCTCTCAGCTCTCTCTCACCCATCTATCTCAATCTCTTTCGCCTATCTCGCTCACTTTCTTTCTCGTCCATTACCTGCTCTCTCGCTCGTATTCAGTATATCCCTTTACTCTATGTAACTGTTCAAGAATAAATAAATTTTAATTCTTTTTCCCATAATATTCGCGTCCACTTCTTCAACTCCATGTGTCTCCGGCTCCTTTCCTCTCGTTGCAATAGTGCAAATGGGTCGGGCCTGGGCCGGCACGACACAAAGCGTAAATGGGCCGTGCTCGACTTGCCGGCGGCGAGCCAGCCGGCGACGCACAAGACGAAGGCACGACGGGCCGTCGTCGTGGCCAAGCACGGTTCAGACATCGGCACGATGGGCCGTCTTGCCTGCCCAAGACGGCACGACACCCACCTCTACTCCTTGCGCTGCCACCTTCTGCCATGGTACTACCATGCCGACTGCCGCCCACCTCCGCCAGTTCAACCGCAAGGGCCAAGGGGTAGCGACAAATCATGCAGGTAAATTGGAGTCCTTAATTTGGGTCTTATATAAGATCTAATTAATCACAGTTTGCATGCTCACGAGGCTAAATGTTAGGGCTTTTATACCACTTGTTAAGGATAGCACGATATAAACAACTGAAGACAAAGATTTAACGTGGAAAAACCCTTGTGGAAAAAAATCACAAGAAATAATGCACTATAATACTTCAAGTACAGGAGGCTGACTTATATAGCTAAAGAGTTCTAGTTGTAGAAGACTTAGACTAACAACCTATTTGAATAGAACCAAAAGATATAGTAGTTAGAGATATTTGAGTTATCTCCAACAAACCTCATCTTAACTCAAAATTTGTAATGAAGTTGTTTCCGGAAAACCCTGAAGGGTAATTAAGCAGATGAATACAAGTACGTTAAAAGTCCAAAAGACTACTGAACGAGGAAGACTAGAACAGTCAATCCAAACACTTGCAGTGCAAAAAACCACAATGGATATGAAAGACTGAAGCAGTCTTATCGAAACGTTTCTCACGAAGCAAGATTGAACAAACCACAAGTAGTTTGAGAGAAACACTGGAACAGCCAATCCAAACATACAGCTATGTCAAAGCAGATGAAAAATCTAGATTTTGAAGGATTCATAACCCAGTAAAGTCTGAGTCTATACAACTAACCTCCTAAAATAAATGTTCAACCATCAAATAGCATAAGGAAGGCATAATTTTCTTTTATTGCTTGACCTTTATGTTTCGTTACTAATTTTATTTTTCATAGCAACACATGGGCATTGAACTAGTAAGCTCTAATTAATCACAGATGGCATGCTCGCGAGGCCAAATGATGGTATTTTTTCCACGGAGGTCAGGTCATATTCATGGATGCGGCGGGGGCGATGGGCCTCTCTAACTAATTACTCCGTCCAGTCACACCACTTTCCAAATTTTAGCTATCAGTATACTTTTTAATTAATATTTAAATTAAACATATAAAAGTGGTACATACAGATTTGTTTCCAAAAAGAACTTTAATAGAAGTATAATTCCATTAGGTCTTTAAATATATTGTAGTAGAAATTAGTGACCAAAGTTATATTTTAGAGACCACATTAATGTACAGAATTATATTTTTTTTTGACCGGAAGAAGTAACCAGCTGGCACCCAGCTTATTTTTCCAAAAAATATCTTTGACAGGCGCAGCCATTGTACGCACGTCTTTACAGTGGTTCCCTTGCTTGCGTGCAATGCAATGCAATGCAATGCAATGCGAAGACCTTAGAAGCCTCGCATTTCAGCCCGTCAGCCGAAGAGGCCTACCTCTAGAAGAAATTAACTTTACAGAAAAAAAAAACACGTACTGTACGGGAAGAAGAAATCCTATCGAAGAGGCGCCCTAGCTATCTTTAGGGCATGTTTGGATCCATTAGCACTAATAGTTAGCTAGCTAATAGCTAATTGTTGGCTAACTATTAGCTGGCTAATTATTAGTTAGGGCTGTTTGGAGGTACTAGCTAATAGGTGGTTAAAAATTTAGTTGTTGGTGGAAATGTCCATTATACCTTTGCATTAATAGCTGTTTGCATAGGGCCGAGGGCACATTAGTCATTTCACCATCTATTAGCAGGAATTAGTAGGGGAGAACCAACTAATGAGATAAGTTAGCAGCTAATTGTTAGCTGGGTTATTAGCTAGTCTGTTTGGATCCACTTTAACTAATTTTAGCTGCTAACTATTAGTGCTAATGGATCCAAACATACCCAGCCCTTTATTTCCAAACTTAGACACCTTTTCTTTCCCTCCGCTTTCTGACCGCACGGTTGCTAATCGCTAATCACCGTTCTATTGGAGGAAGTTAATTTAGTTGGATTGCACATTAATTACATCAAAAAACTTGATTGCATACAATATGTTCCCATCCTATTGTAGTTAGCTAGGTTTCAAAAATCAGGTGTAGGGTGGTTCCTGTTTCCGGCTTATTTCGGGGCAAGCCTGACTTTTGTTCGTGTGGCCGAAATTTGAATTTCTGCTTTTCTTTTCCAAAATTTTTTGTTTAGCTAGCGTATATTTAATAAGCGAGAAATACACTGACCCTATGGTTTACCGATGGAATAGTCGAGATTTGCCTTTAAGATTACACCCTTTGCTTCATGAAATCGTAGCTTCCTTAGTCGTCAGACTTTTTAAAAAAAAATCTAGCTTTTGCACGTGTATTTGTAAATTTATTCCCTTGCTCTACTGCGAAAGACCTTTTTGAAATTGTAGCTTATCTAGCTTTTGGACTTCATTTTTTGCAAATCAAGCTCTCGCGCATGTATATATAAATTTGATCCATTCCCTCACCGCAAAAGATGTGGTTGGTGGCACTCTTCCCTGCCGGCTGCCGCACCTAGGGTGCACGGAAGCTCTCTGCGCGTTCGATGAGCGCAGGAGTGGACAGCCAACTGCGGGAGCACGCGGGGTCACTACTACAGACTGCTTCATCACGACCCCTCATCACTAGGGATAGCAATCTTACCCGATTATCCGTGTGCCCGCGGGTAAAAACCCTAATGGAGGTGGGTATGTTCCTCTTTTATTACCCGCGGGCATGTTTACGGGGGCCAAACTCTACCCGACGGGTAAACGGGTATGGGTATGGGGGAGCTTCACCCGTACCCGTTCCGCCCGATTACCCGCCACCTCCTATTGACATATAGGCTAAAATAGGCGCCCAGTTGGCTCCTCGATCCCCAATTTGTAGTATCTCATTTCAGTAATTGTTGAACTTGACCATATGTGTATTATTTGTCTGCATACATCTACACTCACAACGCTAAATAAAACATTAGTAGCTTGAGCGTCGAGATGTAGGCATTTCTCCTCTCCCTTAGTTGGAGCAATATCACTTATTGGAGAAGAAAAGCCGACATCTACGATCCACCATATTTGTGGGCTCATGGATTTAAAATGATTAATCATAAATAATTTCCATGAAGCGTAATTAGAGCCATTAAAAATATGTGAATCGGTGTAGTGCACTAGTCCGCTAGACGCCATCCTTTTTACTCTCTAGACGGTTAAGCCTAAAATGAGAGTGACCGTGGCTCTGATACCACTTGAAGGGTCGAGGATGCGCCTAGAGGGGGGGTGAATAGGCGTTTTACAAAATTCGATCGCTCACTAAACAATTCGCTCTAATCAACCCCTATATCAAAACCTAATCAAATATATATGCGGAAGCGATAAATAGGTTTTGACAATTAAAGTCTAAATCAACTAGGCTCACTAAGTGCACTAACTAAATTATGTCTCTACACTAGAATTGCTAAATTGATCACACAAATAATACTAAGCAATTCTAATTCAAGCAATCAATAAGATGCAAAAGGTAAATACTTGAATGTAAGGAGACAAGGGACAAACGATGTTTTTCCGTGGTGTTCGGAGACTTGCCGGTCTCCCCTAGTCCACGTTGAGACAAGCCCACACTAGGACCGGCTCCCGCTCGAGCACCCGCCTCTTTCCACTAGACGTGGTTTTTTACGCTCGCGCGTAGGCTCAACCCGAACCTTCACAAACTTCGCCGGGGCTTCTCACAACCTTGAGAGCTCCCGCGCACGACGCCTACGCCGTCTAGGTGTCGGCAACCTCCAAGAGAATAGGCCGCTCCTCCGCTTGACCTTCACCGAGCACAACACATGCGCTCCGGCGATCACCAAGTGCAACACACGCACAAGGACCTCACTCAAGTGCAACACATGCACAAAAGGCTCTCAAATCACTTCCTAATTGCAACACATGCAATTAGTCTCACTCTTAAGCTCAAGAGGCAATTGGAGAAGAGCAACACATGCACACAACTCCTACATGCAGCAACAACACTGCCCCAACACCCCCAACGCCTCCTTTTATAGCCACCATGCCAAAACTAGCCGTTGGGGGGCAAATTGGGCGAAAACAGCAAAACCCGGTACTACCGCCCTCTGAGGCGCGGTAGTACCGCTTTAACAGAAAGTAACGGCTACAAAATTAGCTGCTATACAGACTAACCGGTAATACCGCCCTCTGAGGGCCGGTAGTACCGCTCGGCACACACCGCAAAACAAACTCCTCTGGAATAAACCTACCGGCAACTAAAGCCCGGTAGTACCATGCGATTCGATTACTACGCCCACATTGCCCTAGTAGTACGCAAGACTCTGGAGAATTTCAGATTTCTACTCGAAAACCAATTCTTCGAAAAACAAACTTTGTTCTTTGAGCCACTAGATGATCAACACATGATCATACACACGTGCAAAACACATTTGCACCAACTTAGCTCATGCTCAAAGAATTCTCAACCAAATTTGCGAAAACACATTTCACAAATAAACACCAAACTTACGCAATCAATCCTCTAGCCATGCAAGGATCAACACATGATCCCGACACTTTGCAAAACACTTTTGCAAATGCCAACACATGCTCATGGATCGAAAGACATAACTTCAAGGCTCATTTGCAAAACACATTTGCACAATCAAGAACTAACTCCAATTGGCGAAAACACATTTCACCAAAATCCAACTCAAGATCTATTTGCAAAACGATAAGCAAATCAAACTCGAAGTTTATGAGATTAATCCCCTAGCCATGTGAAGGTCAACACAAGACCGGTCAACTTGCCAATACCCCTGCAAGCCCCACTCACATGCTCTCGGGATTCCGGACTCATAAACCTCGGTTTATTCGACAACGACTTTGCAAATAACACGATAAACATCATTTCATGCTTGAGCACTACTCTTTGCAACACATGCAAAAGTCTAGCTCCAAGCAACATCAATCAAGATGCATGAACTCTCTAATTGCAACACATGCAATTCTGTAGTTCCATGCAATCACCAAAACCAAACTTCAACTAACACCAAATCCAAATCACATGTATGAGCTCTCTACTTGCAACACATGCAAGCATCTAGCTTCATACAACCACATAAACACCAAATCGAGCATATGTGCTCTCTACTCACAACACATGCGAGTCTCTAGCACATACACAACACAAACATGCTTGAGCTCTCCTTTGCAACACATGCAAAACTTAGCTCCAAGCAACCACAAGGTTTTATAAAGATGTTTTATAACCAAAACATGAAGCTTCAACTAATACAACACATGCAAAAGTGAACTTCACAAAAGCTAACGATATTGCTTATCCTATTTGCAACACATGCAAATCAAAGCATAATGCGAAAACCAAATGCATATACTCTTTCATCTTTGCAACACATGCAAATCAGAGCATAATGCAAAACAACCAAGCATAGGCTTAACACATTTGCAACACATGCCAAATGGTTAACCCATATGCAAAAACCAAATCAAATAAGATTTGAGCTTTGAGTGAACGCGGATTGAGATCACCAACACATGATGAAGCTCAAGCAAAGAGGCAACCCCTCTTAATAGTACGGCGATAAAAGATCTAGACTCAAAGACTACAAAAGTCCTTAGCCTTTCTAATTATACCTTCGCCGCCGCGCAAGCAATCCCCTTTGGGGTCTTTATGATCTTTACTCGATACTCCCCCGGGATCATTACTCGACTCCTCTTCGGGATCCACTCTTGACACCTATCAACTCATGATGACGTCCTTGTCCCGTTCTCATCATCTCATTCATCTTTGGACCTAACTCAATCACAACTCATAAAACTTGTTAGTCCAAGATGCATGGTTGTTTCAATTATCTCTTGCACTCCATTAACACATAATGGTTGCCTTTATATCAATTGAGCACAACCTAAATCAATTGAAATGATTGTGAATGTGTCTTAAGTACAATAGTGCAACTCATGCTTTATTATACTTAAGAGCTATTCATTTGTCCTTAATTAATTACAAACACCATCAACACATGATAAAGTGTTCTTTAACGATTAACAAGACAAATGAACTCAATTTAAATTATCATTTAAATTGACTCTTCAAGTTAGAGTGTGAACTCCCCCTAAATATGTTCATCCATGTAGTATATGGATTGGGAAACATGATGCACATTTTGTGGTTGTTTCAATGGGAATGTTCATACTTTAACTTGAATCCAAAGTGTGCAATTTATACTAAGATGAATGCACACATACCTTGGTATATCCATTTTTCAATGCGATGAGACTAATCAAAGATATTCTAAATAAACAAGTTAGTCTCGATATAAGATTTGTCATTAATAACAATATCGCATTAGGGGATAAACTCAATATTAGATTTGTCATTAGATTTGTCATTAACACCAAAACCATAACTAATGAAGGTTGAACTTACAATCTCCCCCTTTTTGGTGATTGATGACAAATCCAAGCTTAATAAGCACATTTGGATTAAAACTATCATAATGAGAGAATTTAAACTTTTTGAACGCATATGCATATTGTAAACAATATAAGCCTTGACAATTTAGAATGCATATGAGAATTAATTCTCCCCCTTAATCATATTAAGCTTCCTGTTTAAGCCAAATGAAATTAAGCTTCCTAATTCTCCCTTTTGGCATTAAACACAAAAAATGGATTTCTAAGATGGATTCGCCATTTAAACATTCTCCCCTTTTGCATTTAACTATTTATGAGATTTAACATTAGCTCCCCCTTTTTGGCATTTAAACATTTATCATTAATAAGATTTATCATTATCTCCCCCCTTTTGGCATTTAACTTGGAAAAACATTCTCCCTTTTATTTAATTATCTGTTTTTAAGCTCCTAATTCTCCCATGTAATTATTGCTTTTTAATGAAGGTCATACAAGGATTGAAATAAACACTTATGACCTTGGCGAGGAATTAAGATCTAGATACCAATTGAAAAAAAAATAAGCAATGAAATCCCAAATGAAAAGGATATACAAGGAATAAAACAAGTTTTCATTTGAAATATGGCCTGATACCAAAAGAAGAAAAACTCGAAAAGAGACCATATTCGGGATTTTGGATACCACTTTGAAGGAAGAATAAGCACTTGCACTATTGATACCACTTGTAAAGATAAGCGTGAAAAATGAAGTAAGGGATATGCAAAGCAAAAGAAACCATGTGATACCCTTTTTCAAATAACTCACTCCTCATTTTATTAGGCTTAACAAACTTTTAATATGATTCTTTTGAAGAATCCAATAATTTGCCTAAGGGTCAAACGAGGAACCCAAAAGAAATAGATACCACTTGAGAAGTTAGATACCACTTTTAAATCTATCTCAAGGGTTTTGCTTGAAGATCCAAAAGAAATGAGCATTTTCAAACTTTTGATTTAAGAACAATGCTCAACTTGAGATTTGCCTCTTTTATATATTTTTCAAACCATAAAGACTCTCACACAGAGAAATCTTAAGCGGTTGAACTTACAATTTTAGTTTGAGAGGAAATTCTTACTCAAGAATGTGGGTATCGGAGTAATGCTACAAAGAGGTAATGAAATACCATTTGTAGGAAATAAATGAATTCATTGATACCACTTTAAAAAGAAATTCAAATACACAAGGATATCATAAGAAGAAAAGAACCATTAAGATCCATGATACCACTTGGAGAAAAGAGAAACTCAATGATACCACTTGTAAGCATATGAAATGAATAAATGCTCAATTGATACCACTTAGGATCAAATCACAAGGACTTGATACCACTTGAAAGAATTATCGATAACATCTATGGGTATCAGAGCAATATTCTCAGAGCAAAATACTCACGGGTATCAAAGACTCAAGAAAGTTCAATAGAAACCAAAAAGATTTAGTATCAGAGCAAAACAAAGACATGATATCACTTGGAAGCAATTAAGTGCCCAAAACTTGCAATAAATAAACTCCCCAAGATGTTCAATGAATGAAACATGGAGTTATTTGCATTTGAATTGCACAAGTTTTGTCTTTTCAAAAGATCAAGTGAATATCACCCTTAAAATAATTTAAATGCTCATAAACTGATACCACTTGGAAATCCTTTCAAATGATTTGTAAAACTTTTGAAATTTTGTTCGAAAGAACTTTGGGATCATAAGAAATTATTCCAACAAGAATTTTTGAAAAATCAAATTCCAATCGAAAGATATCCCAAAGTCAAACTCGAAGAATCTGAAAAATTCAGAGCCAAATTGCCAGGGCCGGTACTACCGCTCACACAGGCCGGTAGTACCGGGTTTGCGGTACTACCGCGCACCAGGGCCGGTAGTACCGGTCCTGACTAACCAGAACTTCGGGCTTTTGCAAATTTTTGGCAAAAACGATTCGAATGAAGTCCGAATGATTTGAAATTTTCAGGGAACCAACTTTGGACTAAATTGAAGGTTTTACAAAAAGAATTTTCTCAAAAACAATTTTATTTTGAAAGCTATGGCAATTTGTGCTTTGAGGCAAAAATGAAAATCGATTTTCACGAAAAGCCTCAAAATGCACTTCGGTTTGGATTTCATGCAATTTCTTTTTCCATGGCTTAGATAGGTGTATCAAGAATGTGTATAGCCAAGATTTATGATGAAATCCAACTCGAACGCCACGATTTGATCTATATGCCTAAATAGGCCATTTTGGTTCAAATCAAATCGTTTTTGAGCCAAATTAGATTTTAACATAGAGTTTTCATTTTGAAAACTTGTAAAACATTTGAAATACTTAATAGAATACTTTTACAAGGCTTTTCACAAATTTGGGTCTTTAAATTCAATATTTGACTTTTGTCCAAAGAGGGTCCCTTTTGAAGAACCAAATGAAATCATAAAGTCAAATTATCAAATAGCACAAAAGCGAATGAGATAAGGAGTAGAGTTTTGAGCTCTTGAAAATCTCCTTCTCTTTTGTGTATGAGTTTAAAATATCATTTTGAATCAACTTTTGTGTAGAATTTTGATTCAAATGATGAAACTCACTAAGTGCAATAATATGACCATTACGGGTCAAGTATAGTTTTCCGGCAAGTTTCAAAATCAAATAACTTTTGCTAGGTTGGTCTTTTGAAAATCTTTTGAACACGAAAATTGTTGAGAATGACCAACTCTAGGATTTTTGTTTTGGAATTACTTTCAAAATCCTTTTACTTTTATTTCTATAAAAATTATAAGTTTAAATCCAAAACAAGATACTAGTAACTAATTTTTGGGCTAAAAACTTATTTTCTTTTGAAATTAGTTTTGTAAAGCCAAAACCTTTGAAAAACATTTCAAAAGCATTTGTATACATTTTGCAACTAGTTTTTCACAAGTTTACTAATAGTATACAAAATTTTGACTTTTGGTTAAATGGTTGATTTTGAAATTATATATATGCACTTATATTAATATGGGCACACGTAGGGATGTGGTACACATGAATATGAATTAACACTCCCCCTAAATGTGCCACTATTAAACTTGCTCAAGATTTGCAATTAAGAGAATAGATAAGAGGCAAGAGCAAGTGGCCATAACAAGTAATCTAAATTAATATTCATTAATACTAATGCATCTAAACCTACACAAGGCTAGAAGCTAAATAATAATCAATTTAAATACTTGTTACCGAGATGGCATTGGCTCATGATGGACTTGATTATCTTCATGCTTGACACCACTTGTAGACAAATATAATCCTTCTCCTTTTGAGTGAGCAAGCGTCCAATCCATCTCATATCACCTAAAAATCTTTTATGCGACTTTTGGTACCCAATCCTTGTTGGGTCCGACAATGTTAGTCACAATTGATTTAGGAACCCAAATAGTCCTAATTTTAGCATTTTTAAATTGACTAACATGACTAGCAATGGATTTGCAATTTTTGTTACTCCTAAGCGATTTATTTGCATTAAATTGAGAAGGCTTAGGAGTTTTGGCATTCTTGACAAATCCATTCCTAGTTTGATCCTTTCTAAGCATATAATAATCATAATAATAAAGACGCTTAGAGGATCTAGCATTTCTAGCAAATGTTTTGCTATAATTATTTTTCCTAAGCATATGATTATCATGAATTTTCTTATTCTTAGGAAATCTAGTGTTTTGAGCAAATACATTTCTCGAAATACTCTTCCTATGCAAATGAATATCATTTTTAGCGGGCATAGGGGACTTGACAAGCTTGGCAAACACATTGCCATTCTTGTCCTTCCTAAGCAAATAATTTTCATTAATAAGAATAGGCTTAGGAGTTATACCTTTGGGACAATCCTTACCGAAATGTCCCTTTTCCCGGCAATTGAAGCACGTCACGCTATTTGGCCCTCTCTTGACCGATTTGACTTGCTCTTTGCCGGTTTGCCTCATGGTTGGTGTTGTGGCCTTGTTATCCACTTGATTAGGGCACACGGAGGCGAGGTGGCCCTTCTTGTTGCAATTTAAGCACTTGATTGTCTTCGTGTGTCTCGCATTGTGCTTCATCTTGCTATTCTCCCTCTTGGAGTTGTAGCCGATCCCTCTCTTATCATGCGAGCGGCGTTGCTTGCTTAGAATGTCGTCGAGGGTGGCCTTTCCTTTATAGCACCTCTTCAAGTCATCTTCCAATTTGATGACTTGGGCCTTAAGCTCATTGTTTTCCTCTACAAGGTTAGTCTCACAAGACATAGAGGAAGTAATAGCGATAGAATTTGAATTAGAGCTACAAGGCAAATCATCGCTAGAGGTGGATATGCATTTATTTGATGAATTGTTTGTAATTGGAATTGAGTGAGGCAATTCATTAACTAAATTGCATTGAGTGGCAATATCCACACTAGCTTTACTAAATTCCTTGAAAAGGAGTTTCTCATGATTTTCTTTTAGAACATTATAGTCATTTTGAAGTGAATCATGTTCTAATTTCAAAACTTTGTATTTCTTTTTCTCCTTTCCAAGAAATTCATTGAGCTCCTCTAATAAATTCATAAGTTCATCATATGAGGGCTCACCTTCGTCATCACTCACCTCATTCACACCTTTCGCCATAAAGCAACGAATTTTTGATGGAATTGAAAAATCGTCGTCGCTTGAGGCGGAGGTTGAGGTTGACGGAGTTGTCGGTTCAACAATTGATGTAGACGTTGAATGATCATCAACCGACACTTCCTCCTTATTGCAATTCTCAATAGATGTGGATGACTCAAATAAGTCTTGAAGCTTGATCCACATATCATGAGCGCTCTAGAGATTGCATATTTTATTGAATACATCTACCCTCACGACGCTAAATAAAACATTAGTAGCTTGAGCGTCGAGATGTAGGCATTTCTCCTCTCCCTTAGTTGGAGCAATATCACTTATTGGAGAAGAAAAGCCGACATCTACGATCCACCATATTTGTGGGCTCATGGATTTAAAATGATTAATCATAAATAATTTCCATGAAGCATAATTAGAGCCATTAAAAATATGTGAATCGGTGTAGTGCACTAGTCCGCTAGACGCCATCCTTTTTACTCTCTAGACGGTTAAGCCCAAAATGAGAGTGACCGTGGCTCTGATACCACTTGAAGGGTCGAGGATGCGCCTAGAGGGGGGGTGAATAGGCGTTTTACAAAATTCGATCGCTCACTAAACAATTCGCTCTAATCAACCCCTATATCAAAACCTAATCAAATATATATGCGGAAGCGATAAATAGGCTTTGACAATTAAAGCCTAAATCAACTAGGCTCACTAAGTGCACTAACTAAATTATGTCTCTACACTAGAATTGCTAAATTGATCACACAAATAATACTAAGCAATTCTAATTCAAGCAATCAATAATATGCAAAAGGTAAATACTTGAATGTAAGGAGACAAGGGACAAACGATGTTTTTCCGTGGTGTTCGGAGACTTGCGGTCTCCCTAGTCCACGTTGAGACAAGCCCACACTAGGACCGGCTCCCGCCGAGCACCGCCTCTTTCCACTAGGCGTGGTTTTCACGCCGCGTAGGCTCAACCCGAACCTTCACAAACTTCGCCGGGGCTTCTCACAACCTTGAGAGCTCCCGCGCACGACGCCTACGCTGTCTAGGAGTCGGCAACCTCCAAGAGAATAGGCCGCTCCTCCGCTTGACCTTCACCGAGCACAACACATGCGCTTCGACGATCACCAAGTGCAACACATGCACAAAGACCTCACTCAAGTGCAACACATGCACAAAAGGCTCTCAAATCACTTCCTAATTGCAACACATGCAATTAGTCTCACTCTTAAGCTCAAGAGGCAATTGGAGATGAGCAACACATGCACACAACTCCTACATGCAGCAACAACACTGCCCCAACACCCCCAAGGCCACCTTTTATAGCCACCATGCCAAAACTAGCCGTTGGGGGGCAAATTGGCAAAAACAAGAAACCCAGATTACTACCGCCCGAGGCGCAGTAGTCGCTTCACAAGAAGAACGGCTACAAAACTAGCCGCTATGCAGACTAACCGCATTATCAGCCCTCGAGGCGCTGAGAGTACCGCTTCCAGGCCCGTAGTACCGCTCGCACACACCGCAAAACAAACTCCTCTCGAATAAACCTACCGCAACTAAAGCCCAAGAGTAATCAGCGACTCAGTATTACGCCCATTGCCAGGTAGTAGTCCGACCTCTGGAGAATTTCAGATTTCAACTCGAAAACCAATTCTCCGAAAAACAAACTTTGTTCTTTGAGCCACTGGATGATCAACACATGATCATACACACGTGCAAAACACATTTGCACCAACTTAGCTCATGCTCAAAGAATTCTCAACCAAATTTGCGAAAACACATTTCACAAATAAACACCGAACTTACGCAATCAATCCTCTAGCCATGTAAGGATCAACACATGATCCCGACACTTTGCAAAACACTTTTGCAAATGCCAACACATGCTCTTGGATCGAAAGACATAATTTCAAGGCTCATTTGCAAAACACATTTGCACAACCGCAACCAGCTCCAATTGGCGAAAACATATTTCACCAAAATCCAACTCAAGATCTATTTGCAAAACGATAAGCAAATCAAACTCGAGTTTATGAGATTAATCCCCTAGCCATGTGAAGGTCAACACAAGACCGGTCAACTTGCCAACACCGCTGCAAGCCCCACTCACATGCTCTCGGATTCCGGACTCATAAACCTCGGTTTATTCAAGACAACGACTTTGCAAATAACACGATAAACATCATTTCATGCTTGAGCACTACTCTTTGCAACACATGCAAAAGTCTAGCTCCAAGCAACATCAAATCAAGATGCATGAACTCTCTAATTGTAACACATGCATTTCTCTAGTTCCATGCAATCACCAAAACCAAACTTCAACTAACACCAAATCCAAATCACATGTATGAGCTCTCTACTTGCAACACATGCAAGCCTCTAGCTTCATACAACCACATAAACACCAAATCGAGCATATGTGCTCTCTACTCACAACACATGCGAGTCTCTAGCACATACACAAACACAAACATGCTTGAGCTCTCTCCTTTTGCAACACATGCAAAACTTAGCTCCAAGCAACGACAAGGTTTTATAAAGATGTTTTGCGAACCAAAACATGAAGCTTCAACTAATGCAACACATGCAAAAGTGAACTTCACGCAAAAGCTAACGCATATTGCTTATCCTATTTGCAACACATGCAAATCAAAGCATAATGCGAAAACCAAATGCATATACTCTTTCATCTTTGCAACACATGCAAATCAGAACATAATGCAAAACAACCAAGCATAGGCTTAACACATTTGCAACACATGCCAAATGGTTAACCCATATGCAAAAACCAAATCAAATAAGATTTGAGCTTTGAGTGAACGCGGATTGAGATCACCAACACATGATGAAGCTCAAGCAAAGAGGCAACCCCTCTTAATAGTACGGCGATAAAAGATCTAGACTCAAAGACTACAAAAGTTCTTAGCCTATCTAATTATGCCTTCGCCGCCGCGCAAGCAATCCCCTTTGGGGTTTTTATGATCTTTACTTGATACTCCCCCGGGATCATTACTCGACTCCTCTTCGGGATCCACTCTTGACACCTATCAACTCATGATGACGTCCTCGTCTCGTTCTCATCATCTCATTCATCTTTGAACCTAACTCAATCACAACTCATAAAACTTGTTAGTCCAAGATGCATGGTTGTCTCAATTATCTCTTGCACTCCATTAACACATAATGGATGCCTTTAGATCAATTGAGCACAACCTAAATCAATTGAAATGATTGTGAATGTGTCTTAAGTACAATAGTGCAACTCATGTTTTATTATACTTAAGAGCTATTCATTTGTCCTTAATTAATTACAAACACCATCAACACATGATGAAGTGTTCTTTAACGATTAACAAGACAAATGAACTTAATTTAAATTATCATTTAAATTGACTCTTCAAGTTAGAGTGTGAACTCCCCCTAAATATGTGCATCCATGTAGTATATGGATTGGGAAACATGATGCACATTTTGTGGTTGTTTCAATGGGAATGTTCATACTTTAACTTGAATCCAAAGTGTGCAATTTATACTAAGATGAATACACACATACCTTGGTATATCCATTTTTCAATGCGATGAGACTAATCAAAGATATTCTAAATAAACAAGTTAGTCTCGATATAAGATTTGTCATTAATAACAATATCGCATTAGGGGATAAACTCAATATTAGATTTGTCATTAGATTTGTCATTAACACCAAAACCATAACTAATGAAGGTTGAACTTACATCGTGTTTGCAATAATATCACCGCCGTGTAGAGAGAAAACCAAGCGATGATATATTACTGCCGGTTCAACAGTATAACCGGCAGTGATAAAGTGTTTTGCACGAGAAACGATAGCAATATCACTGCCGGTTTTAGAGATAGAACCAAGAAGGATGTATTCTCGCTTGCTCAACAAAGATAAACGGCAGCGTGATAAAGTGATTTCTTGAAACGGCAATGATAGCATCGCCGGATTTAGAGGTTAAAGTGGCAGTGATATATTACTGCCGGTTGAGGAGGAAAAGCCGGCAGTAATAATGTGGCACTATATATACCCTGGTGCTTGCTTCCTGAACCTGTCCAGAATAGAGAGGAGCTTTGTTCTTGCTCGGTTGGGGTGGAGGGGGCGAATTTTTGCTCTCAAATTTGCTGGAATTCATTTCTAACTCTTGATCTAAAGTTCGTATCTTGATGTACATTTGTTTGGTAGTTTATTTACACTACAAGAAAAGTGATTTTTAATAACGGTCCAAACTCGTCATCATTAATCTCGAAATCGTCATTGTAGGTTTTTTATAACGAATTTATGACGAAATTCAACTTGTCATAGAAAGTGCGTCATAAAAAGTTTTCAATGACGAATTATTTATTTTCGTCATAAAAATCAACTTTTCTGTGACGAATTACATTTTCGTCAGCGAAGAGGTCACTTCTATGACGAATATAACCTTCATTAATTGTACCCAAAACGTCATAAAAAATATCAAATTCGTCATAAAAGAACACTCCGTTCGGCAAAAAATGAGCGTTGACTATTTTATTTGTGACGAAATTGTTAAATCATGATTATTGCCACGTGGAAATGCATTTTCGCATTGAACACTCCGAAGGCCACATCAATAGCGTGGTTTCGGTGACGTGGCACGTGTTGTGACGCAATTGTTTCGTCACAGATGTTTACCATATAGACATTCATTTTCGTCATGGAACACTTCAGTGCCATGTCATCAGCCAGGGTGTGAGATGATGTGGCACATGTTATGACAGAAATGTTTCATCACAGATGAATGCCACGTGGACATGCATTTTCGTTATTGACCACTCCAGTGCCATGTCAATAGCCACAACACAATATTTTTAGGAGACCAATCAATACATTGCACAGAACAGCATGAATTATCCACAGATAATAACCATTCCACTCACAAAATGAAAGATTGAAATGGAAATCACCCTATACCTTTAAAAGACAACACATTTCAACAGAGTGGCATGCAAACAAAGGTTACGGATACTTCTTTTTTACAGATACTTGACGAGAAGCCAAACAATAACCGCGAGAATGTTTTGTATGTAGGTTAAGTTCTTCATTGACTGCTAATGCGATATGTTTTGTACTCAGAACTGTCCCTTCCGGCTTCTCAAGACCCTCATCTTGTTCTACAAATTGTTAGGACAGACAAAGGAATTAGACCAAGCAGGTAGGCAATGGTTATCAACTTCACAAATAGTTGGTGTTTGCAACTATTTATATATGTGTGCCTACCAATACGAAATGCAAGTAGTGTGAAGAAACAAGTCCACATGGACTCTATTAGGCATGCTTTGCGCATTTTTATTCACATTCCATAGTTATCACTACTGGAAGAACAATAATAAGTCAAACATTAGTACTTTTCATAACTTGCCTCTAAAGGCCAATAATCCCTTGGTTATCCAAACCAGCAACTCTGCTCATATCATCAGCTGCCTTCTTACTCTTACCAAGCAAATCCTCCCTAAAATGGATAAATATATTTGATATATTATTTATAAACAAAGGATAAATTTTGTAAGTGGTGGTTAGATTTGTTCATTACATCTAAGGGGGCATAAGAGATAGTTACAAAACTCATCTACTGGGTATAAGTAAACAAGTTCATACAAAAAGGACAATTGTAAACTTAGAGGACATCATCTGAATCTCTCAGTATGTACCAGCCATGATAGTATCGGTTAACATCAACTTCTACTAGAAAATCAGACTAGGATCTATCTTAATAGCATGTCAATTCATACAAAAAAGAAAAATATCTGTTTTGGTACAGTAAGGTTAAGAGAAGACTACCTGAGAAGGCTTACGCAGGGGTCTCTCCCCCATCTTAATTTGCTAGTTAAAAGCTTGAGAGATGACTGCATTTTTCTACCACAAGGAGATATTATGTAGCCTTGTCTGCACTCTGCATCCTTGCCACCATTGTTGAGAGCTGATCAATACCACTGGACTGTCCAACCCAGCAGATGAAAACGCTTCAGTTAGTACCACTGGATGGAAACATACAATTTAATACTAAATACCTGATCATGTTTGATTTAGCATAAAAGAAATAAGATATTGGCGAACTAATTATGCATAGAAAGGAGCAATCATTTATGCATAATTGAAATTTTGATCTATAAATAAAACATAGTTAGGCTAACAATGCTGACACTTCTGCAATGAATAGCCTTTTCAGTGAAAACATAAAATGCATTTTCAAAGTCTACAAAAATCATTACTCGTACATGGCACATGCTGTATAGTAACAATATCTATCAGTACAACCGACAACAAATATCAGATCACATGGGTAAAGAAGATAATTTCATAATGACGACGATTATTGCACTCAACAAATAATCAATCACACATAATTCAACACATAGAGCCAAATAAGCATTGCCAAGCTAGAAAAGGAACAAACCGTATCATCATGCATCACCCTCTCACATAGCTAACACTAGAAATTACCATAGAATGGTAATGGGAAATCTACCAAGATTAACGAATGAGCAACATAAGAAAAGTGTTGAAACAATCTTCTTCATATTGCCTCAATTCCTCTCTGAAGACACTTGAGCAATACTCTGACTCAAACTTCAGACTTCCAGCCGAGACAAACTCCTGTGCTTGTCTGACAACAGAACCAACACAAACTCTGAAACAGAAAGCAACACAAAACAACCTGGACTCTGGGACTAAATAACAGAAGACTCCGAACACAACCAAAAACCGACTAAGTCCCTGACCATAACCGAAACAGATATTCTCATGCACAAGATTAATCTCAACAAAAAGAACAACGCTAAGATATGAAGTCAAACTCTGCTATTCGTCAGAAGTCAAAACATTCCATAATCGTTATACAAAATGACCATCAGAGAGCAGTATCGCAGTGCCAACCAACAAACAAACAAACTTCAGCTAGAATATCCATTGCCAACCAACACCAAATCTAGCCAGTCTTTATATAAGGACCACACTAGAAGGACAGAATAATTGCAGTTAAACCGAAAAAGGTAAGACTACTTCAGATACCAAATTATCCACAAATTTCACATTAATGACATGCCCAGGCAAACATTTAACAGGGGGTGGAGAAATAATCATCAACTTGCGGAGAGGGTGGTCTTTGGGGAGGAAACTGCCGATGGTCTTGCCGTAGACCTCGCACGTGGAGAAGTGGATCAGACGCTTGTTGTTCTCCGAGCAGTACTTCACCTGGACAACACGAATTCGTCTCATTTTGAGGCATTGGGCACTCGGAAGAGCCAAAATTAACCCCAAAAAATCTGTGGGAATCTGGGTGAGAAATGGTGGCGTACCACTGGGAGGGCGTTGATGAAGTTGCTGTAGATGGTATCGAGGGGGCGCGTGTTGTAGTCCGCCGGTGTGCAGATCGCCGCCAAGTATATCGTCTTAGCAGATCCGAGCCGGCGCAGAGAGGAAAGCAAGCAAAATTCGTCAATAACTTAAATTAAGGGGAACATGAAGATAAAAGCATAATTGAGTCCAAAATCAACCAGAAAAAACGTCCATAAATTTCTAAAATTCCAAAAAAAACGATGTTGATAATGGAAGCTGAAATACCCCGGTTGTTTTGGAAACCAATCAATCCACCAGAAGAACACCCACCCTAAAAACAAAACACGCTGGAAAGAGAATGATAGGGGAGAGAGAGAATGCGGGGGAGAGAGTCCGACCAGATCGGCCATCTTGATGAGCCCCTCGAGCCTGGAGTCGTTCTTGATGTTGAGGCGGTGGAAGGAGATGCGGCCGGCGAGTGTGGTGGCGTGGGGTCGACGAGGTGGTGGACCTTGTCGCAGTAGACGTCGACGGCGAGGACGACGTGGTTTGTCTCGGCCATGAGCTTCTTGCAGAGGTGGGAGCCAAGGTCACCGAACGAGGAATTGAGGATGGGCGTGGGGCGATTTAGGTCAAGACTTGGCGCCGTGGAGGCTGGAGGAGCAAGACGAGGACTCGGGCTCTCGGTGCCACGGCGGCCCACTCGGGGAGGAGTTGGCCCAGTAGGACTTCGTGGGCTGGAAGCCTGCTGGGAGTGATATTTCACCGGATACCCAATAGAAATTACCCGGTAAATACCCGTATCCGATCTATTTTTATCGGGTATTTTCTATGAGAGCAACTACCATACGCTATACCGTTGGGAATCACTTCCAACGGTATAGCATGTTTCATTGAGTTCACGGGTAAGTTTCATTACTAGGTTTCACGGGTAAGTTTCATGATGTTTCACGAATAAGTTTCATGTGTTTCACGAGGTTTCAAGTTTCATAAGGTTCGTGTTTCATCAAAAAAAATGTTTTATAGATAAGTTTCAACCAAAGGTTTCATCAGACAGAACAATGCTAAACTTTTTTAATGAAACACGAACCTTATGAAACTTGAAACCTCATGAAACCCATGAATCTTATCCGTGAAACATCATGAAACTTACCCGTGAAACCTAGTAATGAAACTTACCCGTGAACCTAATGAAACAGGCTATACCGTTGGAAGTGATTCCCAACGGTATACCGTTTGCTAGACTTTCTGATTTTCTATCCCGTATCCGATCCGTATCCTAATAAAACATATCCGAGCGATAGGGATCTTGCCGTAAAAAATACTGTAAAAAATACCCCATATTACGAAACACGTATGGTAATAATCATACGGTGTTTTTTACAATCTGGTCCCTATCGTCCAAATATGGGGCAATCGCCCCATATCCAGGTAACGGGAGCCCGTTTTCGCAAAAAAAAATCCGTTGATTATTTTTGAAAAATAGTTTTAAAATAAATATTAAATAAAAAATTCCTTTGTTCACCCCTATTAGAATGCTTTGAGTACATTTTTTTTCTTTTCTTTGAAAAATGATTATATTCTTCTTTTTGTTGAGTTAAAAAAAAGGGGTCAATGCGTGGTGGTTAGCACTTTGTACTCCCTCCTTTCCTTTTTCACTTCACGTTTTTTTATCGGTCTCCGAGACGCGACTTTAGCGTCATTTTCTGTAACCTTACATTGAGATCTATCCTAATAGAATTATAATACTATAAAAGTATTTTTAACGATAAATTTTATTATGTCAATCGAAATCATTTTAATACTACTGGTGGTCGAACTTTATACATGTAAAAAACAAGGTGAGCGCTTGCAATCAGATGTCCGATCCCTATTCATTTTCTCGGATGCGTCGTCGCAACATTTTTTTTCCATTAGTACAACAATTTTTTCCTACGTATGCAGCATTTTTTTGCATGCACATTCCTACTGTTATAAAGCGTTTTTGTTGCACACGGTGATTACAAATGTTGCACGTATAGGGAAAAATATTACAGTGATCCTGGTCGCCATTCATACTATTATCGAAAGAAAATGTTGCACGTATGGAAAAAATATTGCAGACGTCCGACAAAATCGGACATCCGATTACACGTCATTAGAAAAAAAACAATGGTAACCTTCGAAAACTTGGATGGTACTCCGTCACCACTAGTCACGAGTGCTACGCAGGTGAAGTAACTGGCGAGGCTATCTTGGTCTGTTCCCAAACTCACACTCTAAACCTAAATCACACCATTCTGTGTAGCAGAGTTCTAGTATCTTAAATAATTTTTTTGATTTATGCCATAGTTGATTCAGAAGCCATTTTAAGCACACGATTGACACAAGTACAAATCAATTTTCTTTGTAGTAACACCCACAGATAGGATCACACTGTTAGTCCATTTAACTCTGTTTTTATTTCACTTTACCAACAGACAAATTGAGAATATTTTGAATTAATCTCCTATATAAAATTCAATTTGAGTAACACAAGTTAATTTTAGTACTGGCATTCATCCAAAGTGAACTCAAGAGGAAATCGAAAAGAAGGAAGCAATTGCATTTAGATATAAGACAATTAAAATTAGTTCCATGCAAGGGACAATGTGGAACCCACCAATCGCATAGAAAGATTCCAATGAAGCCTTGCACTACATCACATGCATCTACCAACCAATCCAGACATGAACCCTAATCAGCTGACCATGAAAGGACATAAGCAAGAACTGACAGCGTGTAACGTGTAACCCACATATAGGCCCACAAGGCCAAGTCGGACAACAAGGCCACCTCGGACAAGGGGCCCTCTAAATATAGCCTCTCGATAGGTCATACCTCCGTGACGAAAAAGCATATCGTTACAATACAAACATATGTTTGACGTCAGTCCAAGACAAACAACCATTCATTTTCTATGACGATTTGTATTATACTTTCATGACGAAATTTTATGTTTCATCACAAAAGTATATGGGGCGGCGGTGCCTGATACAATTAATGACGAACATAAATAAGTCGTCATAGAAAATAGATTTTTCATGACAAAAGTTGACAACGTCACGATATTTTCGTCACAAATAATCACTTTTCTTGTAGTGTTAGTTGGATATTAGGTTCTATATTATTGTCGGTTGTGAGAATTATTGATTGCATAGTGAACACAATTAGAACTCTAATCTAAAGGTTAGATTTGAAATTATCAACTTTTATATACATAGTGATTGGTGAGATTATGATGTAGGTTGAATTTAAGTATTTAGAGGACTAAATTAGTGATTGAAATTAATGCGTTGATTGAATTTAAATGTGGTAACACTTCATAATTAACTATTGTTTAATCTAATTACGTAAAATTGTTTCTTCAGTAAAAATGTTAACTATTGTTTAATCTAATTACCTAAAAATGTTAATTTAAAACTTCGTAAGTAATGTAAATTTGTTGGATGGACTATTATATATAACTAATAGCAATTATTTAATTGGTTTTACAATCGAGATTTGGATATAGATTTATAAGTAATCTAAAATTTCTAGATTAATTAGCACTACATAACAAATTAAATATATAAAACAATTTGTCAGCACTTATTGATTTACTGAGATTTTATTTGTTATAAATATTTGTAGATTGACCGAAGATAGATGTATGAAGCGGACCGTCGCAATAGAGAGTACTTTAACGGTGTGACTAGTTTTCTGAACGCCGCTGCGGCGTAGAAGTCAAATAAGCTGATGGATTATATTTATTGCCCGTGCATCGATTGCAAGAATGAGAAGCAATTTTCGAACCTTGAGGCGATCCGTGCACACTTGCTTCGAAGGGGTTTCAAGCCTACCTATACCTGTTGGACGAGCACGGTGAAGATCAGATTGTACGTGAAGGGCATCTGATTGATGATGATGAAGACAACGACTCGACTGCGGTCGAAAATACGTTCGTCGACACCCATGAAGATACGTTTATCGATAACCATGAAGATAATCTAGAACAGATGTTGCATGATGGGGAGGAGGACCTCACGAGTGAAAGAGATTTTCGAAGTTTGCAGATGGTAGAGGATTCTACAACACCCTTGTACCCGATCGCAGGAGGAGTACAAAAGTCGCATGTTGTGTTTCTGCCGCCGCAGCTTGAAGGCAAGCAATGGTTGGTCCGATAAGAGTTTCACAGAGTCGTTAGGTTTCTTCAGGATGTCCTTCAGAGGGTAACGTGTTGCCAGCAACAACGCATTGTGCCAAGCAGTTGTTTGCCCGTTGGGCTGGAAGTGCGTAAAATACACGCATGTCCAAACGATTGTATAGTGTATCGCAATGAGTTTGCAAATTTGGATGCGTGTCCCGTTTGCAAGGCATCTCGGTATAAGCGCGGCGATGATGACATCGAGGTGCAGCGTAAGAAGAAAAGACCCCCGACCAAGGTGGTGTGGTATTTCCCTATAATCCCCCGTCTGAAGCGTTTGTTTGCGAACAAAAGGCATGCTCAATTGCTGCGATGGCACGCCGAGGAGCGTAAAAAGGATGGAATGCTTAGACACCCTGCTGACTTCGCGCAGTGGAGGAATATCGATAGAAAATACATGAAACACTTTGCATATGATATGAGGAATATAAGGTTCGGACTCAGTACGGATGGGATGAATCCTTTCGGCAACATGAGTAGTCGTCATAGCACTTGGCCGGTGACTTTATGTATCTACAACCTTCCTCCTTGGTTTTGTATGAAGCGGAAGTACATTATGATGCCGTTACTGATCCAAGGGCCGAGGCAACCTGGCAATGATATTGATGTGTTCCTCAAACCACTGGTTGAAGATCTTCTGGTATTATGGAACGACGGTGTACGAGTATGGGATGAGTACAAAAGAGAGAACTTCATGCTACACGCGTTGTTGTTCGTAACCATCAATGATTACCCTGCTCTTGGCAATCTTTCGGGCCAGACTATAAAAGGATTCAATGGATGCATGCATTGCATGGGTGATACAGGGAGCCGGTGGCTGAAATACTGTCGAAAAATGTGTTACATGCGACATCGTAGGTTCCTTCGCAAGGACCACCCGTATCGCAACAACAAGAGAGCTTTTGACGGTACAAAGGAGACTGCTTCAGCTCCGAAACATCGCAACGGCAAAGAGATATTTGTGAAAGTGCATCTAGGCACTTATGTTATTTTGGTGATTAATGACAAACGCATATAATGACAATCTATGTAATTGTGTAAATGCTTAACTTAGTGCTTAACAAATGACAAACCTCTAATATGATTATATTGCTAATGAGACTAACATGTTTATTGCCAAGTTGAGTATTAGTGTATTAGTCTCATCTATTTAGAGGAAAATCAAGTGGATGGTTAGCAAAGATAAGGTATGCAATCTCAGTATCCCTTCTATATTTGTTATTGCATTCCTTTTGTGCAAATGCATAGTGAACTCCAAGTAACATGTTGATTATATATATGCACATTGGTTCATATCATATTTATTTGTGCATATATATTCACTTGAGTTCATTATGTGCTTTGCTTTTAGTATGCATGTATTAACTAGAGTTAAACTTCACATTGCTATAGATTGACTTGGTGCATGCATGTCTTAGTTATGTATCTTCTCATGCACCTCTCCTAGTGAAGTTTAATCTAGAGCTGGATCACATATTTACTCTTATTCCAAATATTATTTGCACATGTACAATTCATGTATATTCTATCATGTGCTCCATTTAAGTGAAGACTGTGACCCTTGTCATGATTTAATTGATTAATCATATTGGCAATCATCTCTCTAGTGCATATAGATCAATTACATATTCATCATGATGCACTTAGTAGAGAACATTTCTTATGTCAAGTGTTTCCAGTTATATTGTGCTTCTTTATATGAAACACTTGTGGTAATCAAATGCTCAAATATCAACTCATTTATATCTATTGAGCTTTTGGGACTAATGTCTTTCATGAGTGATTTGGAAAGAATTAGGTCCCGTGTGTGTATGATGACCAAGGTATCGTGGAGGATGATCGTTAAGCCGAGGTCAACAAGACAGCGGTGTCACCAAGAGTTGAGGACTAAGTCAAGATCGACTTGGCATGGAGATCGTCGGAGAGGATGATCAAGTCAAGGTCGATAGGACGAGAGTCTCATGAGGTGAATCGAATCAAGTTGGACAAGGCGAAGACGTCATCAATCATTTGGTAAAAGACATCATGCACATTGCATCCATGGAGAAGACGGCATGCGGATTGAATGTAAGACTTAGATTTCTCATTTGAATTTGAGTCTAAGGATTGCCGTACTATTAAGAGGGATGCGAATGTTGAATGACTTTTAGATGTGTCAAGTGCTCAAGTGATGATCCTTGTGAAAATTAGAGAGTGGTGTTGGTAGAGTCGGAAAGTGAAAGTTGTAGGTCTCTCTTGAATTCTTTTTGAATTCTGATCCTATCCTTTGAGATTTGGGTAGTGAGACCTTGTTAGTTGTGTAGCCCTTATTCTTAGCTTTCAATAGAGTCCAAGATCACTTAAATCGGAGTCCGGAGTGAAAAGTTATGCTCGTTTTGGTCGAGCTGCTCAGTGCCTATCGGATAGTCCGATAGTTGACATCGGATAGTCCGATGAGGACTTAGAAATTTTTTGAAACATCTTTGAAAATGGGTACTCTCTGGAATTATCGGATAGTCCGATGTTTGATATCGGACAGTCCGATATACACTTAGAAAATTTTCAAAGTGATTGAGTTCTTGAGTGCTCTCTGGAAATATCGGATAGTCCGATGTGTGATATCGGACAGTCCGATGTTTTCTTGGAAATCTGGAGATTTACACACATCGGATAGTCCGATGTTCCATATCGGAAAGTTCGATCTGTGTTTTTTATTCAAAAGAATTTGAATTTCGTGTGGAGTCGATCTGGAGTTTTACACACATCGGATAGTCCGATGTTCAATATCGGATAGTCCGATATGTGTCTGTCCAGGGCATAACGGCTAGTTTTTTGGAGCCTCTATTTAAAGCCCCCTCCTTCCCATTTGAGAGGTGGCCGTTATCCTGCAGCTTTGAGGTGTTCTCCTCTTGTTCTTGAGCCCCCTAAACACCCCTCTACCCTTAGATCTAAGTGATCCCCTTTGTGAGAAGGGTTGGGAAGAGTTTGAGGAGTGAGGTGTTAGGATTGAGTTGGATTTGAGTTTGAGCACTTGATTTCATCTCCAAGCTTGTTCTTCGTGAGCATTTGTTATTCTTGGAGGTTGAGGACTCCTAGACGGCTAGGAGGTCACCTACGAGCCACCGGAGCTTTGTGTGTGGTTGGCCATAGGAAGTTTGTGAAGGCCGGATTCCACCTCCGCAAGGGATGGAATCAAAAAAGTGAAGACCGGCGAGTGCATTTGTGCAACACCGGGAGGAAGAGGGTTGAAAGAGACACCGGCTCAAGCATCAAAGGAGTTGAAACCGGCAAGTGCATTTGTGCAACACCGGGAGTAAGTGGGTTGAAAGAGACCCCGACTCAAGTGTGACCGAGCCGCCTCAACGAAGACGTAGGATCCCCTCAAGGATCCGAACTTCGGGAAAAACCAATCGTGCATCAAATCTTTGGTTTGGTCTTTTCTTGTTGCTTTGATTAAATTTGCCTTAAAGTAATTGTTATAGCTAGCCTTCTACTCATTTGTTGCTTAACCTAGTCTAGCTCTAACTTGTAATAAACCTGATTGCTCTCGCTCTTATCGAATAATCCGATTGTGCATATCGGATAGTCCGATAATATCAGATAGTCCGATATTCAAAGTCGGATAGTCCGATTCTTTTCCGCTGCGAATTAAGATTTAATTTTATAAACGCCTATTCACCCCCCTCTAGGCGACATCCTTGTCCTTTCAATTGGTATCAGAGCTAGGTCTCTCATTTTATTAGACCTAACCGTCTAGAGAGTTAAGGATGTCGACTAGAGAATTAGTGCACTCACACAATCCACATGTGCTAGATGGCTCAAATTATGCTTCATGGAAATCTATGATGACTTCTCATTTTAAATCCATGAGCCCCCAAATATGGTGGATCGTAGATGTCGGTTTTTCCTCTCCATTGAATGAAATTAATCCAACTGAAGGAGAGATGAAATGCATACATCTCGACGCTCAAGCTGCTTATGCTTTATCTTGTGTTGTTAGCGATGAAATTTTTGATAGAATATGCAATCTCAAGAGCGCTCATGAAATGTGGATAAAGCTTCAAGAACTATTTGAATCATCCACTTCCATTGAGGATTGCATTGAGGAAGAGGTGTCGGGAGATGAAACCTCAAGCTCCACATCAAGTGATGAAGAACCGACATCTTCATCGACCTCAACCTCCGCCTCAAGCGACGATGAAGATTCACTTCCATCACGAACTCGTTGCTTCATGGCAAAAGGTAAAATTGAGGTAAGTGACGATGATGATGATGAGCTCTCTTGTGATGAATTTATGAATATGTTAAAGGAGCTCAATGAATCTCTTGGGAAGGAGAAAAAGAAGTATAAAATTTTGAAGTTGGAGCATGACTCACTTCAAAATGATTATAATATTCTAAAAGAAAATCATGAAAAAATCCTTCTCAAGGAATTCACTAAGTCTAGAGTGGATACTGCTACTCAATGTAATTTAGTTGATGAATTGCCTTGCCCAGTTTCTATTACAAACAATTCATCAAATAAATGCATATCCACCTCTAGCAATGATTTACCTTGTTGCTCAAATTCTATTGCTACTACTTCCTCTATACTTGTTGAGACTAACCTTGTAGAGGAAAATAAAGAGCTCAAGGCCCAAGTCATTAGATTAGAAAATAACTTGAAGAAGTGCATAAAGGGAAAAGCCATCCTCGACGAGATCTTGAGCAAGCCAAGGGCGCCTCAAGATAAGCGAGGACTTGGTTACATCTCCAAGAGGGAGACTAGCAAGACAAGGCACAACGCAAGACACTCAAAGACTATCAAGTGCTTTGCTTGCAACAAGAAGGGCCACTTCGCCTCCGTGTGCCCTAATAAAGTGGAGATCAAGCCACAACCATCAACAATGAGGCAAACCGGCAAAAAGCAAGTCAAGAAGAAGAGATGTTCGAAGCCTACTTGCTACAATTGTCGGGAAAAGGGACACATCGGTAAGGATTGTCCCAAAGGTATCACTCCTAAGCCTATTATTGTCAATGATCATCATTTGCTTAGGAAAGACAGAAATGGTAATGTGTTTGCCAAGTTTGTCAATTCTCCTAAGACTATGCAAAATAATGACAATTAATTGCTTAGGAGATATAAATCTAGAAATGTGTTTTCTCAAAATGCTAGATTTCCTAAGACCAAGAAAAATCATGTTGATCATGTGCTTAGGAAAAATAACAATAGCAAACCATTTGCTAGATATGGTAGATCCTCTAAGCCCTTGCATTATAATAATTATTATGTGCTTAGAAATGATCAAACTAGGGATGAATTTGCTAAAAGTGTTAAAACTCCTAAGTCTCCTTAATTTATTGCCAATAAATTGCTTGGGAGTAATAACAATCATAAATCCATTGCTAGTTATGTTAGTTCACCTAAGACTATGAATATTAGAACCATTTGGGTTCCTAAATCTATTGTGACTAACATTGTTGGACCCAACAAGGATTGGGTACCAAAAACCGTCTAAAAGATTTTTAGGTAATATGAGATGGATTGGACGTTTGGCTTCTTCAAAAGGGAACAGGACTTAATCATTTGCAAAATGGAGCCAAGCATGAGGATGATCACTTCAATCTTAAGCCAATGCCATCTCGGGTAACAAGTATTTAATTTGATTACTATTTTGCTTCTAGCCTTGTGTAGGTTTAGACGCATTAGTATCATGCAAATATTGAGTTAATTGCTTGTTGTGAGTACTTGCTCTCGCCTCTTATCTATTCTCTTATTGCAATCTTGAGCAAGTTAAATAGTGGCACATTAAGGGAGAGTGCTAAGTCATATTCATGTGTATCACATTTCTACGTGTGCCCGTATTTATATAAGTGCTAATATATATTTTCAAAATCAAGCCATTTAACTAAAAGTCAAAATTTTGTATACTATTAGTATTCTTTTGAAAACTAGTAGCAAAATGTATACAAATGCTTTTGAAATGTTTTTCAAAGGTTTTGGATGTACAAAATCTATTTTGAAAAGAAAATGAGTTTCATGCCCAAAATCTAGATAATAGTATCTTATTTTGGATTTAAACTTATAATTTTCATAGAATTAAAAGTAAAATGTTTTCGAAAGAAATTCCAAAACGAAAATCCTAGAGTTGGTCATTCTTAACAATTCTCGTATTTAAAAGATTTTTAAAAGACCAACTTATCAAAAGTTATTTGTTTTTGAAACTCGCCGAAAAACTATACTTGACCCATAATGGTCATATTCCAGCACTTTGTGAGTTTCATCATTTGGACCAGACTCCTTGCTATATCCTGGTTCCAAATGGCTTTATAAACTCCTACACAAAAGTTTGAATCTAATTGTTATCTCATTCCCTTCAATTGGTATTTCATTCTCGTCATTTGAATTTGATCTTTTGTGTTGGTTGGTATTTGACTTTGATTTTCATGTGGTTCTTCCAAAGAACCTTCTTTGGACAAAAGTCAAAATTTATTTTAAAAAGGAGCCAAATTTGTGAAAAGCTTTGTAAAAGTATTCCACTAAGTATTTCAAAGGTTTTACAAGCTTTCAAATTGAAAAATCCTATTTTAGAAATTAATTTGGCCAAAATATTTGATTCAACTCACAAACAGACCTATTAATGGATTTTGGTATTCAAGTTGGATTCATTATATATCTTGGCTTGATAGAGAATTGATAAATCATTCTAAGCCATGAAAGTTGAATTTGAGTGAAATCCAAGTTGAAGTTGCACCTTGAGGTACTTATGAAATTTGTTTTCAATTTTGTGCCTCAAAACGCATTTCGCCAAAATTGTGCTAATAGAAAAATCGTTGACCCCGACTCAAGTATGACCGAGCCGCCTCAATGGAGACGTAGGATCCCCTCAAGGATCCGAACTTCAGGAAAAACCAATCGTGCATCAAATCTTTGGTTTGGTCTTTTCTTGTTGCTTTGATTAAATTTGCCTTGAAGTAATTGTTATAGCTAGCCTTCTACTCATTTGTTGCTTAACCTAGTCTAGCTCTAACTTGTAATAAACCCGATTGCTCTCGCTCTTATCGGATAATCCGATTGTGCATATCGGATAGTCCGATATTCAAAGTCGGATAGTCCGATTCTTTTCCGCTGCGAATTAAGATTTAATTTTATAAACGCCTATTCACCCCCCTCTGGGCGACATCCCTGTCCTTTCAATTTGCGGCCATAAAGGATATTAAAATTATCCATGCAAAGGGAGCTGGAAGTACATCAGTCCCGAGTTCCGGTGATACAGCTCCTTTGTGGAAAAAGAGATCAGTATTTATGGACCTACCTTATTGGCAGCACCTGGATGTTCGGCATGCGATCGATGTCATGCATATAGAGAAGAACATGTGTGACAGCTTGCTTGGTATTATACTAGACATACCTGGCAAAACAAAAGATACACTCAACGCACGGATGGACCTGAAAGATATGAAACTCAGGAAGGAGCTGCATCATGAAGACCTTGGTCGAGGAAAAAAGTACCTTCCCGCAGCTTGCTACACTCTAAGCAAGAATGAGAAAATTAGCGTGTGTGAGTGCTTGCACGGAGTCAAAGTTCCATCCGGTTATTTTGCCAACATAAAGAGGCTAGTCTCAATGAAAGACTTGAAATTAGTTGGTATGAAGTCTCATGATTGCCACGAGATGATGACACAGATGCTTCCTGTTGCAATTAAGGGTGTTCTGCCAGAGAAAGTACGAGACCCAATTGTAAAGTTGTGTTCATTATTCAACGCAATTTCATAGAAGGTCATCGACCCGTTGAAACTGGATAAGCTGCAGCAAGACGTGATCCACACTCTATGCCGGCTTGAGATGTGCTTCCCTCCTTCCTTCTTCGATATTATGGTCCATCTCATTGTTCATATTGTGAAAGAGATACAGTTTCTTAGCCCTGTGTTTCTACACATCAGATGTACCCTTTTCGAGAGGTTCATGGGGGTTGTGAAGAAATATGTTCGTAATCGACATCGGCCAGAAGGGCGCATTGTCGAAGGTTGGGGAACCGAGGAGGTCATTGAGTTCTGCATCGATTACATAGATCTCAAACCGATTGGTGTGCCCGTATCTCGCCATGAAGGGAGACTACAAGGGAAAGGGACACTAGGTCAGAAATCGATCCGTACAAATGACCGTGCTTCATTCACACAATCACATTTTACAGTTCTTCACCAATCAGTTGTAGCGGCCCCGTATGTCAACATGCACAAGAACATGCTACGAAGAAAAAACCCATGTAAGTCTGAGGTTTGGATCGCGAGAGAGCACAGAGATAACTTTGGAGATTGGTTGCTTAGACACATGATTCATACGCAGACAGAGTGCGCTCAATTGAGAGCACTAGCTAAGGGACCATCATATACAATTTTGACATTTGAAGGATACGACATCAATGGATATACATTTTATACGAGAGCACAAGATAACAAGAGCACCAACCAGAACAGCGGGGTCCGTATAGATGCCTATGACAGCAATGGCAATATGCAGACGTACTACGGATTCATAGAAGAGATTTGGGAGCTTGACTATGGGCCTTTGAAGGTCCCCCTCTTTCAGTGCCAGTGGGTCAAGCTACCTAGGGGTGTGAACATCGACAAGTACGGTATCACTACCGTGGACTTCAAACACGTCGGATACAGAGAAGAACCATTCGTACTTGCTAATGCCGTTACACAAATTTTCTTTGTAAGGGATCCGGCTGACAAGGAACGCCACGTGGTTCTTCAATCAAAAAGAAGGATTGCGGGAGTTGAGAATGTAGTCGACGAGGAAGACTATAACCAATTCGATGAGTTTCCTCCTTTCGGTGAGAACATTGACCTAGGTCTCATGGAAGACATAGAGGAAGCTACATACATATGCCACGATCGTAACGAAGGTCGGATCGTAACTTAATTGTGGAATTAAGGATATGCTTTATTTTGTATGAAGGTCAAGTTTCAATTTGTAATATAAACATTCTATACGAAGGACATACTTCAATTTGTAATGTATGGCGTATTGATTATTAATCGAAATTTTAAATAAAACAAGAAAGGAAAATTACCAATTTCATTTCCATATGACTTCCAAAGTTCATTCATAAATAACTAAATTTCAAAATAATGATTAAATGAAAATAACTAAAATAAAACTGTCGATCAGATCATGAGCACAATAAAAAAATAACTAAAATTCATCATAAAAACTTGAAGAAAATTAGCAATTTGGTTTTTGTATGAAGTCCGAAGTAAAATCTTGGAATACTTGAAATTTGAAATAAAATTCGAATGTTTGTATTTGGGGTTTTTTTACAAATAAATTAGCAATTTGTACGAAGCCCTAAATAGCTCTTATTTGGTTGGGCTAAACAAATTCCAATGTTTGTATTTGTGGTTTTTCTACAAATGTAGGAAATACAAATGACAATTATGTAAAATAGGTGTGACGATTTTCCTTGCCACGGCAGAAATTCTTATCGTATAAAGATTTGCCACCGCTACCACTTCGCCCAACAAAGACTTGGCACAGGGGGGTGGCAGGGAACATCAGTGTCGGTTGACAAACGAGAACAGGCACTAATAAAACACATCAGTGGCACGTCATAGTCTCCACCCGGCACTGATAGTAATAACATCACTGCCGGGACATAAATGCCCGGCACTAATAATACAACATCACTGCCGGTTCATAAATGACCCGGCAGTAATAGTTACATATCACTGCCGGGTCATAAATGCCCGGCAGTAATATGAAAACATTACTGCCGGTTCATTTGTTAACCAGCACTAATAGTCTAACATCACTGCCGGATCTATAACAAGTCGGCAGAGATAATATATCACTGCCGGTTCATTTCTTTGAACCGGCAGTAATAATCCTCCCTATATATACGTTTTCTTTCCCGCACTTAGCCATTTCGCAATTCGTTTGGAGTTCTTCATGCGCCTATAGTCATTGTCGCTCTCCCAAAGCGGCCCTACGTGCAGTGACGCATCCTGCCGCCACACCGCGGCGCCTCCCCGACGCCGACTCTCCCGCCTCGGCCCTCCTGCGGCGACCCCTCCAAGACCGGCCCTCCTTGCGGCGACCGGTCGCGTCGGCCCTCCTGCGGCGACCCTCCTGCTCCGGCCCTCTCGCGGCAACCCCTCCTTCATACCGGTAAGCTCGTGATGATTTTAGGGTTCTCGATGATATTGCTCTGTGATGATTCTATTGCTCTGTGATGATTCTTGGGTTGGCCGATGCTATTGCTCTGTGATGATTCTAGGGTTGGCCGATGCTATTACTCTGTGATGATTTTCTATTGCTTTGTGATGATTCTATTGCTCTGTGATGATTCTAGGGTTGGCCGATGCTATTGCTTTGTGATGATTCTATTGCTCTGTGATGATTCTAGGGTTGGCCGATGCTATTGCGCTGTGATGATTCTCTATTGCTCTGTGATGATTCTAGGGTTGGCCGATGCTATTGCTCTGTGATGATTCTAGGGTTGGCCGATGCTATTGCTCTGTGATGATTCTAGGGTTCTCGATGATATTGACAGTTGTTCTGTAAATAAGGCCTTAAGTTGGTAGACTGACATGTATTGACAATCGATGATTCTAGGGTTCTCGATGATATTGCTCTGTGATGATTCTAGGGTTGGCCGATGCTATTTCTCTGTGATGATTTTTGTCTAAGCCCTAATAGCATTGTTGGTTCGGTTAGCATTGATGATTTAAGGCCTTATTTACTCAAATAATTGTTTTGCCCATTTTTGATGAGATGAAGGTTCTAAAATTCATTCAAACCAAATAATCTGAGAGCAATCATACATAATTACCTCCATATTGCCATAGTAGTCATGATTCATTATATGAATAACATATGGTTACCTTTATGTGATCTATTGCCATATGTATCTTTGTGGTGTCATCAGCAGTCGATAACAACAAGTACATGTCTGAACTGCAGTGTCGTCAGCAAGGGCAAGCGCCCAAGAGACAGGGGCCCAACTCATGTATTTGTACCTACATATCTTAGTGTGATTAGATTAGGTGAAAGGTGGGAAGTTCATATTGTTGTAAAGATTTAAAGCAAGCAACTAATAACTTGAGAAAAATAATATGAAAAATTCATATATTCTTTAGAATATTATTGCTTATTTGCTTAATACAAAATAATGAACCATTGTTATTCCACACTAATATGATTTTCAAAAAATAAAATAAGGTTATAAATCCACAACTAGTATGTTAGTAGTCTGTTACATCAAAAAAAAGCAAAGCGAGCAGAGAGCGCCTGGTACACCGAGAGGCGAGCCACGAGGTGACGTGCTAGTAACAAAATAAGGTTATAAATCCACAACTAGGATGGTAGTAGTCTGTTACATCAAAAGCCAAAAGCGAGCCAGAGAGCGTCCAGACACCGAGAGGCGAGCCACGAGGTGACATGCTGGTTACCTCGTGGCTCGCCTCTCGGTACCCTGACGCCTCTCTGCTCGCTTTGCTTTTTTGATGTAAATGACTACTAACATACTAGTTGTGGATTTATAACCTTATTTTATTTTTTGAAAATCATATTAGTGTGGAATAACAATGGTTCATTATTTTGTATTAAGCAAATAAGCAATGATATTCTAAAGAACATATGAATTTTTTCATTTCGAGATGTATATGTATCATGTGAATTTTTCTAATGTATAAGTATCATGTGTAAGTATATGTGAAATGTCAATTGTATATGTATTGTGTGAAATGTCAATGTGAAATGCAATATATTTGAATTTCGACGCAATTTCTATGTATATGTGAGATCCCTCTATCCACCGCCCTATCGTAATTCTTTGTTACCTGCTCCCTCTGTCCACGAAAGTAGGTTGCCATAGGATCAATCCATGCGATTAAGATTCATATGGCCTCTCATGATTTTGTTAATTTAAAATTCACCTCATGATTTTGTTAATTTAAAATTCAGAAAACTTGCCGCACATGGCCTCTCACAATGGACAAGTGCCGGATGGCGCTGAGCCCATGGACCAAAGCCTAGAGTAAAGCCCGACAGGGTTCCTCAACCTGGAACAACCCGACGCAACAAATGTACATGAGGTAAGTCTTTAGTACGATTATTCGTAGGATGTGCTTCCCGATGAAATTAGAGCAGAGCCAAACGACTAATGAAACAATCAAAATGCAGGACATCTGTTGCACCGAGCCAGCGTCGTGGGTGAGGTCCCAGCAAGATGCGCACAGGTGAACGAAAGGTGATAGTTGAGCTTAATGTAGTCGGAGAACCAGCTATACCCGCATCATTGCTTGGGCCATATCGGACAGCGTGCAAGGTCCTGGCTAGAGATAATGTGCCCATCATCTACAAATCATAGACACGTCAGCGCGATTCCCCGTCGTATGTTCCCGATGACATCAAGCAAACATTGTGGACAGAGTTGAGAACGAAGTTTCAGTTTCCCGAAGATCAGTTGGAGCTTGTTAGGAAACGTGCACTAAGCGTTATGGGATCTGCATGGAAGAGCTGGAAGACAAAGCTAAATAAGGAGTATGTCAAGAAGGATCGAACGCCAGATTTTAATAGATACCCGAGGTTACAGCAATTTTGGGATGAATTCGTGAATATAAGAAATCTGATGAAGCCGAGCTATCGACCCGACAAAACAAGGCAAATTCGGACAAGAACATTTACCCCCATGTGCTAGGCACCGGTGGCTACGTGAGGAAAGTACCCAAGTGGGATGCACGGGAAGAATAGCTAACACGTAATGGAGTTATTACTGCGACGTCTGAGATGGCTCCAAGATCGAAGTACTGGCTGCTTGCGAGGGGAGCTACTTTGTCGGATGATGGAGCTTAATTAAGCTTCAGAAGGGAAAAAGACGAGGAAATCTCGCGGAAGATCGCAGATGCCCACTCCGAAACTATTCAAGGCTCCTTCTAGCCAAGAAGGGAGGATGACAAGCTAACACGCGCCTTGGGTAATAAGGAGCACCCTGGTCGCACCAGAGGGTTTGGCTTGGTGCCCTGGAAAGCAGCATTCCCAGAGGATGCCGGAATGTACAAGCGACCAAAGAAATCTAGACAACAACAACTGGATGAACGTGTACGAGAAATAGAAGACTGGCTGCACAGAAGGGAAGTCGAATTTACAGAACAGATGGAAATGATGCGGCAAATGGTAGCAAAGGTCCTTAGCGAACGTCAGTCACATGACGTAGGTCACCAGCACCAAAGTCCCGTCAGGGCTCACAAAAGCAGCCAAGCGTCCGCGGGGCCTCCTGAAGAAGACTCAGCGTGTAGTTTTCCCGTGGACAAAATCATAGAGCCGACACGCTGCAGTCTGTACCTGCCCGTAGCGAACATTACCATCGGTGGTGACTCGTGTAGTTTTCCGTGGACAAAATCATAGAGCCGACACAGCTGCGATCGCACCGCCAGAGCGTAACATTACCATCAAGGTGGCTGAAGGGATAGCTTGGCCATGCATCGAGGGGCAGATGTTGCATAACCGCCCAATTCCTCAGGGATACGCCAGAGTTTCAATTGACAGCGTGGTTGACAAATACCGCAAAGTGGAGGTTGAGGTCCCGGGCGAGGAGGGGAACAATAATCTTGGACAAAGCCTGGGCACATTCACTACAAGATAACATGAATTTCCCGGCGTTTATTTTACCCGGCGTTTAATCTAAACGCCCCTAATAAGACTAAAGCCGGCGTTTTTTATCATTCGAGGCATTTAATTCCCCGGCGTTTATAAACGACGGGTTAGAGTCTACCACGGCGCTTATAAATGCCGGGGAATTCCACTCTATACTGGCGTTTATAAACGCCGGGTTAGAGTCTTCCACGACGCTTATAAACGCTGGGGAATTCCACTCTATACCGGCGTTTATAAACGCCGGGTTACAGTCTTCCACGGCACTTATAAACGCCAGGGAATTCCACTCTATACCGGCGTTTATAAACGCCGTGGATAATTAAGCGCCGCCAATTACTTTTCCTGACGCCATTTTTCTTGACGCCATGTAAACACCATCTAAAATCTTTTTAAAGCATTTATAAGGTTTTAAAGGCATTTATAGGCGCCATCGGAAGCCCGACGTGTTGTAGTGATTTATCGCGTGGTGCAAGCGCTATATAAAGTTTGCCTCAGAAGATGACAACGACGATGATCTTAATAACGATGACGAGGTGGACTCTCAACTTAGGAAAAGTCCTCCTTCTCCGGCGTCATCGAAGAAAGCTCCTTCTCCTGCTCCAGCGCCACCTAGGAAAAGTCCTCCTCCTCCGCCGTCACCCAAGAAACCTCCTCTGCTCCAGCGCCACAAGACAGCCAAAGAGCACCACGATCTGAGCATTCTACACGGTCAGGGGGAAAAGTTCGCCATCTGTGAAGCTAATCAAAACTCTTAGCAAGAAACGACCATATGAAATGACCGATGAAGAAACAAGAAAAGAAGTAGGCGCCATTGTAGTAGATCACTTCAAGAAGACGCCACCACCTGCTAAGATTGAAATCGAAGCTGCCAAACAGGATTTCTTCCTGGACTTAGCGAAGGTTAAACAGACAGGATAGACAACTGAAGCTCCTCAACTTAGCCAACTATCAGACTACGATCGCATCTCTAGGAAGAAATCTAAAGGAGATCTTTGGTAAAGCATTTGCTTTGGAAGCCAAAGTGGTGCTGAAGGGCAGGAGCCACCTCTAAAGTGGCCATTCGTTAACGGGGAAGCTTTGGTGAATCCAAATAAGAAGCCCAAACTGACCACACAGTTACGGCGTCTACATAGTTGGTACCGGCAGTATGTCCATGAGATAAAAAATGATGCTTTCCCCGTCAAATACAAAGATATGGACCTTCACAACAATGACGGCGTTTTCTGGGTAGAACACCTAGAACTATATCAGATGTACCAACGAGACGCTTTGGACGTGTCTATATTAAGAATGTGGACTCTGTAAGTCTCTTGTATAATTCATGCTGTATATTCACGTACTCTTAAACTTAGGGTCTGACTTCCTTTTTTATGTAGAACGAAGGCAATGACACTTAGAGCGAACAAAAAAGAAAATATAGGATTCCTCGACCTAGGCCTTGTCAACTGCAAACGTATTCTAGATCGAAGAACAATAAATGATGTTGAGGCGTACGTACTCAAGACGCTGCTAAAGCTACAACACAAGGACTACATACTTTTACCCTACAACTTTGAGTACGTGTTTCCCTGCCTACTAGTCTCATATATTTGATGTGCAACACTATGTGACGACTAGTTGGCTTCTGCAGCTTTCACTGGATCGTCCTCGTCATCATGTTAAACAAAAGCAACATCACTGTCTTGGACTCAATGAGAAAACCGACAAGCAAGTACGAAGAATTATTAGACTTGCTAGGCAGTAAACTTCGATCGTTGCATTATTGTTCAAAGAATCTTCCATCCCATTGCACCTAATTAATTTTAATGACTACTCGAAACCATGAACAGGGTGTACACAAAATACCGCAAGAAGAGCCAACGGTATCATCCATACACGAAAAAGTTCAGAATACACACCAATTTTCCATGCCTGAAACAACCCCAAGGGAACAATTTATGTGGATACTACGCAATGACACATATCCACGCATTCATCACTGACAGTACGGACTACAACGGCGAGCTGGTATATCGATCATTACATGTTGACTCGTACTTTTCTTTATAAAGACGATGACACTAATTAATGCTTTGATTTCTCCCATAACAGTGCGTCAAGCAGGGCACCAGCAGCCTGCTCAACCACGAAATTGATGCCCTTCAAGAGCAGACAGCTGGGTTCATCGTTCGAGAAATTATCAACCCGAAGGGCGAGTTTCACAAGCATTTGTAACATAAGTGACATGCCAACAATTGTGAATAAACAATGTAATGCTTCAAAAGTGAATGAACAATGTAATAATTAAATATTATGATGCTTCAGTGTATTTCAATTACACTTTAGCGATGCTTGATAAGATTATTGTGCACAACGATAACGTCTGAGACTACATCTATCTATAATATATATATATATATATATATATATATATATATATATATATATATATATATATATATATATATATATATATATATATATATATACAACATATACTGCAACAAATATATATGCAAAAGGTTTAAAAACCCATTCTTGCCAGATTTTGGATATCAAAATAAGACACAGAGTTATCACTATCGGTTAACAAGAAAAAAGAGGCAGTGATACCAGTTATCACTACCGGATATTGATAACAATGTGGCAGTGATAGTTACTTATCACTGCCGGATATTATTGAAAATGTGGCGGTGATAGCTACTTATCACTGCCGGTTGGACAGTATTAACCGGCACTGATATTAATTATGACTACCGGTTAATAAGTATAAACCGGCAGTGATAGTGATTATTACTGCCGGTTTATATCCGGCAGTGATAGTCCTCGACTATCACTGCCACTTAGGTTGTGCCAGGTCCACATCCGACAGTGATGCTGATGTGGACCCGGCAGTAAACTGGGGTTCTGAGGTAGTGGGTGTGTGCGAGTGAGCGAGCATGTGGGCCGGCCGGTAGCGCGGAAACTCTCCTATAGCGGTGGGCCATGCTGCGCCCATGCTGCTGGCAAGCTTTCATGCTCATCGGACGTGGCAGGGAACTTACGCACTCCCTAGGTACTGCAGGGGATATGTCGCCTGCCGTGCATTCCGTGGTGAGAAAGGATGTCAAATTTGCAAATGCGAGTGTGGAAAGAGGGGGCTAGTTTTGCAGAAAATGAGCAATGAGTTGGTGCTTCTTTGCCTTCGTTGCATTAAGGCAGATGATTCCACTCGATGATGATGGTACATTCAAACTAAGTCAAGTCGGTCGATGATTCCTTGTTCAAAGCACTCCAAATTAAACTAAAGTTGCCCAAGTTTCACTATACGGCTATAATAATTTTGTGATCCCTGAAGGTCTCGGAATAAAAAAGTACTGGATTTTTTTTTATTTTCGACCATTCTTGTTTATGATTTTGCCGATATTAGCAAGAAATTGTTTTTAGTTCTCAAGCGCACCACGTGCTGCTTTTGTTTACAAATGTATGCCAATTTTTATACACGAGAATCTTGTACAGAATGCAAATTTAACTACTAATATCATTTATGTCGCAGTACGTCGACAAAATACCATGAAAATGTGTACAAAATGCTGGTTAAAACTATGAGAATAGTGTGATGAAATCAGTTTTTTATGAAGTAACGTTACTTCATTCAGCTAAACTAACATTTTCTGTGGGTACCATGAAAGTTCTTTTACTTCCGCCTCGGTGCCACCGGTTGGTGCGGCACGCCTGACCTCGCGCGCAAGACTTGCCGCCCCAACGCTCGCCGACGGCAGGCCAGCTGGCTGATCTCCGACCTATCATGGGCCAGTTGTGCCTTTGCCTTTCGCCGCTCCATCTACAAGAAAGAAAAGCACAGCGGGTGTGGTAATATTAGCGGTATTTGCTTCCTTATTGATTCCTAGCAATTACCGTATACATTCTAGCCTGCGTGCTGCACAATGGCAATTTTTTTTAATTATGGAAACAAAATCCACTTGATTGTGAATCTGGCATTGCATAAAGAAACGGTCTTGTACTTGTACTAGTTTCTTTGGATCCACCATGATTGGCACCTCAAGTTTTAGGATCTGTATGCATCTCTCTGCTTTATACAGTCTCTGGTGAATATTTCCCCCAGTAGTTTTCCTTGCATACGATCTTCTCTCGATGACAGTTTAATATAACAAGGAATTATCCTTTCATTTGTTTGCAAATTTCTCCAGACAAAAGGTTATTTTGCTTCAGATCTGTCTAAGATATCCTATGTGAACAAAAACACAAGAATCGCAACCACAAGTAATCAACAGTTCAATTTGCAGGAATTTCACATTTTGCAAGTGGCAATAGCGATAACCCAACAAACATGCTCGTTGATTTTCTATTAAATTATCCACTAATGCATAACCCAACAAAGTTATTTTTTTAGAAATTTACATAGTTTCATAGGGTACAGAACACATGGTAATATGATAGTAGCAAGTGTAGGTAGGACTCCATTAGACCGACATTCCAGAAGTACACCAATGTTTAAAATGTAACATTAGAATGGATCACTTAAGCTTTATCATCTTCCAGATGCCATCGAGCTGATCGACAACTCAGCGTTGGTGCCAACCTGGCTAATGTTACTGATGCTTTCACTTGCACGTGCTTCTTCCAATGCTAGAGCATCCTTTAGCTGAGCCACTACTATACTCATTGTTGGCCTTTCACTGGATGCCTCTCTTGTGCACAGCAGCGCTATGTCCACAACCTTCCGGACCGAACTGGAGTCATACTCATGTCGAAGCCGTGGATCAACAATTGCATCAATATTGCCCATAGTAACCTTCTCCTTTGCACGTTGGACAATATGCACTGTGGTCGGTATAATGGGAGGTTCACCTGTTACAATCTCTAGCAAAACCACTCCAAAGCTGAAGACATCGCTACTCATGGTGAGTCTACCTCTAAGATAGTACCTAGATAGGAGCAGGTAGACCAAATAATGTATCCAGTTAGCACTCAGCAGGTTTGATCAAAATTATCAGTCTTAATTATTAAGTAGAACATGAAGCAAATACACTAGGTGATCTTATCCGAAGATAAGGTTTGTTTACTCCCTAATAGTTTACTATTGATTTATTAAAAGAATAGGTGTAGGGACATACTCTGGATCAATGTAGCCTAGAGTTCCAGCAGCTGTCACAGATATGTGACTTTGTGCAACATTGAGGTAAGTCTTGGACAATCCAAAATCTGAGATCTTGGCAACCATGTCATGTCCTAGAAGAATGTTGTGCGACTTCAGGTCTCTGTGAATTATAGGTAGTACACATCCTGTGTGCAAGTAGTCCAAACCTATGTAAAAAAATTGCATGTTAAATATAGCTTGACACGTGCCCTAAAATACAAGACAAAAATGATTAAATTTATTGGTTCTCTATAAACTATACCTTGTGCAGCTTCAAGCGCAATTCTTGCTCGATCACGCCATCCCAGTGTTTGAACAATGGCATTTCTGCCTAGATGACCACAAGTAATTTCAAGTACAGTAGTACCATGAGCTTTAGATGAAATGTGATCTTTGCAGATGCAACTAATTAACATTATGTGAAACCATAGAAATAAGGATATGTGTACAAGGGTTAAGAAGAACTTTTTTCATCGGGAAGGAGATTGCACAAGAAAGTCAATATCATAAATTCTGAAGTTTGCATATCACAAACCTCGTAGATGGTCATAAAGGCTTCCATTTGGCATGTACTCATAAATAAGAGCTAAATGATCCTTGTTAGTGTAATAGCCAACCAACAAAACAAGATATCTAGGGTGCACTGTTGTTAAGCTTTCAACCTGCAAAATAAGAAACATATTCAGAATCAGAGGACCCTTCGAAGTGCTTTCGTAATTCTGAAGTCAAGTTCAAAGATATGTTGGTGAGCAAGTGATAGAATCATTGTCCCTGTCACCTTTTTAACACTTGACTATGTGCTTTTTTATTATGCATGCTACTGTTTATCTAATGATCCGTAGACCACCTAAATTCATAGTGTCACAAAATTATTAGCTTGCAAATAATAGCATGAAAATTCTTTTAGAAAATAAAATCTATATATTGTATAGAAATTTACAAACATGAAAAAATGACCAATTTTACGGATTGAAATTAAGGCCCCGTTTGGCAATTTGGAACCGGACTGCTTTCTCCTAGAATCTGAAATAAATCCAACCAAACGGAATAGGACTCGGAACGTTTCAAAACGAATCGGCTAGCAACCCGTTCCTCCAGATTCTGATTCTACCTGAAACGTTTCTACCAAGAATCCGGAACCGTTTCCGTTTCTACTAGAATCTGGAACCGTACCAAACGGGGCCTAAGTACCTCAGCCAAAAACTGTGTCATTCCTTGCCCTATTGCTGATGTTGGAGAATGCATCTTGACTGCAACCTGAGTTCCATCTTCTAATTGGCCATGGAAGACAGGCCCGAACCCTCCTTCACCAATGCACGCCGAGAAACTATTTGTTATTGCCACCAACTCCTTATATGTGAATTCACGGTTGTCAGATATGTGCATGCGACCTTTACAGTCTTTTTGATTTCTAGAATCTGGAATGTCTGCGCATCCAAGTAGCACATTTGGAGCTGTACTTTGACAAATCATATGTTCCATCAATGAATGATATTACAAAATACACCTTATCTGTAATAGAGTCTATGTATGCGCCATTAGGGTTGGGAAAACAAGAATCGGCCTTGAAACGTTCCAAACAACAATTTTTCTGAACCTTGTGTGCAATAAACCATTTGTGTAAGAATTAACAAAAGACATACCTTTCTTTCTGTAGAAATATAACACCAACAAAGTAGATACTAGAAGTACCACCATCACCACTGGGACCACGATGGCAATAACTAGGACAAGTGTGTTTCTCTTGTTTGTTGATTTTCTATTACAAAGATCTCCATTCGTGGTGTCATACCTAAAAACATGAAAAATATTGCTGCAACTAAATTGGAAAAAAAGACATTTGGGGTGTTTGGTTTGAGGGATGACCCATCCTAGGATTGGTTGGTCCATCATGGGATGATTCATTAAATTTAGTGGGATGACCTAATCCCTCATTTTGCACTAGCGTAGTGATTATGAAGGACGATGTGGTGATGGATCAACCCATTCCATTCCTCAAACCCAACAAGTGGGTTAGGATTGGACCTAGGGTCGGATGGTCTCAAAGCAAACACACCATATATTGATGCTCCAAGGTTGCTTTAAGCAGCTATTAGATTCCAAAACAATTGAACTTAGAACATAAGACATTCTTCATATATTGTCAAAAATACCTAGATCTTACACTTGGTAGAAAATTAACAGATAACTTGAGAAGTGCCGTTATGTTCCTATTTTTAAGACTAGTGCTATCATGTTCTTATACTTCAGTGCATTGAACTTCTCGTAAGTCAATTTCGGGGAGTCCATTTCGACGCTGTAATAGCAACTATGGAGCAAAATCATTGAGCAAAAGGAAATCCAAACCTCAAAGTAAGTGAGCGTTTTTTACATAAAACATCAGGAGGAATACTGTCAACATGATTCCCAGATAAATCTCTGCAAAATAAAATAACAGAAAATCATTCCAATTAATTTGGATGATTTCCTTGCTTGTAAACTGAAATAGGATAGGACTTACAGAACAAGGAGGGACGACAGGTTTATTAAAGAGACTGGCACTGTTCCATTTAAATCATTGTATGACAAATTCCTGGTAATAAAGTTTGTGAGACATGCCACTTGCACATGCTATTAAATAGAATGTGGAGTTATTAACCTAGCACATATTAATAAGGTTACACTTACAGGTATTGGAGTGACTTCAGCAAAGCAAATTGATCAGATATTGCACCTTGCAAATCACTTTGGGACAAATCTCTGCAAATAAAATATCGTATTCTGTTAATGTTAACATCTTAGAGAGAAATAAACAATATATTGGATAATTTAGTACAAGTATTCAAACTTGGGTAATACACACACTTAACCTAAGCTTGTGTAGCCCACCTTTATTAGAGAGTGAAATCTAAAAACAGTCTTAAATAGTAACCACACACTTACAGAGATATTACTCTCGATTTGACTCCATCAATTCGACATGCCAATCCAATCCATGTGTAGTTTTTTGGTAGACATGGGTCGCCCATCCAGTTTTTCTTAACTCGATAGTCAACTTTAATTGTCATCATGGCATCAACTAAATACCATAGGAATTAGGGATGGCAAAAATACCCGTGGGTCCGGGTACCCGCGGGTACCCGACCCGACAGGTCCGGGTCCGGGTCCAAATTTGGACCCACGGGTATACTATTTCGGGTCTGGATTCGGGTCCGGGTCTCATTTTGGACCCGTGGGTACCCAGACCCGGACCCGTTAAGTGAGCATGCATGCATGGAAAAAAAATATAGGCATGTAGCGATTGCGATTACGGCGCGAGCCGCGGCCGAAGTAAAAAGGAGCAGTGTTGGCGATTTGAACTTTTGCTTGGGAAGTAAAAAGGAGCGCTTGGATCGATGTATGCATGCATGCAAATAAAGGAGCGATCTTGGCGATTTGAACTTTGCATGGGCGGTAGGAGAGCATTTGAATGCGCGCCTTTTACGCTCTTCTGCTGCGTCCTTTCTTCTCGGTGCTCAGGCTGGCGGTGGCAAACCAAAGCAACACAACACGCATCCTGCAGCCCACATTGGAGATTGTTATGGCGGCGCACACAAAGCGGCAGGATGTTAGTCCCACACCGCTTCTTTGTTGATTTAGGTGAGCTCACCGCCACGCTTCTTATACGCCAAGATGTAAATGCAAATGAACTAGCATTGGTAACGGGTCCGGTCCGGTGCGAGTTTGGACTGTGACTAACTTTAGGTCCGGTGCGGATCTAAACTTGGTCTCGGGTTCGGGTCCACGGAGGCTAGACTCGGAGGTACCTGGACCCATTACCATCCCTAATAGGAATTCAATTAGCAAAAACATCACATTCGTAAATATTACAAGAATTTAAGTTGACAGCCCTATTATTTTGCACAGCATGTATGAATATTGTAAATTGGTCTTGCTGTGTGAGTTATCTATATATGATGTTTCTCATTCCTTATTCACTTTAAAGGTTTTTTTTAGCCATTTAGCACTAAAGGCACCCTGAAATCACACTGGAATATGCATGATAGGAGTGAGTATTGGCAATATGTGTATGGGTTGGTAGCTTATGGAGCTTATGGATGAATATATGCTTGTGTTGTAGTATAATAATTAATTAATGTTCAAGAAAATTCTAAGCGCTACGTGGATGATAGGGTGGCATCTAGTCACTCGCTAGTCAGGCTAGGCAGCACAACACAAGCATTCCGAGGCTAGGCTAGGCGTATCGCACACGGAGCCAGCGATCGCGTCCAAGCCCATGTCTATGTACGGGAAGTGGGGCGGCATTCCGTGTGCTGAAGCTCCCGAGGCAAGGCAGCGTACATGTGCACCATCGATGAGGCGCCGACTTCCACGAGTCGACATCTGGGCGACCAAGGACAACCACCACTCACGTTCAACATCGCGCGTTGATCTCATCGAGTCTCGTAATCCGAGTGTGAAGAGGAGTTCTCCCTCCCGTCAAAATCCGAGCCGGACTCGGCGCGTATATATTCTGCGAGAACGTGTCCCTCCTGAGGCGGCACGTACAAGGGCAAGAAGCGTGGTTGTGAGGCAGCGCTCAGGGCCTTCTCGGCAGCATGCGCCGGGAAGTTTGCCGTCGCCGAGGCATGCGGCAGGGAAGTTCTGTGCGGCGGCAGTGCAAAGAAAGGAGACGTGCTCGGCGTACGGAGATGTGCTCGGCGTACTGGAGGCGCTCGCTAGATTCTCTCCTAGCAGGGGGCATCATGTACAGTAGGAGGTGATGTGCTGTGCAAGAAAACAGAAGGAAAGAAGGTAAAAAGATTGAGAAAATTAGAAGAAAATTTGAGGCATTATTTTAGAGATGGCTTTCATGTGAACGGATTTTTGTGTAAGTTGTGTTCATAAGATAAATATGTGTGAGTTCCTTCAGAGATGTTGTACGCATCAGAAAAGATTTTGCTGTACTAGAAGATCAAATGAAAGCCGCTACATGTGCCAAGATGAGTCTAGGACATTAAGGAGATGCATTCACCATCCATAGTTGAGTCTGCCGAAGATGAGTCTAAAATGTTGAGGAGATGCATTCTTTATCCTGTGTAGAGTATGAGTTGGGTAAATCATAATAAAGACTGATTGCCTTAATAAGTAAAAGTGGGGGTTTCAAGATTTAGGAGAAAATGTTAGATATAATTTTGACAAAGTTAAGAGAAAAGATTTAGTTTATTTGATAAGTTAATTCAAAAGGATAAGATTTAGTTGGTTAATATATTGAGTTAGTTTGTAATCTAGCTTTACTATATAAACAAGGAATAGAGGAAGAAAAGCTATGAGAGACATTGCGGCAAACAAAAAAGAACATAGCTGGGCCAACCGGCACCGCCTAGATGAGCTAGGCGACCACCTTTTAAAATAGTAATTTATCTATGCGGTTAACTAAGAATTTTAAAATTTTGGTGGCCTCTTATACCCCTCAAAGGAGGCATGTGATTGAAGAAATGGTGAAAATAGGGGAACTAGTTATGAAAGTTACTATTTGTAGAGAGCTATAAATTGATTTTTTTTTTATTATCAGTGGAGGCGGTTTTATTTTGTTTGTTTTTTTTTATTCTTTGGGACTCGGCAGTTATTCAGCAAAATCTTGGATGGCAGTTGAAAACCGGGGGAGATGCTTATGTACGTACCATCTTCTGGAATGGTTGCGATGTCATGATGTTGGACAGCATAATATACCTCGAAGCAGCGGCGGAGCCAAGGCCCGGCCAGGCCGGGCCCATGCCCGGGCTATGGCCCACAATATAGTAGAGAGTTTGTATGATACATATGAGATCTTCAGTGTGCATGCATAAATTTTGTATGATACGCATGCGTATAATGGCCTATCATCGTCAACGTGAAACTTATGCATGTGCATGCCCGGGCTATTCATTTCGGCTGGCTCCGCCACTGCCTCGAAGGCATTAAGCATGGGTGGCAGCACAGAGTCATTGGTAGCAACGAAAGAGATGTTGTAAAAATCAGTGTCACTGATGTATCCATATAAACCGTCCCCATACCAGTCTGCTGTGAGGTAGTCCGGCTTGGTCGAATATTGCACAGCAAACCCATTGTAGTATATGTCGAACTCACGCAACTGCTTTCGCTGGAAATCAGTGACGTGCGTATTGATGTAGTATTTAGGCAGTGCCACGGTGGTTGGCCAGCCGGTAGGAACTGACCATGAGAAGTTGAGGGGAATGGAGGTGGCAGGTGAGGTGACGGCAGTTTGGAGGACTCTGTATGGCACCTCATAAAGGTCATCAGCCGTGCGCATAATTCTCTCTGATGTGGATAGATTGAGCCACCCTAGAATACCTGGCGATGGCCACCACAATCGATCATATGGATCATCCGGATACCTGAAAATTGAGTGCATACTTGAATGTTTGTGTAAGAAAACATTATGCACCAACTATTATTGATCTGTATTATGTAACCAAATTTTGTATGCATAGTCAGTTCCTACACATTTCTTCAGAAAAATTGGTTTCATACCACCCAAAGAAGTCTACTTTAGCAAAATACCACTCAAAAGACTTGGTATACTTTGTGTGAGATCATGTGATGAAAAATTGGTTGAATGGTGAAATTGGCATTGTAAAGTGACTTTGGTTATAACATGTGTGGTGCTTGTGCATGTGCTATGTTGAGATGATTATTATGCTGGTGATAGCATGATGGATTCTGCTTGATGCAATGCACTCGTGTGAGTGGTTGTATGGATTGACCTTGAGTAAGTCATGGACTTGTGCTCGTGCACAGTTTTTGTGTTTATTCATGTGCAGGTGTTGCTCGAGGGCGAACGTGGTCGATGACGGGACCGGAATTAGGTTCATGGAGGAACTCAGGTTCGAGACTAGATTCAGAGAGGAATCGAGGTCTTGGTGGTCGAGGATGTCATGCGGGACGTTCGGGCTAGAGAACATGCATATGAAGGCTGGTTAGTCACGTATGCGCAGTAGGTGGGCTGTTCATGCGTGCAAGGTTTTGGTTTTGACCATATTGGGCCAAGTAGAGATAGATACGAACTCTTTCCATGTTGGAAGTGGAGTTGTATTCAATCTCGTTATGTTTGCTCTATATAAATAGGGGGAGGTGTCCCCTGTTTATTATGGGGTGTGACAGAGAGCATTCAGGTATTAGGGTTTGTACTCTTGTGGGAGTACTTTAGACAATGAAATAAAAATCAATCTTCCAGAGAGCTACTTTTTACGGCTGTGATTTGCTCTTGGCTTCGACATAGTTGATCAATCACTTGAAGTTTTGTTCATCACAGCAGTCACGAAGTTCAATACGGAGTTCGGTTCTTTACAAAGGTATCATCTTGCGAAGGTAATATATTTTGATCCGTAGATCCGATCGGATTGATTCTTGTTGGGTTTGATTCGTAATTGAATATAGTTTCTACAATAAAAATTTCACATCAATCCAACGGTTAGATCTTCAGTAATTTGTGGTCGTCCAGATTGATGTCCTGCTCGCCCGACTGCTCGCGTGGTCGCCCGGATTCAGTCAACTTGCGAAGGTCATAACTTTAAATCCGTAGATCCGATCGATCTGATTCTTTTTTTGTTAGCTTCAAAATTGAGTCTAGTTTCTACAATTAAATTTTCACTTCAATCCAATGGTTGGATCTACAGGAATTTCAGTTTTTCTAAACTGGTCGCCCGGTTGATAACGTGGTCGCCCAACCTGCTCGTCTGCTCCCCCAAGTGCTTTTCTGCTCGCCCAAGTGCCCAACCTGCTAGCCCAAGTGTCCTACTGGTCGCCCAAGTGTTCTACTGGTCGCTCGGACTGTTCTACTGGTCGCCCAAGTGCCCAAACTGGTCGCCCAAATAATCTACTGGTCGCCCAGATTGGTCTATTGGTTTCCCAACTGCATAAACTGATTTCTAAGCAATTCGAGTTTCAATTGGGGTGTTTGAAAAGTTCAAAATTTTGATTTTAGCTTTCGCGCAATCATTCACCCCCTCTGATTGACGCCATCCGATCCTACACTTTGTATGTGCAATAAGTTTTTTTACCACTTTCGTTCAACCCAGTGGATCTGCCATCGACTCTACCTGTTTTACCCTCTTCCTCTGCTCGCCTTCAACCTTCTGCTCCACTACCTCATACCGCTCATCTCTTACCTCACCGGCGAAGGATCCTCGATAAATACAATGACAATTGGTAGCAACTTGAAATAATTCATACCATGGCTGCACGAGCTATCAGAGGATCCAACTGTGGGCGTCTCAACGATGTGGCAGTCACCCGGAGGAAGGAACGGTGGCGTCAGTGGATGGATTTGGAGAAGCAAGGGCTGGAGTTGTGCAACTCTGCGATGTGGTGGCTATCGGGTGTAGTGGGTGGATGGATTTGGAGAAGCGGTGGTGGATTTGCGTGGCTCGACGACGCGGTTGCCATCGATAGCGGCTTTGCTGCCACCTCGAAGTCGTCGGCGTTGGACTTGTGCAGCGGCGGTTCAATCGGGACTAACAAGGAACTTGATGTCGTCGCAACACGGATAGCTGTTAGCAAGGATTCTTGATGTGTGCGGGGGTGGCGGCGGGCAGTGCAACCGCACGGTGGCTCCCGGAAATGGCAGAGGTGGAATAAAGAAGAACGCATGCTGCAGCACAGGAAATAGCTCGCTTGATGTGCATGATTGCTGACTTGATGTTTGGGTGGAAGCCAAGGGCAATATTGGTACTTCAAAACTTTTTGGTTGCTAAGAGAATTCAGAAAAAGGAAAAAGTCCAATGACACTGACAGAGTGGTAGAAACACTAAACTTAATTGAGTGGTATCTCTGAATGGTATGAAACCAAATTTTCCCATTTCTAATGCCTAATGCATTATGCTTCTTGCCATTGACGTATAAATGTTTCCTCATTTACTTGTGCATACTGTTTAATGTGTAGTTCTACAAGCTACAGAACAAAATGCTTATTGCCAAAGCCTAATGATAATTACTTTCTGAACAATTTCTGCAGGCAGGGCATGAAGAGAAGCTGGAACAAATTACCTAAGTAGACCACTCGCACCCAGGCTTTGTCGTTCCTGGAATGCGATAGATTGGTTAGTCATGGCTGCTGGATACAATTCACTCTTGATCGGCCTCATCTCCAGTGAAGATAGGAAAGGAGCTCCATTGCCAATGTCTATCAAGCAAACTGATATCGAGTTCACCACGGCGACAACAATCGCCTCAGAGATGTAAGTCATAGTTACGTTGGTGATACTGATCCGAGCCCAAAAGTCAAGCCCGATGTAGATATCAAACGCCAAAGGTTTGCTGATAAGATTCATATTTTTGCCATCATAGTTGCCATGCATGAATGTTCCTCGCAGAAGGTACCACTATTACAGATCGCTTCATCCGCTGACGCCCCATCATCGTCGGTTAGGCTTAAGTAGCGGTGATAATATTATCCGCCGGTTTAATAATTTAAACCGGCAGTGATAATATTATCACTGCCGGTTCTAATTTAAACCGGCAGTGATAAGAATAGTAAAATTTTGCAGCACGAATGGAGGCAATATCATTACCGGGTTTAGAGTGAACCGGCAGTGATAAGAAGATATCACTGCCGGTTTATATAAAAAACCGGTAGTGATCTATCATTGCCGGTTTTTGTTTTTACCCGCAGTGATAAGACCATTTTCCTGCGGCTTTTACTCGAACCGGCAGTGATCTTCTTGAAAATTAGTTAAGATACGTAATATATCAAAGCATAATTAGATAAAAAATGTAACATATTAAACATTTGTTATTTATCTCTTGCAGAACATTTGTAGTCCATAATTACATATAGTCATAATTTCAGATACAAAACATATTAAACCCTATATTGAAAACTCGTCATCGTCCTCCTCCTCCTCCTCCTCCTCGTCGCCAGAGCTACTGCCGGATGACCGATCAGAGTTGAGGCGGTGCTCCTCCTCCTCCTCCGAATCCGATTCGGTGGCGGAGTTGGTCTTGCCTCAACGCCAAAGGAGATCGTCAGCCTGGCTGTCGCCATCGCTGCCGCCTCCTCCTCCTCCTCCTCCTCCTCCTCCTCCTCCTCTTTCTCCTCCTCCTCCTCCTTCTCCTCCTCCTTCTTCTCGAAGCGGATCGCTGCTTTGCCCAATGCGTGCGGCGCTTCTTGGGTGGGGCCATTCTTGCTGCAATGGTGGATTATATTGTGATTGCCACAGATTGATGGATGTGCTGCACATTATATAGAGGAGGAATGGGGAAGAGCAACGGTTGGCAGAGGAATGGGGAAGCGCAACAGTTGCCAAAATGGGGAAGCGCAACAGTTGGCAGAGGAATGGGGAAGAGCGACGGTCGTAGGTGGCGGGAGTTGAAGGTTCATATTATCACTGCCGGTTATTAAATTCAACCGGCAGTGATAATATTATCACTGCCGGTTATTAAATTTAACCGGCAGTGATAATATTATCACTGTCGGTTCTAATTTCAACCGGCAGTGATAGGAACAGTATATGTATAACTGGCACTGCTAAATCATTTAGGCGGGAAACGGCTCCATATCACTGCCGGTTTTAGATAGAGAACCGGCAGTGAAAGTATTAGTGTCGGTTCAACAGTGTAACCGGCAGTGATAAAGAGAATTGCGCAGAAGGCAGCCATATCACTGCTGGTTTTTGAGATAGAACCGCAAGGATATATTATCGCCGGTTCTAGAGAATAAACCGGCAAAGTGATAATATCGCACTATATATACCCTGGCTCCCTTTCCCAAGATGTCCAGAACAGAGAGGAGCTCTGTTCTTGCTCGATTGGGGTGGAGAGGGGGCGAATTTTTGCTCTCAAATTTGGTCTAATTTGTCGTTTTCTAACTTCTGATCTAAGGTTCATGTACTGTTTAGTTGGATATTATGTTATATATTGTTGTAGGTTGTGATCAGAATTATTGATTGCCTAGTCAACACAATTAGATTTGTAATCTTGAGTTTAGATTTGAAATTACCAACTTTTATATGTATAGTGATTGCATTTAATATGTTGATTGAATTTAAATGTGGTAGCACTTCATAATTAACTATTGTTCAATCTAAATACTTAAAATTGTTTCTTTATTTCGTATGTTAATTTAATATACGTAAGTAATGTAAATTTGCTAGCGGACCATTATATATAACTAATAGCAATTATTTAATTGGTTTTATAACGGGAAGCTTTGTTGCATCCAAATAAGGAGGTCAAACGACCACACAATTACTGGCGTCTACATGAATGGTACCGCAGATGTTCAAAAGACACGAAACACCGCTTTCGGTCGAGATACAAAGATATGGACTTTCACAACAATGACGACTCTTTCTGGGTTGAACACGTGGAACTATATCAGATGTACCAACGAGACGCTCTCGACGTGTCTATATTAAGAATATGGACTCTGTAAGTCTCTTGTATAATTCATGCTGTATATTCACGTACTCTTAAACATAGGGTCTGACTTCCTTTTTTACGTAGAATTGAGACACAGACACTTAGAGCGAACAACAATGAAAAGATAGGATTCCTGGACCCGGGCGTGGTCAACTGCAAACTTATTGAAGATCCAAGAACAACAAATGATGTTGAGGTGTACGTACTCAAGGCGCTGCTAAAGCTACAACACAAGGACTACGTACTTTTACCCTACAACTTTCAGTACGTGTTTCCCTGCCTACTAGTGTCTCATATTTGATGCGCAACACAATGTGACGACTAATTGGCCTGCGACTTTCTTTGGATCATCCTTGTCTTCATGTTAGACGAAAGCAACATCACTGTCTTGGACTCAATGAGGAAACCGACAGGCGAATACCAAGACTTAATAGACTTGCTAACCAGGTAACTCGGTCGTTGCATTATTGCTCAAATAATCTTCCATCCCATTGCACCTAATTAATTTTAATGACTACTCAAAACCATGAACAGGGTGTACAAACAATATCGCAAGAAGAGCAAACGACATCGTCCATACGTGAAAAATTTCAGAATACACACCGATTTCCCATGCAGAAACAACCCCAAGGAACAATTTATGTAGATACTACGCAATGACACATATCCACGCATTCATCATCGACAATACGGACTACAACGGCCAACGGTATATCGATCATTACATGTTGACCCGTACTTTTCTTTTTATAAAGACGATGACACTAATTAATGCTTCAATTTCTCCCATGACAAATAGCGTCAAGCAAGGCACAGCAAACTGCCGACCGCGAAATTGATGCCCTTCAAGAGCAGATAGTTGGGTTCATAATTCGAGAAATTCTCCACACGAAGGGCGAGTTTACGACCATTTCTCCATGGCAATAATTAATGAACAATTTAATGCTTCAAAAGTGAATGAACAATGTAATAATTAAATATTATGATGCTTCAATGTATTTCAATTACACTTTAGTGATGCTTCAAGATTATTGTACAACGATACCGCATGTAATACATCTCATGCATAATGTATATACATGCTACAACATATCTTGCAAAAATATATATGCAAAAGGTTTAAAAACCCATCATTTGCCCTTTTGGATATCAAAATAGGACATGAGCTATCAACGCCGTTAACAAGAAAAAAGGCGTTGATAGTAGTTATCGATCTTGGGATATTGATAACAATTGGGCATCGATAGTTACTTATCATTTGGGATATTATTGAAAATGTGGCGATGATAGTTAAATATCATCGCGGTTCTAAATAAGAACGGTTCTTAAGTATAAACCGCGGTGATAGTGATTATCCCGCCGGTTTACATCCGCAAAGCGATAGTCTCGACTATCATCGCCACTTAGGTTGTGCCGGTCCATATCCCGCATGATGCCGATGTGGACCCGCAGTAATCACATGTTCCGTAGTAGTGTACTTACGATCACGATGGCGTAAGACGAGTGTAGCAATTTGGCCTCCACTTGGGAAACTTCGAGATTTAAACCAGACTCGAATCTTTCGTCACCTTCATGTTTCAAGAAATATTGTGGTTTTTCTCAGATTTATATACGCATCATCCGAGACGATGTGATATTGGTAGACTTCGTCAATGTAGCTAGAACCACTTGTGAGCCCGCAATCGATGCTTATAAACCATTCATCTACAAAGAGTACTAGGGGAAAAGCGCTTCACGCCACGGTTGAATTTCGATAGCATCTTGGCAGTTATGACCGCTAGCAAATCCATAAGTTGATATAAACTTCGATGAATCTGTGTTTTTTTTGACGAAAACATTGTTTCGTTTTTTGGTGCTTGAAAATATTTTTTGGTTTTTTTTCTGCTTTGTTAAAAAAAAAATGGGTCGTTAGGACCCACCGGCGAATCATGGACTAAAACATTGTTTTCGTTTTTTGGTCTTTGAAAACATTTTTTCGGGTTTTTGTTGCGCCGCTAAAAAAATGGGTCGTTAGGACCCACCCGCGAATCCACTGGACACTATAAATCATGGACGAATCTACATTTTTAAAAAAGCCCGACGAATCTACATTTTTTTAAAAAACCCCCGCTACTGACCGTTGGTAAATCCATAAGCGATATAAAACTTCGATGAATCTGCGTTTTTTGGTGACGAAAACTTTTTTCCGGTTTTTGGGTGGCGTAAAATATTTTTCGGGTTTTTCGGTGGCGAAAACATTTTTTCGGAAAACGGAGAAAGGACTCGAACGTAAGAAGAGGACCCGGATGTTATTTTTTGGACCTGCTCGCTATCCCGAAAAATTAGAAAAGGGCTTGTTCGCGATTTGAAACTAACGGAGGCTTTTCCGTAAAAATACCGGCCAGGACCTAAACGCCGGGTTTAAAAAAATATTCTTGTCTCACAGGAAATCGCATAGGGACCTATTCGTATTTTCGGAGAAATGGAAGGGTTTTTTTGCAAAAGTGCAAGCTGACACGTGGCTCTCTGGTTTGGGCTGAAATCTTGCGGGTATAGGTGTTGTTATAGATGTATCAGTTGAGCTAACTATTACTTTTTATTAAAAAAAATCTGAAAAGTTCATATTCGTCATTTAAACGAGAGTAAATTTCACCGAACTACAACTATTTTGCCCTAACAGTCAAGGGACTACAACTTTTGTGACCTATTTCGCAACGCTACAACTACTTTGTGCCTTGTTATCGCAGAACTACAATTCATGGCTTCGAGCAATTTCCGTCACTCCAGGCCCACATGGCAGTGACGCGAGGCACTTCACCACATCTGATACGGCACCAAGTGCAACAACAACAGGAGGTCGTATATCGTCTTTACAATCCGATGTTACATCGTGTTTGCACCCAAATTTGGCAAATATGGTCAACATTGGCAAGTCCCGGTCAATGAAACATGGAAAGAATGTAACTTAGGAATATCTCGGAAAATTTGTTTGAAGGAAGAGGCCGACGCGGATATCGCTTTCATCGATTTGGGAAAGAAGAGACCGAATTCAATACTACTCGTCATATTTGGAAAGGAGAGGCCGATATGGATACTAATTGTCAACGATTCTATCGGGACTCGTCGGCTATAGGCTATATAAGACATCCGAGGCGAGGAGAAAGGACGCCAGAGCCAACCCACAAGTTTACATTACTTTTTTACCTTCGCATTAGGTTTAGATTAGAACAATCCTCTTCAAGTCTTGTACTCAAGCCTTGTACAGATTTTTCGTCGTCGAATAATACGAGGCGATCGCCGGTTATTGTTCTTCGTTGACTCCTATCCGAGTCCGATTTGCTCTGTTTTGTCGCGACGCCTTCTCGAGTTTATCTGCCATTTACCCTTCCAGCTAGCCTTCATCGGCTAGTTGCTACCCTTACGTTCCATCGGCTTGTAGCCGATTGATCTAGGCCGACCAGCACTTTGGTACTGGCCTTAACGGTTCACGTTCCCCTTGTCGATTGTTCAGTCAAATCGACCGCACGCCAGAAAAACGAACCCGGTGCCTGTGCGGTGTGTTGCGATCAAAAACCCTACATCACGTTTTTGGTGTCAACACATTTTTGGCACGCCCGGTGGGACAAAGGAACCAATCTACAGGATGAACACAAACAAGTCCATTGCTCCAGCCGACGTCAACACAGAGGCGATCATCGCCGCCACAATGGAGGACTTGACTCTGAGTAGCGACAAGAGATCAAGAAAGAAAAGCCGCCGAGGAGATGATGCCGAAGTGCTACCAAAAACCCGACAAGGGTTATCCAAAAACAGCTCTCCCGACGCCAACCCTATCGGCGATACCAACAAACCACCGATCAAAGTTAGTCGATACATCTTGCTCAAAGCCGAGTTATCTTCTATGATTGAGCATCGGTACATCATGCGCTGATCAACCAATCATCGGCCTTAGTCACAACCTTGGGGCCGATGATAGAAAACAGCGTCAAGACAATCGCTCAAGGGTTGGCCACGTCAGGAAGTCTGTTAGAACCATTGCAACAACTTTCGACGATCACGCCACGCTGGGCGCCAACTAACGTGGCGGTTAAGTCGGCATCGGCAATTCGCAATGCCGACTCAACCCGCGATCTTGCCGAGACAATCCGATGGATTCACTCCGTACTACGCATATACCGACGCCGCAAAACCTAGCACGTCGGCTACACTATTGCCGGTCAGACGCTGGTGCCTATACCCAATTGGCTACACAAATTAACGAGCACATGTACAGCCGATTCGGCCGCGAATCAGCGACTCACGAGTGGTTGCTCACACGGAACCCTTTGCACCCGTGCGAGCCACCGCACCCAGAGCCGATAGACGGATCAAGCGCCACAACAATACCGGAGGTGATACCAATCGGCAACCCGAGCTAGCACTCTAAAGGCGGGATGTTGTTATGGCCAAAGGCCTAATCGGCAACCCGAGTTGGCACTCGGGGGGCAGGATGTCAACTGGGTCGATCAAATCTCGACCGTATTGAGAGACCAGTTTGGCCTGCAGCCCAAGGGCAAGGTAATCGGCTATAGAAAGCCATACCCCGATTACATAGATCGAATGACTTATCCACACAATTATAGGATCCCTGATTTTGCCAAGTTCTCGGGAGATGACTCTGTTACCACCCTTGAGCACGTCGGACGATTCATTGCCCAGTGTGGTGAAGCAGCCCAGTCCGACGGGCTGAAAATCAGATTGTTTCCTTTGTCTTTGTCAGGGACTGCGTTTACATGGTTCACAAACTTACCTCCAAATTCGGTCCACTTTTGGAACGATTTGGAAAACCGATTCCATAAATATTTCTTTTTCGGGAACCTAAAATTGCGAATCTCCGACCTAAGTTCCGTCCGACAGAAGTCTGGAGAATCGGCAAATGAGTACATTAAGAGATTCAGGAAGGTTAGGAATCGGTGTTTTAGTGTAACTTTGCCCGATCATCAGTTAGCCGATTTGGCTTTCCATGGGTTAATTTCCCCATTAAAGGAAAGACTTGGCGGGCAAGAATTCACTGATTTGAGTCACCTCCTACACCGAGTGTCGGCTCAAGAAAGTCGTTTATCTAATAATGACGGCTTCAGAGAGGAATTCGAGAACAACAAAAGTGAGATACAATCGGCTATAGAGGGTGGTCGACTACAATTTGCAGAAGAGCCGACGATTGAGTTGGATCCCGGCCCATTTTCTGTGAACATGGTCCACTGCTCACGCAAAGGTAAAGAACCTATGGACGAAGAACCTAAGCCGATCCAACGGGTCAGTATTCAGTCCAGTTCGAAGGGTAGTAACACTCAAAATTATGATCGGCTCGTTCCAAATAGAAGCCGATCAAAATGGCAAAAACTCGACAATTAAATCAGATGGAGAGCTGCAAGTCGGACGACGGTATAAGACTGAAAAAATCTCCACGAAAACCAGCACCCAGACTTAAGCCGACTTTTTCTCTATTACTTGAGAAATATGAAAGAAGAGGTAGTCGGCAAGGGCAGCGTTCTCACCGACCAGATAATTAGCCAAATGATTTTGAAAGAGCTCATCAACGACCCCCCAATGGACATCAACATGGTGTTTACTCTGCCAGTCGAAATTAAAATAAAGACAGAATCGGCTAAAGGGGCATTCATCCAGCTATGAATTGGCCGCACGAGGAAGCTGAGTGTGTATCGGCTACTTAATAGCCGATGATCGAGATTTTTTGGAAGATGACAAGTTATCTCCCAAAAAATGGGCGGCATATGTTTGCACCCAAATTTGGCAAATATGGTCAACATTGGCAAGTCCCGGGTCAATGAAACATGGAAAGAATGTAACTTAGGAATATCTCGGAAAATTTGTTTGGAAGGAAGAGGCCGACGCAGATACTACTCATCAGATTTGGGAAAGAAGAGACCGACCCGAATACTACTCGTCATATTTGGAAAGGAGAGGCCGATATGGATACTAATTGTCAACATATTCTATCAGGACTCTGGTCGGCTATAGGCTATATAAGACATCCAGAGGCGAGGAGAAAGGACGCCCAGAGCCAACCCACAAGTTTACACATTACTTTTTACCTTCTGCATTAGGTTTAGATTAGAACAATCCCTCTTCAAGTCTTGTACTCAAGCCTTGTACAGTTTTTCGTCGAATAATACGAGTTGCGCATCGCCGGTTATTGTTCTTCGTTGACTCCTATCCGTGTCTGATTTGTTTCTGTTTTTTGCAAGCATCGCCTTCTCGTAGTTTATCCGCTTTTACCCTTCCAACTAGCCTTCATCGGCTAGTTGCTACCCTTACGCTCCATCGGCTTGTAGTCGATCGATCTAGGCCGACCAGCACTTTGGTATCGGCCTTAACGGTTCACGTTCCTTGTCGATTGTTCAGTCAAATCGACCGCACGCCGCAAAACTGAACCCGTGTTAAATGCGGTGTGTTGCGATCAAAACCCTACATCAGGTTTTTGGTGTCAACACATCGTCAAATGGTGCTGTCTTGTAACAAGAAGAAAAGAAAATACAGGGTTCGCCCATGGGGAGAGGTGCCGAGTATGTACTGATGCCTCCAAAATTTTGAAAAAAATCATAAGGTTGTCTCTTTAATAAACTAAATTGTTGATTGAATTGATTCCAATTTTAGTGGTTTGGAATTTGTAAGACCTTACAGCTATTTGTATTGTACTTTTATCAAAATTTGAATATATATGTCTTGGATTTAGATATTATATGAAACCACTATATATACAAGACTATAAAATTGTGTAGGTGAAGTATCCACTTCTATCGAAAGATTTCTAGTTCCCGTACAGGCTCCGATGCATGGGCTGGCTGCAGTGCATTGGGAGATAGAAAGAAAGGCTGCCCTACGGGAGGAAGCTGGTGCTGCATGGAGGCTTATTCGTGCCAGCCAAGAGATAGGAGAGGCATGCTTGCATGTGTGTGCGCGTGGAGGAAAGGAGTCCAACTTTTGTGCTATAGGGATGGATAAGATCTGGGCCTGCAAATCTAAAAACAAGTCAGGAAGATAATCTCCATCCTTTAGGAAGCCGGGAACGAGCATGGAGTACTCTGGGCCTGGTATGCAGGGTTAACATATATAACCGCGGTTTACCAGTCAACCATACCGTTCTGGTATGAAAAGCAAAATTACTGGTTTACCGGTAAAGTTTAAATTTAAATTCAAAAAATTCATAAAATTTAGAAAAATTTACTCAAGAATTCTCTAAAATTAGTATTAATTGCTTTATGACCACTGGTGTGAATATTTTTTGAAAAAAAGAAGTTTGGAGACATTTTTGAGCCATTCAAAATGTTTAGAAAATCCAAAAGAAAAGAAATTAGAAGTATTTTTAGTAGCAATATGTTCAAGCATGTCAAGTAGCAATATTTAGTAGCAATATTTATTACAACATATTTTAGTAACAATATGTGTTCAATTATATTTAGTAGCAATATTTGTTCAAATATGTCAAGTAGCAATATTTGTTAAAGTATATCAAGTAGCAATGTTTGTTCAATTATGTCAAGTAGCAATATTTGTTGAATTATATTTAGTAGCAACATTTGTTGAAGTATATTTAATATCAACATTTGTTCAATTATATTTAGTAGCAATATTTGCCAAGTATATTTAGTAGTAATAGACTACACTTAAAATAGTACTATTTGTTCAAGTAGCTTATATTTGTATGCACGTAAATTATCTTGCTATGGTAGTTTTTTATTATGTTAATATTATCTAATATTGAAAAGCTTACTTCTCATTGTATGCATGAACTACTAAAACTTTAGTATTGAAAAGCTTACCACTAGTTATATTATGTATTTATTTTGTTGTACACCGTGCAATTTGACACTGGCAATTTCTTACAAATTATTTACACAATTAATTTCTGTAAGATATTGAAATGTAAATAGTGTTGATATATGAATAGTATTGATATGTAAATGGTATTGGTATGTGTCGACGATCGGGATCGCCTGACCACAAATGTGAAAATGGGGTTAGTGTGAATGGGGGACCTAGAAAGAGCTGCGCCAAGGATGGATCGACGAGGTCGAGGCAGGCGTTAACGAGCAGAGACAATGATTATACCGTTCGGGCCCCACAAGGGTAATAGCCCTACTCCAGTCTTCTCCTGAGGCGGAGGAATTCACTAGTCACTAGTACAGAGAGTGGATTACAGCTCGGGCTGGAGCGTTCTGGTTGTGTCTTCTGGCCTATTGCTAGTGCGGCCGATGTCGTGTTGTCTTTTCGCTGCTCGCTTCAGGATTTTATACCTCCCACCGGTAGATGTAAACAGCCAAGAGAGATTCCCGGGGTAGTGCATGGCGTGCAATGAAGACGTGCTACAACCGTCCCGGATCTGACGCCCATGTCCACCTTAACTCCGGGAACTCTGGTCTTGGTAACCGCCGAGTAAGCGCACGCCTCCGAGCCAAGGTCGAGGTCGTGCGGGGACAGGACCCCCACTGCCCAAGCTCGAGGTCGTGCGGGAATCCGCACCGCTTAGGTCATGGTCGGGGCCCCTTGCTGCATCGTTCCGAGCCAGGGACCCTGTTGACCATGCGTTGACTTTGTTAGAGGTTTCTTAGTCCCCGACAGTTAGCCCCCGAGGCTCAAGGTCGTGGCAAGATTTTGGGTCGACCTCAAGCCTCCCCATACAGACAGAGGGGACTGTTTTCTAGAACTTTCGAGCCTGAAGTCGAGGTCGGGTGGAGACCTACCGCCAGGCCTTGACGTCGTTACACCGCACCCTTGATCTTCGTAATTTAAGCACGGTCCTCGATCGAGCAAGAGAACTGCTCGCAACGCCTCGATCCCGCCGCGTAGCCCTTAACTGCACCTTTCAAATCGCCTGACCGGCGCACCTTTTGAGATGCCCCAACTTCTGGCCTGCAGCGCACCGGGTTTATAAACTCGAGATCATCGCCACTTCGAAGAACTCTCGACTTCCTCGCAGTCTTCGCCTCCTAACTCCTTGCTCGAGCCTTACCTCTTCCTCCGACCAAACATCCCTTCAATCTCCATGGCCAAGCTTGGAAAGAGCTCTCTGTCAGCGGCGCGGATGAAGGAGCTTGAAATCCTGGGGTTACTAGACCCATTCACGTGGCGGCTGCCAGACGGGGAGACCGAGCCTCAGCTGCAGGAGGGCAAACTCGTCAGCACGGAGCACTACATGCTCTTCGCCCTATGAACACCGGAGAGCGATTTCTTCACGTCAGTTCTTGCCTAGTGTGAGATTGAGCTCATTAATCTGGTACCTAATTCCATTCTTCTGCTTTCCATCTTTTCCCACTTGTACAAGGGGTTCCTTGGAATCCTTCCCACCCCCTCACTTTTCTTTCGCTTCTTCTCCATTTTCCGCACCGGGAAGGACCCGTGGTCGGATGCCTCTACTTCTGGCTGCGGACGGGGATCCCTTGGTCCTTCCCGCAAATCCGCCCTCGGGACTCACTGGGCCCATGGATCGAGCGGTGGTTCTACCTGAAGAGGGGTGAGGGCGGCGCGCTGGTGTTCGATGGAACCCCCATCAGCGGGAAGAAGTTGACCGCGGAGTCGGGCGACCTGGAGGCCGACCAAGAGGCCATCGCCGCCATCACATCTGCGCTTCATGGGGCCTTACCGGGCAGGCCATCGCTAACGACTTTCTGAGGAGCAGGGTGTTCCCTCTGCGGAAGAGGATGCACCCGTTCTTCGAGATCAAAGGTCGTGACGACCTAACTCACGAGGGATCATTTGGTAAGTGTTCTTGCCTTGAAGCTTGTCCGAGCTTTGATCACTGGGTTCCCCTGATGAGTTGATTTTTCCAGCAGCGCCGATGGAGTCTTGGATCATCGCCCAGATGAACGAGATGTTTGGGAAGGCCGCATACGACTACACCCTCGACGATCCCGTTTCGAGGAACGTGTTGTGCCGGAAGGGCGAGGTAAGTCACCCTGGACCGAGCTTCTTTATCTCCATTCGCCTAGAGCCTTCCTTGATTCTTCGATGCACCCACAGGACAAGCTCGAGCTGCTTGAAATGGCGAAGAAGATGCTGCCGCTGCCCGGGGCGAGCAAAGGCAAGAAGACGGGTAAGAGGCCAGCCCCGGACGAAGCGAGCAGCAAAGGCCCGAAGAAGCCACACGTCGAGTGGGGCGATCGTACGATGGTGAGTGCCCTTGGTTGAGCCCCCGAGCTCTTCGCTCGAGCTTCTTCGCCCTCTGACCTAGATCTCTTCTCGCAGCAACAGAGTGCTGCGGACGCGGCCAGGATCTCGACTAAGGATCAGGACCCACCACAGGCTCCGAGGACCAAGGCCTGAAGCTCCCGAGGAAGGGACTCCTCTCCTGCACCAAGGGCCTCGCCAGCCCCCCACAAAGCGGAGGTTGCAGACTCAGGTGCGTCATTGGCCTCTTTCTTGCTTGGATTCCCTTCCATCCTCAGCTTAGTAGCCTTCCTTTATCGCAGACCTTGAGCGCTCGAGCTCACTGCCTGCCCGTCCTAACGATGACTATTGTCCAGGGTGAGTCTGAGTCCGACGAGAAGGAGGAGTCCTCCTACATGCTGGCGCCCCGTCGGCCTTCGGACTGGGGGCGCACCACCCCAGGCCCCCAGAGTTAGGCCACAGTTGGGGAGTTCGACCAGGGACTCGACGACCTGGTCGAGGACGACGTCGAGACCGCGGCCACCGAAGATGATGCCGCCGGCTCCGTGGACGCCGAGGACGATGCCGACCCGTCTGAGGCCAACGAAGGAGATGGCGCCAGGAATCCCCCAGCCACGACCGCTGAGACCGGCCCGATCATGGTGGTCGGGACTCCCTGGGCCGTAGAGGCTAAGGACGTTCCAGCCGCAGCGAGTGCGGAGGACCGAGCCGGGGACCAGGCCAGGACCGCCACGGGGAAGGAGGCTAAAGACCCTCCAACTGCAGAGGACAAGGCCGGAACTGCCACCGAGACTGAGCTTGGGGTCGGGTCGAGCCCCCTCGAAGAGGAAGCTCGAGGCGCGGCCGCGCATGACGGAGCACCCGAAGGCCTCACCCCCAATGACCTAGCGGCAGCAGTGGGTGACACCGCCCCAGGGACGTCGGGCAGCAGACCCACTGAATACTCCCGTGCAACCTTCGAGGGCCGTCTTACCCAGGTACTTGAATTTCTTCGAGCCTGGGCTCGGTTTTTCCCTTCTTCCTTCTTTCTTTTTCTTCCCTTCTTCCTTCTTTCTTTTTCTGGCGAGTTTCGTGTTGATCTTCTAAGCCTCGCAGGCCATCGACTCAGTCTCCCAAGGGCTGCAAGGCCTTCAGACGCATGCCAACACGCTGAGGGTCTTGCTCGATGTGGTGGAAGCCCGAGAGACGGCGCGCTCTAGGCTCGTGGAGAACTTGCAAGCCGAGCGGGAGGAGGCCGCACAAAAGGCGGCAAACGACTCCAATGAGATCGTTGACCTCCGCAAGGTGGTGAAAACGCTCGAGGCTTCCCACAAGACCGAGCTGGAGCGGGCCATTGCCTCGGAGCGGGACCACGCGTACAAGGCCGTCGAGGAGGAGCGCGCGAGGTCGGCCAAGGCGCTCGAGGCCGAGCAAGCCAAGGCCGAAGAGCTAAGCAAGGCCGCTGCAGACCAAGCAGCCACCGCGTCAAGGACCTCCCCTGAGCTCGAGGCCAAGGTTCAAGAGCTCGAGGAGAAGCTGGGCAGGGTGAGCAAGGCGGCAAAGAGTGCCTTGGCCCAACTTCAAGAAGAACGACGCCGTGCCGCCGAAGCCTCCACCGAAGCCCTCCGACTCCAGGGCGAGCTGTCGACCTTGAGGGCCAAGGTCGCCGAGCTCGAGCAGAAGAAGCTCACGCGTGAGATGGCCGATCTGTAAACAAGTCTATATTTCCTGTAAACAATAACCTTTGTAAGGCAAAAAAGGTTCAATGGAATGACAAACTTTTGGCAAGAATAGCCTTATCATTCCGTGATAAAGATATTTTAATCGTGCACTTAGTCTTTCCGCTTGTGGTATATCCTATCCAGCCCCCGTTGGGCTCAAGGTTGAGCAATGCTGGCCTTGGGCACAAGTTAGAAACTTGTAGAGACCATGACCTGCAAAATCAAGAAAAACCCACAGGGAGCATAGCGTAGGCGCACGAGGAGAGACTTGGACGTTAGGGTGCTAGGATCGTTTCTAGGTCAAACCTCTCGAGACCTGATAACGATTTGCACCTTGTTCTTTGGACCCAGCCACGGGCGCAGTTCAAACCCTAGCGCAGGGAGAGCTTTGAGGCGAAGAGATTCGGCTTACAAGTAGCTCGATCACTGGGGGCGAAGTCTGAAGCCCCCGACGTCTGGGCCAAGAGCAAGCGCGCTCGTTCATAGGTCAGACTCAAAGAGGCCCCGAACTCGAGCCAGCACAACTTATAGAACAAAAATGGGGTGCAAAGACCAAACATGACAGTTGAACAACAACTTTATTGAAATATGAGATAAAAGGGTTACACATAGAATTTGTGAAGCTGGTCAATGTTCCACGAGCTAGAGAGCTCTCTGCCATCTGGTAGCGCTTAGCCAGAAGCCCCGTGGTGATCTGTTGAAACAACTCTATAGGGCCCTCCCACCGTGGGGATAACTTGTTGGTGTTGGACGGAGCCTGAATCCGCCTCAGGGCTAAGTCCCCAACAAGGAGCTCCCTAGGTCGTACCGACCGAGACGCATGTCTGCGAAGAGCTTGCAGGTAGTGCGCCGATCGTAGCAGTGCACGGCATCTTACTTCTTCTGCCAGGGTAAGGTCAAGGGACCGTTCTTGCTTGAAGTCGATCTGGTCGACCAAGCTGACCCTAGCAGAGCCCGCGGATCTCTGAGGCGGGGATACGATGCAGAACAACACGAGCCGAAAGGGTGTGGACCCGCTGTTCGGCCGACCGTGGTACCGAATAGACCATAAGACGGAAGTTCATCCACCGTGTCCGGTCGTGTCGTTCAAGCTCATCTGATACTCGCTTTTTGATGCCTTGAACAATTTGTCCGTTGGCGCGCTCCACTTCTCCATTGCTCTGCGGATGGGCAACCGAAGCATAGCATACTTTGGTGCCGATGTCTTCGCAGTACTCCTGGAACAGCTCACTGGTAAATTGTGTTCCATTGTCAGTGATGATTCTGCATGGAACCCCATACCTAGTGACCACGAACAAACGGAAGAACTTGACCGCCGCACGAGCCATGATGGTCGAGACGGGTTAAACTTCGATCCATTTAGTGAAGGTATTGATGGCGGCGAATAAAAACTTCTTCCCCCCGGTCGCCTGCGGGAAGGGGCCAAGGATGTCCAGCCCCCAAGTCGAGAAAGGCCAAGCTAGTGGGATGGTCTGGAGCGCGTAGGCAGGCCGATGCGACTTTCGAGCATGGAACTGACAAGCTCGACAGGAGTGGACGATATTGCGGGCGTCCTGGAGTGCCGTTGGCCAGTAGAACCCCATGCGGAAAGCTTTCCCGACCATGGCCCTAAAAGAAGAGTGTGCCCCACATAGACCTGAATGAATGTCATGTAACAGGTACTTACCCTCCTCCGTGGTGACACACTTCATCAGGATGCCAGAGATATTACGATGATAAAGCTTGCTATCTACAAGTTTGTACGAGCTCACCCGGCGCTTGACCCTGCTCCTTTCCGCAGGATCGCCCGAGAGCTCTCCCATCGCTAGGAAATTATGGATCGGCTCGACCCACGAGGGAATACCTTCGATGAAGGCGACCGAGGCCCCTTGGTCGGAGATCGAGGGCGACGCCAGGGTCTCCAAGATCACATTTAGAGGGACTTCGTCATCAGACGACCTGAACTTGGAGAGGAAATCTGCGTCAGAGTTGTCCTTCCGCGCCACATGCGTGACTTCCAGGTTCTGGAACCACTTCTCCATCTTGCGCGCCTCGGCGAGGTACTTGGCCATGGAATCCTCCGAGCACTGGTAGGCCTTGTTGAACTGGTTGATGATGAGCTGTGAATCGCCCTTGATGACCTACCGGCGAACGCCCAGCGCTTTGCAAGCTTGAAGCCCCGCCAGAAGAGCCTCGTACTCTGTTGCATTATTTGTCGTTGGGAATCCGAAACGAACCACATACCTCAGCCTGTCGCCCTGCGGGGTGATAATGAAGATCCCAGCCTCCGAGCGTTTGAAGGACCGTGAGCCGTCGAAGTACATGACCCAGGGCTTCTCCTCATCGACCTCGAGCTCGGGAGCTATCTGCGAGGTCTGTTCGACCACGAGGTCGGCTAGCACCTGCGACTTGATGGCCATGCGCGCCACGAACTGGAGGTCGAAGACGCCAACCCATGGCCCACTTGGCGTCGACCTCCGCCTCCGGTTCTCAAGATCTCCCCTGCTTAAAAGTTGCTCGGGATGACCACGGAGTGAGCTTGGAAATAGTGCCGGAGCGTGCAAATGTGATCGAAGCCGACGACAGCTGGCGCACTGGCCGGCAGTCGGGCCGCACCTGCAGTCTGTATAGATCGAGAGAAATTCATCAGGGTTCTTCGTCCCGTCGAACCGCTTGATCAACGCGGGCTTGAAACGAGCCGGCCATCGCACCCGCCGAAGGTCGTCGGAGTACGCCGCCATGTGTATGCCGTGACAGGGGCGCTTAGGGGAGGTACCGCCATCGCTGAGTCGGATTCTCGACGCTTTGGCGCTCCGCCCCACGACCTCGTCCGCGGCGGCGGGCCCGAAGGCCGCTTGGAGGTATTGCAGCGCCATGGACCCGACGACGCTTGGGGGACGCCAGAGAAAGGCTTCTTCTTTGTTGGAGCGAGAGTCGCCAGAGGCGGATTGCCGCTGCACCCGTCGAGTCGCACTCGGGAGTAGACGGTGAGGCGGTGTCTGGGACAGTCTCGAGATAGCCGCGAACGGGATCAGTGTGGGACGCAGCGCTGCTGCGTGCCGCTGCCGATCCTCAAGGACCGGACCTGAAGAGGTGGCCCGAGTGCTGCGGCAAGACAAAGACGGAGGCGCTCGCCGATCGAGGGAGCCCGAACGACCTGATGACGTTCCGATCCTCTCGCGTTCCTCTCGCCGGAGGGTAGTTATGGCCTGGTTGATGGCGACCTGGGCCATCCGGCGAGCATCTTCAGGGGTCTTCGGACTGCGCTTCGCCTCTTCCCCGCCCGCATCATGACTCGCAGCCATGAGAATGAGTTGATTTCGTAGCAGCGGAGAGAGGGAGAACAGGGATGTGGAACTTCCATGCTCAAGGACAGCGTTCGAACCCGAGCTCACGGAACACGCTGTCGTAGAGGACGCCATACCTCAAAAATCTTGAACTTTTTCCGGATGAGCAAAGCTTTCGGGCCCCACGGTGGGCGCCAGCTGTCGACGATTGGGATCGCCTATCCGCAAATGTGAAAATGGGGTTAGTGTGAATGGGGGACCCAGAAAGAGCTGCGCTCAAGGATGGATCAGACGTAGGTCGGGGCGAGGCGTCAACGAGTAGGAGACAGCGGATTATACTGGTTCGGGCCCCCACAAGGGTAATAGCCATACTCCAGTCTTCTCCTGAGGCGGAGGAATTCACTAGTCACGAGTACAGAGAGTGGATTACAGCTCGGGCTGGAGCGTTCTGGTTGTGTCTTCTGGCCTATTGCTAGTGCGCTGATGTCGTATTGTCTTTCTGCTGTTCTGCTTCAGGGGATTTTATACCCCTCCCAGCCATTACAGAAATGGCCAAGAGTGATTCCTGGGGTAGTGCATGGCGTGCAATGAAGACGTGCTGAAACCGTCCCAGATCTGACGCCCACGTCCGCCTTAACTCCGGGAACTCCGGTCTTGGTAACCGCCGAGTAAGCGCACGCCTCCGAGTCAAGGTTGAGGTCGTGCGGGGACGGGACCCCCACTGCCCAAGCTCGAGGTCGTGCGAGAATCCGCGCCACTTGGGTCGTGGTCGAAGCCCCTTGCTGCATCGTTCCGAGCCGGGGACCCTGTTGACCGTGCGTTAACTTTGTTAGAGGTTTCTTAGTCCCCGACAGCATCTCAATATGTGAATGCCTATTTTTGCATTTGTTGGATTGATATGTGAGTAGTACTGAAATAAAAGATTATTTATTGACATATTATTGCTAAATGTCTACTTTATAACTGACAATTGTCTAAAATAAAGCAAAGATTATGTTGAATTTTTTTCATATTTAGGAAAGATCATGGCAGAATTTTTTCATGTTTCTCCATACTTTATTTTTATATTTCTTAAATTTTCCTATTTTTTGGCCTTTAATGGATTTTTACAAATTTTACAATTGTTTTTGCAATTTTCCCTTTTTCCAACTGTCTTCGATTTTTGGTGGTTTTCGCCAAAAACTGCTCAGTTTTCGTGCATTTTATAGTGGTTTTTGTTCATTTATCTTTGTTTTCGCTCGTTGGTTTGACCAGATTTCAAAATAGTTTGACTTTCCATACTATTCGGTTTTCAACGATTTTTGTCATGTTTGCTATACCGCCAGGGAGTCAAAATTCACTCACGATGCGGTTTTGTTAACCTGCTGGTACGCATGAGCCGGAGACGTGTTTGAGCCAGAAACCGAAGGAAACAAGCCAGGAAGCGACGTTTTGAGTCCGGATTGTAACTTACGTAACTATGGTACGAATTAGAGATAGGGTTCGGACTAATAAGTAAGTGCCTGCGCGCCTAATTATTTGCGGAGCCTATTGACCGGTTGTATTAAGTCCAAGCCTAGGCGTGTGAGTTTTAGTTGGTGGCGTCGAGGGTATTAGGGTAGTCCCAATTTTAATTTTCATCTTAGCTGGTGTCTATAAAATTAATTACGCTGTCAACTAAGCAAAAATCTAATGTGGCATAGAAATTAAGGAAAGGAGAGAAGGAAAAACAAAGAAACCATGTCTTAGGGCAGTCTCAACCGATGGTTTCCATGAGCAGTGTCTAGAGGAGAGGGAGAACAATAAACCAATGCATAGTTTCCTAACCCATAGTTTCTATGAGCAGTGTATAGAGGAGAGGGAGAGCAATAAACCAATGCATGCACCACAAACACAGCTTGATCAGCGTGCAGAAACGTCCAACTCCGATTTTGCTCATTTCTTGCGTCTTAATGCCCGCGCCGACCCAGTTTCACCGGTGAAGGAGTAAGCACAGATCTCCCCAGGAATCTATAGAGTTCGCTGGAAGTCCGGTGAGCCAAGCTTGTGCTGAAGGAGTAAGCATGACCGGCAAATAATTGGCCATTACATTATGATCACCACCTGCCGCCATGATCGCCAAGGAGTAGACTTGCAACCAGGCTTTTGGGTCCCTTTCTCCGTCGAACTTGGTGATGCCTTTAGGGTTAAATCTTTCGGGCCAGACCACTCGGCGAAGCCGGGATGTGAAGGTTCTAATGCCCTCGATAGGCCCGGCACTGCGCCGATGTGGGGAACGCTGAGGAGGCGATCTGGCCCGGCGGTCTTCATTGTCTCCCCTGTCCGGGCGGGGACGACCTCTGGAGTCGCCCCAGTCGTCGTGGCGTATGCCGAAACGCTCATAGTCATCTTTCCACCTGCGACGTTCTTCATCTTCTTGATCCCGTCGCTGGGCATTCAAGTCAACTCGGAGGTCACGGCTAATGCTTCGCCGGACGTCTTCTCCTCGTCGGAGCTCACGCCTGATCCGACTGCGAGCTGTATTGCTACTAGCAGCTTGTGAGTTGACTATGCGGGTGCGGGAATCTCCTTTACCTTCTGGTTCCTCCCGATGCTGCTGGATAGCCGCTGCCGTCACCATGGCCTGTACCTGGGCCACAATCGGCGCTGCCGGGCTGTCGGAACCTAGCATTGGTCCCAGCGTGTCAAGGAGCGTCTTGGAGGCGACGATGTTCTGCTGAGGAGTATGAAAAACCGACTGGTTTCCCATCTTCATCTGCAAAATCTCTTCATTAACATTGCGGCCTCTGTTTTGGAGAGATTTTGTACGGCCTTCTTGATGGAGGCGCTCTTCTTCTGCAGCGATCGCAGCATCCTTCTGCTGCTGGGATCCAGTTCGTGGATCTTCGATGACAAAGACGCCACGAAAGCATTGAGAATTTTCTTCTGGATCGAAATAGCATGGGGACAGGTTGGACTGACCCTCAAATCCGAGTGGTTTTCGGACTCCCTCGACCACTCGGATCTCGTCATTAGCCAGTTCTTGCTCAATACGGGGGACAAATTTTTGGCTTACCGTCGGGGGACAGATGGCCTTACTTGACCCCGATCCAAGAGACTCGCTGGCTAAGAGAGGAGCAGAATCGCTTCCAGATTGGATTTGATCCAAATCCGAAAGAGTGAGTTGACCAAAACCGTCGGGGATGAAGTCCAGGCTTCCGAAGCGAAACGCCTGGGCCGGAGTGAAGGTGGCCAAGTCGTCGTCGAAGATCGCCATCAAGCGTGCCTAATTATTTGCCGAGCCTATTGACCGGTTGTATTGAGTCAAAAGTCTACGCGTGTGAGCTTTAGTTGATGGCATCGAGGGTATCAGAGCATATACAGTGATATAGACGACAACTGTCTATAATATATTTTTGTATCATCTATAGATAGTACTAAAAATAACTTATATAATGGATCATCTATGTAGTGGTTTGTAATAGTCTCTCATCTAATTAACAGACTGTCTATACAATGGTATACAAAATAGAAAGTTATTTATAAAACCATTTGTTTAATAATAGACAACATCTTTCCCTCTTCTCCACATCACCTAAAATTCTACTAGCTTAGTCTTACATATAGCTGAAATGTTCCATTGTGCATGCTCTTAGAGAGTCCACCAGGGATTGCTGTCGGTAATTTCCAAAAGGATCAAGCTTGGCTTGTGCCGGCCTTAGGCCTATAAATTTGAGAAAAACTAAAAAGCACTGTACCATCGGACCCAATCCCGACGGTATACGTTTCAGCCGTTAGGTTTTTTTAAGTTAGTGCTGCTCATCATTTTTATGTATACTTAGGTACTTCTAGTGCTCCTAGCTAGCCGTTTCTAAGGATGAGCCATATAGGATAAGGAGTGATGTGGAGATGTAGTTAATGAGAAAAAAGAAGAAAGCTATATCTCATATAAGATACAATCTATTTAAGAGGACAAAAGAGCTAGAAACAACTATAGATTGAGCCGTTTTAATTTTACTTGTTTTGTGGTCATGTATGGATCATTTGTGTCATTTGTGAGGATTAAGGAGCTAGCCACATAGAAAAGTAGGTTGCAATTGATCTTTTCTCACATATGACAATAAATAATCTTGTTGGTCTATAGATACATCTTATACATACAATGCATTAGAGTAGTTGTATCTAAGCATCCATTTAACACATACGTTCTTTCACCTTCTAGAAACAGCTTTAGAAATAGAGCACTAGGAATGCCCTTACAGGAGGCAAGTGAACTTCTTCACACTACTGCACAAAAACTTATCATAGACAGTTCGTAAACCTTATCACATACTGTTTTGTGTGTAAACATGGTAGCTAACGATATGATAAGTTCTCTCCATATATAGTCTTTCTATGTATAGTCATTGTCATACCATCAGCTAGATGATTACCATGTATAGCCTGTATGTAAACTCTATATTAAGCAATAGAATTCTGCACCTTCACTACAGGAAAACCAACATTTTTTGTCGGCCAAAAATGTATTTTCGTCGACCTGACAAAAGCCGAGGATTAATACAGATATTTTCGTTGGCTTAACCAGAGCCGACGATTACTACATATATTTTCGTCGGCTTAACAATAGCCGACGATTAATACATGTATTTTCGTCGGCTCTATTGCAGGCCGACGAAAATGTAGAAGTTAGGGTTAGTGCACTCTGCCACGGTTACTATGTTTTCGTCGGCCCTTACCCTAGCCGCCGAAAATATAAGTATTTTCGTCGGCTCCAGTACATATCGACGAAAATATAGGAGTTAGGGTAGGGCGCTCTACCACGGTCACTATGTTTTCGTCGGCCCTAACCCTAGCCGCCGAAAATATAAATATTTTCGTCGGCTCCGGTGCATACTAACGAAAATATAGGAATTAGGGTTAGGGCGCTCTGCCACGGTCACTATGTTTTCGTCGGCCCTAACCCTAACCGACGAAAATATAGGAATTAGGGCTGCTACTGTCAACTATGTTTTCGTCAACTCGAACCCTGGCCGACGAAAATAAACATTTTTTCGGTGGCACGGACTGAGGCCGACGAAAATATAGGGTTTAGTTACACCCCGCTAAGCCCTGCCTGTTTGTCTACTCGCACAACGCCATCGCCCACGCCTGGCCGCCGCCTGCCCCGCCGCCACTACCCAGCCACGCTCGCCCATGCCCGTCTGCCCCGACCAGGCCGCCGCCCGGCCCTCCCGCCTGCCGCCCAGCCTCGGTGACTGCCTCCCCGATCGCCACCTCCACGGCCCTGCAGCTCCCCTGCCCACCCCCGGCCGGCCACCCTCCGGGCCACACCCTCCGGCCGCCACCTCCCGCCGGCCCGCCTCCGCCGGGCCACCTCCACCCGCCCCGCAGCCTCGCTGCCCACCCCTCGGCAAGCACAACTAGGCGCCACCTCTCCTAGCCGGTCACCGCCTCCGCCGCACGACTACTACCATCGACGCCGCCGACGCTTACCTTCGCCGCCTCGGTCCGGCACCTCCCGATCGCCATCCGCCTCGCCGCACGATTGCCACCGGATGCGTACCCTCTGCCACCCTCGCCGCGTGAGTATGTATTTCTTTGTAAGTAAATTTGAATTAACAATTCTTTTTGCTGGCTAGCTATGTTTCATAACTGAAGTACTGGCTATGAGTATCAATTTATTCTCCATCATGTTTTTATCAATTGTCATGTAATACTACTTGATTTCTTTCCATCAACCTAGCTATGTTCTCCACATTAGTTTTTATGTTCATGTATTGTGCATCTAGCTAGGTTATAAACTGATCAACACATACTATGAATATGCAATACACGTGCTATATAAACCTGGATATTACAAGTATGTATATATGAGGTATATATACAATATACAGTATTGTACCAACTACCAAGTTACCCAACAGATCATGGATTGCCAAAACTATTTGGAGAAAGAAAACTTCCAACATGAATGTCTGATATGTCACAGAGAGTCTCATTGGATGTTCTGAGACAATAGAACATGACTCTTGATCTTGCGCCAGACATCAAGATTAATTAGACAGCTGGTTAGCTTAGCTTGGTGTGATGAAAGGGAAACGACAACACATGAGCTTTATTTTTGCTCATATCTACCTTCTATAAAGACATTAAGCTCTCGATTTGTTTGTGAACATTAACCAAGTAAAAAGTAGAATTTCTGCGGAGGAAAAGCTTCTACCACTGTAAAGGCCAAGTATCTCTGCTAGCTGGGAGTCTGCAGGGAAAGATGTTTCTTTGGGTGCTTGCGATGAGCTTAAAAATGTTGATCTGATATATAGCACCTGAAGTTATATTGGTAAATTATTAGGTCCCTCAGGTAAATTTGATGTCCACTGTAATGTAAGAACTGTTGAGAAGCCTAAGAGGTATCACTACTGCACGTAGTACTAATCATTTGGTTGAGCAAACTAGCCGTCGAGAATGGGCAATAAGTTACCTAAAATTTCACTGTAAAACAACTAATGGCATTGATATTCTTATGTACGTATAATTTGGAAGAATTTGATCAAGTTTGTATATATTATGCCTAATTAATTAACATATACTGAGATACACGTCAAAATTATTGGTAATATAATTTCTTATGCTCTATTGTCATATTAACTCTTGCTGTACATTGCAATATTAGGATGTAAATATATGTACTGTTATTGATAGCTAATTTCATGGATGTTGAGTTCACAGTTTGTTGTGGCAGTTTGATACATTGTTAAAAGATCCAATGGTTTGTGATAGAAATGATTGAAGTGTTACACATCATGAATAGTGGATACATATTTAATTTGATGAACCAATGATGAACCGGTAATGATCCATAATTTCAGTGGCAGAGTATATGTGTGCAATATGTTTTTTGCACATATGGAAATATAAAGATGAAAATTCATATGCAAACCTTGCGCATTGGAGATTATGTGTGGTAGTAAGTCAAGTTGAGAAGGCTTAGTACCATTTTAGCTAGAGAATGATAAAGTCTGCGAAATGAAAGTACATTTATATTTCCAAAACGCATGAGATATAAATTTGCATTAGCACATCTCTATATTTCACAGTCATACAGTACTAAATCCCTCCGTTACTGTGTATCTGTACATGGCCTCAGAAGTATCCATTTCAATATATTTGTTCACCAAGAGGTTCTAGAGTGTAGTTATTACAGTTTTTACACTTTTTATCCATACTTAAATGATTTGGAAGAGATTAAGTGGTTGTGGTATACCATTTAATGAAGGCATGTATGGTCATTTCTTATTAAGTGTTTCTTAAATTTAATGATGATTTCTTGGTCAGTACGTATGGTAGGCGGTGGAAAGATATAGCTACCAAAACTTTGGGATTAGTTTTATATACTTGCTCTTAATATTGCATTTAGTTTTGTTTCTATTTAGTAGATAATTCATAATTCTTGTATCATCATTTTTTAATAGAGTAGTATCAATATGGGTGATAATCAAGCATGGATGTATGTCGGCTGGAGAACAACGAGGGGTCACACGGACGAATGGGTAGAGAGGACACAATCATTTGTGGATCATATTTTCTCTTTGAATCCACCTGGTGGTGTAGCGAAGTGTCCATGCACCTGGTGGTTTTTTTAATGATAACTTATTTCTTTTGTGTGTTTTGTCTCTCTTATTAACTTCTTACTGATGTAAAATATATAATTTTTGGTATAGAGCAGTAAGCCGAGTTCCTCCACGGCAAGATAATCCATAACTTCGTATACAAATAAGACCAATTGGTGATAGGTTAGTAATTACTACAGTTTATTTAACCTTATATACATGTCTAATTGTAACTGTATACTATTTGTAGGTCATGGGATGAACCTTCTTTCACTGGGACGAACAGGGCAAGGCAGGTCAATGCCACACTTGGCTCTCTTTGTCACTACAGTTACCCTGGATTTGTTAAAATTGACGGTGTGGAATGGCCAGCTTTGAAGTGGGAGCATTATAAGGTAGTAGATACAGGTCAACAAACAAATGCACAAACTGTGCGGAATGACTTTGGGTAAGCCTGTTCAAATAATAGCAATGAAGAAGCGCTTTATTTTTCGTCCCGTAACTAATACATTTACTTGTATTGTAGGAGAGGTATCGCTGATTAAGGGGAAGAGCAGAACTAGCGTAATATGCAAGACGGTGTTTGAGAAGGTCGCTAAAAAGGTAGTGAAAGATATGATGTCCAATGCACGCTTGCAGGCAGTGTGTGAATACTGCAAGAAGTATCGTGTAGAGGAAATGAATAAGAATCTTGGTGCTTCTAAAATCTACCTTGAAGCTAATGAGTACATGCAGTGTTCATTGAAATGGTTAGTCATATGAATTGTGTATTTTGTTTTTCACCTTTGAAATAGTTGCTTAATTTAGTCGCTATTTTTGTAGGTTTAATTCTTGCCCTGATACATGGCGGGGACTTTCTGAGTACTGGGCATCTGACGAGTTCAAAGCGAAGTCGAGCAGCAAGAGGGTAAATCGAGAGTCGGGCCCTAGTGTTGTTCATACATTTGGTGCCGATGGGCACGTGCGTGTAGCTAAGCGGCTGGTACGTTTATCTTTCTACGTTAATACTTTGTTTGTTGTTATGTTCGTTGTAGTACTGAATAACATGTTTACAGGAAGCTCGACTTGGGAGGAGACCAAGTGCGATCGAGACCTATGTCGCAGGGCACAAGGAGGCCGATTCTACGCAGCCGGATATACTTTGCAGCCAAAGGGCGTCGGACAGCTTGGTTAGTCAATTGCCCTACTTTGTAACTTGTATATGACTAACCATTGACTAAGTCTCTTTGTAACTTAGTCATGGTATGGTGAAATGCACTACAAGGAACAAAGAACAATTTCTATACCCACCTTCAAGTTTTTTGTTTTTTCGGGTAACACCATGATCACTATTTCTAAACTGTAAATTAACATGATCACTATATTCAACACCATGGATGGCCAGAAATAGGATCACAATGAAAATTTGTGAAATGACAAAAAAAGTTTGATCACTCATGAGAACAATGGGAGGTAAATCAAAAAATTTAGTTCTGTACCAAATTGAGTTGTTCATGGAAATTTTAACAGCTATAAACCACACCTAAACTTCAGAGCATCAGTTATTTGGTAGGCCATGAAAACACTCTATGCTTATCCCTACTAATCCCTTATTGAGCTGGCACTCACAATTGAATGTAAGTTCATTTTCATATCGCATACAATCTGACTTTAACGCTTTCAAATTGATTATATGCGATTATTACACAGATTGTATGTTCATCGCCTTTGAAGACCTATCAACCTTCCGCCCCGCCTCGATTTGGACTCCACCCATTCCTCCATTTATGATCTCACCATTCATGGTACTTGGCTTTCTATTCAATTTTTGTATGTAGTTTTGTCAAATTGTTCAAACTAACCATTTGCATCCTTATATGATGTGGGGAACAGCTAGCTCGGAAGAAGCTCAAGAGGAGGCGATGGTTCACACAAGGGCGCCGACTATGATTCACCTCGGTGAATGAGTTCAATGATGTGGTTAACTTGGGTGGAGGCTCGATTTAATGAAGTTGTATGGTTATATATGTTTTTTTGACGATTTGTGATTGTATGTGTTTGATGTGGATTGTTGCGTATGTTTTGTGATTGTATGTTTTGCGTATGAGTTCAATGACGATTTGTGATTTGTGATGAATGAAGTTGTATGATTGTATGTTTTGTGATGTTTGGTACTGTTATAGTTGTTATTGTGATGTTTGTGTGAATTATGAATTAAACTATTATTGTGATATTCTGCGTATATTGTTATTGTTTGTCTGAAATGACGCTGAACGAATCTATTTTTTCCCCTGCAACCGATTATTTTCGTTGGCCTAGGGTCCAGCCCGACGACAATATGAAAAATATATTTTCATCGGTTTCTATGAACTGACGAAAATATGCGAATGTATTTTCGTTGGTATTGACTCGTGTCGATTTAAAATATGCAAACGATTTTTCTTCGGTATTGACTCAGCCGAGCGAAAATAGATTTAAAATATGCAAACGTATTTTCGTCGACTCTTGTATAAACCGACGAAAACGCGTTAGTGCCACGCCAACCAGCCCTGACGAATCACGTTTTTGTCAGCCCGGTGTAGCCGATGAAAACACATGTATTTTCGTCGGTAGCCGACGAAAAATTTCATATTTTTGTCTGTTTTTTTCGTTGGCTAATTTTCGTCTGGTAACCGACGAAAATAGTTATTTTCGTCGGTTATGCCCTAATTTTCATTGGTTTTTGGCCGACGAAAAAATTCGGTTTTCTGTGGTGCTTCGTGTGCGGCAAACATCAATTCTGACCTGGTATCAAAGCCTTGATCCCATCCCCTTTCGTCATGTCTTCTCCTGCTCTCATCTCCAACACCATTGGTGCTTTGACCTCCTCCCCAAGCGCCTCCTTCACGACCACACCTTCTGCTTCCTTTGCCAACACCATTACTTGCCGGCTAACTCATAACAATTTTCTTCTATGGATGGCTCAGGTAGTTACTATCCTGCGCGGCATTCATTTGTTTGGTTATCTTGATGGCACCATTCCCATGCCGCCAAGCCACGGTGACTGAAGGAACTGGCGCTACCGCCAAGCAGGTCAATAATCCTGCTCACACAACCTGGATTATTTAGGATCAGGCTATTTTGGGTGGTCTTTTCTCTTCAATGACTGAAGATGTGCTGTCTCAACTCACGCGTGCTGGCACGTCTGCTGAAGTATGGACGATGCTCCACACAATGTTTTTTGCACAGCATCGCGCGAACGCCATTCAAATCCGCACCCAGCTCTCCACGATGAAGAAAGGAGACATGAGTGCATCTGAATACTACCAGAAAATGACATCTCTTGCCGACACCATGGCAAATATTGGGCAACCTATGTCCGATGAAGAAGTGATTGGCTACATCCTCGCCGATCTTGGCCCAGGTCACGACGATCTTATCACTGCAATTATCATCCTGAGCAATCAGTGAGCAGTGACTCTATCAGAATTGTACTCCTACATGCTTTCACATGAGACCCAAAATGCCACGGTAGGAAGCATGGTGGAATTCTCTTCATCCACCAACAACATCACACGCCAGGAGGTTTTCAATACTCCGCGCCGCAACAACAACAACAACAACTCTGGCAACAACCGTGGTGGCTATCGTGGTGGTGGTGGCCGTAGTCGAGGGTGTGGCCGTGGCAAGAACAATGGCCCTTGCTGCCAGGTATGTGGCATATATGGTCATGTGGCTTTGAATTGTCGCAACAGATTTAATCACGCCACTACTACAGAATCGACTTTCACAAGCAGCCTATTACAAACGGTTAATTGCGTACCGCTTGTGATCTCTGCACCACAAGCGGTTCGTGGGTAATGGACCGAAGAGGGTCTCTAGAAGCGGTTCTAGACACTAACCCCTTCTAAAGCCCTAGCTCTAGAAGCGGTTCGTGTCCCGAACCCCTTCTAGAGCTCTAGAAGGGGTTCGGGACATGAACCCCTTCTAAAGCTCCTCGAGCTCTAGAAGCGGTTCGTGTCCCGAACCCTTCTAGAGTTTCTAGAAGGGTTCGACACGAACCCCTTCTAAAGCCCTAGCTTTAGAAGCGGCCAGATACAAACCCTTCTAGAGCCGGCTCTAGAAGGGTTTGTGTCCCCAACCGCTTGTAGAAGCCCAGTTTTCGAAATAATAAAAGGAATGCATGCCCTACTCTATCAGAGAGCACGCGTGGGTGGGTTGGTTAGATGGGTGAGACGTGAGTCACGAGGAGGGGTGAGGAGGTCGTGGGTACGAATCTCAGCCCTCACAATATTATTTGTCTTTTGAAGTGACTTCTACAAGTGGTTATAAAACCGCTTAGATATCGACGAGAGTATCACTTCATGTTGCCATAGCGATTCTAAAACCGCTTCTAAAAACGGTTTCGAACCGCTTGTGATAGTCCCATCATCAGTAGTGCGCGTACCAGCCAGAGGATTATCGTGGCGGCAACAGCGCCACAACCGGAGGAGGCTATAATGTTGACACGAACTGGTATATTGACACTGGTGCAACAGATCATCTAACGAGTGATCTTGATCAGTTGACCATTCAAGAATGCTACCATGGCAAAGATCAGGTTCAAGTGGCCAACAGAGCAGGTTTGCATATTTCACATATTGGTCATTCCATAATTCCCGGCTTAGATAGTTCTCTTACTCTCAGAAATATTTTACATGTCCCTCACATAAATAAGCATCTCCTTTCTGCTCATAGACTTGTTTCAGACAATAATGTTTTCATTGAATTTCATGTTGATGCTTTCTTTGTTAAGGATAAGGCCATGAAGAAAACTCTTCTACTCGGTAGAAGCAAAGGAGGCCTCTATCCAGTACCATTTGGTCGCTCAACATCTACCACTTCTCATCATGTGTCATCCGGTGTCAGGGTGTCATCCTCCCAGTGGCACCAGCGTCTAGGTCATCCAACTTCCACCATTGCTCGGTCTATCTTAAAATCCAATAAGTTAGATAGTTCTTTGGAACATGAGTCTTCAGTTTGTGATGCATGTCAATGTGCAAAGAATCATCAACTTCCATATAATAATTATGTTCGTGTTACAAACTCCCCTCTTGAGCTTGTTCACTCTGATGTATGGGGACCTGCTCAAGCCTTTGTTGGAGGATTAAAGTATTATGTAAGTTTTGTGGATGATTATAGTCGCTATACTTGAATTTATCTTATTAAGCATAAATCAGATGTTGAGCAAATCTTTTATACCTTTCAACACCATGTCGAGCGTCTTTTGAATTCTAAGATTCGCACTGTCCAGTCTGACTGGGGAGGGGAGTTTCATCGGCTTAATAAGTATTTTCAGCAATGTGGTATTTCCCATCGTGTTTCTTGCCCTCATACCTCACAACAAAATGGTGTCGTCGAATAGGCGGGGGCAACGGCAAATCAAGCCACTACTAGGCCTAATCCACGCCACGCAGCTCACCGTTGGCCATGCCCTTTCAATTTTCTCACCCAATTTGGCTGCTCAATGATGGTGACGTCATGTATAGGAACGACTCACGTTGACTGTCAAGGTGAGTGGTGTACTACAAGAAGCAAGCTCGCAATATTATCGATAATCACTTGAATATCGAGCTTATCGATCATATCGAGCCGGTTCGTTATCTAATACCGGTTGGTAAAATGGTTAAATTTAAACATATGTCAGTGATAAGAAAGGCACATCATAGACAGTTTCTGAACCGTCAGTGAAAATTAACACATAGACGGTTCTCAGCTAGAACTGTTTGTGATGATAAAATCGTCAGTGATGAGAGGTCTAATATAAATACAAAAACATAGAGCAGATTACGCGGGAGCAATGGCGAATCAAACCCCTGCTAGGCCTAATCCACACCATGCAGCTCACCATTGTTCATGCCCCCTTTGGTTTTCTCACCCAATGTGGCTGCTTGACGATGGTGATGGCATGCATGGGCATGGAGCTACGGGGAGCAAACGCAGCAAGATGGTTACAGGCTAGCTTGGTAGCGCACGGGATGGCGAGTGGCCGTGGTGGTGATGTGGGTGCAAGTCCGGGCCCTTGTGCAAGCACGGTGCTTGTGCAGCCACTGGCATCCTCATCGTGGTTGAGCTCCTGATGGTTCTGGATAGCTTCCAATAGAAGCTACCAAGATCTTATAGGTTCTGTTTGGAGGCTTAAAGCTAGTTTCAGCTTTTCAAAAGGTAGTAAGCCCCTCAAACAGCTCAATTTTTAAACGGATTTTGACATAAGCCAAAACCCATTTATAACTAACAAAAATCAAAAGTTGAAAGCCATTTATAATATAGCTTTTTAATGTAGCCATTTATAATGTAGCTTTTTAATGTGCTGTTCTGAACTTTTGCCCCAATAGCTAGATTAGTGGTTGGGAGCTATAAATACCCCCTCACCTATAGCAGAGACATACTCTTGGTTATTCATTGCGTGCTTGTGAGCCTTAGCTACTCTCTCATCATCAATTGTGCATTCATTTCTCATTTGTCAGTTGGTGAGAGCAAATTCAAGTATGTGTATTCATTCTTGACCCATTAGACACTTGGTCAACCTCAAACAAGTGCCAAAGGTCTATACTCTTGGAGGTTGTTGCCTCATAGACAGTTTGGAGGTGTAGAGCTAGTGTTCTCTTTAAAGAAGATTGTAAAGAAACCCGGTGTCAATGCGAAGGTTCGAGCTCACCTACTCGGAAGTGGGAAGAGCTAGCACTAGTGATCGAGGGAACCTTATTTGCATAAAGAGTCAGCTTGATTCGTTCAAACTTCCTCAATGTGGATTAAGAGAGATTGGCAAGTCTCAGAGACCATAGGAAAAATAATTGTTTTCATCTTCTTGTGGTTTGCCTTGTTGTGAATTCAATTTGTGAAATGTACATTCCTAGTGATCTTAGTGATTGATTATCTCTTTAGGATTGTTGTTCTTGTCTAGACTTAGATAGTTGGTGCACATAGCAAAACCTAGCTCAATTAGGCTATAGTTCTTGAAAAATTTAATCTTGTGCCATATTTGTTTAATTTTTTAATTAGAGCTAAAGAATTTTAAAAATCTCCTATTCACCTTGCTCTAGTCGGTTTTCTTTGATCCTACAATTCTCCTATGGATGAAGATGACCCTCTTGGGACCGAGCTCAACGAATTCTAGAAGAATACCAGTAGTTCCCAAGTGGACATAAATGATTTATATGGGAACTTTCCATAGTCTCCCTGTTACTCCTTTCTTTAGATAGTTGATGTTATATTTTCTTTTTGAGTCTCCTTAAGATTCTCATTTATAAGTTTAGTGTCTATGTTTCAGAATGAACATTGCTCTACGCTCCTGTTGAGCGATTATAAGTCAAAGTTTAATAAAGTATTATTTCCCTGGATATTTGTTTAATTATGTTATTGTTGTTCTATATTTTTTAATATGTTCCTGATGCAACAATTGTTTGATTGAATTTATTTCTTTAATATAGAAAAATTGTATAACCCAATGGAGGAGTAAGAAATCTATCTTGTGGACAGTTGCATCACAAATTTAATTCTTAGGGACACTAAATATTTCCAAATTTTGACTAAGAATCGTAAAAATATTATGACCATCATCGGGAAGCGATGCTCTCATAGTTGGCACTAGAAAAGCCATCATAGTTCTCTATATGGGTACTTGTATAATTATAGAGAATGTCCTATTATTCCCTAAGTTGAGTCATACACTATTAAGATTTAAAGACATTCATGTGAATGATTTCCATTTGGAGACAGAAAATAAGGATGGTACAAAATATCTACTCATAACTAAATTTAACAGGTGTAATAAATGTATGGTAGAAAAACTTCATTCCTTCTCCTCTGGGTTATATTATACATATATAAAACCTAAAGTTTATATTGCGACGAAAACTATACTTAAAATCTCAAAAATATTTAAGATCTGGCATGATTGACTAAGTCATTCTAGGTTAAATAAGATGAGAAGAATAATCAATAATTCTTCTAGACATTGCATAAAAATTAAAGACTTCCTTAGACCTGAAGACTTCTTATGACCTGCTCATGCTAAAGGAAAGCTTATAGTTAGACCCTCTGATCTAAAGGTTAGGGAAGTATTACTGAATTTTCTTAAGAGAATTCAAGGTGATATCTGTAGACCTATTCAGCCCCTATCGGGCCTATTCAGATACTTTATAGTATTGATAGATGCTTCTGCTAAATGGTCCCACATATGTCTCTTATGTACTAGGAACCGTACCTTTGCTAAATTAATTACTCAAATTATTAAATTAAGAGCCTCCTTCCAGAGGAAAGGATCAATTTTATTCAAATGGACAATGTTGGTGAGTTTGCTTCAAAAGCATTTAATGATTATTGTATGGCTCTGAAAATTAATATAAAGCATTTCGTATCTCATGTCCACACCCAAAATAGCCTTGCAGAGTCATTAATTAAGAGAATAAAACCTATTGCTTGGCTACTCTTGTAGACTAGCACGCTACAATATTAATTCAACTCAGGCCAACTGCGTACCATAAATTTTTTCTATTACAGATAGTGCGTGGAAAAGAATCAAGTTTTCCAATGGGCAAAAATTTGGTTGTGTAGTATACGTGCCAATCTCTCTACCACAGCATACAACCATGGGCCCTCATTGGAAGATGGAAATTTATGTAGTTATGAAAATCCATCAATTATTAAATACCTAGAGCATATGACAGGGAATATATACACGGTCGATATGCTGATTGTATATTCTATGAGGACAATTTTCTGGTATTAGCGGGAGATAAGTACCATATTAAAGAATACTGGGAAATAAATTGAAATGTCACTGGCATTTAGTCCTTAGATCCACACACTAAATTATCCGAACTTGAAGTTCAAAGGATAATAAATTTGCAACAAATAGTTAATAATCTGCCAAATACTGTTACTAATCTTAAGCGAGTAACAAGATAAATACTTACAGTAAATGCACTAGAAAAAGTGAAAATATCCCAGAAGGATATTGAACCCACTCTTGCCCCTAATGATAAAAAGAGGGGAGGCCTCTAGGTGCACGGAGCTCAATTCCACGGAGACATCCACAGAAATAGAGAACTGAATAAGTGAGAACACTAAAATACTGGAAAAAGCTTAACCTAATGTTGAGAAAATCTTTGAAGTAAGCTATGCTAAAGATGGCAACATCCCTGTAGTGAGCCATCTTGAAGATGATAAACATAGTGAATTTTTATGCGCACAATCTAACACTAAGGAGTCAGAACACCCAAACTCCATCATTGTGGGAAATCATAAGGAGTGAGAAGAAATTAATGAAGGGATATCTACTAATTATGTGGACACAGGAGAAATGTATAAAAGAAAGACTACAATTGTTGACATATATTTTGACTAAAAAATTGCTAAAACTCTTGAGCTGGATCCAGAACTAAAGTCCATAGCAGAGTGCTAGAAATATTCAGATTGGGTTAAATGGAAAGAAACGATTGAGGTAGAATTGTGCTCACTTAATAAGAGAAAAGTATTTGATTCTGTTGACCAAACACCTTCTAAAGTGTTCCTTGTAAGATCAAAATGGGATTTCATCTAGGAGTGAAATGAAAATAATAAGATGGTGAGATATAAAGTGAGGCTTGCATCACAAAGGTTCACGCAGAGACCTAGCATCAATTACGATGAATTTAATCTCTTGTAATGAGTGGAATAATGTTTCGATATCTAATATCAATGGCAGCTAGCTTAAACTCATCATTGCAGTTAATAGATGTAGTGCCAGCATATTTATATGGGTCATTGGTGTAACATCCTAAATTTTGCTCTCTTAAATTAGTTAATAGGATTTTATTGCTATTTGTGTGATTTGTGAATTTTCTGAATTTATTGGAATTTTCTGGAGTTTATTTGAATTAATTTAAATTAAGTATATTAAGCTTTTGTTGAAAACTAATTATATATAGATAAAGTTAAAATAAAGTTTTGCTAAAAATATTTTACTTGGGTCCAGAATGTCTCAAAGTATTTTTGAGATTTTTCCTGGATTTTTCTTAGCGTTTTTAGTTGCCTAAATAAATCAAACTATTTCCTGTAGTTATTTTAAAAGAAAAATCGGAGAAAAACCCTTATGAGAAGTAACGGGCCAGGCCCATTTACTGTGTGCTCTCGGCCTGGTTTCCAGAAGCTTGGCGCCAGCACCGTAGGATCCTAATCGGACGGCGTAGATCGATTCGTTCTAGGGTTGATTGGATTCCGCTGGATCGTAAAGTGCGGATGAGATCGTTTCATGTCGGGCGTTTCTCAGCCATCGATTTGGGAAATCAGACGGCTCTGTGTCATTGTCTCTGAGGCATCTTCGGGCTGGACTCTGCTAATTACCGCATATGCGCCGCGAACTCCTAGCCGAATCGCGCAAAACCCGGCCGCTACGCGCTATATGAGGGGAGCACCGGGATCGCCTAGAAGCTGCAAACCTAAACCCTAAGGTGAGACCCCTCGAGCCGTCGCTGTCTGCCTGGATTTCGAGAAGAACGCCGAGCACCCTCGCAAGCTTTGCATCGCCATTTAGCCGCCGTTGGTGGTCGTTTTGGGTCACCGACAGGAGCGTCGCAACCATCGCATCGTGGCGCACCCCGTGCGTGCTGTCTTTTCGTCGAAGCACCAGCCGAAGGGGGAGATCGCTGCAGAGGTCATCGCCACTGGAGAAGAGGGTCACGCACGCCGCCGAACCAGTGCTCAAACTCAAGATCCGTCCGCGTCATCAGATCGGCAACGTCAGGGTGAGTCTGGAGAGGTGCCGTTTGCTTGTCGCTAGTGACCCTAGGGCCGCATGCGCCGCCGGAGGGCGTGGCTTGATGCTTCGCCGCCATGTGTCGGACACGTTGGCAAGATTGCTGAGGTGTCGCTGGCGTGGGTGCTGACGTGGTGCCATCTGGTCACCTGTGTCACTGCTCGCGTGTACGCGCACGTCGGCATCACGGGGCCCAGCAGTTGGTGGCTCAGATCGGTGTGGACCGGGTTCACGGTGGGTCAGAGCCGAGTGGTGAACCAGGTCCATGAACCAGAGACGCGTGTCAGCCTGTGATTGGATCGGGCTGACGCTGACGTCAGCATTATGCAACAAATCGGTTTTCTTTTATAAAAATAATTCGGATATTAATTGTTTTTCCAATTTTCTGATTTTTAGGATTTTGAATCTTTCGAGTGCTCGTTCTCCTTCATACGAACTCCGATTGAGGTGATTCAAATTTTTAAAAAAAATTGAAATTGAGATCTATCTAATGGTGGCTTTTGCTTGATTTTTGGAGTTCATTTTCCCTCTGTTTTGAGTATTTATTGCTTTTCTCTCTCTCGGTTCGCATAGATGTTGAATTGTGTGACACTTCGGAAGAGGATTTGGCACTTCAAGATCAATTTCCAGAACAGGACCAGGAGCTTAACCAAGGCAAATTGTGCTTTGATCATGTTGAACCCATGTTTGCAAAATTGCTATTTTGTTTTATCTTATTGCATATTATTTCATGTGTATAAATAATTTCAAGCTAAATTGGGAATTAGATATCATACCCTTTGAATTACACCATACCTTGTCGATTGTATGCCATGATCCACTTGTCACCTTAGATTGGTTTACTATAGTTAGTTAATAGTAAAATCAACATGGGATGGTTAGATCAGATTAGATTGCTTAGCCATGCCACATCATCATATGTACAGGAATCACTGATTATTAATCTTGACTAATGAAATATGGAACAAAGAAATGAAATTGTGTGTCATGTGTGGTCACACAAAGAGATTGAGTTGTTGTGGCGAGGAGGTCACACAACGATGTTGTTTGTGGGTAGCACATGGTGCTTGGTAATCAGCCAGGTTGGTAATCATTTAGATTGAAGCAAGTGGTAAGGGAAAGTGTGCCAGGGTGGGTCCGACGAGCAGAGGGTATGTGTAAATCTTGCTTTGATCAACCCTAAGGACTTAACCTTGCAAGCCTTTGATCTGAGTTAATCATGCAACCATATATCTGTTATAGGGCAGCCTAGCTGACTAATTTGCACTGTCTTAGCTTTGGTACTATCGTAGTGGTGTGAGTTCGGGTGTACGGGCAAACTCACATGGCGCAAGAGGGGGGCCCTGTTGTGGTGGTTTAGCCCATCAGTGTTGAAACCTTAGCGGGTAGTACTGGGTTAAGGCGGGGCATTGTAAAGGCTTTGTTATGATCATTCGCCTATGTGGTGCATGGTTGTATCGTGTGGGTAAAGTGCATAACCTCTGCAGAGTGTACAATCTATTCAGATAGCCGTGCTCACGGTATTGAGCATAGCTCGGAAATTACAGTTAAGGGTTAGTTAATCAATTGAAAAACTAAATGGGATGGCCGATTGCCATGTGGATGATAAAAACTTGACTTAGGTTGAAATTAGTTTACTTAAGAATCTTTGAATCTATTTATTGCTAATATCTGTTTTACTGTCTTTCAATCTATGTATTATATGTGTTCTTAAATGCTGCTTTACTGCAAATAAAACACATAGCCTTCCTTTGGAATAAACTTGCATATAGCTATGTTAGAAATGCATTTTGTGCACAACTTGTCGTGTGCTTTTGTACTCACCCTTGCCATCATGAACAAATCAACAGTGGAGGAGTCAACGCCCTTGTTGGAGGAAGACTTCCAGGTGGACACGAGTTACTAGGCCAAGCCTTTGTCGATCGCTTTGTGGTGTAATCGATAAGTCACTACGTTTCTTACTTATTTCCGCTGCATTTGCCTTAGTTTATTTTCAGTCTAGCCCTGCGTGGCTGAATAATGTAAGTGATCATAAGATCATACACTAGTTATACTAATAAATGAAGTATTATTATTGTTATCGATGTGTATGATGTGATGCTTACCGATGTTAAGCTGTGTGCACTAGCATTGATCCTAGGACTAGTGCGGTAAAACACAGTGGATTCGAATTGGTGAATTCGGGTTCTTACAAATGGATATTTCTATTTATATGAGAGTCACTAAAGTAGTCAAAATTCCATATCCTAATAAAAGAAATCACAACATGTACAATGTCAAACTGTAGAGATCATTGTATGGATTAAAACAGTCGAGGAGAATGTTATACAATAGACTTAGTGAGTTCCTTCTAAAGAAGGGATACTCCAATAATAATGATTGTCCATATGTGCTCATAAAGAAATCTCACAATAAATTATGTATCATCTCAATCTATATCGATCATATGAATATCATCGAAACCATACAGTAGATAAAGGAAACAAGTTCTTATCTTACGATGGAGTTTGAGATGAATGATTTGAGTAAAACCAAATATTACTTAGACCTACAGCTAAAGCATTTCTCAGGAGAAATTTTATACACCAGTCTATCAATACCAAGAAGTTATCGAAAAGATTTAATATGGATAAATCTCATCCTTTAAAAACCCCTATAGTAGGAAGATCCCTTGAAGTGTATAATGACCCTTTTCAAACCGAAGATGAAAAATAAGGAAGACATAGGACCTAAAGTCCTATGCTTAAGCATCATCAGAGCATTTATGTATCTTACGAATTGCACAAGACCTGATATTGCATTCGCAATAAATTTGCTAGTTAGACACAGTGCAGCTCTAACCAGAAGACATTGTGCTAGTGTTAAAACTTTACTGAGATACCTCCAAGGTACTCAAGATCTTGGATTATTTTATCAGAAGGATCAAGACTTGACTATGGTAGGATATACAGATGCTGGCTATTTATTTGATCCGCACAGTGCTAAATCTCAGACTGTGTTTGTGTTTCTCTACGGTGGTGTAGCCATTTCTTGGTAGTCTTTTAGGTAGATCTTGGTAGATACTTCTACTAATCACTCAGATATTATAGCATTATATGAAGCCTTATGTGATTGTGTTTTACTGAGACGTGTAATTAGCCAATTCTGAGGTCATGTGGCATTAATACGGTTAATACCCCCACAGTTATCCATGAAAATAATGTTGTTTGTATTGCACAAATGCAAATGGGCTATGTTAAAAGCAACATCACGAAGCATATTGCCCCTAAACTTTTTTATCGTCACAAACTCCATAAGAATAGTGAGATAAAGATATTGCAAACTAAATCTTATGAAAATCTAGCAAATGTATTCACTAAATGTTTATCAAAATCTAGTTTCCAAAGATGTGTTAGTGGCATTGGAATGAGACGACTTAGAGATATGCAGAGTTCAGTGGGTGTAAATCCCTAAACTATGACCCTTAGCATAATCTTGAAGATCCAACTTTAATCAATAGATTATAAGTTGCACTTTTTTTTCTTTTAGTGAGTTTTCCTCAAGTTTTCTCACATGAAGATTTTAATGAAGCAATTAGTGTAACACGGTGTGTGAGTGCAATGTATTTTTTTTCTCTATCTCTTTTTTCCATTGGATTTTTTAGACGAGTTTTTGGTGAGACATGTGCATTATACGGTATTTGCCAAGGGATAGCATTGAGATATAGTAGGACTCTTGGTTCTAGTTGTTTAAATGCGTTTGGACTCTATCTTGTTATGGGCGAATCTAAATGTATTTTTGCTACTTTCTACTATAAATATGGCACTCCCTGTATACAAGAGAATCCATCTAATAAATAGCGACCAATTTAGCCTCCCTATATCATGTGTGCTCTCACTGTTTATACTTGCTAGCTATTATTTGGTACATTGCGGTTGATCTACGGCGGGTGTCATCATTTTACATTACTATTCAAATCGGTTTGTAGGTTCTTCGTGCGTGGTACCTAGAAAGATCAGGCTACTCGCGCAACAGGTAGCGTTTCAATTAGTTGATCCATGTCAATACCACATTAGGTCAGACGTGTTCATTACAGGGTCTGAGGGGTTCCAGTGCCACGCAAGCAGGCGGACGTGGCAACTGATGTGTACGGGGACTGACCGGAGGGGCAAATGGAGCGGATAAAGGGCGCGAGATGGGTTATGGGTGTAGGATCGGATGGCTTCAATCAGAGGGGGGGTGAATGATTGAACAGAAGCTAAAATCAAATTTTTGCCTTTTGAAACACTCCAGACAAACTCAGATTGCTTAATTTGTATTCAACAAGAACCTTGTTGAACCAACTCAAATTTGCATATGTAGGACGGACAAAACTTCAGTTCAGACAGAGAGTTGGACGTGTATGACGGACTAAATTTCTACTGTAGCAAAGGAGTTGCATGTGTATGACGGACTAAATTTCGCCTCTGATGCTGAGATGCATGTGTATGACGGACAAAATAAAAACAGCCTGACACACGTTCACTAAAACAATAATTCCCAAAGATCCAACCGTTGGAATGATGTGAAATTTTAACTGCAGAAACTAGACTCTATTCCGAAGCTAACACAAAACGAATCAAGTCAATCGGACTTATAGATCTAAAGTTATGTCCCTCGCAAGACAGCCGAAACAAATCCTGATCTAATAACGACGGACCAAAAACAGACTAGCGACGGACAAAACATAAACAATAAGATTACTGGAGATTCAACCGTTAGATCGATAAGAAATTTTAACTGTAGAAACTAGATTCTAATATGAAACTAACGCAACAAAAATCAACTCGATCGGATCTACGAATCAAAAGATATTACCTTCGCAAGATGACTGAATCAGGTGATGATGAAAACTGATTTTGAAAGGCTATGACGGACTAAGTACCAGAGAGAACTAGTTGCCACAGATCAATCTCCAGAGGGAACACAGCAACTAAGAACTTTTGTGCTTCACGTGATCTTCGTTGCATGCAGCAGCGTCGGACCAATCTTCAGATGAAAGATCAACAAGAACACGCCGAGTGCAAGAGCAAAATCTCTTGCCGAAACGTACAGCCGCCAAGAGCGATATGCAGGAAAACTTTCTGGAAGATTATTTTTATTTCATTGTCTAAAGTACTCCAACACAAGAGTACAAAACCCTAAAACCCAAAAACCTCTCTCACCAATAAACAGAGGACACCTCCCTCTATTTATACAGAGCAAAAACACAGAGATAGAATACAACTCTACTCCCAACATGGAAAGAGTTCATATTTATCTCAACTTGGCCCAACAAGGCCGAAACAAAATACCTTGCACGCATGATCAGCCCACCTGCTGCACATACGTGACTAACCACCTTCATGTGCATGTTCTCTAGCCCGAACGTCCCGCATGACATCCTTGACCACCAAGACCTCGATTCTGCTCGAACCTAGTCCCGAACCTCCGCCTCCATGAACCTAGTTCCGTCCGTCATCGACTACGCTCACCCTCGAGCAACACTCGCACATGAATAAACACAAAAACTGCATGAGCACAAGTCCACGACTTGACTCAAGGTCAATCCATGCAACCACTCACGAGTGCATTGCATCAAGCAGATGTATCTCAAATAACGATGCTATAACCAAAAACACTTTGCAATGCCAATTTCTTTCCTAAACCAATTTTTCATCACATGATTTCACAATCTCCCCTTGATGAAAACATTGGCAACACCGTTAGAACAGTAACATCAAGATTCTCTTCACAAGAAAAAGATTGTAAGAAATTTCATTTTAAAACAAAAAGCAAAGTGATCAAAAACACAAGTGAAAAATCTCCTCCTAAAAAGAAGCTTAATGTGCACAAAATTTTCTCCCCTTTGACTCCAAAAATTCTCCCTTTGTCAATAAAACATTTTACTTTCCCCAATGTAAGCTTTTTCTCCCTTTGACAATGATTTCAGAAGGAAAAACAAATGAGTGCCAATAAAAGAACCAATGAGCTTTCTTGATCATATAACCGATATATCACATAATAAGCATAATACATGAATTTAATATTATTTAATCAAGTTAGGAAGTGACATGCATCTCAACCTCAATTTAATCAACTATAGCCAAGTACTAAGCACAATCTTGGCAAAAAACTAGGCCCAAAACTGAAGCAACTAACAACTCAGGGCAAGCAAGTAGTTTCAACTCCAGTCTAGTAGACCAAAATAATCTTGATAACAGTAAACAGCATGTGGCATGCTTGAAGCATACTTCTTTTATTTTCAATGAATGGCATGCTTGAAGCATACATCTTATCTTTCGTGGAATGGCATGCTTGTAGCATACATCTTATCTTTTAGGGAATGGCATGCTCAAGCATACATCTTGAAGCTTTTGCACATATTGATAATTTTGACAAGCTTCTTGCAGATTTGAGCCCCTTTTTTCTTATTCCTTTTCTTTTATTGTAAACATGCAAAGAGATTAAATGGTCTATGAAAGAGTAAAGTGAAAAACACACATGCTTCATAGCCCAACTTTGTCAAGAGGATTCAATATCGTGCCTATAACAAAGAAGATATCACAGAGCATGCGCTATAAACAATTAAACTAAGGAATTCCACAATGTCACTTTTAGTTCAAGTAGGACAATTTAGATTATCATATATAAGCTTAATTACATAATATATAAAGAAATATGATAAAGTAAGCTTATTAAGTAACAGACTTGACATAAAACTCCCCTCAAAACAAGCTCATGGGTGCACAACGCCACTCTCCCTCAAAAAGGCAAATCGAGAAGCATCAAGTGGTTTTGTGAAAATATCAGCGATTTGCAACTCGGAATCAACAAAATACAACACAACATCTCCCTTTTCCACATGATCTCAAGAAAATGATAACGAATATCAATATGCTTTGTTCGAGAATGTTGTAATCGATTTTTAGCAATATTAATAGCACTAGTGTTATCACGTAAAAGTGAAACACTATCTATAATTAATCCAAAATCCTTTAAAGTTGATATCATCCAAAGCACTTGAGCACAACATGCGGCAAAGAAGAACATATTCAGATTCAAAGTAGCTTGAGAGAGCAATGTAAACTTGTTTTCTAGATGACCAAGCAACTAAAGATGTACCAATAAAATGACATGTTCCAGAGGTACTTTTCCGTTAATTCTACAACCCGCAAAATCAGCATCAAAGAAGGATCTAAGTGATAAACATGATGATGAGGAGTACCATAAGCCAAACTCTAAAGTGGATTGTAAATAGCGAAGAATTCGTTTTACCGCTTGTCGATGAGAAGCACGGGGAAGCTTGAAAACGAGCACATAAACATACCGCAAAGTGTATGTCCGGTCTTGAAGCAAAGGAGATAAAGAAGCGATCCAATCATGCTTCGATACTCTTTTGGTTAACCGGTTCTCCTTCTTCATCCGGATCCAAAGTAGTTGTTGTGCCAATAGGTGTGGAAATTGGTTTGCATGATTCCATCTCAAAACGTCGAAGGAGATCTTTTGTGTACTTCGCTTGGTGAACAAAGATACCTTGCCTTGTTTGCTTGACTTGTAAACCCGTAAAGTATGTGAGCTCACCCATCATACTCATCTCAAATTCCCTACTCATAGTGTCCGAAAACTTGGCAACCGTGAGCATGAGAAGTACCACAAAAATGATATCATCCACATAAATCAACAAGTAATGATCATTGCCATGCTTGAGAGAAAACAAGGTTTTATCAACTTTGCCCATTTCAAAATCATTTTCCAAGAAATATGATTTAAGCCTATCATACCAAGCCCGAGTTGCTTGTTTTAAACCATATAAAGCTTTGGACAACTTAAAAACATGGTGCAGGTATTTCGGATTTTCAAATCCAAGAGGTTGTTTGACATAAACTTCTTCAGAGATAAAACCATTTAGAAAAGCACTTTTGACATCCATTTGATACAATCTAAAACCTTTAGATGCAAGAAAGGCCAACAAAATTCTAATGGCTTCAAGTCTAGCAACAGGTGCAAAAGTTTCATCAAAATCAAGTCCTTCAATTTGAGAAAAACCTTGAGCAACCAATCTAGCTTTGTTTCTAATAACAACCCCATCTTGACTTTGTTTATTCTTAAAAACCCATTTAGTTCCAATGATATTCTGACCTAAAGGAGGTGGAACTAAAACCCAAACCTTATTGCGTTCAAAATTCTCAAGTTCCTCATGCATGGCATTAATCCAAGACTCATCAGATAAAGCGTGACTTACATCTTGGGGTTCAAAAGATGCAACAAAAGCAGTATGAGCATATGAGGCATTAGTATTGTACCTGTTTCGAAGCACACGCACATTTAACTCACCAATCATCTGTTCAGGAGGATGTCTTCGTTGAATGTGCAATGGTGCTGAAATTTCTGAAGTTGCCTGAGGTCCAGTATCATGTGTGTTTGCTGGAAGAATTTCCGAAGATGCTTGCTGATTTTCTCCCTGTGGTTGAATTGGCTGAATCGAGTTGCCAACTTGATTACCACTTTCATCTTCATCTTCATCATCACTTTCTTCCAAAAAGATACTTTCAGAATTGCAAGTAACTTGTGTCCCTGAAAATTCGGGTCTAGTACCAAGACTAGCCTCATCAAAAGTGACTTCACAAGTCTCAACAATTTTGTTAGTTTCTAAATTCAGCACACGGTAACCACGAGTGTGAAGAGCATAACCAAGAAACAATCCATCTGAGCATCTTGATTCAAACTTATCAAGGTTTCCATGTTTGAGAATAAAACATTTGCAACCAAAAACACGCATATGGGAGATGCCGAATACGTCCAAACCGAAGTTCATAAGAAGTTCTATGAAGCTTTGCTCTCAAAAATAATCTATTTAAAATGTAGCAAGCAGTAGAAATAGCTTCAGCCCAAAACTTCCTAGGAGTAGAATATTCATCAAGCATTGTTCTAACCATCTCAACTAGTGTGCGATTTTTCCTCTCAACAACACCATTTTGTTGAGGAACTCGAGGTAAGAAAATTGATGCTCAATTCCATGTTCGTAATGTAAAGAAGCAAAAGAGTGTTCTTGAATTCTCCTCCATTATCACTCCTAATTACTTTAAGTGCTTCAGCAATTCCTTGAGCAACCTTAATGCAAACTCTTGAAACAATTCAAAAGCTTCATCTTTGGTAGTCATGAAATATACCCAAGAGTACCTAGAGTAATCATCTACAATCACAAGAACATACCACTTACCTCCTGCAGATTTTACTTTTGCTGGTCTAACTGTGTCCATATGTAGAAGTCGACCGAGCATTAGTCATAACAGCAGTAAATAGGAAAATGTGGTGGTGCAGTCATTTTTCCATGTTGACAGGAGAGCAAGTCAAATTACTTGTTTTGTCATACTTTAATTTAGGCAAACCTCTGAGCAAGTTTGATTTACTAATGCGTGAAAGGTGATCAAAACCAATATGACCAAGTCTACGATGCCAAAAAGTTAAATCTTTTGAAACATGAGACACAAGACATGTCATTTCAGATGTTGAACATGAAAAATCACCTTTAAACAAGCGACCAATGCGAGTGATGTTGCATACTAGATTTTCAGAAACATCTAATATACGACAAGAATTTTTCTGAAATCTTACCTCAAGGTCTTCATCAAGCAACTGAGAAACTGAGAGCAAATTATATTTGAGCTTGCTTACCAAAGCTACATCCTTGAGAATGAAGTTTTCATTGACTCGCACAATTCCTCTTCCAAGAATTCTTCCCTTTGAATTGTCGCCAAAAGTGATGACCTCATCACCAGAACTTTGTGTGAGGGAGGAGAACCATTTTGAATCACCAGTCATATGTCTTGAACATCCAGAATCTATGAACCATATGTTCTCCTTCCTCTCTTTCACAGCCTACACAAAATACAATGTCGATGTCTTAGTATTGGGGTTAGATAAAAGGCTTTTAGGAATCCAGCACTGAGACACACGACGAGTAGGCACAGCACGAATATACTTGTATACAAAATCAGTTTTGCTGTTTCTCGTGTTTCTTGCAACAAAAGGTGTTCGCATTACCTTAGGCACATAATGAGGAGTAAAGCGTGCCTGTCTGAAATTAGACCTAGCCTTAGCTTTTTCTTGCTTCTGTTGTTTGGCTAGCCTAAAGCAAAAATCTACTAGATGTCCATCTCTACCACAATGAGTGCAAGTGTACTTAACAGAATGTTTAACTTTAGAAGTAGAAGCAACATTTGCATTCATCACAGTAGAAGACAAAACTCCAGCAGATTTAAAGACAGTTTTCTTAGGCTCATTTGCAATTTCAAACTTTCCACTTTCAAGAGCTTTGACAACAGTGGGAACATGTGTTTTATGATGAGCATAAGAATCAAAACCTAAACCTTTGTTATGAGTGCTGACTTTTGATTGATCCAAAATCATGTTTAGGTTTTTCGTTCCTTTAGTGAAACGTTCTAACGATTTTTCCAAGTAATCAACATTTCTAGACAGAGTTAAACAATTGTTACAGGGAGCGTCCACTATTCCTTTTTGTTTTCGACAATTTGAACAGAAAGAACTTCATGAGTGAGCAAGGCATCATCATTTGAGAAACTCTAGCATTTGCATCATGTAACTTCAATTCCAAAGATGGAGCATTTTGAACAAGAAGTTGAATCATGCGATCAATGGTTGAACAGCTAGCATTTTTCATTTGTTTCTCATTTTCCCTATCTTGCTTTATCAAAGAAGCATGTTCTTTCCTAAGTGAAACAAGCTCATTGTGAATTAAAGCACATGACTTACAGGTATCATCATCAGGAATCAAAGATCTAAGCCTTGTAATTTCAGAATTGGAACAATCAATTTCTAGATCTTTTTCTTTAAAAGCCTTCTTAGATTTTTTAAGTTCAGAAGCTAATTTAACCATAGCATATTCAAGTTCATCATAAGAAGGTCCTACCTCATCAATATCGAATCATTGTCATTATCCCTTTTAGCCATAAAGCACATGCCGATTGAAGTCATCATCAAGATCTCCTTCTTGTCCCGTGGCTCATTGTCACTCTTAAAGTCCACATCACTAAGATCGCACTCCTCCAAGACAGCTAAGACTTTCTTAGCGACTTTTCAAAATTGGAACGCCTAGGAGTAGTATCGCCTTGAGCTGCGTTGTCTTTGGTTCCTTTCTTCCTTCTTTTTCAACTTGGGACAATTTGCTTTGATATGCCCGGAAGACCACACTCAAAGCGCTTGAAAGACCACAAGTAGTACCTCCACGCCTCCTCATCCTCACATTGTTGAGTGCTTTGACAAAGCGTGAAGAAATGAGTACAAGATCTTCTTCGAGGAGCATCTCAAACTGTTCATTTGAAAAGAAGCTAATGCGGATAAGGAGACAGAAGATGGTAATCCGAAGACGGTGGGGTTAGCAACAAGTGCATGTGTAGAGGTTTTATCGGCTCTAGGTGATAAAGAATCCATCTCATAAGTTTTCAACCTAGAATACAGATCATCCATGGTCAATGTATCCAAATCAACAGTTTGATTGATTGCAAGAATAACCATGCGCCATTCAGAGTCGAGATCTCAAAATCTTACTAGCATTCTCTCTCATCAATTGTTAACTCCAACACTACATAAATTGCACAAGATTTTCTCAAATCGAGAGTAAAGATCATCAATTGATTCACCGGTCTCATTACAAAATCAGAAAAGTCCTTTTGGTAAATATTTTTATGCACTTTCTTAATCTTAGTTGAACCTTCATGATAGTCACATAATGTCTTCCAAGCAGAATGTGCGAACGTAAATGAGAAACTCGATCAAATTCTTTTTCAGAGATTCCTTGAAAAATCAAGTTTTTAGCTTTAGCATTTAAATCAACGTCTGCTTTATTATCATTAGTGACTATATCTGGAATATCATATGCAGTAGAAACTTTGCGCCAAACATCATTACCTTGAGCTTCAATATAGGATTGCATGCGACTTTTCCAGTAAGGAAAATTTGAATCATTAAGCATAGGAGGACGATTAACATACTTATCTGACGCCATATCTCAACCTTGCTCTGATACCACTTGTAGGATCGGATGGCTTCAATCAGAGGGGGGGTGAATGATTGAACGGAAGCTAAAATCAAATTTTTGCCTTTTGAAACACCCCAGACAAACTCAGATTGCTTAATTTGTATTCAACAAGAACCTTGTTGAACCAACTCAAATTTGCATATGTAGGACGGACAAAACTTCAGTTCGACAGAGAGTTGGACGTGTATGACGGACTAAATTTCTACTGTAGCAAAGGAGTTGCATGTGTATGACGGACTAAATTTCGCCTCTGATGCTGAGATGCATGTGTATGACGGATAAAATAAAAATAGCCTGACATATATTCACTAAAATAATAATTATCAAAGATCCAACCGTTGGATTGATGTGAAATTTTAACTGTAGAAACTAGACTCTATTACGAAGCTAAAACAAAAAGAATCAACTCAATCGGACTTATAGATCTAAAGTTATGTCTCTCACAAGACAGCTGAAACAAATCCCGATCTAATAACGACGGACCAAAAACAGACTAGCGACGGACAAAACATAAACAATAAGATTACTGGAGATTCAACCGTTAGATCGATATGAAATTTTAACTGTAGAAACTAGATACAAATATGAAACTAACGCAACAAAAATCAACTCGATCGGATCTACGAATCAAAAGATATTACCTTCGCAAGATGACTGAATCAGGTGATGATGAAAACTGATTTTGAAAGGCTATGACGGACTAAGTACCAGAGAGAACTAGTTGCCACAGATCAATCTCCGAGGGAACACAGCAACTAAGAACTTTTGTGCTTCACGTGATCTTCGTTGCATGCAGCGTCGGACCAATCTTCGATGAAAGATCAACAAGAACACGCCGATGAAGAAGAGCAAAATCTCTTGTCAAACGCATGTACCGCCAAGAGCAATATGCAGAAAAACTTTCTCGAAGATTATTTTATTTCATTGTCTAAAGTACTCCAACACAAGAGTACAAAACCCTAAAACCCAAAACCTCTCTCACCAATAAACAGAGGACACCTCCTCTATTTATACAGAGCAAAACACAGAGATAGAATACAACTCTACTCCCAACATGGAAAGAGTTCATATTTATCTCAACTTGGCCCAACAAGGCCGAAACAAAATACCTTGCACGCATGATCAGCCCACCTGCTGCACATACGTGACTAACCAGCCTTTATGTGCATGTTCTCTAACCCGAACGTCCCGCATGACATCCTTGACCACCAAGACCTCGATTCCTCCCTGAACCTAGTCCCGAACCTCAGTTCCTCCATGAACCTAGTTCCGGTCCCGTCATCGACTACGTTCACCCTCGAGCAACACCTGCACATGAATAAACACAAAAACCGTGCACGAGCACAAGTCCACGACTTGACTCAAGGTCAATCTGTGCAACCACTCACGAGTGCATTGCATCAAGCAGATGTATCTCAAATAACATATGCTATAACCAAAAACACTTTGCAATACCAATTTCTTTCCTAAACCAATTTTTCATTACATGATTTCACAATGGGCATGGGAGTTCCCCACCTATTCGTGCTCTCCATCTCAGTAGCCACTGACACCAAGTTCATGGCGTCGAAGAGGAGGCCGGCTAAGGCGTCGACCCGCGCGGAGCTAGAAACGAAGGTCATCATCTCGAGCACGCCCTTGGTACAAGTGATCAGTACTCACGGTAGTTTTAGGGCACTGATTTGGAAGTTTTTCATTGCGGATTTGGTGCTCTTTGGGGCCATGAGGAACGTGGGCAGAAGCGGGAGGCCAATTTGATCCAGACTGGTACAGCTTGTTGGCCATGAAGAATAGAGAAACAGCTCGAGGGTGAAGTTGAGAGTAGGGAACAAGCTGGGGATGCTCAGCGGGAACAGAAGGATGCCAAGATTGAGAAGATGGGCTTGGAGTCAGTGGTCTTGACTGAGAAGCTGAGGGACGACAATGAAGAGAAGTTGGGCCGGCTGGTACGGCTTTCTACTTGGAAAGCTTCCTAACCTCAAACCATGGTGGTGGTCGATCTCCTCTGCCAGAATCGCCCCTAGGTTTGGCGCATGTGTGGCATCTCTGTTCTCTCGGTTGGCACGACGAGACCGAGCAAGTGCAACCCAAGCAGAGGAGCGATTCCCAGCCAATGTTTTTAGTCGGCCTGCCACCCCACTCGATGCCACGCTGTCGTGATGACATGTCCCAGCCCTCCCCACAGTTGCCGCGTCATCTGATGGCACGTGGACGTAACATAGCGTGGGGAAGTGCCTCGCCTCGCTGCCATGTGGGCCCTGAGTGATGGAAACGGTTTGGAGCCATGAAATTGTAGTTCTTCGATCGATAGCGAGGTGCAAGTAGTTCTACCTTTGCGTAATAGGTCACAGAAGTTGTAGTTCCTTGACTAGTAAGGCAAAAAAGTTGTGGTTTTATGTAATTTACTTTTTGAAAAACTATAGCCAAAGCGAGAAAGTTTGTATGTACCCCTGAAAGCTGCATTATATTTTATGAAAGGTTTTTCATGTGTATTCCACCTACGGCTTATGGTTTCTCTAGAAGAAAATTGCAAAAATGGATTCCTTTCATCTGAAAGCCACCAGAAAATTTTGAAAATTTTCTTATGGCTGGTGTTGTTTTTTTTTCCATTAATAGAGATTATTTTTTTTTGGCAAGGAGATTAGTTAGTATCTTACATTTCCGGACTCTTTTTTCAGCAAAACAGAATACCTAAGTCTCATACCAGTTCTGCTATTACGGAATGAGAAAATAAATGGTCGGACATAGACTACAAAACAAGTTCAGTATTAATTTTTCACGAACGGCAATACTGACTACAGGTTTAGCACCCTGTAGCATAAACAACAACCTCTGATCAAGAAACAGAACAGCTTGTATTGTTGATACTTGCTGAAAATAGAGATTATGACGGTGTTTTGAAATAATTTCCAAAAAATATGTATAAAAATTTATAGTTCGATAATGCAAAATTTCTCCTGTCATCGGTGTTTTTACTAGTAGGTATTTGTTACTAGCTGGGTTCTTTTTTCATTTAGAAAAAAAATCTCACCCAAAATTTTAAATTTGAGCTTTTCAAAATTTTCATTTGGATCATTGGTTAGCACTGGGATTTTTTTTCCTGGTTTTCGACCAAGATTTTTCCCCTGCTTGCCATACTATGTGTAATACGTGGAAATACACCCGAGAAATTTATATTGAGTTGCATATATCAATCAACTTATTCAAAATTTTAAACTAATGAAGAAAGATGTAGCTCAATAGTGAACAGTTTATGCCGGACAAGCTAATTACGGAAATGTGTCGACATACCTGAGGAATCAAAAGTTGAGTGTGTACATGGACATGCAGTAGTGCAGAGGCAAGAACGAACAAGGAAGCTCTCGCTAACCTCATCCTTAAGGGTATTATTAGTAGTAATAGTACTTAGCATGGAGGCCACACCTGCCCGTGCAGATGCAGGTGTGCATCCATGAGATCTTGTCATATCTAAGCTCTACTAGATGGCATGGACTCGAGGTTAAACGACGATATTTTGTACGTATGTCAAATCATGGAGAGATCGATCGAGCGATTTGCCTCTCTCTAATTAAGTAGCACCCAGCTTCTTCCATAAATTTTCTCCTTTAAGGTCAAGTTTGCAAATGAACTCCACACATCTGGTCAAATCGTGCTGACTCATCTCGATTAGAGGTGTTAGTATGGACTCATCTCGATTGACTAGGCTTGTGAAAGTTAACGAGTCGAGCCTCTTTAAACAGGGAAAATATGCAGTGCAAATAAGTATTTGGTGAAATCACGGTGCAACCTAATTAAAAAAAGTTTCAAAAAATTCTGAAAAAAATCATGGATGTACATCTCAGCTTACCCCATCTACATATAAAATTTCATGATCAAATTCATCATGTGCTAAGAGTAATAAAAAAGACAAAATTGATCATGAATAGGAACAGCCCCTGCTCATGATCAACTTTGTTTTTTTTATCTTCTAGCACAGGATGAATTTGATCATGAAATTTTATATATAGATGGGGTAAGCTGAGATGTACATCCATAATTTTTTTCAGAATTTTTGAAACTTTTTTTAGTTGGGTTGCACCGTGGTTGCACAAAAACTTTATTTGCACCGGATATGTTCCCCTTTAAACAAGCTGCTCATTATGTCACTTATGGTCATTTGAATTTTTGGGATGTGTTTACTGTACCGGTAAATCACAGAACCAGGGTTTTAAAAACCGTTTTTTTGTAAAAACCGTTCGAAATTCGAAAATTACAAAAACCACTCAAAAAACTGCTTGAAATCCATTTGAAATCGAAGGTCAAGAAATAAAAAATTTTGGAAAAAAATTAAAAAATTCAAAAACCATTTGGTTTTTCACGAGAAACCGGTCGAAAACCGAGCAACCAATTGAATATTCCTTAAAAACGATTTTCGAGCAGTTTTCAACGCATAATTTTTTTCAATTTTTTTGAATTTTTTATTTTCTTTAATGAACCCATTTTATCGAGCGGTTTTGAATCTTGAATCGCAATAGTAAGATTGAAAACCACGGTTTTCGTCGTTTTTATACCCTGCACGGAACCGTTTAAATAGCCCCTGAACCATGTGTAAACTGCACTACTGCAGATCGGGCATCCACAAGTGGTTCGAAACCGCTTTCAGAAGCGGTTTTAGAACCGCTTGTAAGCAACCACGAGTGATACCCCGTCGGGTATCACAAGCGGTTCCCCGAACCGCTTGTGGTTCGACACCACAAGCGGTTGGGAAGGTGTCCAGGTAGGCTCGAGTAGCCGCCACGTGGGGGTCTTCCACAAGCGGTTGGTGTTACCAACCGCTTGTAGAGAGGCTCTCTCCAAAAGCAGTTAGTCTTACGAACCGCTTGTGGAGAGATTCTCTCCACAAGTGGTTGGAGTTACCAACCGCCAGAACAGTCGACAAAGACTGTTGTTTTGATTATATTCAATATAGAATATGTTTTGAGAGGGGTTTTTGATATATATTTTGACAATTAAAATAAATAGAACTACAGGAGTTTTTTTGGCTCAATTAAATATATATTATTCATGCGTACTCATTCAGATAATTACAGGTTCATTTACAGAAAAATACGAACTTAATAGACTGAAAAATGAACAAGTTGATGAACACATGAAATAATAAGCCACTTTTACAAGTTTCAAAGAATAAAAGGGTGAATCTTGAGCTCATTTCTTGCGTGCATTGCTCTTTGTGCCCTTGGTCGATGTTGACGTCAGTTCACCTGTCCTTATTTCAGGACAATCTCTCTAACCATTTGCGTGGAACTCGCCTTTGGTGGATACAATCTCGTCGACAATAAAGCCGATGAGTTGTTCTTGGATTGCTGCAACCCGTTGCAGCAATCCAAGAACAACTCATTGGCTTTATTGTCAACCCGGTGCGGCAGGATCACGCCTTGCACATCGATGTTGGGCTGACAAAGTGGGAAGTAAATAAATCTCTAGACATGTAATTAAAGTGTAAGTACTAAGAAATTGACATGTGCACACTACCTCGGCGTTGGTTGTCGGCACATCGCCGTGGGTAATACTTTGCATATAGTGGCACACATAATAGCCACATAAGTTGTTTCACTGCCCGTTGTAGAACCTGCGATGAAATTTGAAAAGAAAACAATTATTGGGATGAAAAACTGTTACGACATATTAATATTCTTTAATAGTACTCGAGTGCTTATTTGGACATCAAATTTGTTCTCGAAATCTCCTTGTTGCTTCTTTCAAAACCTTGCGAATGCCTTGTGTGATGCGTTAGTATGAATAGTAATTATCAGAGTTAGAATTAGCAAGGTATTTCAATATATATAATAAGGAAACTATCGTATATATATGTGCTATATACCTATTTAGGTTGTCAATGATATATTGATATTTTTCCACCAGAGTCCTTTTTGGGTCTTGAACAACGATCTGGCTACTATCAAGCTTGTTGATAAGAAGGATCCAGTGAAACCTATTCATGTATTGCAACATATATGTAACTAGCTAGTAGTATTATCAATGCCTTGGAAAATATAAGAATGAGAGGTTGTATATATACGCACTTTCGGGTTGAAGGGCGTAGTATGTACAGTTTGTAGTGATGTCCCAAGAATGCATCGAGAATGTAATCCTCAATAGCCTTTTGGTTGCATCTAAAGACGAACTCGTTAACAATCTCTGGGTCGATGAAGCCCACGTTGAAGATGTTCTCTTTTCTACGTCGTTGTATCTCCATTCTACATAGAAAGGCATAAGTTATTAGAGTTGCAATTTTATTGTACGAGGAAGCACACGGTAAAGGTATGAGCTTGACACTTACAGGCACCAGCAACTCATCAGAGACACGTTGATGGTGTCGGCATGGTAAAAATGGTAGAAGTCGTCGAATTCGAGCCATATGTTGTTGTCCCCGCGATAAAAATCATCTTCGTGATACGGAGGGGAACATCGTTCTTCCTTGAGCGGACTCATCATGTACCATTCGTGAAATTGCCGCATCTTGGTTGGCGATCCTTTATCTCATTAGGGTCAATCACTCTACCAACCGACATTGCCATCCGACCTTTGCCATTGGGAGATCATCTATTAATCTAAGAGCTGCAGCTATGGAACTGAGTCCTGCCTCCTTCATAAACCTCTCGAGGGTCTCCTGATCTTGGTCTCTCTTCTTCGTTGCCGTCGCCTGACCACGTTTATTCTTCCGTGTAGACTTTCTTATTGTCTGTTCATAGTTGGATGGCACAGGTAGTGGCTTTGCACGACATGTCGCGAAGTGTTCCGTCGCTTTTGGATCAATTGGTACCTTTGGCTCTAGCTTCTTTTTTGCTAAGTGTGTAGCCAATTCTGCTTTAATGACCGCGTCACTCTCCTCCTTAGTCATTATCATATGCCCTCTTTGGAGGTTCCTTTATCTTTGTCGACCGGCTGGACTCCGCCTTCTTGGGAGCAGGTGGAGGAGCCTTTCTGCTATCGAGCTTCTTCCTCAGAGGAGATGGTGGAGGTGTGGTTTTCATGGGGGGTTCTTTTTTGTTTGAGATGCTGGTGGTGGAGTAGGGCTTCTGCGTGGAGCGGGTGGTGGAGGAGACGTGCTCTGTTTTATCGGCGAGGCATTGCGTGGAGGTGATGTTGGAGGAGGCGTGGGTTGCCGTGATGGAGATGACGCGTCCACACCATCTGGAAATATGATGTACCATTTGCGCCAAAGGATGATATTGTGGAGGGCCTGTCCAAGCTTGGTCATATCGTCGCCTCCAAAGAATATCGAGGTGAAGTTTTTCAACCGCCAAGACCTCCTCCACCGCGACCTTCGAGTAACCCGGGTATCTCGTTGCAAGAGAATGTCCGCCCCGCTCCACCGGAAATGCCATGTCAGAAGCCACCTTAATGGAGAGGTTATGCGATCAACGTAGCTCACATCGGCGGCGAACCCTTATGTCATCCACGGATAACGAGCTAGCAAGTTGTCCGCTTCAAGGGCCCCGTGGACGCATTACCTACTCGCCGCATGGAGGGCTGATCACGGCGTCCTACCGATTGCTCTGACCTAGTCCCCTGAAGCTTGCTGAGGGCAATTTGTACTTGTTGCACAACTATGTCGCCGATGCTAGCCTGGGTTGCTCTGAGCTCTTGTTTCAATTGGTATATTTTATATGATTTTCTTGTTTTGCTTCTATCTGGCCTCAGACGTATAGCGCATCCTTGGCGAATCTGATTTCCACTGGCGTTAGCTTGCCCATACCTCGTGTCCGTCCCGGTGCTCGTGGTTTTGAAGGGCATGTGTTAGCTCGTCATTCTCCCTATTAGTCACCAACGTACCTGCCTGAGACTACTCGACAGCTTGTACAATCCTTTGACCAGCCTCTTGCACTCCTGGTGCCATTACCAAGCTGCCGTCATCTGCAAGGCTCCCCCCATGGCCCATGAACCAATTGCGCAGGCGCTCTTCCCACAAAGTGGTAGCCGGTGTGATGTCTTTCGCCATTAATTCTTCTTCCCGCTTCTCCCATTTCGGTACAGGCTTGAGGTAACCACCGGTGCCAAGATGGTTGTGATATTTCTTCATCTGTGAATTGGCTTTGTTCTTCCGACTCGCTGGCGGCCTTCAAATTGACGGCTTGTACTCCTCGAATGCTTCACAGTGATCCGCCAGCTTAGGAAATTGGTTGAAGTTGGGTCTTTCTCCCTTCTGCACATACTTGCGGCTAAGAGACGTCTTCCACGCCTGAAACGAGGTTGCCATCTTCTTCAAAGTGAATTTCTTGGCCTTGTCTTCGGACCCTTGAGGAAATGTGAAATTTTCCTTAATATCTTGCCAGAGCAGGTCCTTGGTAGCTTAAGGAACTTTGGCTCATTTTTTGAAGCTAATTGGGACGTGATTCCTCACGTGGTAACCGCAAGCGTTGTTGTACGGCCCAACTGCTGAAAGAGGGGCAACCGGCGTCCCTTCATTGCTAACGTCGGTAAACACATGCTTTGTGGATGGCTTCTTGTTAGGTCCTCGATGCTTGGATTGGTTGCTCGATGTACGGGGCTTGAAATACACAAACATATGTATAAACATGTCAGAGTATATTATATTAATGAATTGCGATTAATTAACATGTCAATGGGGATTATATTCTTCTAGCTATACCTCATCCTCGCTGAACCAAGAGTTACGGACTCAAGCAGCCCGGCAATAATGGCTTCATTGGCTTCAGCCTCAACGGCCTCACCGGAACCAACGTTAGCATCAGCAGCAGCAGCGTTAGCATCACCTTCGATGCTACCATGTGCGATGGAGTCTAGTAAGAACTGTTCTCCCTCGTCGAAAGTAGGGTCACCACGTCCTGGTTGCGCCATCATCCTAGTTTCAAAAAAATGTTGACATAAATGTCATATTACTTTGAAACAACCATATTACAGATTACAACACAAGCATAACTTCATTTCACAAATTCACAAATTTATAACTTAGGTCGATGGGTAGACTAAATACAAAACAATCATATAATCAGAAATTATATTGATCGCTGACTAGTATGCACAATTACAACATTGTCATCACATCCATACATAAGGTCTCAAATTCATTAATGTAACATTCTTTATACATAAAGCCATGAAGGCTAAATAAGATGCAGTGGAAGATACAAATACTTAAGAGTATGCTTTATCCCAAGGTACAACAATCTTGTCTTGAAATTTGATAAAATTTTGCATATAAAGTCTTGTCTTGAAATTTTTACCAGAGGATAAGGCCTGTCTTTTGATCATGCAAAAAATTTCATACACTTTAGACAAGGAATGTGAGCCCAATTTAATGCTTGAACCTATTTTGTCCAGAGAAAAGTAATCCTATCCATCCCTATTTTCTCTCATAGCCAGCCCTTCTTCTAGACCCCTCATTCTTCCCCCCTCCTACCACTTTCTTCCTGTGCAGAAGAAACAGAGCTAAATTTCTACAAGATGAACATAATTATCTATCAATCACTCCCTCCTTCTTCTTGCTCCGACATTGGCGCCAAATTTAGCCGAACCACCTCGTGCATTTTCACTTAACACCTTAATGGGCAGCGGATTAGAGAGGGAGGAGGAGGGCGTATGCAGCTATACCTCGGTCCTCCACGGTGGATTGGTGGGGCAAAGTTGTCGGGCGCGGTGGGAGAGGAGGTGACGGCGAGGTGGCAAAGGAGGCGTCGGCGTGGCTGGCCATGGCAAGGTGGCAGAGGAGGCGCGCGTTGAGACACAGGAGGCGATATCGAGGGGACTTAGAAAATTTAGGTGTGAGGAAGCGGGAGTATCAACTTTATATGTGGAACTCATTTTCACAAGCGGTTGATAATAACAACCGCTTGTAGAGATTCTCAAGCGGTTGGTATTATCAACCGCTAGAAGAGGATTCTACAAGCTGTTAATATTACTAACCGCTTGTAGAGTGCATGGATGGGCAGGTGAGGAAAGGACCTATGCAAGCGTTAGTATTATCAACCGCTAGAGCGTAAGCTACAAGCTGCTATTAATACCAACCGCTAGAAGTGCCGACCGCTAATATTCAAAATAATATGGTGCCCTTATATGTTGACAAGATCTCTTCCTCCTCGCTAGTGCGGTCGCCCACGCTGGTTCGAGCCGCCGCGCCCGGCCATTCTTTTTTTTTACTAAATAATTTTACAAGCGTTGGTATTACCAACCGCTTGTAAAAATAATATATACAAGCGGTTGTTAGTACCAACCGCTTGTAAAATTAATGTATACAAGCGGTTTTACTACCAACCACTTGTAGAAGTGGGTTCCGCTAATATCCAATAATAATCTCGTGCCCTTACTGGTTGACATAAATTCTTTCTCTCGGCTAGCGGGCGCTTGAGTGGGTTTCGCCCACGGGTTCGAGCCACGCCCGGCCTTTTTTTTGTTTTACAGTTTGAAGTCAGACAAATTTTCTTTTTTTTTCAATTTAAGAAATTAAAAAAAAATGCTTTTATCACTTTAGTTTCATTCCATAATTTTTAAAAAAGCTTTTAGCACTTGAGTTTCATTTCAGAAGTTTTAAAAAATGCTTTTAGCACTTTAGTTTCATTCCATAATTTTTAAAAAAGCTTTTAGCGCTTTAGTTTCATTCCATAATTTTTAATAAAGTTTTTAGCACTTTAGTTTCATTTCAGAATTTTTATAAAATGCTTTTAGCACTTTAGTTTCATTTCAAAATTTTTGAAAAATGCTTTTAGCACTTTAGTTTCATTCCATAATTTTTAAAAAAATGCTTTTAGCACTTTAATGTCATTTCAGAATTTGTCAAAATGCTTTACACATACATAGTTCATACAGTAGTGGTACACATACATAGTTCATACAGTAGTGGTACATCTCAAGTAGTCACATACTTTATCTTTACAAGTGTTCCTTCATTATGATCGCGACGTATGAAAGGAGCATCCACGCCTCTGTGTCATTGAGGAGGCTTATGTCGATATCCACAAATAAAGGAGGGAGCTCGTTGAAGCGACTATACTCTTCCTTGTCTCGTGACGCCCTCAACTCCAACAATCCTTCGCTTGCTTTGGAGAACCACGTGTCGCTTTGGCTTACTACTACAATCTATCCGCTTGTCCTTTTGTTTAGGTTTGCTTGACATGTCCATTACGAGAAGACTGTCTCATATTGTTCGCGAGACGAACGGTTCGCGCTTATAACCGACTTGCATGAGGTCCATGATTGTCATACCGTATTTGTCAACCTTTACACCGCTTGAAGTCAGTTTGACCCATTGGCACTTAAATAAAGGGACCTTCAAAGGTCCATAGTCGAGCTCCCATATCTCTTCTATGAAACCATAATATGTATCCATCTTGCCTTTATTGTCTTTGGCGTCTATACGGACACCGCTATTCTGGTTGGTGCTCTTGTTATCCTGGGATCTGGTGTAGAATGTGTAACTATTTATCTCGACTTTGAATGTCATGATTTCACTAGATGGTCCCGAGAGCCAAGCGCTGTAACTGCTTATTGTTTGACCTTTCAAAAGGATGTAGTTTTGTAACCAAGCGCCAAAAGAATCCATGTGCTTCAGTTGTTATCCAATCCTCGCATCTCCCCGGGAAATCGTGGCATAGAATACTCTTGTGCTCAAGGACATACGGGGCCACTACAGTTGATTGTTTCAAAATCGTGAAATGTGCTTGCTCAAATGTAAGAAGATCATTGCATGCAATTGCTTTCCTTCCTAGTGTCCCTTTTCCCCGTAGATTCCCCTCATGGCGTGATATAGGGACGCCGATCGGGTTTAGATCATTAATGTAATCCACACAAAAATCAATCACCTCCTCTGTCCCATAACCCTCGGCAATGCATCCTTCCGGACGAGAACGGTTACGGACATACTTCTTTAGCACACTCATGTACCTCTCGAAAGGGAACATGTTGTGCAGATAGACGGGTCCGAGAATACCTATCTCTTTGACAAGGTGAACAGTGAGATGAACCAAAATATCAAATAATGCAGGAGGAAAGATCATCCCAAGACTAACCACACTTTGTACCACGTCATCCTGCAGCTTACTTAGTTTATCCGGTCGATGACCTTCTCGTGAAATCACAATAAAAAAAGAATACAACTTTGTGATTGTCCCCCGTGCCCACTTGGGCAGTATGCCTCTCACAGCCACTAGGAGCAACTGTGTCATTAACACAAGACAGTCATGGGATTTCATGTGTATGATTTTATTCTCTTTCGTGTTTATGAGTCTCTTTACATTCGAGGAGTATCTGGAAGGACCTTCACAATCGCTCAGAACTCTATCATGCTTTTTTTCTTCTTTGCTTAGAGTGTAGCTCGCAGGATGTAGTAAATGTTGTCCTTTCCCTCTTTTTTCGGATGTAGGTTGTTCCTCGCCCAAGAGTTTAAGGTCCTTCTCGAGCTTGCAAGTGTATCTTTCGATTTTTCAGACATATCTATGTAGCCTAGCAGTGTTCAAGGCACATTCTTCATGATGTGCATGAAGTCAAGTGAGTGATTTAACCTCCATGACTTCCCAATAAGGCAAGTCCCAAAGTATTGACTTCTTCTTCCACATAGGTGCTTGACCATCCTCATTCTGCACATGTTTGCTTCCAGGACCCTTTCCAAATACTACTTTCAAATCCTTTACCATAGCAAACAAACGTGGCCCACTACGATGCTGAGGCCTTGCACGAAGGTCTGGTTGCCCGTTAAATTTCCTACCTTTCTTCCGTAACAGGTGACTCGTAAGAAGAAACCTACGGTGACCCATGTACACAACCTTCCGAGAGTTTTTCAGGTACATGCCATCCATTTCATCTAAGCACTGGATGCAGGCTCTATATCCTTTAATAGTTAGGCCGGATAGGTTACCGAGAGTAGGCTAGTCATTGATTGTTAAAAATAACAATGCACGTAGGGTGAAATACTCCCTTTTGTACTCATCCCATACCCTTGCACCATCCTCCCACAACGTCACAAGATCTTCAACAAATGGTTTCACGTAGACATCGATGTCATTTCCAGGTTGCTTGGGGCCTTGGATCAACAACGGCATCATGATGTACTTTCGCTTCATGCACAACCATGGAGGAATGTTATAGATACATAGTGTAACAGCCGTGCTATGGTTGCCGCTCAATTCTCCGAAAGGATTCATCCCATCGGTACTAATCCAAACCTTATGTTTCTCACCTCATCTGCGAAGTCCAGGTACGTCCAGTCAACTTTCCTCCACTGTGAGCCATCTGCAGGGTGTCTAAGCATCCTGTCATCCTTACACTCTTCTTTGTGCCAACGCATCATCTGGGCATGCGCTTTGTTAGCAAACATACATTTCAATCGGGGGATCACAAGGAAATACCACAACACTTTAGTTGGAGGTCTCTTCTTCTTACGCTCGCCATCTATTTCACCTGGATCGTCACGGTTCACCTTATACCATGATTCTTTGCACACTGGACAAACATCCAAATCAGCATACTCATTGCGATACAGGATACAATCATTAGGACATGCGTGTATCTTCTGTACTTCCAATCCCAAAGGACAAACGACTTGCTTGGCTTCATATGTAGATTCAGGCAGAGTGTTATCTTCTGGAAGCAACTTCTTTACGAGTGATAACAACTCATTGAATCCTTTATCTGACACACCATTTGTAGCCTTCCATTGCATGAGTTCTAGTGTGGTACGCAGCTTTTTGTGGCCCTGCCGACAGTTTGGGTACAAAGGAGTTCTGTGGTCATCTAACATGCGCTGGAACTTCTCGAACTGTCTTTCATCTGTGTAGTCTCCCTCTCCGTCACGCATCATCTGGTCTAGCTCATCATCACCAAAGTCACCAAGTGTTTCTTCCACGGAACAGTATTGCATGCCGTCTGGGATATTGTTAAATCCATCTTCCTGCTCCTCGCCTTCTTCATCGTCTTCCTGGCTAATCGCCTCTACTTCGCCATGGTTGGTCCAACAGGTATAGTTTGGCATGAAACCTCTCATGATCAAGTAGTTCATAACTTGCCATCGCTGGGAGTGCTCCTTCTCATTCTTGCAATCTACACACGGACAACATATGAAGTCGCTCGAGGCAAGAATGCAACGCCGATCAAGAAAAGCTCGTGACGCCATCAATGAACTGTCTCGAGCGATGGTCTGCATTGTACATCCATTGCCAATTCATCTACACCAAGTTATAATTTCATTAAAAATTATAACAAATTTCATATAAAAATTATAACCTAACTTATAGTTACATTTAAAAATCTAAAGCTCACAACCACTTAAATCCAACAAAAAAGCTCCACCTACACCGCCATCCAATTAAAGACCTACCTTTCTAATTATTTTTATCCCTTTCTACCTTTGTAATTATTTTTTATCCTTCTACATGTTTTTCTATTTTATTTCATACACCAATAATTACTTCCTTGCAATATTGTACCTAGATCTCCCCCAACTTATTGTGATATTTAAGATTCTAAAGCTAACAACCACCTAGATCTAAAGCTTCCAATCACCTTTACCTTGTAATGTCATATTTTGAACTAGATCTCCACCCTACATCTTCATACAACAACAAAAACAAGCATAGAAAACAAATTTAATTTTGATCATGGTCTTGCTTAAAAAGTTCAAGATTTCTCCACATCCATTGAAAAAATAGCAATATCTAGGTGAGAAGGATGTTCACATGATGTTACTAACCTTGAAACACTTAATTTGGAGCTAATCGCCCCAATTAAAATTTGGACAGCACCTCCTAAGAACAATGTGGGCCGACCCTTCTCTCGCTCGATCGCACTTTGCTAGCTCGTGGAGGAAGAAGGGTTTAAATGGCATTCATGGGAGGGCTTCTGAAGCGGTTTGAGACAAGAACCGCTTCTAGAACGCAAGATCCAAGCGGTTCGTGTCTCAAACCACTTCGAAGCCCCTCCTGACCGCTGCTCACGAACCGCTTCGTGCGTAACATCACAAGTTCGCACTAAATCGCTTCTAATAGGCGGTTGCCAGATGCCCAGCCAGTAGTAGTGCCGCAAAATAACCTCGTGGTTTTGAGGCGGTCTGCCCACCATGGCGAATGATGTGACTAGCAATATGGAGATGATTCGCTGGTGAAATTAAAAAACAAGTCACAAAAATGGGACACATATGTTATTGTTTGCACCAAACTTAGCAAGATTTATTTGTTAGGTCAGAGGATGAGATGGGTATTTTTGGCTGATGGTTTAAAAATGGAGAGTTATATTAAAGTTACGATTATAGCCGATATTGATTCAAAGATAGAATTTTGATATGTACAGAGGTCGATATGGATCATGGTTGGTAACGTATTGGAAAAGGATATGACCGGCTGATACACTATAAAAGAGGATCAAGAACAAGCAAAAGGAACAACACAATCAACCAAACAACTCGCATCTAATTTTTATTTACTTTCTTGTCAACTAGGAGTAGTTTTCTAATTTAGAATCTCTCTTATAATCCGATTTTGATCAATAAAATTGTGCATAGCTGATTGTTTGTCTCCATCGATTATGCCAGGTTTGATTTTTTTCGATCTTGCTGCGCACCACCTTTTTTCGATAAAATCTACCTTTTGTCATCTAATAAGCCCCATCTAATTTGCCCTAATCAGCTTTTTGGACTTATCATTACTCTTGATTTGATCGGCTATTAATAGTTATTAGATATTTGTCAATTTTCACATTAGATCGATTTTAAGCGTATATTTTTTCATCTATCTTATCGATTGCAGGATCAAATCAGTTAGCGCGCCTCGAACCTCATTGAACGCGGTGTTCTCATGTGTTTGGGCCGATTAATCTGTCATAACATTTTTCGGTGCAACACACTTTTGGCACACTCGGTACGACACGTTGTCTATTGTTGGGAAATCAATGCTGCCGTCCGATCTCAATATTGATAATTTGACAGCTGAACAGCGCAAAAGAGATCAAGGGTTGGAAAATAACACTCGAGGAGGTGATGTTGAGCTGTTATTAGAAAACTTGACGTGGTGTCACTCAAAAGACCGCCTTGCCAATGGTCATTGCCCTCGGTGATGCAGGGGTTACAAATACATCAGTAAGTCAATACATGCTTGCATAAGCTGAATTATCTACCATGATTAATCAATTTGTGCATCATGCTTCGATCAACTAGTCATCGCTCTAGTTACAACTCTTATGTTGATGACATAGCTAACGCTGTTAAGACTATTGCTCAAGGGTTAGCATCGATGGGAAGCCTGCTCGATCTAATGCAGACCCTGTCGAACTACCCTATTTATTCGATAGCACCAAATACGCAAAGCCCTGTGTTAATAGCTGATCCTACCATCGGTTACGACTCCATCTCTCATTGTGATGCTGAACCAGTGTACTATAATATTGCCACGAAATTCTTGTACAAGTTGAGTTGTGCATTATCAAGCATATACCGATACCGCTAAGTTGGATATACTAGCAAACATAGCGACATCGACTCTATTTCACGCTTTTCTCCAATCAATTTCACAGTCAATTGAATCTCTAGTCATCCACAATACGTTGAATCAATTCTATAGAGGAATACGGCTCCATACAGGGTCGTAACGTACTTGGAACCCTTCGTTCCAATACTCGAGTTGATTGCTAGGAAAAACAATATGGGCTACAAGTAACCTCATCAGTTTCCATCGGTTCAAGGGACCTATCAACCTGAGCTTAAACTCAGGGGGTAGAACATCAATTACGAGCTCAATTGGTAGATTCCTAACACTGCATCGTCTACTATGGTGAATTGGGCCGATCAGATATCTACCGTATTGCAAGACCAATTCGGCATACAACCCAAGGGAAAGATTACAATCTATCGAAACCTGTACCTTAATTACATCAATTGATATCTTATCCTAATAATTTTAAAGTTCCTGATTTTGCAAAATTCTTAGGAGATGATTCCGTTACTACTTTAGAGAACTTCGGACGTTTTATCGCGCAATGTGGTGAAGCTGCCCAACTCAGTAGGTTAAAAATTAGGTTATTCGCTCTATCTTTGTTAGGAGCTGTTTTTACATAGTTCACAAGCTTACCCTTGAATTTGGTTAATTTTTGGACTAACTTGGAGAGTCGATTCCATGAATATTTTTTCTCTTGAAGTTTGGAGCTTAGAATTTCTTATTTGAGTTCTATCTGACATAAGTTTAGGGAATCGATAACAGATTATATTAAGAGATTTAGTAAAATAAGAAATCAGTGTTTTAGTGTTGCTTTGCCTGATAATCAATTGGCTAATTTAGCCTTCCAAGGGTTAATTCCCCAGCTGAGGTGGAAAATAATTTACCGATTTAAATCACTTGTTATATAGGGTGTCGGCTCAAGAAAGCCATTTTACTGATAACAGAGACTTTAGGGATAAGTTTAAGGTTAATAACAATAACAAGAATAAGGACAATACCAAGGTCGACCTCACCAAGTACGGTTCAAGTGATTCATCTGAAGATGACAAGGCCAAAATAAATATAGCCGAATGGGTTAAGGGGTCTAAAAGTCCCTACCTTATCTCTTGGCTTAAGCTGACTAAGAATAAGTCAAAATAAGATATCCTTTTGATGTTTCCAAGTGTGACTGTATTTTTTATTTATTGCTACAAAAAAAAGATAATACGATTGACTGAAGGACATGTTATACCGTCGGTTGACGAAATAAAAAAAGGAATGTATTGCAAATGGCATCATTCTTTTTCTCACAACACTAACGATTGCAATATTTTCCGACAACAAATACAATCGGCTATAGAAGATGGCTAACTCAAATTTGCAGAAGAGACCAAGATGCAGTTGGATGCTAATGCCACTACTACAGCGAGGCTTATATCAGACGCACGATCACAGACGGTTTTGAAAAACCGTCTGTAATATGGAACATCACAGACGGTTATGTACTCAAACCGTCAGTGCGTATATCACAGACGGTTTTATATTACAGCCGTCTGTGATACAAGAAATATCACAGACGGTTTCTAAATATAACCGTCTGTGATGGCTACAGTACTCATTACAGACGGTTTCGAAGTAAAACCGTCTGTGCTTTCACAGACGGTTATATAACACAACCGTCTGTAATATCTACAGTAATCATTACAGACGGTTATATTTAGAAACCGTCTGCGATATTTAGTTATCACAGACGTCTGTAATATAAAACCGTCTGTGATAATACCGTCTTCCGTAAAAACAGAGCCTCAATCCATCCACTTCGTTTATAGGGTTTCGGTTTCTATGCTAAGTGGCGGCTGTGGAAGTGAGGCGATTTTGTGAAAGAAAGCCATTGATTTCGAAGGGTGATATTAGATTCATTTGATTTTGGTGATCTAAGGTTAGTAATGAGTTCTCTAATTGCATGCGCATCGAATTCAATATCTAGGTTTGTTAGGACAGAATTAATTTAAAGATTGTTTGATTAGATCTAGTTTAATTGTAGCTGGATCCATATGTTGTTTGTGATATTTGGTTAGTAATGTGTTTTAATTGTATTATATTCAACATCTATCTTGATAAGGAAGGAATTTGATGATTTTTTAGATCTAGCTTGTAGAACCATGTGTTGGTTGTTTGATGTATAAGGTTAGCTAGTAATGGTTCTATTTGCATAATATAATATTTGATCATGATGTAGCTATCTAGCTTGTTATGGATAGAATTTAAAGATTGTTTAGATCTAGCTTATAGATCAATTAAAGTCTTTTGGTGATGTAAGGTTAGTAATGGGTTCTAATTTCATTATTATATTGAAGATTAATTTGAATTGTGTTAATTATTTCTTTGTGATGTAATTAAGGTATGTAATTGCATAATTAGTTTAAGAATGTGTGCATACGCCTACACGGTGCACTTAATATTTAACACAAAGTGTTACATGTGTAGCGTAGATGGATCGGTTGGATGTACCGAGAACCGTTTAGTGCCGAGTACCTTAATGGCGTCTCCACTTTCAAAAGAGCCGCAGAGGAGGATATGTTTAATAAGGGGTGCAATTCATGTCATGTCCGTGCATTGATTGTAAAATCAAGATGTTTCAAACTCAGCAGATCGAAGCACACTTGATTCAAGGGTTTCAAAAGGGCTATACATGTTGGACCACCATGGCAAAGGGCATAATATACAGAAGCAAACAAGTAGTGTTAATATCGTCGACGATGTCAATGATATGTCGGATGATCATATCGATTGTGCTTCCGATGAGGACAAAGTTGCACGATGACAATTTGGATCGGATGCTACGATGCGAAGGAAACCTTGATGACAGGGAATATGGACAATTCCTGTGGCTTAATGGAGGACTCGGAGAAACCTTTGTTCGCAGGATGCAAGTTGAAATACACAAGGTTATCATCCGTGCTTCAACTACTCAAATTGAAGGCAAGCAACGGTTGGTCCGACAAGAGTTTCACAATGATAATTACGCCTATTGGCGACATGCTTCCAGAGGGAAACGAAGTTGCCGACAAGCACCTACAAAGCCAAGCGGGTTCTTTGTCCCTTGGGAATGGAAGTAGAAAGAATACATGCATGTCCAAACGATCGATCCTGCACCGCAAAGAGTACACAAACTTGCATAGATGTCCGTGTGCAACGATCCCGACAAGCGTAAGAGTCATTCAAATGATGATGGCGAGAGCATTGAGGTGAAAAAGGTCCTCCGCTAAGGTGGCATGGTATCGCCTGTAATTCCCGCTTGAAGCGTTTGTTTGCGAACCCAAAGGAGGCAAAACTGCTATGCTGGCACTTTGAGGAGCGTAAGAATGATGGAATGCTAAGGCACCTCGCCGATTCCATCCAAAGGAGAAACATCGACAGAGCTTTCAAGAATTCGTGCGGATCCGAGAAATATAAGGTTTGGATTGAGTACAGATGGAATGAATCCTTTCGGTAACATGAGCAAACGGCATAGCACTTGGCGCCAGAATCAGATTCACAACCTTCCTCCTTGGTTGTGTATGAAGCGGAAGTACATTATGTTGTCTCTGTGCTTATCCAAGGACCAAACAACCTGGGAACGATATTGATGTGTACCTAGCTCCATTGGTGGAAGATCTAAAACACTGTGGGTTACCGGGTACACGATGGGATGCGCATAAACGAGAGAACTTTACTTTGCATCGCTTGTTGTTCGCACCATAAATGATTACCCCGCCCTTGCTAACTGTCGTGCCGAGTACAAAAGGAACCAAAGCCTGACTCACCGCTAGATGATACCGAGAGTTTATGGTGAATCACTCCCGCAAAACCGTGTACATGCGTCACCGTCAGAGGTTCCTTCTGAGGAATCACCCATATCGCAAGATGAAGCAACTTTTCGACGGAAGGAACGAAATGGTCCAGCTCCAAGGCGCTTGAGCGGAGAGCTGTTCATGACATTGTTAAGGATTTGGATGTTGTGTATGGAAAGGACGTAAATCAAGTACCCGTGAAAAGAGCATGTGGAAGAAGAGATCAATATTCGGGACCTACCTTATCGAGCACCTAGAAGTTCGCCATCGATCGATGTCATGCACGAGAGAAGAATGTCTGTGATGCGTGATTGGTCTCTTACTCAACATTAAGGGTAAAACAAAGGATGGTATCAACGCACGGCTTGACTTGGTCGATATGGGCATAAGACCCGAAGTTAGCACCGAAAGAGACCGATAAAGGCCATACGCATTTGGAACTCGCTTGTTATACTCTGTCAAAGGCCGAAGAACTGAATCGTGCTGCTTGCATGGTGTGAAAGTTCCGTCGGTTACTCCTCCAACATGAAGAGACTTGTTTCGTTGGAAGATTTGAAATTAACCGCAAGAAGTCTCATGATTGTCATGTGTCGATGACACAGATGCTCCCTGTCGCAATTAGAAGTATTTTGCGGCCAAGGTCCGAGAGACAATCACTAGGGCGGTTATTTCTTTAACACAATCGCCGAAGGTCATCGATCCCGAAGGACTAGATGCTCGCAAGTCGAGGTGGTGATGACTCTATGTAATCTTGAGATGTATTTCCTCCATCATTTTTCGATATCATGGTCCATCTCATTGTTCACCTTGTGACAGAGATAAAGATATGCGGGCCAAGTGTTCCTACGTAGCATGTACCCGCTCGAGAGGTACATGGGAATTCTCAAGTCTTACGTGACGGAATCGATCTCGTCCGGAGGGTAGCATTGTCGAAGGTTATGCAATGAAGAGGCCGCCGAAGTTCTCGCCGATTACATGGCCTGTGTCAAACCAATAGGTGTGCCTCGATCTCGCCATGAGGGGAGGCTCCAGGTATCGAGACCATCGGAAGGAAAGCAATCACGCCTGATTCGGCTATGTGATGCTCAAGCCCATTTCACGGTTTTGCAACACATGGTCAGAGTGTCCGCCTATATCGCCGAAAGCACAAGCAATGGCTAAGGCAAGAGAATCCAAAGACGGCAGAGTCTTGGATCACGAGACAACATAACCTTCAATTCAACAAATGGTTGAAGGAGCGACCTATCAATGGGAGCTCGTTAGATGACACGACATGGTTGGCAAAAGGACCAACTTTACAGCTTGTCACATGGAAAGGATATGACTTAAATGGGTACACATTTTACACGAGAGATCAGGACATGAAGAGCACAAACTGTAACAGCGGTGTCCGTGATAGATGCATTCAATAATACCATTGGTTGACGAGGAGCTCCTACTATGGGTTCATAGAGGAGATATGGGAGCTCGACCACGACTTTTCAAGATTCCCTATTTCGGTGCCGTTGGGTCCACCTCCAAAGACGTGAAGGTTGACAAGAATGGCATCACTACTGTGGACCTCGAACGGTCGGATACCAAGATGAACCATTCAGATTCGCTAACCAAGTTGTTCAAGTCTTCTATGTAACCGAATTCGCCCAACAAGAAGCGCCACGAAGTTCTTCAGGGAAAAGGAGAATTGTCTGAGTTGAGAATGTAGTAGATGAGGAAGAGTACAATCAATTTGATGAGTTGCCACCTATCGGAAATGACATCCCGGTCCCGGAAGAACAACATGAGGAAGCAAGCTACACACGCGCCGATCATCATGAAGGGCTAATTTTCATACAAAAGAATAAGCATGTGGTATGAGTTATGAGAAGGGTGCATTGTCATCATGCTTACTAATTTTCATGTGTAATAATATTACATTAATGCTATTGTAAAGATGATACGACCCATCATGCTTTGTACATATGATTGTGATGATCTTTGTAAGTAGCTTCAGAAGCATCTGAATTATGTATATAGGATTGTGATGATCTTTGTAAGTAGCTTCAGAAGCATCCGGATTGATGGAAAAGATGCAAGTATAAGAGCACGATTTATTCCTTAATATTAATATGATTCCAAATATATGATTCAAAGATGGCCATTCGTATATAATTGATGACAAGAAATAAATTATGTAGACTATGGCTAACAAGAATGTAATCATGTCTACTTTGGCAATATGGAAATAGTTGTATGTGATTGCTCTCGATTTTAAGGTTTGAATTGAGGATTAGAATTCCACTTCAACCACAAGATAATCGATATTCTATTAAAGACAACTTTCCCGTAAGATACAACAAAGTGGCATAGACAAGAGTCGATCGAATCGAACCGACAAGTGAATGTCAATGAATAAGATATATCATGACGGTTCTTTAACATAACAACAGGATGTTATTTATCATGCACGGTTATATTACCTAACCGCTCGTGATATCTCAACATCGAGACGGTTATATTATATAACCGCTCGTGATGTCAATAACATCACGCACGGTTCTATTATAGAACCGTCGTAATATCTAAACATCATGCATCGTTCTATTATAGAACCGCTCAGTGATATCTCATCATGCATCGCTATATTATAGAACCGTCTCGTGATGTGCTCTCTATATATCTCTCCAGGCGCAGAGCACATTCACAGGCCAAACCCTAACCCTTTGAGACGCTTTTGCCTCCCATGGCGGCCTCCCCTCGGCGCCCTCCCGGCCTCGGCGCCCCCTCCCGGCTCCTGCCCTCCTCGGCGCCTCCTCGGCGTCCTCCTTCGGCGCCCTCCCTGCATCGACGTGTTTCTCCCTCGTTCTCTCCCGCAAGGACGTGCTCCCTCGGCGTGCTCCCCTCGACTGTGTTCTTGTGCATCTCGGGCTTCAACCGTGAGTATTTCTGGGGGACTAGCCATCGAGCTAGAGGCCGTTTCTCGATCTGGAGGCACTGCCTGGCCATTTGCTCTATTTTTCGGTGTTGCTCGCTAGTTAGTGAGTTCTCGGGACACTTTCGTGATTATTCTCGGCCTTGCAAAGGGCCACCGACCAGGGCTTGGGGACCTTGCGTGTGGGCTTAATGTTCAGTGATGATTTAGGGGATGGAATAGACTAATTGTGACAACAAATCTTAGCAGTCAATTTCACTTTCATATATATATATTTGATTAGTGTGAGTTCGGCAGTGATTGAGGTTGCTGGAAGAGTGGTTGATCGAATTGAGTTTTGATGTTGGTTGAAAAGGTCTTTTGTCAGTGATCAAGGATGATGTTTGTTTTCTCGTTGTTTAGAGCCCAAGAGTCAAGAACTAGTTAAAATGTCTTTGTTCGCTGGCTAGGAGCGATGGTGTGTGGTTGTTTTTGGTGCCCCAAGAATTAGTTTGGAGGGTCGCTTAGGTGGTGGTTTAGTGGAGTTTTGATTTCTCGTTGGTTGTCGGATGATGGTGGTGGCGCCTCGACACGCTTAGACTTTGTTGAAGTATACTTAACCTATCAAATATTAAATCTGTCTTTATATGCTTAGTTAGTGAATATGCATATAAGATAACCAATTGAGTAGATTTATACTTAACCTATCAAATATTAAATCTGTTATTGAGATAAAGTTGTCACAATCTAGTCTATTACTTATCCATTGTGGCGAGGAGGGCCTTTTAAGGCAACTCGACATCTGAGAACATTCAAACAATCAATATGAGCTTTATGCTAATTGCTTTATTCGTAATAATCGCATATGTTCATATGTGAGATCCTCGAGCTTCGTTCTATTATTCTGTTAATCGCCAAATGGTTGAATCCATATGTATTCTTCTCGCTTGTCTCTGTGTGGATGTCCTAGTTTTAGGGAGGTGTTTGCTTAAATTTTTATTAAGTTCGCAACCTCCTAGTTCGCTTTTTTGCTAAAAGGCTAATAACAAGCCATTTAGGCTAGTTCTTTTAAAAGGATAATAACAAGCCATTTAGGCTAGTTCTTTTAAAAGGCTAATAACAAGCCATGGTATCCACAAACTCATTCACTCTAATGTGATTTTATTTGTTCTTCACTTTTAGTTCGCCTCAAACTATTTTAACTTGCAAAGAAAATGTCGCCTCTAATCCATCGTCCAAGGACATGATGTGCCCTCAAAAGAAGAATCGACCTGCTACCGCAAGAGGACCAAACAAAAGGACAAATGCATCGATATACCATTACAGAGATCGATCCAAATGATGGGGCCCCTAGAAAGCCAAAAAAGGCGGCGTAATGCATTTGGAGTATGTGGGATAGTAGCAGGAACGGGTTCCGATCACGCTATCTTCCCGGAGGTTGGTGACTATCGAGGCTCGCAATGCCTTGCTAACGGAAATTTTTTCATCGCTCAACATTCCGTAAGAATCCGCCCCCTAGTGCGACGGTATGCACCGCTAGCGGCAGAAAGGCATGGAAGACCTTCAAGCATACGCCAGAGACTACGCCAAGAAGGATCTGGTTCCATACTCAAGTATGGGTTCATTGATGAGGACACGTGGGGCGCTTTGTTGGGATGAAGACCACAGCATTTAATTGCATGCGCCACGATGAAGCAAACAAGGCCTTGCAAGCAAGGAACACTCACCCCCCACAGACTCGGCACTCATCGGCTACTATGGGAAGAGAGCGAATGGGACAGGAGGACGAGGAGGGTATCGCGCCATTTCCATCGATCAAAGATCAACGTGCTGTAGAGGCTAAGAGAGCGAGCGAGGTCGATGCCACGCCCTCCGCAACCGCCTCTCTTCAGAAACCCCGGACGAGGAAGTCCGCCAACGCCGTAATATATAAATCGAACTACCAATTTTACGTAATTAGTCCATGACTTCATAAGTGAAATAACTTGTCCGGATCTTGCGGTAGCGTTGAGTACACAATCGTATGCGATGGCTCTTTTTTTTCCCTGCAGAGAGAAAGATGCACCGTCCATAGCCTTGGGAAACAAGGAACACCACGGTCGCATAAGAGGCAAAGGGTTTTTGTTCCATGGAAAACTGGATTCCTGCATTTACTTCCACATATACCAAGTAAGAAGAGAACTAAAGCCGAGCGTGAGTCAAATCTTATAAAGAATTTAGAGGACAAGTTGAGAGGAGAGTTGAGAGAAGAGTTGAGGGAGAACCGAGAGAAGAATTTTATGAAAGGATACGAATCCTCGAGGAAGGCTCACCAATTAAGAAAGAAATACGCACAAGCCCCGTATATGTCCGCGAACTCAGCCCCACCGCCTGTGAAGAGCAATTGCTCATCCGCTCCTCTAAGTGACATAGATGAACATAGCGGACTTATCCTCAGATGTGACATTAAGGTGGCCACGCTGCAATCTCCAAGTGAGAATTAGCAATGGCACTGCTCCTCCGACGGCTACTTGGGGCATGGCGATCCATCCCCAAAGGGACCATGGTGCACGGTACCATCATAGCGCCGGTTTCACCAAGGTCAATGTGGACGGGTATTTGATAGTTTCAAAATTGTCGATCTACGTAAGCCAAACGACGAGATCATGAAACTTGGGGATGCCATTGGCACATTCATCCAATGGCCTACCAATGACATCTCCGTCGCCTTCGTCATGCAACAACCGCGACGATCCGATTCGCCTATTGTATCGCCGTCGATCATTGGCTACCAAATCAAAAGTGGTACAGAGACTCCACTTGATGTACATAATGTTGACCTCTTCCTGCCCATTTCTCTCCGTGAAGGGTTCATAAAAACAAAGAAAGGCAAGGGCAAATGTAAGAAAGAAGGGCAAGAACAAGTCGACTATCCATCCGCTGAGTTGGCTAAAAATACAAGCTAGGAGAGCCGCATTAACTAAAGGCAGCAGAACTTCACTTGGTATAGCTTGCCAACAATTGCATACTTGGTACATGCAACAAGCTGGAAAGCCGAGCGTGAACGCACAACAAGTATCGGCGTTAAGTTCAAGTATGAACATCTATTCAACGACTCAGAGGGGGGCTTCTTCACGGTCGATTTTCCGGACTTGTTCCATCTCTAGAACCTCGACGCCTCGACGCCGCACTCATAAGATGCTGGACCTTGTAAGTGTGTGCTATCACAGTCTACATCCTTCTAATAGTGATAATTGTCCTCCAATATATATATATAATTCGCTTTTGTATATATAGATACGCAACCGAAGCTTACACTAAGAAGAACTATCGATCGGTTTCTCGACCCACATATAGTCTCAAAGCAAACAATGGATCGGATATAAACATGGTCGAGAAATACGTGATAGAGGCATTGCTAGCACAAAAGATAAAGAATTCATACTTATACCCCATAACCCGGTACGTAAGTGCTACCACATGCTATACTTTGGTCTGCACTGCACACAACTCGCTTGCTCATTGTCCATTGTGATGTACCCGTAGGTTTCATCGGTTCTTATTATAATTGAACCAGCCACAAACCGGTTAAGTACCTTGATTCCGGACGTGGCGGAAACCACGAAGTTGACACCTATCGCAAAATTACTCACCGTAATCACGCTTCCTACGCATATGGTCGTAAGTTGTTCCGTGTTTATATTGCTATTGGAATGGCTTAGGCTAACCTTTTGCAATCTTGTAGAGCGCTCAAACACGTGAAAGATTGGGCTAAACTACAAGATGATTTGAACTTTCCAGATCCGCTATACACAACAATTCTATATCAAACCCCGTAATAGTGACTCTAAAACTAACCGTAGGTTTTATTTGCAAAGTACACCAAAGAAGGTCGGAAATAACCTATGTGGATTTTATGTTTGCTACAACATGCAAACCATCGTCGCTAAAAAATATAGCAAGACATATAAAATCGCGTTGATCGAGGCCCAATTGAGCAACATTAGAGGAGAGTTTGTTGCTTCCTCGCTCACCAAGTAATAAATAAAAAGGCGCTGTTCCACGCAGCCCGATAACTTCGGAGTTGTACAATTGTCAAATGGTATTCATTAATTCGAAAATATGTCAAAACTTGTGGTTATTCTTGTTTGTACGATTCATTGTATTGTCACATGATATTATCCTTAATACATATTTGCTCATCTTGAATGCAACAACATAACAATGTCTTGCTTGTTGAAGTAGATGTTTTTCCTACACTGAGAACCTCCATTATTTATGGTTTATTGTCCAAATTTCCATCTACTTAGGTATAGGTATTCAAGATTTAGATGATGTCTATTATGTTGACCAAAGACTTCCTTATCTATAACCAAGGCTGTCTTCTTCCGCTGCATCACCGCCCATCGGCTTCCTCCCGCCTTCTTTCTTTCCATTCAAGTCTGTGTTCCAAAATCCTTCCGCATGGAAGACCCGACTTGCAATCACATTTGTTCAATCTTTAATTACCCTACCTAAAATAATCTATCAAGTACATCTACAATTTTTACCAAAGTACCATGTTCGATCTCCCACCGTGGCACGACGGTGACGCCAAGATAAGAGCATGTCGTCCGGCCATTTCGCGCACCGTGGCACTACGGTGACTTCAAGCAAAGCCACTTCAGATGGCATGAAGCAAATCACACACTCTAGTGTGTCCGGCTCGATGGAGAAGGCCGTGGTTGCCGCCGCCGCCATGCCGCTCATGCTCTTGGTTGATTTATTAGTCGAGTTCCATCAACATTATCATAAGAAGGGGAAAAGCGCCACAAATGTTTATATTTTAAGTCTATCCCGACGACAAACCGCTGCCTCAATGCATATAGAAAGTGCAGATATTCAATTACAACATCTATAATCGGTTGTGCCTTATAAATATCAAGTAGAAATATTGATGGAAATTTCAACAACACCATAACTAATGGAGGTTCTCATTGGGTGTGGGAAAAAGGTCATCACAGCATTTGTTCTTATTTGAAACCGCTCGTGATAAGTTCATATCACGTACGGTTGTGATTTGAAACCGCTCTGTGATAGTTAGTTATCACAGACGGTTGTAATTTGAAACCGCTCGTGATATTTAGTTATCACGCACGGTTTCAAATAAGAACCGCTCTGTGATAATTAAATTTCATGACGGTTTATTAATACAACCGCTCGTGATATATATTTCTCGACGGTAGAGAACCGCTCGATGATCTTCTTCATCATGCATTTATTATACCGACGGTTCACAAAACCGCTCTCGATGAAGTTTGCGTAACCATCTGTGATGATGTTTTCTGTAGTAGTGCTTTTCTGATTAATATGGTTCTATGTTCTAGAAAAGGAAAAGGGTCAATACAGGATACAGGGTCAAAAGTTACACATCATGTTGACGTTCAGTCGAGCTCTAGCAGTAAGAAGACCCTAAATTTCACAGTCAGCTCATTGCAAATAGAAACTAACTATGAAGAGAGGTGTTCAAGGACTATCAAGCCAAAAGAAGACTTACAGATCGGTAGGTGATTGTCGGGACCCGAATTCGCAACCCGGAAACCCTCTGTGTTTTCAGCACTAGTCCCAAGATCAGCAGCTAGTGCTCATAGTTAACAAAGATGAATATCACAATCATACACAACAGAATAATAAATAAGGAATTCATCTTTTAATATAACATGTTGAACAACCTTAAGGTCAATCTTACAATTGTGAAGCCTAGATGGCTTCAACTCGAGTAAAACTAATGAATAATGAACGAAGAACGCTTATGAATCCCATCAAAATACCACGTGCATTTGACAAGGTTCAACTCCTAGATATTCGCCTTCTTGCAGAATCCTCCTTCTTCAAGACAAAGACTTCTCCTCAACTGGTGATGTTTTGTTAAAGCAAGGGTGAGTACACAACCGTACTCAACAAGTCATGCATGTAATGCGCTTCTATTACTACATGCATGGCTTATTCCATAGGAATGGTCAATGATTCTTTTGCAATAAAGCAAAGATTCACAAATAATCATAATAGATAGAAAAGCAAGAAACAAATAATACCCATAATAAATTTTGTAATCATTTGTAACATCCCAAAATTTCAGCTTTTTAATTAATTAATATTATTTTATTGCTAAATATGAATATTGTGATTTTTCTGAATTTTATTTGAATTTTCCGAGATTTATTTGAATTAATTTTCATTAAGCAATATTACTTTTTGTTAAGGATTAATTATAAATATATAAAGTTAAAATAAAGTTTTTGTGAAAATATTTTATTTAAGACCAGAATAGCTCAAAGTATTTTTGAGATTTTTCCTGAATTTTTAGAGTATTTTAATGCTTTAAATAAATCTAAACGATTTATTGAATTAAATTAAATCGAAAAGCCAAAAATACGCTGTGAATAGTGACGGCCCGCCCGCCATCGCAGGCCAATCGGTTTTAAAGGATTTTTGCTTAATCGTTGATCTCGATCCAACGGCCTTCATCACCGCAGAGATAAAAGGAAGTCCCGAATTAGTCTAGCCATTGATTTTGATCGCGGCCTCGCTCGACTCCAAGACGAACCGAGCCGACTGCTTCTTCGCCAGAGCGCCATGGATTCCTCTCCGAACTTGCCATATTTGGCCACCGCTACCTATAAAGAGGAGCACCAGATGCGAACTCCCCACGCAGCCCAAAGCCTCAAGACTTGTCGAGGTTCTCACCATCATCACGCCGCAATCGGTTTTGCCGAGGCGCAATGAGGAGGAACTCGCTGATTCGCCGCCTTCCGCCGCCGCCGGCTCTCCACCGAGCCGATCCGCCATTGCCACCGAGGCACCTCAGGCGCGCCACCGCTTTCACGGAGCATCATCGAGAGGGGAATCACCGAAGAGGCCATCGCCACGGAGAAGAACGCCGCGACCGCCGCCATCCGGTGACCAAAAGAGGAAGCTAAGCGCCATCGTCGGCGATAACGAGGTGAGTCTGGAGGAGTGCTCGACCATCGCCGCAACCCTAGGGCCGCGGCGCTCACCGGCCGAGGTGGTTGGTCGCCACGACATGTGGCGCCACGGGCGGATTTGTTGTGGTGGCGCCGAGTTGGCGCCGTGTTGAGCCGAGTCGGCCGACGCTGCAGGCACACACGCCGACAACGCTGGCCCAGCTGTCAGAGTCACAAGCCCACCGGACCACCTGTCGGCCAGCGAGAAAACCGGATTTTTCTTTATAAAAATAATTCGGGAAATTCGGAATTTAGAATTTAAGGATATTTTCAGATTTTCAAACTTCAAAACTTTATAACTTTTGCATACTAACTTCGATTGAGGTGATTCAAATTCCTAAAAATTTGTAAAATGAGATCTTTCTAATGGTGGCTTTTATTTGAATTTTTGAATTTGTTTGCTCTTTAGTTTTGGTTTTTATTTGCTTTTCTCTCGATTCGCTGTGAGACGTTGAATTGTGTGAGGCTTCTAAGGATTTCACTCGTGAATTATTTCAGACTGTGAGCAGGAGCTTAACGAAGGCAAGTTGTGCTTTAATCATGTTGCACCCATAGATTAGATTGCATGCTATTTTGATTTAACTTATCACTTGTTATTTTATGTTTATAAATGATTTCAACTTAACTTCGGATTAGCTATTGTACCCTTTGAATTACACCCTACCTTGTTAAATTGTATGCCATGATCCACTTGTCACCCTAGGTTGGTTAATTATAGTTGGTTAATAGAAAATCAACATGGATGGTTAGAACGACATAGAATTGCTTAGCCATGCCACGCCATCACATGCTCATGGAATATTGCTTAATAATCTTGACTAATGGAATACGGAACAATGATGATAATTTAGGGCCATGTGTGGTCGCACAAAGAGATTGAGTTGTTGTGGCAATGAGTCACGAACGATGTTGATTTGTGAAGAGCACGTGGTGCTTGGTAACCAACCGAGATAATCACTTTAGATTGAAGCAAGTGGAAGGGCAAGGATGCTGTGGTGGGTCCGATGGGCGAGAAAGGGTATGTGTAAGTCTTGCTTTAATCAATCCTAAGGACTTAACCTTATGAGCCTTTGACCTGAGTCAAACTTGCGTACCACATCGCTCATATGGGGCACTTAGTGACTAATTTGCAAATGCTTAACTTAAGTGCTATCTTGGTGGTGTGAGTCCGGGTTATGAGGAAACTCACATGGCTCAAGAGGGGGCCCATATGCGTGGTTTTAGCCCTTCGTTGTTGAAACCTTAGCGGTAGCACCGGGTTAAGAGGATGCATTGTAAAGGCTTTGTTATAATCGTCACTGTGGTGCATGGTTATATCGTGGGTAAAGTGCATAACCTCTCGCAGAGTGTACAATCTATTCGGATAGCCGTGTTTCACCAGATTGAGCAATGCTCGAATTACAACCAAGGGGTAGTTAATTAAAACTTGTTAATCGGATGGGATGGCAGGATGCCATGTGGAATGGAACTTGATTTAGGATGAAGAACTTGGGTTTGATTTGAGAACCAATGGAATCTACGCATTTGTTATTATTCGCTTTATCGTTTTTCAATCTACATATTGCTTATGTTTGCAAATGCAGCCATCGCTTAAGAACCACTTAGCCATTCCTTTGGAATAAGCCTTGCATATAGTTATGTTAGACTTGCATTCTCAGGCAAAACAACTTGTTGAGTACGTGTCGGTGTACTTGAAAGACCATGTGGAGGTCTATCCTTGTGTGTGATGAGTAATTGACAAGAGTTGAGGTTGGTTTGATTTGAAATTGAGTTTGATTTGAATTAGATTTTGTGATGAAGCAATTTGAGTGTTGGTTGTTTTTCCTAGTGCTACCCAAGGTGGGGTGGTAGCATTGACCGTTGAGCGTAATTAAGATTGATTAATGATTTTGTGATGATCATTGAATATATATGTGGGCATTGCTATGTGAAAGGTTTTTCCTTGTCTTTGATGGTTGCATGGCTATTTGCTAGGTCTTGGTGAGGCGGAGGATGACCGGACTAGGCGAGGAGCGCTTGAGGTCCAGACGGTCGAGATCACCGAAGATGACCGGAGACGGAGTCCTGCAAGCCAAGAAGATAAGGAAAGGAGATGATGCTAGCTAGATGTCAAGGATCAATGAGGGCCGCTTGATTGCGGTCTAGTTGATAGGTTAGCGGTCTAGGTAGTATGCTTTGAAAACTGCAAGAAAACCCGGTATGTGTGTGGGTTTTGGGTTAGCCCTTGCATGGCTGTGTGAGTGGGTTAATCCTAGCCCTTAGATGAGTGTCCTAGGGTTGAGGGACTCATCCAAGGGTGGTAGGTGACCCAAGAGTTGTATAAATAGGGGTGGAGGGGTGGCCTCCTCCCCTTGAAGGTTTGAGTTGCTCCTTTGAGCTTTGCCCACATGAAGTGAGGCTTTGTAAACCTTCCCACCTGAAATACAAAGAAATTTCTTTGCATCATTGTGAATTTAAATTCTGCATTTACATTATGTCTTTACTTTACGCAATTTAAATTCAGCATTTACATTACGCATTTACTTTCCGCAATCCACATTCATGCAATTTGGATTTGCCTCCCCTCCTTCTAAATGCTGATCTTGGATGTTTTGAGTGTGTTCATATGGTTTTACATCTCTTTTGCTCTCTTTGATTGAGTAGAGATCATCTCTTCTTTCAAGTTCCAGTTCTGTCCAGAACTTGTTCTTCGCACAGTAGTTAGTCTTTGATATTTAGAAAAATCTAGAAAAATCCTTCTTGAGTTATTCTTATTGGAGATTGTGCGGGACTCCTATACCCATCTGTAGAAAAAGTTTGGAGTCCACTGGTTTCACCGTTTGGGTGCTATGAAGTGAAAACCGAGCCCCAAATTTTCTACCCGAAGTTTCTGACTGTCTATGTTTATAGATTTATGATGATTTTTCTATTTGGCTTTTTGATCTGAATTTTGGTGGAGAGCTTTACGACTCATCTTCTCATAGGGAGAAAATTTCTCATAATTTTGTGAGCAACAGAAACCCACCAAACTCCTGTTCAAATTAAAGACAGATTCTGGAAATATCTGCTTTTGCTTTTCTAAAAGAGACTTTTGTGTTTTGGCTTGATCTCTTTTAGAAAAGAAGTAGTTGAATTGATTCCTCTTTCTTTTGGACACTTGACAACCAGGATTGTGATTGAAAAATCCTCACATATTTTATGGATAATATCCATGTAAGCTAGGGATGTATATAGTTGTCTAGTCGTTCGGTTTTTATGGTTTTTCACGATTTCTTGCGCGATCTTTTCTCGGTTTTAGTTGGAGTATTTTGGGGAAAATTTATTTTGCACCATTCACCCCCTCTGTTCGCCATCTCGATCCTTCAATTGGTATCGAGCCGGTTTTGCTCTTCCATAGATCTTGACCGGTCTCGAGAACCATGGCAATGCATAAGTATTCCACTAAGCCTCCCATTTTTGTGGTGTCGATTTTCCTTTTGGAAATCCTTGATGGAGTCATACATCATCGCCTGTGGCTTCTCGATATGGCAGAAGGTGAAGCTCCCATATGAGGTTCTCGCCGATGAGAACGCCACGGCCGCAATATGGTCGACGTTGAGGCAAATGCTAAGGCGAGGAACATTCTCATACAGGACTCAACCGAAGTGAGTATGATCGATCTCTCACCGCGATCCGCTCATGAGATTTGGGTGACCTCGATGCATACCATAAGGGCACTACCCAAATCAAGATCTGTGGCGGCAGATCAACACAAGCGTGAGTACAACAAGTTTGAACAACACGCCGGTGAGAGTCTTGACGAGTGTTTTGGTCGATTTACTAAAATTTTGAGCGATCTCCCGCAGTTGGTTGCACATACCTCGACTCGGATATCGCTCGTCATTTCTTGATCGACTCGATCTTCGTGTTTGGGAAATAAAAGTGACCACCATCAAGGATACTACCGACTTGTCGACCTTGACTCTTGACGGCTCTATTCCCGACTCAAGACTCATGAGATCGACGCCGTCTCTCAGAAGACTAAATCACACCGATGGCCTTGGTCACTAATCCCATTGACCTTCTTTTGATTCCTCTATCGGTTTTTCCTCTCTCGCACTTTGCGAGCTAAGCGATGACCAATCGGACAAGTTTCAGAATCGAGCTTGCTCTTTTAGCTCGCAAGTTTTCTCATGCCTACAAGAGGGTGAGAGAGAGGAAGAGAGGTGGTGGGATCACTGCTTCAATGTGGTGGCCCCAACCACATTCGAGCTTAACTGTCCCAAACCGGAGAAGGGCAAGAACGACTCGCGGTTCCGGAAGAACGACTACACCGACAAGAACCGCAACAAGAAGCTCCGGTTCATGAGCCGCACAGACGAGAAGAAGTACCGCAACTTCGAAGAACAAGAAGTTTTCCACCGCGTCCTCGCCGCCTCGATGACATCAGCCTCTCCGACACGGAGACATGGAGCGACGGCGCAGGATGATCCGCAAGAGAAGAAAGGCGGCGACGACTTCTCCTAAGATGTGCTTCATGGCAAACACCAACGACGTCGCCGATTCCGAGCTCTACAAATGACTCGGACGAGGTACCTTCCTATGACCAGCTCAATGAAGCTTTTTACAAATTAGGAAAATTTCATGCTAAAGCTAGAGCTAGGGTTATGGAGCTTGAGAAGGAAGTAGATACCTTGACTCTGGAGTTAGCTTTTTAGATCTTCTCCTCCCGAGTCACCGATGATTGTTCTTGTGTGATGCTTTGCTTGTGGAGCTTGAGAACCTAAGGACTTTGCATGATAGTGTGCAAATTGAACTTGAAAGTCTTAGGTCAAGAATGCTAGCACTTGTACTGTTGATATTTCCTCTCTAGACGCTTAGTTTTCTTCATGCTCACACAACTGCATCTTGTGAAAATTGCCCTAAGCTACTTGCTGAAATTGATGCCATGAGTTGTCACCTTAGGAAGCTTTCTGCTAGAAACGATGAACTTGAAATGCATGCTTCTAAGGACCCTGTTAGCTCATGTGAGGGCTGTAAGCAACTAAAACTTGACAATGATGCTTTGAATGTCAAGTGTGATCTAAGGATTTACTAGTTAAATCACAAACTGGTTGCTTACTGTGTGTTGGGGTTAAGGATGACGTGGATAAAATCCATGTCGAGCTTAGGAAGAAGTTAGCAAACCAAGTCCGTAGGATTAGAGATGCTTCTTATGCTTTCTTGTGAGGCCCTCAAGATTGAGGCAGCCGTGCTGAGGGAGAAAAATGCACGTGCTGAGAGATCTTCTCTTTCTGATTCTTCTTCTTCCTCTTTTCCCTGTTCTTCTTATGCCTCTTTCTTCCGGGAGTGTGAGTATCTCATGAGCACTCTCGAGAAGTTTGTAGGAGGCAAGAAGAAGCTCAATCTCATTCTAGACCAATCCAAGATTAGTCGATTTAATCAGGGTCTAGGATTTGACTACTTGGAGCACGCTAGGACTCATCCTCCTATCATTGTGCGTGGCTCCAAGAGTGGTGAGATCGTGGTAGCTCCCAAGGTGAGTACCACTGTTTTAGGTCTGCTAGTGTGGTCCATGGGACTTCGACCGTATGATGCTTCTCCTGCCACTTCGCCTAGTAAGGCAAAGTATTCATGCACCTTCAGAAGAAGGATGGTCACCTAGTAGATTTCTGTTTAGACGCGCCAAGATCACAAAGCGTGAGCGTGTTGATGCTCTTAGGGTATTCACGGTCATCCCTGCACTCGAAAGTGCTCCTAAGGCGCATTAATCGCTACTAAACAAAGTTAGAGAGTCGCCTGTTTTTGGGCAGCGTCCAGGACTTGGTTTTCATGCTGTTCAGTCGAGTTTTAGTCCTGGAGTTGCTCGTGGTCAGTCTTTCCGCCGTCCTCTTGATATTCCTCGTTTTTCCCATCGAGGTAGATATCAGCGGCGTGAGGTGTTTTCAGGTAGGAGATTTAGGCAGCCTCATTGGGATGGTCCAGCCTTTGCACCACGGCGGGCCAAACCAGTGACAGCTCCTAGATCTTCCACTAGAGCTGCTTCTTCTGATCTTGTTAGAGTTGAGCGTCAGAGAGACACTAGAGTCCAGTCTTCTTCCTCTGTGGCTGGTACTTTGAGACGTCGTGTGATTCAGTATTGGGTTCCCAGGTCCTCACTTTATCCCGCCTCGAGTCTTGTCTCTTTTGACTTGATCAGGTTCGTCGGATGGGGAAGGGAGATGTTTGGATTGTTGATTCCGGTTGTTCTCGTCATATGACCGGAGATTCTCGTTGGTTCTCTTCCCTAGTCCGAGCCCCCGGTGATGAGTTGATCACTTTTGGGGATGCGTCTTCAGGTAGGGTCATTGCAAAAGGTACCGTCTGCATTAATGACAATTTTATTCTTAAAGACGTTGCCTTAGTGAGTAAGCTGCAATATAATTTACTGCTTTCACTTATCGATGACTCTTTCGAGGTAAGCTTTAAGAGCAATGCTTGTAGAATTCTCGATTCATCGAGAGTTAGTTTATGGATTTCTAGATTTGGGAGAGTCTTTCGTGCTGATTTTTCTGCTTTTCCGGAGACTCTCTTCGGTGTTTGATTGCTTCGAGTCCCGTGATCGCTCCTTCTCGCATAGGAGACTTGGTCACATTGGTTTTGATCATTTGACCGAGTTAGCAACCGCGATCTTATTCGTGGTTTGCCCAAACTCAAGATGGTCAAAGACCTAGTTTGCTCTCCCCGCCGACATGGCAAGATGGTTATTGCTTCTCATCCTCCAACACCGTAGTGATGATCGATGCACCAGACAGCTTTTACACATGGACACTGCTGGTCCAAATAGAGTGCAACAAGAGGAGGGAAGTGGTATGTCCTTGTCATTGTTGATGATTTTTCGAGATATTCTTGGGTATTTTTCATGGCCTCAAGGATGAGACTTTTTCTCACTTCAGGGATTTGTTAGTAGGTTGTCTATTGAGCCCTGTGTGCATTACGAGCTATACGCAGTGATAATGGCACGAGTTCAAGAACTCCTACTTTGAGAGTTTCGTGTGGAGTCCGGGTTAGAGATCGCTTCTCTCTCCATACGCCCCTCAAGCAAAATGGCGAGTGGAAAGGAAGAATAGGACCTCGTTGAGATGGCCAGACGATGCTAGATTTAGTACAAGACTCTAGGAAGTTTTTAATGAGGCTATAGCTACCGCTTGTCATGTTTCTAATCGCTGTTTTTGAGAGCACATTTGCATCGCACTTCTTATGAGTTGAGGTATGGATGAAAGCCCGGTGTTTCTCATTTTCGCTTTTTGGTTGCAAGTGTTTTATCTTGAAGTCCGTAACCTAGATAAGTTTGAGTCTCGCTCTTCCGATGGTATCTTTCGGGTTACTCGACTTCCTCTCGTAGCTATAGGGTCCGGAGTTGTGATGCTAATAGGATCATAGAGACTTGTGACGTGACCTTTGATGAGGCTAGCCCATGTGCTAGACCTGATATTTCAGGCTCTTCTTGTCCCTTCGAGACCATCTTTGTAGAGGATGAGGATGATGGAGATTATGGTGTTCCACCTGATCCAGTCTCCTCTTCACCGAGGTGCCTCCTGCTTCCATTTCTCGCACCTCAGAAGATCACCTTTGCCTTCAGACTCTCCTTCAAATGAGTGGCTCTGTTCCTACCTCTTCTCCTCAAGAGGTAGAGGCCACTCGCTTCGGTCCTCCACGCCACATTCAGCGTTCTCATCCACCGAGCAGATCATTGGTGATCTATTTGAGCATGTTACGCTCAAAATCAGGCTTATCTTCTTTCGCCTTCACTCGCCTTTGTTGCCTCTTTTTGAGCCAAAGGATGTTACTCATGCATTATCCGATGAATCATGGATTAATGCTATGCATGAGGAACCGGAAAACTTTGAGAGGAACAAAGTTTGGCAGCTTGTAGAGCCCCATCCGGTCATAATGTCATTGGGACCAAGTGGGTGTTCAAAACAAGCAGAGTGAGGATGGGGTTGTCGTCAGCAACAAGGCTAGGCTAGTTGCATGTGCTTCACTCAAAGTTGAGGGTCTTGACTTTGAGGAGACCTTTGCCCTCAGTAGCTAGACTAGAGGCGATTAGAATCTCGCTTGCATTCTCTGCATCCCAAGGCTTCAAGCTTTATCAAATGGATGTCAAGAGTGCATTCCTCAATGGCTTCATTGATGAAGAGGTGTATGTCAAGCAACCTCCGTGATTTGAGAACCCCAAATACCCGAACCATGTCTACAAGCTTTCCAAAGCCTTGTATGGACTTAAGCAGCCCCTAGAGCTTGGTATGAGAGGCTTAAGTCCTATCTTCTCACCATGGTTTCAAAATGGGTATAGTAGACAAAACTCTATTCATCAGACACCAGGATTCTCATCTCCTTCTCGCCTAGATTTATGTGGACGATATTATCTTTGGTGGCTCATCTCAGTCTCTTGTGTCTCATTTTTCTGAGGTGATGAGCACAGAATTTGAGATGAGTATGATGGGTGAGTTGAGCTACTTTCTTGGCTTTCAAATACTCTTGAAAAATGCAAATAAACAAAAAAAATTGCACCCCGCTATGTCTTTTCAAATACTAAGGCAAAATTACTCTTTGAAACATATGTGTCAATTACTCTTGAAAAATGCAAATAAACATATGAAATAAACATATGAAACATATGAAAAATGCAAATAAATAAAATTACTCTTTCAATTACTCTTGAAAAATGCAAATAAACAAAAAAACATATGTGGGTAAAGAATGCAAATTATGTCAAACATTTGCACCCCGCTGTCTTTTCAAATACTAAGGCAAAATTTGCATTATATGGAAAATGAGCTCGAAGGACCTTGTATGCACTTCCAGATTCCCCAAAGTATTGAGTAGGTTGAACTCTAGGTTTTCCATTTGATGCTATGAGTGGTGTTTGCTTCTAGTTTTGAAACTTTTGCTAAGTTTTGCACTTGTTCAAATCTTGCTAAAATACAATCTTGTACACAAAGCTTGTGAGCAAAATGAATTTGTTCTTGGAGACATCCTAGTTTAGTCATTTTCTAAATTGATTAGCTTGGTGTCATATCTTGTCATTATGATCAGTTGGATAATCTTCAAAGCTCCTTAGGTTGCATCTCATACATACATATTCAAAGGGGATAAAATAAAAATTGACTTCTTGATGCCTATATTGCCAAAAGGGGAGAAAATGTAGAAAAGGCATCTTCAAAGGAAAAATTTAATCCACATTGGTTCTTATGATCTTTGTGACAATTGTAAATTTTATGATCATAAGCATATTCGAGTGTTCCTTGTGAGTTTTATTGGATATTTTAGAGCTTTTGTGAAAACTTACTCTTTCTTTTATATTGCTCTAAAATCTTTCTAGCCAACTTGGTCATGATATTATTTCCTTCTCTCTCGACCGAGTTTGGCTTTTGCATTCAAATTGCTTTTTCTCTTTATTCAAACTCAAAACTTATGCCTTTTTCATGTGTTTGTCAATATACTCATCAAGGGGGAGATTGAAAGACCATGTGGAGGTCTATCCTTGTGTGTGATGAGTAATTGACAAGAGTTGAGGTTGGTTTGACTTGAAATTGAGTTTGATTTGAATTGGATTTTCGGTATGAAGCAATTTGAGTGTTGGTTGCTTTTCCTAGTACTACCAGCTGGGGCATGTAGCATTGGACCGTTGAGCGTAATTAAGATTGATTAATGATTTTGTGATGATCATTGAATATATATGTGGGCATTGCTATGTGAAAGGTTTTTCCTTGTCTTTGATGGTTGCAGGGCGACGGTGCTAGGTCATGGTGAGGCGGAGGATGACCGGGACTAGGCGAGGAGCGTCGGAGGTCCAGACGGTCGGGAGATCGCCGAAGATGACCGGAGATGAGTCCGGCAAGCCAAGAAGATAATGAAAGGAGATGATACTAGCTAGATGCCGCATGGATCAATGAGGGCCGCCGGATTGCGGTCTAGTTGATAGGTTAGCGGTCTAGGTAGTATGCTTTGAAAACCTGCAAGAAAACCCGGTATGTGTGTGGGTTTTGGGTTAGCCCTTGCATGGCTGTGTGATTGGGTTAATCCTAGCCCTTAGATGAGTGTCCTAGGGTTGAGGGACTCATCCAAGGGTGGTAGGTGACCCAAGAGTTGTATAAATAGGGGTGGAGGGGTGGTCTCCTCCCCTTGAAGGTTTGAGTTGCTCCTTTGAGCTTTGCCCACATGAAGTGAGGCTTTGTAAACCTTCCCACCTGAAATACAAAGAAATTTCTTTGCATCATTGTGAATTTAAATTCTGCATTTACATTATGTCTTTACTTTACGCAATTTAAATTCAGCATTTACATTACGCATTTACTTTCCGCAATCTACATTCATGCAATTTGGATTTTCCTCCCCTCCTTCTAAATGCTGATCTTGGATGTTTTGAGTGTGTTCATATGGTTTTACATCTCTTTTGCTCTCTTTGATTGAGTAGAGATCATCTCTTCTTTCAAGATCCAGTTCTGTCCAGAACTTATTCTTCGCGCAGCAGCTAGTCTTTGATTTTTAGACAAATCTAGAAAAATCCTTATTGAGTGATTCTTGTTGGAGATTGTGCGTAACTCCTATACCCATCTGTAGAAAAAGTTTTGAGTCCACTGGTTTCACCGTTTGGGTTCTATGAAGTGAAAACCGAGCCCCAAATTTTCTGCCCGAAGTTTCTGACTATCTGTGTTCATAGATTTATGATGATTTTTCTATTTGGCTTTTTTATCTGAATATTGGTGGAGAGCTTCACAACTCATCTTCTCATAGGGAGAAAATTTCTCATAATTTTTTGAGTAGCATAAACCCACCAAACTCCTGTTCAAATTAAAGACAGATTCTGGAAATATCTGCTTTTGCTTTTCTAAAAGAGACTTTTGTGTTTTGGCTTGATCTCTTTTAGAAAAGAAGTATTTGAATTGATTCTCTTTTTTTGGACACTTGACAACCAGGATTATGATTGAAAAATCCTCACATATTTTATGGATAATATCCATGTAAGCTAGGGATGCATATAGTTGTCTAGTCGTTCCGGTTTTTATGGTTTTTCACGATTTCCTTATGCGATCTTTTCTCGGTTTTAGTTGGAGTATTTTGGGGGAAAATTTATTTGCGACCATTCACCCCCCCTCTGTTTTCCATCTCGATCCTTCAGTACTCACCCTTGCCTACAAACATCATCAGTGCTGAAGAAGGAGTACCATGAAGAGACGAATGTTTAGGGTGCGAGCCTTGTCATGGGTTTCGTGGTATCGAGGGTTATCTACATCTTCATTCCGCTGCAGTTCAATTTGTTGTTCAGCCTTATGAGGCATTGCTAAGTAAGTTGACCATAAGGTCATACAACTGCTAATATTTAGTATATTATGTCTTTATCTTATTTACGGTGTGTATGTTTATGATATTCGCTAATGTTGAGCCTGTGTGCACTAGCGTGATCCTGGACTAGTGCAGTATACACAGAGGGTCCGAATTTGCATATTCGGGTCCCGACAGAGGTGGTATCAGATCCATACTGACTGTAGGTCCTGACCCTAAATAGTTGGTCGTCTCTATAAGTCCTTCAAAATTATTTTCAAAAAATTAAAAAGATCTAACCAAGAAGAATAAATGTGTTCTTGACTTATCTCATTCTTCTATTCCTATCCTTACCAAAAATTCTTTCTTGTCCCTTGCTACAATCTTTTCTCTTACCTCTGCTGAATTGAGTTAAAATCTTACCTGAGTTATTTTGAGTAGAAAAAAAAAACGATATACCACACTTTAGGAGATGATATCAAGTGTCTGCTGCTACCATACCGACCATGAAGGAAAGAATCATCAAGCTCATGGAGGAGCGGTTCAACGAAGTTTATTAAAAACTAGAAGACTCAGCGCTTCAAGTAGCCAGTTAAGACTCATGTGTGGGAGTCGCGTTTCCTAAGATAAGAGAGTCACCCATGTAGACGGTAGTTGATTTAGGTTGAATTGGTTCTTCTTGTTTGCTGAGTGTGCAGTATGTGTTGCAAAGCTTTTAGACTTTTGTAAGCAACCATATCAAGATAATTAATAAAGATATAAAGTTTGGGTTTAACCTATTCCCTCACATTAGAAATTCTTGCATCTCATCTATGCTATTTCTATCTTGCCTAACCAAAAAGAACTCGACAGATGGAGAATACTGTGGTAATCAGGAGCGTCAGAAGTGGTCTTCGCAGAATGACAATCTTAATGAGGAACGCCAACACCACCAAAGCACCACCAAGAGATGTACAGAACTTAGGAGCTTTATAGTCAAGACAAACCCATTTTATGCATAATGATGCAACAAATGCGAACATGACCAACCCACCAGAGGAAACCACAACATACAACAAGGCAATAATGTGCGCGTTTCATACTAAGTTGTCAAACTTCATGAGAACCCGCCTCCAACATTCTCGCAATGCTAATCCTTTGGAAGCCGACGATTGGTTGAGGACCATTGAGAGAAAGCTACATATCACGCAGTGTGAGGGTAATGAAAAGGTGTTGTATGCTTCACACCAGCTGGAAGGAACTGCAGCTGAATGGTGGGAGAATTATTGCGCAGCACATGAAGCGCCACAGGAAATTACCTGCGAAGAGTTTACAATGGCTTTCCGTCAATACCATGTGCCTAAGGGATGATAGAGCTCAAGAAGGAAGAGTTCAGACTTTGAAACAAGGAGGCCACCGGTGGCGGAATATCTGAATAAGTTCACACAGCTAGCACACTATACACCGAGGATGTGGCTACAGATAAGGCTAGGCGCCTCGTTTCTTGAAGGGTTTAAACTCAGATCGCAGGGCTTGATCACCCACACTTTCCCGACTTTCGTGAGTTGGTCAATAAGGCTTTGATCCTTGAGGATAAGTGCAAGGAGTTGGGTGAAGACCGCAAGCCAGGATGGCTAGTCAGCAGAGCGCCAAATCATCTCAAAGTTGAGGATGACACCTCGGCTAGCTTGTCGATTCAGCCCTAGTTGTTGAAAGCAGAGCACCGGCCCCAACACCGCCCCGCTAGTCGAATTTTCAGACTCAAAGACCAATGGGCAATGTAGTTTCGAAGTCAACAACTGATGTTAGGAGGTGCTTTTCATGCCATGAGCTGTGACATTTCGCTAACAAGTGTCCGAAGAAGGGCAATGTTACGGTTCATTTTAATTTGAGCACTACCCTCCTACAGCTCCAAAGGATGAGGAAATCGAGTATCGCGGCAATCGGGAGCATCGCTCGCACAACGACACGTGCAAGGATCAATCATATCACAACAGATGAAGCCCAGGACGCTATGGAGGTTGTGTTGGAGATACTTGACAATGACACCGCTGTTGATCCGCCAGAAGACCCTCTCGTCGCCAACCAAAATCAGGAAGACGAAGATAGCTATCCAAGAGCCTGCAACCCTCCGTTTGATATCTACGATGGAGGTGGTGAAGAGGAAGATTAGCCAGATGTTTAGGATCATGATTCACAGTCAATTGTCGTACCTAAAGTAGTAGTTGCCAATTTAATATTTTCGTTATCGTAAGATCTATAGGTCCAGTTCCTGTAATAAAAGTGATATGTCAGGCGGTACTTTGAAGTTTTAGGTTACTGTTTAGTTATGATTCAAACTGTCAAGAATTTTATGTATCAGCTAATGACCCAGCTTGAGTTATAAGCATGAAGAATAAAGCAGTTATGGAATACTTGGATAAATTTGTGGTTATTTTTATTGACGATAGCCTTGTGTATTGCAAGTCAGAAGAAGAGCATGCAGAGCATTTGCGATTAGTTTTGGGGAAGAAGGAAAAGAAGTTTGCATATACGCCAGAGTGCAAAGAAAAGTTTTCGGTAGCTAGAGAAGCGGTTAACATCTGCACCCGTGATAGTACTGCCGGATGTTCAGAGTAGTTTTGGCATTCTTGTGATGCATCGAGACAGTAGAGGCCGTATGAAGAAAATTATCCGACCCATGAGTTAGAGTTAGCAGCCGTAGTTCAGTTTTAAGGTATGGCGTCATTATCTCATTAGAAATAGATGTGAGATATATATATGGACCATAAGAGCTTGAAATACATATTCACCCAGTCAGATCTTAATATGAGGCAGAGAAGATGGCTAGAATTGATATTAAGGATTATAATGTTGGAATTCATTATCATCCGTGAAAAGCTAATGTAGAAGCCGACGCGCTAAGCTTTTAAAAGCCACAAAGTAAATGTTATAGAAGCGAAGCGATCGACGGAGTCATGTGAGAGAATTTGTGGTTAAGATTAGATGTTGTGACACAAGGATTTCATCCGCTTAGAGGTAAAACCAACCCTAGAGGACCAAACCAGAGAAAGACTGAAAACAGCACAGTCCAGATAGAAGAGTTAAGCTGACAATCACCAACGTGATTTGAGCTTTGAACCCAATGATTTCGTGTATCCTAGGGTTACTCCTCTTAAAGGAGTTAAGAGGTTCTATGTCAAAGGGAAGCTTGCACCTAGGTTTGTAGGGTCATTTAAGATCTTAAGTCGCCAAGGAAAGGTTGCATAGTAGTTGAAGTTACCACAGTCATTAGCAGGAGTTTGCGATGTATTTCGTGTGTCGCAGTTTAGGAAATGTCTCAGAGTGCCAGCAGAACAAATGCCGTTAGAAGCTATCGAGTTGTAGGAAGATCTGAAGGCAGAATTCTCAAACTATTCTCTAGTTAGCCCTAAATCTCGGGGTCGAGATTTCGTTAAGGGGGGGAGGTTTGTAACATCCCAAAATTTCAGCTTTTAATTAATTAATATTATTTTATTGCTAAATATGAATATTGTGATTTTTCTGAATTTTATTTGGATTTTCGAGATTTATTTGAATAAATTTTCATTAAGCAATATTACTTTCGTTAAGGATTAATTATAAATATATAAAGTTAAAATAAAGTTTTTGTGAAAATATTTTATTTAAGACCAGAATAGCTCAAAGTATTTTTGAGATTTTTTCTGGAATTTTTAGAGTATTTTTAATGCTTTAAATAAATCTAAACGATTTATTGAATTAAATTAAATCGGAAAAAGTCGGAAAATACGCGTGAACAGTGACGGGCCCGGCCCGGTTACTGTGCAGGCCAATCGGTTTTAAAAGGGATTTTTGCCGACCGTTGGATCTCGATCCAATGGCCTTCATCACCGTGCGTATAAAAGGGAAGTCCCGAATTAGTCTAGCCATTGCATTTTGATCAGGCGGTCCTGCGTCTTCGTCTCCAAGACGTAACCGAGCCAGACTCTGTTTCCTTCGCCGTAGCCGCCATGGATTCCTCTCCGGAACTTGCCATATTTGGCCACCGCGCGCCCTATAAACAGGAGCACTAGATGCGCAACTCCCTACGCAGCCAAAGCCCTGAAGACTTGTCGAGGTTCTCGCCATCATCACACTGCAATCGAAGTTTTCGTCGAGGCGCAGCCGAGGAGGAACTCTGCTGATTCGCCGCCTTCCAGTCGCCGCCGAAGCCCCCAACCGAGCCGATCCGCTTCGCCGTCACTCGAGGCACCCCGTGCGCGCCACCGTTTCGCCGGAGCATCATCGGAGAGGGGAATCACTAAAGAGGCCATCGCCGCCGGAGAAGAACGCCGCACCGCCGCTGCTCCGGTGACCAAAAGAGGAAGCCAAGCGCGTCATCAGGTCGGCGACAACGAGGTGAGTCTGGAGGATTGCTTTCCGATCATCGCCGGCGACCCTAGGGCTGCGTGCGCCGGCTGCTGAGGTGGTTGGCTGTTTCGCTGACATGTGGCGCCACGTGGGCGGGATTTGTTGAGGTGGCGCTGAGTTGGCATCCTGTTGGAGCTGAGTCGGCCGCACGCGTGCGCACACACGCTGACAACGCGGGCCCAGCTATCAGAGTCACAAGCCCACCGGACCACCTGTCGGCCAGCGAGAAAACCGGATTTTTCTTTATAAAAATAATTCGGGAAATTCGGAATTTAGAATTTAAGGATATTTTCAGGATTTTCAAACTTCAAAACTTTATAACTTTTGCATACGAACTTCGATTGAGGTGATTCAAATTCCTAAAAATTTGTAAAAATGAGATCTTTCTAATGGTGGCTTTTATTTGAATTTTTGAATTTGTTTGCTCTTTAGTTTTGGTTTTTATTTGCTTTTCTCTCTCGATTCGCGTAGACGTTGAATTGTGTGAGGCTTTGAAGGATTTCTCACTCGTGAATTATTTCCGCACTGTGAGCAGGAGCTTAACGAAGGCAAGTTGTGCTTTGATCATGTTGCACCCATAGATTAGATTGCATGCTATTTTGATTTAACTTATCACTTGTTATTTTATGTTTATAAATGATTTCAACTTAACCGGGATTAGCTATTGTACCCTTTGAATTACACCTACCTTGTTAAATTGTATGCCATGATCCACTTGTCACCCTAGGTTGGTTAATTATAGTTGGTTAATAGAAAATCAACATGGATGGTTAGAACGACATAGAATTGCTTAGCCATGCCACGTCATCACATGCTCATGGAATATTGCTTAATAATCTTGACTAATGGAATATGGAACAATGATGATAATTTGTGGGCCATGTGTGGTCGCACAAAGAGATTGAGTTGTTGTGGCAGCGGAGTAACGCAACGATGTTGATTTGTGAAGAGCACATGGTGCTTGGTAACCAACCGAGAGATAATCACTTTAGATTGAAGCAAGTGGAAGGGGCAAGGATGTTGTGGTGGGCCCGATGGGCGAGAAAGGGTTTGTGTAAGTCTTGCTTTAATCAATCCTAAGGACTTAACCTTGCGAGCCTTTGACTGAGTCAAACTTGCAACCACATCGCCTGTTTTGGGGCAGACTTTAGTGACTAATTTGCAAATGCTTAACTTAAGTGCTATCTTGGTGGTGTGAGTCCGGGGTTACAGAGGAAACTCACATGGCGCAAGAGGGGGCCTGTTGCGTGGTTTTAGCCCTTCGTTGTTGAAACCTTAGCGGTAGCACCGGGTTAAGAGGATGCATTGTAAAGGCTTTGTTATAATCGTCACTGTGTGGTGCATGGTTATATCGTGTGGGTAAAGTGCATAACCTCTGCAGAGTGTACAATCTATTCGGATAGCCGTGCTCACGGTATTTAGCAATGCTCGGGAATTACAGTCAAGGGGTAGTTAATTAAAACTTGTTAACTGGATGGGATGGCAGGATGCCATGTGGAATGGAACTTGATTTAGGATGAAGAACTTGGGTTTGATTTGAGAACCAATGGAATCTACGTACTTGTTATTATTCGTTTTACTGTCTTTTCAATCTACATATTGCTTATGTTTGCAAATGCTGCTTACTGCTTAAGAACCACTTAGCCATTCCTTTGGAATAAGCCTTGCATATAGTTATGTTAGACTTGCATTCTGTGCACAACTTGTTGAGTACGTGCTGGTGTACTCACCCTTGCCTACAAACATCATCAGTGCTGAAGAAGGAGTTCCATGAAGAGACGAATGTTTAGGGTGCGAGCCTTGTCGGGTTGTTCGTGGTATACCGAGGGTTATCTACATCTTCATTCCATTTGCAGTTCAATTTGTTGTTCAACCTTATGAGGCATTGCTATGTAAGTTGACCATAAGGTCATAGAACTGCTAATATTTAGTATATTATGTCTTTATCTTATTTACGGTGTGTATGTTTATGATATTCGCTAATGTTGAGCCTGTGTGCAATAGCGTGATCCTGGACTAGTGCAGTATACACAGAGGGTCCGAATTTGCATATTCGGGTCCCGACAGAGGTGGTATCAGAGCCATACTGACTGTAGGTCTTGACCCTAGATAGTTGGTCATCTCTATAAGTCCTTCAAAATTATTTTCAAAAAATTAAAAAGATCTAACCAAGAAGAATAAATGTGTTCTTGACTTATCTCATTCTTCTATTCCTATCCTTACCAAAAATTCTTTCTTGTCCCTTGCTACAATCTTTTCTCTTACCTCTGCTGAATTGAGTTAAAATCTTACCTGAGTTATTTTGAGTAGAAAAAAAACGATATACCACACTTTAGGAGATGATATCAAGTGCCTGCTGCTACCATACCGACCATGAAAGAAAGAATCATCAAGCTCATGGAGGAGCGGTTCAACGAAGTTTATTAAAAACTAGAAGACTCAGCGCTTCAAGTAGCCAGTTAAGACTCATGTGTGGGAGTCGCGTTTCCTAAGATAAGAGAGTCACCCATGTAGACGGTAGTTGTTTTAGGTTGAATTGGTTCTTCTTGTTTGCTGAGTGTGCAGTATGTGTTGCAAAGCTTTTAGGCTTTTGTAAGCAACCATATCAAGATAATTAATAAAGATATAAAGTTTGGGTTTAACCTATTCCCCCACATTAGAAATTCTTGCATCTCATCTATGCTATTTCTATCTTGCCTAACCAAAAAGAACTCGACAGATGGTGAATACTCGTGGTAATCAGGGAGCGTCAGGAAGTGGTCTTCGCAGGAATGACAATCTTAATGAGGGAACGCCAACACCACCAAAGACCACCAAGAGATGTCTGAACTTAGGAGCTTTATAGCCGCACAAACCCAAATTTTATGCGCATAATGATGCAACAAATGCAGAACATGACCAACCCACCCGTAGGAAACCACAACATACAACAAGGCAATAATGGGCAGCGTTCTCATACTAAGTTGTCAAACTTCATGAGAACCCGTCCTCCAACATTCTCGGGCAATGCTAATCCTTTGGAAGCCGACGATTGGTTGAGGACCATTGAGAGAAAGCTACATATCACGCAGTGTGAGGGTAATGAAAAGGTGTTGTATGCTTCACACCAGCTGGAAGGAACTGCTGCTGAATGGTGGGAGAATTATTGCGCAGCATATGAAGCGCCACAGGAAATTACCTGGGAAGAGTTTACAATGGCTTTCCGTCAATACCATGTGCCGGAAGGGATGATAGAGCTCAAGAAGGAAGAGTTCAGGACTTTGAAACAAGGAGGCCAGCCAGTGGCGGAATATCTGAATAAGTTCACACAGTTAGCACGCTATACACCTGAGGATGTGGCTACAGATAAGGCTAGGCAGTCTCGTTTCTTGAAGGGTTTAAACTCAGGACTGCAGGTGGGCTTGATCACCCACACTTTCCCTGACTTTCAGGAGTTGGTCAATAAGGCTTTGATCCTTGAGGATAAGCGCAAGGAGTTGGGTGAAGACCGCAAGCGCAGGATGGCTAGTCAGGCAGAGCGGCCAAATCATCTCAGGTTGAGGATGACACCTCAGCAGTTTGCCGGGATTCAGCCCTAGTTGCTGAGCAGAGCACCAGTCCCAACACCGCGTCCCGCTAGTCAGAATTTTCAGACTCCAGCACCAATGGGCAATGTAGTTTCTGGAAGTCAACAGCCTGATGTTAGGAGGTGCTTTTCATGCCATGAGCCAGGACATTTCGCTAACAAGTGTCCGAAGAAGGGCAATGTTACGCCGGTTCGTTTTAATTTGAGCACTACCCCTCCTACAGCTCCAGTGATAGGAGGAAATCGAGTATCAGTGCAGTCGGGAGCATCGCCTAAGACAACGACACGTGCAAGGATCAATCATATCACAACAGATGAAGCCCAGGACGCTATGGAGGTTGTGTTGGAGATACTTGACAATGACACCGCTGTTGATCCGCCAGAAGACCCTCTCGTCGCCAACCAAAATCAGGAAGACGAAGATAGCTATCCAAGAGCCTGCAACCCTCCGTTTGATATCTGCGATGGAGGTGGTGAAGAGGAAGATTAGCCAGATGTTTAGGATCATGATTCACAGTCAATTGTCGTACCTAAAGTAGTAGTTGCCAATTTAATATTTTCGTTATCGTAAGATCTATAGGTCCAGTTCCTGTAATAAAAGTGATATGTCAGGCGGTACTTTGAAGTTTTAGGTTACTGTTTAGTTATGATTCAAACTGTCAAGAATTTTACGTATCAGCTAATGACCCAGCTTGAGTTATAAGCATGAAGAATAAAGTAGTTATGGAATACTTGGATAAATTTGTGGTTATTTTTATAGACGATAGCCTTGTGTATTGCAAGTCAGAAGAAGAGCATGCGGAGCATTTGCGATTAGTTTTGGGGAAGAAGGAAAAGAAGTTTGCATATACGCCAGAGTGCAAAGAAAAGTTTTCGGTAGCTAGAGAAGCGGTTAACATCTGCACCCGTGATAGTACTGCCGGATGTTCAGAGTAGTTTTGGCATTCTTGTGATGCATCGAGACAGTAGAGGCCGTATGAAGAAAATTATCCGACCCATGAGTTAGAGTTAGCAGCCGTAGTTCATGTTTTAAGGTATGGCGTCATTATCTCATTAGAAATAGATGTGAGATATATATATATGGACCATAAGAGCTTGAAATACATATTCACCCAGTCAGATCTTAATATGAGGCAGAGAAGATGGCTAGAATTGATATTAAGAATTATAATGTTGGAATTCATTATCATCCGGGAAAAGCTAATGTAGAAGTTTAAGCGTTAAGTTTAAAAGCCACAAATGTAAATGTTATAGAAGCGAGCGATCAGACGGAGTCGTGTGAGAGAATTTCAGAAGTTAAGATTAGATGTTGTGACACAAGGATTTCATCCGCCTTAGAGGTAAAACCAACCCTAGAGGACCAAACCAGAGAAAGACTGAAAACAGCACAGTCCAGATAGAAGAGTTAAGCTGACAATCGCCGACGTGATTTGAGCTTTGAACCCAATGATTTCGTGTATCCTTGGGTTACTCCTCTTAAAGCAGTTAAGAGGTTCTATGTCAAAGGGAAGCTTGCAACTAGGTTTGTAGGGTCATTTAAGATCTTAAGTCGCCAAGGAAAGGTTGCATAGTAGTTGAAGTTACCACAGTCATTAGCAGGAGTTTGCGATGTATTTCGTGTGTCGCAGTTTTGGAAATGTCTCAGAGTGCCAGCAGAACAAATGCCGTTAGAAGCTATCGAGTTGCAGGAAGATCTGAAGGCAGAATTCTCAAACCTATTCTCTAGTTAGCCCTAAATCTCGGGGTCGAGATTCCGTTAAGGGGGGGAGGTTTGTAACATCCCAAAATTTCAGCTTTTTAATTAATTAATATTATTTTATTGCTAAATATGAATATTGTGATTTTTCTGAATTTTATTTGGATTTTCTGAGATTTATTTGAATTAATTTTCATTAAGCAATATTACTTTCTGTTAAGGATTAATTATAAATATATAAAGTTAAAATAAAGTTTTTGTGAAAATATTTTATTTAAGACCAGAATAGCTCAAAGTATTTTTGAGATTTTTTCTGGAATTTTTAGAGTATTTTTAATGCTTTAAATAAATCTAAACGATTTATTGAATTAAATTAAATCGGAAAAAGCCGGAAAATACGCGTGAACAGTGACGGGCCCGGCCCGGTTACTGTGCAGGCCAATCGGTTTTAAAAGGGATTTTTGCCGACCGTTGGATCTCGATCCAACGGCCTTCATCACCGTGCGTATAAAAGGGAAGTCCCGAATTAGTGTAGCCATTGGATTTTGATCAGGCGGTCTTGCGTCTTCGTCTCCAAGACGTAACCGAGCCGGACTCTGTTTCCTTCGCCGTAGCCGCCATGGATTCCTCTCCGGAACTTGCCATATTTGGCCACCGCGCGCCCTATAAAGAGGAGCACCAGATGTGCAACTCCCTACGCAGCCAAAGCCCTGAAGACTTGTCGAGGTTCTCGCCATCATCACGCTGCAATCGAAGTTTTCGTCGAGGCGCAGCCGAGGAGGAACTCCGCTGATTCGCCGCCTTCCAGTCGCCGTCGAAGCCCCCAGCCGAGCCGATCCGCTTCGCCATCACTCGAGGCACCCCGTGCGCGCCACCGTTTCGCCGGAGCATCATCGGAGAGGGGAATCTCTGAAGAGGCCATCGCTGCCGGAGAAGAACGCCGCACCGCCGCTGCTCCGGTGTCATGCCCCGAATTTACAAATTCGGACACTCTGTGTATCCTGCACTAGTCCAGGATCGCGCTAGTGCACATAGACTAAACAGGGTATAATATCACATCATACACAGCGGAATACTAAATAAAGTACTTCAAACATTTATATAAATGAGTGTACGACCTTATGGTCATCCTTACAATAGTTATGCCACGCAGGGCTTACAATAATCAAATAACAAAAGTTCAAAGAATGAATATAAAAAGTCGTGATGTCCATCTTGTCCTGATCGCTCCGACGAAGGCTTGACCCTAGTTCCGGCTCCTCGACAAACTCTTCCTCGTGAAGGGTGGTGTAGTTTCTTCTTCTCGTAGGTTTGTCCGCAAGGGTGAGTACACACCGTACTCAACAAGTCATGCACAATGCAGATCTATTTACTACATGCATGTCTTATCCAAAGGATAGGCTTTATTGGTTATTTTGCTTTTGCATCAACATTTTGAACTATCAATTATTTAGATTGAAAGCATCAAACTATAATTAATATATGTCTCAAATTGTTTTTCCACAATATTTTGGACACACAGTCCCTAGACAACTTCATTTCACAATTTTAGCACACAGCCAACCACCCCATTTTATTTTTAGAACACTACCCCTTGACTGTAATTCCCGAGCATTATCCAGTACCGTGGACTCGGCTATTCGAACAGTTTTAACACTCTGCAGAGATTTGTACACTTTACCCACAAGATACAGTTGCACACCACAAAGGCGATTAACCGTAACAAAGCTTTTCAGAGACTTCTGTCTCCACCTAAGAACCTCTCCGTGTTGCCTTCACTATCACTTCCCTCACTCAGAGCCGAAGTATAGGACCGACGAACACCGTTGGACGGGTACCAAGCCGTAGCACAGGCACGCTCCTCCCGTACAGTTACCCCATGTAACTGCCACCCCGAGGTATCAAAGGTAAGACATCAGAATCCTACTAAACTAGGTCTTCCCATTCAGACATGTGGTTGTACGAGAGACTCAGGTCAAAGGCTTGCAAGGTAAGGTCCTTAACTGACCAAGGCAAGACATCCTTCTCTCAACATTTGGCACACAGCCCTCACAACACTCAAACCCCCCAATTGCCACGAAGGCCCACCTGGCATGAAGCCTCGGTCCACTTGCCCCAGTCTAAATCAATTCCACCCCAGGTTATTCAATCTGCAACACATGCTCAGAATCGTCTTTCATGTAGAACCACACAGTCTCTACAAATCCAACACCATTATCAACAAAGATTCCACTTTATTCAAAAAATCATTCCATAATATTTAGTCAAGGTTACATTTGTATTTAAGAATATCATTCACGTAGTAAGCATAACTAAGCAACTATTCACGGTCTAGCCTCCCGTGTTGGCATAATATATATCATCAACCAACTAGATTTACCCAACTTAGGTTATCAAGGAATCATGGCATACAAATGATATCAAGGTGGCATAAACAATTTGGTTGGATAGCTAATTCACCCAAAATAATTAAATTCATTTTTAGTTGAATTAGCATGCATAGTTTAAAACAAAGTATATTTCAAAAATTAGGAGCAACATGGTCAAAGCATAACTTGCCTTCAAAAAGCAGTGAGTCTTGATCGGAAGCTTGATCCTCAAATTTAGTGTTCTCACACAGCTCAACGTCTACGCGTAACAGATAAAGAACCAGTAAGCACATAAAACCACGTACAAACACACATTCGGAAAATGTGACAAATCAAACTAATTCTTAACTTCATGAAAACTTCTAAATAATTAGTTTAGCATTTTCTAAGATTTATAAAATTTATTTCAGTATTTTTGAACTTATAGTTTAAGAGCTACAAAATTCATGAGTTTGGATATTCCTCGAATATTTTAACAGTATAAATTTATTTATAAAATTTCATAAAAATTACTGTAGCTAGGTATTAATATTTACTAATTTACAAAATTTGTCGCATACTAATCGGACTTAGAACGAATTTGTAACGAAAAAGACAAAATTCGCAATTTAGTTACAAATTTACGTACAAGAATTATCTAGTTGCATGGCACTGTATATAGCATATATGCGTATACTTCATACGAATCAATTTCTTCGGTTGTTTGCTTATCTAGTTTTCCCTGGCCGAATGGTTTTATTGGGTTTCGGTTCTTCTTCCAGCCGCACACGAGAGAAGGACTTGACTACGGCCGGCGGCGGCGGACGGCTGCAGCGACGCGCGTGCAAACTGGAGGCAGGGCAGCAGCGGCTTCGCCGATGGGTTAGAAGAAGCAATGACGCGACGGCGTATACGTGCTTAGACATATATATACATGCTGTTGGGAATATTAGCACAGGATTAAATTCTTGTAGATCACAACTATACTCGATGATGCTTCAGAACACAAAGCTCCAAAACCAGCACGGCTGGAACTCCAGCAATGCTGAGACTAAAACCAGAGAAGTTCCAGAGAACGCCAAGAAACTTCAATCTTCAGAAAACACACAGGATGTCTTTTTGCGATGTGGAAAACCACTCAACATCTACTCTGGGTTTTCTCAACTCTTATATAAGTAAGCAGATTACAAAAGTTGTTAACAACTCAACCGACCAGACCGAGACTTAAAACAATCAAACTCTAAACCGATACGATTAACGACTCCTAACAACCGCGCGATTTTACTGTTAACTATCCGGCAAAACTGAATTCGACAAAACGGACTCAGCTTATAAGAAACAAACTCTGGATAACCACATCCTACAGTCAGGGACTCAACTAAGGAATTGACAAGATGAATTTCAACACATGCATGCATCCCATTATATATATATATATGTAGACATGTATATTTGTCCGTCTAACCCAAGAATTCAAATCTCACCTCAACCAACAGCACCGACCGTCGAGTGCAAAAGGAAGCGAGGCCGGAGGTCGACGTCGATCCGCGGCAGGTAGCGGCGCCGGAAAGGACGAGACCGGAAGGAGACGACCAAGCGGCGTTCGGCCAGGCGGCGTGCAGCCAGGCAGCGTCCAAGTCAAGGGAGGTTCTTCCTGTATGGAAAGGAAGAAATGGCTGGGAAGGAAATGAAATGGCAAAGGACTGGAACGGCTGGAATGAAAATGGTCCTGCGTGCTAGAGAAATGAAACTGCATGCATGCATCGCTAATTCATGTGTACTGGTAACGCTAGGAAAGGAAACGGCTAGGAAACGGCTGGAATGGAACGCTGGAATGGAAATGGCTAATCCATGCGTCGCTAGTTCAAGTCGTGCAGGAGAAATTGGAAACAACTGGATCGGAGGGAATGCACTTGGAGAAACGAAACGACTGAGAAGCAAATGAGGTTACGGCTGGAATATGAGAAACGACTGTTAGTGAGTGTTTAATTTTTCTAACAGATGTGGAAGATTAAGGATGCGTTAATTGTGGAACTCGATTATGATTTTTAGTAAATTTTTGGTGATTTATTGGAGATGATCTCAAAGGTTTTGTGTCTTCTAATGGAGGAGAGAGAAAATCTTCACGTACTGGACATGCACGAGTGAGAACGAAGATCCACAGTGCGTACAAGATTTTCCGTATGTAATTGTGAATAGTGCTGAGAGGAAAAGGTGTTCAAGTTAAAATAGTAGAATAGTCCCACAAATCTTGGAAAAATTCTCTAAAATACTAGCGAATATTTGGAACTTAACAAAATTGGTTTCACGATTTTTCGATATATAGATTTTCTGCAAAAATTCTTTTAGTGGATCAGACACTTATGCGGTTTTTAATATAATCGACAAACTTAATTTTTAATCTAGTTTTTGGCGGTGTTTGAAAGAAACATCCTTGCTTTTCAAATGTTATTATTTTAAACTAAATCTGAAATTTAAGCGCACACGAAATGCATGATCTTTATTTTATATGATTAATTCGATAAAGCTTAAATTCTTATTAATTCAAAAAAAAATTCCAAATAAATTTCAGATATTCCTAAATAATTCGAAATAACATAAATACAGTTAAAGCAAATTTCGGGATGTTACATCCGGTGACCAAAAGAGGAAGCGCGTCATCGGTCGGCGATAACGAGGTGAGTCTCGGAGGAGTGCTAGGGGCGGCGGCGTTCTTTCGCTAGGCGCGGCCGAGGAGCGGCGGCGGAGTGGGGTACGTCGCACGGGACGGCGAGGTGACGGAAAACCGATGGGGTGGTCGGCGGAGGTGGAAGCGCTTGGGAGGCGGCGCTATGGCGGCTTGGCGGTGGGTCGACGGCACACGGCGGCAGCTGAACTCGGCAAGGGAAGGGCGGCCAAGGGGTGGGGTGGGGCGGCAAGGTGAGGATGCCCATGGACATGACGGCCGGCAGCGGGATGACCGGAGCGGCGGCGAGGACGACGGCCGACGCGACCAAAAACCGTCCGAATGGCATGGCGGCCAAAAACACAAAAGAATGCGGAATTTCTCAAAACCAGCGAGAGCACGGCGTAGAGCAAGATCATACTAGGCTACATATAGAAGAAATTTGATTGGGGATTACCGGTTTGGAATTTCAAAGGAAAGGTTTGAATTGGAATTTGGATATAGAATTGCTCGAACAATTAATAATTCAAATTAAAAATCCAATTAACATCAAAATATTTAAATTAATAATTTTAATTAGTTTTTAGCAAATCTCAAATTTGGAAAATTCACGAGATACAAAGAACACTTGTAAAAACTAAATTTTAAATTACTTGATGTACACAAAGGCATATTAAATTGTTTTAGATTTAGAAAATTCTAAATTAAGCTTCTTTAATCCAATAAGATTGATGTAAAATTTTTGGAAAGCTAATTTAATATAAATTTTTGAAAACTCAAATTTTGGGATGTTACAGTGATAAAGGCCGAGAGATCATCACCACCACGTGAGCTGATTCTCAAGCCGAAGCTAACATTCCCCCAACTATTGGAGAAGTATGAAAGGAGAAGTAATAGGCCGTGTTATCTTGCATATCAGCTAGATAATATGTACTAGCCTAATAACATAGAAAAGGCTTACCAACGATGCTCCTTTTGGCAGTTCTGTTGGGAGAGGGGTCAGCTCTGCTGTCACCTTACACTTGTCCGATGGAGTGTTATCCACGTAAAGGTGACTGGCAAAGACAATCTACTAAAGTCAAAATATCTAAGCTAATACAGGGACACCATGAAATCCATAAAGGATCAGTTGTGAAAGAATTTCCAGGCCGAGCTGGCTGCTGACGCAAGTGGAAGAGGGGTCAAGTTCTATAGCCCAATGTAATTTGGCAGGAAAAGTATGTGAGCTGATTGAATTAAAACCCAGATGGTGTCCTCTAGGGCTTAGTCGATCACAATGTAGACAGGCTTCAAAGGCTAAAGATCTAGGAGATGAGAGAGGCTAAGCAAGAAAAACATAGTGACTAGGCATTCAATGAGCTCTAGATAATTAAAATGGTTAAAAAGGAGTGGAGGAAGAAAGAACCAGTTGAAGAAGAGTTTGATTCAACTGATGATCTGGATTCACTTGTGATTCGAGATGATTCTCCACCTCCAATGGACATTAACATGGTGTTCATGTTACTGGTTGAATTTAAAATAAGTACTATATTAGTTAAAGAAATATTTGCTCAATTGTGTTTAGGGACTCAAGATGCAATTTTTCGAAGCTCAAGATGATCATCAGCATCTAAAGCCATTATACTTGAAAGAGCATATTAATGGCAAGTCGATATCAAGAATGCTTGTAGATGGAGGAGCAATTGTCAATTTAATGCCATATACCATTTGCAAGAAACTAGGTAAGTCCAACGAGGATCTTATTAAAACTAACATAGTTTTAAATGATGTCAGAGACGATCCCACTGAAGCAAGAGGGGTTATGGCAACAGAGTTAAACAATCGGCAACAAAACATTACCGATCGCTTTTTTCGTCATTGACACCAAGGGTAATTACAATGTTCTGCTAGGTCAAGATTGGATTCATGCCAATTGCTATGTCTCATCGACCATGCATCAGATGCTCGTCCAGTGGAACGAAGATGAGGTCAAAGTTATTCAAGCTGATACATCGGCTCATATATCTATATCAAGTTCAGATGCAAACATAAGGAAGCCAAGTGTATATCGGGTAAAGCTCTAAATGATTGTGACTTCATCTGCATCAACAAAATAGGGCTTATTCCATCAATGTAAAGCCAAGCACGATTGATCGAATAGATGAGATTGTATGCCGATGAAAGTCCAAATTAGCTATAAAGGCTTTACAGGATAAAATACAGAGCTATCGGCAAACGATAGATAGCTATGAGGCTATCAAAGATTTTCAAGAAATCGAGAAGTTAGGCTTAGGTTTCATGTCAACTGACTTGCTGAAAGAAGTCTGTCATGCCCCGAATCTCCAAATCCGGACACTCTGTGTATTCCGCACTAGTCCAGGATCGCGCTAGTGCACACAGGCTTAATAGGGTTAAAGTACCATAATCATACACAACAGAATAATAATAAAGTACTTCAAACATGTATTTAATCGAGTTGTACGACCTTAAGGTCACCTTACAATATTTTGCCACGCAGGGCTTACATTATTCAGAGTAATAATAAACAACGGCGGAAAGTAAACGTCATGGTGATCCATCTTCGCCCACAGCGCCTCGACAGAGGCTTGCTCCCTAGTTCTCTGGCCCTCCAGTATACTCCTCTTTCCACGCCGGTGTAGACTCCTCTTCTCGTAAAATTTTGCCCGCAAGGGTGAGTACACACCGTACTCAACAAGTCATGCATAGAATGCAGTTCTATTACTACATGCATGGCTTGTTTCAAAGGAATGGCTCAATTGGTTATTTTGCATTGCATCAATATTTTGAATTATTATTTATTTAGATTAAAAGCAGCAAAACTTTAATAGCATAATAAGTTTCTCAATTGTTTTCCACATTATTTTGGACACACAATCCTTAATCAACTTTCATCATCAACTCTGGCATACAACCTTCCACCCCATTTTATTTTCAAAACACTACCCCTTGACTGTAATCCCCGAGCATTGTCCAGTACCATGGACTCGGCTATTCGAATAGTTTTTACACTCTGCAGAGGTTATACACTTTACCCACAAGATATAATGAACTCATCACGTCAGCCATGAATCGCCATACAAGAGTATGCGAATGAGTGATCATAACAAAGCCTTTCAGAAACTTCTATCTCTACCTAGGAACCTCTCCGTGTTGCCTCCACTATCACTTTCCTCACACAGAGCCAAAGTATAGGGCCGACGAACAACGTTGGATAGGGTACCAAGCAAGCATGAGCACGCTCCCGTCTGATTACCCCGTGTAGCGCCACCCCAAGGTATCAAAGGCGAGATATCAGAATCCTACTAAACTAGGTCTTCCCATTCAGACATGTGGTTGTACGAGAGACTCAGGTCAAAGGCTTGCAAGGTAAGGTCCTTAACAGACCAAGGCAAGACATCCTTCTCTCAACATTTGGCACATAGCCCTCTCAACACTCAACCCCCCAAATGCTACGAAGGCCCACCTGGCACAAAGCCTCGGTCCACTTGCCCCAGTCGAAATCATTTCCCATCCCAAGTTGATTATTGTGCAACACATGCCAACAACAACTCAACATCCATATGGAACCACACAAGCCTCCATATATCAACATCATCGTGTGGCAACACATCACACCATTTCCAATATACATTGCATATTTCATTAATCAATATTGACCTTTTTATTTTAAAAGATTATTCACGATATATGCAAAGCTAAGCAACTATTCACGATCTAGCCTCCCGTGTTGGCACAATATTATCAACCAACTAGTATTACCAAACTTAGGTTATCAAAGGAATCATGGCATACAAATGTTAACAGCAAGGTGGTAATAACAAATAGGTTGATTAGCTAATTCACCCAAATTATTTAAATCCATTTTTAATTGAATTAGCATGCATAGTTTGAATCAAAATACATTTTCAAAACTTAGGATCAAAATGGTCAAAGCACAACTTGCCTGGCCTTTGCTATCTTTATTGCCCTTTATTCTTTATCTTTGACTCTGGATCTTCAATCTTCAATCTTTACTTCCTTGATCTTCAGCTTCTTTAAATGACTTCCGGACAACGCGTCTAACGATAAAGAAACACAAATACAACACAACTCAAAAGACAATTCGAATAAACTCCAAATTAGGAACGGATAATAATGGATCACAATGGCTTAGATGAATTAAGGAACTTGAATAGATTAGATCAAAGATTAGACAAAAGAGAATGAGCTTTCAGAAAAATACACCGAAAAGGAAAAGACTGATAACTAAGAGAGAAAGAATAGTATTCCAAAGAATATTTCTTTTGAAGTTATTATCTTGATTGGATAGACCATGACATATGGGCTCTCGATATATAGACCGGGTCCATTAAGATATGTTAGTTCACGATGAACTAAGTTGATGCAAGAAGTTGACTTTTGTTGACTAAGTAGATACACAATCAAATAAAAGATAGATAGGCTGATAGATTAGATATGGCACAAGGATATGATACATGGTCAATGGTCTAGCGACCAAGTCCACGAATGAATTCTGGGTTAATGGCAGATTAGATTTTTAGGGATAAGACAAGGACGGATGGAATCGACACTCAGTGCGATCCGATCTGGGGTTTAGTCATACATCAATGAAGAGACTTGACGATGATGAGGCGGCGATGATATGAATAGATAGGAGCGATAGCATGGCTCGGAGATAGTCTGGCACGGAATGACATATGTGGTACACACATCTTCAGGTTAGGGTACTAATATAAGGTTCGGCTATACAACAAGGATACGATATATGACAACGATGATGACATGGCATCGGAGATGACACAAAACTCGGTTAGATTTAGGATTGATTGTAGTTGACCAATTAGTGGTACCACAATCGATCACATGGCCCACGATGAACTTGGTTCATCGAGCTGGTCTTAGGTTAGGGTTTAGGTTCGGCCACAAGCGTTATATGGTGATGAGGCTATCTCATTGCATAAGATGGGGCTAGATCACAACATGGCTATATGATACTACGGCTTTCACTTATACATACACGCATGCATGTGACGGTTAGGCAAACGGTTAAGGTGGCATGTCATGTAGGTGACGATTGGGTGGCAACAATGGAATAACATGGCTCTGGACAGCAATGTATACTTGTCATGGCGACATGGCAAAAGGGACGGCTAAAACTAAGAACACGAGAAAAGGTGAGATCGGCGACTAATCTTTTGGTAACGGCTTTAACAACGAACAGAGGCTAACGGAACTTCATAGATGGACAAAACAGAGATATTACCACCTACTGGACATGGTGACACGGTCACAAAAGGCTAGGATGATTGGCGGCATAAGACGACGCGCGGCGGCGGCAAAAGGCGGCGGCCGACGAATAAAAAGAATTTTGGTAGATGCAACAGCAAAGGGGAAGTGAGCACCACGTAGAACGCGGCGACACGAACTCAACGATATTGCCGGATTTGGCAGCAACCCAACGGATTGATCACAAACTGCCGATGAACGGCTCCCGGAGCTAATAGATCAAACGGTCATAACTATTAAAATAATAGATGAAACCTAACCAAATTTTACAGAGAGCTATCTGGGAATATTTGGCACAATATGACGTGAACGGATTTGAGTTTTACCTTTTGGATCAATGGGGAACGCGCGACGAAGTGTTCTGCCGTCCGCAACGCAGGCTGATCGGGGAAGAGAATTTTCTGTGCAAAATTACGAGGTCAAAACCATGGGTTAGGGTAAGCAACATGTAGGGTATATTAAGAGGAGTCTACCATAAAAATTTCACGGCCAAACTCGCAAAAACAAGGGAGAACAGGCTCCGGCAAGATTTGATCTTTGGGCGGCCGTAACTTTTGATCCAGTGGATGAAATTACACAAAATTTGGATGAGAGATAGAGGGTACCTTGGGGCTCGACATGACATAGGTGGAACTCCGAAAAACACACCGAACCGGCAAGAAACGCGAAGCCAAAACCGGCCGTCGTGGGGGGCGGCGCGGACTGCACGGTGCGCCGGCGGTGCTCTGTTTGGAATCTTCCAAAACTGTTTCACAGAGGTGTTGCAACCATCATGAGGGTGCTCCACAAGAAATTTGAGGATGAACAGAGTTCGAGAACGCCCGGTAGAGCTCGCCGAAGTTCTCACCAGAGTTGGGGAAGAAGGCTTGTCGAGGGAGATCCGTTGGGATTCTGATGTTGATTTTTGAGTATGATGTGTGGAATGAGGAGAGGCATCTAGGGTTCAATTTTCAACTACAAAGGAGGAATGAATCAATAGGAAAAGCTCGCCGGAGTTGGGAAAGAAATCGGTGGCCGAAGGTGCTCCGTTAGGCTTTTGAAAAATCTAATTTTACTGGAGGTAGTGGACAGCAAGAGGAATGTTTGGTAAAAATTTCAGATCAAAAGAAGTTAGGGAGTGACTAGGAGAGTTCGTCGAAATTTTCGCCGGAGTTGAAAAGAATAGCTTATACAAGGAGCTTCAGAACTTGGATGGGGAAAATTCTAATTAGGTTGTAAAGAGAACGTACGTAAGCATCTGTGGTTCATTTTATAGGGCGATCGGACCAGCGGATCGTCAGGAAACGCTTACTGGAGTTATGACTGAAAACTGCTCCCGAAAACGGCCGGAGTTACTGTAGAGTTACTGTTTATTTAATCCGAAAATCAAACAACCGTTCAAGAAAAATCGAAATAAATGCCAAACAACTGTTAAAAATTCCAGGAAAAATCTGGAACGTGACCCACAGACCTTAGTAACACAAATAAAATATTATTACATAAAATAATAATTTTATTCGTGTACACTAAATACTTTTATATTGTTTTTAATATCTTTTTAATTTGGAAAATACTAAAACAACCCGAAAAATTCTAACAAAATTCAGGGAGTTTAATTAAGATATTTTGAGATTAACTAAAATATTTTAATACCACCAAATATTTTATTTTTATATCAACATATAATTTTATTTTGTTAAAGCTTTTAACGGCTTTAGAAAATATATAATTTGACAAATGTAGGAAATTTCGCGAGAAATTCCCTTAGGTTTATTTATATTAATTAATGTAGTTTTAGCAAAACCAAATCTTTTATTTTGTCTCCAAACTATATTTTTAATGGATGAGACTTTTGGAAAGGTTTTGAAATGGAATTTGGATATAAAATTACCCAAACAATTAATAATTCGAATTAAAAATCCAATTAGCATCCAAATTTTTAAATTAATAATTTTAATTAATTTTTAGCAAATCTCAAATTTGAGAAATTCCCTGAGATACAAAGGACACTATAAAAGCTAAATTTTAAATTTTTGATGCACACAAAAGGCACATTAAAAATAGTTTAGCTTTAGAAAATTCTAGATTAAGCTTCTTTAAAAAAATAAGATTGATGTAAAATCTTTGGAAAGCTAATTTAATATAAATTTTTGAAAACTCAAATTTTGAGATGTTACAAAGTCGACATAGGTGATGGTAATAGAAAAAGACCAACTTTTATTGGTTCAAAATTAACCATAGATTATAAAAAAAAGTTGGTGAAGATATTAAAGAATTATAAAGATTATTTTGTCAGGGAACATCATGAGATGCCTAGTTTAAGTTGACAACTTGTAGAACACCGGCTACCTATAAAACCAGGTTATCGGTCATTTAAATTGTCTCCAAGACGATTTAATCCGGCCTTTTATACTATTATAAAACAAAAAAATTGAGCGTTATTGGAGGCTAAGTTTATTAGGCCTTCCCGATATGCTAAATGGGTTTCTAATATCGTTTATGTTATGAAAAAATGGCAAACTCAGGGTGTGTATTGATTTTAGTGATTTAAATAAAGCTAAAACAACATATGAGTACCCAATGCCAACAGACGATAAGCTTATCGATGTTGCATCAAAGAATAAGATTATTTGTTTTTTCTATAGTAATGTTGGATATAAGTAGATATTCATAGTTGAAGCCGATATATCTAAGATAGCTTTTAGGTGCCCTAGTGCTATAGTTTTATTTGAGTCGGCAGTAATGATGCTTAGCTTGAAAAATGCTGGTATAACATATCAACACGCCATGAATTTAATCTTTCATGATTTAATAGACCATATAGTGGAGATTTACATCGATAATGTTGTTGTGAAATCCAAGGAGGATTGGCAGCATCTGGCCGATTTGGAAACAGTATTAAAAAACACAAGGGTACATGGTTTAAAGATCAATCCATACAAGTGTGCCTTTGGTGTATTGGCTGGGTAGTTGTTGTGTTTTATGGTTCAAGAAAGAGGAATTTATGTTAATCAAGAAAGAGTCAAAGCCATAGCCAAAACTAAGCCACCGACCTATAAAAAGGATTTACAGAAGTTGATTGGCAAGATTAATTATTTATGAAGATTTATTTTAAAATTTTCTAGCTGTATTAGTTCGTTTACCCCACTGTTGAAGTTGAAGGATAATCAAGATTTTGTTTGGGGAGTCGATCGGTAGAAAGCTTTTGAAAGTCACCAACCTTGCTTACCATTGGATAGTGCTCCCAAGGAATATCTTCGGGCATCCTGACTATTGGGTCTGCCCCGACCACGACCAGGCTCGTCCCCGAGCATGTGCCACCACTTCCCGAGTGTGCTTGCTCGGGGGACGCGACAGATGACTAGGGCTGAAGGAAGACTCCGGGAATGATCGGTAGGTCGGACAAGGCCCACGAAGACGACATGGTAGTAATCGCGACATGACTTAAAGAGCCGTACGGCCACGTCTTGCGCCCATAACGCCCACATCATGGTATGGTGAAAAGTGAAGACAACAATGACGCGCATGTCCGGGCATGGTAGTTGCATGCCATTCAGTAATAAATGATGTAAGGCTGTAATCGCCTATAAATACGCCGTTGTATGTAGCGATAAAAGAGAGAGAGCACAAGAGGGATGAGAGGAGAAGAAAGAAAACACTCAGACACCCCTGTAAGAAGTAGAGAGAAGGGAGAAGCTTGACGCTCCCGACCAAGCACCCTGTAATCCATCCCTTGACAATAGTGAAGCCACTGGATGTAGGGTCGTTATCTCCCCAGTGAGAGGCCCGAACCAGGATAAAAAGACTCTTGTTTGTTGCTTTGTTTGGAACTATCCGACCATCCCGCTAGCCCGGTAGGCCCTCGGACGCTATACCCTTTACGGAAAAGGGGCCCTGGTTGATCCCTCATTCAACAAGTAAGCTCAGCGGGGGATCTGTACCCCAATCGTCGACAGCTGGCACCGTCCGTGGGGATCGACTGAGTCCTTTTGTGAAGAATCCCTGAGGATGCCGAATTCCCAGGATGGTCAAGGCCTCTCGCCTTCAACGACGTTGAGGACGACGATGTGTACTATACCAATGAAGGCATAGCTGGTGTGGCCGACCCTAAGGGCCACACCGAGTCCGGGAGTTCTTCCCCGGTGGCTGCGGCGCGAGGGCGTTTCCTCCGCTCGCAGCGTGATTCCCTCACTGGTGAGGAGGAATATGACGATCTCTACGATGGTCTGGACATCCCCGACCGTCCAAAGCTCAGTCGTGAGACCGCTTCGCGCGAAGATACCATGATGTCGCCCTCGGGTCCCTGTATTCCCGCTACATCAATATGGCGGGGAGAGAAGAAGATCTCGAGGTCGAATCTTCTGGGGCTGCTCGTCATCATCGACACGAGGCAGCCAAAAATCGTCTGGAGCTGTCCATGGACAGGACCTTGGCGAGCATCTATCGCCAAACCCGCGGAAAGGTGGATGCCAGGGTTGAAGACTAGGTTGATGAAAATCCTCACGAGCACCGCTCTCCGAAGCATGTACGCGATCGCTGGCCAAGGTCACCCCTCCCGCTCCCCAGAGCGCCGAGCGGCTGCGGGCCATGGCGACGGTCGTGCGCAACCTTCAAAATTTTCCTGGTCAGGCGGACCTGGAGGCTATGGGCGCGGTCGTGGCGGAGAACCTGGAAAAACTGGCCGCCGGCATAAGGCTTTCAGGGTCCCTTGGCAGCGAAGAAGCCCGGAGTGTTTCCCGGGACCATAAACATCATTCCCCTATTCGCTCCCGTCATGGCGCCACCCGAAGTCCTGCTCAGGAGGGCCGCGGGAAGCATGATCGGTGCCGTGAGGACGTTCAAAGCTATTCCCGTAAGGCCTCGCGGGGTCAAGGGCACGCTCGGTCCACCTACAGGCATACCGAGTGCTCCACGTAGGGGCGGTCTTCGCCACGCTGGTACGGCAGGGTTTTCTCTCGCCTTGGTCCGCGCATAGGAGACCATCGCGACGGTTGCCGCGCTCGGAGGGGCCATCATGATAGCCTGGCGTTCGGCTGCCGGGCCTTCTCAGCGTCCCTTCGCGACGTCTCATGGCCGAGAAAGTTCAAGCCCGGCCACATCGAAAGATTTAATGGGACTCAAAATCCGAACGAGTTCCTTTCAATCTACTCTACCGCGATTCTGGCAGTTGGGGGATGAAGGTGTTATGGCCAATTTCCTCCCCACGGTCCTAGACAATTCCGCCAGGACATAGCTCTTCAACCAGAAGGAGGGATTGATTCATTCATGGAGGCAGCTCAGCGAGGCGCTCCGGGCAAATTTCTAGAGCTGCTACACTCGCCTAGGCAAGGAGCATGACCTGGAGCGTTTGATCCAGACTAAAAAAGAGTCCTTGAGGCTTCGTCCAAAGGTCCATCAAGGTGAGGAATTCCATCTCGAGTATTTCAGATGAGGCGGTCGTCCGGGCTTTCAAGTTCGGGGTTCGGGACGTCTGCTTCACGCAGGATCTAGAGATTCACCCGGATCTGTCGGCCAACGAGCTGTTCCGCATGGCCGACCGGTATGTGAATGCTTACGAGGCGGTCCAATAGAAGAAGATGATACCTTCGTCCTCAGCCAGGCCTAGAGGGCTCCACAAGCAAGAAGTACCCGGGCTCCGTACAGAAGAAAATCAAGAAGAAGAAGAGGTTGTCCGTGCCGATCGTGGCGGTGGCCATTGAGCATCGCCCACCGCTGGCCCCGCCGGCTCAGCAGCCTGAGGGTGGGAGGCCTTGGCCACCTCAGCGGAACAACGACCAGGGTCGTGATGACCAAGGTCGCGATGGTCGAAGTGCGCCTTCAGACGACCGCTTTTGCCCGCTTCATCAGGCGTATGGGCACAACCTTCGCAATTGCCGAACCAGGGCATTTCGTCTGGAGAAGTTCTACGACGGCAAGGGCCCCATGCCTACGCTCCCGAGGAAAGGGGAGAGCGGCAAGGGCAAGGGTCCCGCGGATGAAGACAACAACATGAAATACCAGGAGCCCCACAACCACATAGCAGTCATATTCGGGGGCTCCTCGGCATACAAGTCCCGCTGGGATTTGAAGGAGGCAGCACGGAAGGTATACCACATCGCCCATGGCAAGCCCCCCGTGCAGTAGCTCAGGTGGTTCGAGCTGTCTATTACTTTCTCCAAGGATGATTGTCCCCTTGGAATGACCAGGCCTCAGAAGCTCCCGTTAGTTGTGAGCCTGACCATCAGCAACATCAAGGTTGGGTGGGTTCTCGTTGACAGCGGGAGCTCCTTGGATCTTATATCTGCCAAGGTCCTGGATGAGATGCAGGTTCCTCGATCCAAGATCAAGAGCATAGCGGTCCCGTTCTTCGGGAATGTTCCGAGCACTTCGATCAAGCCCCTTGGCCAGATCGTCTTGCCCGTCACGTTCGGGAGCCCAAACAACTTTCGAACCGAGATGATCACATTCGAGGTCGTCGACTTCGAATCGACCTACAACGCCATCCTCGACAGGCCGGCTCTCTCTAAATTCATGGCCGCTAAACATCATGCTTATCAGTGTCTGAAGGTTCCCGGCCCAAAGGGTGTCATCACCATCCGAGGGGACCAAAAAGCAGCCTTGAACTGTGACGAGAAGTCGCTCGACATGGTCGGGCAGCTACCCCAACGCAGCCCCGACCAAGGGCCGATGCATTCCTGGCCAAAAGTTGCCCTCCAGCCCGGAGGAGATACCAAGGCGGTCCCACTATGTAGTGCGGACCCGAACATGGTCATACATTTAGGATCTTCCTTAGATCCCAAATAGGAACTCGAGCTCGTTACTTTCCTCTGAAAGAGCGCGGACGTGTTCGCTTGGGAACTGTCCGACATGCCCGGGGTCCCAAGGGAAGTAATTGAGCACAGGCTAGCTGTTCGGCCTGATAAAAAGTCCGTGCGCCAGAAGCTCAGGCGTTTTTCCTCGGAGAAACAAGTATTTATCCGAGATGAACTCGACAAACTTCTTAAGGTCGGCTTCATCCGAGAAGTCGAGCATTCGAAATGGCTGGCAAACCCAGTCATCGTTAAGAAGAAAGGCGGCAAGTGGCGCATGTGTGTCGACCACATCGGCATGAATGCCGCTTGTCCCAAAGACAATTTCCCACTACCACGCATAGACCAGCTGGTTGACGCGATGGCGGAGTCTCAGGTGATGAGCTTTCAGGATGCCTATTCAGGCTATCACCAGATTAGCCTATCCCCTGAAGATGACGGGAAGACCTCCTTCATTACACCATTCGTCACGTTCTGCTATACGACCATGTCCTTCGGTCTAAGAAATGCTGGAGCAACCTTCCAGCATCTGTCGGGACCCGAATATGCAAATCCGGACCCTCTGTGTATCTTGCACTAGTCCAGATCACGCTTAGTGCACACATGCTCAACATTAGTGAATATCACAACCATACACAACGTAAATAGATAAAAGACATAATATATTAAATATTACGGTTGAATGACCTTATGGTCAACTTACATAACAAAGCCTCATAAGGCTGAACAACAAATTGAATGCGCAATGAATGAAGACGTAGATAACCCTCAAGATACCACAGTAACCGACAAGGCTCGCACCCTAAACATTCATCTCTTCATGGTACTCCTTCTTCAAAGATCGATGATTTTTGTAGGCAAGGGTGAGTACACCAACACGTACTCAACAAGTTGTGCACAGAATGCAAATCTAACATAACTATATGCAAGGCTTATTCTAAAGGAAGGCTACGTAGTTCATTTGCAACTAAGCAGCATTTAAAAACAAGTACAATATATAGATTGAAATGACAGTAAAACAAATAACAGTAATAGATAGATTCAGCATTTCTCAAGTAAACCAAGTTTCCCATCCTAAGTCAAGATTCATCTTTCCATGGCAACCTGCCATCCATTCCCAGTTTTCATTTTTTTCAAAAGTCTAAACCCTTGACTGTAATCCCCGAGCATTGCTAAATACCGTGAACACGGCTATCCGAATAGATTGTACACTCTGCAGAGGTTATGCACTTTACCCACACGACATGATCATCTTTTGTTGCCACGCGATTAACACACTTCCTTTGGTGTGTCGGCGAAGAGATCACGACAAAGCCTTTACAATGCATCATCTTAACCCAGTACTACCCGCTGAGGTTTCAACACTAGAGGGACTGGTTACCACACCTGTGGCCCCCTCTTGCGCCATGTGAGCCACCGAGCGAGGGGGTTACCACTACCGGGTCTCACTCCACCACGATAGTACTAAAGCTAAGACTTTGCAAATTAGTCAGCTAGGCTGCCCCATAACAGACATGTGGTTGCATGATAGACTCAGGTCAAAGGCTGCAAGGTGTCCTTATGGTTTGATCAAAGCAAGACATACAAATACCCTCGCCCATCGGGCCCACCACGCATCCCGCCTTGCCACTTGCTCCCACCCAAAATCATAACCACCCCAGTTGATTACCAAGCACCACGTGCCATCAACAACTCAATATCGTTGCGTGACATCCCTTGCCACAACAACTCAATCTCATCGTGTGACCACACATGACACACAAGTTAACATCATTGTTCCATATTCCATTAGTCAAATTTAATAATCAACATTCCATGTACATGTGATGACGTGGCATGGCTAAGCGTTCTAATCCGATCTAACCATCCATGTTGATTTCATTATTAACCAACTGTAGTGAACCAACCTAGGGTGACAAGTGGATCATGGCATACAATTGACAAGGTAGGGTGTAACTCAAAAGGATACATTAGCTAATCCCAAATTTAAGTTGGAAACATTTATACACATGAAATAACAAGTGATAAAGTAAATCAAAATAGCATGCAATCTAGTTTATGGGTGCAACATGATCAAAGCACAACTTTCCTTGGTTAAGCTCTTGATCTTGGTCTAGAAACTGGTCTTGAGTTGGTAGCTCCTCCTCCGAAGCGTCGCACAATTCAACATCTACGCGAATCGAGAGAGAAAGCAAATAAAAACCAAAACCAAAGAACAAACAAACTCAAAAATTCAAACAAAAGCCACCATTCAAAAGATCTCAATTTTACAAATTTTATGAATTTGAATCACCTCAATCCGAGTTTGTATGCAAAAGTTATCGCGTTTTGAAATCTGAAAATCTTGAAGAATACTCTAAAATCATAAATCTGATTTTACCGATTTATTTTTTTTATAAAGGAAATTCGGATTTTCCCCGCCGATCGTACGGACGACACGTGGCTGAATCCTAACCGTTTATCCTGTGATCGACGGTTCATGCTTACTCGCGAGATTTCCTATTCACCGCGTCGACGTGGACCAATCTGGGCGATGCACTGGTGATCCGACGATGCACGAAGCTTCCCAGCGGCGATGAGCGTGCGTCGGCGTAACTCACCGGTGCTGGGGACGATGACCCACCCGTCGACGCCTCGGCGTGCGTTCGGCGACCACGACTGGTGTATTCAACGGCGTGATGCGAGGAATCGGGCGAATCGGGCATGGTGCGGCGGTTGGGGTTCCGGTGGCGTAAATTGGCGCAATCGCCGGGAACTCCGGTGTGCGCGGCCTTCTCGGTGACTCTCCGTGATGGCGCGTGAGGAAAAGGCGGCGGTGAGGTGAGTTTCGAGGCGCGGGGTCCTTTTTATACGGCGGGCGCTCAAATCGAGGAAGGACGGCAGCGGCGGAATTCGTGTCAGAGACGGCGGCGCGCATGAGTCCCACTCGGAGACGATGCACATGGACTGGACGATCAAGATCCGATGGTTCAAATCGCCCTAGGGTTTCCTATTTACCGTGCGATGATGAAGGCCGTTGGATTTTGATCCAACGGTCTGCAAAAATCCTACTAAAACCCGCCCGGCCTGCACAGTGTATGGGCCGAGGCCTGTTACTATTCACCACTATTTTTCCAGTTTTTTCTAATTAAATTAATTCCCAAAAATTCATTTGATTTAATTAGGGTAGTAAGAATATTCTAAAAATTCTAAGAAAATTCTCAAAAATACTTTGAGACATTCTGGACCTAAATAAAATAATTTCACACAAACTTTATTTTAAATTTATTTATTTATGATTAATCTTTAACAGATAGTAATATTATTTAATTCAAAATAATTCAAATAAATCCCAAAAAATTCACAAAAATCACAAAATGCATTGAAATAATATTTAATAATCGAAAAGCCAAAAATTGGGATGTTACAAACCTCCCCCCTTAACGGAATCTCGACCTCGAGATTCAGGGCTGGCTAGAGAATAGGTTTGGGAATTCTACTTTTAGATCTTCCTCACGCTCCCAAGTTGCTTTATTTTTCGAATGATTACTCCATTGAACTCTACAGAAGCGGATAGACTTGTTTCTGGTCCTACGCTCCATTACATCCAAAATCTTAATAGGTTGCTCTTTATAAGTCAGATCTTCCTACAACTCGATAGCTTCTAACGGTGTCTGTTCCGCTGGCACTCTAAGACATTTCTTAAGCTGAGACACATGGAACACATCATTCACTCCTGCTAATGACTGTGGAAACTCCAACTGATATGCAACCTCTCCTCGACGACTTAAGATCTTAAATGGTCCAACATACCTAAGTGCAAGTTTTCCCTTAACTTGAAACCTTTTCACACCCTTAAGGGAAGTAACCCCAAGATACACGAAATCATTGGGTTCAAGGCTCAATTCACTACGACAATTGTCAGTCATAACTCTTCTGCTTTGACTGTGCTGTTCTCATCCTTTCTCCGATCATGGCAACTTGTTCTTCAGCCTCTCTGAGTATCTCAGGCCCAAATACTGAACACTCCCTTACGGGGTTCGACAGGCTAGTCCATATAAGACTTCAAATGGTGACATATGCAAACTAGCCTGGTAACTATCGTCATAACTGAATTCTGCCTATGGCAAACATTTATCCCCAAAACGTGGCGTAAGCTAACGCGCAACCTCTAAACATACCCTCCAGAATCTGATTAACTCTTTCTGTTTGACTATCGGTAGGCGGCGATAACTGTACTGAAATTCAAGCGAGTTATCATTGCTTCCTGTAACTTATTCTAAGCCCTCGGGATAAATTGGATACCTCTATCGGACACAATCTTCTTAGGCACCTACGCAGTTATTAAATCCTTGATAGATTTGCCAAATGATCTTTTGAATACGTAGTCTTCAGTGATATGAAATGAGCAATTTTGGTTAATTTAATCAATAATGATTCCTCCAAATTCATACCTTTCAGGGTCCATTTACACTAGGGATCATTTTAATGATTTGCCTCCTATAGGAATCTATAATGATTTGCAACGAACCTTTAGATCTCTAATGCATTGCCTTTATTTTTTTGATTCTCATCACATTGAGTATCATAACCAATAGTTTCGCCCTTCACCTTAGCTCACCAAAACCTTTCCTTAAGATATTGATTCTCTTTGGCACTTCCTGGGTATATTGAATACTTAGAATTATGAGTTTTCTCAAGTATCAATTTCTTAGGATCTTCCTATCTGGTACACTGATTCAGCATTAAATCTTTATGGTATCCTAATCACTCAAATTTCTACTTTTTGGCTACGCCTTCTTCTTTCCTTAACTTGATTTTGTACTTCATCTACCTTTGAACTTCTTATGTTCTGATCTTCTAGTGTTGGTTCTATTTCCAAGGCAACTATGAAACCTTGTGGGGCGACCTTTAATTTCAACTTCTTAGATTCTTTACATACCCTGGTTAACTGCTTATTATCAACATATTACCTCGTAACTCAAACGTCGACTACCAACTTAGCCTTACTGAAATGCCTTTGGATTCTGACACTAGACTCTTTAATCCGTTCCAACCATTATCTTCGTCCTATATTATGGTTGGACTGAGTAAATATATTTAGATTCTTAAGGCTCATATTTATTTCGATGAGATAGTGACACCATTTTTGTGTGCGCACTACAACGACTAACTCCAAGTCATACGTAGGGTAATTTCAACTGCCTTATCGTTTATGCAACAACGTTGGTTCACTTCTCAGATTATGTCTAGAAGCATCATCCTTATATATTGAAACTATTCCGCACAGCTAGTAATACTAACACATGCGTTAATGGTAACCGCTCTTTCAACTTCCGAAAACCCTTTTCGTTATTCTGGTGTCCATGCATCTCTTTCCCCTTAACAATCGTACAAAAGGTCTAGCTATCGTCGAAAAACCTTCCTATGAACCAGTGGTATTATCTTACCCTTTCTAGAACCTTTAATCTAGGTAACGTACTTTGGTTGCTTCCTATGTAACACAACTTCTACCTTGCTTGGTTTAACAATAACTCCTTTAGCAGTCTTTATATGACTAAGGATTTCGACCATTTCACTTCCGGAATTCACACTAGTTGAACTTAGCATATGACTACTACTCTTGCCATCTTTCTAAACCAATCTAACATGTTCTGCATGATCTTCTCTTGTCTTAGGGTATACTAGATTGTCATCAACCATGAATTTATCAATTACTCCATAAATATCTTACTTATCATGTTCATTAGATATGCGGGGCATCGGTCAATTCAGGAGATTTAGCCAAAACTTATATCGTTTATGTAGAGAGCGCAATCTTAGAAACATCTTTCCCTAATTCCTAAATTTATGATAACCTAAGCGAAATTTTGTCCCAAAGAAATTCCAATTCTCTTCTAAATTGTCCAATCATGTTGTCGATCCTGATATTGGATACTTGTTTTTGACCCTTTCTTTATTTAAAGCATGATTCATTGCACTTTTCCGATCTTCTATTTTCCTTTTTGTTAACCACAAATAACGCACTAAGTTTTCTCAAAACTCTTCCTAGTAATTCTTCGTCATGCTTTTCCATTCTCCATTAATTCATTAGAAACATTTGACATTGTCTTTTCATTATTGGGTTGTATCAGGCACTAATTTCTCACGATCTTGATCTTCTGATATGACGTCATGCTAGACAAATTCTTAGTAAATATATCAAGGTATTCTCTGACAACTGGCGCATCTTTTAATTGGCAATTCCACTATTATCCATTAGCTGGCCAACATAGACTGTTATCACTTGAAACCCCTTGTTTTTTTATTCCTATAATCTGTATACCCATGATCAACTATTTATGCTTTATTTCCTTCGACAAGGAAATCCTTCACATGGAATTCTTCTTTAATCTTCTTTATTTTAAAAAAAATAAAGTTACGACATTGCACTAAGTAAACTCATGACTCCTGACTTCCTTGATTTAGCATTGGCGCTGGGGCTTCAATAGGGGCAGAGTTGAAATTGACTTGAGCCAACGCGACTGCTTTCCTTTGAGGGCATTTCTTGGCAAAATGCTCAGGTTTGTGGCAAATATAGCAGAGTCTAGGGTGAACTTTCTTTCTTGAGCATTTAATGATTGGAAGAGTTTCCTTACCTAGACGCCTTTTCTTTAATTGCTTTTCTTGGCAAATTTCTTTTGCAACTTTACTGCTTACTCCTGGCGTTATGTACCGGACTGAGGTAACTTCCGATATATATATGGTTATAGGAATTACTTGTCTCTCCTGTGGACATCAATTAACATAATGGCCTTTTCGGTGACAGCTATGCTGCGCTTCTTGCGATTCATTACTTTTTGATTCGCAACACATCCCCTAGTAAAACGATCTTCTTCACCATACAAGGGACCTACTGTGGGTGATAGCCACTTATTGTTTTTCTGTTTAAGGTCAATAGGTTTTAGGAGGGTGCATTTTTAACTCTCCAAGCGATGTATCCGGTGCAACAAATTTTTCCCCTTCTTATTGATAATTCTCGAGTAACTAGGGTTCGTAGATTCTGTTGATGCTAGATTACGGCAGTAACTATTGGATCCAAGGGACACTAAGGTGGACAATGGTCTTGTCTTTCACAAAGGTGATGGGTGATGTTACTCATAGGACCTTTTCTAATTGTATGATTTCCCTTGCAACTAGAGCAACTGATCGCATGCTTATTTGAGGTATGCCTAATTTCCCTACAGCGAATGCACGCTCGATCCTCTAATCTTGTTTGGTTGACCGTGCTTCATAGAGCAATATCTAGGTTTCGAGCAAGATGCAGGGGTAGCGTCCTTCTCTGAATTCACTATGACCATACCATTCCTTGGAGTTTCCATTGGGTTGATTTCCATTTTCTCTGGCTCTATTGCTATCACTATTCTGAACTATCTGCTTGATTACCTTAAAGGGGTTAGGAGGGAGGAGAATAGCATAGGTAAGGAGCAAGAATCCTACCACAGGGAGGATAGGTTTAACCCAATATCTTAAGCAGTCAATATTAATAACTTGGTATGGTTGCTTATATAAGCCTAAAAGCTTTGCAACCCATACTGCACACTCAACAATCAAGAAGAACCAATTCAACCTAAACACACAAAACTACCGTCTACATGGGTGACACTCCTATCTTAGGAAACGTGACTCTCACACATGTGTCTCAACTGGCTACTTGAAGTACTGAGTCTTCTAGCTCTTGATTCACTTCATTGATCCGCTCTTCCGTGAGCTTGATGATTCCTTCCGTCATGATCATTATTGTAGTAGCAGGTACTTGATGCCATCTCCTAAAGTATGGTATATCGTTTTCTACTTAAGATTACTCAGGTAAGATTTTGACTCAATTCAGCAGAGGTACGAAGAAGAAATTTTAGCAAGGGACAAGGAAGAATTTTTGGTAAGGGCGGAGATAGAGGAATGAGATAATTCAAGAACACATTATTTTTCTGAGTTAGGTATTTTACTTTAGAAAATAATTTTGAAGGACCTATAGAGACGACCAACTATCTAGGGTCAAGACCTATAGTTAGTATGGCTCTGATACCACCTTTGTCGGGACCCGAATATGCAAATCCGGACCCTCTGTGTATACTGCAATAGTCCAGGATCACGCTAGTGCACACAGGCTCAACATTAGTGAATATCACAACCATACACAACGTAAATAGATAAAATACATAATATATTAAATATTACCAGTTGAATGACCTTATGGTGAACTTACATAACAAGGCCTCATAAGGCTGAACAACAAATTGAACTGCAGCGGAATGAAGACGTAGATAACCCCTTAGTATACCACAGGCAACTGACAAGGCTCGCACCCTAAACATTCGTCTCTTCATGGTACTCCTTCTTCAGCACTGATGATTTTTGTAGGCAAGAGTGAGTACACCAACACGTACTCAACAAGTTGTGCACAGAATGCAAATCTAACATAACTATATGCAAGGCTTATTTCAAAGGAAGGCTAAGTAGTTCATTTGCAACTAAGCAGCATTTAAAAACAAGTACAATATATAGATTGAAAGGACAGTAAAACAAATAACAGTAATAGATAGATTCAGCATTTCTCAAGTAAACCAAGTTTCTCATCCTAAGTCAAGATTCATCTTTCCATGGCAACCTGCCATCCATTCCCAGTTTTCATTTTTTTCAAAAGTCTAAACCCTTGACTGTAATCCCCGAGCATTGCTCAATACCGTGAGCACGGCTATTCGAATAGATTGTACACTCTGCAGAGGTTATGCACTTTACGCACACGACATGATCATCTTTTGTTGCCACGCGATTAACACACTTCCTTTGGTGTGTCGGCGAAGAGATCACGACAAAGCCTTTACAATGCATCATCTTAACCCAAGATTACCGCCGAGGTTTCAACTTGGAGGGACTGGTTACCACACCTAGGGCCCCCTCTTGCGCCATGTGAGCCACCCCGGCGAGGATGGTTACCACTACCGGGTCTCACTCCACCACGATAGTACTAAAGCTAAGACTTTGCAAATTAGTCAGCTAGGCTGCCCCATAACAAGACATGTGGTTGCATGATAGACTCAGTCAAAGGCTCGCAAGGTGTCCTTATGGTTTGATCAAAGCAAGACATACACATACCCTCGCCCATCGGGCCCACCACCGCATCCTGCCCTTGCCACTTGCTCACCCAAAATCATAACCACCCCAGGTTGATTACCAAGCACCACGTGCCATCAACAACTCAATATCGTTGCATGACATCCCTTGCCACAACAACTCAATCTCATCGTGTGACCACACATGACACACAAGTTAACATCATTGATCCATATTCCATTAGTCAAATTTAATAATCAACATTCCATGTACATGTGATGACGTGGCATGGCTAAGCGTTCTAATCCGATCTAACCATCCATGTTGATTTCATTATTAACCAACTATAGTTAACCAACCTAGGGTGACAAGTGGATCATGGCATACAATTGACAAGGTAGGGTGTAACTCAAAAGGATACATTAGCTAATCCCAAATTTAAGTCGGAAACATTTATACACATGAAATAACAAGTGATAAAGTAAATCAAAATTGCATGCAATCTAGTTTATGGGTGCAACATGATCAAAGCACAACTTGCCTTGGTTAAGCTCTTGATCTTGGTCTATAAATTGCTCTTGAGTTGGTAGCTCCTCCTCCGTAGCGTCGCACAATTCAACGTCTACGCAAATCGAGAGAGAAAGAAAATAAAAACCAAAACCAAAGAACAAACAAACTCAAAAATTCAAACAAAAGCCACCATTCAAAAGATATCAATTTTACAATTTTTTAGGAATTTGAATCACCTCAATCTGAGTTCGTATGCAAAAGTTATCGCGTTTTGAAATTTGAAAATCCTGAAGAATACTCTAAAATCATAAATCTGATTTTACCGATTTATTTTTTTATAAAGGAAATTCGGATTTTCCCCGCCGATCGTACGAACGACACGTGGCTGAATCCTAACCGTTTATCCTGTGATCGACGGTTCATGCTTACCCGCGAGATTTCCTATTCACCGCGTCGACGTGGACCAATCTGGGCGGTGCACTGGTGATCCGATGATGCACGAAGCTTCCGAGCGGCGATGAGCGTGCGTCGGCGTAACTCGCCGGTGTTGGGGACGACGACCCACCCGTCGACGCCTCGGCGTGCTCCGGCGACCACGACCTGGTGTATTCAACGCGGCGTGATGCGAGGAATCCGGAAGCTGTCATCGTGCGGCGGTTGGGGGTTCGGTGGCGAGATTCGGCGCAATCGCTTCGGGAACTCCGGTGAGCGCGGGCGGCCTTCTCGGTGACTCTCCGGCGATGACGCGTGAGGGAAAAGGGGCGGCGAGCTGAGGTGAGTTTCGGAGGGGGCTCGGGGTCCCTTTTTATACCCGGCGGGGCGCTCAAATCGAGGAAGGACGGCGGCGGCGGAATTCGTGTCGGAGGCGGCGCAAGACGAGTCCCACTTTGAGACGATGCACATGGACCGGACGATCAAGATCCGATGGTTCAAATCGCCTAGGGTTTCCTATTTACCGTGCGATGATGAAGGCCGTTGGATTTTGATCCAACGGTCATAAAAATCCTACTAAAACCATGGCTTGCTTGCACAATTGTATGGGCCGAGGCTGTTACATTATTCACCGCTATTTTTCCGGTTTTTCTAATTAAATTAATTCCCAAAAATTCATTTGATTTATTTAGGTAGTAAGAATATTCTAAAAATTCTAAGAAAATTCTCAAAAATACTTTGAGACATTCGGACCTAAATAAAATAATTTCACACAAACTTTATTTTAAATTTATTTATTTATGATTAATCTTTAACAGATAGTAATGTTATTTAATTAAAAATAATTCAAATAAATCCCAAAAAATTCACAAAAATCACAAAATGCATTAAAATAATACTTAATAATCGAAAAGCCAAAAATTGGGATGTTATAACATCTCATGCAGAAGACCTTCCCAGATCAAATGGGCTGAAATTTGGAGGTATATGTAGATGACATTGTGGTGAAAAGTAGGCTCGCCTCAGGTCATGTATCCGGCCTTGAGGAAACTTTTTGTAACCTTAATAGACACCAAATAAAACTTATTCCTGAAAAGTGTGTCTTCGGGGTGAAAGCGGGCAAAGTGCTCGGCTACATGATCGGGCCACAAAGCATCGAGGCAAACCTAGAAAAAATCAAAGCCATTGAGAGAACGTGGCCTCCCAACTGCGTGAAGGAGGTCCAAGCCTTGACCGGACGCATGGCGGCCCTGAATCGCTTTATTTCCCGATCGGGTGAGCGCGGGCTGCCTTTCTTCAAGGCGCTCCACAAGTACGACGATTTCACTTGGACGGAAGAAGCCAATCGCTCCTTCGAGGAGCTAACGCCGTACCTGTCCAGCCCTCCTGTCTTGACCACACCGAGGTCGGGGGAACCGCTCCTACTATATCTAGCGGTGACCCCCCAAGCTGTAAGCGCGGTGTTGATGGTCGAGTGGGACAGGGCGCAGCGACCAATATACTACGTCAGCGAGGTCTTGCACGAACCGAAGGAGCTATACCCTGAGGTCCAGAAGCTCTTGTACTCACTGCTCGTGGCCTCGAGGAAGCTGCGCCACTATTTTTAGGCTCATAAGGTCATCGTTCCGACCAACTTTCCACTTAGGGAGATCCTGAGAAATCAAGACGCCGGTGGTCAGATCGCGAAGTGGGCTATGGAGCTCGTCAAATTCGATGTCCACTTTTCGGCCCGCACGGCAATCAAATCCTAGATCCTGGCAAACTTCATGGTGGAATGGACGAATCCAGCACCACCCACTGCCGAGCTCAACAGGTCTGAAGAAGGTCGTTGGACCATGTACTTCAACAGGTCCCGAGCTTATGAACGCCGAAGTCTTTGGCGTCGGCCGATATCCTCAAGGATCAACTCCAGTACGTCATCCGATTGCACTTCGCCGCGACCAATAATGCAGCGGAGTATGAAGGCCTCTTGGCTGGGCTACGAGCATGCAAGGCGCTCGGGGTCCAAAGACTGACTGTGAGAAGCGATTCGCAGTTGGTCGTCAACCAAGTCAATAAGGAGTATCAGTGTTCTGATGACTCAATGGCACTTTACTTGGTTGAAGTGAGGAAGATGGAGCGGTACTTCAGAAATTTCGATGTACTCTACATCCCCAGGAGGGATAATTCCCTGGCCGACCAACTTTCCAAGGACAGTTCCTCCTTGATGCCCACCCCACCGGGGGCGCTCGTTGAGCATCTGTACAAGCCCTCCATTCCCTCTGTAGAGGAGGCACCGGAGACATGCGGTAACGTCTCCCTCCTCGAGCATGGTGCAGACTGGATGACACCATTCGTTCAGTATCTCGCGCATGGGACACTGCCCGAGGAAGAAGCCGAGCATTCCAGACTTATGAGGCAGTCGTCTCCATACAAGTTAATCGAGGGCGCCTTATACCGCAATGGGGCACTGGGAGTCCTCTCCAAGTGCATATCTCAGGAAGAGGGCAATTTTCTTCTCAGAGATATCCATGAGGGAGTGTGCGGAGCTCACTCGTCTTTCAGAACGCACATTAGCAAAGCCTTTCGGCTGGGATACTATTGGCTAGCGGCCTTAGCCGACGCTTGGGCGATCGTGGCGACTTGCCGGGCATGCCACTTCCATGCCCGCAAGGCACACTAGCCGGCGTGCGCGCTTCAAATTATCCCGCTCTCATGGCCGCTCTCGACTTGGGGGGTCTATATATTCGGGCCTTTCCCCCGTGGTCGAAGAGGTTGCAAATTCTTGCTCGTGGCCATCGACACTTTCATTAAGTGGATCGAGGACGAGCCCGTATCGACCATTTCGGCTCAAGCAGATAAGAGATTTTTCCACAGCAACATGGTGACGCGCTTTGGGGTCCCCAACCGCCTCATAACGGACAACGACACTCAGTTCACCAGTGAGCTGTTTCAAGCCTACTGCGAGGACATCGGGACAAAGGTCTTCTTCGCCTGGCAATGGAAGATGGTCGGGTGCTCATGAGCTCCTGGAATATCGACCAACTGTGCAAGTTTTTTGTTTAAGCTTGCATTTACTTTTTCATTTTACGCTCGCTCAGCGGTGTTCCCTGTAAAAATTCAGTTCCCTTGTCCGCGCCAAGTCCATTACCACCAAGATTTTGTGAATGCTTTCAAGGTCACTGCCCATTGGTAAGCCGACTTAGTCTCGCATAGGGGCATGCTCTTTTCCTCACGATCTTGGTGATGGGACGAGCGCGTTCGGGCAGGGACTTTCATCTCAATTGGCTCTAATCTCCTTTTTCTAAGGTTTGGCCAGCGCGCGCACGAACGTACAGAGTGCCACGACCAGCGTCGAATCACTAAACTCACCACTAGAGGCTCCAGTCTTCGTAAGCCGATCATCATCTGCAGTAGTTCTTCGTTGCATGACCGCGATCGCATACAGACACCCTCTCGGTTGGTCCGCAGTCTTAGCTCGGTTCGCGCGTCCTAGGTCGTCGTGCACTCTGTCGGGCAACCACACGTTCTTCCTTGCCACACGACCATGCTCACAACCTAGGGGCATGTGTTCAGAATGCTAAGGAAGTTAAGGCCTCGCACGTTTCCTTCTCCCGACCTAACCCATGCTCGCAACTCGGAGAGGTTGGTAATTTGGTCGGGGGAACAACGCACATTTTTTCTAACTCTCCTGCGAACGAGCTCGTACTCGCAATTTAGGTGCACGACCTTCATTCGCAGCGGGGGCTTAGTAGGAACGAGATACAGTGCTAAAGTTTTTTCCAGAAAATGCGCTTATTTCATTTTAACTTATGCTCCTATTTGCCTATCTTTTGGGCTTGTGTTGCCTATATTTCGTTCTAATTTATACTTCTATCTGTCTATCTTTTGTTGTTTGTTCTTGCACTTGTTGCTTGTAGGAAGCTACCAGAAAGATGCACAAACACCAAAGGCACAAAACAAAAGGCAAGTCTGGGGGGAAGAACTATTTTTTATTCACATCGTCAGGAAAATACAAAGGAAAAGAAGAACAAAGAAAACTTTCTACATCAAGACCTAAGACAAGGGGACAATTTCCTGGGCTTTGCTCCTCTAAGCGCCGCAGAAAGCTTCTGCCTCGCCTCATCGAGCTTGACCTCAAGATCGAGCACCCGCCGCCGAGCTTCCCGTCCTTCGCGAGCTTCTTGGCGGAGTTGCTCCAGTTCCTCCTTGTCTTGGTCAACGAGCAAGGAAGCCTCCTATGCAGCCCGGTCAAGCTCCGCCACCTTTGCCTCAAGAGCTTGATAATGCTGTTGTGCTTGCTCGAGCTCTGTCGGGACCCAAATTTGTAAATCCGGACCCTCTGTGTAATCTGTACTAGTCCAGGATCACGCTAGTACACACAGGATATACAGTGTTGAAGTACAACAATCATACTCAGCGGAATTAATAATAACGTACTTCAAACATGAATATAAACGAGTTACATGACCTTAAGGTTGCCTTACAGTAATTCGTCACGCAGGACGATAAATAACATAACAACATAAGTTCAATAGCGGAAGCAAAAGTACGTCAATGAACCCCTCGTTCTGCCACAGGCAACTGACGAGGCTCAACCCTAATTCTCCGGACCTTCGTTAAACTCCTCCTCCCAAGCTGGCGTTGCTTCTTCTTCTGAGGTTTTTGTTGAAGCAAGGGTGAGTATACAACATACTCAACAAGTCATGCACAATGCAGTTCTATTACTACATGCACGGCTTATTCCAAGGAAAGGCTTAATTGGTTATTTTGCATGAAACAACATTTCTTTTAACAAATAGTCTTAATTAGATTGAAATCGGTAAAATCATTACTATATTAATTAATTTCTCAATTCTTTTCCAAGTGTTTGGCACACAGCCCTAAGTTTGATTCATCAGTCTTTGGCACATAGCCACCCATTCCTCATTTTATTTTGAAAATCTAACCCTTGATTTGTAATCCCGAGCATTGTCCAAGATCATGACGCTGCTATTGAATAGATTTAACACACACTCGCAGAGGTGTACACTTTACCCACAGGATACGATCGCTCACCACACAGTGATTGATTGCAACAAAGTCTTTCAGAGACTAACACCTAACGGTGAACCTCTCCGTATTACCTTTCTAATACTTCCCTCACTCGAGCCAAAGTTTAGAACAAAGCTAATCAGCTTGGATGGGTACCAAGTCAGTAGCACGTACACTCCACCACACAGTTACACTCTTGTGTAACTATGCCTCGATGTGTCAAAGGAAAGATATTAGAACCCTCATCAACTAGGTCTCATCCCATTCCGCATAAGTGGTTGTACGAGTAACTCAGTTCAAAGGCTCGCAAGGTGAAGTCCTTAACTGTCCCGGGCAAGACATCCATTTTATATTTCTCAGCACACAGCCTTTACAATCTTTTAGTACACCCCGTTGCCACACAGGCCCACCCGGCACGAAGCCTTCTCACCACTTGCCCAGGTCCAAATCATTTCCCCCCCGGTTTGCATTTATGCAACACATGCCAATGCCCACTTCATTTCATGAGTAGAACCACACAGGTCGCTACCCCCAATTCCATCTCACGACATCATCGCATTATTCCAAAATGTGTTCCATATTTGTTTAGTCAATGTTCTTTTGAAATTTGAAAGTCATTCAGCGCATATAAGCAGACTAAGCAAGTAGTCACGGTCTAGCCTCCCGTGTTGGCATCTATTAGCAACTAACTCAATTTAATATCTTAGGGTGACAAAGATTTTAGGCCATACAAGTAATATTCACAAGGTGGCATAAACAAGATAGGTGTGTTAACTACCTTACCCAATATACACAATGTCATTTTTAATTAACATAGCATGCGTAAATTGGAATCAAATTATATTTTAAAATCTTGGACCAACATGGTCAAAGCATGACTTGCCTTCGAAAAGAAGTTGATGCTGATCTGAAACTTGTGATGGGTCTTCGAATTCTTCCCCGGCAGCTCCCGTCAACTCGGAGTCTACTCGGAATAAACGTATATACAATAAATATACTTAAACAGATAGTAGTATCAACTCTAAAAATAAAATAAAATTCATTTATAAAAAGTCCACATTTTTACAAATTTTTAGGAACTGGAATTACCCAAATCGGAGTTAAAACGCAAAAGTTATAGCGATTACAATTTTGTATATTCAATTTAAAAGAAAAACCGAATTAATCCATTTATTTTCCTACTGGAAATGCTGGTTGATTTCCTCGGCTTGACACGTGTCAGCACCGGAGTGATCCACGTCGCCTCGGACACTGACCCGTGGGCCCCTCGGGTGACATCATGCCGACGTCAGCACACTCGGCTCTCACCTGACTAACAAGTGGGCCCGGCTGCACAGTGCACGGTCCGCACAGTAACCGACACGCGGCGCGCACCCGCTGGTCCACGCGGTCACGTATTTTCTCGGCCGTTGGATTTAAATCCAATGGTCGGTATATGGCAACGGCTTGGCCGCCGCGCGGCTACGTGGACACACAGGCGCGGTTGGATGAAGATCCAACGGCGACGGTTACCCGAGCGAAACCCTGTTCACAAGCCTTCGTGGCTTAACCCGAGCCGCTCATCCAAGATCTAACGGCCATTATCAACGCATATACCCAACAGCTACGTGGACTTCTCAGAACCACACGATGACGATCTAACGGCCATTTTCAAACGTATTCGTGATGATTACGTGGCCTCACTAGAGCCGCACAATTAAGATCTAACGGCCATTTTCTACTGAAGCTATTCCGGCCTAGCTCTACAGGAGAGGAGACGTGGTCTTACCTCGGACGTTTGATGCAAATCCGACGGCGGAGGTGAGCTGCGATGCGTCGAAGGAGAGACGGCGGCGTGGAGGCTTCCGAAGGCCGGAGACGAAGAAGACGACTGGCTCGACGGCGCTATGGGGCTTCTCCAACGGAATGAAGTGGTCCACTTGACGCGACTTGGCACGGCGAACTCGGCAAAGGTCTTGGGCGCGGCGGAGAGCGACGGACGACGGTGGAAAATGAAGGAAACCGAGGAGAGGAAAGGTTCTACTCCCATGAAGCTCGGCGAAAGCTACGGTGCAGCGACAAATAAGCGGAGAGGTGCAAAATGAGCGGAACGTTGTGCTGCGTGCAGAGGGCTATCTCCCGCTCGGACAGGCCTTGGAAAGTGTGCAAATCTTTTGACAAATCTCGGCGGCCAACGGGCGACGGCGGTGGCGATTCGCCCCCTCCGTCCGACAAGCGAACAACCGCGCACCGTCCGATCATAATCCAACGACTCGTAAGCGAATAGCGGTTCGCCACCCATTCCTCGACCATCGGATTGAAATGGAACGGCGGATCGGCGGCGCTTAGGTTCGGCGTGCGACGATGTTGGGCTCTACCGACATCGTAGCTAAGCATTTTTCGGTTTTAACAATTAAAATAATTCTAGAAAATCAAAGTATTTAATTAGGGCACTAAAAATACCGAAAAGTTCTAGAAAAATTCGAGAAAATATTTTAGGGCATTTAGAGCTTAAATAAAATATTTTTATTTATTTTTGATAAATACTTTTCTGCTTTTTAATTAATCAAGAGAAAGATAAATTTAAACTAAACTCAAATAATTCCAAATAAATCCCAAAAATTCAAATAAATTCGATTAAATGCCAATAACTTCAAAAATTTTAAATTAGGTCAAATTTTGGGATGTTACAAACCTACCCCCCTTAACAGAATCTCGACCGCGAGATTCGAAGCTTAACTAGAGAATAGGTTTGGGAATTCCTTTTTCAGATCTTCCTCTCGTTCCCAGGTGGCCTCGCTTTCTGTGTGATTGCTCCACTGAACCCTGCAAAAATGGGTTGTCTTGCTCCTTGTTTTCCGATCCACTGTATCCAGAATTTTTATCGGTTGCTCTTTATAGGTCAAGTCTTCCTGCAGTTCAATTGTTTCTAGTGATGTTTGCTCGTCAGGTACTCGGAGACACTTCTTGAGTTGTGATACGTGAAAAACATCGTGTACCCCCGCTAAGGTTTGCGGTAACTCCAGTTCGTATGCAACTTCTCCCCAGCGGCTTTTGATCTTAAACGGCCCTACATATCTTGGCGCAAGTTTCCCCTTTTTGTGAAACCTCTAGACTCCCTTAAGAGGCGTAACCCTGAGATACACATAATCTTCAGGCTCAAAGCTTAATCCCTGCGGCGATTGTCCGCATAACTCTTTTTGCCTAGACTGCGCGATTTTTAACCTTTCTCTGATCAATGCTTTCTGCTCTTCGGCTTCTTCAAGTATGTATGGCCCGAAGACACGACGCTCGCCGGTCTCATTCCAATTCAACGGCGTTCTACAAGGTCGACCATACAATGCTTCGAAAGGTGACATCTGAAGACTAGCCTGGTAGCTGTTGTTGTAACTAAACTTTGCATATGGCAAACATTTATCCCAAGACGTTGTATATGCCAACGCACAGGCTCTTAACATATCTTCTAATATCTGATTGACTCTTTCAGTCTGTCCATCTGTCTGCGGGTGATAAGCTGTGCTGAAGTTCAAACGGGTCCCCATTGCCGTATGCAACTTATCCCAGAATCTTGAGGTAAATTGGGTACCTCTGTCCGATACTATCTTCTTCGGCACTCCGTGCAAGCAAACGATCCTTGCCATGTATAACTCTGCTAACTTATCTCCTAAATAGGTCGTCTTTACCGGTATGAAGTGCGCGACCTTTGTCAAGCAATCTACTATGATCCATATGGAGTCATAACCTCCTTGCGTCCTTGGCAAACCGGTGATAAAATCCATTCCGATTTCCTCTCATTTCTACTCTGGTATTTTTAATGGTTGCAGCAGTCCTGCTGGTCTCTGATGCATAGCTTTGACTCGCTGACACACATCACACAATGCTACGTGCTCAGCTACCTCTCTCTTCATATTCGGCCACCAGAACCTTTCTTTCAAGTCTTGATACATCTTCGCACTTCCTAGATAAATCGAATACTTTGAGTCGTGAGCTTCCTCCAATATTAACCGCTTCAGCTCCTTTTTATTAGGTACACAAATGCGCTCTTTCATCCACAATGTACCTTGATCGTCCAGCTTAAATTCCTTTGCTTGGCCTTCCTCCATCTTGGAATCGATTTGCTCAATCTTCTCATCATCCTTCTGACCTTCCCTAATCTGATCCTCCAAGGTAGGCTTTACTTCTAAAGCAGCTAAGAATCCTTCCAGAACAACTTCCAATTTTAACCTTTGAAAGTCCTTGCACAATTCTGCCCGACTCTCTTCTATCAACATATTTAGGTTATGACCTTTTCTACTCAGGGCATCAGCCACCACGTTGGCTTTACCGGGGTGATAATGAATTCCCACGTTGTAATCTTTGATCAGTTCTAACCACCTTCTTTGCGTCATGTTCAGGTCAGATTGGGTGAAAATGTATTTAAGACTCTTATGATCTGTATACACTTCACATCTATTCCCAATCAGGTAGTGACGCCATAACTTTAAAGCATGCACTACGGCTGCTAATTCTAGATCGTGTGTCGGGTAATTTTCCTCATGCGGCCTCAATTGCCTTGATGCATAGGCTACTACCTTTCCACTTTGCATCAATACGCATCCAAGTCCTTGACGTGATACATCATAGTAAATATCAAAACTCTGGTGCACATTTGGTAGAACTAACACTGATGCTGATGTTAAACGCTTCTTGAATTCTTGAAAACTCTTCTCGTAATCCGGTGTCCAGACAAATTTCTTCTCTTTCTTCAATAGTTGCGTGAGAGGTCTAGCAATTGTCGAGAATCCGTCTATAAATCAGCGATAGTAACCAGCCATCCCAAGAAAACTACGAATCTGTGTCACCATCTTTGGCGGTTCCCAATGCAGTATTGCCTCTACCTTGCTTGGGTCTACTGCAATTCCTTCGGTAGTCATCACATATCCTAGGAATTCTACCTTACTCTTCCAGAAATCACATTTACTGAACTTCGCAAACAACTGCTGCTCTCTTAACTTTTCCAAAACCAATCTCAAATGTTGGGCGTGCTCTTCATTCGTCTTTGAGTAAACTAAGATATCATCGATGAACATGACTACAAATTTGTCCAAGTATTCCATAAAAACTTTGTTCATCAAGTTCATAAAGTATGCTGGTGCATTTGTCAATCCAAAAAACATAACAGTGAACTCATAGTGTCCATATCTTGAGGAAAATGCAGTCTTTGGTACGTCCTCTGTCTTAATCTTCAACTGGTGGTATCTTGATCTAAGGTCAATCTTAGAGAAAACTCCTGCTCCTCTTAATTGGTCAAATAAATCATCAATCCTGGGCAACGGATACTTGTTCTTTATTGTTACTTCATTAAGCGCTCGATAATCTACACACATCCGAAAACTCCCATCTTTCTTTTTAACAAACAGAACCGGTGCTCCCCAAGGTGATGAGCTTGGTCTGATGAATCCTTTTCCTAATAGTTCCTCAATCTGCTTCTTCATTTCAACCAACTCTTCAGTAGACAACCGATATGGTCTCTTTGCTATTGGTGCTATTCCAGGCACTAAGTCGATTACAAACTCTACGTCTCTGTCCGGTGGCATTCCCGGTAACTCCTCAGGAAAAATGTTCGGGTACTCACTAACCACTGGTACATCCTCCAAACTACTGGTTTCTAAACTGTTTACCAACAACTGCCCTTCTCGAACTGCCGTTGCTTGGAATTCAACTTTCCTGCCTTCAGGGCTCTCGATAGACACGACTCTTCGTCCACAGTCTAATACAGCCTTGTGCTTAGACAACCAATCCATTCCTAGTATAATGTCTAGGGTATGGGTATCTAGTATAATAAGGTTCGCTAGGAACTCTACTCCTTTTATTATTAGCTTAACCCCAGAACAACCGATCTTAGATCGAAGTTCTGATCCAGGGGATTGAACTATAAGCGTGTTTTTAAGGTTGACAACACCCAATTCATTTTGCACGGCAAAAACTCGAGAAACGAACGAATGTGAAGCTCCGGAATCGAATAAAACTGTAGCTGGAACTGAGTTGACTAGCAACTTACCCAAAACTACGTCCGTGGCTCCTTGAACTTCATCGGCCGTGACGTCGTTGACTCTACCTCTTGCAACGGATTGGGGTGCGGATCCAGCTTGAGCAGGTCCTCTGCTTTCTCCTTGAACAGGGGTTCTAGCAGGCGTGTTCCCTAGATTGAAGCGTACTGGAGTCACACCTCCCTTCTTGGGGCAAACATTGGTGAAGTGCCCTGTCTCGTTGCAATTGTAGCAGCGCCTTCCCGACATCTACTAGTTTCCTCCATTTGGATTAACAGTTCTTACTGGAGTCAGGGGGTTTTGTCCTGTTGGTCTTGGCATCGGCGACGGTGTCCTGACAATGTTTCCCTGTTGGAACCGAGAGAACTGCTGGGGTATCACCCTTGGTTTCTGTTGACTCAGAGGTCCTCCCTGCTGGGCCATGCGGCGTTTATGTTATCGCTCTAGCTCCTTGCGCTTATCCTCAAGTATGAGTGCCTTGTTCACTAGTTCTTGAAAATCCGAAAAGGTGTGGGTAATCAGTCCCACCTGCAATCCAGTGTTAAGGCCTTTCATGAAGCGAGACTGCCTGGCCTTATCCGTTGCCACGTCCTCTGGAGCGTAGCGTGCAAGTTGAGTGAACTTATTTAAATAATCAGCCACTGACTAGCCTCCTTGCTTCAGCAATCTAAATTCTTCCTTCTTAAGCTCCATTATACCCTCCGGCACATGGTATTGTCGAAAGGCTGCGGTAAATTCTTCCCACGTGATCTCTTGTGGGTTTTCTTGCGAAGCGCAATAGTTTTCCCACCACTCAGCTGCGGTTCCCTCAAGTTGATGAGAGGCATAAAGTACTCTCTCATTTCCAACGCACTGAGTAATGTGCAGCTTCCTTTCTATGGTTCTTAGCCAATCATCTACCTCTAGGGGACTAGCATTGCCTGAGAAAGTGGGCGGGCGTGTCCTCATAAACTCGCATAGGTCTTGAGTAGGGCGTGGTCCATTATTAATGACTTGATTGTTGGCGGTCGCTTGGGTGTTGATTTGTCAGACGGTTGCCATCATGGTCTCGTGATTAATCGTTTGTCCGCGAGAAAAGCTCCCAGATTCTGCATGTCCACCTGTGGTGTAGCCTGAGGAAGTGATGCATTATTCTGATTGCCTCCCTGACGTGAACCACTGCCTCCAGCTCCGGTGTTGCGGGTGTTCACCATCTGCTGATTGCTTCGATGGTTTAGAGATGAGAGGGAAGGAGTAGGCAAGTAGAAGAACTTATATGGGGAAACAGGTGTAACTAAACCCTTAAACATCAATTCATTAATAATAGATGAGCAGGGTTGCTTACAAGGGCCTAGGGCCTTGCAACCATACTATCAATCACAATCATCATACAAAATAGTTCATTACAACAATCACGCGCATCTAAGTTCGAATTTTTAAAGACGCGACTCATAACAATTGAGTCTCAACGCAAAAATCCCAATAACTACCCGACCCAACTAACTCACCATCAAGCAATCCAGGCTGCGGCTGCCATTTATCACGTACATTAGCGGTGAGCGGGCATTGGGGCAACCGATCCGATGTCCCATCGCTGGCTTTGGGGCTCCATCGTCAGCCGATCCTCCGCACAGCTCACGGTTCCGGGCTCAGCTCCTCCGGCTCCTCCTCGTCCTCGTCGTCCTGCTACATGACGGCCTCAGTCTCCCTGTGACCATAAAGGGCCTCCTCTAGCTCAGCGATCCTCTACACAGCGTGCATCCTGGTCTCTCGCAGGGCTGTCTCTGTCTCCTCCAAGGTGCGGTATACTGACATCAGCTCTAGTGTAGCCATGTCCATGGCCTCCTCCTGGGCCACAGTGAATCGCCTTAGGTGGACGACAGCAGCATCGTCTTCCAGCTCCAAGCGCGCCTAGATGGGTCCTCCAGCGTGGGGGTGCACACGGAATGCGGTGCCCCACAACTCATAGTCAGAGTCACGCTGATCTTCCGCGCTAGCCGCACACTCGAATACCTACCAGAATCGCTCGCTTCACCACGAGGTGGAGCGGACGACCGGCACGAGCATTCTCGCACAAAGTAAAGGTTGTCTCTCACCACTTGCTGACGCCGTTGACCACCAGTGGGGACGAGAGAGGGCGGTCAAACCTTCAAACACCTGAAGCATCCTCCAGAGCTCTGCAGTGCATCCTCCGTGACGTTCGCCGAAAGGGTGAACCATCCGCATCTACCAAATCAACTCGTCAGTACTAACATTTTGAAAGAACACAAAAGTAATAGCAAATGCAGCATAGGTATGAAGTAAGGAAGAAGGGATAAGTCAAGATTTCATTGATCTTTCTTGCCAAATTTTATTCTTTAGAAATTAAATTTTATCCTCTCTAAAATGGCTAGTCTAACTAGGGTTAAGTCCTACAACAAGATGTCTCGATACCAACCTCGCCGGACCCGAATTTGCAAATCCGACCTTCAGGTAATGTGACTAGTCCAGATTACACTAGTACACACAGGATAAACAGTGTTGAAGTACCACAATCATACTCAGTGGAATTAATAATAAAGTACTTCAAACATGAATATAAACGAGTTACATGACCTTAAGGTCGCCTTACGAAGAATTCATGCAGGACGATAAATAACATAATAACATAAGTTCAATAGCGGAAGCAAAAGTACGTCAATGAACCCCTCGTTCTGCCACAAGAAACTGACGAGGCTCAACCCTAATTCTTCGGACCTTCATTAAACTCCTCCCAAGCTAGCGTTGCTTCTTCTTCTGAGATTTTTGTTGAAGCAAGGGTGAGTATACAACATACTCAACAAGTCATGCACAATGCAGTTCTATTACTACATGCACGGCTTATTCCAAGGAAAGGCTTAATTGGTTATTTTGCATGAAGCAAAGATTTCTTTTAATAGATAGTCTTAATTAGATTGAAATCGGTAAAATCATTACTATATTAATTAATTTCTCAATTCTTTTCCAAGGGTTTGGCACACGCCCCTAAGTTTGATTCATCAGTCTTTGGCACATAGCCACCCATTCCTCATTTTATTTTGAAAATCTAACCCTTGATTTGTAATCCCGAGCATTGTCCAAGATCACAGACGCTGCTATTCAATAGATTTAACACACACTCGCAGAGGTCAGACACTTTACCCACAGATACAAATCGCCACCACACAGTGATTGATTGCAACAAAGTCTTTCGAGACTAACACCTAACCGCTGAACCTCTCCTCAGATACCTTACTTCCCTCACTCAGAGGCAAAGTTTAGAACAAAGCACATAGCTTGGATGGGTACCAAGTCAGTAGCATGTGTATTTCCCCACGCGTTACACTCTTGTGTAACTGCGCCCGAGGTGTCAAAGGAAAGATATTAGAACCATATCAACTAGGTTTGTCCCATTCCAGACAAGTGGTTGTACAAGTAACTCAGTTCAAAGGCTCGCAAGGTGAAGTCTTTAACTGTCCCATGCAAGACATCCATTTTATATTTCCCGGCACACAGCCTTTACAATCTTTTAGTACACCTGCTGCCACACACAGCCCACCCAAGACGAAGCCTTTCGCCACTTGCCCAGTCCAAATCATTTCCCCCGGTTTGCATTTATGCAACACATGCCAATGCCCACTTCATTGCATGAGTAGAACCACACAGGTCGCTACCCCCAATTCCATCTCATGACATCATCGCATTATTCCAAAATGCGTTCCATATTTGTTTAGTCAATGTTCTTTTGAAATTTGAAAGTCATTCAGCGCATATAAGCAGACTAAGCAACTAGTCACGGTCTAGCCTCCCGTGTTGGCATCATATTAGCAACCAACTCAATTTAATATCTTAGGGTGACAAAGATTTCAGGGCATACAAGTAATATTCACAAGGTGGCATAAACAAGATAGGTGTGTTAACTACCTTACCCAATATACACAATGTCATTTTTAATTAACATAGCATGCATAAATTGGAATCAAATTATATTTTAAAATCTAGGAGCAACATGGTCAAAGCATGACTTGCCTTCAAAAAGTAGTTGATCCTGATCTGAAATTTGCGATGGGTCTTCGAATTCTTCCCCAACAGCTCCCGTCAACTTGGAGTCTACTCAGACTAAACGTACATACAATAAATATACTTAAACAGACAATAGGATCAACTCTAAAAATAAAATAAAATTCACTAATAAATAGTTCACATTTTTGCAAATTTTTAGGAACTAGAATCACCCAAATCGGAGTTAAAACGCAAAAGTTATAGCGATTACAATTTTGTATATTCAATTTAAAAGAAAAACTGAATTAATCCATTTATTTTCCTACTGGCAATGCTGGTTAATTTCCACGGCTTGACACGTGTCAGCACCGAAGTGATCCATGTCGCCTTGGTCATCGACCAGGGCCCTCGGTGACGCTATGTCGACGTCGCACACCCGCCTCACTTGACTAACAAGTGGGTCTTACCGACAAAGGCACGGTCCGCGACAAGAATCGACACGCGCGCGCAAGACCGCCGTCCACGCGTCACGATTTTACCGCTGATTTAAATCCAACGGTCGGTATATGACAACGGCATGGCACGCGGATTGACAGCGCAGCTTGGATGAAGATCCAACGGCGGCGGTTCCGAGCGAAACCCTGTTTACAAGCCTTCGTGGCTTAACCCGAGCCGCTCATCCAAGATCTAACGGCCATTATCAACGCATATACCCAGCAGCTACGTGGACTTCTCATAACCACACGATGACAATCTAACGGCCATTTTCAAACGTATTCGTGATGATTACGTGGCCTCACTAGAGCCGCACGATTAAGATCTAACGGCCATTTTCTACCGAAGCAATTTCGGCCTAGCTCTACAGGAGAGGAGACGTGGCATTACCTCGGACGTTGGATGGAAATCCGACGGCGGAGGTGAGCTGCGATGCGTCGCAGGAGAGACGGCGGCGCGGAGGCTTCCGAAGGCTGGAGACGAAGAAGACGACTGGCTCGACGGCGCTACGGGGCTTCTCCGACGGAATGAAGTGGTCCACTTGATGCGTCTTGGCATGGCGAACTCGGCAAGGGTCTTGGGCGCGGCGGAGAGCGACGAACGACGGTGGAAAATGAAGGAAACTGAGGAGCAGAAAGGTTCTACTCCGGCGAGCTCGAGCGAAAGCTACGGTGTGCGACAGCGTGCGGGAGAGGGTGCAAAATGAGTAGAACGATGTGCTGCGTGCAGAGGGCTATATCTCTCGCTCGGACAGGCCTTAGAAAGCATGCAAATCTCTGACAAATCTCGGCGGCCAACGGGCAATGGCGGTGCGGCAGTTCGCCCCCTCCCGATGCGGCGCGATCAACCCGCATCGTCCGATCGCAATCCAACGGCTCGTAATCGATTATCTGCGGTTACCACCCATTCTCACCATCGATTGAAATCGAACGGCTCAATCCAAGCGGCGCTAGGGTTCGGCGGCGGCGCACTGATGTTGGGCTCGGCCGACATCAGAGAGCGAAGCATTTTTCTGGTTTTAACAATTAAAATAATTCTAAAAAATCAAAGTATTTAATTAGGGCACTAAAAATACCCAAAAAGTTCTAGAAAAATTCTAGAAAATATTTTAGGGCATTTAGATCTTAAATAAAATATTTTCATTTATTTTTGATAAATACTTTTCTACTTCTTAATTAATCAAAAGAAGGATAAATTTAAACTAAACTCAAATAATTCCAAATAAATCCCAAAAATTCAAATAAATTCGATTAAATGCCAATAACTTCAAAATTTTTAAATTAGGTCAAATTTTGGGATGTTACAAGCTCTAGCTCGAGCTTGCACATCCTTTTCTATTCTTGGTGGCATTTTCCTCGGCCTAGCGGCACCTCTCCGAGATTGTTAGATGATCGGCCTTGATCACGGCCACCCGCTGCACGAGCTTGGCCACCTTGGCGTCGTGGTTAGCATGCATCTTAGCCATGACCTCGGGTGGAACCGTCGCTGAGTCGAAGTCCTTCATAGTCTCTTGAAGGACCTGTAGGCAAGAAAGTCTTAGCCCCCCTAGACTACAAAGAAAAAACAAAAGAAAAAAGGGGGAAAAGAAGGAGGAAGTACACTTACCAGGCCAAGGCGCGCGCAGAGGTTATCTCGAAAGGTCTTGGCGATGTCCACCCCCCGAAGATCCTCCCAGGAAGGAAGTTCGCTCGGGATTTCCCCGCTGTCCTCCTAGGCATGTAGTTCGCCCGGGGATGTCACGCCTCTCTCCTGAGCAGATGGTTCGCTCAGGGTCTTCTCGCTGTCCTCCTGAGTATGTGGTTCGCTCAAGGAGCGCGCGGTGTCCTCCCAGGCATGATGTCCACTCGGGGGCTCCACGTCCTTATCCCGGGCAGGCGATTCACTCGGGGACCTCGTGCTCTATAGGGCGGTCTTTTCGCCCAAGACCACGACGTCTTCTTCTTCCCCTTCCCGAGCATCCGCAGTGCTTGGGAGGGCCAGGTACGCGCCTTGGGGAGGTGGTCCCTCCAGGGCGAGGAGTCCCATGGCCTCTTGGTCGACGTCATCAGTGAACTCGTCCGCGACCATCACACGGTCGACAGCCTCGCCCATCACACGGTCAGCGACAAGGGCGAGCTCCGTCTCTATGACACGACCAAGGGTTTCGTCAGCCATTACCCTGCAATCCAAAAAGACCCTAGGAGCTATCATGCCCACGTCAATGAAGTTGGGTTTGCTCGTACAAGGGTAAGCAAAAAAGAGAGAAGATCAAGAAAAAGTTGCCGGAGGTCGATGGCTACCTTGGGCAAGCTCCTCGCTGCCATCTTTGGCGGGGTTGGCCACTGCCACGACCACGAGCTCGGCTCTCTCCTCCGTGGCATGGCTGATCCTCGCCAGTAGCAGGTCGACTGCCTCCATGTCGACCCCCTCTAGTTTTTTCTTCAAGCGCCGGTGCCTCTGTAGTAGGGGTGCCGGGTCCTCATCCTCCTCCTCGAGCTCCCCTGCCCGGGGCTTGAGGTAGCTTCAGCGAGCTTAGCCTTAAGCTCGATGAGCTCGTCCTCCAGAGCCTTGTGCTCAGCTCGCCTTGCCTCCTCAGCCTGCTTCACCTGCTCCGTGAGCTGTTGCAAGCGAGCCATCAGCCCCGGTTTCCTTGCGAAATAATCTTTCATTTAGGCCTTTGGACCGCTTACCTCCTTCCTATCGGCAAACTCCAAGTGTTGCCGAGGAGGGCTCTTGGTCTACGTTCGTCTCTTCATCGACCGGGTTGGGGGTGGCGGCGGTGCCTATCTCTTGCCCCTCGCCTTCTTGGTCTTGGCGGCAGGGACGAGCACCCCTTGGCCATGCGACAGAGGCTTAAGCACGGCCACTGCCGCTTCAAGGGCAACCTTCTCCTGCCAAAAGCAAAAGAATATCAGAAGATGCTCGGGATGCATTCCCTAGAGCATGAATCGTAAGAGAGCTTACCACTTCGCCCCGCTCAAGCATGTTCATTGGAACTTGCCGGCCATACTCAAGCTCCTTGCCCTTCGGGGTGCTGAACATCTCGGTGACCCGTTTGTCCACCCAGTCAAAGCTCGGGGCTGCAACCGATCAACAAGAAGAGTCAGCACGAGCGCAAGTTGTACGTAAGAAGAAGAAATTGATCAAGTCCATGAAGCTTACCGGAGTCGGCCTCTCGGGTGAGGTCCTACCACCTGGAGACCTCGAAGAAGGGGTGCTCCCTCCTCCTCAGAGGGGACACCTGGTTCCTGAGGAAGTCCCAGACAATGTCGTGACCAATGAGCCCCATGTTCGTGAGCTCGCTGATCGTCATCAAAGCCCGCTCCTCCTCGGCTTGCACTCAAGTGGGCGCTGGGTCTCGATGCTCGGCCATTGCCCAGAGTAGCGGAGAGTGCTTCCTCCGCCCTTCTCAAGTAAAACTAGAATCGGCCTAGCCCTTAATCGAGTATTTGTGTGTGAAGAAAGGGTACTCATATGGTCGGTTGGGCCGCAAACGGAAATACGCAGAGCTGGTGGGAGAAGCCGCACCGGTGCAGAACAAGGAGTAAAAATGGAAAAAGAGGCTCGCCGTGGGCAAGATGCCCATGAATCCCTCGCAAAGGTGCGAGAAGATGGTCAAGACAAGGGCGGAGTTGGGGTTCAAGTTGGTGATTTCGCACTCGCACTGGACAAGCATGGATTCGAGGAACTCACTCGGGCATTCGAAGCCCATTGACGGTGTAGAGGTCGCAGGTGACAATCTCGTCGTCTTGCGGCACTGGGGCTCCTTCGCCATGGGGAAGTCGCCAGGTGCCCGTGTCGAGGTAGCCGAAGCCCTCAAGCGCCCGCAATCTCTCCTCAGTGATCTTGGTCGGACCGAACTTCACCATAAGAAAAGTTTGAAGAAGAGGGCACAAAGGCAAGAAAGGGCTTGGAGGATGACAAACTCTGGAGTTTTGTTTGTGAGATGCAGAAGAAGAAAGTCTTTTTACCGTCCCCGCCCGGTATATATAGGCAGAGAAGCCGAATGGACAGAAAAATTGTTCCCACCTGTTCGTGAACCAACACGCGGCAGCGCGGTTTCCAAAACTATCCAATAAAGGCTCGGTTTCTAAAAAACTGTCAGAACCGCACCCGCGAGGCCTCGCGGAGAAGGAACCATCGCGACCTTTCGCTTCCATTCCCGAGTCCCGTTTTGGCTGGACCTAGAGCCAGATGCTCGGTCCTCACCGGGGCATGCTCGTTCCCGAGCAAATGTTGCTCGGATGCTGCAGTAGTGTTTCGCTACAAAGTTCTTATTCTATCCCCGAGCGAGTGTTGCTCGGACGCTGCAGTAGTGTTTCACTGCAAAGTTCTTATTCTATCCCCGAGCAAGTGTTGCTCGGATGCTGTAGTAGTGTTTCGATGCAAAGTTCTTATTCTATCCCCAAGCAAGTGTTGCTCGGACGCTGCAATAGTGTTTTGTTGCAAAGTTCTTATCTCATCCCCAAGCAAGTGTTGCTTGGATGCTGCAGTAATGTTTCGCTGCAAAGTTCTTATTCCATCCCCGAGCAAGTGTTGCTCGGATGCTGCAGTAGTGTTTCGCTGCAAGGTGCTTCCTCCATTCCTGAGCAAGACCTGCTCGGATGCCACAGTAGCTTTTCACCATGAGATCCCAATCCCTCCTGTGAGTCTGAAGGCTCAAGGGGAAAGCCCCGTCGAGCAAACTTCCACTTGAGCCTCGGGGGCTAGCTGTCGGGGATTGGGTAATTCCCATAAAGACCATCATAACCCGGCGACCAATCTTCGGCCAACCTTGCTTACCCTTGGATAGTGCTCCCAAGGAAATCTTCGGGCATCCCGACCAATGGGTCTGCCTCAACCAGAACCAGCCTCGTCCCCGAGCAAGTGCCACCGCTTCCCGAGCGTGCCTGCTCGGGGGACGCGACAGACGACCAGGGTTGAAGGAAGACTCCGGGCATGATCGGCAGATCAGGCACGGCCCACAAAGACGACGTGGCATTAATCGTGACATGACTTAAAGCGCCGTATGACCACGTCCTGCGCCCATAACGCCCACGTCATGGTATGGCGAAAAGTGAAGACAACAGTGACGTGCACGTTCGGGCATGGTAGTTGAATGTCATTCAGTAATAAATGATGTAAGGCTGTAATCGCCTATAAATACCCCGTTGTATGTAGCGATGAAAGAGAGAAAGCACAAGAGGGATGAGAGGAGAAGAAAGAAAACACTCAGACACCCCTGTAAGAAGTAGAGAGAAGGGAGAAGCTTGACGCTCCCGATCAAGCACCCTATAATCCATCCCTTGACAATAGTGGAGCCACTGAACGTAGGGTCATTATCTCCCCAGTGAGAGGCCCGAACCAGGATAAAAAGACTCTTGTTTGTTGCTTTGTTTGGAACTATCTGACCATCCCGCTAGCTCGGTAGGCCCTCGGACGCTATACCCTTTGCAGAAAAGGGACCTTGGTTGATCCCTCATTCAACAAGTAAGCTCGGTGGGGGATCCGTACCCCAATCGTCGACAGATGTTATAAAATATATGTTGTTAGCTCCAATTTTGCAAGGTCAACTTGGTAAGTGGGCCTATATGCTCATCGAGTTCAATCTAACATAAGAATCGGCTCAAGCTATTAAGAGGCAGGTAATTGTTGATTTTATAATAGGACAAGAAACTATTACAATACCGATCTAATATTTGTTGCCCCGTGGCAACTATTTTTTGATGGATTGATGTGTTGAGAGGGCGATGGTATCAGAATAGTGCCGATTTTGTTAAAAGATCACTACAAGAAACAGGAAAAATTCATGGGCAAAAAACCCACAATTTATATATTTAAATTGCTCGGCTTATAAAAAACCCACGATTTAATTAAATTTAGTGGGCAAAAACCCATTTAATTTATATATTTAAATTGCTTGCTTATAAAAATACCCACAATTTAATTAAATTGTACAAAAAAACTCATTTAATTTATTTTTTAAAATTGGTCGGTTTTTATATAATTTCAAGATGATTTAATTAAATTCATGGGCCCCTATTGCCCACTTAATTTAAAAAGGTTAACCTACCCGACCGCCTCTTTCTCCTCCTTCTCTCTTCTCTCACTCTCTTTCTTCTCTCCTCTCACCACCCCAGGCCTGGCCGCCTTCGCCTGCCCGCCATGCTGCCCGCCCTTCCCCACGATCTCTTATCGTTTTCGTTCTGCTGCCATGAATCTCTGTGAAGAGTGGCTTGTGATGGCAGTGGCGGGCGGTGAGGGAGGTGGTGTCGAGGGCGAGATGGAGGCGGTGGGCGGCGCGGGTGGCGTGGTAGAACTTTTTGGCGGCTTTGGCGCGAGGCCTCCAAGCGAGATGGATGAGGTTTTCGCCTACCTCGCCATCGATTTCCCACACGTGGTCTTCCTCCAGTACGCGCACGTGCGCTATTAGCCTATTAATAATGAACCCTTTATGTCGCTCCCGCCTTCTCGCATCTCCGATTGCGGTAGATTTGGGTTGCTTCGATTCGGTTTACTAATGGATGGATTTGCTGTATGCTTCTAGGTATTAGATTAGTGGTTTGTGTTTAGGGTTTTGGTGTGGTAAGCCTAAGAGGAATGTTTCGTGGGTCGCTTGTTATGTTGGTTGGTTATACTTCATTTCTCGCTTTTGAGTTCATCCGATGATATTGCCGATTTGATTAAAAGAGCATAATTACAAGATGAGGAGCGAAGTGCTTTCCTAACAATGAATTAAGGAGCCCTGGTTCGTTGAAATTGATTACAAACAAACTTAATTTGTTTACTCAAATAGTTTTTGTTTGCTCTTATGGTTAGATTTGAACTCATACCGACCTTACTCTTCAACTCTAGAGTATTCAAATTGTGGGGGCTTGTAAGTGTTGAGCCTCCTCTAAAAAAGTGTAAGCTAATTGTACCGAAACCATGAGTCAAGATCACATGTTCACGCTAGCGACCTAAGATTCCTTAAGTAGTGTGCTCAACTCGTATTGTCGATTATATCAAATTTTATAAACTGTGGATACTTTTTTGGGCATCCTTTTATCCTTCCGCATAACACCGAGGTCTATGGTAAGTGGTGCTATTCAGAGTTACGCCAGACATGCCGTATAAAATTACCGCTTTATCAGCTTAGGTTCGCATTTAAGTTTCGCGCTTGTATGTTTGAATAATAATTTGATTGGTGTTTATTCATTATAAAGTTGATTTGTGGAAAGTACAACTGCTGAGTGTTGCTAGTTTGTGATGTATATGCAGTTGACTTAACTTGTCAATCTATGAACTTAGTTGAGAGTTAGATAAAATATAAACATTGTTGAACCAATTATAAATCAGTTTTGCTACAGGTCCTTTTTTAGTAGTTTAATCGATGATGCCATCGACTTCAAGAATACCGATCCAATCCAATACTTCTCCTTTGCAACCATTATGCTTTGGTCATTACTTTTGTGTTCTTTAGTCTATCGAGTAATTATGGTTCATTGTCATCAACAACATGGCATTCTCAAGTTTGGATATCTAAATCATTTGCTTTTGTCTTTTGTTACACTCGTAACTTCTATCGAGTTGAAGTCAAGAACACTAGAAATTGCAGAGGCTTATTGAGTTACAAAGAAGTTGTCATATTTTGTTTTCTCGCAAGGTATTTGCAATGCCCATGTAATATAATTCGCTCTTGTTAGTGAACCTTTTCACTTTGTTTAGATATTTCTTTGCACAACTATGCCGATAGGATTATGGTACTTGTATTTCTTCTTGAAATTGAATTGCAAGTGTGTCTTGAATGATGGTGTTGTGGTTATATTGTTGAATTGAATTGCAAGTGTGTCTTGTTTTCACGATGGTCAGATAATTACGGGCCAATCCATGCCACAAGAGACATTTAATTTAGGAAAAATGTTATTACTTAGACACAAGTGATACAACAAGATTTTTATTTAGTTCCAACAAATAACTATCCACCAAATGTCAAGATTAAAGGTTAATTTTTAATGGGACTACTAAAACTGGTTCACTGGATACATACGATAGAAGTTTTTGGAAGGTGTGTGCAATGTCAATATAGACTTCATAATCACAAATGTTGTAATAGAAAACAAAATCAAATTTTCTATTGAAGTTTCATGGCATCTCAGATACTAAAAAGACATTCTGCTCATTGTTTAAGCTTTATGTTGGTGTGCATTGTCATGCAGCAGCTCCATAAGTCCGTATGGGATGCTTCTTTGGGACAATTACTTGGCAATGACTACATGAGCCTTAGTTGTGGTGAGTCTATAAATACTTCTACACTATCGCTCCATTTAACAAACTTACGTATGATAGAAGTTGCCATCTCAGAATAGTTTTTTCCTATTTAAATTGCGGTGCAAGGATATCGCTACCGATGGGAAATTTATGAAGCTTTGGCTTAGAGAGGAAAATTGATCTAACAAATTACATTAGGTGGTGGCTACCCAAAAGACACGGCAATGATACATCTAAAGCGTAAGACGCTATTGATGAGATCCGAGCTATTGAAAGTTCAATACAACCGATCGAACCCTATAAGTTGCCTTCTTTTGCCGCTTGTTCTCATTCAAAGGCCTCTTTAGTGGGCCTATCTCAAGGTAGTATCTTATCTCACCGATGCCTTCAAAAGCTTCTTGGAGAAGTCTAAAAATTATCTCAAGAATGTACTTTCAAAGAAAGAAATGGATGAAGGAAAGGTGGTTGCCATGATCCATGTGCCATATATCTTTCCCGCAGATTAGGAGGGTGTGTTTTGCGGTTGTAATGTGTTGTACGTCATTGTGTAGTTTACAAATTGCCGTTGGATGTGTGATTGATTATCTAAGGATCTGCTAGACTGTCTTCTTTTGGTTTGAGAGATTGATATATATATTATAACTGCAAATGTTTTTTGTCTGCTATTGGAGCCTAATAGCTTTTTTTTGGCACGTCGCGTATAAAAACGTAGTTAACAACTCTTGTTTATGATAGATATGTCCATGGTGATGTAAAACCTGAGAACTTTTTGCTTGGACCTCCTGTGCACCCGAGAAGAGAAGAAACTTTTTCTTGTTGACCTTGATTGGGTAATTTTTGTTTCATTGTTCATTTCATAGGATCATTCTAGCGTTATATCGGGCCCAATGGGGAAACAAATATATATGTTGCTTCTTCCGATTTAACATTGATTTCTCACCACAGCTACTACATGGAAAGACATTGATACAAAGGAGCACGTTGATTATGATCGAGGCCCGATGTCTTTAGGTTTGCAGGAGAAATATTTTACTGATCTTGAAGCCCTTAGTTTTTCTTATTTATTACCAAACTAACATTTTCTTGTCATATACTTGACTTGTTTGACTAAAGGTTTCCTTGTTTGCAAGAAAAAGATGGCGACCTCTCCAGAATCGTTGTGTTGCTTTTGTCCACAACCTTTTCCAATGGATTAGTGGTTACAATGCCAGGTGGCCTATGAAACAGAGGTATGAATTGTATAGATGTAAGCAACTTTAGTTGGAAAGAAAAATTTCAATCTAACCACATTTTTTTTGCAGTACCACTACAATGTTGCAGATGGTAGGTTAGCACAACATATTTCAAAAGGAAACGAGGATGGCTTGTTTATAAGTTCAGATGCCTCTTGTTCAAATCTGTGGGCTCTAATAATGGATGTCCGCATCGGCTTTACTTCTCAAGCATATGAATTTTCTCAATATTTTCTTCACAAGGTAAGTAATTGTACTAGCCTTTTTTGTATTCCAAAGCATGTACATATCCCTTCTCTCTCTCTCTCTTTCTCTGTGGGCGTTAGAATATGTATATGGAACACCCTAGCACGGTGACTTAGTTTAGTGTGTAAGTGTTGTTACTTTAGTGTGTAAGTGTACAAACAGATTTGTGAATTGACCAAGGTTGGCCCATTTGGTTCAACTCTAGATTTCTTGGTTCTTTGTGTTATGTGCATCAAGCTAAAAAAGTGACATGTCATTTTCTTTTGTATAGACATTGATTTTGTGGTCAAATGGTAATACTTTTTAGTAATAATCAATTAAAATACTCAAGATGTCGATATGCTAATGGGCTAATGGCTGTCCAGATGCATGTTTTCAACAAAGGTTGTATCGTTGTTATAATGTATTCATTGTGCTTAATTGGATTTAACTTTTGTTACATTTAGGTATAATATTGCACGGCTTCTTACTCATGTTGGTCATTAGTAATGTATCCTAATTGTTTTTGGCATTTTCTCTAATGATTGGAGATCGGCTTATTTATAAAATGGAAAATAAGAATAATTACCATATATTAGGATATTAATGTTCTCATGGTAGCATATTCTTTGCCACGGCTACCTTGAACTCATGGTTATACTCGCTAGAAGCTATTACTACGTGTGTGTATAGAAAATTTAATTAATGCTTTATCATTTTTTGGTTCTATGACATCAAATCTCTCTCTCGTGTGTGTATAGAAAACTTAATTAATGCTTTATTTGTCCTTTTAGATATTGATTTTGTATGGCTACATGTGTATGTCTTCACATGTGAATCACCAGCATCAAGTAATATAGTTACCAAAAAAATAAAGAAATGAAATGTGCAATTGCATCTTGGTTACTTATTTTGATACTTTGCAAGTCCTAAGTTCATTGCATGCCAAAGTATATCATACTTTAACGGTTTATCTTTCTACCCTCCCAACAGATCAATATTGAAGGTGATCTCGATGATAAAACAATATCCGTGACTTCATGGATTGGAAAGCATATTCTTCCTACCATTCAACATCCATATTGGGCGTAATATATGATGAAGCGCATAAAGTAATATTGCTACAACTGAGAATGTTCGCCAATTTGTAAGTTCTTTCTAGTTAGCTAGCTCTTGTTGCCTTTTCGCTTTGGTATTTTCATTTAGTTTATCTCGCACTATGGAGATTTTGCATATTATTAATTGTACCGATTGTTGTGCCGCTTGCTCATATGAATATTTGGGTTCATGTAAACAACTTGTAGAAAGAGGCTATAATTTGCAAGAGCTCACAATAGTTAAGGTATTGATACAAATGACATAATGCAACTCATTACAAGCATATTGGGGAGCAATTGGGACTGAGCTTGCTTTCTTTTGGTATTGATATTTGTTCACTATTTTCCTTTTCTTGTTTCTCGCACTTTGTTATAACCGGACATATCTTTTGCTCCCACATTTCACCAGAGAGAAGCATCTCGAGAATGCAACTACGCCCGCAAATGCCGCTATGATGAGTACTTGAGAGACAAGAACTACCGATTGACCCATGGATAAAGAAAAAAAAAGAAGAAAAAGTTTGAAGAACTCTACCAAAAGTACAAACTTGTAAGTATGCAATTCATCAAGAACAAAGATACCCGAGGATTCTACCAACATTCGTAAATGGTTTGTTAACTCGCAGATGCTCTACAACGCCTGAATTTGAACAAACACCAAGAAACCTCGGCGATGTGTTCACCGAGGCTTGCACGATATAATCGGATTGTCTACAAGAAGGCTTATGGGTACTATTATCGCTAGGAGTAATACTCTTGAATCTTGTGATGGGACTTATTGTGATGTGTTGAATAAGATTGAATGTGAAGATGGTTGTGTTGAATAAGATTGATTATCTAAGGATCTCGCTAGAATGTCTTCTTTTGGTTTGAGAGATTGATATATATATTATAACCGCAAATGTTTTTTGTCTCACGAGTGGATGTCCTATTTACTAGAGAGGTCATGCCGAAATTTTGTATATTTCTCTGACTTAGTTTTTGTATATTTCGTGACTTAGTGGATCAAGATATATGTTCATCTTGTAAGCCGTCATGAGTTGATCTCTTCGGCGATTTGTAAACACTCTTGAAAATAGTGAAGTTTGTCGGCGGTGCTGTGGTTTTTACCCTTCGCATTGAGGGTTTTTCCACGCTAAATCCGGTTCAGATATATGTTATTTACGCTTCCGTGTTTAGAAAATGGGCTAGTAATCGCCGCTATAATTTGGGTATCAAATTACCAAAATAATGATCGAAATGACATCAATGAAATACAAGGTGGATGGGTGGTCATCACCGTGATATATATATATATTTTGTATAATGGCCGATAAATTGTGGGCCTTAAAACCCAATCGTCGACGATCGGATCGCCAACCGCAAAAAGTGAGGTGGGGGTCATAGATTATGGGACCCGAGTGTGTTTCGCTTTAATCGGAGGAAGAAAACAATGTGATGATGGTCTGAGCAAGACGACAATGAGCACGAGACAAGGGTTTATCTTGGTTCGAGCCCTGTGAAGGTAATAGCTCTACTCGGCCGCTTTGCGGTGGTGATTCTTGTTATATTTGCAGCATGTGGAGGTGTTTACAACTCAAGACAAGAATGGTGATTCCTAACTCGAGCAGTCAGGTGTCTTTGGGTTGTCTTCGTTGTCCCTGAGCTTGTGCGCCCTGGTATTGATACTCCTCAAGACGCGAATAGCGCCGGAGATATCCCTGAAGGGCCTTCATGCACATCGAGGGTGGCGGAATCGCCTTGACTTGCTTGGCCAAATGTCGAAGTCATCCCCACGACCCGCCTTCCGTAATCTTGCCGGCCAAATGCTAGATCCGAAATCCTGGCGGACTAAGGCTTGAACGAGATCCCACCCCGCCAAGGTCGAGTGGGGTCGAAGCCTGGTCCACAGCGCTTAGGTCGAGCGCCAAGATGCACTCGTGTCGTGGTCGGGCCTTCCGAGCTTGAGGGATCCGTTGATCATGGCCGGCGGGCCAAGGAGCACCCACTCGTCGGCCTAGCCCCCGAGGCTCTAGGTCGGAGGGAACTCCCGGGGCGACCTCGAGCCTTTATCTCGAGATCGGAGGCAACCTTCGCAGGTCTTGGCTCCTGGCCGAGGCTCCAAGTGAGACCACAAAGCGAGTCTTTGGCCTCGACACTGGCCACCTTTGGACTTCTCGATCTTTGCACGGATGTGAACTGGCGGGCATCTGGCGCTGCCTCGACCAGAGTCGAGCCTTAATTGCTCCCGTCAAATTGAGGTTGGCACACCTTTTGAGGCACTGTGGATCGATTTCGGCTGCGTTGCGGTTTATAAACCCGGCGCCACATCGTCTGGTCAAAAGCTCAACCAGCCACAACCGCCATGGCCAAGTTAGGAATGAGCACTCTGTCGCACTCGAGGATGAAGGAGCTCGAGTCCCTCGGGCCGCTAGATCCGTTTACATGGCGGCCGCCGCAACGAGACCGAGCCAAGACCTCCAAGGACAGCAGATCGCTCGCACCGAGCACTATGCCCTCTTTGGCTTATGGACCGGAGAGTGAGTTCATCGCGAAGGTCCTCTCCACATGCGACATCGAGCTCATCAACACAGTGCCAAACTCGTTTTCTCCTCACCATCTTTTCCCATCTATGCGAGGGATTTCTAGGAATCCTCCCGACTCCTCGCTCTTCTTCCCAGATTTCGCCTTTTCCGCTCCGGAAGGATCCCGTGGTCAAATGCCTCTACTTCCGCAGCTGGTCGGGCTCAAGTGGTTCTTCCCCAAGTTCCAACTCGATTCCCTACCCGATGGACCGAGGCCGGTTCTACTCAAGAGGGGTGAGACCGGAATGGTGTACGAAGGGACCCCATCACCAACCGCAAGAAGGAGACTGAGTCGGACGACTCGAGGTCGACGAGGAGGCCATCGCCCTCATTCATATCTCGCCATCATGCGCGTCTCAACGGCAAAGCGACGCTAACGATTTCTTATGGAATCGCAGTGTCCCTCTTAGGCGAGGGAGCACCCGTTCTACGAGATCCAGGGGGCGACGATTCGACCCGCGAGGGCACGTCCTGTAGGTCTTGCCCCAAGGTCCGCTTGTGTACACCCTCCGATCTTCTCTTGACAACCGCTTGTCTTGCAAATACAAAGAATCCACGGGTCTCCGCCAGGATGGTCGAGATGTTTGGGAAGTAGGCGCACGAGTACGTCATCGGCAACCCCGTCCCGAAGAATGTACTCCGCCGAAAGGACGAGGTAAGTCACCTGACCAAGCGCTCGAGTCTTTTACCCGCGAGCCCCTTCCTGAGCTTCGCTTGCTCGTAGGCCCACCAGGAGTTGCTGGAAACGGCCAGGAGGATGCTCCACGTCAAGCAAGGGTGATTAAGAAAGGGAAGAAGCGACCTCCCCCGGCTGGATCAAGCCAGACGGAGGCGAAGAAACGCCATGTCGAGTGGGGGGACCGCGCCACGGTAAGGGCCCTACTAGTCGAGCCCCCGAGCTTGTGTTTACATGCCTTGCCATTTGATGAGCTTTCCCTTATGCAGCAGCAGAGCGCGGCTGCCGCCGCCAGGCCTTCGAGCACTCCCCCACCCCCAGAGCGTCGAACTCGAACCCCATCACATGGGCGAGGCGATCAGGAGCGGCTCGGACCTCGAGACCTCGGTCGCGAGACACGCAAGCGCTGGCGCCGACATCCGCAACAAGACCTTCGACGACCCTTGGCGAGAAGGAGACCGTGACCCAAGTAAGCCCTCAGATCTCGGTCCATACGCCCTTTCAGATCTTTTCGCTTAGTGTATGCTTTTGATCGCAGACCTTGAGCACCCAAGCTCAAACTTGCTCGCTTTTGACGATGGTCATTGTCCAGGCGAAGTCCGAGTCCGAGGAGGAGAACGCCGAGCCGTCCTGGCCATGATCATCACGGACACGCACTCCTTCAATTCCCGAGCCAGACCCTTGGCTCCATGAAGTTCTACCAAGGGCTCGACGACTCGTCCGAAGAAAACGAACCTCATGGCGGTGGGATCCGACATGGGCGAGGCCCATGACTCACCGCCGGCCGACGAGCTTCCCGGCCACCGTGAGGGAGGATACTCGTGGCCTTGAGGCCACACTCTGAAGTGACCTCCCAAACCCCACCACCCACGATCGCCCGGAGTCGAGGTCGCGACTCACGGGTCACCGGAGGTGATCGGGTCGAGAAGCTCCGCAGACCTCCTGGCAGATCAAGGCCGAAGGCCGAGGTCGTGGCATCCTGTGCCACTTGAGGTCGTGGAATGCCGCGGGCGGATCCGGCCGCTCCTCCGTGCCGAGGCGCAGGGGGCCCCGCCGCAGGGGTCGGGCCGACATGTCGCCACGCCTCCCCGTGTCCTGGTTGGTCCTGTCGGAGGAGGCAATGGACGCCCGGCTGCCCCTGGCGGGAATTCAAGGTCTCGCTCGAAGGCGGTGGTGGCCGAGGCCGTCCCTGACACGGCATGGCGAACCATTTAAGAGGAGGAGATCGGCGCAACCGCATCGATGATCGCGAGGAATTCACTCACAAGACGCTCGAGGGTCACCTTCGCGAGGTAAGGGTCCTCCCGACGCTTTCAGAGATCTTAGTCCAAGTTCCTTGTCCCTTCTTATTCCGGCTATCCTCTCTCGTCGTGAAGGTGATCGGTCATGCCTCTCGGGGCTATAAGGCCTTCAAGAGCATGCCGCCATGTCAAGGGCCTCCTCGACGCAAAGAGAGGCGCTGGAGGTTGAGCGCCAGCTCATCCCACCATTGAGGTCGAGCAGGGGAGCTCGAGCAAAGGCCCAAGAGCTCGCCGAATCAAGGCTGGATGATGACGGGCGCAGAAGGTAGCTCCACGCGGCCGAGCTCGAAAGCAGCCGAGCCTCCGAGCGCGAGCACGCTTTTAAGGCCGTGGAGCAGAGCGCACGCGAGCAAGGCGCCGAGGCCGAGCGGGCCAAGATCGGCTCGAGAAGGCTTCGCGAGGCGCCGACTTCCGAGCTTGAGGCCAAGATCCTCGAGCTCGAGGAGGAACTTGGGCGCTAACAAGGCGCCAATCGAAAGCGTGCCGGGGCAAGGTCTTGGAGAAGGCCAGGAGCAAGCACACTCCATGGCGAGGGCGCCCCCGAGCTCGAGGCCAAAATCCTCGAGCTGAGGGAAGCTCGATCGCGCCACCAAGGCGCTCGAGGCCGATCACGCTAAGGTCGAGGCGCTGGAGAAGGCTCCCGTGAAGTCGCCTCCTGGGCTCGAGACCAGGGTCCACGGGCTTGAAGAGAAGCTCGAGCACGTCGGTAAAGCAGCAAAGAGTGCCCTGGCCCAGCTTGAAGACGAGCGACGTCGAGCCGTGGATGCTTCCTAGCAAGCCCTCCAGCTCCAGGGGGAGATCGCAACCCTGAAGGCAAAAGTGGCCCAGCTCGAGCAGGAAAAGCTTGCCAGCGAGATGGCCGACGACCAGAGAAACGTTAAAAAGCAAGGAATGTAATCGGCTGTAGTGGATTGTTTTTGTGAACAAAGAAACCTCGCCCCTCAAGTAGAATTCGTGGTTTGGGGATACTTCAAGTCTTTTTTTTTTTGCTTTGCTTGTTTGCCGTGCTCAGGTGTTTTTAGGTCGCGGCGCCGGAGGGTAGCCTTACCAGCTCTGGGCCCGAGGTTGAGCGACACGTGCCTTGGGCACAAGATGTAGATCTGGACGAGAGGCCACGACCCGCAAAGTTGAGGAACAATTGCAATGGTAGAAGGACACGGGTTTAACATCAAGTAGATTAGTGCTCAGACGGCCCTTGCAACCTCAAGGCATTGCTCGACTGGCCAAAGTGGCGAGGTTCTTGCCTCGAGCCCTGCATAGGGGAGGGCTAGATTTGTAAGAGGTTTGGCTTATGTTTAGCCTCGTCTACTGGGGTGAACGAAAAACCTGGCTACTTAGACTAGGGGCGAATGCGCACAAGCACGGCTGTCATGTTCAGAAAAAGAAGGAGCCAATAAAAGAAAAGTAGCAACACAAGTGGAAGCAGATATAAAGGGCAAAAATGAAAGACCAGCTTTTATTGAAATGTGAGGCATAGAGGTTACACATAAAACTTCAAGTTGATCTATGTTCCACGAGCTAGAAAGCTCTCGCCATCGGCATCGCTAGCCCAGAAGCCCTCGCGGCGATCCGATGAAACAACTCTATAGGGCCTCCCACCGTGGGGATAACTTGTTGGTGCCGGACGAGCTCTAAATCCGCCTGGCTAGGTCCCCAACAAGGAGCTTCCTAGGTCGCATCGACCGACACGCATGTCTCCGCGAAGAGTTTGCGTAGTGCGTTGATCGAAAGCAAAGGCACGCATCTTACTTTTCTACGAGGGTGAGGTCGAGAGACCGTTTCATACTCGGAAGTCGACTTGGTCGATTGCCGACTCGGCAGAGCCCAACAGGACTCGGGAGGCAGACGCTTCGCACCGAACACGAGCCGGAAGGGTGTGGACCCCTGTGGCTCGGCTTTGTCGTGGGTACGAATAGACCATAGGACGGTGGACGCTCGTCCACCCGTGCCTTGTCAGACGATCGAGCTCATCGCAACTCGCTTTTGACGCCTCGACAACTTGCAGTTGGCATTGCTGCTCCGCCTCCGCTGTTCGGGGTGAGCCACAAGCGCTTAAGCATATTTTGATGCCGAAGTTCTCGCAAAACTCTCGAACAACTCACGGGTAAACCGGGTACCGTTGTCGGTGATAATTTTGCATGGAACCCTGCGACTGTGACCACGAACAAGTTGAAGAAACGAATCGCCGCCCGAAGCAAGCATGGTTGAGACCTGCTCAAATTTCTATCCACTTGGTGAAGGTGTCGACAATGATTTAACAAGAACTTCTTCCCCTGTTTGAGGAAAAGGGCCGAGGATGTCCAAATTTCATGTCGAGAAGGGCCAGCGAAAGCGGATGGTCTCGAGCGCGAGAGCGGCCGATGCGATTTCGAGGCGTGGAATCGCATGCTTTCGGCGAAAAGTGACGATATCCCGAAGCATCTCAAGCGCCAAGGCCAATAGTACCCATGCGAAAGGCCTTGCCGACCATTGTCCTCAGACGAAGAGTGAGCCCCACAAAGGCCTCGAGTGAATGTCGTAGGAGGTACTTACCTCCTCCGTGGAGATGCACCGCGTCAGATGCCTAAACATTTCGCTCAGAGCTCGACGAAGCGTATAGACTCGCCCGCGCTGATCTGCTCTTCAACAGGTCGGGTGGCATGTCACCCCGCAAGGAAATTGTGGATGGCTCTACCAGAGGGGATACCCCGACCACAACAGCACGACTCTTGGTCGGAGATCGACGGGCCGCCAAAGGTTCTGTGATGACATCGGGTGGGATATCGCCATCTGAGGAGCCGAGCTTGGAGAGGAAGTCCGCGCTGAGTTGTCTCTCCGGGATGTGCTTGATCTCCAAGTTCGAACCACTTCTCCATCTTGCGCACTCGGGCGAGGTATTTTGCCATCGAGTCCCCGAGCACCGTAGTCCTTGTTGAATCGTTGATGACGAGTTGGGAGTCGCCTTCACTTACCAAAGGGCAGACACCCAAAGCCTTGCAAGCACGTAAGCGGCCAGAGGGCTTTCAGATTCGCCACATTGTTGGTCGCCGAAGCCAAAACGACTATGCATTTCAACTTATCGCCGCTGGGTAAGGATAAGGATCCCAAACCGAAGCGCTTGAAGGACCTCGAGCCATCGAAGAACATGACCCAGGCTTCTTCTTCGCCTTGAAGCTCGAGAGCGGCTGCGACGCTCGCCGACCACGGTCGGGCGTAGTATTGCGATTTTATGGTCGCGGCGGTACACGCACCGACGCCGAACGCCGCCAGCCCATGGCCCACTTGGCGATTCGTCCGCCACCTCCGGTTCTCAGATGTCCCGAGCGGAAGTTGCACGGATAACCATGGAGGCGCCGAAAATAGTGACGGAGCTTCCGCTGGCCATGAGGAGAGCATACAACAGCCAGATCATGCGGTAGCGCCCTTCTGCCATGCAAGACCTCACCGACGAATAGATTGGGTGTTGCCGAGACTCTGCCCGCCACCAGATGAAAGATCGACAATGGGCGGTGGTCAGGTAGAGCAGAACTTCTCACCAAAGTTGCAGCCAGTAAGGAGAGGGGACGACAGATATACCTTCAGTCGCCGGCGACCGCCGCCTCGAGTCCACTCAAAGCCCTCGTGCTTGCGCAGGTCCAAAAGAATGGGAGCCCACACCGCCAAGCCTCAAATGAACTCGCGAAAGTGCTATGCGGCCGGTGAGGCTTTGCACCGCTGATCGAGGTCTGGCGCCATCTTCGATCGCCTCGATCTTCTTCGGTTTGACCAACCCCGAGCCCTCGATCATGTAGCCGAGCACCTTAACGGACGCCGCTAATAACACGCACTTTCGTGGTTGAGTTTGATATTGTGCTTGTTTAGGTTAGCGAAGGTTTCTCGAGGTCACGAACGGGTTGCCTTCAGAGAGGCTTTTGACTATAATATCGCCGACGAGACCTCGAGGTTCCGCCCGACCGCGGCTCAACATCCCGGTCATCGACGCCGAAAGTGGCCCCGTGATTGCGCAGACCAAATGACACCGGCCGTAGCAATAGGTGCCAAATGGCGGATGAAGGCCGTCTTGTTTCATCGCCGACCGCCAGCCTTGATCCGTGGTATCCCGAGTAAGCGCCCGTAAAGCTCAACATCTCGGCGCTTATGGAGTCGACGATCCGTCGATGCGCTGAAGCGGAAGTTGTCCTTCGCAAACCGAGTTCAACCTCAGATGGTCGACGACATTCTCCACTTTCCGCTTTCTTTCGAACGATGACCAAAGTTGGCCACCACTCGAGTAATCAATCTCTGATGAACCTAGCCTTCAAAAGCTTGTCAAGGTTCTTCCTTGATGATCGCGACTTCTTCGGGAGAAGCGACGCAGCTTCCGGAGCGCATGTGTCGGGAGCCGGATCTCACTCGCAATTTGTGCTCGATCACCTCCTGACGCCAGCATGTTCGCGGGCTCCTGCCTAATATACCTTTGTTAGCGCTGGCGAAGGTGATTTAGCTCGAGTTCCTATTTGGAACTCAACCCGGCGAGACGTGGACGACCGGGTCGGATCACACTCATCGAGTGGCACGGCCTTCTGCCCCACTGGCCGGATTGCCGCTTCCGCAGCGCTTTTGTCGCCGCCTTAGACCACACTGGCAAAGATACCCGCAAGAGCCAAGGCCTTGGTCTGATCCACGCGCCGCCGCAGACGCTTCAAGCACTGTAATGATGCTGCTGGGGCCAGTACCAAGCATCGGTGGCTATAGTGGTTGGGCGCCATGAACTTGACCAAGGCGGCCGCCCGAGGATGGCGCTAGACGGAGGTCGCCCGACCACCTCAAGGTGACCAGCGGCGGAAGTTGTCCGAGCCGCCAAGGTGACGGCAAGACCACCGCCCCTGGGAATGGTCGAGCCCCGCACGATCCCAAGAAGGAATGGCGACGCTTTGACCTTCGATCGGGAATCTGATCCGCTCTGCGCCCGCCGCAGAAGTTAAGAGAGCTACCGCCGCCGACCATGACGCCGACCGATCGCTGTGTTGCCGATGGTCGGGTCACGACCAAGGCGGTCTTCGTGTCTCGCCATACCGGGAGAGCGCCCCCGAGAGAAGGTGATGGTGGCCCCACCACTTGGTGGTCGCCGATGGGCTTCCCAATGGCGACCGTAGATGGTCCACGCGGCGCCTTGACTCGCTACCGGTTTGGTAGGTCGACGAGCCACCGAAGATGACATCGATCCGGCTCTTCATGCCGAACTCCAAATCGAGGTCGCCGTGGTTCATACGCAAGATTCACCCACGGCCGGTCGCCATCTCGAGCACGCGCATCTCACCCCGCCCATCATAGAAAGCGCCCAAATTTTATTCTCGCCATGCCTCCGCAGTTCGCAGTCGTGGGCCGACCGCCTCGTGGAATAGGCGTAACTTTGCTTCGCTATATCCTGCGGCGCCAAATTTCGCGCCGAGCATCGGTCCGCCAGGTCCGGATCGCTGGTCTTCCCGCTGGGCCGGTTTCGCTCGGTGAGGTCGAGGTCGACCTTGGCGAGGCTTAGAGTCCTCCCGAGCTTGACCTCGACCTCGAGGACCTCGTGGCCGCCATCCGTCAAACGATCACCCGCGAGACCTCCGCCGCTCGCGATCAAGGCTCGCTTGAGGCGGTGCGTGGTCGGCGCTCGAGTTGGAAGGGCCGCATCCGCTTGGTTTAGACCAAGCTTGCCTTGCTCGTAGTCGCGCTTCCAGTGGACGGCGCCGCTCAAGGTCTTCACAGACGCTTCCGCCATGCGAAAAATCTTGTTGACGCTGAGCCTCGATGTGATTCCGTGTCCTGAGGCGCCGATCATGGACCTTAACTTGAAGGCCTTGATGACGGCCTCGCCGGAAATGCTCGGATCAGTTCTCGTGGCGGATGAATCGCCGCACAAAGTCGCCAGAGGGCCGTTTTGCCTCGATGACACGATCCAGTCCTTCCCGCCGCCAGAATAACTTTGAAGTTGGAGCGAACAAGATTATGGATTTGGCGCCACGACCAAGGAGCCAAAGCCGTTAAAAAGCCAGTCTCGCGTCCCCGCCCAAGATGGTCGGAAGGTAGTTTGCCATCACGAGCCTGCCCCCTGCCGCCAGATAGCGGTCGAGTAGATGGATAAGAACTCGACCGTTCTGGTCCCGCTGAACGCCGACGCTGGCTTGAACCGAGCCGCCATCAGACGTGATTTAAAATCGCTTGAGTACGCCATGCACCAGAGGTCGACAGTGCACGCCGGTCGGGTCATCGCCGACAAGATCCTCGCGCCGCCGGACTCGAGTCGAGGCCGCTCGGCGTCCGACCTCCGCGAGAGAGACCATGGTGCCGCATGGGAATCACCGTTGGTAACGCAGCGGTCCTCGACCCTATGGCGCTCGGGCGAACGCCCCGGAGAGATCCGCAGCCCCGCCGCCACGACCGAGTGGTTCGGGCTCGGCCTCGTCCCTTACCTCGTGCGGTGTTCGTGGACGCCAAGGTTCGTGGTCAAAGCCTCATCCCGAGCCCGTTGCCCGGGGGCTACCTCCTGCGCAGGAGGTGTCCGACGCTGGTGACGGCAGCAACGTGTTACCATTACTTCTCGAGCGGGTCCCCGAGTGTTGACTTTGTCGCTGCGGAGGGCGACTCCTGCCGCAGCCTCGATCGAGTTCTTCGCCGTGGCTCGCCAAAGAGCTCCGACCGCCTCTATCGGGTCAGCCATGACCAGCGAAAGCGCCGGGAGGCGCCCCAGAGGAGGGAGCTCGGCGCTCGGTCGGCTGCCTTCTCCGGGCTCTCACCGAGAGCTGTTATGGCTTGCTGATGGCAACTCGCACCATCCGGCGAGCGCCTTCAGGGTCTACGGATCACGGCCATCCGCGATTCCCCGGCGCTTGACCGCCCGCCACCGTAACGGCCGAGCCGGGCGAAAGCAATGGAACAGGACACGGAGTCAAGTCCGCGCTCGAGGAAAATCCATCGGCGAAGGGCGCCATTATGCTCGATCCCGTGTCGCTCTCGCGAAGAGCGAAACACCTGCCCCACGGTGGGCGCCATTTATCGACGACGGATTGCCAACCGCAAAAGGTGAGGTGGGGGTCAGCATTATGGGACCCGAAATGGTTTCGCTTTAACGGAGGAAGAAAACAGCCAGATGATGGTCGAGCAAGACGACAACGAAAGCACGAGACAAGGGTTTATATCGTTCGAGCCCCGTGAAGGTAATAACTCTACTTCAGCCGCCTTTGCGTGGTGATTCTTGTTATATCGCTTATTGTGGAGGTGTTTACAACTCAAGACAAGAATGGTGATTCCTAACTCGAGTCCGGTGTACGGGTTGTCTTCGTTGTCCCCTGAGCTTATGATCCTGGTCTTTATACTTCTCGCACGCAATCGGCCGGAGATATCCCCTGAAGGGCCTTCATGCACATCGAGGGTCGGGCAAGAATCGCCTGACTTGCCACAAGACTCTCGAAGTCATCCCCACGACCCGCCTCTCGTAACTACCGGCCAAATGCTAGATCCAAAATCCTGTATGACCAAGGCTTGAACGAGATCCCGACCCCGCCGAGGTCGAGTGGGGTCGAGCTCGTCCACGGCCTAGGTCGAGCTGCCTCAAGATGCACCTGTGTCGTGGTCGGGCCTTCCGAGCTTGGGGATCCGCTGATCACAAGGCCACGGCCAAGGTGCACTCCAGCCACACCATTTAATTTAATAGCTTAAATTGTGGAGTTTGATTCAACCCACTAATTTAATCATAAATTGTAAAGCAGCCCATTTAATTTAATTCTAGCTAAATTGTGGTTTTTTCAAATTTCATGAATTTAATCTTAAATTGCGGGTTTTTTCAAGAACTCCACAAATTTAATTTAATTGTGGGTACCCATTTAATTTAATTGATTATTTCGCTTGAGTTAAATTCATGAACTAAATTTGACGGCTTGCCCATGATTTAACTTAAATTCATGGGTTTTTGCCCACTTAATTTTTCCTCGCTTTTGTAGTGGATATAGTTTTGAGTCTCAGATCCAGCCGAGTTGTTTATGTTCTAATAATCGCTTCTAATATGAAGCATTGCTTAATGGCCTATAGCTACTTAATAATATTAGAATTTTGTTGAGGCTTACGGTGATTCTTTATTGGTGGTTCAGTAGATTAAGGGGGAATATAACTACCATGACGAAATTTTGATCAAGTATTTGGAGCAATGTCTCGCTATAATTGGCTCATTCACTTCTTTCTCCATTTATCATATTCCTCGTGAGTTAAATGACAAGGCTAATTTGCTAGCTCAATAGGCATCAGGTTATAAAATTTTTGGCCGATTAGAGAAATTTGAGCCGATAGAAAAAATGGACATGTGTGTTACCACTAAAGATTGCACAACAAAAATAGTAGAATACTTGGCCGATTCTTCAAAACCTACTGATCGGAGAATAAAGCGATTGGACTTAAAGTATGTCCTCTATGATAATGTACTCCATTATCGGACTTTAAAATGTTTGTTACTAAGATGTCTTGAAGCCAAAGAAGCAAAAGTGGCTATGGAAGAAGTGCATGAAGGAATTTGTAGATCTCATCAAGCAACTCATAAGATGAAATGATTGTTAGGGCATACTAGGTATTTTTAGCTGACAAAGCTAGAAGATTGTTTCAAATATTACAAAAGATGCCAGACTTGTTAGAAATTTAGTAATGTACAATTAGCTCCAGCATCAGCTTTGCACCTAATTATTAAGCCATGGCTATGTAGAGGATGGAGAATAAATATAATCGAACAATTATTTCCTATGTCAAGCAAAGCCTATAAATTCATATTGACCGTGATCGATTATTTTTCTTAATGAGTTGAGAAAATCTTGCTTAAAAAGGTTACAAGTGTTGAAGCTATAGGATTTGTTACAGAACATATTATTCATCGATTTGGAATTTCACATACTATTACAACCGACTAGGGTACTATGTTTATGTCCAATGAGTTTCAAAATTTTGCTAAAAATTTGGATATAAAATTATTAAATTCATCACCTTATTATGCTTAAGCTAATGATCAAGCTGAGTCGTCCAACAATACATTGTTCAAGTTGATCAAAAGAAAAATTAAGGAAAAGCCGAAGAATTGGTTCGTGACGTTATCAGAGTAATTATGGGCATATCGAATAGCGTATCATATTGCAACAAAGATATTGCCTTATCAATTGATTTATGGACAAGAGGCTATGTTGCCTTTAGAGATTAATATTGACTCCGTATAGACGATAAGGCAAAATGATTTGTTAGCTCAAGATTATAAGGATTTAATGATTGACAATTTGGATGACTTGGTGAAATTACATTTTCATATGCTGGATTGGCTTAAAAAGAATAAAGAAAGATTTACAAAGGCTTACAATGAAAAGGTAATGCCTAAGTCGTTTTGTGAAGCCGATTTGATCTAGAAAACTATTTTGCCTATCGGCTCTATGGACAACCAATTTGGTAAGTGGTCTCCAACATGGGAAGGACTGCATAGAATTCATAAGCTTATAGATGAGAATTATTATATTTTAGAGATGCTAAAAGATGTGTTCTCTAAGGTGATTAACAGTAAATACTTGAAGAAGTATCACCCAAGTGTTTGGGTTGGTTCCTAATCGGCTAAGTATAAGCTATCAGTCGCGAGAAGCCAAATTAACTCATTGCAGATATTTCTAGCTATAGACTAACAGTAAAAGTGAGATTAAGTCGATTACACACATCACACTTAAAAAAGAAAAATGATTAAAGCATAAGTAGTAATCGGTTAAACAGTCGATTATAAATATTACAAATATTCAAGATTGTTTCATAACAAGCCTCCCATTACAAGCATTCAAGTTCAATTTAAGACAAGCTAATTATATTCCTGGATTATTTAATTTGGCCCCAAAGCCGATAGGGCATCAGCAACCTTGGCGGTGATTTGCTCTCCACATCCTCAAAAATCTTGTTATCTTCTTCTTCTGAGCTTGGGACAGGAGTGATCTTGGTTGATTGTTTTTTGACTGATGCTATGGCCATGCCAAGGTCAACTTTCTAACCCTTCAAAGCTGAAGTCGCAGTTGTCATATGCTCTTGTGCTTTAGCTAGGGAGGCATTAACTTTAGCTAGCTCTTCATGCAAGGTTTTTTTGGCCAAATCTAGCTTGAGTACCATCTCCTTGGTGGCCTTCAAATCTTTAGATTCTTCATCGTATTTGTCCTTTAGAGCTTTTGTCTTGGCTACCAGCTTGTCGAGCAGCTTTTGATCCTCCCATTATGCTACCCGATGAGCTATTCTTTCCTTCGCCGCCTCCACCGCTTCTTTCTTTGTGTTGAGGTGGCATACCTCTAGTAGAGAAGCCATAGCCTCTTTTGGCTGATCGATCTGCACCATCGCCATGACATCCCTAAGTGGTTGGGTGTTTTGGAGCATGTTGGCCGATGGGGTGAAGAGAAGTTTGAAGAAGTTGTTCAACTTTTCTACCATACCCGAAGTCGACGTCACTTGAGCCAATGCATTCTTTGACATGGGCAGGATCTTCTAGATCTCCTCTAGAAAGTTGTCCTCACCCAAGTCGAGTTCTTCCTTGATGTCGGACCAATCGAATCCGAGCACATTGCTAACGGACTCGATTGGCTTGGTGGTAGGAGTAGCAGTCATTGATGGTGCATCTTGAGGGATTTGAGCAAAGGGTGTCAGGTGTGACAGAGGAGGCAAGTCTATATCGGCTATAAATGCCAGTGGAGAAAGAGGAGGCTACAAGGAATATCATAAGTTTTGTTAGCTGATTCAATAAAAGTTGCATTGCAGGTTAACATGAAGAAGATATTACCTAGCCAGTGCCTAAGGTGTGTGGAAGCTACCGATTGCTCCTGCCATCATCCGATGGCCAACACCTTCTTATTGGGTCAGCAACGTTTTTTCTTTGTTAAATGATCGGCTAAGAGGTTAGTCAATAAAACAGGTAACAAAAATGCAAGATAAGGCCGATGGGGTACTTACTCGGCTGCTGTTTGTCTAAATTTGACAACAATTGTGTGTGGGCAATCAGAGCGGTTTTTGAGAGGCCAGCCATCGCAATTTCAACATTTAGGTGAGGCCGTTTGCTTGATTGTCCTGTGCCCGATTATGCTCTGATGTTTCTCTTGCCAACTTGTTTTCCCTAAAAGATAATTCAAGCCGATAAGTGGAATTGAAGGAAAAAGGAAAAGGTGAAGTATTAAAAGTAGGCCACCTTAATCGATTCCTTGTCAACTGTATCGGTAGAATTTGAGTTAGTATAACCAAATGAACAAGCTGATAGCATCTAGGCCCCCTCATTTTTCATTATCATGTTTTATTATAGTTTTGGTGTTGATGACTGAGTTAATAATGCTTAAGCTTTGAAGAGCATGTGCTGAAATCAATGATGAAGCAAGTTGGACTAACAAGATTAAGGTGTTCTGTTACTAGTTTATGGCTTGGGAGTTGATTCAAGTCAAATAGCTAGGATTATTTATAGTTTGGCTATACTATAAAGGGGGACTTTGCACAAGTTGGTAGATTGGATCATACGGCAAAGTCAAAATTAGATTACTTGGAGTTAAAACTCTTAGTCATTGCTCCTTGAACCAAAATCCTTTTTCATACAAAAGTCCAAATATGTGATGGACTAAAATTCAGCTATCCATTTCTTAAGTCTGTCACAGACATAGCCAAAATCCTTTCTCAGACCAAAGTTCTTTTAGTTTAGCATCGAAAACCTCTTAGTCAAAATTCTAATCAAGCTCTATCTATTCACATCGACCAAACTTTATTTTCACATACTTTAGTCCGTGAGTGAAAGTTCTTGAAAAGACTTGCAATGAAAGTTATTTTCATCTACGACGACCAAATATTTTCGTCCGACATACATATAAATTCATATTCTTCTTCGAGCACTAAAGTCCTCGACTTCCATCTACGGCGGACCAAAGTTTTTAGTCCCAAGACACGCTCAAAAATTTCATTTTTTGCCGGACTAATCCTTGAAATCTAATCATTAAGCCCATAGTTAAAGTATATTCTATATTCGAGAATTTCCCATTTATGTCGGACCAAATATTACTAACTCAAAGTTTAGTCCGTTGCTAAAGCAAATCTCTCTGCTAAACTTATTTTATGTCAAAAGGTCCTTGGCATCGATCTCGAATTTTATAGTGACGGACCAAATATTTTGGTCCCAAGATACATGTAACTCTCTCATTCCTTTGCCAAACCAAATTCTCCGAATCTTTGATGTATGACGGACCAAATTATTTGGTCCGGCTATAAATATCTTCAATTGGTCCGTGATACACATGATCAAGATCGCTAAGTCTTGCCGCTACACTACTACGTAAAACTTCATCACGCATTTCGTTCAAGAACGTTATCGTGAGACGGTTTTGTGAACCGTCAAGAATAATAAGTCTGTGATGAAGGAGATCATCGAGACGGTTCTATACCCGCTCGAGAAAATATATATGATGCATTTGTATTAATAAACCGCTCAGGAATTTATTATCACGCATTTGCTCTTATTTGAAACCGCTCAGTGATAACTAAATATCATAGACGGTTTCAAATTACAACCGCCTCAGGATAATTCATTCATCATGCATTTGCTTTCAAATGAGAACCGCTCAGGATATGAATTATCATGCACGCTTCAAACCATAACCGCTCAGTGATATGAATTATCACGTGCATTTGCTTCAAATAAGAACTCAGGATGACCTTTTTTCCCACACCCCAGCCATAACCTCCATTAGTTTGGTGTTGTTCAAATTTCCATCAATATTTCTACAATTTTATCATACACCATACACAAGAAGAAGACACTTTGGTTATAGATAAGGCTATCTTCTTCCGCTGCACCACCGCCCATCGCCTTCCTCCCGCCTCCTTTTTCCATTCAAGTCGGGTGTTCCAAAGTCCTTCCTGCATGGAAGACCCGACTTGCAATCACATTTGTTCAATCTTTAATTACCCTACCTAAAGTAATCTATCAAGTACATCTACAATTTTACCAAATTACCATGTTCGATCTCCCACCGTGGCACGACTATGACGCCAAGATAAGAGCATGCCGTCCGGCCATCAAGACCGCGTGGCACTACGGTGACCTCAAGCAGCCACTTCAGATGGCATGAAGCAAATCACACACTCTAGTGTGTCCTGCTCGATGGAGAAGACCGTGGTTGCCGCCGCCGCTATGTCGCTCATGCTCTTGGTTGATTTATTAGTCGAGTTCCATCAACATTATCGTAAGAACGAGAAAAAGCGCTACAAATGTTTATATTTTAAGTCTATCCCGACGGACAAATTGTTGCCTCAATGCATATAGGAAGTGCAGATATTCAATTATAACATCTATAACTGGCCGTGTCTCGTAAATATTGATGCAGAATACCTAAGTGGATGGAAATTTTAACAACAAACCATAAATAATAGAGGTTCTCACGAGGGTGTAGGAAAACATCTACTTCCAACAAGCAAGACATTGTTAAGTTGTTGCATTCAAGATGAGCAAATATGTATTAAGGATAATATCATGTGACAATACAATGAATCGTATAAACAAGAATAACCGCAAGTTTTGGACATATTTTCTGAATTAATGAATACCATTTGACAATTGTACAACTCCGAAGTTATCAAAGCTACGTGGAACACGCCGTTTTTATTTATTACTCCGTGAGCAGAAGAAACAAACTTTCCTCTAATGTTGCTCAAATCGACCGATTCAACGCAGCTTTTAACCATACCGCTATTTTTTTAGCTATTTATGGTTTGCATGTTGTGGCAAACATAAAATCCACATAGGTTATTTCCGACCTTGCCGGTGGCATCGCAAATAAAACCTACTGTTAGTTCTAGAGTCACTATTAGGGGTTTGAAATAGAATTGTTGTGTATAGCGGATACCGGAAAGTTCAAATCATGCCGTTGTTTAGTCCAATCTTTCACGTGTTTGAACGCTCTACAAGATTGCAAAAGGTTAGCCTAAGCCATTCCAATAGCAATATAAACCTGGAACAACTTACACGACCATGTACGGAGGAAACGTGATTACCTGCTGAGTAATTTTGCGATAGGTACCAAGTCGTGGTTTCCGCCACGTAAGGAATCAAGGTACTTAACCCGGCTTGTGGCTGGTTCAATTACAATTAGAACCCAGTGAAACCTACACAGGTATATCACAATAGACAATGAATGAAACAGAGTTGTGTGCACAGTACAGACCAAAGTATAGCATGTGGTAGCATTTACCCTGGGTTATGGGGTATAAGTAGAGTTCTTTATCTTTTTGTGCTAGCAATGCCTTTGTGACGTAAGCCTCGACCATGTTTATATCATCATCCATTGTTTGCTTTGAGACTATATGTGGGTCGAGGAAACCGATCGATAGTTTCTTCGTGGTCGCTTCTGTTGCATGTATCTATATATACAAAGGTGAATTATATATATATTGGAGGACATTTATCACTATTAGATGAATGTAGACCGTGATAGCACACACTTACAAGGTCCAAGATCTTATGAGTGCGGCGCCGATGGCGCCGAGGTTGTAGAGATGGAACAAGTCCGTAAAATCGACCGTGAAGAAGCCCCCACGAGTCGTTGAATAGATGTTCATACTTGAACTTAACGCCGATACTTGTTGTAACGCTCACGCCTGCTTTCCAGCTTCTTGGGTGTACCACTTATGCAATTGTTGGCAAGTTATACTATGAAGTTACGCGCCTTTTCGTTAGTAACGGCTCTCCTAGCTTGTATTGTTTGGCCAACTCGGCAGATGGATAGTCGATTTGTTCTTGCCTTTCTTTCTTCTCGCTTGCCCTTGCCTTTCTTTTTTTGTTTTGTATGAACCCTTCACGGAGAGGAATGCACAGAAAGAGGTCAACGTTATGTACATCAAGTGGAGTCCGCTTCACGATCGCCGATTTGGTAGCCAACCGATCGACGGCGATACAATAGGCGAATCGATCGCCGCAGCTTGTTGCATGACGTATGGGACGAGCAGGAGATGTCATTGCTAGGCCATTGGATGAATGTGCCAATGGCATCCCCAAGTTTCACGATCTCGCTGCTTGGCGGCTTTTGTAGATCGACAATTTTGAAACTATCAAATACCCCGCCCACATTGACCTTGGTGAAACCCGCGCTATGATGGTACTGCACCATGGTCCCCTTTGGGGATGGATACGCCATGCCCCAAGCAGCCGTCAAAGAAACTGTGTCATTGCTAATTCTCACTTGGAGATTGCATCGCTGTGGTCACTTTAATGTCACATACATGATAAGTCCCGCTATGTTCATCTTGGTCACTTGAGGAACGGATGCACACCTACTTCCACGAGCAAGCAATGACTTATGACATACTACGGGGCTTGTGCAGATTTCTTTCTTGATTGGTGAGCCTTTCTCGAGGATTCAGATCCTTTCATAAAATTCTTCTCTCGCCTCCCTCAACTCTTCTCTCAACTCTCCTCTCAACTTGTCCTCCAAATTCTTTATAAGATTTGACTCGCCGCTTTAGTTCTCTTCTTACTTGGTGATATGTGGAAGTCGTCTCGAATCCAGTTTTCCATGGAACAAAAACCCTTTGCCTCTTGTACCACAGTGGTGTTCCTTGTTTCCCAAGGCTATGGACAAGCTGCATCTTTCTCTCTGTCGGGAAAAAGAGCCATCGACGATTGTGTACTCAACGCTACCGCAAGATCCGGACAAGTTATTTCACTTATGAAGTCATGGACTAATTACGTAAAATTGGTAGTTCGACGATATATTACCAGCGCTATGCATTTCCTCGTCCGCTGGGTTTACGAAGGAGACGGCTGCGGAGGACGGGCATCCGACCTCGCTCTCGCTCTTAGCCGCCTCTCGCACGCTGATCTGTGATCGGCGGAAATGGCGCGATACCCTCCTCGCCCTCCCTATCCCATTGCGCTTCTTCCCGCCAGAGCCAGCAGTCTGAAGTCCTGTGGGGTGAGTGTTCCTTGCTTGCAAGGCCTTGTTTGTTTCACTATGACGCATTTAATTCGCTCGGGTCTTCATCCCAACAAAACGCCCCACGTGTCCTCATCAATGAACCCATACTTCGAGTATGGAACCAGATCCTTCTTGACGTAGTCTACTAAAAAGCGATGCTTAAAGGTCTTCCATGCCTTTCTCGCCGCTAGCAAAGGCATACCGCCGCACTAGGGGAGCGGATTCTTCCGAATGTTGAATGATGAAAGAATTTCCGCTAGCAAGGCATTGCGAGCCTCAATAGTCACCAACCTCCGTGAAGATAGCATGATCGAACCCGCTCCTGCTACTATCCCACACATACTCCAAAATGCATTCGCCGCCTTTTTTGGCTTTCTAGGGCCCCATCATTTGGATCGATCTCGTAATGGTATATCGGTCTCATGGCCTTTTGTTTGGTCCTCTTGCAACATGGGTCGATTCTTCTTTTGAGGGCACATCATGTTCTTCGATTTATGGATTAGAGGATCTACATCTTCTTTACAAGTTAAAATAGTTTCAAAGTAACTAAAAGTGAAGAACAAATAAAATCACATTAGAGTGAATGAGTTTGTTATTAGCCTTTTAAAAGAACTAGCCTAAATGGCTTGTTATTAGCCTTTTAAAAGAACTAGCCTAAATGGCTTGTTATTAGCCTTTTAAAAGAACTAGCCTAAATGGCTTGTTATTAGCCTTTTAGCAAAGAAGTTAACTAGGAGGTTGCTTAACTTAATAAAAATTTCGCAAAGACTCTCCTCTAAAACTAGGACATCCACACAATGCACAAGGTAAGAATACATATGGATTCAACCATTTGACAGCTAATGTAATAATAGAACGAAGCTCAGATCTCACATATGAACATGTACAAGATACGAATAAAGCAATTAGCATAAAGCTCATATTGATTGTTTGAATGTTCTCGAGATGTCAAGTTGCCTTAAAAGGCCCTCCTCGCCACAATGGACAAGTAATAGACTAGATTGTGACAACTTTATCTCAATAATGATTTAATATTTGATAGGTTAAGTATAAATCTACTCAATTGGTTATCTTATATGCATATTCACTAACTAAGCATATAAAGACAGATTTAATATTTGATAGGTTAAGTATATTTCAACAAAGTCTAGCGATTCGAGTGCGCCGCCACCATCAAAGATCCGACAACCAAAGTAAATCAAAACTCCACTAAACCACCACCTAAGGCACCCTCCAAACTAATTCATCGACACCAAAAACAACCACATCACCATCGCTCCTAGCCAACCGTAACAAAGATATTTTAACTAGTTATCGCCATCGGGCACTAAACAACCGTAAAACAAACATCATCCTTGATCACCAAAGAAAAGACCTTTTCAACCAACATCAAAACTCGACTCGATCAACCACTCTTCCAAAGAACCTCAATCACCGCTTAACTCACACTAATCAAATATATATATATGAAAGTGAAATTGATCGCTAAGATTTGTTGTCACAATTAGTCTATTCCATCCCCTAAATCATCATCAACATTAAGCCCACACGCAAGGTCCCCAAGCCGCAGACGACCGCCCTTTGCAAGACCGAGAATAATCATAGAAAGTGTCCTTAACTCACTAACTAGCAGAGCAACACCAAAAATAGAGCAAATGGCCGTAGTGCCTCCAGACGAGAAACGGCCTCTAGCTCGATGGCTAGTCCCCTGTAAATACTCACGGTTGAAGCCCGAGATGCACAAGAACACAACCGAGGGGAGCACGCCGAGGGGAGCATGTCGCAGCACAGGGAGGACGACGAGGGGAGCACATCGATGCCGGGAGGACGCCAAGGGGAGGACGCCGAGGGGGAGGACGCCGAGGGCGGGAGGACGCGGGAGGGGAGGACGCCGGGAGGGGAGGCCGCCATGAGGCAAAACATCTCAAAGGGTTAGGGTTTGGCCAGGAATGAGCTCATGCAAGGAGATATATAGAGGAGAGCACATCATGACGGTTCTATAATATAATGGTTCAGGATTATATATCATGCACGGTTCTATAATAGAACCGCTCAGGATGTTGGTGACATCACGGGATGATGAGGACATCACCCTATGCATACGCCCGAGACTCCTCCAGCCAGATGCAAGGACCCATCACAAGAGCACGAGCACGGCAATTAAATCAACAGTGAGCTGCTCCTAAGTACTCGTGCAAATACTTGTGAGGATGGTATACTACCTAATGATATTATTGATTATATTGTACTTAGAAATTTTGGAGAGGATCATGAAGGCCTTGGAAACCAGCAAGGGCCAGGAGGGAGGCAAGGAGGGTGTCCAAGTCAAGTTGGAGACCTAATCCATCTCGGAGTCGACTACCTCGGCCACCAGGAGCAGTGCTCACTAAAATCATCGCCCAGGCCACAACCAGGCTCCGATTTCGATGATCCACATATGCCTCGAAAGCTAAGGAGATAATCTTTCCAATGGCGCTAGTTTTAGGTCATTTGGACTTCAGAGTAGATGGGAATTCATATTGCAAGTTGGCAAATAGAATCTGTCCCAGGGTGCTGCGTCACCAATTTGGGCCGTTGGCCCATGTATCATGTTGGAGTCCATCACGGACGCGTCTAGGGTTTCTAGGACGTCCCCTAGCCTTTATATTCAGTAGCCGCCGCTAGGGTTTGATTTGGGTTTTGCTTAGATTAATTCTGTCTTTGAACAAGGTCGCTGCTCATCGGTTTGTGAGACCCCAACTCGTGAGCTTCATCCTCAATTGAAAATTCAGTTGCATCTTTCTTGTTCTTGCTTGTGTTCTCGATTCATTGGTAGGGATTAGCCTTCGTGGCGAGGTCAACCGGGAGCGCACGGTTGATAACCGAGAGGACGCGTGGTGCTGCGACAGGGTTTTGATCGTGCCGATCGAGAAGCCGGATCGTGTGTCTCGCGCCGCCTAATCGACTTATCCTCCACCTGACGGAAGTTCGGGCAACCCCGTCCCCATCAAGTGGTATCAGAGCAAGGTTTACCGTCAGGTTCGCCTTTCCCCGTAGTTTAATTTAGTTTTGTGTTCGTCCTATAGTCCATGAAAAAGCCAAAAAAAATTGCAGTTCATAGTCTACCATACCTAGAACCACGCCCTAGCCTTTGCACAATTTTGTTTCAGAATCCGTAGTATCGAGTTTGAGTCCATAGTCGAGTCGTGTTGCTGGTTTAGATCGTGGTCTTAATTTAGTTGTGTTTCATCTCCGCTGCATCCCATATCCTACACCGATCCAGTTACCAATTGCTATTTGAGTCCTTGTTGGATTCGGATTGTTTTGTGGTTTTTTTCCCCGCCGAGTCCTAGTTGTGTTAGGGTTTCTCCTTCATAAACCCTAATCCCCACCTCCTGTTAGCCATATCGCCACCCCTCATCACAGTAACCTGCCACCACAGATCATCGCTCCATATCCACTCCATACGCCTTGAGTTTGGAGAGGTGCCGCTAGAAAACCCCGATTCGAGTCCTTCCAGAAACGGCCATAACTTTCGTGATACGGACTCGAATTAGGCTAATTTTTTTTCACGGACATCTACAGAAAATTTTACATCCGATTCTCCCCAACTTTTTTGGTTTGCTGAATTTATTTTTGCGAAATTCTCTCAGGAAGATTGAGTTTTCGACCGTCAAGTTTGAGCACGCTTTTCGGAAAACACTTCTTATTTCATATCGGTTTCATCTTGTATCTGTTCAGGCTGAAAATTTGTGTACTGTCTACCTTTGTGCTCCTGATCCTAGGAAAAATATTAGAAAAATCAAAGAAAAATAAAAAAAATTGTGAAAGAGGCATAGAGCAAAAAAAAATTTGTGAGAGGAGCAGAGAGCAAAAAAAAAGGGCAGGAGCAAAGGTAGGTATTTTTACCGTGCTCGATAAAAGTGTTTTGCTATTGAGCTGATATCTGCTCAATTATTCGACGCTTTGTTGCTTGTCTCTATACCTTCCTTGTTTTCGTCGCAGCCTAGAATAAGGACACGTTTAGACCAAAGAACTAGGGCAAGTGCTTTTGGACATTTATTCAAGATTACTATCTCTGTTACTACATTGTGTGCCACTCAATACATATAACCTTCCTACAGCTCCACATATACATCCTTCGATCAAGACAAAGTTATTGACCCTTGCAATCGCTTCATCACGCCTCACGGTGTCATGAACCGACCACCGGTTGCACCGCCCTCATTGTGTTGGTAAGAACCGTAAGAACTTGGTAAGATTGCTTGAGAGCGTGAGATCCCACCTAGTAGTTCATAGGGCTCATAATACTTGTGTTTGTGTTTCATTCTCGTTCTTTTCTCGCGCTAACCATGGCGGTGGCAAGAAGGGTGAACGAGGATGATGATGTTACCATCAAGACCGTGGTCCTTCATTTGAGTTGTCGACCATTATGCCGACGAGATAAAAATGATGTTCAAGGAGCATGCCATGACGATGCACAAGACCCTTGAGAGCATCGATCGACGAAGTTTCCACCTCACCGAGAGGATGGATGTCGCCGAAAACGCCCCAAAGGACTATTGATGGAGGTGCATCCGCCAACAACGGTGCCAACCACGACAACAACGCACTCACGATGAGGATGGTGATTTTGAGGAAGATGAAGATGAGCAAGAACATGCCGCCAGGAGCGGCCGCTCAACGGACGCCTGGCTCGCATGACCGTTTTCGCCGCAACCATCACGGTATGGGAGGTAATAACCAAAACCGCAATGATGATCCTTTCGCTAAGGTAAAATTCACCATCCTTCCTTTTCTCGAGCTTATGATGCTGATGCTTACTTAGATTGGGAGATGACGGTTGAGCGTAAATTTAACTCCCATCTAGTTCCCGAGATTCATAGGGTTAGACAAGCCACTAGTGAATTTAAAGATTTTACTATAATCCGTGGAATGAACTAGTAAATGCCCGCCACAACCCGATTCTTGGGCGAGATTAAAAGATGCTATGCGTAATAGATTTGTTCCTCCTTCCTACCAACGTGATATGTGCAAGAGATTGCAACGATTAGATCAAGGTAGTATGACTGCTCAGAATATTACCAAGAGCTTCAAAAGGGTATGTTACGCTTGTGGGGTAGTAGAGGAACCTAAGGATAAAATTGCTCATTTTACGGTGGGTTGCGCCCGTAAATTCAGGATATTGTTGATTATAAAGAATATACAACTGTCAATCGCTTGTTTCAACTTGCTATGTTAGCATAGAAGGAATTGCAGGACGCCATTCCAAGAACAGGAGCAATGCGGTAGCACCTTCACGCCTTAACGACTACGGACAAGCAAAGATGAAGGTTTCTTCCACCTTTCGACCAGCGCAACGCCACCTTTGCGAACACACGCATCGGCAGCGACGCACCACCCACCCGTGCTACGCATAAGAGCAAGTCGACCCCGCCAACACCGCCAAGAGCTCCTCCGCCGCTTCCACGTGCCGACATCGACGGAATTGCCGCCACAAGTGCCAAGGATTGGCCACGCCAAGAGAGAATGCCCCACGGTGGGCATACATCGCCACCGATGACGGAGGTTACATCAGCGCCCCGATGTTGAGGATGAGATCGACGACACCGTGGTGGACAACGACGAGGTTGATGATGAAACCACCTTTGGCGCCGAGGATACCGCTGCAGACAGTCCATCATTGTCCAAGCAGGTCCTTAGCGCACTGAGATGGAGCAAGCCGAAGCAATTGCAGCCGCCACAACTTGTTCCAGATTTTCGCCATCAACAACCGACGAGCGCTGCGGATCATTGACTCCGCAAGAATTTGCAACAACTTGGTGAGTACAGATTTGGTCAAGAAGCTTGGCTTGACCACACGCCAAGACCCACATCCATACCACATTCATGGTGAATGATTCCAAAAGCTAAGGTAACACAAACAGTTCGGGTTCATTTTTCCATTGGTTCCTATTCGATTTTGCTGACAGATGTGGTGCCGATGCAAGCTTGTTCTCTTTATTGGGTCGCCTATGGGAATATGACACCGATGCACTTCACCACAAGAGAAGTAATAAATACACTTTTAGGCATAAGGAAAGAAAATTACACTTCTACCTTTGACCCCTCTGAAATTGTTAACTCGACGGAGCGGATTGCTAATGACAAGAAACCCATTGATGAAAAATCTAAAATTCAGCATGTAGCCAACCAAATTAAATTGAGGAATCCCGCCTTGCTTGCTACAAAATCTGATCTTGCTGCAATTAGTGATGATGCTTTGTGCTATGCTTGTGCTATGCAAAGATGCTTTGTTTTCATTGGATGATCTACCCAAGATTTTGCCTCCGCCTTGTCACTAACCTTTTGCAGAGTATGCGGATGTTTTTCCCGCCGAGATACCTCCTGTGACTCCCACCCATACGAGGGATTGAGCACCAAATTGATTTGATACCGGAGCGAAGTTTGCCAAACCGAGCTGCTTATAGGACCAACCCCGAGGAGACTAAGGAGATTGACGCCAAGTCCAAGACCTTTTGGACCGCTGGTATTTACGTGAGAGCCTTAGTCCTTGTGCTATCCTCGTTCTTTTGGTTCCTAAGAAAGATGGCAGCTAGGCGATGTGCGTGAGATTGTAGAGCCATTAACAATATCACAATAAGGTACCGCCATCCTATTCCTAGGCTAGACGACATGCTTGATGAGTTAAGTGGTTCTATAATTTTCTAAGGTTGACTTCATGTGAGTGGATACCACCAAATAAGAATGAAATTGGGAGATGAATGGAAAACAGCTTTTAAAACCAAGTTTGGATTGTATGAGTGGTTAGTCATGCCTTTTGGTTTAACTAATGCACCGAGCACCTTCATGCGCTTAATGAACGAGGTTTTACGAGCTTTCATTGGGAAATTTGTGGTGGTTTATTTTGATGATATATTGATTTACAGCAAGTCATTACATGAACATCTTGATCATCTACGTGCTGTTTTTGATGCTTTGTCTTTGCATGTTTATTTGGTAACCTCGAGAAGTGCACTTTTGCACCGAACGAGTATCGCTTTCTTGGCTATGTTGTGACTCAGCAGGAATTGAGGTTGATGAAGCCAAGGTGCACGCGATTAAGAGTTGGCCAACGCCTACGACATTTATTTCACAAGTGCGGAGTTTCCATGGACTTGCCGGATTTTACCGCCGCTTAGAAAGATTTCAGCACCATTGCAGCCCCATTGAATGAATTGACAAAGAAGGAGTTGTGTTCCATTGGGGCAAGCAAGGAGAATGCCTTCAACCTTTTGAAAGATAAGCTTACTAATGCACCTTTACTCCAACTTCTCGATTTTATAAGACCTTTGAGCTTGAATGTGATGCTAGTGGTATTGGAATTGGTGGTGTTTTGATGCAAGATAGAAACCTCATTGTTTATTTTAGCTAAAATTGAGTGGTCCTGTTTTGAATTATTCCACGATGATAAAGAATTGTATGCTCTTGTGCGATCTTTAGAAACGTGGCAACATTATCTTTGGCCCAAAGAATTTGTTATTCATTCCGATCATGAGTCGCTAAAACATATTCGTAGTCAAGTGAAACTCAATCGAGACATGCTAAATGGGTTGAATTTATTGAATCTTTTCCTTATGTTATCAAACACAAGAAAGGGAAGGATAATGTGATTGTCGATGCCTTGTCTAGGAGATATACCATGTTGTCCCAACTTGATTGTCGATATTTGGATTGGAATCAATTAAAGAACAATATGTTAATGATGATGATTTTAAAGATGTCTTGCTGCATTGCAAAGAGGGAAGAACATGGGACAAATATGTGATAAATGATGGATTTGTGTTTAGAGCTAACCGCCTATGCATTCCAGCTTGGATCCGCGTTTTTTTTTGATACAGAGGCTCATGGAGGAGGTTTGATGGGTCATTTTGGTGCCAAGAAGACGGAGGTCGTGTTGTCCGCTCATTTCTTTTGGTCAAGATGAGGCGAGACATTGAGAGGTTTGTATCCCGCTGCACAACATGTCAAAAGGCTAAGTCACGATTGAATCCACATGGTTTATATATGCCTCTTCCTGTTCCTAGCACTCCATGGGAGGATATATCTATGGACTTTGTTTTAGGACCGCCTAGGACCAAGAGGGGAGGGATAGTGTTTTTGTGGTGGTTGATAGATTTTCTAAGATGGTTCACTTTATTCCTTGTCATAAGAGCGATTTATGTTAATATTGCTAACCTTTTCTTTCAAGAAATCGCTCGCTTGCATGGTATGCCTTCTACTATTGTTTCAGATCGTGATGCCAAGTTTTTGAGCCACTTTTGGAGAACTCTATGGAATAAATTGGGGACCAAGCTGCTGTTTTCAACAACATGTCATCCCCAAACCGATGGCCAAACCGAGGTAGTAAATCATACATTATCTACTATGTTGAGGGCTGTTTTGAAGAAGAATTTGAAGATGTGGGAAGAGTGTTTGCCGCATGTTGAGTTCGCTATAATAGGGCGGTCCACTCCACCACTAAGGTAAGTCCTTTTCGTAGTGTATGGCTTCAATCCTCGTGCTTCTATTGATCTATTACCTTTACCTACTAGTGAACGAAAGTTAATCATGATGCTAAGGAACGTGCTGAATTTATTCTGAAATTGCATGAAAAGACTAAAGAAAATATTGAAATGATGAATGAAAGGTATCGGATTGGGAAGCAAAGGTAGAAAGGAGGTAAAACTTGAACCGGTGATTTAGTATGGTTACACTTGAGAAAGGATCGCTTTCAGAATTGAGAAAATCTAAATTAATGCCTAGAGCTGATGGTCCTTTCAAGATACTTGAGAAAATAAATGATAATGCATATAAACTTGAGTTGCCGCCTGAATTTGGGGTTAGTCCCACATTTAATATTGCAGATTTGAAACCGTTCATGGGAGAAGAAGATGAGCTTGAGTCGAGGACGACTCCACTTCAAGAGGGGGAGGATGATGAGGACATCACTCCTATGCATACGCCCGAGACTCCTCCAGTTGTGATGCAAGGACCCATCACAAGAGCACGAGCACGGCAATTGAATCAACAGATGAGCTCGTTCCTAAGTACTAGTGCAAATACTTGTGAGGATGGTATGCTACCTAATGATATTATTGATTATATTGTACTTAGGAATTTTGGAGAGGATCATGAAGGCCTTAGAAACCAGCAAGGGCCAGGAGGGAGGCAAGGAGGGTTGTCCAAGTCAAGTTGGAGACCTAATCCATCTCGGAGTCGACTACCTCGGCCACCAGGAGCAGTGCTCACTAAAATCATCGCCCAGGCCACAACCGGGCTCCGATTTCGATGATCCACATATGCCTCGAAAGCTAAGGAGATAATCTTTCCAATGGCACTAGTTTCAGGTCATTTGGACTTCGGAGTCGACAGGAATTCACATTGCAAGTTGGCAAACAGAATCTGTCCCAGGGTGTTGCGTCACCAATTTGGGCCGTTGGCCCATGTATCGTGTTGGAGTCCATCACGGACGCGTCTAGGGTTTCTTGGACGTCCCCTAGCCTTTATATTCAGTAGCCGCCGCTAGGGTTTGATTTGGGTTTTGCTTAGATTAATTCTGTCTTTGAACAAAGGTCGCTGCTCATCGGTTTGTAGAGACCCCAACTCGTGAGCTTCATCCTCAATTGCAAATTCAGTTGCATCTTTCTTGTTCTTGCTTGTGTTCTCGATTCATTGGCAGGATTAGCCTCGTGGCGAGGTCAACCGGCAGCGCACGGTTGATAACCGAGGACGCGTGGTGCTGCGATTGCAGGGTTTTGATCGTGCCGATCGAGAAGCCGGATCGTGTGTCTCGCGCCGCCTAATCGACTTATCCTCCACCTGACGGAAGTTCGGGCAACCCCGTCCCCATCAAGTGGTAGGTTCTATTATAGAACAGTCTGTGATGTTTAGATATCACAGACGGTTCTATAATAGAACCGTCTGTGATGTTGGTGACATCACGACGGTTATATAATATTACCGCTCTCGATGTTGAGATATCACTGACGTTAGGTAACATAACCGTCAGTGACAAATAACATCACTGCATCGTTATGTTAAAGAACCGCTCAGGATATATACTTGTTCATTGACATTCACTTGTCGGTTCAGCCATCGACTCTTGTCTGCATGCCACTTTGTTGTATCTTCCGGGAAAGTTGTCTTTAATGTAATATCGATCGCATCGTGGTTGAAGTGGAGATTCTAATCCTCAATTCAAACCCTAAAATATGAGAGCAATCACATACAACTATTTCTATATTGCCAAAGTAGACATGATTTCGCTCTTGTTCGCCATAGTCTACATAATTTATTTCTTGTCATCAATTATGTCTGAATGGCCATCTTTGAATCATATATTTGGAATCATATTGATATTAAGGAATAAATATGTGCTCTTATACTTGCATCTTTTCCATCAATCTAGATGCTTCACAAGCTACTTACAAAGATCATCACAATCCTATATACATAATTCAGATACTTCACAAGCTACTTACAAAGATCATCACAATCATATGTACAAAGCATGATGGGTCATATCATCTTTACAATAGCATTAATGTAATATTATTACACATGAAAATTAGTAAGCATGATGACAATGCACCCTTCTCATAACTACGCCACCACATGCTTATTCTTTTGTATGAAAATTAGCCCTTCATGATGATCGACGTGTGTAGCTTGCTTCCTCATGTTGTTCTTCCGGGACCAGATGTCATTTCCGATAGGTGGCAACTCATCAAATTGATTGTACTCTTCCTCATCTACTACATTCTCAACTCCGACAATTCTCCTTTTTCCTCAAGAACTACGTGGCGCTTCTTGTTGGACGGAATTCGGTTACATAGAAGACTTTAACAACTTGGTTAGCGAAGTACGAATGGTTCATCTTGGTATCCAACACGCTCGAGGTCCACAAGAGTGATGCCATTCTTGTCAACCTTCACGCGGCCGGAGGTGGACCCAACGGCACCAAATAGGGGAATCTTGAAAAGTACGAGTCGAGCTCCCATATCTCCTCTATGAACCCATAGTAGGAGCTCCTCGTCAACCCAGCGGTATTATTGAATGCATCTATGCGACACCGCTATTCTCGGTTTGTGCTCTTCATGTCCCGATCTCTCGTGTAAAATGTGTACCCATTTAAGTCATATCCTTTCCATGTGACAACCGTAAAAGTTGGTCCTTTGCCAACCATGTCAACAGTCATCCGACGAGCTCCCAAGTGATAGGTCGCTCCTTCAACCATTTGTTGAATTGAAGGTTATGTTGTCTCGTGATCCAAGACTCTGCCGTCTTTGGATTCTCTTGCCTTAGCCATTGCTTGTGCTCGACGATATAGGCGACACTACAGCCATGTGTTGCAAAACCGTGAAATGGGCTCGAGCATACGCAACCGAATCAGCGTGATTGCTTTCCTTCGATGGTCCCGACACTCGAGCCTCCTCATGGCGAGATCAAGGCACACCTATTGGTTCGACCGGCTATGTAATCGACGCAGACCTCGACGGCCTCTTCATTGCATAACCTTCGACAATGCTACCCTCCGGACGAGATTGATTCCAGACGAAGACTTGAGAATTCCCATGTACCTCTCGAACGGGTACATGCTACGAGAACACCGCCCGCATATCATTATCTCTGTCACAAGGTAAACAATGAGATGGACCATGATATCGAAAAATGATGGAGGGAAATACATCTCAAGATTACATAGAGTCATCACCACCTCGACTTGCAGAGCATCTAGTCCTTCGATCGATGACCTTCGAGCGATTGTGTTAAAGAAATAACACTGACCTAGTGATTGTCTCTGACCTTGACCGCAAAATACTTCTAATTGCGATAGGAGCATCGTGTCATCAAGACATGACAATCATGAAACTTCATGCGGTTAATTTCAAATCTTCCAACGAAACAAGTCTCTTCATGTTGGAGGAGTAACCGACGGAACTTTCACACCATGCAAGCATCGCACAGATTCAGTTTTTTCGCCTTTGACAGAGTATAACAAGTAGGTTCCAAGCACGTATGGCCTTTATCGGTCTTTTCGGTGCTAACTCGTGTCTTATGCCCATATCGACCAAGTCAAGCCGCATGCTGATACCATCCTTTGTTTTACCCTTAATGTTGAGTAAGAGACCAATCACGCCGTCACGCACATTCTTCTCACGCATGATATCGATGCAAAGGGCGAACTTCTAGGTGCTCCCAAGAAGGTAGGTCCCGAATATTGATCTCTTCTTCCACATGCTCTTTTCACGGATACTTGATTTACGCCCCTTTCCATACGCAACATCCAAATCCTTAACAATGTCATGAACATCTCTCCGCCAAATGCCTTGGAGCTGAACCATTTTCGTTCCTTCCGTGAAAAGTTGCTTCATCTTGCGATATGGGTGATTCTCCAAGGAACCTACGGTGACGCATGTACACGGTTTTATGGGAGTGATTCAGCCATAAACTCTCAGATCATCTAAGCGGTGAGTGCGTGCTTTGGTTCCTTTTGTACTCGCCCGACAAAGTTAGCAAGGGCAGTGGTAATCATTTATGGTGCGTAACAACAAGCGAAGGCAAAGTAAAGTTCTCTCTTGTACGCGCATCCCATACGTGTACCCCAGAACCCACAAGTGTTTTTAGATCTTCCACCAATGGAGCTAGGTACACATCAATATCGCTCCTGTGTTGTTTCGGTCCTTGGATAAGCATGCATAACATAATGTACTTCCGCTTCATACACAACCAAGGAGGAAGGTTGTAGATACAGAGATTTACTGGGCCAAGTGCTATGCGGCACGCTCATGTTACCGAAAGGATTCATTCCATCTCAGACTCAATCCAAACCTTATATTTCTGATCCGCACCGAATTCTTGAAAGCTCTGTCGATGTTTCTCCACCGATGGAATCAGCAGGTGCCTTAGCATTCCATCATTCTTACGCCTCAAAGTGCCAACGCAGCAGCTTTTGCCTCCTTTGGGTTCGCAAACAAACGCTCAAACGGGAATTACAGCAGATACCATGCCACCTTAGCAGAGGACCTTTTTCACCTCAATGCTCTCGCCATCATCATCTGAATGACTCTTACGCTTGTACCGGGATGCGTTGCACACCGGACATCTATGCAAGTTTGTGTACTCTTTGCGGTACAAGATACAGTCGTTTGGACATGCATGTATTCTTTCTACTTCCATTCCCAAGGGACAAAGAACCTGCTTGGCTTTGTAGGTGCTTGTCGGCAACTCGTTTTCTCCGAAGCATGTCCGCCAATAGATGTAATAGCCTGTGAAACTCTTTGTCGGACCAACCGCTGCTTGCCTTCAATTTGAGTAGTTGAAGCACGGATGATAACCTTGTGTATTTCAACTTGCATCCTGCGAACAAAAGTTTCTCCGAGTCCTCCATTAAGCCCTGGAACTGTCCATATTCCCTGTCATCAAGGTTTCCTTCTGCATCGCGTAGCATTTGATCCAAATTGTCATCATGTAACCTGTCCTCATCGGAAGCACAATCGATATGATCATCCGACATATCATTGACATCGCCGATTTATATTAACACTACTTGTCGCTTCTCAGATATTATGCCCTTCGCCATGATGGTCCAACATGTATAGCCCCTTTGAAACCCCTTCAATCAAGTGTGCTTCGATCATATTGAAGTTTCAAACATCTTCATATTTTAGCAATCAATGCACGGACATGACATGAATTGCACCCCTTATTAAACATATCCTCCTCTGCAGCTCTTTTGAAAGTGGAGACGCCATTAAGGTACTCAAAGACTCAGACGGTTCTCACAGACATCCACTTCGATCCATCTACGCTACACATGTAACACTTTGTGTTAAATATTAAGTGCACTGTGTAGGCGTATGCACACATTCTTAAACTAATTATGCAATTACATACCTTAATTACATCACAAAGAAATAATTAACACAATTCAAATTAATCTTCAATATAATAATAAAATTAGAACCCATTACTAACCTTACATCACCAAAAGACTTTAATTGATCTATAAGCTTAGATCTAAACAATCTTTAAATTCTATCCTTAACAAGCTAGATAGCTACATCATGATCGAATATTATATTATGCAAATAGAACCATTACTAGCTAACCTTATACATCAAACAACCAACACATGGTTCTACAAGCTAGATCTAAAAAATCATCAAATTCCTTCCTTATCAAGATAGATGTTGAATATAATACAATTAAAACACATTACTAACCAAATATCACAAACAACATATGGATCCACTACAATTAAACTAGATCTAATCAAACAATCTTTAAATTAATTCTGTCCTAACAAACCTAGATATTGAATTCGATGCATGCAATTAGAGAACTCATTACTAACCTTAGATCACCAAAATCAAATAAATCTAATATCACCCTTCGAAATCAATGGCTTTCTTTCACAAAATCGCCTCACTTCCACAGCCGCCACTTAGCATAGAAACCGAAACCCTATAAACGAAGTGGATGGATCGAGGCTCTGTTTTACGGAGGCGGTATTATCACGAGACGGTTTTATATTACGGGCGTCGTGATAACTAAATATCGAGACGGTTTCTAAATATAACCGTCTGTAATGATTATCAGATATTACAGACGGTTGTGTTATATAACCGTCAGGAAAGCACGACGGTTTTACTTCAAACCGCTCTGTAATGAGTATGTAGCCATCACGCAGCGGTTATATTTAGAAACCGCTGTGATATTTCTTGTATCACGACGGTACGTAATATAAAACCGTCAGGATATACGACCGACGGTTTGAGTACATAACCGCTCAGGATGTTCTGATATTACGACGGTTTTTCAAAACCGTCTGTGATCATGCGTCTGATATAAGCCTCGCTGTAGTAGTGTTAGTTCATTGTAAACGTATTTTAGCTATTTTTTTTCTCTGACACGGTGCAACGGTCACAGTGGTAGGTGTAATGGCTATATTCATCCCAAATGCCTATATAAGCATTTCCTGAGCCATCTACCAACAGACTGGATGAACTCCTTGACATTTTAGCATTCATAAGACCTCTCATTCTCATAAGGAGTCTGTGCTTCACTCTCAAACTGACAATCCTCAACATCTCTAAGTGTTTTAGCTCCAAGCTTAAGTCTAGTAGTGTAAATTGCAAGTGAGCCAAGAGACAGAACTTGTGCAAAGTTTATTACTCTTGGATCTTAGTGTCCTAGACAGCTTGGAGGAAATAAAAAGTGTGACCTGTCCAAAGGTGATTGTGGAAGGCCACTTTGGTTGTGAAAGGGTTTGGAGCTCACCTCACTGGAGTAGTGAAAGAGCTTCCCGAGTGATCACCAAAGCTACTGCGATTAGCTTTGGAGAAGCAATACTTCAAAAGAAGTGCTTCAACGTGGAGTAGGAGAAGGGCTCTGAACCACGGGATAAATCTCTGTCTCATTTGTGCTTTACTTTATTTTTGTTGCTTTCGCTGTTATCATTGTTTGTGTTTTACTTCTGTTATATATTTTACTAAGTCATTCACTTAAGGTAAATAGTTAATTCTAACTAAGAAATTAAAACTTGAAAAGTTGCATATTCACCCCCCCTCTAGGCCAACTCGTTTCTTCAAGTGGTATCAGAGCGGGTTTACCTTTATTAACTTAACTAGCTTTGGTAAATGGCCGAGGGAAATGGATCCGCAATTGTTAGTATTGGTAGAGTACCTGTTTTTGATGGTACTAATTATGTCTATTGGAAAATTAGAATAAGATGTTTTTAGAAGTCGAGGGTATGACGTGGAGGGTTACAGAGAAGCCTTTGCCTCCTCGTGTCATGTCCGAAGGGCAAACTGTATATGGTGAACCCACTCCTGGTGAGATTCAAAACATGCAGTATGATGCCCAAGCTAGAAATGCCATATTTTCCTGTCTTAGTTTAGAAGTTTTTGATAGAGTTAGTAATCTTACTTCTGCTTATGACATATGGACAACATTGCAAGAAATTCATGAAGGAACTTCTGATGTAAAAGAAGAAAAATACTATGTTGTCCGGGAAAAATTTGATCAATTCAAAATGCTTGCTCATGAAAATGCTAATGACATGTTTACTAGGCTTAATCCTATTGTTAATGAACTCAAAGGCCTAGGAACTAAAATTTTTGATGTTGAGGTATGTAGGAAGATGATTAGAGTGCTTCCTCGAGCTTATCACAGTCTAATCACCTATCTATCAAACAGTGGTGATCTCAAGAGGCTCACTCCAACTGAGCTACTTGGAAAAATATCAGCACATGAGCTAACCTTGGCTGAAGAGGTTGCTCCAAAGAAGAAACCCATTGCTCTCAAAGCCAGGGAGATAGTACAAGACTCATCCGATGAAGATGATGATGAGTCAAGTGATGCTGAGGATGAAGATGTAAAGAAACTGGCTTTACTCATGAGAAGAGCAAACAAAATCATGAGAAGAGTTAACTTTAAAGACAAAGGAATGTCAAACTCTTACTATTCAAAGAAAAATCCATTTGCTAATGTTATCTGCTTTGAATGCAATGAAAAGGGCACATAATTTGCATCGGTGCCCTAATAAAAAGAAGAAAAGCAAGTCCAAGGGAAAAGATGATGAGGATGAGGAGAAGACTCATGACAAGTCTAAGAAGAAGTCTTTCAAGAAAGGCTATTCCAAGAAATTCTCAAAGAAAGGAAAAGGAGAAGCTCACATAGGGGAATGGATCACTGATGAAGAAAGTCCTAGTGAAGAATCCTCCTCAGATGATGAAGATTCAAGAACAAAAGGGCTAGCTGGACTTGCCCTAGATGAGTTAACTCCACCACCACCTTCATTACCTTTGTGTCTAATGGCAAGAACTGATGAAGAAAAGGTTGGTGACTCTCTTTCTTATGATATGCTAGTGGAGATAATTGAAGAGCTAAATAATGCTTTGCATGCCAAAACAAGTTCAACAAAAGATCTTAAGAAAACTGTTGCTAGTCTAATCAATGATCAAAAGCTATTACAAGATAAGCATGATGAACTTACTGTAAAATATGAAAAACTTGCGCAATTGCATACTGATTTGACTGATGGTCATGCTTCTCTTATTAAGTTTCATCCAGATTTGCAAAGTAAACTTTATGAGCTTCAAGTTGATAATGAATTAACTGCTAGCAAATCAAACACTGTCCCTTTATGTGATGAATCTATTTCTTGTGATTTGCTTAATGATATAAATGTTGCTTCCAGTTCATCTAGTACCTGTAATGAAAACTGCAAATATGCTTCTTGTGTTAAGGATCTTAAGAATCAAAATGAAGAACTAAAAACCAAGGTAGCAAGATTTGAAAAAGGTCTAGAAAAATGCTTTCTGGGCAGTGCTACTCTTGACAAAATTTTGGTTGAACATAGACCCAACTTGGGCAAATAGGGTTTAGGGTATAAGCCTAACAGTTTGCCCAAGAAAAATGATCAAACAAGTTTGAACATATTTTTGTCAAGAAGGGCACACAATGCTACTACTGTCATAAATCAAATCATGAATCTAAAAATTGCCATCTTGCAAATATTCCTCATGCTAAAGTAAAAAGAGGTTGCATGGTGGATACTCATTATATGCTGTTCAAGGATTTTAGGGGTAAAATAAATGTAAAATTTGTTGGGCCATCTAATCTTGATAAGAAACTTAGAGCCATTTGGGTACCCAAGTCAATACTCCCAAATCCATTTGGACCAAAGATTGTTGAAACTAACACTAAAGGACCCTAAAGTATTTGGGTACCTAAAGCCAAGAAATGAAATTGCAGGTGAACTACAAAAGTGGAGGCCGGCATTGGGTAATTGACAGTGGATGCACTCAGACATGACCGGGTCGACCTCAAGAATGTTTATCTCAATTGAAGGAGAAAGTGATCCAAGCCACAAAATCACTTTTGGAGATAACAACAAGCAAAAGGTAAAAGGTCTTGGTAAGATTGCTATATCAAACGATCATTCTATTAACAATGTTCTTCTTGTTGATTCCTTGCATTTCAACCTACTGTCTGTTGCTCAACTATGTGATCTTGAATTCCATTGTAACTTCTCATCTGATGGGGTTATCGTGTTTGATAAAAATAAAAAGCTTATTTTCAAAGGTTTCAGATTTCAAAATCTTTATTTAGTTGATTTCAAATCTAACTCCTCCTGCATCTCGACTTGCCTGTTAGCTAAAGTTTCCCTTGGGTGGCTTTGGGATAGGCGTTTTGGGTATGTAGGTATGTCTAACCTCAAGAAACTTTTCAAAAATGAGCTAGTAGTGGGACTGAAGGATGTTAAATTTGAAAAGAACAAAGCTATGTAGTGCCTGTCAAGCAGGCAAGCAAGTAGCTAATTCTCATCCAACCAAGAGTATCATGTCCACCACTAGACCACTTGAGCTTCTGCATATGGATGTATTTGGCCCCACTTCATATGCTAGCATTGGTGGTAACTCATATTGCTTGGTTATAGTTGATGATTTCTCCAAATTCACTTGGGTCTTCTTTTTGCCAAATAAAAGTGAAGTTGGAAAAATCTTCAAAATCTTTGCAAAAAGGGCCCAAAATGAATTTGACTGTCCCATCAAGAAAATCAGAAGTGACAATAGATCTAAGTTTGTAATACAAATATCATTGAATATTGTGATGAATTAGGAATTAAGCATGAACTCTCAACTACCTATACTCCTCAACAAAATGGTGTAGTCGAGAGAAAGAATAGAACTTTAATTGAAATGGCTAGGTCTATGCTACATGAGTATGATACTTCTGATGCCTTGTAGGCTGAAGCCATTAATAATGCTTGTCATGCTATTAATCGCATTTATCTTCATAGACTTCTAAAGAAAACACCTTATGAATTATTGGTAGGTAGAAGACCTAACATATCATACTTTCGTGTATTTGGTTGCAAAGTATATATCTATAAAAAGAGAACACATTTGGGTAAATTTTAAACTAGATGTGACATAGGCATCATGCTAGGTTACTCTTTTAAGTCCAAAGCATATAGAGTATTCAACAATACAACTAGCTTAGTAAAAGAAACTTATGATGTCAAATTTGATGAATCTAATGGCTCACAAGGTAAGCATGAGAATTTAGATGATGTAGGTGAAAATGGCTTGGTGCAAGCAATGAGAAAAATGGAAGTTGGTGACATTTAACCCAAGGAAGACAAAGATGAGTTTCCAACCGCATCTATGGAACCACATGATGGAACTCAAGAAGAAGAAGAAAAAGATCAAGATAGACCAACCCTCATCAAGAGCCATCACACAATTGCAAAAGATCATCCCACCGATCAAATCATTGGTGAAATTAATAAGGGAGTTCAAACACGCTCTAGATATGCTACATTTTGTGAACATTATTCGTTTGTTTCCTGTGTTGAGCCTAAATCAGTGGAAGAAGCCCTAGAAGATGCTGACTGAATAATTGCTATGGAGGAAGAGCTTAACAATTTTGAAAAAAACAAAGTCTGGAGCTTTGTAGAACGCCCAAAGGATCATAATGTTATTGGTACAAAATGGGTGTTTCGAAACAAACAAGATTAAAATGGAGTGGTAATAAGGAATAAAGCTAGATTAGTAGCTCAAGGCTTAACTCAAGTGGAAGGACTTGACTATGGGGAAACATATGCTCCTGTCGCACGCCTTGAAGCTATACGGTTTCTTCTAACTTTTTCTTCTCACTTTAATATCACTCTTTTTATGTTGAACAACCACCTGGTTTTGAAGATTCAAACTTGCCTAATCATGTTTATAAATTATCTAAAGCTCTCTACGGCCTAAAACAATCTCCTAGAGCATGGTATGAGCGCCTTAGAGACTTTCTGATAAATAAGAACTTCAAAATTGGAAAGGTTGATCCAACACTGTTTCTGAATGAAATCAATGGAACATTAATGATATGTCAAATATACGTGGATGATAACATTTTTGGATGTACTAATTACTATCTTTGCAAGGAGTTTGGTGACATGATGGCCAAGGAATTTGAGATGTCCATGATTGGGAAGCTGTCATTATTTCTTGGATTTCAAGTTAAGCAATTAAAGGAGGGAACATTTATCTCACAAGAGAAGTACACCAAGGACCTCCTCAAGCGCTTCAAAATGGAAGAATGCAAGCCAATTAAGACTCTCATGGCAACAAATACACATCTTGATCAAGATGTGGGAGGTAAGTCAGTTGACCAAAAGCTATATAGGTCTATGATTGGGTCATTACTTTACTTGACAGCATCTAGGCCTGATATCATATTTAGTGTTTATATGTGTGCTAGATTCCAAGCTGCACCTAAAGAAATTCACCTAAGTACTGTGAAAAGAATATTTAGATATCTTAGTTTACTCCAAGTATTGGTTTATGGTACCCTAAGGGTGCTCCATTTGAGCTTCTCGGCTATTCAGATTTGATTATGCCGGCTGCAAAATTGATCGTAAAAGCACCTCAAGGGGTTGTCATTTGCTTGGAAGATCTTTAGTTTCTTGGTGCTCTAAAAAGCAAAATTCAGTAGCACTTTCCACTGCTGAAGGCGAATATGTGGTTGCTGGTAGCTATTGTGCTCAAATTCTATTCATCAAGCAAACATTTCTAGATTTTGGAATAAAATTTGATAATGTGCCTCTATTGTGTGATAATGAAAGTGCAGTGAAAATAGCAAACAATCCGGTCTAATATTCCAGAACTAAGCATATTGAAATTTGACATCACTTTATTTGTGATTATGTTGCTAAAGGAGATATTATGCTTAGTTATGTAAGAACTGAGGACCAATTGGCTGATATTTTCACTAAACCACTAGATGAGGCCAGATTTTCAAAATTGAGAAATGAACTAAATATTATTGACTTCTCAAATATTGTTTGATGATATCACATTAAGGGGGAGCAAGTTTGCCTACTATGCATTTCTTGATACCCACTATGTGTATAAATAAATTCAAAAATACTGAATTAAAATCAAAACGATATTTTGGTAAGTCCCTTCAATTAAAATTGAGAAAATGTTGCTATAAGTCTTCCCTTACTATGCTTCTTTCTCATCCTATCCAAAATATAATAATTAAGTCCAAATCCTGACTCATTCAAATCCAATGCAAAATTTATCTAAAAATTCCATATTCAGCACTTGAGTCTTTCAACTGAGCTTATGTTGAAAATACTAATGCTCATTTGGAAATTGGACTCAAACATTTCCTGAGAGCTCAAGTCCTCCAAGTTAAGTGTTTGCTGGTATTTTGATTGCTTATCTGAAGATTTATCATGATCCATCTTTTGTGTTTTACATGTGTTTGTTTCTAAATGGATCCTTGAAAATCTAAAAGAATTTAGCTATATCTCTGAATTTTTAATTTTCAGAGACATATACTTATACTGCAGACTAAAACCAAGATTAAGTGATCTAAGAATTGCTTATTTGCGACGGACCAATTCTAAAGCACAATTCCATGTGCAACGGATTAAAAATTTCGGTCCAACGTTAAAAGGGGTTTTGGTCTAAATTTTGTCCAAAGTAAAATCCTTTAACCACAGACCAAAAATGATCAAGTCCTTAGCCAAATATTTTTTGGTCCGGCGCAAAATGCAAACTCTCTGATCCATCTCTCAAAGCAAGTCTGGCATGAGTAAATGTTTCTAAAGACTGATTCTTACCTATGTTCAAATGGATTTGATCTATTTTATAAATTTTTTTCCTCTTCTTAAATTTCAAAATTTGTTCAAAATCTTGCCTATTGCTTTAGGACTTATCTTTTGGTAACCTGTCCTTGATTTCGGGACCCTATGTATTTGCTCAAAACCGTTTTACCTAAAGGGTCCCACCACCCTTTTACCGAGATGACTATTCCCTTCAACCACCTTGTTTTTATGGTGTCAGTTACCTAGACTCCCTTGTTTCCTTTACCCTCATTCAATGCAGTTTGTCCTTCAACCAAAAATTCCCCATTGGCATCCCTCTTGCTTGTGCAAACCTCTCAAAGCCAGAAAAATCGTCTTAGCACCGAAGTAAATCCCTAATCAGATCTTGGCAACGATGTTCATCTGGCCCTTCTGCACAAGAAACTCTTCCAGGCTTAGTGAGTTTAGCCTAAACCCTTTTTTCCTTCTTGTCAAAACCCTAGACCTAGAACTTAGACTCTAGTGTTTGTTTTTGCTTAGGTTTGGTCAGTGCGCTTAAAAAGGGGTTTTGCATTTGAGTCTGTCTGAACAAGAATTGAACTCTAGTTGGTGGTCAAGATGAGGTCAAATAACCCAGACAAAAGGGGATTAATATAGGAAATTGTTGACAAAGTAAAAGCCAAGAAACAGAAAGTGTCTAGTTCATCTCCTGGAATATCTTTACCTAGACAATTCAAGATGTTCACAATACTGGTAGAATGAATAGAAAGCTAGTCACATCACACCTAAGGAAGGGAAAAGGCAAACAAGTAGTGGAATCTGATTCATCCTCTGAAGATAGTGATTAGGAACCTGATAGTGAATCATCTTCAGAAAATGTTGAGCTACTTGCTAAAGTTGATATTTTGAGTAGTGAAGAACTAACTACCCTAAGAGGCAAGAAACTGAGAGCTGTGACATTAGTAAATGAGAAAGTTTGGTTTCCTAACTCAAGACCAGTTCTGGGTGAAAACTTTGTTTCCTTGCTCCATAGGAATATCTATAATGTTTATCTGAATAGAAGAGATGGAAAAGGGAAGTTGATCTCAGCCTTGTCAAACCATCAGTATGTGGATTGGGAACAAGTAAACTCCATAATCGGCTCAACAAGACTGTTTGACTATATAAACTCAACCCTAGGATTGATTTATTTAATGTCCCTTGGAGTATCAAAAGAATCTTAGAGTTCTATGTATCCCTATTGGTCAACAAGCATAGAAAGCATATTATGTTCTCTATGAATGGAAAAATAAGAAAAATCAGATCTCCTCAGTTTGAATATGCAATTGGAGCTTCAAGTCCATTAATGAATAGGATAAGAATATATGAAAAGATGTATCCTTGTCAGAGATGGAGGTTAGTTGGTGATATACATGATTTACAAGTGTCTGCACACATATACAAGGATATCACTAGTGCAGATTTTCATCCCAACAGAGTTTCCTGTCTGTCTGAAGAAGCCAAAGTATTGCTGCTAATTTTGAGGCACACTATTCTTCCTAAATCTGGCTTGCATCTTATCTTGTCAAGACAACCCATAGATTTGGTTGATTACATCTTTGGGGAGATGGAAGAGGCAGTGTATAGAAAAATTGGCAGTCCTTTACCTTTTGCTCAACAAATCACTCCAGTATTGTTGGCACGAGGAATAATTTCTCAAAATGATCTGAACAGAGAATTCAAGTACTTTCTAAAGAAATATAATATGCACAAATCCACTGGACAGAATCTAAGAGTGACTAGTTTCCTTCAAGGATTACAATCAAACCAACCCAATGAAAGGGAAGAACCAGATCAACCTGATCAAGAAGAAGAAGCCAATCAACCAAGCATGGAAGTGATACTTGAATATGGATCTTCAGAAGAAAATGAGGCAAGTGCTGAAAATAAGTATGATAACAACAGCTTTGGTGGAAGTTTTCTGGCTCAAAGCAGTGGCAGCTACAGTCATCACTCTCATGACAGCTTTGTAGCACCAATGAGCTCCGATCACAATCAAATGCCTTCTGCAAACAGTCATCATAGTTATCACAACAGTAGCATGAATAAATCTGGAAAAGGAAAGAGCCAAGTGCTCACAGTGCAAGTAAGACCAAATCTGGAAATGGCAGAGAGCCTAGTGCTCAAAGTGAAAATAAAAGTAAGGCTACTTACTCTCCAAGGCCCTTCACACAACTTCCAGCCTCTACTCCAAAACCAACAGAAGTATATGGAGGTGAATCTTAGAATGAGGATCATGCTGCAACTCAAGTCCTTTCAAGTTCAGTTGCTAAGTCTTTTGATGAAGAGCAACAAATTCACCATCTCCGAGAGTTAGCAGCAGCAGCAGTAATATTTATGGACGATCAAGGATTAAGGCCAGGAGCAAATGATTTTGAGGCAGAAGGGTTTGGTATGCCACAAGGATTTGAGTCTAATTATCTACCATTTGCTATACATCCTGAGCATGATCAGAGAGTTACTTTCCCTGGATGGCAGAATCTATTTGACTTCCAGCAACCTTCTTCACATCCTCATATGTATATTGAGCAAGCACAAGAAGGTACATTTTAGGCTCCAGAAAATACCTTTGATTCTCAACCTTCATGGTTTACCTCTTTTGAGCAACAATATTATGTCGATCAAAGAGGATTCCAAGCCACATATTTTGAAGATCAAAGAATGGCTACACAAAGGCATGAAGAACAAATGAATGCTCTACAACGGTACAATGAACAAGTTCAAGAGCAAATGAGAAAACATTATGAAGAACAAGCAAATGAGCAAATGAAGCTTTTACCAGATTTCATCACCTCCAAAGCAATCAATTGGATTTAAGAAAGTGGGTTCAGCAGCTTGGTGATAATCAGAACTTGCTGAAGGAGAGATTGTATGATATGAATCAGAAAATTGATAAACATCACAAGAGTCTGATCAATCAAACTGAGGCTGGATTCACATCAAATCAAAGTAATCTAAAATGGGTCAAACAAAATCTAGACCGTCTCATAGAATTTACCGAGGACACTTTTGTAGACTATGGAGAACTTGGAAGGTACCACATTGATGGTATGAGTCAGATTCTTGTAGAAGTGGATACTATTAATGAATCCCTGAACAAGATGCAAAATGACTTTCATAATCTGGCCATTCAACCTGGAGATCCCAATTATCCGAGCTAGCATGATCAAGCTATGGCCCAAGTGCCAAGTTCACAAGTTCAGGAGAAATCAGAAGAAGACGATGCTCAATTGTCTCCCCTCCTAGGAAGAGTTCAGTTCTTGGTCAGCTCAAAGGGACCTTTTCACGGCACAAATAGGACCCTTTTTAGCAATTGATGCCAAAGGGGGAGTATTTTCCTAGGTTCTGTAGTCTGGGCAAGTCTGTTAAGACTACTATTGTAATTCTTAAGTTAGTATATAATGTTCTGGCACTGTTGGTATTGGTGTTTATCTGGTTTGTCTGTGCTCTGATACTTATGCTCTTCTTATGTTCTATTCCTTTTTATTGATATGATCTAACCTATGTCCTTGATTTGCTCTGTGTTTATGACTCTGAACTGTGAACTTCTTACTATTAAGGCTATAATCTGAAATTTCGATGATCTAATATCTATGCTTTGTTTTAAGTGAAATTTTTGCTCTGATATACTCATACTGATACTTATATTGATCCATTTTCTGGCTATTAATGAGAAAATTAAAATTTATAAATTTCAAGGATCTAATATAGTCCAAATATATCATCATTATTAAAAGTTCAGATCAAGCATTCATTGAGGGGGAGCACATTCATCTACAAACCTTTGTTTATATTTTGTCAAGCTAACTCTGTTTTGCAGAATGTTTGGGATATTATTAACTGAAAAGGTATGTTATCATCAATCACCAAAAAGGGGGAGATTGATAGCATCTAGGCCCCCTCATTTTTCATTATCATGTTTTATTATAGTTTTGGTGTTGATGACTGAGTTAATAATGCTTAAGCTTTGAAGAGCATGTGCTGAAATCAATGATGAAGCAAGTTAGACTAACAAGATTAAGGTGCTCTGTTACTAGTTTATGGCTTGGGAGTTGATTCAAGTCAAATAGCTAGGATTATTTACAGTTTGGCTATACTATAAAGGGGGACTTTGCACAAATTGGTAGATTGAATCATAAGGCAAAGTCAAAATTAGATTGTTTGGAGTTAAAACTCTTAGTCATTGCTCCTTGAATCAAAATCCTCCTTCATACAAAAGTCCAAATATGTGATGGACTAAAATTCAGCTATCCATTTCTTAAGTCTGTCACAGACATAGCCAAAATCCTTTCTCAGACCAAAGTCCTTTTAGTTCAGTATCGAAAACTTCGTAGTCAAAATTCCGATAAAGCTCTATCTATTCACATCAGACCAAACTTCTTATTTTCACATACTTTAGTCCGTAGTGAAAGCTCCTTGAAAAAGACTTGCAGTATTTCCATCTACGACGGACCAAATATTTTCGCCCGGCATACATATAAATTCAAATTCCTTCGACAGACCAAAGTCTCTCAAACTTCCATCTACGGCGGACCAAAGTTTTTAGTCCGGCACACGTTCAAAAATTTTAGTCTTTTTGCCGGACCAAACCTTGAAATCTAATCATTAAGCCCGTAGTTAAAAGTATATTCTATATTTGAGAATTTCCCATTTATGTCGGACCAAATATTACTAACTCAAAGTTTAGTCCGTTGCTAAATCAAATCTCTCGGTTAAACTTATTGTATGTCAAAACGGTCCTTGGCTACTGATCTTAGAAATTCCCATGTATGACGGACCAAATATTTTGGTCCGGCATACATGTAACTCTCTCATTCCTTTACCAGACCAAATTCTCCGAAACTCCCATGTATGACAGACCAATTTATTTGGTTCATTGTAAATATCTTCAATTGGTCCGTGATACACATGATCAGTATCGCTAAGTCTTGCTGCTTAGTACGTTGTAAATGTATTTTAGTTCTTTTTTTTCTCTAACACGTTGCAACGGTCACAGTGGTAGGTGTAATGGCTATATTCATCCCAAATGCCTATATAAGAATTTCCTAAGCCATCTACCAACAGACTAGATGAACTCCTTGACATTTTAGCATTCATAAGAGCTCTCATTCTCACTAGGAGTCTGTGCTTCACTCTCAAACTTAAGTCTAGTAGTGTAAATTGCAAATGAGCCAAGAGACAGAACTTGTGTAAAGTTTATTACTCTTGGATCTTAGTGATCCTAGACAGCTTGGAGGAAGTGAAAAGTGTGGCCTGTCCAAAGGTGATTGTGGAAGGCCACTTTGGTTGTGAAAGGGTTTGGAGCTCACCTCACTGGAGTAGTAAAGAGCTTCCCGAGTGATCACCAAAGCTACTGCGACTAGCTTTGGAGAAGCAATACTTCGAAAGAAGTGCTTCAATGTGGAGTAGGAGAAGGGCTCTAAACCACGGGATAAATCTCTGTCTCATTTGTGCTTTACTTCATTTTTGTTGCTTTCGTTGTTATCATTGTTTGTGTTTTACTTCTGTTATATATTGTACTAAGTCATTCACTTAAGGTAAATAGTTAATTGTAACTAAGAAGTTAAAACTTGAAAAGTTACCTATTCACCCCACCCCTTCTAGGCCAACTCGTTCCTTCACAAGCGTCACTGCTAGGACTTGTACTAACAAATTCAAAAACTACCGTCGACTCTAGCTGATAATCTGGTAGAAAATTAGAAATGAGGCCGATAATGTGTGTTCTTCAAGATAAACCCTATTTGAGATTGTTGACCATCATTGTTTGAACATCTCAACTTGATGTTGATGAAGCGAAAAAAAGAGGCAAATGTTGAAGTTGTAGGTCATCGGCTAGATGCATAGCTATTTGAGCCATTGATTCACAGCGCACTCTATCCCTTGGCCATAGCCGACCCAAGAGGCAGAGGTTGGGAGGGACTTGGCCAAACCCAAATTGCCTGTTGTAGACTAAAAGGTGGTAAAATTTGTATGATAGTTGAAATGTCTGACCCTTGGCATATAAGTCAACAGAAAGTACACAAGAAGACAAGAAAATTTTATACAAGTCCAGTGTTTCCTCAGGCATATCTAAACTATCGATCGGCAAGTTTAGAAAAGAAGGATAAAGATATCCATCAACATCTTTGTATCTGAAGAATTCCTTTGATGGATAATCTTGGCTATCCAGTTTGAAGAAAAGGATAACTACTTGGCTGCCTCTGATAGAGTCATTTTTGTGTCCAATGAGCAAAGAATGAACCACTCACCAAATGATCAGTTGTCTTTGAATGATTTGGCCTAATGCTCTAAATGATCCTCACAAGGAAATAAGGTTGTCACCAATGTGTCAATCTGGAATTATTACAAACCATAGCAAACCGCCAACATCGTAGACAGAGTATTGTCCAAGTCTATAGAAAAGCCGACTTCTGATGATATGCATCATTTGATAGACTATTCTCAAAAATAATTTTCCTAAGGCAAGCCGATGTTCTTTCTACGAGTTGCTTGGCTATGACTTGATAAACTTGTGTTGGTCTAAGAGAAGCTCCATAGAAAATTTATCGGTCAAGCCACATATTTAAAAAGGTCACATAATCTTTGTCCGAAATAGGGCCAACCCCTTTGTTATTTTCAATATAGTTGCTCTAGCCTTCTTCCTTGGATAAAATCAGTTTATGTCGTGGCTTAGTGCTGACGGCCGACAATTAATTTTTGTTTGGTCTTAAGCGGCATAATTGGGCTATGTCCAAAAGGGTTGGGCCGATAGGACCTGACCTAAACTTGAAGGTATTCAGGGTATCTGACCAGAAATAGCATGCCATGGCCACCAGGGCATATTGGCTTCTAGATCAGTTAAGGAAAGAGGAAGGCATTCTGATATACCCACTTGCTCCCACAAAGGCATTTTTTGCACAGCCACTCTATTATACCAGGCAGGCCAACCTTTTAAATCCATCGGCCAAATTCTAAAACTTTTCTTCCATCTATTAATGTTATACTCAGGAGTGTAAAGAGGAAGCATAGGTATGTCCTACTCTATGATAACCAATGGATCTAGGTTGCCTAACGGACCTAGATAAAATTGGTTTTCATTATCAGGCACAGGAATAAATATCTAGTTTGAATCCATTGTCCTTGAGCTAATGGATTCAAACACCAGCAAAGGAGTCTTGAAGACAGGGAAAATAAGGAATGAAGCCAATGGCAGAGGTTCTAAGAGTTTGAGCACGCAAAAATGACAGGTGAATAGGCCTTATATTTATAGGGGGTGAAAAAGGTGAAAACACATGAGGTATTCTCGGTGGTTTGTCTGTGATTTATGGTGAAGATACAAGTCTCAAGATTTTACAGTACCATAAGTGGAGCGGTTACAAAAGACAGTGGTGAAAATTATAGTTAAGTCGATGGTGTTTGAAGTCGATGAAGAAATTTTTTGGAAGATAATCTGTTATCTCCCAAAAATAGGGGGTATAGTTTTGCACCTAAATTTGGCAAGGCATGATTTATTTGTTAGGCCAAAGGATGAGATGGTTATTTCTGGTTGATATCGGTTTAAAAAGGAAAGTTATGTTAAAGTTATGATTATAGTTGATATTGATTCAAAGATGAAATTTTGATCTGTACAGAGGCTGATACGGATCATTGTTGATAACATATTGGAAAAGGATACGATCAACTGATACACTATAAAAGGGGATCGAGAGCAAGCAATAGGAACAACACAATCAATCAAATAACTCGCATCTACTTTTTATTTATTTTCGTGTCAACTAGGAGTAGCTTTGTAATTTAGAATCTCTCTTATAATCCGATTTTGATCAATAAAGTTGTGCATCGTTGATTGTTGATCTCTATCGATTACACCAGGTTTGATTTTTTTTCTGATCTTACTGCGCATCGCTTTTTTTAGAAAAAATCTACCTTTTATCGTCTAATCAACCCTAATCAGTTTTTAGACTTATCGTTACCCTTGATTTGATCGGCTATTAATAGCTATTTAGATCTTTACCGATTGTCACATTAGATCGACTCTGAGTGTACATTTTTCATCTATCATGCTGATTATAAGATCAAATCGGCTAGCACACCTCAAATCTCATTGAACCCGACGTTTTCATGTGTTTAGACTGATTAATCCGTCACCATATTTTTTAGCGCAACAATTATTGAGCGAACATCCTCGTTCCTCCTCTATTGTTCCCTCTCTCTTTGAGTCGGCTCAGGCTCATGAACGAGCCAAGTTCGAGCTGCATAAACTGCATAGCAGTCTAGACGATCGGCGAATCTGAACTAACATCATATATACTAGGAATGTTTTCACGGCGTGATACGCTGCGCGTGCTGTATTTTCTGTAGAAACAATTTCATTTTTTTGTAGTGTTTTCTTAAAACTATCAAGAAAACGCGTGAAACTATTGAAAGGATACAAACGCAATTACGCTCTTTTTTTCATTTATCTGGAATCCTCTCACGAAGGATCCGCGATTGCGCTTAAATTAAAAGGTCATTTTCGTGAAAAATACCTGGAATGATCTAAATATAATTACATTATTTTATATTTATTTAGGACCCTTTCATGAAAAATTCACGATTTTACTGAACCAAAAGGTTCTTTTCGTAAAAAACTGTTGAAAGGACCTAAACGTAATTACTATTTTTTCTGAGGGGCATTCGCGAAGGGAGGATATGTGGAATTGGTCCCTGGCTAGAAAGTGTTCCATCTTTAGGGCAGTCCCAACCCTCCACCTCAGCTGGTGTCCATAGAATTAATTACGCTGCCAACTAAGCAAAAATCTGATGTGGCATAGGAATTAAGGGAGAGAAGGTAAAACAAAGAAACCGTGTCTCATGCAAGAAATTGGGTCAGCACGGGTACCAAGACGCAAGAAATGAGCAAAATCGGGATTGGACATTTCTGCACGCTTACCAAGCTGTGCTTGTGGTGCATGCATTGGTTTATTGCTCTCTCTCTCCTCTAGACACTACTCATGGAAACCATGGGTTGGGAAACTATGCTGTTTGCACCAGATTTTGGAAATCACAAGAAAGATCAGCAAAATCGCATGGGTTTGGATAGTGCACGGAGCGTCTTTGGAAAGATTGGATAACATGCGGCGAGTATCTGGAAACAGGAGTCCAATTAGGAAACTATAGCCGACTCGGATTATGTTGCCGTGACTGAACAGGACTCGGATCAGCTGACGGGTATATAAGGCGTGCCAGGGCTGCTTGAAGAGGATCATACACAGAAAATCACATCTGCTAGTTTTTTTTGTTTCTTGTAGCTTTTAGTCTTAGCTTTGTAATCCCCTTTTGTAAGTCGACATCAATCAAATAAAGTTGCGTATCGCCGATCGTTTGATCGTCTTCGATTTCTTCTGGTTTTGATTCATTCTGTCTTGCTGCGAATCACCTTTTCAGAATTGATCTACCTTTACCCTTCTGATTAGCCTTAATCGGCTAATTTATTTACCTTTTAATCGGTCCTTGACTGATTCTGCTTGAGCTGATTCGCCTCTAAGTATCGGCTTAGATTGAATTTCACCATTCTTTCCTTATCGATTGAAGGGTCAAATCGATTGGCACGCTTCACACTTGAACCCGGTGTTCGTCTGGTGTGTTGCAAGCCAGGAACCCTACATCACATTTTTGGTGTCAACACATTTTTGACACGCCCGGTGGGACTAGATCGGAAAGATGACTGTAGGCAAAACTGTTGCACTAGCCGACGTCAATACTGACGCCATAATCGTCCCTACTTTGGACGATTTGACTCCAGAGCAATGTAAAGAAATTGAAGATCGGAAAGCTACCTTGGAAGAATTAATATTGGGTTGTTATCAGAAAACCCGACGAGGGGTCACGCAGAAGATGGCGCTTCCAACATTAAATCCCCTTGGTGAAGCTAGCATCGCATCGAATTCGGTAAGACGATATATGCCAGCTCAAGCCGAGTTATCTGTTATGACTGAGCAATCCGTGCATCACGCATTAATCAATCAGTCATCGGCCTTGGTTACGACCTTAAAGCCGATGATAGAAAATAGCGTAAAAACTATTGCACAAGAGTTGGCAAGATCTCGAGGGTTATTAGATCCATTGCGCCACTCCCAACGATCCAGCAGTACTCAGGGCACCAGATGCCAACACGGTAAAGGTGTCGGCACCGCGCCCTCGCTAATGCCGACTCAACCCACTGTGTTGGCACCAACAAATTCTCGCCCAAGTCCAGTTACCCATTATCATGCATATACCGACGCTGCAAAGATAGATACAGGCAATATACCTCTATCGGCGTCAGGGACTACCTACGTCCAGTCGGCTCCTCAGCCGATTGAATTAGATCGAGGTTACAAACCCCAAGTCCAAGTCCAAGTCAGAAATCCGGTTCCACATAGGGTAGTCTCATATGCAGAGTGTTCGCTCCAAAGGCATGAAATCCCGCTACTGTACGACGTGTGAACCATGGCAACGCCGGTACCCGTCGGTTAGGGCAAGCCGACCGGCCGAGTTTGCACTCACGGGCAGAACATTGTTCATCATGATTGGCCCAACCCCAGTCCTACATCGGCCAATAACATTAATTGGGCCAATCAGATTTCTATAGTTTCAAGGGATCAATTTGGATTGCAGCCCAAAGGAAAAACGATCGGCTATAGAAAGTCGTACCCAGATTACATCGACCGCATGGCATACCCTCATAATTTTAGGATTCCTGATTTTGCAAAATTTTCAGGGGATGATTCAGTCACAACCTTAGAACATGTTGGACGATTTATCGCCCAGTGTGGTGAGGCAGCTCAGTCCGACGGATTGAAAATTAGACTTTTTCCTCTGTCATTGTCAGGAATTGCTTTTACTTGGTTCACCAATCTGCCTCCAAATTCGGTCCATTTTTGGAACGATTTAGAGAGCCGATTTCATGAATATTTTTTTTTCTAGCAGTTTAGAGCTAAGGATTTCAGACCTAAGTGCTGTCCGACAAAAATTTGGAGAGTCGGCTTCTGATTATATTAGAAGGTTTAGAGAAGTGCGAAATCGATGCTTCAGTGTAGTGTTGCCTGATAATTAACTAGCCGATTTAGCATTTCAAGGGCTGATTCCCCCACTAAAAGAAAAATTTGCTGGACAAGAGTTTACTGATCTAAGCCATCTGCTTCATCGTGTATCGGCATAGGAAAGCCGATATTTAAGTAAAGAATTCAAGGATAAGATTAGGCTAAATGGTAAGGATAAGGCTAAAGTAAACATGGTGGATTATAGCTCAAGTGAAACTTCTGAAGATGAAGCAGACATGAATATAGCTGAATGGACAAAGGATTCCAAGAAACCACTTGTTTGTTCATGGCTTAAGCCGACGAGGAGTAAGTCGGAGGTTAAGTATGCTTTTGACGTATCCAAGTGTGACCGCATATTCGATATGTTATTACAAGAAAAGTTGATACGACTACCAGAAGGGCATACCATACCATCGGCTGATGAGATAAAAAAGCGACGATATTGCAAGTGGCATCATTCTTTTTCTCATAATACTAACGACTGTAACATCTTTCGGCAGCAGATACAAGCAGCCATTGAGGACGGTCAGCTCAAATTTGCAGAGGAGCCGGCCATGGAAGTTGATGTTAACCCCTTTCCAATAAACATGGTTCAATGCTCAAGCAAAGGAAAAGAAATTGTCGATGAAAGACCCAAAACAACGCGGCAAGATGACATACAGTCTAGTTCGAAAGGAGAAACACTGAAAATAACAATCGGTTCACTACAGATAGAAGCCAATCAAGACGGAAAAAATTCAAGGACGGTTAAGCCGAAAGGAGAATACAGGTCGGGCGATGGTACAAAGCCGAGCGGTCTCCACCTCGAAAACCAGCATTCAAACCTAAGCCAACTTTTTCGCATTTGCTTGAGAAGTATGAAAAGATAAGCCATCGGCAGAAACAGCAATCTCGCCGACCAGTCATCTCGCATCGGCCAAATAGCATGTATCGGTCAGAAAATTTATATCGGCCAGACAACATGGAAAGAGCTCACCAGAGATGTCCTTTTTGGCAATTTTGTTGGGAAAGGGGTGTGGCGTTGCCTTCTCCAAGATCATGCCCCATGGAACATTACCCGTAGAGAGATTGGCCAAGGCAACCGGTAAAAGAGCGGCTATCTGACACAGCGCCATATCGGACGGAGTCAAAGCATAAAAAGCCGATAAAGGAAAGGCTGGATGCGCTGAATCAAGATAGGAAAGAAGAGCCTACAGAGAATTTCGCTGGTAAAATTCTTAAGCCAATTGAGCCTAAGCCAAGGTGGTGCCCGACAGGACTTAGTCGATCCCAACGCAGACGGCTTCAGCGCCTGAGGACGCAGGAGATGAGGGAAGCCGAAGAGGAAAAACAAAGAGATGAAACATTCAATGAATTGCGGCCGATGAAACTTGTAAAAAAGGAATGGAGAAGAAAAGAGCAAGCCGATGATGAATCGGATTCCTCAGATGATTTGTTGTCACCGATGATTCGAGATGATACCCATCCCATGGATATCAACATGGTGTTTACTTTACCAACCGAATTCAGAATCAAAACTGAATCGGTTAAAGATACGTTCGCACAACTATGCCTAGGTGCACAAGACGCCGTGTTTGAAAAGCCACAAGATCCTCATCGGCACTTAAAGCCGTTGTATTTAAAGGGGTATATCAATGGAAAGCCGATATCCAGGATGCTAGTAGATGGGGGAGCCACCGTGAACCTAATGCCACTCTCTACCTGCAAGAAGTTGGGCAAAACCGATGAAGATCTGATCAAGACAAATATGGTACTAAATGATTTCACAGGTGACCCCACTGAAGCAAAAGGAGTGATGGTTACAGAGTTAACTGTCGGCAGCAAAACTTTGTCGACCGCATTTTTTGTGATTGAAGCCAAAGGAACTTATAGTGTGCTCCTTGGACGAGATTGGATACATGCAAATTGCTGTATACCGTCAACCATGCACCAGCTTCTTGTACAATGGAACGGAGATGAAGTTGAAGTCATTTCAGCCGATACATCAACTCATATTGCTATGGCTAGTTAGATGTGAATTGGCCACATGATGAGGCGGAGTGCATATCGGGCAAGACTTTAGACGATTGTGACTTCATATGCATTGGTAAATCAGGGTTAATGCCGATCAGCGTTAGACCAGGCATGTTTGATCGGGTAAGTGAAGTAGTAAGAAGATGCGGTCAGAAATGATCCAAGTTTTACAAGATAAGGTAAAGAGCTATCGGCATGTGGTGAATTCCTGTGAAGCGATTGAAGATTTCTTGAATGAAAAATTGGGTCAAGGCTTCACGTCTGCCGATATGCTTGAAGAAGTCGATATAGGAAAAGGTGATAGAAAAAGACCAACTTTTGTATGTGCGAGATTAGATCTAGAATACAAAAACAAGTTGGTCGAAATGCTTAGGAATTATAGGGATTGTTTCGCTTGGGAATATTATGAGATGCCTGGGTTGAGCCGACAACTAGTAGAACATCAGCTGCCTATAAAACCAGGGTATCGGCCATATAAACAATCTCTTCGACGTTTTAACCCCGAATTGTATGGTGTGATCAAGGAAGAGATTGAGAGGTTATTGGAGGCCAAATTTATAAGGCCTTGCCGATATGCTGAATGGGTGTCCAATATTGTTCCTGTCATGAAAAAGAACGGTAAGCTTCAGGTATGTGTAGATTTCAGGGATTTGAACAAAGCTACGCCAAAGAACAAATACCTAATGCCCATAGCCGATATGCTCATCGATGCTGCATCGGGTAATAAGATCATTAGTTTTCTCGATGGGAACGCTGGATACAACCAAATATTTATGGCAGAAACCGATGTCCCCAAAACTGCCTTCAGATGCCCTGGCGCTCTGGGGTTGTATGAATGGACTGTAATGACATTCGGCTTGAAAAATGCAGGTGCTACTTATCAACGTGCGATGAATTTAATTTTTCACGATCTAATCGGCCATATTGTTGAAATATACATTGATGATGTAGTAGTAAAATCTAAAGACGATTGGCAGCATTTGGCCGATTTAGAAAGGGTGTTTCAAAACACAAGGGCTCATGGGTTGAAGATGAACCCCATGAAATGCGCGCTTGGCGTGTCGGCTGGTCATTTTCTCGGATTTATGGTTCACTAGAGAGGAATCGAGGTAAACCAAACAATAGTTAAAGCCATAGTCAATACAAAACCGCCGACATGTAAAACCGAATTACAGAAGCTGATCGGCAAAATCAATTACCTAAGACGATTTATTTCAAATCTGTCTGGTAGGATTCAAGCTTTTGCACCATTACTGAAACTAAAAGATCATCAGGATTTCATATGGGGAGCCGATCAACAAAGAGCTTTTGACGATATAAAGCAGTACTTAGCGTCACCACCCGTCCTAGCTGCACTAAGGAAAGGAGTCACTACACCATGCCCTAAATATACCAACAGCTTGTCTGTCGCTAAAAGCCACCTATAGCGACAAAGATATCTCACAAGAAAGCTTTTACCGATGTAAAAGAGGTGCGGTGTAAGTCCTGCCGGTAAAGGTTTTAGCGATGCACAAATCTTTACCGATGCATCGTTTGCCTTTGATTTACTACTTTTACCGATGCACAAATCTTTACCGACAGACACCTTTTACCGCAGACAAAACTTTTCTTGACAGATGTGGTGATGATAAAATTAATTTTCCATTTTTTTAAGCACTTATAATAGATGACTAACCACTGCAAGATTCTTGCTAATACTTTCAACAGATGAAAACATATACTCCAATCGAGATCAACAATCATAACACCGCAACTAAACATCCACACATTATCACTCAAGAATATCAAATAGAATTCATTCCATTCCAGTTATATTAAGATACAAGTCCAGACCATCTTTTTACATCAACACCGACAGTTAAAAAGAAATCACGTAATCAATACACGCCTTCACAAATAGCAGATTTCACAAGTCCATAAAGAATGATCATTTCAAAACCAGTCCAATATATATAAATATATACATCAGAATTTAAAGGAGATTAACTCTCAAAACTCTTTCTAGACTTCATTTAGTGGTCCATACTCCACTGTCTTAACCCTCACCTACTCCATCTGTTTTAACCTCGGCTACCAAAGACCTTCCAGAGCCCCCTAGCAAGCTAGTCGCCCATCAAATATATCGACATGAAAAGCATGCAGACATGAAAAAATAAAATGTCAAATCCAAGCAAAAGTAGTTAGGATCATGGAGAATAGCGGCTAAAAACCTATGCAAAAATTTTAATTCTACGCAAGCGTCTAAAATCTAAATAAAGTATCAAGACAATAAATAATCACAATCCAGAAAGCATGCCCCACATACACACTTATAATCCCAGCCGTTGGCCTTTAGCAAGTCCTGTCGCTTTTGGATCTGAATACCAACATTTTCAGAGTATGCTAGATCAAAACCTATAGTAAAACAAGCTCAATCTATAGAACCTAGGAATGAATAGCATTATATTTTACCAGTCTGGAGAGTAGTATGCATAAACAGAGGTCCAAGAAAGCTACCACCTATTCCAAATGATGCAACATTTGTCAATGCTTTTCTAGTTACCCCAATTTGCGTTCAACATTGAGCATTTAAACAAAATGTTGAAGCCGATTGCAACAAGACATTTGTCATTGAGCATGAACATTTTACTACACAGATAACAAATGGAAATGCTACCTTGGGGTTGGCCTTCCATCGTAACCAAAGACCATTGATGTTAAATATGCGACCACCTCGAGGTTGGTTCCAAGATCATATTTATTGCCTTATATGGCAAGAAGATGAATGTTTGGAAAATGATTCTTCATAATCATCATAAGGGACATCAAGGCTAATATTCAGTGGAAGGTAATACCTCACGACAAAGATATCATCAATCCAAGAGTGTTAGTAGTGATGACTTCCTATTAAATAGGAGAAAAGGGCCACCAATCGTTATTGGTACTTGAAAGAACAAGCTCAATAAAGATGCACTTGGTGAAGCCTTCCAAATACGTAATGAAAATTACATAAGAGCCTCAATGAGGTCTCCATCAATGGTTTGTGACTATATACATTTGATCCAAAGATTCTTGATCTGCACCAAAAGTAAAAAATCAGAGAAAGTCCACTTTTGTATAACATTTATATTTTAACCCCAACAAATTCAATATGGAAGAAGTGAGAGCTTCAATTAAATAAACGAAGTTTAAACAGCTTAGAAAGAAAAGTGAAAAATATCCATTCTTGAACACAATAACTTTGATTGGACAGAGGTATTCTATACACAAGCGGTGTATGCATATATCATGCACGTAACTATGAAATGTTTCAGATATGACAGAAATTATGCAAGGAACATCGGTGATATTCATAGCCACGGTTGTCATATTTGTACATAAAAAAGAACTAACAAGAACAAAAGTGCATGTGCAGATATTTGGAGAGGGAGGGGTGGCTATGTACCCAAATATCAATATACTTTAGCTTGTTACGTGCAAAGTCCACAAGTGCCTTTGCATCTTTTCCTTCTCTAACATCACGCATACCCCCGTGATAATACAAATGGGAACAACAAGAACTAAGAAGTCAAATGCGTTGTAATCTGTAATATTTTCATGCAGAAAACATAATTTATGAATGAAAACTTTAATGGCAATATAAGAACCAAGCAGCTCAGAAAGAGGTACCCACACATCTTGCTCTCTCAATGCCTTTTTCAAGTCACTTGCCATGATTCTACCCTTTCAAATTGTAGAGGATAGATCGCATGTCAAGGAAAGACTAAACCGGTATCAATTGTAATTTGTATGTTCTCCTTTTCATCCTCTTTTTAAAATTGCTCAAGAACATCAAACATTTCATTTGTTTAGCCATTTCAAATTTCATGAAAGACCTCTTTGATCGAAAGCAAAGGATCTATAAGAGATGGCACCTACATTGAGTACCTTCGTGGGATAAAATTAGAATAGCGAGGAAGTGTTAAATGGCAATAGGTGGATTACACATAAATTAATGATAGGTCAATAGGTCATCAAAATAAGAAGCGGGGAAAAGAAAGAAACAGTAAATGAAATGTGCCATGCAAATCGCTTTGTCATGCATGTTAGTCTCGAATAAATACCCATTTTATTTATGATACAAAAACAAGTAACCTAGTCTTTCTATACCGATCTTGAGCGGATTACAACATTATCACCACCTTCTAAACTCCTTGGCCAGTGCATATCCTATACCTGTTTAAGAACATACAAAAGGATAAATACACGAAACATTTAGCTCAGTATCACATAATTATCCCTAATGAACATGAGAACACAGAGATTAATTTCCAAGTCATGCAACTTTATATATTAATTACAGGCTGTGCCTAAATTTACAAACAATGACATGATAATCAATCTGCAAGAGTCATATGAATAGTCAATCCATTTAGTACTTGAATTCACTGGATGATGACAAACATCTGAATTGAACTACTAGTAGGTTTAGGGACATAAGATTGCAAGAGCCACTTGCTTGCACATGTAGTATTTGCCTTCTGGATTCTTTCACTTCACAGGTAGTTCATCTGTTTAGTGTACCTCATTTGTGTGTGTTTTTGTATATGAAGGCAAACCAAGGTAATGGTAAACAAGCAAAGACAAATGCTGATACCCATATTACAGGGTATTTCATCACAGAAGTAAGTCGCATCAAGAGACAGGACCAAAACCCACTTGAGCTAATTTATTAATCAACTATGCAGTTTTCACTCATGGGTATAGCAAAACCAACAGGAAAGATGTGTAATTCCACACAACTACACAAGTTGTTATTGTCAATGTCTTCATTTTCCACTGCTTCTAACTATTTGCCTCATATGGCACCTGATTAAAAGCAAAAGGGACCAAAACTTAACTGAGACCAAAATCAATTGAGATGGTCAGTCTCCTTCCTCCTCACGACACCAACTTGTGTGCAAGCAACCAAAAGTTCAGAGCAAAGGAAACAACAATCAGGAACCAACATGATACCTAAAGGGTTACTCCATGAGAATCCTCCAAGAATCCAACATTTACTCCATACTCTTGGAAGCACCAAATCAGCCAGAAACCACCATAAATTTCCCCTAAAAAAGTCAAATCCTTGCCGCCGCAGATGCAGGTGGCGACGCACTTGGAGGTGCACTGCAGCGCCTTGGCGGACATGGGGTGCTTGATCCTCATAGCCATTTCATCGAACACATGGCATGCACAATGAACTAAACCTCAATTTACTTGTACCGAGTACTCACCACAAGGAGAAGGCAAGGAAGGGCAACTTGCTTTCAGCAAGGGGAAGAGGGCGCTGAGCAGTGGGGCATCGCTGCCAGGGGGTGGCGCGGCCAGAAGAGGAGGGCAGGGCGGCTCGGCTAGGGCTCCAGGGCACCAGCCTAGGGTCAGCGGCTCGACAGCAGCTTCGGCCAGATGCAGGAGGGCGGCTACTGGGCCTTGCTGAGGTGGAAACGCCACGAGGAGGAGAGCACGCCAACCAGGGACTCGGGCGAGAATGCACGGGAGTCCGGGAGTTTGAGGAGGCGGCTCTGGGAATTGGGGATTTGGGGTACCAGATCTAGGGTTTTTTTGTCAACACTGTTTAGGGTTGCAGAGATATCGCGCGCACGTGAAATTTTTTCGGACTCTCCCGCGCGATATGCAAGCTTTTGGCGGATCTAGTATCAGCGACGGATGCATTTCGATCTGACTATAGATATGAAATTACCGACACGCACGGTGTTGCTATATGTCTATATCATTACCGACAAACAAAATGTCACTGTTTTGTGGAATTAGAGACAGAAGCTCTGCCACAGACTTTTACCGACATACCATTTGACTATGAAAGTCGAGTTTTACTAACAGAGGTCTGTCTCTAAATCTAGGACGTGGTGTAGTGAGTCCCGTTCAAGTTATACGTGTCGGCTGAAAATGAAACTATTGGGGTGGTTTTAGCCCAAGAAATTGATGGCAAAGAGCGAGTAATATTTTATTTAAGCCGACGACTCTTGGAAACTGAAATCAGGTACCCTTCAGTAGAAAAGTTGTGTTTATCATTATACTTTGCTTGTACAAAATTGAGACACTACATGACGAGGGCTGGGTACTCCTTGACCGACCGGCGTGCGGTCAACGGATCCCCAGCTCGGAAGGCCCCGACCATGACTGGTGCGCCTTTGGGGCGTTCGGCCTCGAAAGCGAGTGTGCCCGAGCTCGGCCCGCCGACCTCGAGCGTGATCGCCGAGCTCAATCCCCGCACGACCTCGAAGTTCGAGGGTCTCGCTGAAGCCTTGGTCCGCCTCGATTTCGGATCGGCATTTGACCGACAGCTGCCGAGAACGGGTTGTGGGGATGGCTCAGAGTCTTGCGACAAGTTCGGGGCGATTCTTTGCCACCTTCAAGGTGCACGAAGGCCCCTTCCCGAGGATCGCTCCTACCGCTGCGGGTAGAGGGATAAAGACCAAGGACGATGAGCTCCGTGGAGGATGAGACAACACGGCACACGAAAGGCTCGAGCTAGGAATCACCATTACCGCCTTTGAGTTGTAAACACTTTCTATACACCCATATAATAAGAATCACCGCCGCAAGGCGATCGAGTAGAGCTATTACCTTCACGGGCTCGAACCAAGATAAACCCTTGTCTGCGGCTCGTCGCCTACGCCCGACCATCACCGCGATAGATTTTCTTCCTTCGCTCGAGCAAGACGCCGCTCGTGTCCCATAACATTCTGACCCCTACCTCACTTCTTGCGGTTGGCGATCCTGATCGTCGACAGCTGGCACCCACTGTGGGGCCCGATTGTTTTGCTCTTTCACAGGAACGACACCAGGACTCTAGGAGCATGGCGCCCTTCATCGACGGACTTTCCTCGGGCATGGACTCGACTCCGTGTCCTCGTTCATGCCTTCGCCGCCGCCGAGCAGCGCTGCTCGTAGCGGACGGTCAAAGGTGCCGAGGGGTTATGATGACCGTGATCCGCAGACCTCAAGACGCCACGGATGGTGCAAAGTTGCCATCAACCAAGCTTATAACAGCTTCTCCCGCGGAGGCCGAGGAGAAGGCCAAGACGCCCTTCCGAGCCGCCCAGCTCCTCCTACCGGAGCGCCTCCGTGCTATCGCTGGTCATGATCGACCCGATAGGGTGAGGTCGGAGCTTTTGGCCGAGCCTTGGCCGAAGAACTCGACGGCCGCGACCGAGGTCGCACTCTCCGCAAAGACCGGTCAAGACTTCGGGACCCGCTCCTAGAGAAGCAATGATAACACGTGCATGCCACACCCAAGACACCACCAGACGCCTCAAGCAGAGGTGGCTCCCGAGCAACGGGCTCGGGACGAGGCTTTGACACAGACGCGACCGACGCCCCATGGGCACCGCGACCGACCAGCCCGAGCCAAGCCGCTCGAAGTCGACGGGCAAAGCAGGTCTCAGGACTGCCCCGGATCGCCCGCCCAGCACCGAGGGTCCAGACCGCCCTGCATTACCAACCAAGTGATTCCGTGTTCTGCACCACGATCGCCCCCACCACACGTGTCGGGCGCTGGCCAGCCTCGACCTCGAGTCCCCAAGAGTAGTGGAACTTGTCGGTGATTTACCACGACCGGCGCAGACCGTCTCCCACCACGGTACGATGGCGACCGACGGCCTTCGCCGCAGGCGGGCCGGGCACGGTTCAAGCCCGCTACGATCGAAGGCTGACGACCAAGAACCCCGACGAAGTTCTCGCCCATTTATTCGACCGCTATCCCGGCGCGGAGGGGACGAGCTCATGATGGCGAACTACCTCCGACCATTCTAGACGGGCCGCTTAGGACCGCTTTTAATCAAGCCTGGTTCTTCAAAGTTGTGGCGCCAAATCCAGAACGCCCTTCGCTCCAACTTCCAAAGTTGCTACGAGCGGCCGGGGAGGGAGAAAGACCTGGATCATGTCATCCAGGGCAAGAACGAGCCGCTACACGACTTCGTGCGGCGATTCATCCGCACGAGGAACCTGATCCCGAGCATTTCTGACGAGGCCGTCATCAAGGCCTTCAAGTTCGGGGTCCGTGATCGGCGCCTAACCGAGGACCTGGAGATCACCTCGAGGCTCAACGTCAGCAAACTTTTTCGCATGGCGGAGCGGTACGCGGACGCGGACGATGCCGTCCGCCGAACGCGACTACGACCAAGGTAAGCTTGGTCTAAACCAAACAGAGGCCGCCCGTCCAACCTGTGGGCGCCACCAAGGCACCACCACCAAGAAGCGAAGCGCGATCGCAGAGGTGGCGAGGGCTACCGCGGTGATCGTCTCGCAGATGGCAGTAGCGAGGTCCTCGAGGTCCGAGGTCAAGCTCGGGAGGACTCTAAGCCTCGCCAAGGTCGACCCCGACCTCACCAGGCGAAGAACCAGCCCCAGCAGGAGGGCCAACGTGCCGGTCCCCGACGGACCGATGCTCGGCAACCGGGGGCCGATAGCACGGGTACGACAAAACAAAGTTCTCGCTCTCTTCCACAGGCGGCCGGCCACGACTGCGGACCGCAGGCTTAGCGAATAAGCTAGACGCTTTCTCGATGGGCGGGTGAGATGCCCATGCTCCCGGGATGACGACCATTTCGACCGTGAATGCCGACGCGAGCACGACGACCTCGATCCGAGTTCCAAAGAAGGCGAAGCGCCGGATCGATGTCATCTTCGATGGCTCATCGGCCTACCACCAGCGCGAGGTCAAGGCCGCCGACGGACCATCTACTGTGTCGCCATTGAAGCCCACCGAACAGCCGCAAGTGGGCCGGGCCACCATCACCTTCTCCCGTGAGGACGCGCCCCGTGTATGGCCCGAGACTCAAGACCGCTTGGTCGTGACTCGACCATCGGCAATACCACGGTCGGGCGGTTATGGTCGACGGCGGCAGCTCTTCAACTTGTCGCGCAGCGGAGCGCCGACCAGGATGCGATTCCCACGTCGAAGGTCAAGAGCGCCACCATACCATTCTTCGATAGTCCCCGGAGCTCGACCACCCCTTGGGGCAGGTTGTCTTGCCCGTCACCTTGGCTCTGACAACTTCCTTGACCGAGTTGATCACCTTCGAGGTGGTCGAGGGTGACCTCCGCATAATGCCATCCCCAGCGGCCCGCCTTGGTCAAATTCATGGTCGCCAACCATTATGGCCATCGGTGCATGAAGTTACTCGCCCCAACGGTGTCATCACCGTGCGGGGCGACCTACAAGCGGCGCATGGCTGTGAGACCAAGGCCTTGGCTCTAGCAGGCATGCTGCCCCAACGCGGTCAGGAGGCGACGACGAAAAACGCCCGCCAGAAGGCGGCGATACAGCCCAGCGGGACAACAAAGGCCGTGCCGCTCGACGAGAGCGACCCGACCAGGTGCGTCCACGTCTCCGATGAGCTGAGTTCCAAATAGGAACTCGAGCTCGTCACCTTCCTTCGCGCCAACAAGGATATATTCGCTTGGGAGCCCGCGGATATGCCCGGCGTCCCAAGGGAGGTGATTGAGCACAAGCTGCAGGGATCCGACTCGACTCCGTCTGGCCAAAGTCAGCGTTGCTTCTCCTGAGAAGGTCGCGGCCATCAAGGAAAACCTTGACAAGCTATTGAAGGCCGGCTTCATTCGTGAGATTAACTACTCCGAGTGGTGGCCAACCCGGTCATCATGCGTAAGAAGGAGGAAAGTGGAGAATGTGCGTCGACCATACGGGGTTGAACTCGCTTGCCCGGCGATAACTTCCTCCGCCAAGATCGACCGGATCGTGGACTCCACCGCTAATGCCAAGATCTTCGAGCTTCTTGGATGCTTATCGGGTACCACCAGATCAAGCTGGCGGTCGACGACGAGAGCAAGACCTCCTTCATCATGCCGTTTGGCACCTATTGCTATACGACCATGTCATTTGGTCTGCGCAATGCAGGGGTCACTTTTCAACGTCTGATGACCAAGACGTTCGAGCCCCAGATCGGGCGGAACCTTGAGGTCTCGTGGACGACATCATCGCCAAGAGCCTTCGCCGAGGGCTTACCACGCTCGCGGATCTCGAGGAGACCTTCGCCAACCTGAACAGGCACAAGATCAAGCTCAATCCGGAGAAGTGCGTGTTCGGCGCGGCGTCAGAAAAAGTGCTTGGCTACGTGATCGGGGGCTCAGGGGTCGGTCCAAACCCGGAGAAGATCGAGGCGATCGAGAAGATGGCCCCCCGACCTCGATCAAGCAGGTGCAATGCCTCACTGGCCGTATGGCCGCCCTCAGCAGGTTCATCTCGAGGCTCGGCGAGCGCGGGCTCCCATTCTTCCAAACCTTGCGCAAGCATCGGGCTTCGAGTGGACTCCAGAGGCCCAACAATCCTTCGATGACTGAAGGCATACTGCTGCCCCCACCCCTCCGCCATAACGCCACAACTTTGGTGAGAAGCTATCGCTATACCTCGCGCCACCCCCCATGTCGTTAGTGCCGCCCGGTGGCGGAATGGGATCTCGTACACCCCACTTATTATGTCGGTGAGGTCTTGCACGCCCGAAGGAGCGCTACCACAGTACAGTAAACCGTTATATGTTTCTCCTCATGGCTTCGCGAAGCTCCAAAGACTATTTCTAGGCGCACTCGTGGTCGCCCCGAGCAACTTCCGCCGGGACATCCCGAGGAACCCGGAGGGCGGCGGTGAATCACCAAGTGGGCCATGGAGCTGGCGGCGTTCGACATCCGGTCGGGCACGCATACGACCATAAAGTCGCAAGTGCTCGCCGACTTCGTGGTCGAAAGCAGACGTCGCAGACTGCTCCCGAGCTTCAGTCAAGAGGAAAAGCCCCGGTCATGTTCTTCGACGGCTCGAGGTCCTTCAAGCGCCGGGTGGGATCCTTATCCTCACCCAGCGGCGACAAATTGAGGTATCGTATTCGCTTTGGCTTGTCAACGATCAACAATGTGGCGGAGTACGGCCCTCTTGGCCGGCTTCTTAGCTTGTAAGGCCTTGGGCGACGCCGTCTGGTCGCGGAAGGGCGACTCCCACTGCTGCCAACCAGCTCAACAAGGACTACCAAGGCTCGAGACTCGATGGCAAAGTACCTCGCCGAGGCGCGCAAGATGGAGAAGTGGTTGCAGAACTTGGAGCTCAAGCACATCCCCAGAAAGGACAACTCCAGCGCAGACTTCCTCTCCAAGCTCAGCTCCTCCGACGACGATATCCCACCCGATGTCATCCTAGAGACACTGGTGGTCCCATCGATCTCCGCCAAGAGGTCGCGCTCGCCGCGGTCGGGGGTATCCCCTCCTGGGCCGAGGCCATCTACAATTTCCTTGCCCGGGGCGACATGCCACCCGACCCTGCCGAGAGGAGCCGGATCAAGCGCCGTACGAGTCTATACACGCTCGACGAGGGAAATCTCTACAGATGAAATGTTTCCGGCATCCTAACGCGGTGCATCTCCACGGAGGAGGGTAAGTACCTCCTACATGACATTCACTCAGGCCTCTATGGAGCGCACTCTTCGTACAGACAATGGTCAAGAAGGCCTTTCGCGATGGGGTACTATTGGCCTTGCTCAGATGCTCGCGATATCGTCCGCGACCGCCAAGCATGCCGTTCCACGCCGAAGTCACATCAGCCCGCCCCGCGCTCCAGCACCATTCCGCCGCCGCCCTTCTCGACATGGGGGCTGGACATCCTCGCCCTTTTTCTCGCAACCGGGGAAGGAAGTTCTTGTTCGGCCATCGACACCTTCACCAAGTGGATCAAGTTGAACTAGCCTCACCATCACCGCTCGAGTCTTTGCTCGGTTTTTTTCATCTTTGTAGGTCACCAGAGTTTTGTGAAGACCTTGGCACCAAAGTATGCTTTGCCTCGGTGGCTCACCCTCAAAGCAACGGGCTACTAAGCGCATAACCGACAGATTGTCCAGTAGGCCAAGAAGTTTAGTCGCAGATGAGCTCGAACGCTGACAAGACCGGTGGACTAACTTCCCACCGCTTCTATGGTCCATCCATACCACAATACCGAAAGCAACAGGTCCACCCCTTCCACTCGTGTTCGGATCTGGCCGCCCCGCCTCGAGGTGACGCTTAGGCTCGCTAGAGTCGACTTTGGTCGACCATGTCGACTTTGAGCAAGAACGGTCCTCGACCTTACCCTCATGAAGAAGTAAGATGTCAGTAATCGCCACGATCAACACATTACTCGTGAACTCTTCGCAGACATGCGCCTCGACGCATACGACCTAGAAGCTCCTTGTTGGGGATCTAGCTCTAAGACTAATCCAGAGCTCGTCCAACACCAACAAGTTATCCTCATGTGGAGGGCCCCTATAGAGTCGTTTCAAAGAGATCACACGGGCTTACCGGCTAGCGATGCTCGATGGCAGAGAGCTCTCTAGCTCGTGGAATATAGACCAACTTCGGAAATTCTATGTGTAACCTCTATTGCTTCGAATTTCAATAAAAACGATTCTTTGTTTCCCGCCATTCTTGTTTTTCTTATTATAATTGCAAAAGTTATCATTGGTCGTAACCTCTTCTCAAACACGACCTTCATACGCAATGCATTCGCCTTAGGTCTGAGCGTCACGAGCTTTATAGTCACCCCGGTGGTCGAGCTAATCGTAGTCGAGACTCTCGTAATCCAAATTTCAACATCGCTACCGTTCGAGCCAAAAGCCCGCAGCTCGGGTCCTTCAAAGAAGGCCGCGGTTTTGGCCGAGCTCGAATATTTAATGAGTGTAGCCCCTTTAAAGTTCGCTCAACATGTTCTTTCTCTCGCTACCATTTTCTCTCCACTACGCAGTCACGATCGCTTGCTCGCGCTTAAGTCTTGTGCCCAAGGTCATGGCTACTCGCTCTTGGACCCAACAGGCTGGGCAAGAGCATGCTACTAGTGTTTATCTACGAGCAGAGCAAAGCGAGAAGGGTGAATTCAGACATCCTTGGCCATGAACTTCAGAGGGGGTGACCATTGGCCCCAAAAGTAATAAAGCTCCTTCTTAAGAATTTCATAACGCTTTTTACAGACAATAGTAGGGAAAGTTACATGTCCGCCATCTCGCGGGTAAGTTTCTCTTGCTCAAGATCGACGACCTTAGCCCGTAAAGCTGTAAGCTCGTTGGCGGTGTCCACTGCTCGGCGACGCCATCTTGGAGTTGAGTCAGGCGCCGCCGCCTTCTTTGGGCCCTAGTTTCTCCTCCAACTCGCGATCTTGGCTTCCAGCTCAGGGGATGCCTTGGCAGTGGACGGCGCTTGCTCAGCGGATGCCTTCTCCAATGCCTCGACCTTAGCGCGTTCGTCGGCGAGCGCTTGGGCCGAGGCGGTGGATCGCTCTGTGGCGGCCTTCTCCAGTGACTCCACTTTGGCGCGCTCGATCTCAAGTGCCTCGAGCGCCTTGGTCGTCCAAGCCCGCTCTTGTTCTACGGCTTTGAAGCTGTGATCGTGCTCGGATGACCTGGTTTGCTCGAGCTCAGCTGCGTGGGCCACCTCCTACGCAGTCATCGTCAGGCGAAGGTCATCAAGCTCCTTGTTCACCCGCTCGAGCTCTGCTGGTCGACCTCGATGGTCGCGGGCAGAACTTGGCACGCTCGCCTCCGCGTCTCCACCGCAGGCCCAAGAGTCCCTTGAGCACGTTAAGATGCTTGTGGAGGCCTTTGTAGCCCCTCGAGAAAGCGTTGTCGATCGCCTTTGGAAAGGTGAAAGGTTGTTCAGGTGAGAAGCTTATGGGAGAAACCTATTTAGCATGTTGCAGGGTAGACAAGGAGAGCTCTTACCTCGCGAAGACGGTTTTCGAGGCGCGCACGGGTAAACTCTTCGTTCACCTCGTCAAGTCGGGCACGGTCAATCTCGACCTCTTCAACCGGGGCTTCAGGGTCGGGGACGACCTCGGCCTCCGCCGGCGCGTCGCCATGGTGTTTGGTCCCCGAGCTGGCGACGGCTTGGAGTCCTGTCACCTCGTCTGGAGGATTTGCCTCTCCAGCTGGGGTCGCCGCGGTGACATCTTCGGGTCCGACCTCTACGGTTGGGGCCCCATCCGCTTCGAAGGAATTGTCAGATCAAGAACACAGCCCAACCTCCGTGGTGAGGCTCCGTCCACCTCCAGAGCTTGGGGAACGCCGACCAGATCCACCACGGGATGCTCCATGGCGCTGTCCGTGTCGTCGGGCCGTTCGTGGAACCACGACCGATATCGAGCGGCCCCTGCATCGATTGACCTGGGTGCCCGCCGCTATCTTCAATGGCGGTCTTTGCGTGACTTTGGTATCCGCGGCGGTCGGGGTCGGGGGGTCCCGGGGCGGATCCACTGACGCGGCCAAGGCACCTGGGGTGCCTTCTTCCGCGCCACTCTCAACGGGTCGATAGCAGCGACGATATCGACCTCGCCGGAGCCGTAGTCCTCGCTGATCGCGGGCTCAAGGTCTTCGTCGACCGGGTCGTCGAGCCCCTGGTCGTACGAGCTGGCGGGGGCCCAGCTCGTGGCCCCGGAGGGCACACCCCTTTGGCCTGAGGGCCGGCGCCGGGCCAGCACGTAGGCGTCTTCCTCTTCCTCGGACTCGGACTCGCCCTGGACAACGTTCATTGTCAGTTTGGGCAAGTCTCGAGCTCGGGCGCTCGAGGCCTGCGGGCAAGGACAAGCTAAGTTGGAAAAGCGCGAGAATGGGCAGAACGAGTCCAGAAACCCAAAAGGCTTACCTGGGTCGTCAACCTCCGCCGCGTGGAGGGCCGTTGAGGATCCCAAGGTCTCGAGCTCGGGGGCGCCTGTTTCTCGCCTCGACCTGGGGCCTTGGAACCCGAGCTGGGCCCGCGCCTCTCGCCGCGGCAGTTCTGGGGGTCCGTGTTTGGATGCCCTGAGCTGGCTGGGGGCTGGAGGGCCTGGCAGCGGCTGCGGCGCTCAGTTGCTGCAAAAGGGTAAAGACATGTCAAGCAACGGGCACGAGCACGGGCTCGGGGGCTCGAGTGTCGATCCTCACCATGGCACGGTCGCCCCACTCGACATGAAGCTTTTTTCCCGACGACTGCCGAGGTTGGGGAGGTCTCTTCTTTCTTGCTCTTGCCCTCACGGCAGCGGAGAGCTCTGGTTGTATCAAACAGCTCTTGGTGGTCCTGAGAACTCGCGTGGGTCAGAGGGGCCTCCATGGGAGTCGGAATCGAGGGCAAGGTCTGAGCGGCTTACCTCGCCTTCCGCAAGCACATTCTTTGGGACCGGTCACAAGGGTGTACCCATGCGCCACTTCCTAACATCTCAAACATCCTATCGTAAACCTGTGATTTCATGTGGCCGCAAGATTGTGGGCCATTAGGAAAGACCGAAGTAAAGGTTGCGAGCGAAGGTATCAAGGTCGGATGCCTTACCTGTCGGGCCCTCGCGCGTGGAGTTGTCACGCCCCGTGATTTCGAAGAATGGGTGTTCCCTCCTCCGCAGAGGGGACACCCGACTCCGCAGGAAATCGACGGCAATCGCTTGTCCGGTGAGACCACGCGAGGCGCAGATATGTATGGCGGCAATGGCCTCCTCATCGACCTCGAGGTCTTCAGCTCGGGGTCTCTTCTTTCGGTGACGGAGTCCCTCAGACGTCAAAGCCCCAAGCTCCCCTTTCTTCAGTAGAACCACCGCCGGACCAGGCCAAGAGAATCCCGAGCGCAAGACTCGAAGGCCCACTTTGCCCATCCAAGTCGAAGTAAAGGCATCCGACCACGGGTCCTTCCCGAGCGAAAGAGGGAGTAGTAGCGGAAGAACAGCGAGGGGGCCGGGAGAATTCCCAGGAAACCCTCGCACAAATGGGAGAAGATGGTGAGCGTTAGGATAGAGTTCGATCAAAGTTGATGAGCTCGATTAAGAAAGTGAGAGGACGCCCGCCACGACTTCGCTTCTCCGGGTCCGCAGTCGAGGAGCGATAATGCTCGGGTGCGCAGCGATCTCGTCATCCTCAGGCGTGGCTCGGTCTCGCCGCCCGGTAACCGCCATGTCACCGGATCCACGATCCCCAGGACCTCGAGCTCTTTCATCCTCGCAGACGACAAGGTGCTCCTCCCTAGCTTGGTCATGGCGATGCAGTATGCTTGGTCGAGAGAGGGAGGGGAAGATGATGCTGGGGCGCACGAGCTCTGGAGACGAAGGGCGCGGAAGTCAGGGGTTCCTTCTTCAACAATCGCCGTGGGCTTGGCAAAGTTCTGCGTCGCACTGGCGTTAAAACCGTCCCACAGCGCCTCAAAAGGCGCGCCTGCCGTGATTAGATAGGCGCAGTTAAGGATGGGGTTGCGGACTCGAGGCGCCACAGGTGTCCGCCACCCGTTCGCGTCCGTATCTCTGGCGAAGAATTCAAAGGTCGCCAGGTGTCGGGCTTGGGGATCTGCTTTATGGTCTCCGCTCGACCTCGACCAAGGCGTCAAGACCTACGAAGGTTTTTTCCGTCTCGAGAATAAGGCTCGAGGTCGTCCTGAAGGGTTCCCTCCGACCTAGAGCCTCGGGGGCTAGCTGACGAGGGCTGGGTACTCCTTGACCGACCGGCGTGCGGTCAACGGATCCCCAAGATCGGAAGGCCCCGACCGCGACCTGGGTGCGCACTGGGGCATTCGGCCTCGAGCGCGATGTACCCGAGCTCGGCCCCGCTCGACCTCGAGCGTGGAGTGCCCGAGCTCAACCCCTCACGACCTCGAGTTCGAGCGGGGTCTCGTTTGAAGCCTTGGTCCGCCCTGGGATTTGGATTCGCATTTGACCGACAGCTGCAGAGAACGGGTCATGGGGATGGCTCAGTGCGCGACAAGTTCGGGGCGCTTGTCGCCACCTTCAAGGTGCACGAAGGCCCCTTCCCGAGGATCGCTCCCGGCCGAAGCAGGTGCAGAGGGAGTATAAAGACCAAGGACGCATGAGCTCCAGGAGGACAGAGACAACACGGCACACATAGCAGCTCGAGCTAGGAATCACCATTACCGTCTTGAGTTGTAAACACTTCTCTGTACACCCATATAACAAGAATCACCGCCGCAAGGCGATCGAGTAGAGCTATTACCTTCACGGGCTCGAACTAGTATAAACCCTTGTCTCAGGCTCGTCGTCGCCTCGCTCCACCATCACCGCGATCGATTTTCTTCCTTCGCTCGAAGAAGACGCTACTCGGGTCCCATAACATTCTCGAATTTCTACCTCACTTCTTTATGTTGATTTATCCCGATCGTCGACACTACATATTGGCATCAACCTGTGTAATAGTGTGTAGAACTGATGCCGTTAAATATATACTGTCTACTCCGATTTTAAGAGGACGACTTGGGAAATGGGCTTATGCTCTTTCCGAGTTCGACCTATAGTTTGAATCGGCTAAGGCCATTAAAGGTCAAGCAATAGTCGATTTCATTACGGGCCATGATACTATGGCAGGAATGGTTGATGTGGCTCCCTGGCAACTATATTTTGATGGATCGGTTTGCCAAGAAGGAAGTGGAATAGGTATTGTGTTGATTTTGCCAAAAGGGCATAACATTGAGTTCGCATATCGGCTTAACGGCCGAAGCTCTGATAACCAAACCGAATATGAAGCATTGCTCAAGGGGCTCCAACTATTGGAGAGTATTGGAGTAGATAACGTGGAAGCATATGGTGACTCATTGTTGGTCGTTCAACAAGTTAAAGGAGAATTTCGATGCAACGACGTGGTACTATCAAAATATTTGGAGCGTTGCCTTGGTATTATCAGCACGTTCACATCATTCTGCATCAGTCATGTGCCCAGGGAAATGAATGACAAGGCCAATGTGTTGGCTCAAGCAGCATCGGGCTACAAAGAGTACAGCTGATATGAAGAGTTTGACCTGATCGACAGAGCAGTGCTGTGTGTCGATAGCGCCGATTGGAGAACAAAGATAAAAGCTTACCTAACAAACCCATCCAGGCTCACTGAGCGTAAGATTCAGCAACAAGCATTGAAGTATGTAATGTTAGGAACTGAGTTATACTATTGGACCATGGAAGCATTGCTGTTAAGATGTTTAGGTGATGACGAAGCAAAAGTGGCTATGGGTGAAGTTCATGAAGGAATTTGCGGTTCACATCAGTTGGCTTACAAAATGAAGTGGATATTAAGACGAACAGATATTTCGGCATTTATGTTAGAAGATTGTTTCAAGTATTATAAAGGGTGCCAAAGTTGTCAAAAGTAGGGGTGCAATCGGATTGGATTCGGACGGATATCACTCTTTTCGTATCCTAAACCATATTTTTTGTCAGATTCGGAATCAGATTCGGATAGTGCCAAATACGAATACGACATGGATAATATCGGTTGCGGATTTGAGTCGAATATGGAGCGGAATCGAAATGGTATCGAATAATTTTTATCGGATAACGCGCGAAAACAAATATCGCAAAAGCACACATATAGTACTAATTAACCAACCGTATGAGTGCAATATGCAACAAGATTATCACAAGCTAATAAGTTATTTTATCGAGCAATCCAACAAAGTTGAAAAAGCACATTCAATTTAAACGGTACACAAACGAAAAGTTACAAAACATAGAACGATACGTAAATAATATCACGATAACATGACCATAACTTCATGTCTTCATGAAAGAGACAATAAGACAAGTTGATAATATTTGGATTACATTACATAGTCAGAAGACTCAACAATGACACAATTTTATAAGGTGAAGAGTAGCTTTATGCATTCTTCTCAAGACCTAATGCACATAATTTTCTTCTTCCATTTAGTTTTTCCTTCTTCGTCTGTGGATCGGCTCGATGGTGCAAAGCGTGCCATTTGGTGGTCTCGGCTTTGTGAGGGCTCAGGCTCGTGAGTGATCTTGGCGGCCTTGCCAGATTATGATGAGCCCGACATGAGCACAACCGAACATAGCCGCAGAATTTCAACATAAAGAAACATTAGAACCAGAGCTCGAAGGAAGTGTTGTTGAGTCCGCACGGTGACAAAATGCAGAATCGTCCGAAAATGTGAGGACCAGGAATTGCGAAAAGAGGTGAAGTAACAATGAAACAGAACTTCTTAGTTTCGATCATCGCTAGTTTTGGTAGCTCAGAGTGATTAGCTGTTTGAGCACGCATGATCTGAAGTCAAGTAGCCAAGACCGTAGCTGCACTGCTCCAATCCCTTTCAGATCTAATGTCAATAAGGTACTATCATGGTTTGCCACTTTGCCTTCAAGAAACGAAGGAATAGATGTGCAAGAGGACGCCTTGCCCTTTTCGATGCAAAGAACGGATCGATCGCCAAATTGAGTAAATCGTGATTGCACCTTAGCCTTGCTGTTTTTCACACCATAATACTACTACCTTGCTAGCTACGTTGAGCCCAATCATTGAAACCTTTCTTTACTTTACAGTGCCAATGTGTGCCTATGCATGCAACGCAATCCACCAAATTCAGCATTCAAACTGCTTTGTTTTCCCATTAACTTAGACCCAATTCTTGATCCCTCGTAGGAAAGCACTCCATCGGTTCATCGATTCTACCATATCGTTCTAATTGCGCTTAATTGAACATACCGCATCAATAATTATTGGTTCCGTCTAAATTAAGTCCTTGATCAGGGATTGCCATTTCTGATTGTGGCTAATTGAACACACGCAGCAGATCAAGTATTGAACAAAATAACTAGAGCAATTAAGCAATCGAGGCTCACCGTGAGCTCGCCAGTGTTGAGGAGGTCATCAACGGAGTCGCGGTGCGTGGTGAGGAGAACGGAGGTGAACCGGCCGGCAAGGCCGATTTAACAAACAAGCATTGCGATGATGAACTCGCAAAGCGGTGGCCGATGACCTTGAGCGCTTATGGATGTCGAGGTGCTCCCGGAGCACACACTCCACCCTGGTCCTCCCTTCCTCGACGTCGACGAGCAGCGAGCCGGCGAAGTCCTCGAGCCTGAGCCCCTGGAGGTGGCAGATGAGGCGGAAGAGGACGCAGGTGAGGATCGTATAACCGGCAAGTAAATTTGTAAGTCAAGGGGCCACACGTTCCCTCTCCTTGATGGTTGACTCAGGGAGCCCAAGATGTATACTGGTTTGGGCCGAATGTCCCTACGTCCAGTTCGTGGTGGTGGTTTGTATTACCCAGGGTGCAGAGAGCCACAAGGGGTTACAAACGAGGGCTAAGGACAGGCCCTTAGCGCTCGTCCGAACAGAGGAGTTCGGGAGTGCTTGCCTAGGTCGGATGCCGAGTCGAGTCGGAAGGCCTAAATTGGGTGGAATGAGAATGTGAATGGGCGTGCCCTTCCCTGAGGGCCCTGCCTCCCTTTATATAAGCAGAGGGAACAGGTTACACGGGAATTTTGGAGAAAAGAGGTAGGGGTATGCTACGCCCGGGTGTCCCGGTCTTTGGTCTTGATGACTGACAGGTTCCTGTTTATCCCACGCTAGGTTAGTAGACACAACGGACAACGCTCCATTGGGAAGGCGCGCACCTGCCCTCTGTGCGCCTGTTAGATGGTGACGGCATGAAGGGACGGCCGTTTGACTCTGGCGTCCCTCTGGCTGCCTCGGGAAGGAGCCACCCATCCCAGCGTGGCAGTCATGTCTGTGGGACGGGCGACCAGCTTGTAGCCGACTGTCGACGTGGTGGAGGTCGAGGAGTTGAAGCTCATTGGGGCCCTGGCCTAAGGCCAGGTCGGAGCTTGCGAGGGCGCTGACCGGGTCTAGGTCGAGACGCGGGCGCCGAACCCGGTCTAGGTCGGAGACTGCTGGGCGCCGACTGGTCTTAGTCGGATCATGGGCGTCCGACCCGAGGCCAAATCGGAGCTCTTTTGGTGGGCTTGGCCGGGGTCAGGGACCCTTCATGACCCGATGAGGCCTTTGATCAGAACGCGGCCTAGTATGGCCCATTCGGTGTTCCAGCCAATATTTAGGGATAATCCCATTCGTGAGGGATGGAGACTTTGGTAATACCCCTTTCAACACTCCGCATTGCTGCCAGTCTGGGCTCCGGGCCCAGATGACTGAGAGAAATACGATCTTGAAATAGATGTATACTTTGTTGAGAGGTACCCCTGGTATGAGTATTCGCCAAGATTTGGGCCGCCCCGAACGCAGCGTTCCGGACGGGCCCATTATTTCTGGCGGCGCGATTTCTTCGCTTGCGTGGCGATGCTTTGGCTTCTTGAGCCTTGGGCATACGTAAGGATGGTACGGTTGCTGGAGCTAGGGGAGTCGTTTGGTTTGGTTGTCCGACTGACTTGGTCGGCCGGTTCGACCGGTGCTTGTATGGCACTCGAGTGGGTGTAGCCTCGAGCCCCGAAAGCGGTCGAGAGCTGGTGGGGGTTACTTTGGTCGGCAGGAATCCAACCGAGCTGAAGGAGAGGACTCGCTTGTCCCGAGCCCCGAAAGCGGTCGGGAGCTGCTTGCCGACAGAATCCGACCGACTTGGCTCGCCGGTTTCGACCAGTGCGCTTGCGCACTTCCGTGGGTGTATCCCAAAGCCCCTTAGCAGGTCGGAGAGCTAGTTGGGGGGTTACACTCTTGCTAGCCGATCCCGACCGACTTGGTTTGGGAGCTTGATTCGCATCGCTCGACGGGCGGACGCCCGTGATGCCCTTAGACAAGGTTCTGAGGTCGGAGCGCTAGTTTTACGTCGTGGCTAGTCGTTGCCTTGGTCGGCGGCTCGGCGTGGATGACCAGATGCCTTGGGCGAGGTTTAAGTGTCCGAGTGCTGGTTTCACATCGTAGCTAGACGTTGCCTTGGTCGGCGTGGATGACCAAATGCCTTGGGCGAGGTTTAAGTGTCCGAGTGCTAGTTTTACGTCGTAGCCAGACGTGTTAGTGAGGCTAGTTTAACGCCGGAGCTAGGCGAGTTAGTCGGCGCAGACGACCAAACGCCTTGGGCGAGGTTTTAAGTGTCCAAGTGCTAGTTTTATGTCGTAGCTAGACGTGTTCGCAGGGTTGGTTTTACGCCGGAGCTAGGCGAGTTAGTCGGTGCGGACGACCAAACGCCTTGGGCGAGGTTTAAGTGTCCGAGTGCTAGTTTTATGTCGTAGCTAGACGTGTTCGCAGGGCTGGTTTTACGCCGGAGCTAGCCGAAGGGCGTCCGTCTCGAGTCCTCGTCTGGCAAGGCTATCTGCGGGAGGAGGGCTGCCCGTCTGTCCCACGGTACGCCTGGTCCGCAGTGTGGGACTCCGGGGGGTGAGCAAGCGCGTGTTTACCAAGCGTAGGTTTGAACACCGTGCTCGTGGAGCTACCAACGGGTTATCCGAGTGGGCCCTGGAGATCACGCGATCTCTGAGCGAACGATCCCTGCGCCGAGTGTCCGACCCATTGGGGGCGACCCATAAAAAACCTTTCTTTACTCAATCTCGTATCGGACCCCGAGCCGTCCGGCGACCCGGAGTGCAGCTGGCTGCTACCCTTAGAGGGGCTCCGCGGGAGAGCATGAAGTATGGTCTCGGACATGAGTTAAGGCGATTGGGTCGTCCGCCAACCCAACTAGAGGCCCACTGGGAGCTCGCCTTGTCCTTGCCCCTCACTCGTTTTTGTGCTGGGGCGAGCACGAATCCACTTGGTGGATCCGGCCTTAGGAACCCACAGCTAGGTCTTAGATGCGGGCTATTCGAGCCCTCTCGCCACCTCGAGGCCATAGCGGCTCGGTGGACTTTTCATACCTGTTTCGGCCCAGTCAATCCGGCCCAGAGGCGGAGATCAAGAGGTCGCGGGGCGTCCCGCCCGAAGCGATGCCCTGGTGCCTCCTGGTGGCATTTAATGCGCGTGCGGGAATTAAATGCGAAAGGAAATGATTGGGGGCAATGCGTCTCACCAGTGGCGCGGCGTGGCGGTCCGACGGGACGAGCGACGCTTTATCCGAGGCGGGGTCCGCTTGACCGGCAAGCATCCGGTCGGTCGACGTTCGTCCGGTTGGCGCGTGTTTCGGCTAGTGCCCGTAAACGTGGTGCGCAGAGCGCTGGAGCACGCTCCTGCCTCTGCCATCGCCATTGGAGATGATCTGGCTGTCGGGCCCATTGCTCGGCTTTCCACCGAGATGGCGAGGTAATGGGTCTTTTGCCAATTTGGGGCCGCCGAGGCCCCGCCTGTGTCCTTTTTTGTTGTGCAGCTGCGGACGGTCCAACCCAGAGCCGGTCAAGAGCTGCACTGCGTCTCGCCTCAAGCGAGTCCTTCCGCCCCTGCTGTCCCGTCGCACTTTAATGCGAAGTGGGGTTTCAATGTGTAGTGGGAGGAGCGGAAAGGACACGTCCCGCAGCGTAGGGCATGGAATTAATGTGTGCGGTGCTTTGGCCGAGGTGACGCCCGCTTCGACTGCTCCGTCCCGCCTCTGCATATATAGCATGGGGGGAATGAAAGCGGCCACGCCCAGCCAATTGCCTTCGCTTGTTCACCACCCCATGCCTTTTTCCGACACGAAAGGGAGGGGTTCCTACATTTCGAACTGACAAATGGCAAGCATCGGCGACGACCGGAGAGCCGAAAAGCGGGAGGCGGCAGCAGACCCACGGGGTTCGGACCCCAAGAGGCCCCGTGCCGACACCGGGTCCCCTGCCGTTGCGACGGGAGGCAGGATCATTCTGTCCTCATCGATCTTTCGCCTTAGGAACCCCCTTGCGGAGTGAGTCCACCTTGCTTGGTCTCGGTATGGCTTTGACTCTGTCCTGCTGACGCTGAGTTGCTTCTTCTTTTCTCGGCGCTCTGGCTGCTCGGGTTCACGCCAACCACCAAGGCGCGCCGGTGGCCGCCGCAGCAGGGGAGGCGGACGCCGCCCAAGCGGTCTCTGACACTCCCCTGATCGCGGGAGGCGATCCCCCTGGGCGAGGAGCCCAGGCGGCGGACCTGGCAGCCGCGCTGACGAGGCTGAAGGCCTCCTTCAACGTCCAGGCCGCAAGGGCTGCTTCCCACGAGGCAGATGCGCTGTGGCAGCGGGCTCAATGCTGGGCCGCTGAGGAGGAGCTCGCGAAGATGCTCAAGGAGGCATCGGCGCTGCGGGCTCGGGCCGAGGGGGCCGAGGCGGATGTCGCGAGGATGCAGGAGGGGCGCCGGGTCTGGTGCGAAGATCTCCTGTCAATGCTTCGCCCCGCCTTTGAAGGCATAAGCGGAAGCTTGGAGCCACTGGGGGTGAGGTTGCGGGAGCCGCTGGAGTGCACTCTGTCGGGGTACACCTTCGGCCTCACCTAGGCGGCCGATGCCCTAGCCGACCTGCCCTGCGCCTTGAGCGAGCGCTCGTCATGAGGGGCGGAGGTTGTTGTCTCGGCAACAAGAAGACGTGGGCTCAAGGCGCCCACCATGATGCCTCCTTCAACCCAGAGGCGACCGTGACTGGGATCGAAGGCGACCCAACCCCGACGGAGGCAAGAGTGTGGGTGGCAGCGGAGACGGTGGTGGAGAGGCTCCGAGTCGAAGCCCGGGGTGCGGACGATGAGGGCTACGACTCCGACGACGACGCCTGGGCTTTAGAGCCTTCGAGGTGCCTGCACCTGGCTTTTGTTTTTGGACAATGAAATGCATGTATATTTTATGCCATAGGACTTTTGCTCGATATTTTGCATCTCCTTTCTGTGATGAGCGCTCGTCGAACGACCGTAGCCCTTAGGAACCACTGGGGTTGTTAGTGCGTAGGTCGGAGCGCTATCAGTTCAAGGAAAATGCGAAAATAATAAGGGACTTAGCAGCCCAAAGGTGCATCCTAGATCAACCGCGGATCACCCCACATGGGCGCTTTCAGAAGGACCCGACCACCAATTCGACCCATTGTGTTTACCGCACTAGTCCTGTGATCAATCGCTAGTGCACACAAACTTAACATCGGTAAGCATCATATCATACACAACGATAAGAATAATAGGACTTTATTGATTGAATATAACTAGTGTATGATCTTATGATTACTTACATTATTCAGCCTTGCAAGGCAATAATAAGACAAATGCAATGTAAAAGTAGTAGAAAACGAGATGTCCCATCAAGACACCACAAAAGCATCGACAGGATTGGCCTAGTGACACGCTGGCCCACTGTAAGTCCTTCTCCAATATTGAAGATGATTCCTCCATCGTTGTTGGTTGTTTAAACAAGGGTGAGTACACCAACACGCACTCAACAAGTTGTGCATGTAATGCATTTCTATTATAATTATATGCGTGCTTATTCCAAAGGAAGGCTTATGGTTCATAAGCGAAGCAAAGATTTGAAACACATACATTAATAGATTAAAAAGACAAGAAACAAATAGTAACAAGTAATAGATTCAGTGATTCTCAAGTAAACTAAGATTCTCATCCTAAGTCAAGATTCATGTTTCCATGGCAACCGGTCATCTTTCCCAAGTTTTATTTTTCAAAAGTCTAAACCTTTAGTTGACCGAGGCAAGACTAACTAAAACCAAATGCGATCAGCCTAATTGCCACTCTTGGCCCAATTAAAACCAAATGCGATCACTAATTGCCACTCTTGGCCCACCCAATGCGATCACTAATTGCCACTCTTGGCCCACCAAAAACAAATGCAACCGCCCAATTGCCACTCTTGGCCCACCAAAAACCAAATGTGACCACCCAATTGCCAGTCTTGGCCCACCAGAAATAATCTTGCCACTTGCCTCAATCTAAATCATTTTTCCCACCCCAGTTGTTTACCAAACACCACGTGCTCTTCACAAATCAACATTGTTGCGTGACTCATTGTCACAACAACTCAATCTCTTTGTACGACCACACATGGCCCACAAATTATTATCATAGTTCCATATTCCATTAGTCAAGACTAATAAACAATATTTCATGAGCATGTGATGACGTGGCATGGCTAAGCAATTCTAATTCGCTCTAACCATCCATGTTGATTTTCTATTTAACCAACTATAGTTAACCAACCTAGGGTGACAAGTGGATCATGGCATACAACTAGCAAGGTAGGGTGTAATTCAAGAGGGTATAATATCTAAATCCCAATCTAGGTCAAAATCATTTGTACACATAAAATAACATGTGATAAGGTAAATCAAAATAGCATGCAATCTAATTCATGGGTGCAACATGATCAAAGCACAACTTGCCTTCGTTAAGCTCCTGATCTTGTTCTGAAAATAATTCTTGAGCTGCAAAATCCCCTTCCGAAGCCTTGCACAATTCAACGTCTACGCGAATCGAGAAAGAAACAAATAAACACCAAAACCAAATAGCAAACAAGCTCAAAAATCCAAATAAAAACCATCATTGGAGATATCTCAATTTTATAAATCTTTCGGAATTTGAATCACCCAAATCAGAATTCATATGTGAAAGTTATAAGGTTTTGAAGTTTGGAAATTCCTGAAAATAAACCCTAATTCATAAATCCCGAATTCCTATTGAATTATTCTTATTTATAGATAAATCCGAATTTTCCCGGTCTAATGTACGGACGCTTACGTGACTAAATATGGATAGTTGATCTTGTAATTGACAGCTAACGCAACCGAGTTTACTTCCTATTCATTAAATAATGTGGCAATATCAAAACCCTAAAATCTAAATCTATGGTGGAAATCTTATCGTGCAATTACCTGATCACCCGTGTGACGAAATTGTGATCTTCTAGGGATGATCCGACGGCTAATAGAAATTCCGAGCAGCAACGAACAATCAACGGCCGAGATGGACGAATTTCCTCCGCGAGAATCCGACGACGGCGCGTGGCTCTTCTCTTCGCTTCCTAGCGATGGCGCACACGTGACTTCCCGACGTTTCTCCGATCGACGACAGCACGAGAGCAACCACGCGTGAACTCCGTCGATCAGCAGCACGCGCCCGCAGTATTGTCTCCGATTCCAGTGATGGCGCGACGCGTGGGTTACTCGCTCGAGGTTTTCCCGCCGACAATCCTGGTGACGCGAAATCAACTCGCTGGCGATGCGTTGCTCGACTCGATGGCGCTTTGCTGCAGGCTTCGGCGTCGGCTATTTTTATAGTCCCTCACGCGTACGCAAAAGGCAGGAGTCGGCAGCATCGATTAGGATTTGGAATCGGCAACGTGATGTTACGGTCAGTACTTTCCCAAACCAGCGCTCACTCCTTTTTTTTCTTTTTTTTTCTTTCCTTCTTTCCTTTTATTTATACTGCCTTAATATACCTAACTGCATTTGATTTATTTAAACACCCTTATACACTAGAAAAAATTCCTCGAGAATACTTTGATACCTTATGAGTTTTATAAAACATTTTTGATGCAACTCTATTCTGAATTTACTTATTTATAAATAACCTTTAACCAAAAGATAATATACTTTTAGATTAACATAATTCAGCAAATCTCAAAGTTCGAGGTAAATCCGAAAATCCGATTCGAATCCAGAAAATTCACAAAAACATATTTAGCTATATAATAATTAAAAAGGCCGAAAATTAGGATGTTACAAACCTCCCCCCCTTAACGGAATCTCGACCCCGAGATTCAGGCTAACTAGAGAATAGGTTTGGGAATTCTGCTTTCAGATCTTCTTCACACTCTCAGGTTACTTCATTTTCCGAATGATTACTCCATTGAACTCTGCAAAATCGAGTGGACTTATTTCTAGTTCTACGCTCCATTACGTCCAAAATCTTAATTGGATACTCTTTGTAAGTCAGGTCTTCTTGCAATTCGATAGCCTCTAACGGCGTTTGTTCAGTGGCCACTTGGAGACATTTCTTAAGTTACGACACATGAAAACACATCATGGACTCCTGCTAATGACTGTGGCAACTCCAATTGATACGCAACCTCTCCTCGACGGCTTAAGATCTTAAATGGTCCAACATACCTAGGTGTAAGTTTTCTCTTGACATGGAACCTCTTAACACCTTCCGAATAAATCGAATACTAGATCATGGTTTCCTCAAGTATTATTTGCTTAGGATCTTCCTATCCGGCACACTGATGTGACCTTAAATCCTTAGGGTATCCTAATCACTCAAACTTCTACTTCTTGGCTAAGCCTTCTTCTTTTCTTATCTTGATTTTGTATATATTATATTATATTTATTTATATTATTATTATTATTATTATTTTGAACTGATTCTCAAAGGTTCTGCATGCCCTTCTTCTGATTTAGAGTACACAAGGATATCGCCTATAAAGACATTCACAATTTATCCGAATACCCCACTTAATACTTTATTCATTGTGTTCTTGTCCCATGCTAAGTTAATAACTGGTATGCACAAGTCATAGCAGCTTGGACTATAACTAAGTGGTGATTCTAAAGCTAAACTTAGAGCATCGCTTACTCATCCCTTTATTACAATAACTGGACCCAGGGGTCATACGGCGATGGAAACATTAAACTAACAACTACTTTAGATGAAGCAAAAACTAGAACGAAAACGCGATTTTTAGACGTCCGGCTACTCCTCTTCACCACCTTCCCTACAGATATCGAACGGAGGATCGCAGGCTCTTGGATAGCTATCTTCATTCTCCTGATTTTGATTATCAAAGAGAGAGTCGTCCTCTTGCTGCTCAGTAGTGGTATTGACATCGGGTATTTCTAGCACAACTTCCACGGCGTCCTGGACTTCATCCGTCGTGATGTGGTTGATTCTTCCACGCATTGCTGTTTGTGGTGATGACCCCGACGGCATCTTGGTACTCGACACTTCATCACACCGGGCTTTGGTGGGTAGTTCCTAAATTAAAAGGGATAGGAGTAATATTTCCTTCTTGGACACTTGTTAGCTTAAATGTCCCGTTCATTGCAAGAGAAACACTTTTGACAATGGACCGTTGACTTCTGTTGATGCGTTACCACCGTGCTCGCTTGAAAATCTTGATTAGTGGGGCGAGATGACCGAGTGACGCCTTGTTGGTCCATTGGGGTTGAATTTCGCGAATCGTTGAGGTGTCATCCTTATCCTAAGTTGATTTGGTTGCCCGCCGAGCTAGCCATTCTCAAGGCCATTTATCTTCACCTAATTCTTTACGCTTATCCTCAAGAATCAAGGCCTTATTGACCAACTCTTGGAAATCGTGGAAATTGTGGGTGATTAATCCCACCGCAATCAGAGTTTAGACCTTTCAAGAAACGAGATTGTCCGCCTTATCAAGAGTAACATCCTCGTGCATAGCGTACAACCGAGTGAACTTATTTAGATATTCTGCCACTGACTGGCCTCCTTGCTTTAGAGTTCTAAACTCCTCCTTCTTAAGGTCCATCATCCCTTCCGGCACATGATATTGACGGAAGGCGGCGGAAAATTCTTCCCATGTAATCTCCTGTGGGGCTTCACGTGCTGCACTGTAGTTCTCCCACCATTCTGCGGCAGTCCCCTCCAGCTGATGTGTAGCATACAACACCTTTTCATTGCCTTCGCACTGCGTGATGTGCAACTTCCTCTCAATGGTTCTCGGCCAATCATTGGCCTCCAAAGGGTTAGCATTGCCTGAGAAGGTCGGAGGGCGTGTTCTCATGAAGTCTGACAGCTTAGAATAAGAGCGCTGTCCATTATTGCCTTGTTGATTGTTGTTTCCTATAGGTTGGTTGGTCATATTTTGCATCTGCTGCATCATTGTTTGCATAAGCTGAGTTTGTGCGGCCAAGAAAGCTCCCAAATTCTGCAGATCCACTGGCGATGCTGGTTGCGGTGGCGTTCCGTCATTGGGATTATCATTCCGGCGAAGGCCACTTCCGGACACTCCATTGTTACCGCGAGTGTTCACCATCTGTTTTGATTTGTTTTTAGGAAAGATAGAATTAGCATAGGTAAGGTGTAAGACTCCTAATGCGGGGGGTATAGATTAAACCCAAAGCTTTATATCCTTAATTAACTTGGTATGGTTGCTTACAAAAGCCTAAAAGCTCGCAACACATAACGCACACTCAAAGAAACATTAAAATCCAAACTAAACACTCAACCTTAACGCCTACTACATTTGGGTAAGACTAGTCTATTTGATTTAACTCAATACTTGAGTTTCAACTTAAACTAAGTTTCTCCACTCTCCGAGCCATCCTTCATAGGAACTTCTGGCGGATATATCATGACGGTGGTGCAGTACACATCGCTCCCAACGTTCTTCAATGGTTGTTTCTTCTACTCGGATTTCATCTTCTAATGGCCATCCGAAAAATTTAAGTAGATCTCAAAGAAAGAGCAAGGGTAAGGAGTAGAGAATAAGATGAGTCGAGTGTTGTTTTAATCAATTTAAGTTTTTCCTTTTTAAAAAATAATTTTTGGACACTCTACCAACTAGGGCCAAGTCCTACAGTCACTAGGCTCTGATACCACCTTTGTAAGGACCCGATTCACCAATTCGACCCACTGTGTTTACCGTGACTAGTCCTGTGATCAATCGCTAGTGCACACAACTTAACATCGGTAAGCATCATATCATACACAACGATAAGAATAATAGGACTTTATTGATTGAATATAACTAGTGTATGATCTTATGATTACTTACATTATTCAGCCTTGCAAGGCAATAATAAGACAAATGCAATGAAAGTAGTAGAAAACGAGATGTCCCATCAAGACACCACAAAGCGATCGACAGGATTGGCCTAGTGACACGCTCCACCTGTAAGTCCTTCTCCAAAATTGAAGATGATTCCTCCATCGTTGTTGGTTGTTTAAACAAGGGTGAGTACACCAACACGCACTCAACAAGTTGTGCATGTAATGCATTTCTATTATAATTATATGCGTGCTTATTCCAAAGGAAGGCTTATGGTTCATAAGCGAAGCAAAGATTTGAAACACATACATTAATAGATTAAAAAGACAAGAAACAAATAGTAACAAGTAATAGATTCAAGGATTCTCAAGTAAACCAAGATTCTCATCCTAAGTCAAGATTCATGTTTCCATGGCAACCGGTCATCTTTCCCAAGTTTTATTTTTCAAAAGTCTAAACCTTTAGTTGACCGAGGCAAGACTAACCAAAAACCAAATGCAACCGCCCAATTGCCACTCTTGGCCCACCAAAAACCAAATGCGACCGCCCAATTGCCACTCTTGGCCCACCCAATGCGACCACCCAATTGCCACTCTTGGCCCACCAAAAACAAATGCAACCGCCCAATTGCCACTCTTGGCCCACCAAAAACCAAATGTGACCGCCCAATTGCCAGTCTTGGCCCACCAGAAATAATCTTGCCACTTGCCTCAATCTAAATCATTTTTCCCACCCCAGTTGATTACCAAACACCACGTGCTCTTCACAAATCAACATTGTTGCGTGACTCTGCTGTCACAACAACTCAATCTCTTTGTACGACCACACATGGCCCACAAATTATTATCATAGTTCCATATTCCATTAGTCAAGATTAATAAACAATATTTCATGAGCATGTGTGATGACGTGGCATGGCTAAGCAATTCTAATTCCGTTCTAACCATCCATGTTGATTTTCTATTTAACCAACTATAGTTAACCAACCTAGGGTGACAAGTGGATCATGGCATACAACTAGCAAGGTAGGGTGTAATTCAAGAGGGTATAATATCTAAATCCCAATCTAGGTCAAAATCATTTGTACACATAAAATAACATGTGATAAGGTAAATCAAAATAGCATGCAATCTAATTCATGGGTGCAACATGATCAAAGCACAACTTGCCTTCGTTAAGCTCCTGATCTTGTTCTGAAAATAATTCTTGAGCTGCAAAATCCCCTTCCGAAGCCTTGCACAATTCAACGTCTACGCGAATCGAGAAAGAAACAAATAAACACCAAAACCAAATAGCAAACAAGCTCAAAAATCCAAATAAAACCCATCATTGGAGATATCTCAATTTTCTAAATCTTTCGAAATTTGAATCACCCAAATCAGAATTCATATGTGAAAGTTATAAGGTTTTGAAGTTTAGAAATTCCTGAAAATAAACCCTAATTCATAAATCCCGAATTCCTATTGAATTATTCTTATTTATAGATAAACCGAAGTTTTCCGGTCTAATGTAATCGACGCTTACGTGACTAAATATGGATAGTTGATCTTGTAATTGATGTACTAACGCAACCGAAGTTTACTTCCTATTCATTAAATAATGTGGCAACATCAAAACCCTAAAATCTAAATCTATGGTGGAAATCTTATCGCAATTACCTGATCACCCGTGTGACGTAAATCGTGATCTTCTAGGGATGATCCGACGGCTAATAGAAATTCCGAGCAGCAACGAACAATCAACGGCCGAGATGGACGAATTTCTCCGCGAGAATCCGACGACGGCGCGTGGCTCTTCTCTTCGCTTCCTGGCGATGGCGCACACGTGACTTCCCGACGTTTCTCCGATCGACGACAGCACGAGAGCGACCACGCGTGAACTCCGTCGATCAGCAGCACGCGCCCGCAGTATTGTCTCCGATTCCAGTGATGGCGCGACGCGTGGGTTACTCGCTCGAGGTTTTCCCGCAGACAATCCTGGTGACGCGAAATCAACTCGCTGGCGATGCGTTGCTCGACTCGATGGCGCTTTGCTGCAGGCTTCGGCGTCGGCTGTTTTTATAGTCCCTCACGCGTACGCAAAAGGTAGGAGTCGGCAGCATCGATTAGGATTTGGAATCGGCAACGTGATGTTATGGTCAGTACTTTCCCAAACCAGCGCTCGCTCCTTTTTTTTTCTTTTTTTTCCTTCTTTCCTTTTATTTATACTGCCTTAATATACCTAACTGCATTTGATTTATTTAAACACCCTTATACACTAGAAAAACTTCCCGAGATTACTTTGATACCTTATGAGTTTTATAAAACATTTTTGATGCAACTCTATTCTGAATTTACTTATTTATAAATAACCTTTAACCAAAAGATAATATACTTTTAGATTAACATAATTCAGCAAATCTCGAAAGTTCGAGGTAAATCCGAAAATCCGATTCAATCCGTAAAATTCACAAAAACATATTTAGCTATATAATAATTAAAAAGGCCGAAAATTGGGATGTTACAGCCTTCGCTAACCGTAGGTGAGCTGGGCGTGAGGACGAGCACTTGGGTCGAAGGGGTTACCGCCTGCGAGGTCCTAAAGGTCGGTTGGGGCACCGACTGGGGTGAGTATGCGAACAAGCAGCCCCCGAGTGGTGTACAGGGATCAAGATGTGGTCGCCACACCGCACTTTGGACTCAGGGGTTTTGTCGGGGGCGCAGGAATAACGAAAAAGTTTTTTAGGGATAGAATCGCCTTAGCTTCTCAATATTCCATGCGTTCGGTACAATGTTGCCGTCGGCGTCTTTGAGTCGGAAAGTGCCAGGTCGGAGGACTTCCACGATGGTGAAGGGTCCTTCCCAGGGAGGGGACAGCTTGTGCTTGCCAATGTTGGACTGAACCTGGCGCAGGACCAGATCGCCAACGTCGAAGGACCTTCCGCGGATTTGAAGACTGTGGTATCGCCGCAGCGTCTGCTGATACTTGGCCGATCGCAAGACGGCCACACCGCGCGCCTCGTCGAGCTGGTCGATGGCGTCTTGTTGCGTGTCGAGACCTCGAGTCTCGTCAAAGGCTTGTAGTCTCAGGGCGTCGTACTCCAGGTCGGTTGGTAGCACAGCTTCAGTGCCGAACACCAGGAAGAAGGGCGTAAACCCGGTCGACCGGGTTGGCGTGGTCCGTAAGCTCCAGAGAACGGAGGGCAGCTCGGCCGCCCACCGCCCCGCAAACTTCTTCAGTCGGCTGAAGATTCGCGGCTTGAGCCCTTGGAGGATCATGCCGTTTGCCCGCTCGACCTGGCCGTTGGTCCGCGGATGGGCCACAGCAGCCTAGTCGATGCGGATGTTGAAGTCGTCGCAGAACTCGAGGAACTCCTTCCCGTGAATCGCGCCCGCTATCGGTGATGATGGAGTTCGACTCCAAACCGATAAAAGATGTCGCGAAGAAGTTGGCCACCGATCGGGTGATGGTGGCGATCGGCTTGGCTTCTATCCACTTGGTGAACTTATCGACCGCGACAAGCAGGTGAGTCAAGCCCCCGGGTGCCTTTTTGAAGGGCCCGACCAGATTGAGTCCCCAAACAGCGAATGGCCATGTGATGGCGATCGTCTGCAGGGCTTGCGCTGGGAGATGCGTCTGCCAAGCGAAGAATTGGCAACCTTTGCAGGTGCGAATAATTTGCTCAGCATCGGCCACTGCGGTCGGCCAGTAGAAACCTTGCCGGAAGGCTTTCCCTACAAGGGATCGTGGCACAGCGTGGTGACCGCAGATTCCGGCATGGATGTCGACCAGCAGCTGCTTCCCTTGGTCCGCCAGAATGCACTTCTGGAGGACCCCGGAGGGGCTCCTCTTGTAGAGGTTTTCTTTGATCAGGACGAAGGACTTCGCCCACCGAGCGAGGCACCGAGACTCGGTCGGGTCGGCGGGGAGCGATCCGTCAGTCAACCGGTCGATGAAGGGCTTCCTCGGTCGAGTCGGCAACCAAGACGTCGTGGTTCGACCTGAAGGTCTCGGCCGATCGGCGGTACGGGCGGGCGAACCCTTAGGGTCGGTCGGCTGCTCGGAAGGCGGGTCCAGTCAGACGGAAGGCTTGTAGAGGTCGGAGACGAAGATCCCTAGCGGGACCGGTCCCCTACTGGAGGCAAGATTCGCCAGGTAATTGGCTTCACCGTTGAAGCGTCGGTAGCTATGGTGAAGCTCGAAACCCTTGAATCTCTCCTCGAGCTTGCGCACCTCACGGCAGTATGCTGCCATGCGGGTGTCACGAGGCTCCGAGGCCTTCATGACTTGGTCGACGACAAGCTTGGAGTCACCATGTGCGTAGAGTCGGCGCGCGCTGAGGTTGGCAGCGATCCGGAGGCCATTGATGAGTGCTTCATACTCGGCGACATTGTTGGTTGCGTCGAAGAGTAGTCGAATGGCGTACTGGACCTTGTTTCCGAGCGGGGAAACAAGGACGACCCCAGCACCCGCTCTGTTCTTGGTGTAGGACCCGTCGAAGTACATCATCCAGAACTCAGGGTCTTCAAGCGCTGGCGGCGCCTGGGCCTCGGTCCACTCGGCGACAAAGTTGGCCAAGACCTACGACTTGATCGCCGTCCGGGGGACGTACGATACGTCGTGGCCGTTGAGCTCAAGCGTCCACTTGGCTATTCTTCTGGAAGCGTCGCTGACGAGGCACGGGAAATCTCTGACAGGTCAACGAGTGGTCAAAGGGGACCCCATCTCGAGACATTACACTGGTGGCACCTCGACCATGACCAAGGCGACGTTCGTCCCCCGCACGACCTCAGGTTCGGGCGGAAGGGTCTCGGTCCCGCACGACCTCAGGCTCGGGCGGAAGGGTCTCGATCCCGCACGACCTCGACCTTAGCGCGGAGGACGTGCACTTACTCGACGGTAACCACGACCTGCGTGATGGCGTTGAGGCAAACGTGGGCGGCGTATCCGGAGTAGTTACAACCCACCTTCAATGCGCACGAAGGCCACTACCCCGGGAATCTCTCCCGTCCATTACAGGCGGCATCTAGGAGGGTATAAGACCTCATAAGGAGTGCGTGTTGGGGGAGATCGGCAGAAAACCAGTAGACACGAGACATAACGCTCAAGCTTGAGCTGTAATCAACTCTTTGTACTTTCAGTTAGTGAACTCCTCCAACTCCGGAGAAGACTGGACGTAGAGCTATTACCCTCAGGGGGCTCGAACCAGTATAACTCGTTGTCCCTTACTCGCTGATGCCACGTACCGACCTGCATCCACGCTGTCCTCGAGCGAAGCGCATCTTGGGTCCCTCATACACACTAACCCCCATTTCACTCTTGCGGTCAGGCGATCCCGATCGTCGATAGCTGGCGCCCACCGTGGGGCCCGAAACCTTCGTTCGATTGGAAGAAGCCCAAAATTTTCAAGGTATGGTGTCCTCTGCAGCAGCGCCTTCCACAGGCTCAGGTTCGAATGCCATCCCCGAGCATGGAAGTTTGACGTCCCTGTTCTCTCCCTCTCTGCCACTGCGAAACCGATTCGCTCGCATGGCCGCTAGCCATGACGTGGACATTAAGGAGGGGGAGCGCAGCCCGAAGACCCCTGAAGATGCTCGCCGAATGGCCCAGGTTGCCATCAACCAGGCCATAACCGCTCTCCGGCGAGAGGAGTTTGAGAAGATCGGAACGTCCTCAGGACGCTCCAGACTCCCCCACTCGGGCGATTCGCAGCTCGTCATCAACCAGTTCAATAAGGGCTATCAGTGCTCGGAAGACTCCATGGCCAAGTACCTCGCCGAGGCGCGCAAGATGGAGAAGTGGTTCCAGAACCTGGAGATCACGTATGTGGCTCGAAAGGACAACTCCGATGCGGATTTCCTCTCCAAGCTCCGGTCGTTCGACGATGAAGTCCCTCCAGATGTGATCCTGGAGACCTTGGCGTCGCCTTCCATCTCCGACCAAGGGGCCTCAATCGCTTTCATCGAAGGTGTTCCCTCGTGGGCCGAGCCGATCCATCGCTTTTTGGCGACGGGAGAGCTTCCAGCAGATCCCGCGGAAAGGAGCCGAATCAAGCGCCAGGCGATCTCGTACAAGATCGTGGATGGCAAGCTGTATCATCGGAATTTTTCCAGCGTCCTGACCAATTGTGTCACCGCGGAGGAGGGTAAGTACCTGCTGTGCGACATTCATTCAGGCCTTTGTGGAGCACACTCTTCTTTCAGGACTATGGTCGGGAAGGCCTTTCGCATGGGATTCTACTGGCTAACTGCGCTCCAGGATGCGCGCGACATCGTCTGCACCTATCAATCCTGTCAGTACCATGCTTGGAAGGCGCATCAGCCTCCCTATGCGCTCCAGCACCATCCTGCTATTCGCCCTTCTCGACCGGGGTTGACATCCTTGACCTTTCCCACAAAGCGCAACGGGGAAGAAATTTCTGTTTGTCGCCATCGATACCTTCACCAAATGGATTGAAGCCGAACCCATCTCGACCATCACGGCTCGTGCGGCGGTCAAGTTCTTTCGCCTGTTCGTGGTCACTAGGTATGGGGTTCCATGAAGAATTATCACTGACAATGGGACTCAATTTACTAGTGAGCTATTCCAGGAGTACTGCGAAGACGTCGGCACCAAGGTATGCTACTCCTCGGTGGTCCACACGCAGAGTAATGGAGCAGTGGAGCGCGCCAACGGACAAATCGTTCAAGGCGTCAACAAGCGAGTGTCGGATGAGCTCGAACGACACGGCTCGACCTGGGTCGACGAACTTCCCACCATCTTATGGTCTATCCATACCACAGTCAGCCGAGCAACAGGGTCCACACCCTTCCGACTCGTGTTCGGTACCAAAGCCGTCCTACCTCCTGAGGTAATGCTGGGCTCTGCCAGGGTCAGCTTGGTCGATCAGATCGACCTCGAGCAAGAACGGTCTCTTGACCTTACCCTAGTAGAAGAAGTAAGATGCCATGCACTGCTACGATCGGCGCAGTACCTGCAAGCTCTTCGCAGACATGCGTCTCGATCGGTACGACCTAGGGAGCTCCTTGTCGGGGACTTAGCCCTGAGACGGATTCAGGCACCGTCCAACACCAACAAGTTATCCCCACGGTGGGAGGGCCCCTATAGAGTCGTTTCAATAGATCGCCGGGGGCTTACCGGCTAGCGACACCCGATGGCAGAGAGCTCTCTAGCTCGTGGAATATAGACTAGCTTCGAAAATTCTATGTGTAAATCTTTTTACCTCAAATTTCAATAAAGCTCTTGTTCAATTGTCATGGTTGGTCTTTGCACACCTTTTTTCTATGTTTTGTATTGGCTTGAGTTCAATTCTGTCTGAGCCTGACTTGCGGATGGCCGCACTTGCTCTCGGTCCAGGTGTCGGGGGCTTACTCTTCACCCCTAGTGGTCGAGTTACGTGTAAGCCGAACCTCTTCGCATCGATACTCCCCCTGCGTCTGGGTTCGAGCTAAGCCCGTGACCAGGTCCAACGAGTGGCACGCGAACCGTTGTCATGGCTCGAGTATCACTCTAGATTCTAAGTTTTTCCTTGCGCGTCCATGTTATGCTCCCTATGGGTCTTTTTCGATCTTACAGGTCTTGGTCTGTGCTGGACCTCTATCTTGCGCCCAAGGCCGGCGTCGCTCGACCTTGAGCCCAATGGGGGCTGGGTGAGATACACCACGACCAAGAAGTGGCGCACGATGAGGAAAAATCTTCCGATCAAACAAAACAAGACATTAAGCTATTCTTACGGGAAACCTTTTTGGTTTTACAAAAAGGTTTGCTTACAAAGTCTAGCCCTGTTTACAGGTCAGCCATCTCGCACGCAAGTTTTTCCTGCTCGAGCTCGGCTACCTTGGCCCTCAAGGTCGAGAGCTCACCCTGGAGTCGGATGGCTTTGGTCGAGGCTTCGGCAGCATGGCAGCGCTCCTCTTGAAGTTGGGCCATGGCACTCTTGGCCGCCTTGCTTGCCCGACCCAGCTTCTCCTCGAGCTCTATCACCTTGGCCTCGAGCTCGAGGGAGGCCCTTGACGGGGCGGCTGTCTAGCCCACGGCGGTCTTGTTCTGCTCTTCGGCCTTTGCTCGTTCAGCTTCAAGCGCCTTGGCCGACCTCGCGCGCTCGTCCTCGACGGCTTTATACGCATGGTCCCGTTCTGCGGCAATAGCCCGCTCCAGCTCGGCCTTGTGTGTGGCCTCAAGCATCTTCACCACTCCGCAGAGGCTGACAATCTCCTGGGCGTCTTCTGCTACCTTTTGAGCAGTCTCCTCTCGCTCGGCTTGCAGGTCTTCCACAAGCTTATCGCGATCCGACAATGCACCCTCCATCAGATCGAGCAGGGCTCTTAGCCCATCGGAGAGCGCTTGGAGGCTTTGCAGTCCTTGGGAGACAAAACCGATGGCCTGTGAAGCTCAAAGGATCAGTGCAGTACACACTAGAGGTATGATAAACAAAAAGCAAAGAAAAAAACGACGAAACTCGAGCTAAGGGAAAACTCATGTACCCGGGCAAGGCGAGCCTCGAAGGCTGCATGGGTGTACACGGTGAAGCTACTGCCAGATGTCCCCGGGATGGTGCCACCTTCGGCCGCCGTTGGGTCTTCGGGAGTGCGATCTTCGGGCGCTTCATCATGGGCGCCTGGGTCTCGAGCCTCCTCCTCGGGGGGGCTCGGCTCGCCCCCATGCCTTGTCCCGGTGGCGGCTCCATCTCCCACAGCTGAAAGATCTCTGGCCTCTTCATCAGCAGTGGTCCCAGCTGGGTCCACCGCTCGGGCCTCAGTGCCCGCAGCGGTTGGAGCGTCTTCAGGCTCAGTGGCTTGGGAAGTCGCGACCGCCAAGGTCGGGGTGACCTCGAAGGTCGTGGCAATGGCATCTCCGGCACCTTCTTCTTCGGTGGCCTCGGGCGGGTCGACGTCCTCGTTAGCGTCCGCCTCACCGGTGCCATAGTCTTCACTGGTCGCGGGAAGGAGTTCTTCCTCGTCCGGGTCGTCGAGTCCCTGGTCGAACTCGCCAGCCGGGGCCTGGCTCTAGGGGCTCGACGGGACGCGCCTTTGACCCGACGGTCGGCGAGGCGCTAGCACGTAGTCACCCTCCTCTTCCTCCTCAAACCCAGACTCGCCCTGGATGATAGTCATTGTCAATACGGGCAGGTGCCGAGCTCGGGAACTCAAGGTCTGCGATTGAGAGTGACCACTAAGCTGAACAGAAGCAAGGAAGGCCGGACAGCTGAGGGATTGGAAACATCCCTAGGTTGAAGGTCTTCGTCTCGCGGGAGGCTGGCGAGGCTCCTGATCTCCCGAGGTCGTGGAGGCGCTCCTCCTCCAGGTGCCCCCTGTCTGAGACCTTAAAGCCCGCGGCGGCTCTAAGTCCCCCGCGGCAGAGGCCCCGAGGCCCCCCTCTTGGGACCTTTGGGCCTCTTGGGGGCTCAAAGACCTGGTGGCGGCCGCCGCACTCACTTGCTGCGAGATGGCGTGTTAGAAGGAAAGCGCAGGCATGGACCCAGGGGCTTGGTTAGGGGAGTCCTTACCGTTAAGCAGTCGGCCCATTCAACATGAGGCTTCTTGGCCTCACGGTCGTCCGACTTGCCCGAGGGCAGCCTCTTCTTCCCCTTCTTGCTCTTGCCCCCGCCGGGCAGTGGGAGCATCCGCCTGGCCGTGTCGAGCAGCTCCTGGTAGTCCTGCGAACGTAATGAGCGATCAGGGACAGGCTTCAAGGGAATGCAGATTGAAGGATTGCCCGAGTGTGCTTACCTCAGCCTTCCGGCGCATTACGTTCCTTGGGACGGGGGGATCGAGAGAGTATTCGTGCGCCCCTTTCCCGAACATCTCGCCCATCCTGGCGGCGATCCAGGACTCTTTTGGCACTGCAAGGAAGAAGATTGTTAAGAAGACCCGAAGAACGAACACGAACAAGTCTCAAGGGTAAAAAGACATACCAGACGTACCCTCGCGAGTCAGGTCGTCACGCCCCGTGATCTCGAAGAACGGATGTTCCCTCTTCCGAAGGGGGAAAATCCGGTTCCTCAGGAAGTCGCAGGCGATCGCCTGCCCGGTGAGGCCGCGCTTGGCGCAGATGTGTATGACGGCAATGGCCTCCTCGTCGACCTCCAGGTCGTTGGGCTCCGGGGTCTCCTTCCCGGTGATCGGGTCCTTCAACGACAAATGCCTTGGCCCTGCCCTTCTTTAGATAGAACCACCGCTCGGCCCATGGACCGAGGGAGTCCCGAGATTGGATCTTGGGGAAGGCCCAGGGGATTCCCGTCCGCAGCCGGAAGTAGAGGCATCCGACCACGGGGTCTTTCCCAGAGCGGAATAGAGAGAAGAATCGAAAGAAGAGCGAGGGGGTGGGAAGGACTCCAAGGAACCCCTCGCACAAGTGTGAGAAGATGGAAAGGGTGAGAATGGAATTGGGCACCAGGTTGCTGAGCTCTATCTCGCAGTGAGCTAGGACAGCTGCTATGAAGTCGCTCTCCGGTGTCCGCAGGCCGAAGACCGTGTAGTACTCTGTGCAGACGAGCTCGTCGTCCTTGGGGTGCGGTTCGGTCTCGCCGCCAGGCAGCCGCCACATCGCCGGGTCAAGCAGCCCCAAGCTCTCGAGCTCCTTCATCCTCGCGTGCGACATGGTGCTTGTTCCGAGCTTCGCCATGGCGGTTGCTGTCGGTCTTGGTCGAGGAAAGAAGAAATGCGCGAGAAAGAGGTTAGAGAATAAGGAGCGCAAGGAGGTTGGCAGATCTTTTTCCGAAGGTCGCAGAGGGCTCGGGTTTATAGACCCGGGTCGTGAGATGTTTTTAGCCTAAGGCGCCTCGAAGTCTGCGCCGAAGGCGATTTGACAAGCGCAATTAAGAGCTGGGCGGCGGTTTCAAGGCGGCGCAGGCGATTCCACTACCGAACAGGATCCGTACCGGCGTCGTGAAACTCAAGGGGTGCCATGTGTCTTGGGGTCGAAGTCCTACCTGGTGATTTCCGCCCGACCTTGACCTAAAGGTCCGGAAGTCTATTCGCATCAACTGCAAGCTCGAGGCCGATCCAGGTGTCTTCCCCGACCTAGAGCCTGGGGGGCTAGCTGACGAGGAACGGGAAATCTCTGATAGGTCAACGAGTGGTCAAAGGGGACCCCATCTCGAGACATTGCAGTGGTGGCACCTCGACCACGACATGCGTGATGGCGTTGAGGCAAACGTGGGCGGTGTATCCGGAGCAGTTGCAACCCACCTTCAATGCGCACGAAGGCCACTACCCCGGGAATCTCTCCCATCCGTTACAGGTGGCATCTAGGAGGGTATAAGACCTCATAAGGAGTGCGTGTTGGGGGGAGATCGGCCGAAAACCAGTAGACACGAGACATAGCGCTCAAGCTTGAGCTGTAATTAACTCTTTGTACTTTCAGTTAGTGAACTCCTGCACCTCCGGAGAAGACTGGACGTAGAGCTATTACCCTCAGGGGGGCTCGAACCAGAATAACTCGTTGTCCCTTACTTGCTGACGCCACGTACCGACCTGCATCCACGCTGTCCTCGAGCGAAGTGCATCTTGGGTCCCTCATACACACTAACCCCCATTTCACTCTTGCAGTCAGGCGATCCCGATCGTCGACAGTCGTGGTTGCGGACGATTTCACCAAGCGGCGAGGAGGTCACCACAGAGACCGGATGCCGGTCAAAGTAGTGGATCAGCTTCCTCTTTATGATGAGCACCGCATAGAGCAGCTTCTGCACCTGCGGGTACCGAGCCTTGGACTCGGAGAGCACTTCGCTGACGAAGTACACCGGCCGTTGTACCTAGAGTACATGGCCTTCTTCGCTTCGCTCCACAACAAGTGCCGCGCTAACGACCTGGGCGTGGCGGCAATGTAAAGGAGGAGCGGTTCCTCCGGCGCTGGGGTGACCAGCACCGCAGGTGAGGTTAGGAACGCTTTCGGTCAGTTGAGAGCATCCTGGGCTTCCTGGGTCCAGCTGAAATGGTCGGACTTCTTGAGCAGCTTGTAGAGCGGCATTCCGTGTTCGTCGAGGCGAGACACGAAACGGCTCGAGCCCGCAAGACATCCTGTCAACTTCTGGACTCCTTTCAGGTCGTCGATCGGGCCCATCTTCATGATCGCGGAGATCTTCTCCCGATTGGCTTCGATGTCGCGCTCGAAGATGATGAAGCCGAGCAGCTTCCCCTTAGGGACCCCAAAAACGCATTTCTCGGGGTTGAGCCTGATGTGAAACCGTCGGAGGTTCGCAAAAGTCTCCTCTAAGTCGGCAACGAGATCGTCAGCCTTCTTAGTCTTGACGACAATGTCATCGATGTACGCCTCGATGTTATGGCCTATATGGTTGCTGAAGCATGTTTGCATACATCGCTGGTATATAACACCCGCGTTCTTTAGACCAAAGGGCATCGCTACGTAACAAAAAGAGCCGAATGGAGTGATAAAAGAAGTCGCGAGCTGGTCGGACTCTTTCATCACTATCTGGTGGTAGCCTGAGTAGGCATCCAGAAAGGACAGGGACTCGCACCCTGCCATAGAATCGACGACCAGGTCGATACGAGGCAATGGAAAAGGGTCCTTGGGACACGCCTTGTTCAGGCCCGTGTAATCAACACACATTCTCCATTGCCCAGACTTCTTTTTTACAAGGACAGGGTTGGCCAGCCACTCGGGGTGGCGTACTTCTTTTATAAACCCTGTGGCCAGAAGCTTGGCAATCTCTCTGCCTATGATCTTGCGCTTCTCCTTGTTGAAGCGTCGCAAGCGTTGGGCAACCAGCCTCGAGCCGGGTCGGATGTTCAGGGTGTGCTCGGCGACCTCCTTTGGGATGCCTGGCATGTCGGAGGGTTTCCAGGCGAAGACATCCCGGTTGGCACGAAGAAAGTCGACGAGCGCGCCTTCCTATTTGGCGGGGAGCGTGTCTCCGACCCGCACGGTCTTGGTTGGATCCTGGGGATCGACCGCAACCCTCTTCGTGTCCTCGGCAGACTTGAAGGATCCGGGCCCCGACTTGCTGGAGTCGGGGGCAGACTCGGAGGTTTCCCTCCGGAGGTTTCGAGTTCGGCGGACACGATGAGCGTCGACGCCACCGCAAAGCTACTGCGCTTCGCGCTTGTAGGCGAAGTTGAAGACGCGCCACGTGATGACTCCGCCCCCGGCATCTTTAGCTTGAGGTAGGTGTAGTTGGGGACTGCCATGAACTTGGCGTGGCATGGCCTCCGCATGATGGTGTGGTAAGAGCCTGGAAACCCCACAATCTTGAAGGTGAGGTTTTCGGTGCGAAAGTTGTCCGGGCCCCCGAAGGTGACGGGTAGGTCGATTTGTCCGAGTGGATGGGCCTGCTGGCCCGGGACGATGCCGTGGAAAGGCGCCTTGCTCGACCGGAGACGCGAGCGAGGGATTCCCAGGGCGTCGAAGGTCTCAACATGCAAGATGTTGAGACTGCTGCCACCGTCCATGAGCACCTTGGACAGGCGCTTTGGACCCACGACAGGGGCAACGACCAGGGGATATCACCCCGGGTACGGGACGTGGTCGGGGTGGTCAGCCCGATCAAAGGTGATCGGGGACTCCGACCACCGGAGGAACTTGGGCACGGCGGGAGCCGCCGTGTGGACCTTGTGGAAGGCGAGCTTAAGCTACCGTTTGTCGGCGTAGCTCGCCGATCCGTCGAAAATCATGAGGCAGCCATTGGGTTCGGGGAACTCGGCGTCCGCCTCCTTGGCCCCGGCCTCTGGTGCCGGGTCCTGCTTCTTTCCTTTGCCCCGTGTGGGGGCTCCAGAAATGAGGCGCTTCAGGGTTTCACACTCCCTGAGCTTGTGCCTGACGGGGTACCCGTGACGTGGGCACGGGCTGTCCATCAGCTTGTCGAAGTGGTCGGGAGACTGTCGCGCCTGCTGCTTGGCAGGGCGGTCGGCGGCCGCGACCACGTGGCCCTCGCGGCCCTGCTTCCCCTTCTGCTTTTGTTTGTCGGAACGGTCAGAGGGGGAAGCAGCGTCGGGACCGGAGTCCCGCTTGGCCTTCCCCTTGTCGAAGATGGCTCCCACGGCCTCCTCGTCGGAAGCGTGGTTGGTGGCGATGTCCAGGAGCTCCTTGGTGGTACGGGGCTTGGCACAGCCCAACTTGTGGACTAGAGCCTTGGACGTAATGCTGTAGATGAACGCCCCGACGACATCGGCGTCGCAGATGTCGGGGAGCTCATTGCACTGCTGGGAGAAGCACCGGATGTAGTCCCGGAGTGTCTCCCCGGGCTGCTGCTTGCAGCCCTTCAGGTCCCAGGAGTTCCCAGGGCTCTTGTAGGTGCCCTGGAAGTTGTCGACGAAGAGGTTCTTCAGGTCGGCACAACTCCTGATGGTGTTCGCGGGCAGGTACTCGAGCCAGGCTCGAGCCGAGTCCGTGAGGTAGATGGGGAGGTACTGGATGACGAATAGATCATCAGTAGCGCCCCCCGCCCGGCATGCGAGCCGGTAGTCTTCTAGCCAGACACTTGGGTTTGTCGCTCCAGTGTATTTGGCGATGTTGACGGGTGCCCAGAACCGGGTAGGGAAATCCGCGTTGCGGATCTCCCGGCAGAATGCCTGAGGCCCAGGGCCGTCAGGGCTTGAAGCGCGGTCGTGGCGCTGACCGCTATCCACGGCCCGCGATCGGGCCGCCTCGTCCGTCATCCTCCTCCGCGCCTCAAGAGTGTCGCGGACGTTGCGACTTTCACCCAGGCGCCGACGCACCGGAGTGTGCGAGGCCTGGGGTTGCTCAAGGGGCGGCGCTGTCTTCGCTGGACCTCGCTGGTCTCGGTTGGCGGTACAGCTTGGATGGCTCGAGGAAGCCCCCGAGCGATGGGAGCTGGAGCCTTGCATGTGCTGCACGGCCGCACGCTCCACTAGCCCCTGGAGGTTCTGGTACTTGGCCTTTGCCTCCGGGTTCGGCTTGGGATGCCGCGAGCAAAGACGCCGCTTGGCAACATTTTGACCGGCATGGGGAAGAACTAAGACCGCTCGGACCCTCGGCGATTGAAGTTGGACTGCATGCGCACGCCGCCAGTGCATGCGAGGGCTTGGGCTGGTGCTGCGCCAGGTCGGCCTAGAGCTTATCCAGTTGGGCCTGTTGAGCCTCCTGTTGCTCATGGCTGCCGGCTGAACCTCGGCCACAGGCGAGCCTGGAGGCTCTCTCTCGCCATCTCAGGCCTCAACAAGACCCAGGCGGTGGTTTTCGGACTTGGAGGGGTCGCAGCTAGGTCATATGCGCCCGCCATGTTGCACTCGCGGGAGTACAACACGTCCACGGTGTGCTCCGCGTCGGAGCTAGAGTCGTCGCTGGAGGAGACTTCCAACAGCTCGTGGACAGAGGCTGGCACATAGCCAGCCATCACCACGAGCCGCGAGCCTGCAAGGGGCGACATTGTCGCCGGGGCGGGCTTGCGCGTGCTGCGGGAGGCAATGCAACGCCCGAGAGGTTCCGGTGTTGGGGTCCGCGCAGGGGCCTCAAGCCGGAGGTCGTCGAGGGTGTCGGCGATGAAGTCCAGGCTCCTAGCAGAGGCCTGGACCTGAGAGGTGGCGGGGATGAGCACGAGCTCTCCCGCCGAAGTGGTGACGAAGTCGAGGGAGCCGAAGCGAATCCAGCTCCCTGACGCGAATGCGCCATTGCGAGTGAAGAAAGCCATTTAGGAGGTGACTGGGAGTCCGGAGACGAAGACGACGACATGCGAAGGCCCCTACCTGGCGCGCCAACTTTCGGTGTTTCGTATAACCAGCAAGTAAATTTGTAAGTCAAGGGGACAGGCGTTCCCTCTCCTTGATGGTTGACTCAGGGAGCCCAAGATGTATACTGGTTCGGGCCGAATGTCCCTACGTCCAGTTCGTGGTGGTGGTTTGTATTACTCAGGGTGCAGAGAGCCACAAGGGGTTACAAGCGAGGGCTAAGGACAGGCCCTTAGCGCTCGTCCAAACGGAGGATTTTGGGAGTGCTTGCCTAGGTCGGATGCCGAGTCGAGTCGGAAGGCCTAAATTGGATGGAATGAGAATGCGAATGGGTGTGCCCTTCCCTGAGGGCTCTGCCTCCCTTTATATAGGCGAAGGGGACAGGTTACACGGGAATTTTGGAGAAAAGAGGTAGGGGTATGCTACGCCTGGGTGTTCCGGTCTTTGGTCTTGATGACTGACAGGTTCATGTTTATCCCACGCTGGGTTAGTAGACACAACGGACAGCGCTCCGTTGGGAAGGCGCGCACCTGCCCTCTGTGCGCCTGTCAGACGGTGACGGTGTGAAGGGATGGCCGTTTGACTCTAGCGTCCCTCTGGCTGCCTCGGGAAGGAGCCACCCATCCCAGCGTGGCCGTCATGTCTGTGGGACGGGCGACCAGCTTGTCGCCGACTTTGACGTGGCGGAGGTCGAGGAGTTGAAGCTCGTTGGGGCCCCGCCTAAGGCAGTCGAACCTGCGAGGCGTCGGACCGGGTCTAGGTCGAGCTCACTGGTCGTCGGACCGGGTCTAGGTCGGAACTGCAGGGCGCGGACCTGTGTCTAAGTCGGTCATGGGCGCCCAACCCGAGGCCAAATCGAAGCTCTCTTGGTGGGCTTGGCAGGGGTCGGGGACCCTTCATGACCCGATGAGGCCTTTGATCAGAACGCGGCCTAGTATGGCCCATTCGGTGTTCCAGCCAATATTTAGGGATAATCCCATCCGTGAGGGACGGAGACTTTGGTAATACCCCTTTCAACACTCAGATTGCCGCTTGATCCAGACTCCGGCCCAGATGACTGAGAGAAATACGATCTTGAAATAGATGTATACTTTGCTGAGGGGTACCCCTGGTATGAGTATTCGTCAAGGATGTCTTGCCCTTTTCAGATCCAGCAACAGATCGATCGCCAGCTGAGTAAATCGCATTGCACCTTAGCCTTGCTGATTTTCACACCATACTACTACTACCTTGCTAGCTACATTGAGCCCAATCATTGAAACCTTCCTTTACTTTACAAGCCAATTTGTGCCTATGCACGCAACGCAATCCAGTCAAATTCAGCATTCAAACTGTTTGTTTTCCCCATTTACTTAGACCCAATTCTTGATCCCCTCGTATTGGAAAGCACTCCATCAGTTCATCGATTCTACCATACTGTTCTAATTGCGCTTAATTGAACATATCGCATCAATAATTATTGGTTCCGTCTAAATTAAGATAAGATGATGTAAAGTTCCCTCCTTGATCAGGGATTGCCATTTCTGATTGTGGCTAATTGAACACACGCAGTAGATCAAGTATTGAACAAAATAACTAGAGCAATTAAGCAATCGAGGCTCACCGTGAGCTCGCCAGTGTTGAGGAGGTCGTCAACGGAGTCGCGGTGCGTGGTGAGGAGAACGGAGGCGAATCGCCGGGTGGGGTGCCGATGAGCAGCGGTGACCATGAACTCGCGAAGCGTGGCCGATGACCTTGAGCTGCTTGTGGATGTCGAGGTGCTCCGGAACACGCTCCACCCGGTCCTCCTTCCTCGACGCCGGCGAAGCAAGCAGCCGAAGTCCTCGAGCTGAGCCCTGGAGGTGGCGGATGAGGCGGAAGAGGATGCATGTGAGGATGTAGATGGCGCTGCAAGACATCCACGAGGCCATCTCGAGGAGCATGTGAGGACGCGTCTCGAGGACATCATTGGCGAAGAATGGGATGCGGTCGGAGGAGGTGGTGTACCACCGTGCCCAGGCGGCCTCGGGCATGGGCGGTATGACGAGGGAGGCGAGGAGGCGGAAGGAGAAGGAGAGGCGCGTGGTATAGTTGAGCCTGACGCGGTCGCTCTCGGTGCGGAGCTTGTCGAGGTAGAGTAGCCTGCGAAGGCTGATGCGGCGGAAGGCAGTGAAGGGAGGGACTGAGGGCGGCGGCGACGATGGGAGGGCGGCAGCGCGGCGGCGTGTGAGGGGAGTTGGGGGAGGGCGGCTGGACGGGAAACCAAGAGACTGAGAGTCAGAGAGAGCTAGGGTTACGCGCATCGGGGTCAGATCGGTGTCTAGAGGCCAAACGTACATCCGGATATCCGAATCAATTTATTTGGATATATCCGAAAATATTCTCAGAATATACCGATCCGACGGATAGTGCTCTCCCGAATCCGAATCCGTAATAAAATATCCGAAACCGAATCCGAATCCAAAAATTATCTGAAAAAATTTCTGAATCCGATCCGAAACTGTCCAGTCGGTCGGTCGGTCGGAAATTATCCGATCCGATTGCACCCCTAGTCAAAAGTTCAGAAATGTACAACTTGCACCGGCATCGGCTTTACATCCGATTATCAAGCCATGGCCGTTTAGAGGGTGGGGAATAGATGTAATCGGCCAAATATTCCCAGCATCAAGCAAAGGCCATAAATTCATCCTTGCAGCCACAGATTATTTTTCAAAGTGGGTAGAAGCCATTCCACTCAAGAAGTTTACCAGCATAGAAGCTATCGGCTTTGTCAACGAACACATTATCCATCGATTCGGTATTCCTCAGACTATTACAACCGATCAAGGAACTGTGTTCATGTCTAACGAGTTTAGAAGCTTTACAGAAAGTTTGGGCATCAAATTGCTTAATTCGTTGCCATATTATGCCCAAGCTAATGGACAAGCCGAATCGTCCAACAAATCTCTAATCAAGTTAATCAAAAGGAAGATTGATGAAAAGCCAAGACATTGGCATACCACGTTGTCAGAATCATTATGGGCGTATCGGCTAGCGTTACATGGATCGACTAAACTCTCGCCATATCAACTGGTGTACGGCCAGGAAGCCGTGTTACCTGTGGAAATAAATATTGAATCGATGCGGGTGGCAAAACAAAATAATCTATCGGCCGATGAGTATAAGGACTTGATGCTATGCAATTTGGACGATTTAGCGGAATTAAGATTGATTACACTAGATCGGCTTGAAAAGAACAAGAGAAGGGTTGCGAGAGCTTATAACAAGAAAGTCGTGCCTAAGTCATTTAGCGAAGCCGATTTAGTTTGGAAAACAATATTGCTGATCGGATCAAAGGATAATCGATTCGGCAAATGGTCGCAACGTGGGAAGGACCTTATAAGATAAATCGGCTTGTTGATGGAAACGCATACATACTTGAGACACTTGAGGATACTATGTTACCAAAGGCAATTAATGGAAAATACCAAAAGAAGTACTATCCTAGCATATGGATTGGTGCATGAACAATTAAAAACACGAAAAGCGTAAAAGGATAAATATAATCGGTTAAACAGCCGATCAAATACATTAAGGAAGTATAGCAAAAAGCGACATTGTTTTAGTGAAATTACATCAAGTTTCATCCACAAGTTTATAGGCCCGATCCAGGAAGTCTGGCACCTAGAGCTGACAACACCGCGTTTGCCTTTGCGAGTGCGTCTTGGATCCCATCTACCGTACGCTCATCAGCTTGAGCATTGCCAGGCACAGGAACTATTTTGGCCGATTGCTCTTTTACCTTAGCAACGGCCTGGCTAATCTTTTGCTTTTGATCGAAAAGAGAAGCCGCCTTCGCCAATACTTGTGCCTGCTCATCGGCCAGTTGACTTTGAAGCTTGGCCAGTTCTTCTTCAAGTCATTTTTTGGCTGATTCCAGCTGAAGGATCTGGGCCTTAGTGGATTTTAGAGAAGAAACATCTTTGTCAAAAGTTTGGTTCATTTGCTTTGCTAAAGCCACCAGTCGATCCAGCAATTGGCGATCGGCTTGCTGCGTCGCTCGTTGAGCAATACGTGCGCGGGCGGCCTCCACTTCCGCTCTCTGATCATCCAAATGACACACTCCCAAAAGTGCCCTCATAGTGTTAGGGGGAAGATCAGCTTCAACTGCAGCCATGGCGTCCCTCAGCGGCTGAGTGTTGGCAAGAAGTTCGGCTTCGGGCTGGCAGACTTCATGGAAAAGCCGATTTAACTTCTGCTGCATGTTGGGCTCTGATTGAACAACCGTGGCCGACGCCTTCAGAGAGACATCAATGATGGTACGGATGTCAGTAATGTAATCATCCGAAGCCATCACCTTTGGGTCGTCCAGCTCGTCCAAGGTGAAGCCGAGCAGATCAGCAGGGTTGGTTGATTCTTCCTGTGCAGATGTAGGGGGAGCCGATTGAGGCGGCGAGATGGCAGGAGTTTGAGCTGGAGGGGGTGGCAATGGAATAGTGGCAGACGTGCCCTGAAGATCAGCTAAGATGCCAGCCGCTTGGGCAGAAGGCGTCGGCTGAAAAAAGGTTACTATAAGATTAATATTATAAGACTAGTTACCCTTTGGCATATGAGAAATACAGTGAGAAGAATTTACTTCAACAAAAGTTGATGCACGAGGGGAGCTCTCGGCGCTTTGTTTTGTGCGTTTTTGTCGCCGTGCGGGAGCTTTGGTGGATTTAGGTTTCTCTGTAAAATCGGACGATGGAAGGTTAGTGATAGAAGGTAAACAAGCAGTTATCAGCTAGAGAATACTTACTTGGCAATCGGCTTTTCTTTATCTCTGATAGAGACAGGCTTTGTACCCGAAGATTTCCAGAAGTATAGCCAGTTAGACCAGTTGTTTGATGTGGCCTTTTTCCTTTGGACCTGCCAGCCGATGGATCCGCGACGGTTTTGTTGCTAGCTGCAGCATCCTGAAAGGAAAATAAGAAGTTTAGTGGTTGAAAATTGGAACCAAAAAGCTAAGAACAGATTCAAAGGAGATAAGCCGATACCTCTACAGCTACGGATGAGTTAGTATAACCCGATGAGCTGGAAGAATCTGAACTATCTTCACTAGAGCTGCTGCCGCTAGAAGAGGCTATCGTCGGCTCATGGAAATCCGGTAAGAACTTCTCTATAATAGCCGATGGTGTGCGATCCAGGTAGAGGGCCTCTGATATAGGTGCCCACCAAGTGGAGAATTGGCTAGCTCGGTGAGAGTTCAAAAAGAAGTGCGGCAGGTTGATAACTTGAAATCCATCGGCTATCTCTAAAACTATTTCAGCCGCTGTTGCATTTGTCACCCGAGTCCTGGGCTGAAGGCGATCAAGGAGTGGCAAGCAAGGTACCACTTGGCCAAAACCTAATTGACGAGCATACACTAAAGGATGATAAAATTCGTATGAAGGCTGAAATGTCCTGTTGCGGGAGTTCAAGCCAACGTGAAGGGTGCAGGGAGAGATAAAAATCCGATACAACTCTAAAGTCGATTCCAGCATCAACGAGCTGTCGACATCCAGATGAAGGAATGAGGGCCATTGGAAATCAGCCACATTGCTGTAAGGGAAGAAATCCTGTTGACTAAAAGTCGTGCTATCCAGGTTTAGAAAGAATGACAAGTATTTCTTGAAATCAGTTGGGGTAATCTTAGTATCGCCGCAGTCTCTCCCCTTGCGATTGGCTGGCTCTGTATTGCGGAGTAGTACCTTTAGGATAATCCTCGCAAGGGAAGGCAGAGTCCTCCAGAGGTTCTGAGATAAGCGATCGGCTAAAAATACTATACAGCCATAGTTGAAAAAACCATAATGGGCCACCTATGTTGCCGACGACAAATTGAGCAAAACCAGAAAAAGCCGACTTCTAATAATGTGCATCATCTGATAAACAGATCCAAGAAGCATCTTTCCAAGCGCAAGCCGACGACCAGCTACCAGCTGCTCTGCCACAAACTGGTACACTTGAGTTAGCCCAAGAGAAGCTCCGCAGAACAAAAACCTTTCTAACCATAGATTGAGGAAAGCCACATGTTCTTCATCCGATACTAGCCCATTCACCTTGTTGTTGTGCTGAACATATTTTGACCATCCTTCGCCTTTAGATCGGATTAGCTTATACTTGGGTTTGCCGCTATAAGCCGATATTTGCTCGCCATCAGGCCTAAGACAACACAACTCTGCTACGTCTAGAAGTGTTGGACCGATGGGGCCAGTCCAGAAAAGGAAGGCATTGAAAGTATCTGACCAGAAGTAACATGCCGTGGCCACCAAGGGCTTATTGGCTTCTGGGTTGGCTAAACTTAAGGGGAGGCACTCGGCTATGCCCATTCTCTCCCATTCTCCTCTATTCTGAGCCGACACTCTGATGTACCAACTCCTCCATCCTTTAAGAGCTGTCGGCCAAACCCTAAAACTTTTTCCCCACTCTTTTACATTATAACCTTTTGCCGATAAGGGAAGTCTAGGGATTTCTTCGTTAATTACTGTATCGTCAACTATATTCCCTACCGGTCCTAAGTAATACTGATCATTGCTTTCCGGGATTGGGATGAGTACCTTCGAAGAATCCATGTAGCCGACTGAGGAAGTGGGCAGCCTGGTCACAAGTGCAGAGAAGTCGATTGAGCAGAAAAGCCGATTGAAGACAATGCGAGAGCATGAGAGTGTGAAAATGACCGTGGGGTCCCGCATATATATAGCATGGTGAAAAGTGAAAAGTGGTGGGAAGTGCATTCGAGGCGACGCGTGTAATTAAACCGCACCGAGATTTTTACGGCGCAATTAATGCAGCGGTTGTTGGAGCAATTCTGTAGCCGATAAAGGGAGAAGCCGATGAATTTTTGAAAGATAACAAGTTATCTTCCAAAAATGGGGGCATATGTTTGCACCAGATTTTGGAAATCACAAGAAAGATCGACAGAATCGCACGGGTTTGGATAGTGCACGGAGCGTCTTTGGAAAGATTGGATAACATGCGGCGAGTATCTGGAAACAGGAGTCCAATTAGGAAACTATAGCCAACTCGGATTATGTTGCCGTGACTGAACAAGACTCGGATCGGCTGACAGGTATATAAGGCATGCCAGGGCTGCTTGAAGAGGATCATACACAGAAAATCACATCTGCCAGTTTTTTCATTTCTTGTAGCTTTTAGTCTTAGCTTTGTAATCTCCTTTTGTAAGTCGACATCGATCAAATAAAGTTGCGTATCGCCGATCGTTTGATCGTCTTCGATTTCTTCAGGTTTTGATTCATTCTGTCTTGCTGCGCATCGTCTTTTCAGAATCGATCTACCTTTACCCTTCTGATTAGCCTTAATCGGCTAATTTATTTACCTTTCAATCGGTCCTTGACTAATTCTGCTTTAGCCGATTCGCCTCTAAGGATCGGCTTAGATTGAATTTCACAATTCTTTCCTTATCAATTGTAGGGTCAAATCGATTGGCACGCTTCACACTTGAACCCGGCGTTCGCCTACATCACGTTTTTGGTGTCAACATATGCATTGGTTTATTACTTTGTCTCTCCTCTAGACACTGCTCATGGAAACCATGGGTTGGGACTGCCCTTAGTATATGTATGATACCAGGTGTCAATATATCTATGGCTTGTGCAATTAATGCATGTGAAGTTGTGAACATCAGCACGGTCGCCATCATCGTCGTCGTCTTCCATCGGGCAGGGCAAAAGACCGAACTTGTTGACTTGGTTAATTAATGTTTATTACCGGTTCCTTGCCTCGCATGCAATGCAATCCAAGCACATTAACTAAGCTCCCCATCAACTGGTTAATGTGCGTTTCATTCACTAGCACAATGTTGACACGTCCGACTGTCCAAGTGCATTGTTCTATAGGTAATCAATTGTGCTCGACATGTTGCTCCAATTTACGAAGAAATCTCACATTTTAGAAGTAGAAATCATGATATAGAGTTTCTGACGCATAGTTTTTTTTTCTAATTTCGTTTTCAAGCTTACCTCGAACACATCGCCTATTCGCCTGACAAAGTTAAAGTTTCAGAAATTCGCATAGCCGAGGAGGATACAGAACACGTGATACATCATATACAGATACAACCCCTCAAGTAGCAAAACATAACCGCAACTCCGATGGACAGACATATGACTCCATGAGAAGTATGAAGGTTTAACCTTAGAATTGGCCTTCGGCATTATCATCTCGGTGTTGGCATCGAGTTGGTCGACAGCATGGCGTTGGCACCACCTTTGCTATGGTCACTGGTTCTGTCACTTGCACGGGCTTCTTCCGGTGCTAAGGCTTCCTTCGGTTGTGCCACCACCGTACTCATCGTTGGCCTTTCACCGGATGTCTCCACAGTACAACAAAGCGCTATGTCGACAACCTTCCAGATCGAATCAAGTCGTACTCTCCGTGAAGTCGTGGATCAACAATTGCCACAATATTGCTCGTTCGACCTTCCCCTTGCGCGTTGCACAATGTGCTGATCAAGAGTCCGTGTAATGGGAGCCTCACCGTTACAATCTCTAGCAAAACCACTCCAAAACTCAAGACATCACTACTCATCGTGAGTCCGCCGCTAACATAGTACCTAGATAAGAATAATTAGACCAATGTCATGGTAGCCTGGTGTATATGTAATTAAGTAGAAAATGAAGCAATAAGACATCGATCTTTTCCGACGGTGAAGTTATTTTACTTCTGATAATATCTTGCAAATTTTTTTCATAGAATAGGTATAGGAACTAAATCAGGTCAATGTAGCTCGAGTTCCAAAGCATTCTGAGATATATGACTTTGTGCGACATCCAGATAAGATTTGGACAATCCAAAATCTGAGATCTTGGCAACCATATTATGCCCTAGAAGAATGTTGTGCGACTTCACATCTCTATGAATTATTGGTAGTACACATCCTGTGTGCAAGTAGTCCAAACCTATGCCAAAGGTCACGTGTTAAACACAGATTTGCACGTGCGATAAAAGATACAGAAAAGATAAGACGAAATGCGGTGGTGTATTCCAAACCACACCTTGGGCAGCTTCAAGTGCAATTCGCACCCGATCACGCCATCTCAATGCTTGAACAATAGCATTTTGTCCTGTTGAACACAAGAGTAGTTTTGTAGTTAAATTTGAGTTGAAACATCAACCAAGCTAGTCTTTCAGAACTTGCCACCTTTAAAATTCGTTTTTTCGGTATTTGAGACTCTGGCCCATTGTCATAGATTTAGATGGACCCACATGTCATACACAGAGCCGAAGAGGCATACGAATTGAGTGTTATTTTCGGAAATTTCACCTTGTAGAGTGAGGATACTAATAAAAGTAGCACATTCTGAAATACAATCCGAGATGAGCCATGATGGCTACAACAATCTAATAATAAACAACATGTAAATCGCTGGCATGTTGCATGATTGCTAATGAACTGAAAACCTAAAATTCCTAATGGTAGAAATCATCTCAACATGAAAAATATTCTTTTGGGAAACGAAATCTATAGTGCAGGAATATAGTAGAGATGAGAATCTATGCCATAATTCTATTTATTGAAATTAAGTACCTCAGCTAAAAGCTCTGTCATTCCCTTTCCTATTGCTGATGTTGGAGAACGATCTTGACAAAGAACTGATTACCATCTTCTAATTGGCCATGGAAGACAGGTCCGAACCCTCCTTGACCAATGCACACCGAGAAATTATTTGTAATTTTCACCAACTCCTCATACATGAATTCACGGCTGTCGGTGTGTGTATGTAACTTCTACAACCTTCTTGACTCCGATGATCTGGAACACCGACACATGGAAGTAGCACATAATGACAAATCATTTGATTCATCAAAGGAAATTCGAAAGTTTTTTCTCCTATTTTCCCATGAAAAGGGAAATTTTATGATTTGCCAATCCATTAAATCGGCATTTCAAGAAGTAATGAAATATATATACCTTTCTTTCTGTAGAGATAATACACCAGAAAAGTAGATACCAGAAGTACGACAATCACCACTGGGACCACTATGGCAATTCTGAGGACTACCGTGTTTCTGGGCGCTGGAGATTTCCCATTACGCGCTGGAGATTTCCCATTACATGGATCTCCATTCGTGGTATTATCGTACCTAAAGGCATGGAAAAATATTGTTGCAACTGAATTAAATGAAGAGACTAACCACAGCAATGTACAATGGTTGTTTCAAGCAGCCATCAGAATACAAACAAAGTGAGTTCAACACTCAACACAGTTGTATTTCGAAACAAATGATTACAGTGATACAGTTGGCAGAAAATGGACTAAAAACTAGAGAGGCACAGTCACGTTCTTATACTAAAGTGCGTTGAAGCTGTCTGTTGTCATCAATAGTAAATTTCTCAGTTATTTCCAACGGGATTCATTTCGACATTGTAATAGTCAACTATGGAGCAAAAATGCAGGAGCAAAATAAAATTAAAACCTCAAGTTGAGTGAGTGTTTTGTGCATAATACTTCAGGGATTGTACCGTCAAGACTATTCCCTGATAAATCTCTGCAGAAAAGAACACAACTTATTCCCTCTTTGGTTTACATAGCTCTGCAGTTTTATAAACACCTTCATGAGAGGACTTACAGATCAAGGAGGAATGGTAAGTTTGCTAAAGAATCAGGTACTGATCCTTTTAAATCGTTATATGACAAATTCCTGCAATAAAGTTTGTGAAGCATACCTCTTATTCTTGCATAGAACATAGAATTACTAACTTAGCAGATAATTAGATAGTTGTTCTTACAAGTATTCGAGTGATCTCAACCAGGAAAATTTCTCAGATATTGCACCTTGCAAACCACTATGGGACAAGTCTCTGAAGAAAATGTTGTTGTTAGTGTTAGAGACTAATAAACTATCTATTAGAATATTAATTTAGAGCGATAATTTAAATCAGGATAATACCAGCACACTTACAAAGATATTACACTTGATATGGATCCATCGCTTGTACATTTCAAGCCACTCCATGTGTAGCTTTCTGGTAAACATGGGTCACCCATCCAGTTCTTCTTAACTTGGTAGTAAGTTTTAATAGTCATCATAGCATCAACTAAATACCATAAAAATGAAATAGAAGAAAACATCGCATTAGCAAACTGTTACAAGAATGTTATTGACAGCACTATTCACATTGAGTGCAGAGCAACACCTCCATATGTAGAGTGGGTTGGAACCTCAAGGAAGAAAGATTATTTGTTGGTGGTGCACATATAATATTGCACAGAAGAATAAGTGAAAATTCATTTGGATATAGTTAGAGCATTTTTCTTAGGGAAAATTTTGCTGCTGCCACTGAAAAAATGCATAATTTTGTTTCTGCCATTAGTTTTTTCATTGTTTCATTTTTGCCACTAGTCTTTTCACCTCAATCTTCTTTTACCATTTCCATAAGTTGGCCGTGGATTTGACTAGCAGAAGGGCCACATATGGGCTTAGATGGACAATTTTACCCTTGGCAGTGAATCGCTTCGTGCCCACTTGAAATAATTCCCCATCTCATTTCACCAGCTCGCTTCTCCCTCTTCCTACGGAAACCGCCAACACAATGCTGCCCACCACCGATGCAATCCCATCCGCCGCGGCGGGAGGTGAGGGCGCCAGAGTTCTCCTTACCAGGTACGAGTTCGGTGCCCTTGCCGATGGCAACTTCCGCCACACCCTCTGTGGCACCCCGACATACTTGATGCCGGAGATCCTCTCGAGGAAGGGGTACTGCCCGGCAAAGGTGGACATCTAGTCCTAAGGCGTGGTGCTATTTGTGCTCGCCGCAGGGTACCTCCCCTTCAACGACACCAGCCTAGTCAACATGTTCCGCAAGATCTACGCCGAATCGTCGCTGCTGCTGCTTACGGCTAGGGCATCATTGGTTGACAGCGACCCAGCCCATCACACGGTGTTCACGGCCTCGCCGCGGGGCACTAGCATAGCGCGCGCGTGTCCGGGACCTTGCCCTGGAGGAAATTGTTCGACACGTTGAAGCCGATGAGCTTGCTCTACTAGAACATCGGGATGGCGCCGTTGAGCAAGTTGTCCTAGAGCTCGAGCCATGTGAGCGCACGCAACGATATCTTGTACCCATGTGGGATGGGCCCCAAGAACCGGTTGCTTGAGAGGTTGACGACGTGGAGCCGCTCCAGCCTGACGAGCTGCAACAGCGTGCCGTGGACAGCGTTGTCACGCAAGCTTAGCGGTGACCCCACTGTCTGAGAGGGGCAAAATTGTCCATCTAAGCCCCGTTGTGGCCCTTCCGTTAGTCAAACTCACGATCAATTTATATAAATAGCAAAAGGAGGATGAGTTAAAAAGACTAGTAGTAAAAAGTAAAACAACAAAAAGATTGATGTTAGAAGCAAAATGCCATGCCACCGGAGCTTGCTATCGCCATTGGGAGCTCATGCCACACCGTTGCTCGGGATGGGGGAAGGTAAACCACTATATTGAGTGGACATGAAATTTCTTTTAACAAGATGAAAATCCTCCCAAATCGAGTTGAAATTGCCTGATTCCAGTTGAATCTGTCCGATTTGAGATTTCCCGAGCCGAAAATTTCCCATTTGAAAACTTTTTATTTGAAACTTTTCCCAATTTGAAATCTCCACGAGTTGAAATTTTCCAATTTTAAATTTTGATTTTGAATTTTTTTTCACATGTTGAATTTTCTCAGTTGAAACTTTCAGCTTTGTGTTACAACTGTGAGGAATCAAGAAGAGAGGTGGAGTTATGGTGTGGAAGCAGAGGGAAGCTTGGAGTGGGGGAGGAAGGAAATAGAAAATGAAGGAGAAATTGACATGTGGCATTGTGATACAGAAATTAGATGCACCCATAAATCAAAAAAAATTAAATTAGAAAGTTTCAACTTTCAATTTAAAAATTTTGATTCAAAAAATTTTTGGTTTGAAAAGTTTCAATCTAAAAACTTTTTAGAGTAGTTAAAAATACATATTGTTTAAAAAATAGGACAAATTTTTAAAAACAAAAACTATTTTGATTTTAGGGGAAGAGAACAAGAGAGCAAAAAGGGATAGTGGCATGTGTCATGAGGAGAGAGTTGTTGAGGAGATGCTGGCAACTGTCACACTCCCACATATAAAATGATTGGTTTCTTCAAAGCCGGAGTTTGTTATTTTTGTTTTCGTTGTCATTATCTCCGCCTTTTGTTTTTTTATGTGTGTGGTGTGTGGCCTTTTGATATCATCTAGGCCCCCTAATTCTTTTCTCATATTTATTTATATGGTTTTGGTGTTGATGACTGAGTCAATAATCTCTAAGCTATGAAGAATATTGAATGAAGCATCAAAGAAGTGTCCTAAACGGTCAAGATTAAGGATCGTTATTGATAATTCTAGCTTGGGAGATGATTCAAGCTAAGTAGCTAGGACTTATTTCTTGTTTGGCCGTACTATAAAGGAGAATTGTGCACAAGTTAGAATTTGGTTCATAAGGCTAAGACCATATTAGACTACTTGGAGTTAAAATTTTTTTAGTCATTCTATCTCTTGAATTAACCTTTCTCCATATACAAAGTCTAAGTATCTCCCCGGACTAAACTTCATTGATCATTCCTTAAGTCCGGCGCAACCTTAGCCAAAATCCATTTTCGCCGGACCATTTCATTTAGTCCGGCGCCAAAACATTTCTCAGACATAATCATAACCGTGCTCATTCCATTCACGGCGGACCAAATTCTTTAGTCCGGTGCAAGTCATTCACGCCAAACCATTTATTCTTAAAGTCCGTAGTGAAAGAGTTTGTGTTTAAAGCAAACCGAGCGCACACCATTCACGCCGCACCAAATTCCGCTAACTCAAAATTCAGTCTGGCGCAAAAGTAATTATCTCGGTTAAACTCTTTTCTCACTTCAAAAAGGTTCGTTGCTGTAATCATGTAAACATCCTTCTACGGCAGACCAATCTTTTCGGTCTGGTGCACATGTAAAACTCTCATCTCATCGCTGGACCAAAGCATGTAAACTTTCTATGTATGGCGGACCAAACTTTTCGGTCCAGCGCGCATGTAAAACTCTCATCTCTTCGCAGGACCAAAGCATGTAAATTTCGTATGTATGACGGACCAAATCTTTTCACTCCAAGATAAATGTCCTTGATCAGTCCGGCGTAGTAGGATTAGTATCGAAGATTAGTTCGTAGAAAATGTGTTAAGCTGATTTTGACAGTATGACACATTGCAATGGTCACTATGGTAGGTACAACGGCTATATTCAGCCCAAATGTCTATATAAGTATTTCCTGAGCTATCTACCACAAGAACTTCATACATCTTTATGATCTCCTTGATATTTTAGCATTCTTAGAGCTTTCATTCCACCAAGGAGACCGTGCTTCATCTTTGAACTCAAAATCTATACACTTCCTAAGTGTTTTAGCTCCAAGCAAGTCTAGTTGTGTTGTGCTGAGTGAACCAAGAGATAGGGCTGGTGCATAGTCTATTACTCTTGGATCTTAGTGATCCTAGACAGCTTGGAGGCTGTGTAGGTGCAACGTGTCCAAAGAAGGTTGTGAAAAGTCACCTAGCTTATGAGAGGTTTGGAACTCACCTCACCGGAGTGGTGAAAGAGTTACCTGAGTGGAGACCAAAGCTACTGAGACTAGCTTTGGAGGAGCTATACTTCAAGAGAAGTGCTCTAACGTAGAGTAGGAGAGTGGCTCCGAACCACGAGATAAATATCTGTGTCTCTTGTGCTTATTCTTGTCTTGGTGTTACTCTCTGCTGTTCTTAGTTGCTTTGAGTTATTTATTCCATCATCTTTTGTTTGTTAGATCTTCTTAAGCAAGACTTTCATCCTGCAATTAAGCTTAAAAGTTTTTTAAAAGTTGCCTATTCACCCCCCCTCTAGGCTAAGTTAATCCTTCAAGTGGTATCAAAGCAAGGTTTACCTTGATAAGCTTAACCAGCTTAGGTAATGGCTGAGGGATCCACAACTGTTAGTGTAGGAAGAGTACCAGTTTTTTATGGTACTAATTATGCTTATTGGAAAATTAGAATGAGATGTTATTTAGAGGCAGTCGGGTATGATGTGTGGAGGGTAACAGAAAAACCTTTGCCTCCACGAATTATGCCCGAAGGGCAAACTGTTTATGGGGATCCTACTCCTAGTGAGATCCAAAATTAACAGTTTGATGCTCTGGCTAGAAATGCTATATTCACTTGTCTTAGCATAGCAGTTTTTGATAGAGTAAATAACCTTACCACTGCTTATGATATCTAGACAACTTTGCAAGAAATTCATGAGGGAACCTCTGATGTTAAGGAGGAAAAATATTTTGTTATTAGATAAAATTTTGATCAATTTAAAATGCTTCCTCATGAAAATACTAATGATATGTTCTCTAGGCTTAATCCTATTGTTAATGAACTTAAAGGCTTTGGGACTAAAATTTCTGATGTTGAGGTAAGCAGAAAAATGATAAGAGTGCTGCCAAGAGCATACCACAATCTGATCACCTACTTATCCAATAGTGGTGATCTCAAGAGATTATCTCCTACCGAGCTTTTGGGCAAAATATCAGGTCATGAGCTCACCTTGGCCGAAGAGGATGCTCCAAAGAAGAAATCAATCGCTCTCAAAGCTAAGGAGAAAGTACAAGACTCCTCAGATGATGAAGATGGTGAGGAGTCAAGTGATGATAAAGATGAGGATGTAAGGAAGTTGGCCCTGCTCATGAGAAAAGTCAACAAAATCATGAAAAGGGTTAACACTAAAGACAAAGAAAGGTCCAATTCTTACTACTCAAAGACAAACCCTTTTTCTAACATTATCTGCTTTGAGTGTAATGAAAAATGCCACATAGCTGCTCGATGTCCTAACAAGAAGAAGAGCAAGAACAAGGGCAAAGATGATGAAGAAAAGGAGAAGGCCCATGACAAGCACAAAAAGAAGTATTTCAAGAAGGGCTACTCAAAGAAATACTCAAGGAAAGGAAAGAGGGAGGCACACATTGGGGAGTGGGTCTCTGACGAAGAAAACTCAAGTAAAGAATCTTCTTTGGAAGATGCAAGAACAAAAGGATTTGCTGGGCTTGCTTTGGATGAGTCGACCCCTCCTCCACCTTCATTTCCTCTGTGCCTTATGGCAAGAAATGATGAGGATAAGGTAAATAATTCTCCTTCATATAATGAGCTAGTTGAAATAATAAATGAGCTTAATAATACCTTGCATGCTAAAATAAATTCAGAATAGGCTCTCAAGAAAACTGTTGCTAGCTTACATAATGAAAATTTTTGCTTCAAAACAAGTATGATGAGTTTGCTAATGATCATAAAAAAATTGTTTAAACTTATAATAATATAGTTGTTGATCATGATCTACTTGTTAAGAATCATGAAGATTAGCTAAATAGACATTGTGAGCTAGAAATTGATAATGAAATACTTGCTAGCAAATCTAATGTGCTTTCTTCATGTAATGTATCAATTGCTTGTTATTTGCTTAATGATGATAATGTTGTCTCTAGCTCATTCATTTCCTATAGCTCTACTAGTACTTGTGATGAATATTGCAAAAATGCATCTTATGCTAGGGGGCTTAAGACCGAAAATGAAGAATTGAATCTAAGGTACCAAAATTTGATAAAGGATTAGGAAAATGCTTCCTTGGTAGTGCCACTTTAGACAAAATACTGGTTGAACACAGGGTCAACTTGGGCAAAAAGGGTTTAGGATATAAGCCTAAAGTTTTGCCTAAGAAAAATGGATGAACCAAACCTGAACAATTTTTTGTCAAGAAGGGCACTCAATGCTATTATTGCCATAAATCAAATCATGCTTCTAAAAATTGTCATCTTGCTAGTGCTTCTCATGCTAAGGTAAAAAGAAGCTGCATGGTAGATGCTCATTATATGTTGTTTAAGGATTTTAGGGATAAAATAAATGTAAAATATACGGGCCCCTCTAATCTAGACAAGAAACTTAGAGCTGAAGTCCTTGCTTCTAAATCCTTTTGGCCCCAAAATTGTTGAAACTAACACCAAAGGACTCAAAAGCCTTTAGGTACCTAAAGTCAAGAAATAAATGTCTCTGTCTAGGTGAACTATAAGAGTGGAGGCTGGCATTGGGTGATTAACAGTGGATGCACTCAACACATGACCGGGACCTCAAGAATGTTCACCTCAATTGAAGGAGAAAATGATCCAAGCCACAAAATCACATTTGGGGATAACAACAAATGAAAGGTAAAGGGTATTAGTAAGATTGCTATTTCAAATGATCATTCAATTGATAATGTTCTACTTATTGAATCCTTAATTTCAATTTACTTTCGATTGCTCAATTATGTGATCTTGGATTCCATTGTATCTTCTCAATTGATGGGGTAACCGTGTTTGACAAAAATGAAAAACTTATTTTCAAAGGTTTCAAATTTCAAAATCTCTATTTAGTTGATTTCAAATCTAACTCCTCTTACATCTCGACTTGCCTGTTAGCTAAAGTCTCCCTTGGATGATTTTGGCATAGGTATCTTGGGCATGTAGGTATGTCTAACCTTAAAAAGCTTTTCAAAAATGAGCTAGTGGTGGGTCTAAAAGATGTTAAGTTTGAAAAAAATAAGCTATGTAATGCTTGTCAAGCTTTCAAACAAGTAGCTAATTCTCATCCTATCAAAAGCATCATGTCCACCACTAGAGCTCTTGCATATGGATGTGTTTGGCCCCACTTCATATGCTAGCATTGATGGTAACTCATATTTCCTTGTAATAGTATATGACTATTCTCGATTTACTTGGGTTTTCTTTTTGCTAAATAAAGGTGAAGTCGGAAAAAATTTTCAAAACAATTGCAAAAAGGGTCCAAAATGAATTTGATTGCCCCATCAAAAAAAATAAGAAGTGACAATGGATCCGAGTTTGTTAGTACTAATATTGTCGAATATTGTGATGAGTTGGGAATAAAACATGAACTCTCAGTCACCTATACTCCTCAACAAAATGGTGTGGTTGAGAGAAAGAATAGAACTGTAATTGAAATGGCTAGGTCTATGTTAGATGAATATGGTACACCTGATGCTTTCTAGGCTGAAGCCATCTACTCTGCTTGTCATACAATTAACTGTCTTTATCTTCATAGATTACTTAAGGAAACTCCATATGAGCTATTAATAGGAAGGCGACCTAATATATCCTATTTTTGTGTGTTTGGGTGCAAAGTGTATATCTACAAAAAGATAATACATTTGGATAAATTTCAAACTAGATGTGATATAGGAATTTAAGTCTAAAGCTTATAAAGTATTCAATAATTCAACTGGCTTAGTAGAGGAAACATATGATGTTAAATTTGATGAATCTAACGGCTCATAAGGTGAGCATGAGAATTTAGAAGATATAGGTGATGATGCCTTGGTGCAAGCAATGAGAAAGATGGAAATTGGTGACATAAAGCCCAAGGAAGACAAAGATGAGTTGCCTACACCATCCATGGATCCACATGATGGAATACAAGAAGAAGATGAAGAAAAGGACCAAGACAAACCAACCTTCATCAAGAGCCATTACACAATTGCTAAGGATCACCCCACAGACCAAATTATTGGTGAAATCAGTAAGGGTGTTCAAACTCACTCTAGGCAAGCTTCTTTTTATGAACATTACTCGTTTGTTTCTTGTATTGAACCTAAAACAGTAGAAGAAGCTCTAGAAGATGCTGATTGGATAGTAGCTATGAAAGAAGAGCCCAACAACTTTGAAAGAAACAAAGTCTGGAACTTGATGGAGTGCCCAAAGAATCACAATGTTATTGGTACAAAGTGGGTGTTCTGGAACAAGCAAGATGAAAACGGAGTCATGATACGAAATAAGGCAAGGTTGGTAGCTCAAGGCTTCACTCAAGTAGAAGGGCTAGACTATGCGGAAACATATGCCCCTGTAGCACGCCTTGAAGCTATACGGTTCCTTCTAGCCTTTGCTTCTCATTTCAATATTACTCTTTTTCAAATGGATGTGAAAAGTGCATTTCTTAATGATATCATTGATGAAACTGTTTATGTTGAACAACCACTCGGTTTTGAAGATTTAAATTTGCCTAACCATGTTTACAAATTGACCAAGGCTCTCTATGGCTTCAAATAAGCCCCTAGAGCATGGTATGAGTGCTTTAGAGATTTCCTCTTAGAAAAGAACTTTAAAATTTGGATGGTTGATCCAACACTATTTCTAAAAGAAATCAATGGTGCATTAATGATTTGTCAAATTTATGTGGATGACATTATCTTTGGATGTATTAATATCTCATTTTGCAAGGAATTCGGTGACATGATGGCAAAAGAGTTTGAAATGTCAATGATAGGGGAGCTGTCATTCTTCCTTGGATTTCAAGTCAAGCAGCTAAAGGAGGGAACCTTTATTTCACAAGAAAAGTACACCAAGGACCTCCTCAAGCACTTCAAGATGAAAAAATGCAAGCCAATCAAAACTCCCATGGCAACAAATACACATCTTGATCAATATGTGTGAGGTAAACCTGTTGACCAAAAGTTTTATAGGTCCATGATAGGGTCTCTTCTTTACTTGACAGCATCTAAGCCTAATATCATGTTTAGTGTTTGTATGTGTGCTAGATTTCAAACTGCTCCTGAAGAAATTCATCTTAGTGCTGTAAAAAGAATTCTTAGATATCTAAAGTTTACCTCTTGTATTGGTTTATGGTACCCTAAAGGTGCTTCTTTCGAGCTTCTTGGCTATTCGGATTCTGATTATGGCAATTGCAAAATTGATCGTAAAAGCACCTCAGGGGGTTGTCATTTGTTTGGAAGATTTTTAGTATCTTGGTGTTCTAAAAAGTAAAACTCAGTAGCACTTTCCACTGCTGAAGCCGAATATGTGGCTGCTGGCAGTTGTTGTGCTCAAATTCTATTTATTAAGCAAACATTTCTGGATTATGGCATTAAGTTTAATAATGTGCCTCTTTTATGTAATAATGAAAGTGCAGTGAAAATAGCAAACAATCCAGTTCAACACTCTCGAACTAAGCATATTGAAATCAGACATCACTTTATTTGTGATCATATTGCTAAGGGTGACATTATGCTTAGTCATGTAAGAACTAAGCACCAATTGGCTGATATTTTCACTAAACCCCTTGATGAGACCAGATTTTCTAAGTTAAGAAATAAATTAAACATTATTACCTATTCAAATGTTGCTTGATAAAGTCACATTAAGGGGGAGTCAAGTTTGCTTGTGATGCGTTTCTTGATGCCTACTATGTGATTATATTAACTCCAAGTGCTGTAATGGGATAGCGTTTTCTTTTAAAAGGAGTTCCACAACTAAAGTTGGAAGATGCTGTTATAAGTCTCTCCTTGTCTATAACTCAATCTCATCCCATCTAAACTGTAGTAAAATAATCAAAATCTGTTTTTCCTCAAAAGATTTGCTGCAAAAAAAACTATCCTAGTTATCTTATTCAGCACTTGAGTCTTTCAGTTGAGTCTGAGTTTCACATACTCACTCTCACACACATACTCACTCTCACGTGGATATAAGGCTCACACATGTCCAAAGGATTCTAAACCCATCTGAGTTTTGAATGTTTGTTGGTTTGATTGAAGTCTTTATCTAGAGACTCTTCAAGATCCACATTCTTTTTGTTGGCTATTTCAAAGTGGATCTTTAAAGAATTTAGTTATGTCTCTTATTTTCTAAAATCAGAAAGATACATATGTTCTGCGGACTTAAATCAAGTAAAGAGAACTAAGAGTTATTTATTTGCGATGGACCAACTCAGCGGCAAAAGCCTATTGACAACGGACTAAAAGTATTTGGTCCGGCGTAGAAGAAATCTTGTCTCTGATTTTGTTCAGAGCAAAACTCTTTTACCACGGACCAAATGTGACTTAGTCCGTCGCAGAATAATCAAACTAAAATATTAAGTCCGGCGCAAAAGGTGAACTCTCTATTTTCTCTCAAGATTAGTCTGGCACTTCCATGTGTAACTTTTTGTCAGACTCTTATCTATTTCTAAACAAAATTTAACTCTTTTTGAAAATTTGCTTATGTCATTTCACAAAATTTGTTCAAAATCTTATCTATTGCTTTAGGACTCATCTAATGCTATCCTTCCTTAATTTCGGGACCCATGCTATCTTCTTAAAGTCTGCTTACTAAACAAGTCCATCTCCACCTCTTCCTGGACGCCTGTCTCCTCCAACCACCCTGTCGTAAAGGCACTAGTTACCAAAACTTTTCTGCTTTCTCTCTCACACATTTACTGCAATTACATCTACCCTAGTCAGAAAAATTCCCCATCCTTCTTCTCTCTTTCTTGCACAAAATTCTCAAGGGCAAAATCTCTTCTTCAACACCGAAGCAAACCCACTTGGGCATTATCGACGGTGTTCTGCTGTCCTCCTGTGCAAGAAATCTTTCTCCAAGCAGGTAACTCTTTGTCCATGTCCTTGTCTAGTCTGTTTTCACTTGGCAGAAACCATACTGAGTTAGATTTATCTATTTTAGTTAGACTGTGCTAAGTCTATCAATATGAGGTCCAAGAATCCTGATAAAAGGGGTTCGATTAAGAGGATTGTTGAAAAAGTAAAAGGAAAGAAGCAGAAAATCTCTAGTTCATCACCTAGGTAGCCACAAGGTCCTGTGTTCTTGTCAAACTCTCATACTACTGGTAGAATAAACAGAAAAGTAGTCACATCTTATCCTCAGAAAGGAAAAGGGAAACAGTTAGCCCAGTCTGAGTCTTCTTCATCTGAGGATAGTGACTATGAACCTAGTAGAGAGTCCTCTTCAGAAAATATTGAACTAGATGATGAAGTAGACATAGTAAACTGGGAAAGGCTTGTTGGCCTTGGAGGGAAGAAATTAAGAGCAATAAGGCTGGTAAATGAGAAGGTGTGGTTTCCTGTTTCAAGGCCACCCTTAGGTGAAATTTTCCTTTCCATGGTACATAAGAATATATTCACTAGATACATGAATAGGAGAGATAGAAAGGGAACCCCAGTGTCAGCCCTTTCAAATCACCAGTATGTGGATTGGGACCAAGTGAACTCTCTCACTGGTTCCACTAGAATATATGACTGTGTAAGCTCAACTCCTGGATTAGCATACTTGATGGCAAATAGAACTATTCCATGGAGTATTAACAGAACCATAGAGTTCTATGCTTCTCTCCTAGTGAACAAGCAAAGAAGATACATAATGTTCACTATAAATGGAAAAATCAGAAAGGTGAGATCACCTCAGTTTGAAGCTATCATTGGTGCATCAAGCCCACTGCTAAATAGAACAAGAATCCATGATAGAATGTTTCCTAGATAGAGATGGAGACAGATTGGTGATATGCCTGATTTGCATGTATCTACTCTAGGGATGGCAATCTTACCCGACACCAGTATGCCCGCGGGTAAAAACCCTAATAGAGGTGGGTATGTTCCTCTTTTATTACCCGTGGGTATGTTTATGGGGGCCAAACTCTACCCGACGGGTAAACGGGTATGGGTATGGGGAGCCGTGCATCTGCTCCGCCTGATTACCGCCACCTCCTATTGACATACGGGCTAAAACAGCACCAGTTGGCCCTCGATCCCCAATTTGTAGTATCTCATTTCAATAATTGTTGAACTTGACCATCATGTATTATTTGTGCGCATATATTATTTTAATTATTATTCTTATGTACATTTGAAATTTTGAATCATTGATAATCATTCTTTAATCCATAGAATGTTGCTAATACCTATAACTTCATCAAAAATATTGTATTAGTATCATAACTCATTAGCTTCTAGTACCATTTGGTTGGAAAGATTGTTGATGGTGGCGGGTAAACGGGTATGCCCGCGGGTATCGGGTACCCACGGGTAACGAGTATGGGCGAGATTTTTAACCCGCGACTCTTCGCGGGTATACCCGTGGGGGAGATTTTAGTTCGCGGGTATGGGTATGGACGAGTACTAGCCGTACCCATCGCACCCGATTGCCATCCCTAATCTACTCACATATATAGAGATATCACCGAAGCAAATTTCAGTCCAAACAAAGTTCATTGCCTGTCAGAAGAAGCCAAAGTATTGCTGCTGCTCTTAAGGCACACCATCTTTCCAAAGTCAGGTTATAAGGAAGGTGTGACACCCAACTTGGCATGGCTGCTCCATCTGATTCTGTCAAGGCAGCCCATAGACTTGGTGGACTACATCTTTGGAGAAATGGAAGAAGCCATCTATAGGAAAATGGGAAGTCCCTTGCCTTTTGCTCAGCAAATCACTCAAATTTTGCTGGCACAAAGTATAATTTCTCAAGAAGAGCTTAATAGGGACTTCAAGTGTTTTCCCAAGAAATACACTATGCACAAGTCTACTGGTGAAAACTTGAGAGTTTCAAGACTTCTTCACAACCTACAGCAAAATCAACCTAATGAAGAAGAAGAACCAGCACAGCCAAATATAGAAAGAAGAAGCCAATCAGCCGAGTATGGAAACTATGCAAGAATATGGATCTGAAGAAGAACATGAGCCAAGTGCTCACAGCCACATCTCTCCTTACTCTCAGATTCCTGGCAGCCACCACAGTGCAAGCAGATCTGAGAGAAGTAAAAAGGCAAGTTCTTCTCATCATTATGAGCCAACAGAAGTATATGGTGACAGTCATACACAGTCTGCCCATTCTCTGCAACATGAGCCAACTGAAATTTATGGTGACAATTATGCATAGTCTGCCACTCAGTAAAGTCCTTTTGCTCAATCTCAAGGAGAGGAACAACAAATTCATCATCTTCAAGAGTTGACTACTACTACTGCAAGGATTATGGAAAGTCAAGGATTAAGGCCAGGAGCTCATGATTATGAGGCAGAAGGGTCAGGAGTGCCTCAAGGACCAGAACAAACATTTTATCCACCTCCTCTACCTCCAGAAGCTCACCCAGAACATGCACAGCAAGATACTTTTCCTAGGTGGGAAAGCCTCTTTGACTCTCAGCCTGCATGGTTCCAGTCCTATAAGCAACAATATTATGCTGATCAAAGAGGGTTTCAGGCCAGATATGAAGATGATCAAAGATTGGCAGCTCAAAGACATGAAGAGCATATGAGGGCCATGCAGCAATACAATGAACAAGTCCAAGAGCTGACGAGAAAACAAAATGAAGAGCAGATCAAATTCAGAAATGAAGCTTACACAAGATTTGATCACATTAGAAGAAATCAGTGGGACTTAAGGAACTGGGTTGAGAAACTAGGCACCAACCAAAATCTGCTGAGAGATAGAATGTATGATATGGATTTGAAGATGGATCAGAATCAAAAAAGTCTAAACAGTCAAATTAATGATGGTTTCAAGGTGCACTTGACTGGATTGGTGAGGGTCTGGAACAATACTTTGACTTCTCTGAAGATGCCTGTAAGACCCTCACTGAATATCAAAAAGAGACTTACAAGAGCAATTTTGATGAGCTAAGTGGGTTGCAAGATTCTTTTATGGGCTTGAATGAGAATATTAACAAGATGCAACAAGATCTTCAAAATCTGTCTCTCCAGCCTGGTGACCCCAATTATCCCAGCTAGCATGATCAAGCATTGGCCCACACATGGGTCGCCCATCCAGTTTTTCTTAACTCGATAGTCAACTTTAATTGTCATCATAGCATCAACTAAATACCATAGGAATTCAATAAGCAAAAACATCACATTAGTAAATATTACAAGAATTTAAGTTGATCGCCCTACTATTTTGCACAAAGATGTATGAATATTGTAAATTGGTCTTGCTGCATGAGTTATTTTTATATGATGTTTCCGCTTCCTTATTCACTTTAAAGGTTTTTTTGCCATGTAACACTAAAGGCACCCTAAAATCACACTGGAATATACATGATAGGAGTGAGAATGGGCAATATGTGTATGGGTTGGTAGCTTATGGATGAATATATGCTTGTGTTGTAATATAATAATTAATTAATATTCAAGAAAATTCTAGGCTTTACGTGGATGGTAGGGTGGCGTCTAGTCACCCAGGCTAGATGGCTATCTAGGTGGGAGAGTGGTGTCTAGCACCTAGAATTTGCTCGATAAGTTAGCTTAGAAGGATAATATTTAGTTTGTTTGTTTGTTGAGTTAGTTTATAATCTAGCTTGACTATATAAACTAAGGAATGAAGGAAGAAAAACCGTGAGAGGCATTTGAAACAAGCAAAAAAAAAGAACAAAGAGTATTTCAGTTTAAGATTTTAGATAAAGTCAATGCTCTTAGGAGGAGGAGACTCCCATGGCAGCCATCTCACGGCGGTACATCACACACGGAGCCAGCGATCGCCGAGGCGAGGCGGCGTATATGTACGCTATCGTCGAGGGCACCGGCTTCCACGAGTGGACATCTGGGCGACCACCTCCTCTGTTCTCACGTTCAACATCACGCGTTGATCTTGTTGACACTACTACAGATCAGACCTTCCATACCGGCCCATCAGTACCAGTTCGGTACGAACCGGGACTAATAGTTAGATCAGTCCCGGTTCAACGGCTACAGTTCACTGCGAGGCGTCGAAGACCGGTTCAATACACGAACCGCATCGATGAGTATGTTTATCGATCGCGGTTCGTGTATTGAACCGGTACTATTTAGCGGGAGCTAAATAGTACCGGTTCGTTACATGAACCGGTACTGATGTTATTACATCAGCACCGGTTCGTGCCTTCAACCGGTTCTGATGTCCCAATTTAAACTTCTTCCTCCTCCCGCTCTCTACAGACCCAGATCATTTCACTGCTGCGAGAAGAACAGTGGAGCTTCGGCCAAGAGCTTCAAGGGAGGGGAGGTGCTGCCCAAAATTTCAAAATTTTGGTCATTTCACTCACAACCAAGGTAACTAAGGTTAGTAATATCATTTCTCACTTCATTTGGTGTTAAATGGAGCCACTTTTTGCTTGAATTATGAAGAAAATTTGATCTTTTCCCATGATTGATGAAAGATTATGAATGTAGAGGAGGTGCTGCCCAAATTTCAAAATTTTGGTCATTTTACTGCAACCAAGGAAACTAAGGTTAGTAATATCATTCCTCACATCATTTGGTGTTAAATGGAGCCTCTTTTTTGCTTGAATTATGAATAAAATTTGATATTTTCCCATGATTGATGAAAGATTATGAATGTAGAGATCTAGCTTGATCTTTTCAAATAGGATACAAAAACTTGTTGTGTAAGCTTAGAATTTGCTTGGATTATAATGTAGCTCGCATTTAATGTGTGGATCTAGCTTAAATTTAGGTTTTAGTTCCATCGATCGATGGAGGATGAGGTTTGGTTGCACGTAGTTGGGGGGAGAATGGTGCATGAAAATCATAGAGTTTGGGATATTGAAATGGCGATAGTTATGTGGAAAAGAAGAAATTTAAATTCATTTGCAAATTAAAATAATATCAGAAATATGAATAGAAAATATAAAATGAGTTCAATATTTGAGAAAAGTTTTCAAAAATACTTTGGAATATTTTAAACTTAGAAAAATTACTTCTAGTATAATTTTGGTTTTAATTTCCATCAGCAAATTATTTTTGAAAACATCATTAATTAAGTGCTAGAGATTTAGAAAAAAATAAAAATAAATGATTGAATAATAATTTGGAAATTTTTAGGGTGTTACAATTTCAACAGAATTTGCAAACAAAGCTGTCATGAATTTTGTTCAGAATTTTGAATCCAGACTCTGATCGACCAATTCTTTTTGTAGGTTGCAAAAACTTGTTGTGTGAGTTTAGATTTTGCTTGGATTATTATTTAGCTCGGATTGAAGGTGTGGATCTAGCTAATAATTAGGTTTTGGTTCAACAATTCATTATCTCAAAATGAGCTAATAGTTATCTTGATGTGACATAATGTAGATGGACCGTCAATGGATGTACATGGACCGACGCTCCCCGGAGTTCTTGCAGGGTTTGCAAGATTTTCTTCGTGCGACCGATGCACACACGACGTCGGGCTACATATGTTGTCCATGCATAGACTGCAAGAATGAGAAGGAGTGGCCAAAATCCAGCCACCTTCACTTTCATTTGCTCACAAGAGGTTTCATGTCAAACTATATCTGTTGGACCAAGCACGATGAAGAAGAGATTATACAGGAAGACGGTGAAGAAGAAGAGGCGGACAACAATATCCCAGACGCTGGTCAACACGGTTCTTTCGAAGATACATTGGGGGAGTTTGGTGATGATGACCTAGACCAGATGCTGCGTGATGGAGAGGGAGAATACATCGATGAAAGACATTACGAAAAGTTCCAGCGGCTATGGGAGGACCACGGAATCTTTGTTGTACCCAAAGCGTCGACGGGGCCATAAAAAGTTGCGTACCACACTAGGCGATGCAATGGAAGGCGACCAATGGATTGTCCGATAAGGGATTCGACGAGTTGTTATGCCTCATAAAGAAGTTACTTCGAGAGGGAACACCTTGCTGAAACTACGTCACGATGCCAAACAAGTTGTCTACCCTTTGGGGTTGGAGGTACTGAAGATACATGCATGTCGTAATGATTGTATCCTTTATCGCAATGAGTATGAGGATTCGAAGCTTGTTCGTGTGCAAAACTTGCGGTATAAGACCAGCGTGATGACCCGGTGAGGTAGAGGGCAGCGAAGAAGAAGAGACCTCCTACTAAGGTTGTGTGGTATTTCCTATAATCCCCGGTTGAAGCGTTTATTTGCGAACAAAGCGCATGCCCAGATGATCTTGTTGGCACAAGGAAGACCGTAAGGACGACGGAAGGCTAAGGCACCTTGTCGATGGCTCCCGGTGGAGGAAAGTCGATAGAACATACCGGACTTTCTTTGAGGATGCAAGGAACATAAGGTTTGGGTTGAGTACGGATGGGATGAACCCGTTTGGCGATATGAGCAGCGATCACAAAGACTTGGCCCGTGACTCTATGTATCTACAACCTTCCTCCTTGGTCGTGTATGAAGCTGAAGTACATTATGATGCCATTGCTTATCCAAGGCCGAAGCAACCTGGAAACGACATTGATGTGTACCTCAAACCGTTGGATGAAGATCTGTTAACTTTGTGGAACGATGGTGTGCGTGTATGGGATGAGTACAAAGAGAGCACTTCACTCTCGTGCATTGCTATTCGTAACCATCAACGATGGCCTGCACTTGGTAATCTTTCGGGCCTATCTATCAAAGGATATAAAGCCCGCATCCACCGCTTAGAGGATACGGACAGCAAGTACCTAAAAACTCTCAAAAGGTTGTGTACATGGGCCACCGTAGGTTCCTCCATATGAAGGACCGTTCACGGAGGAAGGGTGAGAATTTTGATGGGACGAAGAGAAACGTAGAAGCCCATGCATCGCGATGGGGACGCTTGTATTTTCTTTGGCAAAGGATCCGAAAGTAGTATTTGGAAAAGGTCACGGTAGCAAACTGTCCCGGTGAACAAGGTCACACGAAGGCCATTTGGAAGAAGAAGTCAATATTTTGGGACTTACCTTCTTGGAAAGACTTAGAGGTCCGCCACTCCTTTGGACTTCATGCATATCACGAAGAATGTCTGCGTGAACTGCTAGGTTTCCTAGATATGTACGGTAAGTCAAAAGATACACTTCTGCCACGAAAGGACCTCTGACTATTGGGACTCGGGAGCGACCTACATCCAGGAAAAGAGAGAGAAAGGACAACATTACCTCCACCCCATGAGCTACACTCGAGCAAGGAAGAAAAAAAACATGATTAAGTTCTTGAGCAGTGTGAAGGTCCCTACGGATACTCCTCGAACATAAGGAGACTCATAAACATGAAAGAGAATAAAATCGCATACATAAAATCCCATGATTGTCATGTGTTGATGACCTGATTGCTCTAGTGGCGGTGCGAGGTATTACGCAGATTGGGTACGAGGACAATCATAAAGGCGTGTTCGTTCTTCAACGCGGTGTCGCAGAAGGTCATCGAGCGAATAAGGTATCTAGTCGCATGATGACATGGTCAATAGTCCAGTTAGCCTTGAGATGATCTTCCCTCCATCCTTCTTTGATATTATGGTCCATCTCATGGTCCACATTGTTAAAGAGATAGAAATTCTCGGACTGTGTTCCTCCACAATATGTTCCCTTTCGAGAGGTACATGGGTATCCTAAAGAAGTATGTTCAGAACGGTCTCGCCTGAAGGCTGCATTCTTGCAGGTGTCAAGACAGAGGAGGTGATCGAGTTTTGTGTTAGTTACATTGATGATCTCGACTCGATTGGCGTCCTGTATCACGCCATGAGGGGAGGCTACGAGGAAAAGGGACTTTAGGGAGAAAAGAATCCTATAGCGACGATCTACTTGCATTTAAACAAGCACATTTCACGGTATTGAAACAAGCAAGCTGAGTGGCTCCGTATATCTATGATCACAAGATGAGTCTCTACCAATACCCAGAGAAGTCGATAAGTGGATCGCGATGGAGCAAATGGATCATTTCGTAGTTGGTTACAAAAGCAACTATTGGGCAAGCGCATGCACGATGAACAATTGAAACTCTTGGCTCGAGGACCGTCCACAACAATCATATCATTTCAAGGGTATGAGATAAATGGGTACACATTTTACACGATAACCCAGATAGCAAGAGCACCAACCAAAACAATTGGCGTCACGATAGATGCCTTGGACAAATATGGAAAGATGGACACCTACTATGGTTTCATAGAGGAGATCTGGGAGTAGAGTACGGGCCATTAAAAGTCCCTCTGTTTGGTGTCAATGGGTCAAACCGGTACCGTGGATATCGATAAATGCGGTATGACAACTGTGGACCTCAAGCAAATGGCCTATAGGGACGAACCGTTCGTGTTTCGCTAATGATGTGACAGGTATTCTATGTGATGGACATGGACAAGAAACCAAAAAGCGAAGGAGAAGACTAGCGAGAGCGATCGCCAAGGCGCCACGTCGTTCTTCCGTAAAAGAAGGATTGTCGGAGTTGAGGGTGTCACGACGAAGAAGAGTATAATCAGTTCGACGAGCTGCCTCCTTTCACGGTGGACGTAGACATTAGTGTCCTGAATGATACAGAGGAATCTCCCTACGTACGTCGCGATCATAATGAAGGATCACTTGTAAAAGTAAAGTATGTTAGCAAATAAGGATTGCTTTGCTTTCTTTTAGTGTAATAGACTACTAACATACTAGTTTCTCATTCCTCTAGAGGTTTTCCTGTTGCTCCGTATTTTCCGTTCAAATTGTACTAATATTTGACTAACAATATTGTTCAAAGTCCCTCTGTACTAATATAACAAGGTGACAATTTGCAATGGAATTATAAGAGTGCAAAAATTACTTTATTTCTTACAATTTAAAAAAGGCTAATTGAACCTAAAGTGGTAAAAGTATTTTTAAAAATTATTTAATGAAACAATAGTTAAACAGTAAATAAAAAAAGAAATCTTAAAAATGCCTTTTTTTAAGATTTCTTTTTTTATTTACTGTTTAACTATTGTTTCATTAAATAATTTTTAAAAATGCTTTTACCACTTTAGGTTCAATTAGCCTTTTTGTTAAGATTTCTTTTTTTTTCTTGTTTAACTATTGTTTCATTAAATAATTTTTAAAAATACTTTTACCACTTTAGGTTGAATTAGCCTTTTTTATTTACTATTTAACTATTGTTTCATTAAATAACATTTTTAAAAATTATTTAATGAAACAATAGTTAAACAAGAGATTTAAAAAAGAAATCTTAAAAAAGGCTAATTGAACCAAAAGTGGTAAAAGCATTTTTAAAATTATTTAATGAAACAATAGTTAAAAAATAAATAAAAAAGAAATCTTAAAAAGGCTAATTGAACCTAAAGTGGTAAATCGGCATTTACCACTTTAGGTTCAATTAGCCTTTTTTTAAATATTTCTTTTTTATTTATTGTTTAACTATTGTTTCATTAAATAATTTTAAAAATACTTTTACCACTTTAAGTTGAATTAGCCTTTTTTAAGATTTCTTTTTTATTTCTTGTTTAACTATTAAAAAAGAAATCTTAAAAAAAGGCTAATTGAACCTAAAGTGGTAAAAGCATTTTTAAAAATTATTTAATGAAACAATAGTTAAACAGTAAATAAAAAAAAGAAATCTTAAAAAAAAGGCTAATTGAACCTAAAGTGGTAAAAACATTTTTAAAAATTATTTAATGAAACAATAGTTAAACAGTAGATTTAAAAAAAGAAATCTAAAAAAAAGGCTAATTGAACCTAAAGTGGTAAAAGCATTTTTAAAAATAATTTAATGAAACAATAGTTAAACAGTAAATAAAAAAAAAGAAATCTTAAAAAAAGGCTAATTGAACCTAAAGTCCCGGTTGGTGTATTCAACCGGGACTGATAGTCTCTAGGGATCATGCATTGCTGAGTGACCCATCGATCTCGGTTGGTGTACTCAACCGGGATCGATGTGAGAATCGGTCCCGGTTGGTGTATCCAACCCAGATCTTGATGGGAGACATCGTCTGGGTTGGATACACCAACCGGACCGATGGTGCACCTATAAATCCTCCCCGCCTTCTCTTCCCCAATTTTTGCTACTCCCGCCATTGTTCCCAATCTCCTCCTCCTCCCTTTCGTTTATGAAGACCTCGACGACCGGGACGCCTCCGACGACCCCACACGGCGTCCTCGCCTCCAAGCCTTGCCTCCGCCATTGTTCCCCTCCGCCTTCGCCAACCCTAGGGTTTGTGCCCTCCTTACCGATGAGATCACTTGTCACTTGATGAAAGTCTTTGGGAGTTTGTCTTGTCGATTCTAGAACTAACAGATGGTCTTTGTGGATTCATGCTTCTTGTCGATTCTAGAACTAACAGATGGTGTTGAAATCAACTAGGAAATATATAAGAAATGGGTCTTATATCATCCTAGAGGAAGTCGAAATGGCTTTGCTTTTGATAATGGTTGAGCGATTCTTTGCTTGGTTTCGGAATCAAACTCAAAAATGCGTCGCATCTTTGTCCTCGGGAGTATGTTTGGCGATGAGTTGTGTATTTTTTGGTTGTGCCTCTGGTTGCTTGTTAAAGGTTCTTGAGGTTCTTTGAATGGTCTTAGTCTTGCTCAGAAGAAGATCCTTTTAGTGGCATTACTTTATCTGTTGGTGTTGATTCGATTGAACCGATTGAGAAATTTGAGGACTAGCCATCGAGCTAGAGGTGTATTTCTTGATCTGGAGGCACCGATTTTATTCTCCTCATCTTTGCTCTATGATGATTCAATTAAATGAGGCAATATTAATCTGTTAGTTAGTGATTTCCTCGTGATTCAACTTTGTTTAGATCATTGTGTCTAAAACTTCAACTTGGTTTTATTCTTCTTTGTATATGCGACATGCTATCATGTTATTAGTTCTGTTATGAGGCTTGATTCGCGATGAATAACTTTGGCTAATCTGTTTTAGTCCAAATTGGTGCTGTCCTACTATTCAATAGCTTTTCATAGTCCATTGTTGAGTTCTAGTGAATCAAGTTTATTAAGCAAAGGTCTTTGAATTGTATAGATTCACTAATTTCAGATTTGTATACCTGTGATATATTGCTGAAATTGGTGTTGGAGGGCTCATTTGGAGCAACCCATCAATTTATTAAATCTGAGAGCAATAGTTGTATGACTCCATTATTGCTCCTTGTTATCTTGCATTTGATCCTTCTTTGGTGGAAGGAGAGGTATTGCTCTGTGATGTATGTGTGAGATTTCTATGTATATATGAAGTTTGAAATGTATATGTATCATGTCAAATGAATATGTATCATGTGAATTATTCTAATTTCTCGTGAATTTTGAAATTTCTATGTATATGTGAAGTTTCACGATATGTGAGTTTTGTATGTATATGTGTCCCTACACGCGCTCTCTAGGTACTAGCTTAAACTTGTCGAATTTTTTCTCTTTTTTGTAACTCTCGGTATATAATGAATTTAATCTTGAAATTTCATCGTAGGCTACCTATGTATAAAATTGTAGGTTCAGATTCATTATATTCGAGAGTTATAAAAAAAGAAAATTGACGATAAGTTTTTTTAAACTTAAGAATATATTTGTAATAAAAATAATGAATCATTCTTATTCCACACTAAAATGATTTTAAAAAAATAAACCCCGCAAGTTCAAGAAGCATGGATGTCACGAGGCGTCTGGTACACCGAGAGGCGATCATGAAGAAGAGGAGCGGAGGAAACCTATGGACGGTGGTTCGCAGAAGAAGACAAAGAACCAAGTCCATTTCAAGCGAGCTTTGCCTCCTCATGGCCGCCTCTCGGTGTCTGGGACGCTCTCGTGACATCCATGCTTCTTGAACTTGCAGGGCTTATTTTTTTAAAATCATTTTAGTGTGGAATAAGAATGATTCATTATTTTTATTACAAATATATTCTTAAGTTTATATGAATTTTTCATATTATTTTTTCATTTCGAGATGTATATGTATCATATGAATTTTTTCTAATGTATAAGTATCATTTTAAAGTTACATGTGCACATGTTTGTAGCATGAGGTCACAACATCACTTGATTTCCTCTCAACTCTAGCAAAATTACCATCGTATAGTATTTGGCCGATTTACATTAGGAACATCTTCGGCGTCGCCGCCCATCCTCTCTAGTCTCTTCCCCACCGTCTTCCACGCCGTTTTAGAGTAGTACCATCAGCTTTACATGAAATGTGATCTATTTTCGTTAATTTTCAGTGCTTCTTCTAGCCTAAGAAACGACGATGGACGATGAAAGATTTGATCAAGATGAATTTATGAGAAGTTTGATTTGGGAGGTGATGGTCATGAGGCAGCGAACTGCACGCCCTCATGGCGCCGAGGCCACCGAGGGCGCCGAGGCCACCGAGGCCAATGAGGCCGCAGAGCACGATGAGGCGGCGAGATAACAATCATCACATTCATGATTGTCGGTTCCACTACCATGCTAAGCCAACATCGACCCGTTCATGATTGTACCATGCTTTCAGATCGGTCAACCAGGCAGGCAATCACATCAGTGAGGTCCAAGAAAGAAGAAGGCAAGACATGTTATCACGAAGTTGGCGAGACGGCCGACCTCTTGCACCCTCGGGCGCTTGGGCGTTCAATTGACATCTGGCGTCCACGTTAGGGACCACGTGGCAATTAGCATAGCAAAATGGGATCAGTCCTCAAGATCGAAGAACATGCTTTGGAGCGATGTGAAGGAGACATTCACCTTCCCCAAGGGACCAAGAGAAGGTGAAGAGTTACACTCTCAAGAAGATGGCGATCGCATTCTAGACTTATAAAAGAAGCGATATATCAAGAAGAATCGAACGCCGACTTCAACAAGCACCCAAAGTTGTAAGATCAGCGGGATGCGTTTGTGAACTACAAGACTTGGACGAAGGTCAAAGTTTGAGTGAGAAGAATAAAGTGAATGCACAGAAGAAGAATTATCACCACCGACTCATACGGTGGTTACCGCCATGCAATACCAAAATGGGAGAAGAGGGAGCGGGACACGCTAGCGAAGGGTTTCGCACCCGCAACAATGGATTGGCCCGACAGAGCAAAGCATTGGTTCTATGCTCACGCGGTAACCTTGATGATAACGGCAATCTTTGTGTTTGGGGAGGTGCTAAGAGATGTGGCGAAGGCTTGCGATCCATCGAGGAGTCTTCGGGGTAGCTTTGTGCCAAACAGGAGAACGACGAGCTAACAAGGGCCTTGCAAAATCCGAGCACACTGGGCGTACGAGGCATCGGCGTTGTCCCGTGGAAGGTTGGTTTCGCCAGACGCCGAGACCTATAGGAGTCAAGCGAGGAGCAAGGCTCGACAGACACAACAACTTAGTGCGCTTGAAGAACGCCTGAATCAAACAAATGAGAGAATGCAAGAAGAGATCCGAAGAGAGGTGCAGCTAGCCTTGAGCCAACAGCGCGAGACGGGCCAAGAACCTCCAAGTAATCCTAACATCATCAGCCCCTCCGGGCAGCGAAGCAGCTGCGCTTCCGGTGGGCTGCCAGAAGCGGACTTGGACAAGTATCCCGTAGATGACATCAGACAGCGGACACCTTGTGAGCTGCATATCCAAGCGCGGAACCTTACCTTCAAGGCGGCCGATGGCATGGCTCACCCATTAGAGCCGGGGCAGCTTATCCATGGCCAACAGATACCGTCAGGATACTCCAAGGTCTCGGTGGAGGAGGTCTGCCCAGGGTATGAGGACCTTGACCTCGAAATTCCTGGAGGTGACGGGACTGCGAAGCTAGGAGAGGCAGTACACAATTTCATCTGTGGCATAAGCGGTACATAATTTTTCGAGATAACATGGATGTGTCCTATCATGAAGAATCCCGAGAAGAAACTCGTCTCCTCCCAAGAAGGCGTCGACTCCTACACCACCTCCTAGCATATAAGCCCGACAAGAAGCCCGTCTCCTACACCATCTCCTGCGCATATAAGCCTGAAGAAGCCCGTCTCCTCCCAAGAAGGCGCCGACTCCTACACCACCTCCCGTGCACATAAGCGCCACAAGAAGCCCATCTCCTCCCAAGAAGGTGCCGACCAAGGGAAACAAGACAGCTCGGCCAGTAGCTCCCAAGAAGACGGGGTCCTCCACCCAATCCAAGAAGTGGTGAACTTCCGAAGCGGTAGTATGATATGAGCGATGAGGAGACCAAGAAGGTGGTAAAAGGAGAGGTAACTAAATTTCTTAAACCCAAGTCACCAGAGAAGAAGGTTCAACACGCACGAGAAGAATTTTATAAAGGCTTAATGACTATTAAAAATTTGAAGGATAAAAGAAATGCCTCGCCAATCAAACTACGCGCACATTGAGTAAGGAATGCCCCAAGAAGAAGATGTCGGTGAGGGAAGGGTAAGGAGATGCAACAATTCTTGATGAAACCGCCTTAACGCAAATCAAATATTAGGCACGGAAGAGATTGAGTTTGCCCAAGTAAAATGGTTATTTAAATGGCGGGTCATTGGTCGAGCATGAGGAGCTGCCTGACTAATGACAAAGATGCGGCAATTTCATGAATGGTACTTGGACGCGACTAAGCATGGTCTCTGAGATGTTCCTTGTCAAGTTTAAGCAACAAGATTTTTTTCGGTGAAGGTGAATTTTTGTCGATTGGGACTACATATATGATCTATACAGATGAGGCGCCTCGGCGTGAGCTTGATGGGTTCTTTGGACTCTGTAAGTGTCTTAATTATTTGCAAAAACTATCATGCACTTCCTTGTACTATACTAACTTGCAAGCCTAACTAATTTCTTATGTAGCATGGAGATACAAAGATGCCGAAGGGATCGTATTTTCGACATAGGCTTCATGGACCCAGTAGTTATCAATGCGACAACCGTTAGAGACCACCCAAGCGAAACAGAGACTAACGTATTCAATGCGCTAATGGGTCAAAGATATAAGTCAAAGATATATCTAGCCTACTCATTTGAGTACGTGTTTTCGTACCACCTCATTCTGCTCCTTTTTCATAACACGATGTTAGAACTAATTAGTTATCTCGTTGACAAATCTATGTATAGTTTTCTTTGGATTCTTCTTATGATCGAGCTAGATCATAGCTCGATCACAATTATGGACTCATAAAGAGACCGGTTGAAAAGTATCAAAACTTTATCGACATACTCAACCGGTATTAATTCTTATTCCTTTCATTATCGTACTAGTTCTATTTCCTTCAATTTGAAACAAATTCTAATCATGTACAATTCGAATCGCATGTGTAGTGCATTCACACGGTTCCATGCTAAAAACGTAGGCGTATTCAAGGAGGAATTTGACATTACAATTGCCTCTCGTGTACGTATATCATAATGCTAGCTTTTAGTTAGTTAACTTAATTTCCTTGCATCCATTTCACGCTTTCAACTTTTTCCACCGAGATCTTGACTCACCGCGGGTAACAATTTATCGGCTACTATGTATCTTGAGTTTATGCACACCCAAACCGAGCCGTTGACCGCATGCTAAAAGGCAACAAGGGGGTGAGTAAATATAATTACTAGCTTTAATGATGTATAGGTATTCCTTATATCTTGTACAAATTCAAGTATTGATTAGTTAATGACTTAACGATAGGTGCCTCAATATTTGGCGGAAGAAGGTTCGGAACTCTCACCGGCACGAGTGAGAGCAATTCAAGAACAACTCATCGGCTTTATTTATGATGAGGTCGTAAATCCAAAAGGTGAGTTTCACGAACGAAATTTTAACAGGTGGTGCCCTTCGATAAGGACCAGTGAACTGTCGGGGTCGACATCTACGGCTAGCAAGAGCGATGCGCGTAAAAGATCCCGATGAACAGAAGGAAAAAAATACTAAAGTTGTAATTAAAGTTGTGTACATATATATTGATACATTAGACGATGAGCAGAAGAACAAATATGTGTACATATTTTAATACATTAGATGTAATTAAATTTGTTAATGAATGTTCAGTGATTTAATTATCAGGCAAAGTGCATGATTGATTATCGTGCTTTTAATTAGTTGTGATTTAACACACACACATATAAATAATAGCTCTGGAGAAATAGACATATATATATATACAAAACATCGATACGGTTGGAGAAACCAACAGTGCATCGATGAGGATCATCGAGACGGTTGGAGACATCAACCGCATCTTGATGAGAATCTCGAGGTTCCCGACGCTGCCATGTGTGATTCGAACCGCATCGATACTCTATCGATTGCGGGTGAGGAATGGGGACTGATGCCCTTGAGCATCAGTCCGGATGGCTTGTACCGGTTCAAAAACCGGTACTAAAGGTAGTTTTAGATCGAAACTAAATGCCCTTTCTATAATAGTCCCTTTCTATAATAGTGTGCGTCTCGTAATCCGAGCGTGAAGAGGAGTTCTCCATCCCGTAAAAATCCGAGCCAGACTCGGCGCGTGTCGCTCCCGAGGCGGCACGTACAAAGGGCCTTCTCGGCAGCGTGCATCAAGAAGGTTCACGTCGCCAAGGCGGCGTGCGGTAGGGAAGTTCTATGCGGCGTCAGCAGAGGAAAGCAGCAAAAGGGGCGTGCGACGGCAGTGCAAAGAAAGGAGACGTGCTCGTCGTACGGAGTAGGGCGTCACGTACAGCAGGAGGTGACTGTGCTGCGCAAGAAAACGGAAGGAAAGAAGGTAAGAAAACAGAAGGTAAAAAGGCTGAGAAAAGAAGAAAAAAATTTGAGGGAATATTTTAGAATTGGATTTTATGCAAAGGAATTTTTATACGAGTTGTGATCAGAAGATGAATATGTGCGAGTTTCTTCAGAGATATGATACACATCAGAAGAGATCATGATGCACTAAAAGATCAAAAGAAACCGTTGTGTGTACCAAGTTGAGTCCGGGACATTAAGGAGATATATTCACCATCCATAGTCGAGTCCATCAAAGATGAGTTCGAGATGTTAAGAAGATGTATTCTTCATCCTGTGTAGAGTATGAGTTGGGCAAATCGTAGTAGAGATCAAATGTTTCAATAAGTAAAAGTCGGTGTATCAAGATTTAGGGGGGAAATATTAGATATAATCTTGACAAAGTTAAGATACTATATAATTTAGTTTATTTGATAAGTTAGTTCAAAAGATTAAGATTTAGTTGGTTAATTTGTTGAGTTAGTTTGTAATCTAACTTTACTATATAAACAAGGAATAAAGGAAGAAAAGCTGTGAGAGGCATTGTGTCAAACAAAAAAGAACATAGTGGGCCAACAGGCACCGTCTAAATGAGCTAAGCGACCACCTTTTAGAATAGTAATTTACCTATGCGGTTAACTAAATTTTAAAATTTTGATGGCCTCTTATACCCCTCAAAGGAGGCACCTGATTGAAGAAACGGTGAAAATAGGGGAATTAGTTGTGAAAGTTACTATTTCTAGAGAGCTATAAATTGATTTTCTTTATTATCAGTCGAAGGGTTTTTTTAGTTTGCTTTTTTGTATTCTTTCCATCTTTGTAATGATTATTTGTTTTGTCTACATGTGATCTTTGCACTATAGGAAAACGTTGTTGATTCGTCGGCCAATAGCAATTTCGTCGGCCTAAAAAAAGCCGTCGAAAATGTCTACATAATTTCGTCGGCTATTATGTAGCCGTCGAAAATAAGTTTGCGATTTCGTTATCCGGAAAAGCCTTCGGAAAATCCGGTTAATTTCGTCGGTATTATGTGAAAGCCGTCGAAAACAAGGATTTAATTTCGTCGGCTGAATAAAGCCGTCGAAAATATGTGGATAATTTCGTCGGCTAGTTATTGACCGTCGAAAATTTGTGGATAGTTTCATCAGCCAAACTCTGCCGTCGAAAATAAGTCGAGACCTAAAAACCCTTGGCCGGCCAAAAATCTCCTCACTCGCGCAGCCTTCCGCCTTCACGCTCCTTGCCGCCGCCGCCGCGCCGCCGCCGCGCCGCCGCGCCGCTCCCATGTGACGTCCGCCGCCTCGCCCTCGTCGCCGCCCACGCCACGCGCCTCCCCACGCGCCGCTCTCGCGTGCGCCGCCGCCCCACCCGCGCACCACGAGCCGCCGCCGCCTCGCGCTCAGCGTGCCTGGCGCCACCCTGTGTTCTTCACTCACTGTTCTTTTTGTACTCTTTTGTAGATATTCATCGATTGATTATGTCTGGATATCCAAAGCCCCATAAGCTGGTCGCTGGAACAGAATATGCAATTTCATCTAGTAGTATTATTACTTCTTATATTGTGTATTCTTTTGTGCCGTATGAATATTACTGGTTTTGATGGCTTTGATTTTCTAATTATCCAAGATAAATCACGGCACATGCTTGGCAATATTTGTTGAACTTGTGAATTTTTTTTGCAATAATAATAATAATAACAGCAGCTTATAATGTGGCAGGTAGATAAATTTATTCATTTTTTTTACTAATGTAACCCAATCTGCAGAACTATTGTAGCCCTCTCAGTAGAAATTATCTATGAAAGCTTAAAAGATACAATATCTTAAACCGGCTAAGTATCCTTGTAGCTACTGACTTTCTTAGGAAGTAGAAAAGCTCAATCTTTCTGGATGGAACAAAATATATACATGTGAGGAAGGTCTTAGGCTATTTCCAGGATATTCCAGTTGATACGTGCTTCGTATATGAGCTTTTAGATTGTTGTTTGCCTGTTTGGTAATTTCTTGGATGATCCAGTTAGAAAATCACCAAGGGGAAGAAGACTAGCAAGGGGGGCAACAGGTGGAAGAATATTGGCCTTGGTTTGAAGACTCCCAGGGAAGCCGTTGAAGGTATGTTCTGGAGCTCTTTTCTCCCACTAATCCTATAGTTTAGATGTTGTGTTGCTTTTGCCATTTTGTAACGTTATTGATTAGCGTCATACACTCTGCATATTGTTCGTTTTTTAGTACTTTTCTGCTTGTATCCATATGATATTTGGCTATATACACCATGAAAGCTTAGTAACCTATAATGAGCTGCTAGTGACTTAGTTTTACTTGGCATGCGATATGTGATCTACATGTTTTCTACAATGCTCGAGCTGATTTTGAAAAGAAATCGTTATCAAACATGTTTGAAAGTAGCTGATTTTGTGCACGAGGAAGAGCTGCTCTCTTTTGCATGTTTTTGTGGTATTGATCCACTTGCATCATGCAATATCCTAAAGTACAGATTGTTGCATCATGGATGGTGTAGCATATCCATAGATTGTCGTCACAAAGATGTCAATAACCAAGGAATTTCTATTATGAAGGTATTTTTTTGGGGAGCAAAACTATGCCTTGTAGAACTGTTTAAAGATCATAAGATGACCTCAGTTATGCTATGTACTTCCTTAAAATCATGCTTGATGAAATGTATCTATGTCCGGTTTGATCTAAATGTGTACTGGTATATTTCGCTATATTTGTCTAAGATAAAATTGATGTAGGTACGATTTAGAATCACATTTTGATGATATGTATCACCCTCTTTTAGTATTTCCTTTCAACACACGGGCACTACACACACACATACACACATATGTATATGGTCGTAACCCAGCATCCCACGTAATTCGGTGTCATTTAAAAACAAGGCAGAGGCGCGTTCAAACCATTCACGTACACTAATTAGTAACGTGACCACCCCACGCAACGGAACAATCTGGTAGTAAATGACTAATGAATGCTACTTCTTATTTGTACATGAATCTTATTTTTTTTATTTAGCCATGTAGTGTTAGCAGCATCAAAAATGGCAGACGACCGAAGATGGATGTACGATGGATGGAAAAACACCGGGATGCACACACGAGAGTGGATGGTGAACACACAGGCTTTTGTGGATTTTGTTTTCTCTTCCTCTCCTTCTGGTGGGTTGGGGAAGTGCCCCTGTCGTAGGTGTCAGAATTTTAATTGGCAGTACAAAACAGATAAGGAGCGTCACCTTTGCAAATGAGGTTTCATGCCAGATTATCTAACCTGGTATGAGCATGGTGAGCCACGTTCTAGGGAAACATCCAATCCGAACGAGTGTGAGCTAGCTGATGATCCTATTGATGCATTGGATGATATGATGCATGATTTTGTTCAACAGTTTGAGGATGTGCCTGACTGCAGGTAGATAGATTCTTTAGTCTTCTAAAAGCTTCAAGATCCTTTGCATGAGTTCACGGCGTGACCTGACTTGCATCGTGACACGATTGATGGCTATAAGGTCAAGTACAACTTCTCGGTGGATTTGTTTCAATGATCTAGTTGATTTGATATCGACATTTTACTAAAACCTCACAAGTTGCGAAAGATTTCTATTACTCAAAGCGCTAGCCGCCTAGGGATGCCATATCGAAGATTGATGTGTGTGTGAACAATTGTATTTTGTTCGGAAGGAGCACGAGAAGTTGGATCGTTGTCCATGCTGCAAGAAATCTAGATATGCAGAAGTAGTCAACAAAGATGGGATTATGCGTAAAACGAGCGTTCCTCAAGCGACTACGATATCGCCTCTCACAAAGACGGCTCAACGATTGTACCTCTCTAAGACAATTGCGAAGCATATGAGGTAGCACAAGGAAGGCATCCGTACAAATGAGGGGTACATGGGCCATCCATCTGACGGTGAGGCTTGGAACGCACTGGATCGGTATGACCAAGATTTTGCTAGCGATCTTCGGAATGTACGTATTGGATTGGCGACTGATGGTTTCACCCCTTTCAACACAAATGCGGCGACATATTCATGGTGGCCTGTTTTTGCAATTCCATACAATCTTCCACCCTCTTTGTGCATGAAAGATCAATATGTGTTCCTGGCTATTATCATACCAGGGCCTGATCATCCTGGAAAGCACTTAGACATGTTTATGGAGCCGTTGATCGATGAGCTAAAAGAACTGTGGATCGGTGTCAGGACATATGACAATAGTAGAAAGGAGTATTTCAACATGTGTGCAGCATTCCTTTGGTCTATCCATGATTTTCATGCATATGGCATGTTCTCGGGATGGAGCACGCATGGTAGGTTATGTTGTCCAATATGCATGGATGACACTGATGCATTTCGCTTTCAAGAACGGAGGTAAATTCTGCTTCTTCGATTGTCATCGACGCTTCACACCATCCAATCACCTATTTAGGACCCAACGAAATGCAATTCGTAAAGATACGACCATTAGTAAAGGTCCACTGAAGCGTTTGACCGGATCAGAGATTGTTGCTTGGCATGATCGGTTAGAAGCCACAGAGAATGGTTCTGAAGGGTTCAAAGAGGAACATAATTGGACTCACATATCTTCCATCTCGAGTCTTCCTTATGTTAAATGTCTAATCTTATGGCACAATATCAACGTGATGCATCAAGAATGGAATGTTGCTGAAAGTATCATCAGCACCGTTTTTGACTTCAAGGACAAAACAAAAGATAATATGAAAGCTCGTAGAGATATGGCTGACATATGTGACCGGCCTACCCTTGAGGTCAGAACCAATCAAGCCGGACGTATGGGTAAGCCACGTGCTCCATACTGTCTAAAGCCTTCAGAAAAAAGGAGGTGCTTGCGTGGCTCAAGAATCTTAAATTTCCCGATGGTTACGCGTCAAACCTAAAGGGTGCGGTGAACATCGTAAGTGGCAAGATAAATGGTTTGAAGAGCCATGACTACCATATTATTATGGAGAGGCTACTTCATGTAATGTTTCGTGGATATCTAAAAGAAGAAGTTTGGATAATGTTAGTAGAGCTTTCTTATTTCTACAGACAATTGTGCGCAAAGGAAATTAAGAAAACAACAATGAGGAAACTCGGTAAGGAAATACCGGTGTTGATATGTAAGATGGAGAAAGTGTTCCCACCAGGTTTTATGAACGTAATGCAACATCTGTTGGTGCATTTACCTTATGAAGCAGAAGTTTCTCAGCCGGCGAAGAGTTGGGCGCACTACAAGATGGCGACAGATGTCCAAACTGGAATTGTTGCTGTTAGGATTTGGAATGACTTCTGGGTAATACTTTGGAATTTTCAATTTTTATATACCCATATTTTTTGTTTTAATTTTTCTAACAGGTGTTGATATTCCTAATTAGGAGAGGTATCATTTACCTGAGGGTGAGGAGGAGATGTTGGCAACCAAGTCTCGATATGTCTTTGAGAAGGCCGCGACAAAGGTCGTAAAAGACATGATGTCCAATGCACGCATCCAAGCAGTGTGCTTATACTACAAAAAGATCAAAAAAGAGGACATGACCAAGAAGTTGGGTGCTTCAGAGATCTACCTTCGTGTCGATGAGTACCTCCAGGTGGATCTGCCTTGGGGAAGGAAGTGTATGGATGCTTGGCAAGCACTTTGTGTCTCTTGGGCTTCACCGACCTTTGTGGACAAGTCGAGGAGGAAGAGGGAAACCGTCGGGCAGAGCGAGGTCACTCGGCGATATGGCGCTGATGGACATATTCGTCTTAGCGCGGATGGTATAGTTGATATCTTTATTTTAGTTATTTATATGCTTGTCAAATATATTGTGCTTGTTAACATAGATGAACATCGAATCGCAGGAGGCTACAAGTGGGGTTGCCCCAAGCTACATTGAGACTTATGTTCGGGGCCACTACGGAGCTGATCCTACACATCCTGAGCAGCTTTGTAGTGATGTGGCGACACAAAACCTGGTTAGTAATTATGTGTGAACTTGCTACAAGTCTGATTAGTGCCTAACACAAAAATCCTGTAATGACAAGGCTAGATATGGGGAAATAATGGTGAACGTCATGGGGAAGAATATAAGCGGAGGAAAGAACAAGTTGACCTTACGACTTTATACTCAAGCTGGGGTGGAAAGAAACATGGCAGATTTGCTATCTTTGAATGGGGTAATTGATTCAAGTGATGCTTGAGTGAGGCCAGTCATCTCGGAGCTGTTCGCGTACCTCTCGTGAGGCTATTTGGAGGAGGAGTTGAGGTGCAGCGAGAAGCGATGAGAAGAAGAAATCGAGCGAGTGGAGGCGATGAGAAGATCACTGGAAGAGTGGGCAAGGCAACAACAAGAATATATGATTAATTGGCAGATACAACAACAACAACATCTGCAAGTAAGTTAATTAGAACTAGCTATGAATTGATGAATTGCCAACATTTTCATCTTTCATTCATGCAAACGTCAACTTAATTGATGATATGAAGATTTACTTTATTTTTTTCTTGTAATTTGATCTTCAGGAAATTCTATCTTGTCATTTGGGGACAACAATTAATTTTTCAGCATTTCAGCCTCCTCCCTCGCCTCCTCCTTTTTTCGTACCGCTATCCCCACATATGGTTAATTTTCCTAATCACAAATTCCATTTAACAAAATGTACATATATTGCGAATCACTTAATAATTTTCTTTAACATATAGGGTTCGATAACACCTCCAACGGCGGGATCTGGTGCAAATCTGGATCTGGCTAGCAATGCTTCAGTACACCGTCATTGGGCGATACATACACTCAGGAGGTGACGACGGCAGTAGAAACAACGATGCTCCAGGAAGTTGAATTCTTTTTCTTCCATGTGACCTTTTATGTATGAATGTCAACTTAGATGAGTATGGAACCATTAGCTTGTTGATGATATGTATGTGTATGAACATGTGTTGATGGTGGATGTCTGAGCGAACCACTTGTTAATAATTTGTATGGACCGGTATTTGTGATACTATGTGTATGCGCCGTTTATTTTGATTGTGTTGATAGTGAAATGGGTAAGATATGGATATTTTGTGATATGATTGATGATCGTTACACTTTGCATGTGATGATATCATTGCTGAAAATATAGATGAATTTTGGTGAAAGGAAGGATCCTCCTCACAAAGGGGAGAAGGTAACTTCATTCTGTTTGTCACAATTTGCTGAAAAACTCAATCCTAAATTGTTTATTTATGATCTGTAGGAAGTCCCAGAGGGGGCCCCTGATCAGGAGGACGCCGGAGGCGAGCGCCACCGCCCATCATATAATTTTCCATATGAATTTGTCATTCCGTACCATCATATACAAGAGTCATTCCGGAGGTAAGCAGTACCACTTCTATATCATTCCGTACCATCATATAATTCTGACCAAGGGGTCAGGTAGAACTAAGGGCCAAAGCAGGGAGCATAGCAGGGTGAAGAGGAAACGGGGACAAGAGACTGAAGAGGTATGACTATATACTTGATTACATGCGCATAATTGATTGTGGATGTAAATAGTCTTTCCTATGATTACTTATGCATAAAAGTGTGACATAAGTAAAATTTTGTTTTCCTTAACTTTGTGCAGCTAAAAGTTCAATGTAATGTGCATAGTGAACTCCTGTTAAGTACATCTGCCTGTCTTCTAGGAAGTAGATACTCTATATTTTGATGCTTCTTAACTTGCTATGCAAGAGATCAAATATTTATACTTCCATTTGTTGCAACAACTTAAAAAAGGTGGCTATGCAGTGTTGAAGTAGATGTGTGAATACTTTTGTAATCTTGTTGAATAAGGTGGCTAAGATATTTGTTGAATAGATTTCTTGGGTGCACCCTAGGGAACAACCTTCATAGGATTCCTAGCTTATTCAGGTGATTTAGAATCAAAATATCTTAATGTGATACAGTAGTTGTAAAAGCTTACAATTTAGCTTCATGATGCATGGTTGAGTCTCAAATCAAGAATTTTCATGCTGATACCTGACTAGTTCTATATGTTTTGTATATCTATGAATTCCTTAATTGGATCATCTAGTGTTGATCAGTACAAATGTACAGACCTTGCGTTTTCCTTTTGCTTCACCTTAGTTTCCTTTTACCGTGTTATCATCATATCTGCCTTCTTTATTTTTCTGACCTCTCCAGAGATAGCATGTGATCTACTTTGTATTTATTTTTGCTATTAGTAATTTGATCTGATTTGTAAGTTCATATATTTTTTATAGACTCCTCGTTCAAGGAAAAACAAAGGCCTGGATGGTAGCCTAGTTGGTGCGAAGATCAAAGTATGGTGGCCCGATGATAAGAAGTAAGTGGGATGAACATTAGATGTTTCTGAAGTGTACACATCCTTAAGATGTTTAATTCTTGGATTCTCTAATTGTAAAAGCCTTAATCATTGTTTCAATGTTTCTCATTGAGATATCTAACTGAAGCAGATAGATATGATATCACATGACGTTGGTTAGCTCATTTCAATTTTACTACATTATGCCTGGTTAATTTTGAACGGTTCTGAATCTGTAGTGTAGAAGATTCAACTTTCTTTCCAATGGTGTTCAGAAATGAATTTGTTATTTAAATTTAGGAAAGTCCTGTTTGCTGTTTAAAGTTTAAACTAAATATTTTGGCTCATTATTGATGTGGATGCCTTTTGCTCTAGTACACTTTGTTGGCTTATTATTTTGTAATTTGTTTCAGATTTTTTAGGCATTTCTTTTTAATTATTTGCAGGTTTTATAAGGGTGTTGTTGATTCATTTGATACTGAATCCAAAAGGCACAAGGTGTGTCTTCTGTAAACTGATGTATTAATTATCTCCCTGCACTGGCCATTTGGCTTACATGAAGAACTAGGCTGATTAAAAATTCGTTTGTTCAATTTCTCCTTTTTCTTGTTCGCTCTAATACTATTTGGGGCTTAGATTGCATATGATGATGGAAATATAGAAGTGCTACTGCTTACCTCCGGAATTCATAAGAGTCATTCCGTACCATCATATAATTTTTCATATGAATTTGTCAGCATAACATCCACACCTTCAGGGAAGCTTCAGCTACCATGATTCTTCAGGCCACAAGGGCACCATCAACACAGGAGGTGTTCAGGTTAGGTCTCCAATCAACGATATCATTACACATAGATGAATCTTCTGTTATTCAGTAGATATGATTGATGATCGTTACGCTTTGCATGTGATGATATCATTGCTAAAAATATAGATGAATCTTCTGTTATTTTCTAGGATTTTTTTGTGAATTTTCTGAGATTTTATATGTTTTTTTTAATTTTTTTTGAAATTAAACTATTATTTTCGTCGGCCTGGCCGACGAAAATAACAATTGGCCGACGAAAATAACAATTTTGGCCGACGAAAATAGCACAAAAACCGATGAAAACAAGTTAATTTCGTCGGCATGGCCGACGAAAATACATATGCCACGTCAGCACCGGGCGCGGCTCGTGTGCATCGACTAGTAATTTCGACGGCCACGTAAGCCGTCGAAAATAAATTTATTTTCGTCGGTTGCCGACAAAATTCACTGTGTTTTCGTCGTTTTTGTTCTGTCGGCCAAAAGCCGACGAAAATACGTGAAAAGCCGACGAAAATAGGGGGAGATGCTTGTGTACGTACCATCTTCTGAAATGGTTGCGTTGTCTTGATGTTGGATGAAGTAGTATGCCTCGAAGGCATTGAGCATGGGTGGCAGCATAGAGAAGTTGGTAGCAACGAGAGAGACGTTGTAAAAACCAGTGCCAGAGGTGTCTTGATAATAGGAATACAAGGACTGTGCTAGGAGGTAGGGTGGGCTGAACGGGTACCCGTTCCACGTCCACGGGTAGCGATTCAAGTATACGTTGAACTCACGCAGCGGCTGCTGCTGGAAATCAGTGAAATGCATGTCGAGGTCGTATGCAGGCAGTGCCACGGTGGTTGGCCAGCCGGTAGGAACTGACCATGAGAAGTTGAGGGGGATGGAGGTGGCAGGTGAGGTGACGGCGGTTTGGAGGACTCTCTCTGGCACCTCAAAAAAGTCATTGGCCATACGCATAATTGTCCCTGTTGTGGATAGATTGAGCCCCCCTGAAACACCTGGCGATGGCCACCACAGTCGATCGTAGGGGTCATCAGGATACCTGAAAATTGAGTGCATACTTGAATGTTTGTGTATGAAAATATTATGCTTTGAACTTTTGATGTATTATCGCTACAGTTGTAACATAATTGCTACATCCTAATTATGCGACTCATAGGATGTACTACGTACCTTTCTATGCAATTTTGTAAGGGAAATACTATAAATTTCGTACTAATTGAGTACAAAGAAAGAGGTGATATGAGCTTTTGTAGTTTCTCATGCTCACTCGTAACTCATCCTCTGCACCGACTATTATTGATCTATACTATGTAATCAAATTTTGTATGTGTAATCAATTCCTCATTTACTTGCGCATACTGTTTAATGTGTAGTACATACTACAGAACAAAATGCTTATTGGCAAAGCCTAAAGGATAATTACTTTCTGAACAATTTCTGCAGGCAGAGCATGAAGAGAAGCTGGAACAAATTACCTAAGTAAACCACTCGCACCCATGCTTTGTCGTTCCTGGAGTGCGATAGATTGGTTAGTCACGGCTGCTGGATACAATTCACTCTTGATCGGCCTCATCTCCAATGAAGATAGGAAAGGAGCTCCATTGCCAGTGTCTATCAAGCAAACTGATATCGAGTTCACCACGGCGACAACAATCGCCTCAGAGACGTAAGTCGTAGTTACGTTGGTGATATTGATCCGAGCCCAAAAGTCAAGCCCGATGTAGATATCAAATGCCAAAGGTTTGCTAATAAGATTCGTATTTTTGCCATCATAGTTGCCATGCATGAATGTTCCTCGCAGAAGGTACTTGCGACCGCTGATGACAGAAGACAAAGTGTAGCAATTTCGGCCTCCACTTGGGAAACTTCTGAGATTTAAACCAGACCTGAATCTTTCATCACCTACATGTTCTGAAGAAATATTGTGGTTTTCTCCTGTATTTATATACGCATCATCTGAGACGTATGTGATATTGGTAGACTGTTCGATGTAGCTAGAGCCACTTGTGAGCCCGCAGTCGATGCTTATAAACCCTTCATCTACAAAGAGTACGTATCAGTTGAGCTAATTATTACTTTTTATTGAAAAAACTGAAAATTTGATATTCGCCATTTAAAAAAGAGTAAATTTCACCAAACTACAACTATTTTGCCCTAATAGTCAAGGAACTACAGCTGTTGTGGACTATTTCGCAAAGCTACAACTACCGTGGCTTCAAATACAACAAATCTGACCTATTATGACGAAAATCATGGTGACCGCCAAAGCCATGCCGTCATAGAGTTGCATGTGCCTCATTTCCTCGTGAAAATTTGTAAAATAATGTCACAAAATGTAGAAAGACTTTCGTCACCCAAAAAAAACCTGAAGCCTAGTCTTGCACTGAACGAAAAATCTATGATGCTAACATTATTTTGGTGACGATTATGTCATTGTCATAAAATTGATATTGTATTTATGATAATAATTTTTGTTACATTATTATTAAGTTTGTATGATAAACAAATCAATCATCACAAAAACAATAGGGTCCACAAAATCTTTTCTATGACGATTTGGCTATCATCATATATTGTAGAGATATATTCTAGTATTGAAGGCAACTATCCCCATTCTTGCTCGAACCAATCTTTCTAAATGGTTGGAGCAAGAAGGTTATGGTGATCTGCTTTGGCACTACTACAAAAAATCTCTTTCTTGCTGGTCTATCACTATCAGTTCGGCTAGAAATGGCAGTAATAATACTTTCACTGTCGGTTCATAAGCTAAACCGGTACAAATACTTGACCGAAGAAGAACCGATAGTGATAGTAACTTATCACTGCCAGTTGTTAAGAAGAATCGGCAGTGATAATGGAGGAAGTATCAGTTCACTGCCGATTTGGAATCCGAACGAGCAGTGATAATATTTTTCGAAAAATCATAACTTTTACGTACGGAGTTAAATGGAGACAAATTTACATGAAAATTGTAGCTCTCGATGAGATCTACAACTTTGTAGTTGACAACTTTTTTTATTTTAAGTCATTTAGATGTCCAAATTATCGTTGAAACTTTCGGATACGAATGGATAAAAGGAGAATATATCTTGTAGCACTTGATAAGTGTGTATTAGGTGAGATGGTAAGGGGAGCTCACCCGAAGCAGCAGGTCACGGGTTCGAATCCTAGCAACCGCACGCGCGTGTATTTCGCGCGAAAATCACGTGAGTTGTGACTTGCAACCATGCGTAGTAGTAAATACAGGTTGGTTCAGGTGCAAATAAATTTATTTTTTGATTTTATCGAGAGATTTTTGGATAATCACTGTCACTGCCGATTCGCATCCAAACCGGCAGTGATAGTGATTATCACTGCCACTTAGGTAGTGTCGGGTCCATATTCAGCAGTGATGCCGATATGGACCCGACAGTAAAGACGTATTCTGTAGCAGTGCATGGGCTTTCTCAACCTCCCTTCTAGCATGGTTCTTAGCTTCAAATGACGTTAGCTATATGTTTTACATTTGGAATTTCAACTTTTTGAGTTCCTGTAAATTAGCACGAATTCTAACCATGCACTACTTGAGTCTACACAGCAAGATGTGAGAGGGACGACGGTGAGGCAAGCATAAACTGATTTGATACTTTGTCGTTTGTTGGAAGAACATGATACATAATCCAATCCTTGGGCTGACATGGCTAATTCTCCATGAAAATGTCATGGCTTGTTGCATGATAACTTCTAGAAATATTTTGGATCAATGTTGGTTGTCTATAAAGTATGTGCTTGGCTTGTGCATTTTGCGAAAGTTATGAGAGTAGATGCTTAGACAATGAAGGATATTTTGTGAACACTACGGATATATGACTCATAGACAGTATGTCTTCTACTCAGTACATGTTGTAATGGTCAGGGATAAGCTGTTTAATATGTGAAGATTGTTACGTGATGTTGGTTACTTTGCAAGTACTATGGGTGATTTTGAGTCTTTAGTGTTGACATTTGAATGATCTAGTTTAATATATTAGGTGATCATACTGTCATTGTGTCAAAAATGTGCTAATCTTCTCTGGATATTTGGTATGCAAAATTATATATAAAACTAATGTGATTAATGTATATGAAATCATTCTTTGATAAAACATTTTGACAGGTGTTTCCATGCTTTTCTCTGGGACCCCGCCCTGCCATCTCAAGCCAAGCCATGTCTGTGGACACTATGTAAGTACACGGTGACGGTGATGAGTTGGGTAGCACCAAACCTCGTGAGGCGGTCGTTGGCCATGGCTAGTGATGCATGCCAAACCCACGGGTATTCCATGTCAAAACCCTAATTAGCAATTTAATCGATCTAATCTAGAGTTCTAGCATTAACAAATCAACAAGATTTGTCTAATCGGAATTAGGGGATTGAAAAGAAGGAATCCGGCGACATATCGTTCGGCCTCATAGAGCTTCGTGTTGGATAATATAGATGATTACCGTAGATTTATCCCAATACCGATTAAGAATACCTGAAGAACAATCACAAAAGGTGAACTCTTTTCTTATTACTAATTCCTTCTTTTGTTCAACAAGGTGCTATAGTTATAGCCTAAGCCCCACAGGGGCAGTTTCAAGATTCGTCTACAAACCCTAGAATAGATATTTCTTTTTTTTTGAAAGACAGCAGGCTGTGAATTATATTAGAAGGAAAAGACAGTAAGAGTACATGGAGCAGGATACTACGCCAGGAGCAGGATACAAGAGGGGGGGGGGGGGGGAGAAAAGAAAAAAGGGAAGAAAGAAAAGGGAGAGAGAAGATATCAAGTTTGTCGGTCCACCAGGTTTTTTAGGTGAAGAGCTCCCGTAATAATCCAGGTTGTGGCCTCATCTTAGATGGATTGAAGGATATCCTCATTGGTTTTGCATTCATTCCAAAACACTCTGCTGTTGTTTTGCTCTCTCCACCATTTCCAGCATGTAAGGATGATTAGAGTTCTAACACCTTTGCGGAAACTTGCGTGACGGTTTATGTGATGAAAGCTCCAATCTTAGAAGGTGGTAGTTACTTCCCAACAGTTTGGCAAGAGCGATGGTAAATGTACCCATCTGGCAACTGCTTCCCACAAGCGTCGGACTTGGGGCAATCTATAAACAAGTGATGCACGGTTTCGAGGTTTCTACTGCACATCAGACAGAAATACTAGTTTGGCCACCCCCTGCGTTGTAGTCGCTGTGATGTCCATAGGCGATTGTGGTGGGCAAGCCACAAAAAGACTTTGCATCGTAATGGGGCCCATGATGGCCAGACTGCGGTATGGAAGGATGTGAAATTGCTTCCTGAGAACTACATGCGATATGTCGATGAGGTTGTGTAGATTTCGCTAGATGTTTGTGTCTAGGTTATAATGTCGTGGACCTCTGGCTACAGATGCACGAACTATACTTTCAACCACAATTGGACATATTGGACTAAAAGGTGAACTGTTAGGTTGTGTCGAATGTCTCGAATCCAATTGTTGTTTGTTAGGGCATCTACCACAGACCCTGACTTCCACATGGAGTGTTTAAAGAGCTCTAGCGCGTACTGTGAGGGGTGCCGCACCCTGAAGCCATCTATTAGTCCAAAAAGTAGCTGTTTGACCGTTTCCAATTGTAATTTTGGTGGCTGCGGAGAAAAGCTGGCAATCGGTCCAGTCACATGTCGTCGACATTCCAATTCATGGTCTATCCGAAGCCATCCACCTGAACCACAACCAGTGAAGTCGAAGCGCTCTGGCAAACCTGTCTATGTCAAGAATCCCTAGAGCCCCATGTTGTAGGGCTGGCAAACAATTGTCTAGTGTACTTTGCAGTTCCCTCCATGGATTTCCTCATTGCCTGCCCATAGGAATTTTCTTAGCTTGTCAAGACCCGAGATGAATTTTTTGGGTGCCCTGATTGTTATGAGAAGGTAGATTGGTAGCGAGGTGAGCACCAATTTGACTAAGGTGAGACGTCCCCCCATGGTGAGATGGCACGCCTGCCAGCGCGCTAGCCGTCGCGCCGCTTTATTGCGAACAAACTATAGGTCGGCACGGCATAGACGACCCAGAGTGAGAGGCATCCCTAGGTATTTGATAGGGAAAGTCTATATTATTCCATCGAAAGTTGTAGGATGTTTTGAAGGTTTAGATCATGGCCTCTGATCATTTCTATAGTACTTTTTTGCATATTGACTCAAAGATCCAAGGCTTCCCCAAAAAGAGAAAGAATATCGATGATTGCCTCAAGCTCTTTTTTGACTGGATTTAGGAAGATTACTGCATCATCTTCGTAGAGGGAGAGTCGGAGAGAGGGCATGCAACCTTTTAGTGGAGATAGGACACCGTCCTATGTGGCCTTGGTGAGGATGTAATGCAGAGGGTCAATGGCTAGTAAGAAGAGATAAGGTGATAGAGGATCGCCTTGTCTCAGTCTGCGTTGGTGAGTGACCCCAGGTCCCGGCACCCCGTTGAGGAGGACCGATGAAGTTGATGTCGCAAAGGAGATTGATAGCCATTCTCGCCATCGAGGGTCGAACCCACGGGCTTGCAGGAAGTCTAGCAAATATTCTTAGGAAATCGAGTCAAAATCTTTTTCAATGTCAAGCTTTAATGTTAATGCCAGGGTTCGAGTTCGTTGGTAGGTTCTCACGTGGTTTTGGACCCACAGAAAATTGTTCTGAATGCATCTCCTTTTGATGAACGTGCTTTGCGAATTTGAAATGAGAGAGCTTATTTGCCTGGAGAGACGCAAAGCTAAAACTTTCAAGAATATTTTTGTGACAGAGTGAATCAGACTGATCTGCCGATAGTCTGCAGTGGTCCCTGTGGCTTCTTTTTTGGGTATGTATTAGAGCAATGAGGCCGTGTTGAGTGCAATTTTGGAGGCAAAGTAAGACGGCCATGACATCTTGCTTGACTATTTCCTAGCAGTGTTTGTAAAAGGTGCTAGTGAAACCATCTAGACTCGAGGCTTTCTCCGCGGGTAGCTATCTGATTGCCTACAGAACCTCATGCTCAGTGAACAGTGCATCGAGTTCGTGGACGTCGTGAGCAGGGAGGTTAAGGCATTGCCAGTTGACCACTTTAGTGCGCTTGGCTTTTTCCCCAGAAATGATGAGAAATGTTGTCACAACACCCATTCCTTATCATCGTGAAGGGAAGCAATACCTTAGGCAGTAGTTAGGGACTGGATGAAATTTTTTCTTCGTCGGCCGTTTACTCTTAGGTGGAAAAATCGGGTGTTTGCATCACCCTCCTTGAGCTAACAATATGAGAAGCCTATCTTTTGCGTGCTTTTTTGACAACTGCGTAGCTAAGCACCTTTAGCTTTAGGGCTTTCCAAAGATGCGCTCGGCTGGTCGATTCCACGAAGTCTGGGTCGGGCGAGGATAAGGATGTTTGCAAGATGGAACTGGAGCTTAGCATTGCTCAAGATGGAGGCGCTCCATGCACAAAGAGCCCTTGTTGTGGTGCGAAGCCTGTCTGCAAGCCGCTTTAGAGGGTTTGTATGCCCTAGCGGCATAGTCCAGGCCCACTCAACCGTTTGAAGGAAAAACTCAGGAATCAGGGCCAGAAATTTTCAAATCTGAAGGACCAAGGTTTGCAGGGACCATTTTCATTTGCTAATAGTAGTAGGCAGTGGTCGAACATTGAAGAGGAGAGCGCCTACAACAAGTGGTGCGAGAACATGGTGTCCTATTCATGATTGCAGAAAACCCAATTAAGCTTAACTAGTGTTGGGTGACTCGCTCATTACTCCAGGTATACTTCCTGTTCTGGAGTGACACTTCCTTGAGGTTGCATCGGTTGATCATCGCACGAAACTGAACCATGAGCCGATGATTGAGGTTGTTGTTATTCTTATCTCTAGCCTCATAGATGAGATTGAAATCTCCTAGCACAAGCCTAGGCAAAGGGGGCGAATGTGCTAGTGAGTTCATCTCATGTAGGAAGGCGAGTTTTTCATGGTCTTGAGATGGTCCGTAAACCAAAGTCAGAAAGAAAGACGGGCCATCCTGACGGAGGGAGGCACGCACTGTTAAGGAGAACTGTCTGATAGTAGGCATTGTTACTTGAACCTTGTGGCTATCCCAGAGCATTAGCACTCCACCTTTGACACCTTGTGCCGGCAGATAGCATGCATTAGCTAGGCATTGTCCACCAATTTCAAGGACTAAACACTGATCAATGCACTGCAGTTTGGTTTCTTGGAGACAAGCAATCGTACGGAGGACCGTCTGAACAGTATGCCGCACTATTGCGTGCCGGGCTGGTTCGTTCAGGCCGCGAACATTCCAACTGAGCACAGTGCAACCAAACAAGGATGTTGAAGAGAGTGACGAAACAAAGTAGACCCATTACTAAAGCAGCGTTCCATGTAGAAGTGTCGTGAGTAGAGCAGGAGTACAGGGGGCTTAGACTTGGAGCAAAAGACACCTGACCGGAGAATCTCCATTGGTGATATGCGTTGTGGTTGATAAACAACGCAGGGTGTGTGTTGATAAACAAGAATTTTGATGTAGGAGTATCTCCATTGGTGATATGCGTTGTGGTTGCTCGTGCTGAGTGGACATGAAAGAAACATGGGCATATGGTAATATTCTGCACCATTCACTTGTATTATTACATTGTTTGTTTAAAGGCACTAAGCAGTGTGCTTTTATGCTTTCCCTCTCAATACAAATTGTACAAATCTTAAAGTAAATGAAGAAGTAAATAATCACTATCTACCATTCATTCATGTCGTAATATTTGTGCAACTTTAAAAAAGAAAAGCATAAAAATACCTCTTAAAGAAAATGGATAATCAATTGTCGGGTCATGTTCTTTGCCACTCCAAGGGCCGGTAGTCGGTGCTACCGCCACCAACAGGCTGGTAGCACCGCTAGCTGGTACTACCACCCTCCAAGGGCCGATAGTATCACCCTAAACCTGATAGCATATCAAATTCCTACAAATTCAAATCTAATTCAAATCAAACTTAAACCTAAGCATCACAAGCTCAAATATTAGTCAAATACTATCACAAACAAGGATAGACCTCCACATGCTCCTTCAATATCCCCTGTCATGGGTATATTGACAAACATTTAAAAGGCATAAATTTGAGTTTGAAAAAGAAAAAAGAAAGCAATTTGATTACAGATCCATACTTGGTCCAAATGTAAGAGAAAGCAAGTTTATGACAAAGTAGGCAAAATGAATTTTAGAGCATCCTATTAAAAGAACAAGTTTTCCACAAATGCTCTAAAAACCAAGAAAAGAATAATTTTTTAACATGATCATGAGATAGCATTTCTCCGCCTTTGTAAATTTCTTTTGCACATTCTCATTCTCTCCCCCTTTTGGCAAATAGGCATCAAGAGAATATGTAAGCATGAAATGCATTCAAAAAGAGCTTTGAAAATTATCAAGTGACCATTTAGATAAAGTATGATGCCAAGCTACTCAAGCTTAAATTGTGCCAAACTAAGCCATTTCAATTGCATATTTTGATATCCTTGATATCAAGCACAAAAGAAGTAATGCTATTTTGCGGAATGCTGCGAGGTACGGCTTCTTGGCATGGAAACTATCAGCTTAGTACGCACCTAGCTAGGTTTAGCGGTTTTTTATTTGATTGCAAACACCGGGTGATGAGAGGATCACCACTCCCAGTTATTCAAAATCCCTTATTCTTTATACAGAGTTGCTAAAAATCTATCGCATGATTTTTTTCTATGATTTCAGTCACTTTTCTATCTATCTGATATGCATTTAGATAGTTGATTTGACTTTTCTCATTTATTTTCTATTAAGATTCACCAATCCTATTTTTCTTTGTCTAGCTTAGAAAAATTATTTTTCATTTTTCTTTGCAGTATTTCTTTTCACCAATCCCATTTTTCTTTGTCTAGGTTAGAAAATTTATTTTTCATTTCCTGAAAAATGGCTGTTAAGGGACAATGGAAAAGGCTGTTAAGAAAAATAAATCAGCCTTCAAAGTGAGACCATTAATATTTCTCCGTTCATTAATGTTTTCTAATTGTTTTGTAATGTTGCAATGCGTAAGAGATATGAGAAATATGGGTTTTTATCCTGTGGTCCAAAATATGATTGATTTGCTAAAAGAAATTAGTCAAATGTTAAATATGGGTTTTGATTCTATGGTCTAAAATTTGACTGATTTGTAAAATAAAAGTAGTCTGATTTGAAAAAAAAAATCAGTCGACTGTTAAGTAGACATTCCCTTCTTTATAATACTGTATTGTTCGACTTGAGTTACAGTTCCTAATTCCCGTGTTGTGCAAAATATTTCAAGTATAGTAGAAGCTGTTGACAGTTTGTTTTTCAATTTTTTTACAAGGATACAAGACTAGCTAGTCGAAAGCTTGAGCTATCAAAGGACAATAGAACTGCAATTTAAACATGTTTACTTACTATTATACTGGAGAGGATCTCCGGTGTTTCAGCCATGCCACGTCATCTTCCTCATGAAAAGGTTCTCTAGAAAATTTAAAATTACATTTAGGTCCTTTAGTCCATTTTTTATAATAAAATAGACCCAAAAAATGAAATTACATTTAGGTCCCTCCGTGGTTTACGTTTAGGTCCTCCGGCAGTTTTTAGTAGAATAGACCCGAACAAAAAATAAAAATATGTTTAAGCCCCAAGAAATTGGTTTTTAGCAGATTGGCCTTGAAGAAAAATGAAAATACGTTTAGATCCCTCCACGATTTTCTCCTAAAAAAACATATATTAAATCGACGGTTTATAGCAGTCCACAGATTCACCGACGGGTCCTAACGACTCATTTTTTAAAAAAACAAGAATACCAAAATTATAAAAAAAGAAATTACATCCCTCCGTGATTTTCTCCCAAAAAAACCGCAAATTCGCCGACGGTTTATAGCAGTTCACAGATTCGTCGACAGGTCCTAGCGATCCGTTTTTTAAAGAAAACAAGAAAACCGATATTACGCAAAAAAATGAAATAATTTTAGGTCGCTCTGCGGTTTTCTCCCAAAAAAACCCACTTATTCGCCGACGGTTTATAGCAGTTCACAGATTCGTCGACAGGTCCTAGCGATCTGTTTTTTAAAGAAAACAAGAAAACCGATATTATGAAAAAAAACGAAAATACATTTAGGTCTTTCTGCGGTTTTCTCCCAAAAAAACCCATTGATTCGCTGATGGCTCCTAGCAGCTCATTTTTCTAAAAAAAACCAAGAAAACCGAAATCACGCAATTTTTTTTGGAAATATCCATCGGACCAACTTTCGCATGGCACAGCGTCGCGCGATAGAATTTCCCAGATTCGTATCCTCGCAGTGTTGCATAACGAAATTTCGTACGACGTAGCGTAGCTCGTGACCCTGGCTAGTATATATTTAGGCCCTGTTTGGGAGAGCTCCAGATCCTAGCTCCAGCTCAGATCTGAAACTTATAGGCTAAAATAAAGTGAATTAAGTTTATATTTTTAGTCCAAAATGTAAACAAGATGATCTACCTAAACACTCTTAATGTACCCACAGCTCCAGCTCTAGCTCCATAAATTTCTGGAGTTAGAAATACCCTGCTCTATCAACTCCACAGATTTTGGTGAAGCTGGAGCTGTCCCAAACACCCCCTTAAGAGAGAGAGAGAGAGAGAGAGAGAACTGGAATTTAAGAAGTTCAGAGAATAGTAAACAGTATCCTGTTACCTCCATTTCAAAGGGAGATTATGTCTGATTGGATGCAAAATGCAAAGTCAGCCCTGTCCCGTTAGCTGGTAAATTCAACTGAACAAGTCGTTACAGGTTCTTGTCAGTGATGCTGTGCGTGGCATATGCACAATGAAAATCCATGCAAACGACTCCATAAGAACAGGTCAGATAGTGCAGAAGAGCAGGTGTGTCTTGATAAACATGAATTGATGTAGGAGTGTCTCCATTGGTGATATGCGTTGTGGTTGCTCGTGCTGAGTGGACGTGAAATTAAGAAACATGGCCATATGGTAATATTCTGCACCATTCACTTGTATTATTACATTGTTTTTTTTAAAAGAATGGATTATCAATTGTCGGGTCAGTGATGCTGTGCGTGGTATATGCACAATGAAAATCGATGCATACGACTCCATAAGAACAGGTCAGTTAGTGCTGAAGAGCAGGGTGTGTCTTGATAAACAAGAACTGATGTTGGAGTATCTCCATAGGTGATATGCGTTGTGATTGCTGTGCTGAGTGGACTTGAAAGAAACATGGCCATATGGTAATACTAGATAGTATTGCGCGCCACGCCGCGCCGCGCAAATCTCACTCCGGAGTTTTTTATTGCAAAAATGGTAGAAGGACCTAAATGTAATTTTAAATATTTTGCCACAGGATTTTTTTCGCAAAATAACCAGACCTAAACGTAATTTTAAATCTTTCGAGTTTAGAGAATTGGCGTCTAAGTTGAATTTGCAGAACTACGGGGTCCTTTTTGCAAAATGAATGGTAGAAGGACCTGTTCGCGATTTGGGATTTTATGAATGGATTTTTGCAAAAAATGTACCTTGTAACCAATGCTCTCCAAATCTTCTAAACATAAGATATAGATTATTATTCTGCACCATTCACTTGTATTATTACATTGTTTTTTTAAAAAATGGATTATCAATTGTCGGGTCATGTTCTTTGCACACAATGCCCTACACAATAGAGATCAAACCATTTCATTAGAGACATTCTAACGTGTAAGATCAGCAATGGCACTGCTGCTTGTCTTCTTTGCTGCATATGTTTCGGCCTCATTGGTTTATGTCGCTGGTCAACCAGGTACATAGACGGATGGATCTTGCGAGGATACTGTCTAGCAACTCTCTTCAAATTTAAAGTGAATCAACAACACTGAGTTTAAAGAGATAAAAGTTATGGTGGGCTCTAGTCAATGCTTTTGTGCAAAAGTCTATCAACTGAAACTCTAAAGGCATATACTGAAGAGCCATGAGCAGATTCTGCACCTGTGACCATATGTAGAAAACATCGACTCATACTTGGTGAGCTCATGCCTCATCGGGTCTCGAACAATACTAATAGCATTTGTATTGTCAGATAAAAAAGGAGTCGATATAGAAACAAAAAAACCAAAATCCTCAAGTAACCACTGTGGTGACCTGAGCAATTAATCCAGGGTAACAACAATCGCACCACCATTACTTTGAGGTAATTACACTAATATCGGCATATTAGCTAACAAAACTTCGAGCGCACCCACTACAGTAATCCCGCAAATTAACATCGGCTAAAAGCCGACGTTAATTACCAATTTGCCGACGTTAATTGTAATTAACGTCGGCAAAACTCTAATTAACGTCGGCTTTTGGCCCACGATAGTTAATCGACGTTAATTAGCTTAATTAACGTCGGCAGCCGACGTTAATTACTAATTAACGTCGGCCTGGAAAAGCCGACATTAATTAATGCCGTGACCGCGCTAATTAACGTCGGCTACTGTTTAGCCGACGGTAATTAGTAATTAACGTCGGCTACTGTTTAGCCGACGTTAATCAGCGGTGTTTTGTCGGAGATTTGTCGGACGAAACCAGGTGCGAGGTTACTAATTAACGTCACCGACACCTTGGCCGACGTTAATTATCCCTAATTAACGCGGTGACCCTTGGCCGAGCGTTAATTAGTGTAATTAACGTCGGCTGAACACTTGGCCGACGTTAATTAGTAATTCCAGGGGCAACTTTTACCCCTATTTTCATGTTTCGCCACACAATTCAATACATAATATAATCAACATTGACAGCAATTCACACATCAACACATATAATTCATTTAATATAAACAATCCAGCACAGAACATGCATATAATCAAGTTATCGATCCATCATAATGTCTAAATTGTCATGACATCCAAAAAAGACCAAAGTGACACAACTACAAATACATCCAAAGTTCAACTCGATTATACACATCCATCCAAAGTGACACAACTATGAAACAATCTACAACTGCTGGCCGCCATCTGGTTGATTGGAGTTCTGGCCGCTTGATCCGGAAGCAAAAAGCGCGTTGACAAAGGCAGTTGCACCGTCGGTTCCCTACACAAGAAAATGCAAGATTAGACAATAATATAAGAATGAATGTACCATAAGGAGACAAGTAAGAAACGAACCGCCGGATCTGCAGTCTTTGCAAGTGTTGCAAAGTGAGTATCAGAAGACGAGGGCCAGTGCCGTTGATCCCTACATAAGGCAACAATTATAGCTAGATTGATCAAATTTTACTAGATTTACAAGTTTTGACAAAGTTTAGCTAGAAATTAGTAAGTGTAGCTATATTGAGTAAATTAACTACATTTACAAAGTTTAACTACAACGGACCAAGTTTAGCAAAAATGAACTAAATATCGCTAAATTCATCAAACTTGACTCTAGAGATACTTAGTCTTGCTAGATTCAATCGAGTCTCGCTAGAAATGACTAAGTTTAGCTAGATTTACTAAATGTAGCTAGTTTGAACAAGATTAGGTACAACAAACTAATATTAACTAGATTGACAAAGTTCAACTCGATTCACAATGTTTAGCAAGAATACCGAGCTGCAGGAGGTGCTGAGGATACATCCCCCATTGTGGCGGTGGCGGCGTGTGGTCGAACGGTGGAAAGACAATGTTTTGCCCCATCGCTCGAACATTGCCTACAAATACAATGTATAAGTATTTTGAATTAATATATTCTCTAAATGCAATAGATTGAAGACTCGGACTTACTTGAATCGCCGCTTCTTTGTTGTTCGGTATGAAGCGTAGTACTCTTGTCTGCGCCCTTGCATAATCATCACGTTGGCGCACTCCTCACGCAGCCTAGTAACCTCCAACTCCCTGCTCGAGGAGCGACGGCTACCAACCCCGAGGTGCAGGACGAAGAAGATCCTCTCGGCTCGCACCACCGCCGAGTCGATCACTCCAAAGGAACATGGAGTACCTTCAAAATGCGTGACCACAAAGGCTTGAGAACTTGAAATTATGACTTCATGAAATTTTAGAAGGTATGACATCTCACCGTCCATGGGCCTTGCCGCCTCCACTAGCATGCACCACGCCCGTCAGCGGTTCCTTCCTCCAATCATAGTCTTCACCATGGCGCTTGACCATTTCTTGCCATATTTGTCCTACATAACCAAATCGGACACTTTAAATGGGAAGCGCAAATCAAACAACTTAATTTGAATTGGATCAAAATTGTGACTACTAACCACCGATCAAGAGTGTCATTGCCAAGACACCTTTCAGGGTGTGTCGGGTCTCGACCTTTATGACCTTCCACGACACTTCAATATCACTCGGTGAACACCGGTCCGAGCCTCCTCAGAGACATAAGTTAAGTGCATACATATACTTGGTAACATGTATTTTGCAAAAGATTGCTACGGCGGACTTACCATGCGCTTAGCTTTACGCATATGTCCATCGGCGCCATCGTGTGCTTTGATTCTTTGCCTCGCATCTCGGCTCTTTTTGACTTGGCGATGAACTCGGGTGAAGCCCAACGCCAAGAAAGAGCCAGTAAGCTTCGGACGGTCCCCAACCATGGAATCATGACCTGCACAAAGATATTAATACATTAAAACAACATTACCAAGAAACGTTAAACTCAAATAGCTCCAATATTTGTTGTTTTACCGCCTGCACTCTTCCTCGGTCAAGTAAGTTTCGAAGACCCATGAGTCCTGTTAATCCGTTGCCCTTTAACTTGCCTCAAGTAAAGATTTATGGCTTGAATCCGAGCATTAGACAATGCATCTTTGGTCACCCGACGTGCATTTACATGGAAAACTCTACGAGCATGCTCCATGTTTGCACCGTCAGCCAAACGGTAACGCTTCTACAATTGTTCATCACAAAGAATAGTTAGAATAGCAAAGAATCGACAGTTGAACCAATACCAGCTGGCACAAAGAATCTTACCCAAAAGTCACTCCAAACTGCCCCCTGAGCATTCAAGTGCTCGGCATTAGGAGCAAGCAGGTAATGATCCCAACTAGTAGCAATAAATTGCTCGCCATTGGTCATTGTGACCAACCCGGGGTAGTGCAAGCGGCAGAGGTTACCTAGCACGTAGTTAACTTGCCTATGGTGCCCTCTGTAGTCAAACCCGAGTCATCCCATGAACGCAAGACATATAAATGATATAGTTCCAGTTAGGAAAGAAATGAAATAAGACATGGTTTAGAAAATACAAACCTATCGCCAACAGTTGTGATCACAACCTTGTCCTCCTCCGTCTGGTATTTGGAGGGGGGGCGGCAAGATGGCTCCTCCTAAAGCTCAAAGGGCTCCAGAGAACCCTCGGTCGTATCCCCACCCATTGGGTCCTCATCCCTTGGCCCACATCGACCTCCCGATCCTCATCGATCCCGGCTACAACAACAATAATAATGAATGAATAAAGAAGATAATAATCAAATAAATTATGAGAATATAACATTCTAGTTTACATGCGTCAAGATCACCTCCGATGCTCCTCAATCCCAGCTACAACAACAATAATAATGAATGAATAAAGAAGATAAGAATCAAATAAATTAAGAGAATATTTACTCAAGATCAACAACCGTGGCGTGACCACTTCTTCCTCCGCTGTCTCATCTGCGAAATAATACAAGGCAGTTATATTTATGTCATATTTATGTTTAGACATGAAGTACACATCAAAAGCTTAGTTACCTCTCCACTCTGCAAAGGAACAATACGACTCTGCAACTCGTGCACCCTTGGACTCAACAAAGCACGCCGTCTACTTGCGCTGAAGCGCTACCCTCAAACAAGGCCTCCTCGTCGCGCGAACTCATGGACTTCCTCCTACCATCGAGGAATCCTTCGCCACCGCTTGATCGTCGAGGCATCTGTTGAAAGAAAAATATCAAGTTAGTACAACAACAATAATAATGCACGAATGAACAAGATAATAAACACACAAAATTACTTGTCAAAATTCATCAATGTCGCGATGATGTAGTCTCCTTCTTTCTAAGGGACGACTTGTTACTTTTTTCTTGATTGGTTGTCTTTTCCGCTTCTCAGAATCGTTATATCTCCACGGTCTCCGACTAAAGAATCGAGACCGGACCGGTCTCTATATCAAAAGTGCTTGGCAATTCTTCATCTTGAAAACCTCAACAACCTCCATGGCCTCCGGTGGCTATCAAGATAACCGGCATCACCGGGAGTATGTAACCGTTCTCGATTCACTTTGTACACAACCCACCAAGCACTCGGTCTTGTGCATGGATATGGCATATAATACACCGCTCAACTTGGTGAGCAAGGATAAAATTGTCATAGCCATGTAGCCATTCGTTGTGTTTGACTTCTACCATCCCATCTTGGTTTTGATGAGTCCCATGTTTGCTATCAAACCAAACACAATCGAAAAAGACTACTTTGAGCTCCTTATTCCCTGCAAACCTGAACTCGAGGATGTTTTGAATGATTCCATAGAAATTTGTTTCGATCCCTTGTGCATCGATTGCCCTAGTTACAACTCCAGTATTTGTTGTGGCCGCAAGGACGATCGACTTCAAATTTGGTCGAACGGAACCGAAACACGTTCACGTCAGACGCCCATAGCTTTTAACGATTCCGCGGGCATAGGATAGCTCTAAGCAAGTCCTCATGGACGTTCCCATTTTTCACCCACTGCCAACAAAATATGATTCGAAGTTGTATAAGATTTATAATATATTGAAACGTAACATTACAGAATATTATAGGATGTGAAGGTGTTACATGATCTCGGAACCAAGTGATGAAATTAGGGCCCCCATTTAATCCATCCCGACGCATCGTATTAAGTTGCTTGGCGCTTGGTTGTGAATAGACGCCCGATTACGCTTATCGAATTCCTTTGTAAATGAAAACGTAAATGGATACATAAATGAATGATGTCTTTGGCAGCATAGCTTGATTGACATGTACAAAGTAAACGCTTATGTGAAATATTGTTCCATCTCTTCCATATTGGAGTACATGTACAACAAAGCAGACTTCTTTTCTTCCGAAGTGTAATAGTAAGCAGTGCAACTACCAACGGTAGTACCTCTCCATTGGAAAATCTGTAGGTCACTACAAGGTGTCTCTTCATCAAATGGTACCGCATCGTGGGAGCATTGACTTTGTGTTCCTCTGCAAAGTATACAATCGAGAAGTATGATATCTCTTTTAAAGAAAATGCTTCTGCAATGCACCCTTCAACTCTTGCCTTATTGCCAACCATAGCTCGAAGTTTCTTTAGAGCTCTTTCAATGTGATGCATCCACCTATACTGAACAGGGCCACCTACCTTAGCTTCGTAAGGTAGATGAACAAGTAGATGTTGCATTGGATTGAAGAAACCCGGAGGGAATATTTTTTCCATCTTGCATACAAGCACTAGTATCTCTTTCTCCAACCTCTCCATCATGTCTTTCGATATTTCTTTAGCACATAATTGTCTATAGAAATAACTTAGCTCAGCTAGCACCTTCCACACATTATCATTAAGATACCCACGAAACATTACAGGCAGGAGTCTTTCCATGATTATGTGGTAATCGTGGCTCTTCAACCCATTTAGCTTCCCCGTATTCACATTCACATTTGTCTCAATCCCATTGCGTAACCATCGGAAATTTCAATTTCTTCATCCACCTCAACACTTCTTTCTTTTCTTTAGGTTTAAGGCAAAATGGAGCGTGGCTTACCCCCGCCGGTGAGCTCAAGTGTTGGCGATTCTGAGATCTCGCTAAGTCTCTTCGGCCTTTAGGTTGTCTTTTGTCTTGTCCGTCATATCCATGACCGTGCTTATAATGCTTTCACCAACGTTACGTTCTCGATGCATGACGTCAATGTTGTGCATCGAATCAAGGCCTTCGTGATATGGGAGCTCCCATAATCCACAAATGTGAGTCCGGTTGTGCTCCTCTCCAAACCCTTCAAACCCATCTTCTTTCTCCACCAATTTACTCAAAGATATCAGCAATTTCGCCCGATTAGACGTTTGGCGGACCCTTTCGACAACTGTGTCCTACGGAAGGCATTCCTCTCGAACCAAAGGCGGTCTCGAGGTGAAACGCCTATGGCAATCGAAGTAACTGATCTTTCCACCATTTACAAGGTGAAAACAATCGGTGTCTGAACCACAGATCGGACATGTCAAATTTCCATGACAGCTCCAGCCAGCAAAAATACCATAGGCCATGAAATCATGGATGACCACAAATATGCAACACGAAGGTTGAATTTACATTTCTTATAGCGATCACGCCTCTACCCCTGTCCATAATTTTTTCACTCTTCGATCAAGGGTTTGAGCATCACATTGAGACGCTTTCCAGGATGTTCAGGGCCAGGTATGATGAGGCACAGGAACATAAACTCATATTTCATGCAAAGGGAAGGTGGAAGGTTGTATGGAATAGCAAAGATCGCCAAGACGAGTATGATGCGGCGGTTGTGTTGAAAGGCGTGAAACCATCGGCCGCCAACCCAATGCGAACATTTCTCGCATCCTCGCGAAGTCCTCGTCAAAGCTATCTAGAGCCCTCCATGCCTCACTATCCGACGGTGCACCATTACTCCGCTGTTCTCACGCACACCTTCTTTGTGCCACCTCATGTGCCCGCACTTCGTTTTGAGATAAACAATCGCTTCAAACTTAGGTGAGAGGCATGTACGAAGTTGCTTGTGTGCAACCCGGTTGTTACCTTTTCACCTTCTTCGCTCACCACCTCAACAAATCTTGGTTTTTACACACTAAGCAATGCTTCTCTTTCTCATGCTCCTTCCAAAAGCATGCGATTATCCTTGCACACATCAATCTTCTCATACTTCATACCGAGACCGCATAACAACTTCTTAGGCGGTACATGTCTCTAGGCATCTTATGATTCGCCTAAAGATATCGAGATCAATTCCACGAGATCATTGTAACAATTATTGGAAAAGAAATACTTGGACTTAATGGCTATGAGCGTCACAAAAGCAAGTGGGTCACTTTCGTGTGTTCGCAACAGCTCTTCGAAGCTTTAAGTAGCTCAAAGAACTCCCGAACCTCACGTGTTGGCGGATCCTCCGAGTCACGTTAATCTCTGGACGCAAAGCTTCTAGCATCTCATCCATCCTATCATCGCCGCCCTATCATCTTCCTCTTCATCCGCAGAATCTCGGTCCTTGAGCACGTGACTCACCATGATGTACCCACAACTCAAAGCTTGGCATGAAACCGAACCAAACACAGTGCAGAGACATCGATTTCTTGTCCCGAGGGTGGAAATTACGCACTTGCTGCATGGGCACTTCACCTTAACAAGATTAGACATCTGAAGGCACGGCCGACAAAAGCGTAGCCTTGACCGTCCACTCAATGAAAGTGAGCCCCACTTTTCTCCCAACCTTCATACATCCATCGGCGGTCGTCACCCATACTTGAGGCTATATAGGTTAAATCAACAGTTATAAGGTTCATTTTGTTTCTATATATCACGACCCTACATCTATAGGAAAGGATATGTCCTAAACTCACTAAGAGTGGTCGACAAAGCGGATTTATGAGCGAACTGTCAGAGTCGAATGAAATTTCGGCTGACATAACCCATTGTCCACCGCACGCCCGGATATGGTGCAGGGAGAACAACAGGTTATGACGCCGAATTTCATTCAGACTCGTGGCTCATCATAAATACCGACTTTGTCATCCACTCCGAGGCTGTCCAAAAGGACAATTCGATCAAAGACATCTCACATGTGACACATGTGAGACATGCCGATCCAAACGGGTGACGATAGGTTTCGTGGACACTATGTGATTTGAAATAAAAATAAAAATCCGACGATAATCCATTACTCAAATATATATTTATAAGCACAAAATGGATATATAAATTATAGGATATCTTCTAAACCATTCTTTGACTATTCCACCCAACGCCATATCAAAAAAAAACTAAGAAACAAGAAGTTATCATTGCCATCGCAACCATATATGTACATGACTAGTTTGATGACACAAAATTATGGCTATCCAGATCGCTATATATTTACCAAAACATTTATGGAGTTGACTATCTAGAGATAAATCACAAGCTCCATACATAACCGGTGAGATGATTTTCTAAAGTGGCGATCTTGATTAAACAAGCATAAAAATGGTATTATCTAGAAACAAAAGAAACTGAACATGTATATTCTAGTGAGTACCTAACAAAAACTCTAGAGGACTTGATCTAGTATCATAATGGCTAAATGGATCGATGTACGAATGTTTGCTTCGAACTCTACTACACCAATTGTGAATTTTTGTCCCACTAAGCTTTAGAACTCTACTACACCAATTGTGAATTTTTGTCCCACTAAGCTAGGAAAGAATGTGTTATAAATGTAAAATTTCTCAATAATACAACTTAGAGACTTAGAAGATTGATGAAATCCAAACTGTGGTAGACTTCTCGGTGACCATTTAAAAATCTCCGCTAACACTAAAAGAAACACATAGCTAATTACATTCTCAAGAACACAAAAGTTGAATGCTACTTAATTAAATAGATCAATTCTTGTAGCACATTTCCTATGCAACAAGCCATTAAAATACCCTTAATCAACTAAACACAAGCAATTACTACTTAATTATTGAACTCATATCCCGATCTATCACTTGAAAACAGAGAAATGGCACTATATATGTTGTTGTATGATCCATGACATGAACAATTAAGATAGTAATTTAAATTAAACTACACAACATACTTGCTAATATAAAAAATAACATACTTGCTATTTTTTTTTCTCTCTCAATCGATTCCAATGTAGGAACTACACCATATAGTAATGATCACAGCAAATTAGCTAGGAACAATTAACAATTGCCACTTAAACTAAGCATCGTTAGGAAACTCCTATATTTCCCTACCCGCCATCGCTCGCTCTCATTGTGACTCTCACCCCGACAAATCCCGCGCAAGAACCGAATCAAACCAGATAAAGAAGAAGAATTCAGCTCGAGCATTAGCATACTGAGCATTGGAAAATTACAGGCAGGGTCGGGCGAGGCACGCCGGGCGGCGCGGGTCCGACGAGGGGCGGCGTGGTCGGGCGGCGCTGGTCGGGACGGCGTGGTCGGGCGCGGCGGGCGGGCGTCGGCGTCGGCGGCGGGCGGCGCGGGCGGCGGGCGGGCGGCGGCAGGCGCGGGCGGCGGCGGGCGGCGGCTTGCGCGTGGCGGCGGGCGCGATGGCGGCGCGAGCGCGGCGCGATAAAAATTTCGCGAAAGGAATGGGCGCGGTGAGCGAACGCCACTTTTTATCTCAACAATTATCATCGGCTCGGGCATATGGCGACGCGTTGTTAATTAACGTCGCCGTGAATAAGCCGACATTAATTAGCTAATTAACATCGGCTCGTTGTCACCGACGTTAATTGCTTAATTAACGTCGGCTTATTCCCTGGCCGACGTTAATTACCGTGGCCGACGTTAATTTCCCTGATTCCTGTAGTGACCCAATAGTTTATCAGCAATACACTGTGTTCAGAGTGTTGTAGCAGAAACAATAATTAGAGTTTGAAATAGAAACTTGTTACAACCATTGCCACATAGAGCTACATGTCCAGCAACATTAACTAATATATCATATCCAAGTACAATAAAAATCTAATACTCAGTAGGTACTAATAGCAATATGCATTATATGAATTTTTCCCACTTCCATCTCTTGAATACTTTTCTCAACCTTCTTTTCAAAAAATTAGGGTTTTATTAGGAAAATCTGTGTTTTTGGTTTTTATTTATTAAAATTTGCTACTAGCACTCATATATAAGGTAGACTTAGCTTCTATAGTCTCCAATTCATGAGACAAACTTGAATTCATGATTTAACCCTGCGCAAGTTTGTACCACTTTGCTTATAGTGATCTCAACCGCAGTTTAGACCCCATAACGTTTATTACTGATCAAATATTATATCTCCAATCATGATAGCCAACGAATAGTGGTGTCCTCAACTATTCCCCATCTACGCATAGCATACTAGTTGTATTCCGACTACCTGTTGGCATCACTCATCTCATAGTATTTAAATATAGTGCCCAGAACAGATCAACCGCAGCTGAATTCCAAAACAGTTCCCCTCACCGGGCCTTCCGGCCTACCCAACTTCTCACTCTTAGTTATCTATTCATACCCAATGTAGAGATCGTAATATCCTCATAGGACAACCTTTTCTGATTGTTTTCACACACTATAATTGATACGATAAATACAACTCATTGCCTGAGTATAGTGGATTATTCTTATATCATAACCTATGTAGAGTAGTGACGTACCTAATATATGGACAAATGTGTACAGATGTACACCAAAATTTTTGACAAAAAACCCATTATATAATAAGCATATTATGTGTATATACTGGTAAATAGGTTCAAGAATATGTATTTCAATCTCTAAGTCTATATAAGTGTGCCCTATCACTCCCTCTTCCAATCCTCCCTAGACAACATCGCTTAAGGTCCAGTCTTCCCCCCATTTCTCAACCGAAACACCTAACTCCCACTCCATTTCACATGCCCAACCCTCTCTTGCTCTCTATGTGGCAGCGGCACACCAGCAAATGATAGCCCGGCAATGACGGATGAGGGCCATAGAGTAGGTGTAAGATGGTGGGGAGAAAAGCAGTGGAACAGTGACGAGCAGCCATCGGCATCGACAAATGGCCAGAGGCTACATGGTAGGCAGCGGTAGAAGGAGCAGTGCGTAACAAAGTAGCTCTGGCCCTTGTGACCGCAACGAGCACGGACTCAGGAATTGAGTATGTGACAATAGTGACTACCGGCATGTCAGGGCGACAGTGTTCAGCGGGGCAGGGAGTAGCGCGTAGCTTGTTGCAGGGTAGCCCTGTGGGCACGGTGAGCATGAGCCTGAGATGGAAGGTGCGACACCCGCGGCAACTGGTGGGTCAGGGTGGTGACACCTAACACGGCAAGAAGCGATGCTAAAACAATAGGTAGTAACTGAGCATTTGGCATCTACAACCACATAGGTGAATTTCATTCTTGATTCGCTAATATGAAATCCCTAATTCTCAAATTTATCAATATTATGTTGATTTGCAATATTGAATCGTGATTTTTGAAATATAGAATGTAGAGCATTTAGAAAATGAACAGGAAGCATGTAGATTTAAATCTCCAATTCATAAATCTCTAAATCATTTCAGGTGTTGTCTCTAGTAAGAACAATCTATACTTTGTATTTTTGCTATTATCAATCTTTGTGTGTTACATTGAATAATATTTTTTTAACTCCAAACACCCATTCTAAAAATCCTGGATTCGTCACTAATGTAGAGGGCCCCACCAATGACCCCATATCAAAGGCACCCTCTACCGACCTATACATACATACATACATACGTATGTACGTACGTACGTACGTACGTACGTACATACATACATACATACATATGTGAAGCCTCTTTTCTACTACCAGGAGTAGATACTCGCTATGATGTATTTCACAATGTGGGGAGTATCTCGCGCAACGAAGAATATGTGTAGTATATGAGTATATAAAGACCATCTAGGTGGTATATATGTAGGTTTTTTCGAGGTGGTATGCCATACTCCTTTTTATGTGCTTATATTATGGTATTTGCAAAATAAGCTAAAACCTATAGAATTCCTTGCAATTTTTTTGTGTGGTTCACATTGGAGTATCTTATAATTGGTATATGAGTGTACCAAAATTAATAAAATAGTATTTCAAGTTCGTTTAGGTGGTATATCAGTGGTGGGAGTAACTACACCCGAGAGTAGAAGGTATTTTTCATACACACACACGGTAGCACTATTTTGCGCATAGCTACACGCTGGTTGTAACCCAGCAACCGACATAACCCGACATCATGCAAAAAAAGGCAAAAGTGCGTTCAAACCATTCATATACACCAATCAGTAACATGGCCACCTGACACAATAGAACAGTCTGATAACAAATGACTAATAAATGCTACTTCTTATTTGTACATGAATCTTTTGTTTTTTTTATTTAGACATAACTTTCAAATGAGGATGATTCTTGTCTTCAAATTTTACACATTGTAAAATATCACCTCCCCTACGTATGTTATTTTTTGAGAATTTTTCAAAATATGTACATGTGGTTTTCATGATTTTATAAAACATTGGATATGTTGCCTTTTACTATCTAGAAAATAACATATAACTCGCTATGACACAAGATGTTACTATATCCTGAATAAATCCACCCTTATCATGTAAAATCCATGAAAACCACATGTACAAGTTTTCAAAAATTCTCAAAAAATTATCATACGTAGGGTAGGAAAGTTTCTACGACCCAGTCAAATTTGAAAACCAAACTCAATTGCATTTGAAAGATATAAAATAGACAAAATGCTAAATAGTGAAATTCACTATTTAGCCGAATTTGTCTATTTCATTTCTTTTAGCTGAAATTGATTTTGGCCATCAAATTTTATAGAGTTGTAGAATCTTACCTTCCGTACATATAGAATTTTTTTGAGAATTTTTGAAAACTTATACATGTGACTTTCATAGATTTTACACGATAAAGATAGTTTATACACGATATATTGCCTTTTCCTATCCGAAAATAATGTTTTACTGTATATTACTCAAGATGTTCATATACTGAAACTGAGTGAACTATTAGAACAAGAATTTCGTTCTATGTGTTGATCCTGCAGTAAAATATTTAAACAATTATTAAAATATTACCATACGTAGAGGAGGTGAGCTTCTACAACCCGTAAAATTCGAAGACCAAACTGGGAGTCTGTGACATTGGTGCTAAGCTGTGAATGTTAGCATGCACGGAAGCAACTGCTGGCACTGGTAAAGCAGTTGGAAATATGAATGAATGACCTCGCGATCGAATTAGCCTCTTCCATCGAGTGTCGCCCAAAAGATTGGAAACTGTCAATTATAAAGGCAGTAAAACTATCAAGAGAGATCATATTATGCACCAAACGTGTAGAGGAAATGCGCAATAAGACTTGTCTTAGATGTTTCATGCATTCCTTTAAGACCTGCATCCTTCATTTCTGCAATTTAATATGCATTATGAGTGGCTCTATCGTTGGCAGATGTATGAGTATGACATATCTGCATGCTATAAAACCACCCTGGCAGCTAGTAGCCTTAGCTTGCTTAAAGGTGCCAACACTTATGTCAATTTCACTATCACATTCAAACAGCTCGAGTGCAACACCACCATTCTCACCACAAACAGTTGCCCTATCACTACTACAGACTGCCTCATCCGCGACCCCCCATCACTGCCGGGTAGGTATGAGCCGGTAATACTATCACTGTCGGTTCTAACTTCAATCAGCAGTGATAAGAGTACTATCAATTTCCCGTAGGAATGGAGGCAATATCATTGCCGGTTTAACAGAGAACCGGCAGTGATAAGAATGTATCACTGCCGGTTTATATGTAAAACCGGTAGTGATAATATCACTGCCGGTTCGTCTTTAAACAGGCAGTGATAAGACCATTTTCACTGCCGGTTTTACTATAGAACCGGCAGTGATATTACTGTTCCCCATTATTAGTTGGATACAGAACATAAGAAACATTGTAATTTATCTCGCACAGAACATATGAAAGCATAATTAGTTAAAAAAACAGAACATATGAAAGCATAATTAGTTAAAAAACAGAACATATGAAAGCAAATTTGTAATTAGCGGGATATGTATTAATTAAAATAACATTTACAAAACATAATTTGTCCATCATTACATATTTAGTCCTAAATATAATAGTCTAATGGCATGAAGCCCTATTTCCAAAACTCGTCGTCGTCCTCCTCCTCCTCCTCGTCGCTGGAGCTGCCACTTGATGTGCGGCAGTGCTCGTCCTCCTTCTCATCCGAATCCGATTCGGTGGCGGAGTTGGTCTTGCCCCAACGCCGCAGTTCCTCGCCGCCGTCGATGTCGTCGTCGTCACTGTCGTCATCCTCCTCCTCCTTCTCCTCCTTTGCCTCCTCTTCCTCCTCCTCTGCCTCCACCTCCTCCTCCTTCTCCTCCTCCTTCTTCTCCTTCTCTAGCGATGGGGCGGGGCTTTGCCCAACACGTGCTCGCTTCTTGGGGGGTGCCATTCTTGCAACAAAAGTGGATTGTATGAGGGGTGCCATTCATGCAACAATAGTGGCATTATATAGAGGCAGAATGGGAAGGGCAACAGTTGGCAGAGGAATGTGAAGCGCAACGGTTGGTGCGGCAGAGGAACGGGCACACGCCAGCGAGGAACGAAAGCAAAGCGACGGTTGGGTTGGCGCGGCGATTTGAAGGTGCGGCGTATCGCTGCGGTTGGTAATACCAACCGCGGTGATAGTCGTCTTCTTGCGGGTTGATTTACAGCGATGATATTTAAAGTTTTCTTGCCGGTTCGTATATTCAGCGGCAAGTGATATGTATTTTCGCGCAACCCAAATTTCCCGCGTAGTATGACCTTATCATTGCGGTTCGCGCAGAGCCGCGGTGATAAGCTATTTTCCGCGTAATATGACCTTATCATCGGTTCTTCAGAGAGCGGCGGTGATAAGCTATTTATATAGCAATCCACCGACGACGCCTTTCCCTACGAAGCGTAAGAGAGAGCTCTTTGCTCGGTTGTATTTTTCTTGGAGAGGTGTTGCCGAAATTTTGTGTTATTATTTTGTTCATATTTTTCATCGAATCGACATCTTCTTCGACCGAGCAGAACAAAGAGGAGCTGTATTATCTTGGCGAGTTGCTGCTGAAAAATTGTATTAAAATTTTTCGAGGTTCTTGACTTGATCTATGTTATATTTGTCGTAAAATTTTACTTTACTGAGTCTTTGTAGATGTTGATAATTGCCGATTATGCGGTGTGAGCAGTTTATGTCAGTCTTGCTCAAATTAAGATCTAACTAAATTATTGAATAAATTATAATTCATATTGTAGTGGATGTTTAAGTAATAAAATTGCTAGATGGACAATTATGCATTAATTGTAATTAATTTAATTAATGAAAATTTGGTTATATGGATTTTTAATAGTAAAGATTGCTAGATGAATTATAAATAGTGAGAATTGCTAGTTGAATATTTAAATAATGGGAAATGGTAGATGGATTTTGCAATAATGAAAGTTGGAACAAAAATAATTATTTAGAAATATATCCTTATATTCAATTATATTCTTGTTTGTTGTAGATTAATTTAATTTAATAGCTAGCGCTACATAACAAAATGAAATGAAGAAATCTTCTAAATAATTAAAAATGCTAAATGGATATTTAAATAGTGAAAAATGTTTGATGTATTATATAGGCAAAATTGCTAGATGTATTTGTAAAACTAATCATTTACAATTATATTGTTATTTGATAAATTCATATCCATTTTAGTGATGTAGTGGATGTTTTAGTAATAAAATTGCTAGATGGACAATTATGCATAATTGTAATTAATTTAATTAATGAAAATTTGTTATATAGATTTTTGATAGTAAAATTGCTAGATGATCAATTATAAATAGTGAGAATTGCTAGTTGAATATTTAAATAATGGAAAATGGTAGATGGATTTTGCAATAATGAAAGTTGGAACATAAATAATTATTTAGAAATATATCCTTATATTCAATTATATGCTTGTTTGTTGTAGATTAATTTAATTTAATAGCTAGCGCTACATAACAAATTACAATTATATTGTTATTTGCGTTATATGCTTATAATGTGTTTATCGTTTTAATTAATTAGCAATGCATGACTCTGTAAAGAATAAATTATTTTGATATCATTTGTTCATATCTTTGAAATGTAGTTTGATATAATTAAGCGTAGATGGACCGAAGGTGGATGTATGACACGGACCGTCATGTCCGAGTTCTTTAATGGTGTGACTTGTTTTACGAATGCTTGGTGCGGCACACAAGTCGAGAAACCCCGCGGACTATATGTGTTGTCCATGCGTTGATTGCAAAAATGAGAAGATGTTTTGTAACATAGAGTCGATCGTGCACACTTGCTTCAAGGGGTTTCAAGGTGGCTATACTGTTGGGTGAGCACGGTGAAGTTGATATTGTACATGAAGGGCAACACATTGATGAAGATGATATTGTACATGAAGGGCAACACATTGATGAAGATGACGGAGACAACGATATGGCGGTGGAAGATCGTTCGTTGATACCCACGAAGATGATCTAGATCAAATGCTACGTGATGGGGAGGGGACTTCACTAGTGAAAGGGAGTTTCAAAAGTTCCAACAGATGGTAGAGGACTCTACAACGCCATTGTACCCGAAGCTGCAAGGAGAAGCACAAAAGTTGCATACCCGTGCTTTCACTCTGCAGTTGAAGGCAAGCAATGGTTGGTCCGATAAGAGCTTTCTTGAGTTGTTATGTCTCTTGGGGACTTGCTTCAGCGGAGGAAGCCTATGGACGGTGGTGCCAAGAAGACAAAGAACCAAGTCTATTTGAAGCGAGCGCCTCCTCATGGCCGCCTCTCGGTGCAATTTGACGCTCTCGTGACATCCATGCTTCTTGAACTTGCAGGGCTTATTTTTTTTAAATCATTTTAGTGTGGAATAAGAATAATTCATTATTTTTTATTAAGCAAATATATTGTCAAGAATATATGAATTTTTTCATATTATTTTGTCATTTTGAGTTCACAACATCACTTGATTTCCTCTCAACTCTAGCAAAATTACCATCGTTTGAATTCACAAGTTTGATGTCATGTAGCAACCATAAATGAATGCAATATAATTAACCCAATAACATTTCTGATTGCTAGGAATGGTCTCGAATCAGGGACAAGTGCCAGAGGGAGTTCAACCCTCGAATATAGATGAAGTAGGAATGGGTAGCCCAAGGGACTACATGAACCTACAGGATATTGGTATGGAGCAACCTGGCGCCACAACCACGGACCAAGCTGACGCCACTGCCATGGACCAAGCTGACGCCACTGCCATGGACCAAGCTGACGCGACTAACATGGGCGAGGTAAACTATTAGTACGTTGTGATTCCCAAAATATTGTAGGGTCATACGACTAATAACAAGATCCAATTGTAGGCTCAAACGTCTGGTGAACAAAGGCGGTGGCGGTGTCGTGGCCGAGCAAGATGCCTAAGGGCGTTCACAACATAGTCCAGCTCTTGAAGTCGGGGAACTGCTATACCCGTGTCGGCGTTATACCAGACAGACGACTGCATGAGTACTTGCTAGGGATAATGTGCCCATCACTATAGATCATGGACCGCCGCGAAGGTGATCGGTGGGTGGTTCCGATGACTGAAGGACTCGCTATGGGTCAAGCTAAAACAAGTATTCCATTTCCCCAAGGGTCGAGTTGGTTGCAAAAACGTGCACTAAGTATCATGTGCACATGTTGGAAGAATTGGAAGACTCACTGAATAAGAACTATGTGAAGAAGAATGTCACGCCAAATTTTAACATGTTTCCAAAGATAAGGGAATTTTGGAAGGACTTTGTGGTGTCTGAGAATTCTCAAGAAGCCTGCATAAAGGAGTCGGAAGAACAAGGCTAACGCGGATAAGAATATGTACCCTCACACACTAGGCTTTGGTGGCTACGTGAAGAAAATAGCTGCATGGGATAGGCGCGAACAAGAGCTAACCTCGAGGCGTTACTTCGCGACGGCGAGTTCATTGAACGATCAAAGCACTAGTTGCTTGGGAGGGGGCTTCTGTCTCAGAAGATGGCAGCTTGAGTTTCAGGAGTGATATAGCCCGGGAGGTGTCGCAGAAAATATCAGATGCTCACGTGGAGTCTTCCCAAGGGCTTTTCAGCCACGAAGGAGAATGATGAGTTGATGTTGGTACTGGTAACAAAGAGCATCCCGGGCGATCCGAGGAGTTGGTTTGGTGCCGTGGAAAGAAGGCTTCCCACCGACGATCGTTGTATAAGCGGCGAAAAGAATAAGAGAAGATGAAACGGAAAGTCAAATACAAGATGTTGTGGCAAGAGCGTTAGAGGAAGAGAGAGCGGTCGATCAAGTTGTGGAGCAAGCGAGACTGAAAGCTCTCACTCACGACCGCCACTCGATGACGATCCTCGAACCTCGACCACGGTGTTCTTAAGAGCGGTGCAGCGTCATAACGATTCCGGAGAGCATCGACTCCATTTTGCGATGGATGACATCACGTAACCGACACCGTGCAAGCTGCATTTGTCCACACATGGTATTACCATCAAGGTGGGTGATGGCGGGGCTTGGCCATGCGGCTCCTCGCAGGTTATGCACTGCCGCCCAATACCGCTGGGATTCGCCAGGGTCGAAGTAAGACAAGTAGTCCGACAATATCGCAAAATGGAGGTAGAGATTCCTAACGAGGACGAAAAAACAAACTTGGAGAAAAGCGTGCATGGCTTCTCGCGTGGCGCAAGAGCTTGATTATGTTCGGCTCGGACGATGAGGCCGACAACGACGACGATGATAATGAGCCGCACTCTCCACACGCAGACTGCCGCCTAGGAAAAGTGCAACTCCTCCACCGCACCAGTTAGGAAAAGTCCAACTCCTCCGCCAAAGACCATCCGAAAAAGTCCAACTCCTCCGCGGTACCGTACCGGAAAAGTCCAACTCCTCACCAGGCACATAAGAAGAATCGAACATCGGCACCATCTCGAAAGTCCGCGATCGTCTTGTACCAAATCTCGGTCATCTGTGAAGTCAGCCTGACCTCGAGAAGAAATTACGCCGAGATGATCAAGAAGAACGAAAAAAGCAAATAAAGGCCGACATAACATCTCACTTCCAAAAGGCGCCATCACCCGAGAAGACTAAAGTCGATGCTAATGCGCAGGAGTTTTTCTTGAGTATGGCAAAAGCCAAAGAGACAGAGCGGACTTCTGAACCTTCAAAAATGTCGGACTACGGCGCATCTCCGTAAAGCAACACTTGAAGACGGCTAGTCTTGGCGCCGATGTTGCAAGCTCAAAAGATCTTCTTGAACAAGTTCGTAATTACGACCTAGGTCTAACCTGGAAGTTCATTTTGGGGCAACCGCTGGCTCCCCCAAAAGATTTAGAGAAGCTAACAACCCAATTGCGGCGTGTCCATCAGTATTACATGCAGCAGTGCGAAAAGGATATGTGGGCGATCCCAGTGAAATACAAAGATTCGGATTTTCACAATGGGGATAACATGTTCTGGCTAGAGTTCTGCGAATTGTATATGTTGTACCAGCCAGATGCTCTGGACGCGGCATTGGTCAGACTGTGGATTTTGTAAGTCTCTATTTATATTATTGTATGTTCTTCTACCGTTCAACTGTATGTCTAACTTCTTTTTTATATATGTAGAATGGAGATACAGATATGTAGAACAAATGAGGATGAAAATTTAGGATTTCTCGATCCAGGGCTTGTAAACGAGAAACTCGTCCGTGATAATCCAAAGTTTGTTGAAGACTATTTAGCTAACAATTTCTTCAAGCTGAAAAATAAAACCGCCATACTTGTACCCTATAACTTTCAGTACGTATTACCCTACTTCTAATATTGTTTTACTATTTTTGCGTGACACGGTGTGGGACTAATAGGCTATGTTAACATATATGTCTAGTTATCACTGGGTCCTCATCGTCATCGAGTTAGAAGCTAGCAGGGTTTTTGTCTTGGACTCAATGAGAAAAGAATTTGATGAGTATGAACATAATTTTTGGGACATGATGAACAGGTAAACTCGATCGTTGCGTTATTGCTCTAGCAATATTTTATTCTATTGTATTTAAGGTTAATTACTATTTAAAATCATTCACAGGGCATTAAAACGGTATTGCAAGAAAGGTGGTTCGTGATCGTCCTTCTAGGAATAAAGCTTTCAAAATAATAACAAACTTTCCATGCATGAGGCAGACCGGAAATAGTTTATCGCATACTACGTATGTACAAATATACATGCAATTGTCACGAAGATCGCCGGCTATAAAGCCATGGTATATAATTACACATTCATGCCTACTTTTCTTTCATTTAACATCTATCATCATTAATTAAATTTCTCTTTTCTTCAATAACAAACGCTCCAAGATGAGAACCAATAAGTTATCGCTAAAAGAAGTTTTAGCAATTCAAGAGCGGATCATTGGATTCATTCACGAGCGAGATCATCAATCCAAAGGGCGAGTTCCACGACGGCGACCTCGATCCAAAGTGAACGAGATGTACTCACACTACATTTGTAAACAGACTATTGTAAAAACTAAATATTGTGATGCTTTAATATATTTTAATTATGATCTAACGACGCTTTATACATTATATATTTGAAAGCAACATATCATGTACACACAGGCCTTCCCGTGTACACATCGTGCACACCAACTAATAAAAGTCGAAAACTACGAAAAAATTTGTAGATGTACTTCATAGATTACTCTACCTATGTATAAAATTGTAGGTTCAAATTCAATACATATCGGGACTTACAAATGTAAGTCCCGATATGTATTGAATTTGAACCTACAATTTTATAAATAGGTAGAGTAATCTATGAAGTACATCTACAAATTTTTTCAGAATTCGGTTATCACTGCCAGTTCATCCAGGAACCGGCAGTGATATACATAGATCACTGTCGGTTCTTCGTATAAGCCGGCAGAGATATACATATATCACTGCCGGATTATATTTTTAACCGTCAGAGATAATCGAGTATCATTGCGGTTTCTAGTATAAACCGCAGAGATAATCGATATCACTTGCCGGTTGTACAATGAACCGGCGGTGATATCTATTATCCTTGCGGTTCTGAGCAGCAAAGTGATAACCCAAGTATCACCGCCGCGCCATAACCGCAATAATAGCGTCAGACGAACGGCAGTGATGACCTATTCTGTAGTAGTGTATGTGCCTTGAAAAGGAAAATTGAAACATAATTTGATTACTATCAAGCTCTGCAAAAATGTATTTGAGGGGAGATAAAATGCTAACATAATCAATAACCAACAAAAACCCATACTTCCTGTGTAATTTCTCAAGTTCAGGTAATGAAGCAAAATCACTACATTTTATCAATAAAAAGAGCTTGTGAGTTTGGTACTCTTGACATTATGCATACAGAAGCAAGTGCTATTCATTAATCCTGTTAAAAACTTAAATACTACTTGAATGATGAAATTTACTTAGAAACTTGCCTATCTGCCACAACAACTTTCTTTTCTATTGAGCAACTGGACCTGCACGGATAATCAACATATAATTATAGCTAACTCAGTTGGTGGTTAATATTCTGCATATTATGACTGGAAAAAGAAAAAAAACATACAGCAGGAAATCAAGCTAGGAGATATCATACTGCTTGTAGACAAACGGTACTGCTTCTTGCTGTTTCTCAACAAGGGGAATCCCATCGATAATGGAAGCATGGGTCAGAGCATCTGAAAAAACCGCAATTCTCTCATGCTCTGCAGGTTTTCTCCCAACAGCCAAAAGAGAGCTGATGCTTCCCAGAGCAGTAATCACAGGCATATTGGTAGAAAATCCAGTTGGGAAAATAAGGCAATCCTGTAAGAGATATCTATAGTAAGGATGCATACCTAATGAAATGATGGCTACTTAAGTTTAAAATACAATATTAGACCTCTTTTTTCTTCTGACTCTGTCAATGATTCCTCCACCAATTTGTGATAAGTAGTATATCCACAGATTAACGCAGACCCTCGACCCCATGGCGTATTCTTGAGCTATCAAGCAAACACACCAAAACGTTATCGCTAATTCAAAATACTCAATAGACCGAACAATGGGCACAGGTACAGAATTGGAACACCTTCACTGCAGCCTCGCGAATTGCCAGATGCGAACTGAGGCCCATATAGTTTCTCACCACCAACCGCCTCTTTTTGGCCACTCGCCTCGTCACCTAATCAAACCAAATGTGCCCATGAACAAGTCCTGTAGTACTCCAAAACCCACGCTCCCACAGAATGGTACATACCACTAAATCTTCAAACATAATCTCGAGCACTCCTTATTCTTGTCCAAGGAGGAGCAAAACTAAAATTTTGACACGAGCATTCCTTATCTTTGTCCAAGGAGGAGGAAAACTAAAATTTTGACACACACGGCGGCGGAAAGGCAGAGAGGAAAAAAAATGCTCAATGCAGACCGTCGGTGAGCCATTGGCTGAGGGTTGCGCGGTCTAGGCAGATCTCGTCGGCGGCACGGTGCCATGGGCCAGGGCCGGGTAAGATCTTTGGCGGCGTCGGCGGCTGCACGAGGGTGATGGGGTTGTGTGAGCATTTGCGTGGCCGCGTGCCCCGGCCCGCTGGTGCGTGGCCCGCCTACCCGCACAGGCGCACAGACGGCCGCTGCCTAGCCTTCCCATGCGCAGTGACACGTCTGCAGCTGTCACTCCCGGACGTCACGCTGACGAGCGCAGATGTGGGCGTGGTGCTCCAGGGAGGCTGCGTACAGGTGGAGGGGGTCAAGGGAGTAGGTAGATGAGGGTGCGAGGTGGCAGGGACAGTGCCTGCAAGCGGATGAAAGCAGTGAGGCCACTGGTCGGAGCCGAGGCGTTGGCTGATCCATGCGAAGGGAGGAGGCTGAAGACGACCGGAGGAGGGCAGTCGACGGCATCAATTTCCGCCTAGCGAGGAGGGACGAAGGAGGGGGAAGCAGAAGGGGCATAGGGGAGCCAGCCGGATAGCGTTGCGGGAATGGGATCAGTCATTCGCGAAGGGGCCACGCGGGAGGCCGCGCATCGCCCACCAGCGACTCAGCGAGCACGCGGAACAGGATGAGCAGAGGCCGCGCGGGGCACGCGGCGCCCGCGCGGAGTGAATGGCCCGATTGTGGGGTCCCGACTAGCCGGTGCGCGCGGAGGCCTCCCGCAATCACGCAAAGCTCGGGGGCTCTATGCACAAACGATGGCGTGGGTACTGTAGATACGTTGGCACGGCGCACACCGCGTCACGTCGGCGCACACCGCGTCACGTCGTGCCGACCGTTGCAAGTAAATTAGAAAAAATCACATGAGTTTTGAGAGACTACTAGGGGGAAAATGGATAAATATATAATTTTAAAAAGTTTTGAGGATAAAATGCCTCACATTCTTCAAGGAAAGATCCTTATCTTTCCTAAGTTTAGTATATGTATGGTGATATGGAACTTGCATGCGAATTGTAGATAAACTTTAAGATACACTAGGAAGCTTTCGCGGCGTGATACGCCGTGTGCATTGCTTTTTTTCGCAGAAACATTTCTGTTTTTTTCAAGGATATTTTTTCCTAAAATCGTTGAGAAAGCCCCTTTCGCTAAAAACCATTAAAACGACCTAAACGTAATCACTATTTTTTCTGAGGGGCATCTGTGGAAGGAGGACACGTGGAGCCGCTACTTGGGCAGAAGTAGACATGAAAACCTGGCATCTTTTTGGAGGGATAATAAGCAAAAATCAAAGTAATACGTAATCCTAGAAAGCTTTGGGTAGCTTTTGGGGAAAACGACGCACTAAAAACAAATCACAAAAGTTTTGGGGTAAAAAAAGAATTTTAACAGACTATTTATGGCACCAGCTTTTTTTTGTCCTCTTTTGGGGAAAAAGGGTGTACTTTTTCAAGAAAGCACCATGCTAAAAACAAATCACAGGAGCTACGGGGTAACAAAAATGTTAACGAACTATTCTGTAATATTATTTTTTTAGGCCCTCTTTTGCAAAGAAAGGGATCTGCGGGGTACTAAGTTGTAATCCTAGAAAATCTATTTGAGAATTCTAGAGGCTTTTCTGCGAAAAAAAACACGTATTTTTTAGGGTCTTCCTCGTAAAAAAGGTGACCTAGATGTGATTTTCGAAACCTACAGGGGTTTCTCTGCAAAAAAAGCAGGTGGCATGTAGGGGCCCTGGCAAAAAAAACAAATTTTCAAATTTCCTAAGGCCTTCTCCATTAAAAAAGGGAGCTAAATGTAATTTCCAAAACTATCTAGGGGCTCTGAAAAAAAACGAATTTTCAGATTTTCCAAGGCTTTTCCCGAAAAAAGGGACTTAAATACGATTTTTGAAACTTTGGAGGGCTTCTCTGAAAAAAAATCACGCGGGAGCTACGGGGTAACAAAAATGTTAACGAACTATTCTGTAATATTATTTTTTTTGGGCCCTCTTTTGCAAAGAAAGGGATCTGCGAGGTATTAAACTGTAATCCTAGAAAATCTATTTGAGAATTCTAGAGGCATCTCTGTGAAAAACGTGGATTTTTTAGGATTTTCCCCGCAAAAAAGGTGACCTAGATGCAATTTTCGAAACCTATAGGGGCTTCTCTGCAAAAAAAATAGGTGGCATGCTGGGGCCCTAGCAAAAAAAATGAATTTTTGAATTTCCTAAGGTCTTTTCCGTAAAAAAAGGACGTAAATGCAATTTTCGAAACTATCTAGGGGCTCCGAAAAAAAACGAATTTTCAGATTTTCCAGGGCTTTTCCCGTAAAAAAGGACTTAAACGCGATTTTTTAAACTTTGGACGGCTTCTTTGCAAAAAATAACGCAGGCGACATCACGGCCACGCGTCACGCCGCGCTCAGCCCACACGCTCGAGCCACGCATTGCGCGGAAAAAAACTACGCCGACTCGTGCGACGGGGAGTCGAACTCGAGACCGAGGGCGCCACAGCGAGCCGTTCTACCGTTGCGTCGCACGAGCGTTTGTGATGGAAAATGGCGCTAAAATATATAAGCTAAACGAGCCAGTGAGCAACGCGGTGACGTGGCTCAACGGCTCGTGCGCTGTACGCACGACAGAGTGTTTTACTGTAGCAAAACGTGACGTGGCCGCGTGAGAGCCGGGAAATCTTTGAGCTTTATATACGGTAGTATTTATTTTAGCTTTTGATTTTAGATTCTAACTTCAGAAACAGAATAAAAAACAAACAGTCTGATTTTAGAATTCGATTCTCACAATCCAACCCACCCATATACACTAGAATCCACAATCCACTTCATATGTGCATTTGGATTCCAACTTTTGGAGAATCAGCTTATCTACAACCACAATCCATAATTAGCTTTTAGAGAAATTATGTCTGATTGGATGCAAAATGCAAAGTCAGTCCTGTGCCATTTGCAGGGTAAATTCAACTGAACAAGTCGTTACATGTTCTTGTCAGTGATGTTGTGCATGATATATGTACAATGAAAATCGATGCATATGACTCCATAAGAATAGGTCAGTTAATGCCAAAGAGCAGGGTGCTTCTTGATTAACAAGAATTGATGTAGGAGTATCACCACAGGGATCTTGCTCATCGTCCTCGGCTTTACCGGCGACGAGATGCCAAAACCGTCGACCACAGGGCGTGTCGCCGTCGACCGCCGACGACACAAGTCCCACGATTACGAGTCAACGACACAACCCATCTATGTCGACGGCTAGCACAAATCCCGGCGACACAGATGCCATCCGGGCCGGCCCGACACCGGACTTTTGTCGTCAGCTTAACTAAAGCTGCCGACACAGATGGGTACATCTGTGTCGTCGGCATCGTCTTGAGCCGAGGACACAGACCCCTTCTGGACCCAGAACCAGAATCATCCTGGCAGGCTGGTCCCACATGGCGGAGTGCCACTGGTGGGCCTGAGCATCCTGCAGGTTGGTCCCACATGGCGGAGTGCCTGTGTCGGCGGGTTTAATGAGGCCGAGGACACAGCTTGTGTGGCGGAATCTTAAATTCAATTTTCATCGCGTGCTGATACTCCCTGTTTGAGGCGGAGTGCCTGTGTCGGCGTGTTTAATGAGGCCGAGGACACAGCTTGTGTTGGCGGGACCTGAAATTCAATTTTCATCGCGCGCCGATACTCCCTGTTTGAGGTGGAGTGCCTGTGTCGGCGGGTTTAATGAGGCCGAGGACATAGCTCGTGGTCTATATCGGCGGGTTTGATGTAACCACCGAGACAGGCCTGCTTGGTGTATATATGTCATCGGGTTGCGTTAAAACCGTCGATAGAGGCATACTTTGTGTCGTCGGCCTTTTTACCGACGATAAAAATGTTTCGGCCGAGGACACTATTCTTGTTTCCTGTAGTGTATCTCCATTGGTGATATGCATTGTGGTTGCTCGTGCTGAGTAGACATGAAAGAAACATGGCCATATGGTAATATTGTGCACCATTCACTTGGATTATCACATTGTGTTTTTTTAAAATAATGGATTATCAATTGGCGGGTCATGTTCTTTGCAGACAAGGCCCTACATAATCGAGATCAAATCATTTCATTTGAGACATTCTAACGTGTAAGATCAGCATGGCATTGCTGATTGTCTTCCTTGCTGCCTATGTTTCGGCCTCATTGGATTATGTCGCTGGTCAGCCAGTGTCATGGACTGCACGTGGGCCTTGGCCAGACCTGGGCTTTGGACTTCAGCTTACTCGGCTGAATGGAAAAGAGGCAATACAAATGGGAGAGCAGCACGCAGCCAGAAAGGACGGGCAGAAACTAGACGACTCCTTCCTTCTTCATCTTCTCGTCTCTGTTAGTGTTCTTATTCCCTGTTCTTCTTCTTCCTCTAAAAAACTTCCTCTGATCTTCCTCCAAAGCTTCTCAGCAGTTTGTAATTGGTACTTTGAGATAGTAAGGACATAACATTTGGTATCAGAGCCACCGATTCCGGGTTTCGATCATACCGATTGAATCGCAAAATTCCAAGCGAGGGTTGGAGATTTTGGGTATCGGCAACGATCCTGAGAGCTCCGCAAAAAACCTTTGGGGGTTACCAAGCTTGGTTGATTCGGTTGGCTTGATCTGACGAAACGATCTGACGCCCAAGAAGAAGGTAGCGCAGTGGGAATCAAAGATGGCGACCGCATTAGAGTCGGTGGAGAGCAAGTTTGAAGGGATTAACGTCCTACTGAAACAAATTCTGGACGACGTTCAAGGAGTGAAAGCAGAGGTGGGCGAAGTGCGATCGGCGGTGGAAGCAGTTAAAGGACGGGTGGAGATATTGGAATCACGGCGAGGTTCGATCAAAACCAGGTATCGCCGAACACCTCCTTACCATCCCCATCTCACTACCAAGATCCGATCGATCCAACAACGGCATCAGGGCAGGAGCAATTGCATGAGTTGAAGAAAGGGATTCTGGGAGCCCCTCCGATTCCTATGCCAAGGGAAAAACAGGAGTGGTCTCATGCAGTCCAAGTGTTTGAATCAAAGCCTGCAGAAGGAAGAGTTATGGGAAATGGACAAGACGCTGGCACATTTTGGCAACCTCGTCAAGCCTTGCCCAAGATTGAGTGTCCGAAATTTGATGGCGAAAATCCAAGGCTGTGGAGGGAAAGGTGTGAGAATTACTTCGAAGTCCTGTGTGTTCATCCGGGCATTCGGACGAGGCTGGCTGCTTTGAACTTTACAGGTAATGCAGCATTGTGGTTACAGACGGTAGAGGCTAAAGGGAGGATTGAAGACTGGGAGGTGCTTTGTGAAGTGGTGGAAAGAAGATTTGGAATTGTAGAGGCTAACTCGCCGGGTTCCAAGGGCATGTTTCAGCTGATTCAAACAAAGGGGTCTTCGAGGAATCTGATGGCTCTCCTTAACACCGATGGTTCGATCACCAAGACTTGGCATGTGGATACAAGCGACGGCAATGGGAATCTCAATTGTAGTACAAGCAATGAGAAATCAGTTGGAAATTCTATGTACGATCCTTTACAAATTGGGAAGGCAGAGGTAGTCAATCTGCAGTTTGGTTCTTTTGGGATCAGCGCGTGGCTGAATGATAAAGGTGGCACCAGCCATACTGGAAGTGTAGACGACTTGAAGGCTCATAGCATGGAGACAAGCTTTTGTTTCATATACAGCCATTTGGCTTCAGGTGAGAAAGAAGGCGATGAGCTTGAGGCCATGGACATTGCCACCAGAGTGCACACATTCTTCGGCAAGGCTGCTCATCTTGCCGACAACACCAAGCCCGTGGTGGATTTGTCCTCCATGGCAAAGCCAGAAAATGTTTGTAGTTGTGGCTGGTTGACATCAAGTAATTCTTATCAGTCTGATGTTGACAAGCATACTGGAGTTTTGGCTTATGACCTGGTTCAAGGGAACCTTGTGCAATGGAACCCATGTATGGACAAATCAATACCTGATCCACCAACAGCTTTTCTCCTTCATGGCATCATTAGTAGCAGGAAAAACTGGGGGTCTTTTGCAAAGAGGTTGGCTCCGAAATTTTCTACGTGGCAGTTCTTCTTGGTTGATTTGCGTTGCCCTGGTGATTCAGCGTCAATTAAGAAAAGGGGACCACACACTGTTGCCTCAATTGCGCTTGATGTTCTAAAGCTGATAAGGCAGCTTAAGCTAACTTCTCGAGTGTTCATCTTTGCTGAATATCACTATGTCAGCATTTTCATGTCGATCTTCGCTGTCGTGATCCTCCTTTTCCTTGGCTCTGTTGAGGGATTCAGTACAACGAGCCAACCCTGTACATATAGCAAAGGCCAGGAGTGCAAACCTGCTCTTTTCAATGCCCTCTTTAGCACGGTCTCTTTCCTGTCCGGAGCAACCACTTCCGTGGCGTCTGGTTTCCTTGGAATGGAAATTGCTACATACGCAAGTGCCCGGACTACCCTGGAAGCAAGGAAGGGTGTTGGCAAGGCTTTTATCACTGCTTTCCGTTCAAGTTCAGTGATGGGCTTGTTGATGGCATCAAATGGCCTTCTGGTGCTCTTTGTAGATGATTGCCAATACATGGATAAGGAGGGATGGTACTCTATCTACAGCAGCCTCGAAGGGATTCCTGACAACTCAATCTTTGTCATGGTCACATCTGACATTGCTAAACTACCAAGTAATTCGGGTGGATGGTGTCAGAGCTACAGGTTGTGCATGATAGATGATGCAGAGATTGCCCGCCAGTTGAGTACGATTGGCTCAAAAGAAGGTATGGAGTTTGAAGCCGAAGCACTGGAGCTTATTGCTCGCAAGGCCAATGGCTCCATTCGAGAGGCAGTTCAAATTCTTGATCAACTACCTCTGCTCAGACAAAGAATCAGCAAATCAGTAACATATGACTTAATAGGTGATGTATCAGATGAGGAGTTGCTTGACCTTCTTAATTTGGCTATGTCATCGGATGTCGCTACCATTGTCGGAGGGCTAGGAGCTTTTGAGTTCAAAAGTCGATCCTTGCGCTATTAGCTCGACTTGCAAATCTTATCATGGATATTTTAATTGGGAAGCACCAAATCGACTTCTTGAAGTTAGAGCGATTCTTGGTAAACATCTATGCTGGCTGAAGTTGATGTACACAAACTTAGGAATGCATCGAAATACTTTCAAACGGAAGGCGATTGAAAACCACGAAGAACCGGTCTACATGGTTTATCGCAGATTCACATCTGATTTCATATGAGAGGCCTTCTATGGGATCTGTTGCAGGTCATCGGCAGGGGCAAGCCGCATTTCAACGGGAGGGGAATGTCATGGACTCGCGTGGGCCTTGGCCGACACTGGCTTTGGACTTGGCTTACTACTGAATGGAAAAGAGGCAATACAAATGGGAGAGCAAAGACCTTGACCCGAAAGGACAAGGCGAAACTAGACGACTCCTTCCTTCTTCATCTTCTCGTCTCTGTTAGTGTTCTTATTCCTGTTCTTCTTCTTCCTCTAAAAACTTCCTCGATCTTCCTCCAAAGCTTCTCAAATAGCGGTTTGTAATTGGTACTTTGAGATAGTAAGGACATAATGACCAGTACATGGGCGGATGGACCTTGTTGGGTTGTTTGTCCGTTCAAAATTTGCATCCAAAGGAACTTCGGGTTCACTTGTATCTCAGCTGTTAATTTAATTTTTCCTTCTTTGTGAGCTTTCTAAACATCATTGTGGCCTCAATGCGACTCTGGCTACACTACGACACATACACCAACATTGTGTATGTCTCGATGATCCATACATAGACACAGGAGAGAAACATAAGGTTGCACGGTATATCGAGACCATGCCACTTTCTAGGTTTTCTTCCACAAATCAAGCTTCCCAACAGGAGGCAAGCGTTACTTGATCCCCAGCGAGTGGGCACTACTCTAAAAGAGCCTTGGTCGGTCTAAAACTACCTTTAGTACGGTTTTTGAACCGTGACAGCCATCCGGACCGATGCTCAAAGGCATCAATCTGGTTCACTCACCCGCATCGATAGAGTATCATGACGGTTAATCCTGCGTGGCCGCGTCGAAGCCACGAGGACCTCATCGATGCGGTTGGTGTCTCCAACCGCATCGATGAGTATCTCATCGAGACTGGTTGGTTTCTCCAACCAGCATCGATGTTTTGTATATATATATGTCTATTTCTCAAGTAGCTATTATATATGTGTGTGTGTTAAATCACAACTAATTAAAAGCACAGATAATCAATCATGCACTTCACCGATAATTAAATCTTGAACATTCATTAACAAATTTAATTATATCTAATGTATTAAAATATGTACACATATTTGTTCTTACGCTCATCGTCTAATGTATTACAATATATATGTACACAACTTTAATTACAACTTTAGTATTTCCTTTCCTTCTATTCATCGGGATCTTTTACGCATCACTCTTGCTAGTCAGAGATGTAAACCACGATAGATTCATCGGTCCTTATCGAAGGGCCCCACTGTTAAAGTTTGGTTAAGTGAAACTCGCCTTTTGGATTTACAACCTCATCATAAATAAAGCCGACGAGTTGTTCTTGGATTGCTCTCACTCGTGCGGTGAGAGTTAGAACCTTCTTCCGCCAAATATTGAGGCACCTATCGTTAAGTCATTAACTAATCAATACTTGAATTTGTACAAGATATAAGGAGTACCTATACATCATTAAAGCTAGTAGTTATATTAACTCACCTCCTTGTTGCCTTTTAGCATCTTTGTCGACGGCTCCGGTTTGGTGTGTATAAACTTCGCATACATAGTAGCCGCATAAATTGTTACCCGCATCGAGTCAAGATCTGCGGTGGAAAAAGTTGAAAGCGTGAAATGGATGCAAGGAAAATAAGTTAACTAACTAAAAAGCTAGCATTATGATATACATTACGAGAGGCAAATGTAATGTCAAATTCCTCATTGAATACATACGTTTTTAGCGGAACCGTGTGAATGCACTACACATGTGATTACTGAATTGTACATGATTAGAATTTGTTTCAAATTGAAGGAAATAGAGCTAGTATGATAATAAAAGGAACAAGAATTAATGGGTTGAGCATGTCGATAAAGTTTTGATACTTTTCAATGGTCTCCTTTATGAGTCCATAATTGTGATCGAGCTACGATCTAGCTCGATCATAAGAAGAATCCGATGAAAACTATACATAGATGTGTCAGCGTAGATAACTAATTAGTTCTAACATCGTGTTATGAAAAAGGAGTAGAATGAGGTGGTGCGAAAACACGTACTCAAATGAGTAGGCTAGATATATCTTTGACTTATATCTTTGACCCATTAAGCGCATTGAATACGTTAGTCTCTGCTTTAAGCTTGGGTGGTCTCCAACGGTTGTCTCGTTGATAACTCATGGGTCCATGAAGCCTATGTCGAAAATACGATCCCTTCGGCATCTTTGTATCTCCATGCTACATAAGAAATTAGTTAGGCTTGCAAGTTAGTATAGTACAAGGAAGTGCACGATAGTTTTTTGCAAATAATTAAGACACTTACAGAGTCCAGCAACCCATCAAGCTCACGCTGAGGGCGTCTGTCTGGTATAGATCATATATGTAGTCCCAGTCGACAACAAATTCACCTTCACCGCGAAAAAAGTCTTGTTGCTTAAACTTGACAGCGAACATCTGTAGACCATGCTTGGTCGCGTCCAAGTACCATTCATGAAATTGCCGCATCTTTGTCGTTAGTAGGCAGCTCCTCATGCCCGACCAATGACCGCTCATTTTAAATAACCATTTTACTTGGGCAACCTCAATCTTTTCCGTGCCTAATATTTGATTTGCGGTAAGGCCGGTTTCTTGAAGAATTTTTGCATCTCCCTACCCTTCCCTCGGTGACATCTTCTTCTTGGGGCATTCCTTACTCAATGTCTTTCGTAGTTTGATTGGCGAGGCATTTCTTTTTATCCTTCAAATTTTTAATAGTCATTAAGCCTTTATAAAATTCTTACATGCGAGTTGAACCTTCTTCTCTGGTGACTTGGGTTTAAGAAATTTAGTTACCTCTCCTTTTACCACCTTCTTGATCTCCTCATCGTTCATATCATACGGCCGCCGGAAGTTCAGCCCGGCTTCTTGGATTGGGTGGAGGACCCGTCTTCTTGGGAGCCTTGGCCGATGCTGGCTTTATTCCCTTGGTGGCGCCTTCTTGGGAGGAGACGGGGTTCTTGTGGCGCTTATGTGCGGGAGGTGGTGTAGGAGTCGGCGCCTTCTTGGGAGGAGACGGGCTTCTTCGGGGCTTATATGTGCAGGAGATGGTGTAGGAGACGGGCTTCTTGCCGGGCTTATATGCGCAGGAGGTGGTGTAGGAGTCGGCGATTCTTGGGAGGAGACAGGTTTCTTCTCGGGCTTCTTCGCGGAGAGGACAAGTCCATGTTATCTCAAAAATTATGTACCGTTTATGCCACAGGATGAAATTGTGTACGGCCTCTCCTAACCGTAGTCCGTCACCTCCGAAATTCGAGGTCAAGGTCCTCGTACCAAGCGCACCTCCTCCACCGAGACCTTGGAGTATCCTAACGATATCATTGGCCATGGATAAGCTGCCCGGCTCTAATGGGTGAGCCATACCATCGGCCGTCTTGAAGGTAAGGTTCAGCGCTTGGATATGCAGCTCACAAGGTGTCCATTGCTGATGTAAATCTACGGATACTTGTCCAAGTCCGCCGCGCAAATTTCACCGGAAGCGCTTGCTGCCATTGCCTGAGGGGCCGATGATGTCTGGATTACTTGGAGGTTCTTGGCCGTCTCGCTGTTGGCTCAAGGCTATTGCACCTCTCTTCGGATCTCTTCTTGCATTCTCTCATTTGTTTGATTCAGCGTTCTTCAAGCGCACTAAGTTGTTGTTCTGTCGAGCCTTGCTCCTCGCCCGACTCCTATAGGTCTCGGCGTCTGGCGAAACCAACCTTCCACGGACAACGCCGACGCCTCGTGTCGTCCGAGGTGCTCGATTTTGCAAGGCCCTTGTTAGCACATCGTTCTCCTGTTTGGCACAAAGCTACCCTTGGATGACTCCTCGATAGATCGTACAAGCCTTCGGCCAAGAAGAGGAGCGGGAGTAAGCCTATGGACAGTGGTTCGCAGAAGAAGACAGCAACCAAGTCCATGATAAGCGAGCCTGCCTCCTCATGGCTTCGCCTCTCGGTGTACCGGACGCTCTCCTCACATCCATGCTTCTTGAACTTGCAGGGGCTTTTTTTTAAATCATTTTAGTGTGGAATAAGAATGATTCATTATTTTTTATTAAGCAAATATATTCTTAAGAATATATGAATTTTTTCATTTTATTTTGTACAATTGTAGGATCAAATTCATTATATACCGAGAGTTACAAAAAAGAGAAAATTCGGACAAGTTTAAGATCTTTAAACTTGTCAGAATTTTCTCTTTTTTGTAATTCTCGGTATATAATGAATCTGAACTTAGAATAATTCACATGATACATATTCATTTGACATGATACATATACATTTCAAACTTCACATATACATAGAAATCTCACACATACATAGAAATCTCACATATACATAGAAACTGATCAATAAAAATAGAAATTTCAAAATTCACTAGAAATTAGAATAATTCACATGATACATATTCATTTCACATGATACATATATATTTCAAACTTCACATATACATAGAAATCTCACGCATACATAGAAATCTCACAATGTCATTTAAGCACTGAACAGAGACATGATCTAATGTCACAGTATACAAGCTCATGAATAAGTATTTGAAGATTTGCCTAATAATGACAAGTAAAAGGGACATCACAACTAGCATAGTGCTCAAGTTGTCAATTTTGTATTGTTCTCAGATAACGGGTTGCCTTAAAGACCGTCCTCGTCGAAGAGGGACAAAGATCATTGACCAATTTGTGACAACATTACTTTAGTGAAAATGAAACAACTTTTCCAAAGACTTGACAACTTAGAATAATTCACATGATACATATTCATTTGACATAATACATATACATTTCAAACTTCACATATACATAGAAATCTCACACATACATAGAAATCTCACATATACATAGAAACCGATCAATAAAAATAGAAATTTCAAAATTCACTAGAAATTAGAATAATTCACATGATACATATTCATTTCACATGATACATATATATTTCAAACTTCACATATACATAGAAATCTCACGCATACATAGAAATCTCACAATGTCATTTAAGACCGAGCAGAGACATGATCTAATGTCACGTAATACAAGCTCATGAATAAGTATTTGAAGATTTGCCTAATAATGACAAGTAAAAGGGACATCGGTATATATATATATATATGCAAACAATATCACGACACAAGGAAATGATTCTAGTGACAGAAATATAAAGCAAACACAGGGTGAGCCTATCCAGAATGCAAAAGGAGCATACAACTTACTAGAACTTACTTCCAGAACTCACTGCAACAGATTATTATGCATGAACAGTAAAGATTCATAAGACAAATATATATATCAGAATCACTAGATACCAATTGATCTATACAACTAAATGTCAAGTGGAAAATTGTTGTTGTCACAAATGGTCTCAATACAGCCCAATCTTCATCGAACAATAATCCCACTCTTGCAAGGTCCCCAAGCCTCAAAGACTAGCCCCTTTGCAAGCTACTGACAGATTAGCAATCACAGAGAAAGCGAAAACTTACAAAGCACCAATCCTGTGCAAGGACATGTATAGAGACAACCACGACATCTCAAACGCAAAGAACGCAACCAAAACCAATCACTCGGGCACCAATGAGGTAAAACCACATCGTTTGAGACCACCAAACCAAAACCAATCACTCGGGCACCAATGAGGCAAAACCACACTTTCACCATCTGTTAGTGACAAGTGATCTCATCGTAAGGAGGGCACAAAGCCTAGGGTTGGCGAAGGCCGAGGAGAACAGCGGAGGCAAGGCGCGGAGGCAAGGCCGGAGGCGAGGACGGTGGGGGGGTAAATCGGAGGCGAGGAGGACAGGCAGTGGGAGTCGTGGAGGCGTCGGTCGTCGGAGGTCTTTGCAAACAGCGGGAGGAGGAGGAGATTGGGGAACAATGGCGGGAGTAGAAAAATTGGGGAAGAGGAGGCGGGAGGGGTTTTGTAACACCCGGCGCCAAGCACCGCATGAATGCTACCAAAAGACCCTAAACCTTATACCTCTACAAAAAAATTGAACCAACCTTGGAACTCCCTAAAACCAGTTAAAACTAAGTCACCAAATCTAGAAAATTTCGCATGACCTCTCTAGAAAACAGGACATCCACTCGTGAATGAAAACAATTGCAAGAGGATATTATTCTAGCAGGTCCTTAGTTAACCAATTACAAAAAACCAATAGAATTTAATAAACTCCACGACGCATAACACATTACAATCTTATTAGATACATCAAGATTGAATGAATCGATTAACTAATTCTTTGGAGGCGAAGCCGTGTGTGCGTGTTACTACTCCCAACCCAGCGAGCCGACTTCAAAGTACCTAAAACAAGAAAACAAACAAGCGTGAGTCCAAGACTCAAAGAAAGCTAATCGAGCATAAGAATAATGAACTCGACTAGAATATAAATGCTACAAGACATAGAGTAAAAGTTTCTTCAATTGATATCCGTAAATAAAAGATCAGCTTTGAATTCATATACAACCAAACATAAGAGCACAACTATTTCATCTTTTGACATAACCAATACTTAATTGAAATCATCCAAGATAAGAAGCAGTATCTATCCCCATTTTCCACATACAACTCGGAAGCGTAACTAAACCATACTCACGCCTCAATAGTCGTTCGGGATGAGTCCACGACTAAATCATCAACTTGTCATTTCCTTCTCGTCAATTAACATTTACCAATTGCAACACACAATGCAATGCTTTTATGCTCTCATCCCTTTTTCTCATGAATCAAACAATGAATGCACCATGCATGCTCCTAATGCACATTGTCATAGCGTATACGGTATAGTGAGTGCACACCGTCGGTGTGCACCCTCAATCCACCCATCCGTGGCGGGGCCTACTCTTACTGACTCGCTCCCATTCACCTCGATGAATGGGACTACGAGGTAGGACTTTTGTGCTCACTACGGGTGAGCACCGAGGCCCGCATCAACATGGGACGCCTCGTCCATCATGAATGCAATTATGCAATTGACGTGAATGCATTTCATCCCTCATTCATTTTCACCACACATAGCCATAACCAATATGGAAGTACTAATTAACTTGCATCAATTTAACCATACTCGTTCGTACAATTTCATAATGCAATGCAATAGATGGGAATTGAGTAACTTACCAATTTGCTAACATTCATCCATCCTCATTACCATGCTAAGAACAACTTCTAGATATGCCATTAAACATAACCAAACCATTAGAATTCTCATACTCTTATCGCAAGCAAAACATTTAACACCCTACTAACGTTCTAGGGGATGCACTTGCCTTTACCGACGCGAGAGGCAACTCGGGGTCAAGACCACTCCCGAAGACACTTTCCCTGAAAACAATGTTACACACAAGAATGGATCAAAGTCCGACTCAATACCTCAATGCGCCACGAAAACTCGGCTCTTGCCAAAAGCAGTTCAATGCACACTAATGGAAACTCAGGGCAACCCACTAGACAAACAGACATTATACCTTAATAATAGGAGAACACATTGACAACTCTCTCAATTTGGGATCTTATTCAAAACCATTAACAAACTAAGCTAACATTCAAAGACCCAACTCTTCTCAATACTTCATAGATCAAACAACATAAATGCTCATGCTAATTGTTCAAATTTAAGAAACATATCCACATTGCATTATGAGTAAATAGGGAATGTATCAAGCGTGAACTAACCTTTAATTAGAGGAATAGGCCGACAATTGAGATATTGAACCATGATTATCATACAGGCGCATGTAACATAATGACCTAGTTGCACTCTATGTTACCAGCATGGGAACATCAGTTTGACAACTTCCTCAAAACCAGAATGCAAATCATACCAACCTTCATTTAGCACTTGCTCTCCTTTATAACTAAATTTACCAGCAAAGGTATAGTGACCATATTTCTGATTTCACATGACCATTGGAGGAATCAAAACATGAGCATACAAAATAATAGTAACAAATCATTCACTATTCTAGGATTTCAAATACTATCAGTCTTTCAGCAGTAATTATCATACACTAGGACAAAATCCCACACTATACAATCTTAACAACAAAAGAACTCAGAAACCATACATGCAATTAGAAACTTTGTGCTCCTAGCCTACTCAACAGAGACAAAGATAAAACACATCGCCTAAGCTGCTACTAATGAACAACTCGCATTACAGGAGAACTACATGCTACCTGAAGCTCCCAGCAGCGAACAAGTCTCAAAACTAAATAGAAAACAAATATATGGTATCCTCATGTCTCACATAGTATCAAACAGGGGCAAATATAGAGACATGCTCTTGTGAGCAATTCATCAAACACATGGCATGCACACCATTTAAACCCCAAAATCCCTAGGGTTGTTACCTCGATTTTTACTCATGGAGGAAGGAAGTGGGGATCTTGGCCGGAGGAGACGGAAGGTCGCGGAGAGAGGCCTAGGCGGGTGAATTGTGGGAGGGGGCACCGTCGACTGCAATCGCCCTTGCCCTTCTTTTCTTGCTGCTGCCACTTGCCACTTCTTCTTTGCTACTTGCCATTTGTTCTCTTGCTTTGCCTCTCTTCTTGATGCTCTCCTCTTGCTAGTTAGGATCTTCTTTGCTACCGGCTGCTTCGTCAGAGGGGAGAAGAGGGGCGCCGAGACAACGAAGAACAGGGGGAGGGCGCGCCAGGAGCTCACGGCTGGGTGGAGGCGGTCAAGGGCGGTCGGGGGAAAACAGGAGAAGAAATCGCCAGGAGGAGAGGAGCTCGATAGCGGAGGTTTTTGCTCGGGTGGAGAAAGCGAGAGAGGGTCGGCGGAGATGGGGAAAATTGGCAAGGCCCCAAATCAATCTCACCACAAATACAAATCAGCCCCCAACTCATTCTCGACCACAAACAGAAAAGGGAGAAAAATTAGGAGAAAAGAAATGAAGACCCTCCAAAATCCAAATCCCACATTAAACCCTTGAGTGAACCAAATAATTTAAGCGAGACAAAACAATTCCGCCCCAAAACCCACGGTAAGCGATCTACAATATTACACTCTTCCCCTTTAACAATTAGGCCTCGAATTCGACCACAACTAAGAACACCAATAAGAACAATGAAACAAAATACAAAACAAGGATACCGAAATAACAAATCCGGTATTTCTCACCCACGAGAATTCCAAAATTCAATCCACTTCTCTTTCCAATAAAAAGAAGCAAGCGATTTAACTCATTCCATCCCTTTTTGAATCAACACTCACCTTACCTCCTTAAATTGACATGGCACAAAACCGAAGACCAGGTCTTACTCAAAGACCAAGGCTAAACCAAATCTTCCTTGCGCTCTCACCTCCAAATGGTTTTTCTTAAACCAGGAATCCCACAAGCACTAACTCAAGCTGGAGAATTCACATCTCCCACGAAAACTCTAATGGATCGGTGATCGGCCAATCCCTAAATCATACCGCTCATAAGCGATCGACAACTCAGACAACTCTTCTTTAACGCTTCAATATACAACCTCTAATCAACCAACGATCCTTCCCGGAAGATCATAACACTAACTTCCAAACTTAATTCTCATTTCTCTTCTCAATTTCACTCACCCAACTTAAATCTCTTCTCTAAAAACTCCACACCGCAAATCAACCAACTCGTGATGACAGGAATAACATGAGTCACATCACTCTATTAAGCATCCAATCACTGCTAAACCGGAATCCTGCAGGACACAAAACATAAATCTTTATCTTTTGCAAACGATTGTCCTTGGAACAATAGAGTCAATGTCATTTCTTACTATCGAAGCGAATCGCCCATCATGGCACAAATCCCTTTCCATCACGATTACCAAAATCATACTCCACCTTCTTTCGTACCTTTCTCGCACATTGAGACAATTACTCAAAGAAACAATTCATAATGAAACATTGATTCCAACCAGAAACCAAGGTTGCCAACACATTTAGACCAAGGCATTCGCCAACCGATTCTAAATAGTCCACCAACAAAATAATCACACACGAGCAAGAGACAACAAAATCAACTGATCCTCCCACAAAGGATTTGGATCAAAACATGCCACACCCTTCAATGCTCTCCACTCTGGATCCATTTACTATCTACCTTTACTCGGAAATAAATTAAAGAGTATAATCTTCTACTATACTCCACCAAAAACTCACTACTCAGCATTTTCTTGTATCACACTTGAGAACAAAGAGAATCTCGCTTCATCTAACAAAGCCAACTACTTTCCTCAACTTGAACTCAAAGCAATAAATTTCACATTGAGGAAAACTCAACCTTAAGAAGAAACATCACTTAAATCTTTTACAAACACGATCACAATGATCAAAGAAAATCAGCTCGCTTTTATCATAGCAAAACATCTCATACTAACCCCAACAACATTTCAGAAACTGAAAATCGATCTTCGCATCCAACATCTATACACATAACCACCATCCTTTTTCTTAAGAGAAAGGGAAATTCAGTTTAGACGAGAAACACCGCACAATTCTTCTCAGAAGCGACCACGAAACCGAAGAAAACTAAATTTTTCCTTAACAACAAAAATCCATTTTCATCACCTTAAGCTCCAAGGTGAAAAAACTTCACATCGAGAAAACACTCGATTCAACAAAAACAAGACACCTCGAGAAAGAAAACCAATTCTGGGTCCCCAATCTCCTTTCACTCGACAACTAACACCTTTACCTAGAAAGAGAGGGAATAAAATTTCCATTCTTAGGCAGAAAATCATTTCACCAATATGAATCATTTTTTTTAATCCTCATGAGACTTTACCTTCTTTCTAACTCATCTCGTACAATGAGACAACCACTCAAAGAAAAAGGTTCATAACTGGACCATTCACTTCGGTGACCCACATTGAGTCTAACCCATGAAAGCAGGGTTCCCACAACTTAAGAAAATAATGCATTTAGCGACCATTTCCTCCCGGCCCACCAACAAATTAATCCCACACAACCATGGGACAACGGATCCAACCATCCTCCCACCAAGGTTTAGATCAAGTCCAGTAACACCATTCATTACTCTCCACATTAAATCCATATACCATCAACACTTAACCCTAATTAGGACTTCATCAAATCCCATCCACATGGTTCTCCTTCTAGGGCGATCTTGCCCTAAGAACGAAACCAAAGAGCATAAATCTTTAAATTATACTCACACAAAGAACCACAACTAAGCATCTTCTTTTCTCACACTAGAGCAATTATTCAAGTCCCCAATAATTTAAGCAACGTCTTCCCGAGACATAAATCGCCAAAATGGCTCTAAGGCCAACTGCCGCTAAAGAGCAAACCGAGCTCCGAAATATTCAACCCAATGTTTCTCTGCACTTTAATTACAACCTCGCCTTAGGTTATACTATCCACACCTTATAAACTTATTATTAATCCACACGATCCGCCCAATGAGGACACCTCAAAACAATTTAATACCATCACCTAATTAAAACAGGTTTCTCAACCAAACTTGTTATTCCTTCGTCATCATAACCAATTTTAACCTTACGTCAACACTATTTCCGAACCTCCACTTATAATTGTGGGTCACCAAGACCCACACTAGAGTCTTTAGCATCTTATCAACTTAGGGTCAACTACCCCAACAACACAATCCGACTATCAATCTTTTACGGGAAGATCTTCATCTAACCACAACTTACTCTGACTGTCGCATTTATCCTTCCAGAAAAGCCAACCAAATCTTCCAAAGAAGCTCAACTCTCAAAAGACTTAAGAAATGACAAGACTCAAGCCCTGTCATTCAACAACTCCCCAACCAAACCTCAAACTCCAAAATTCCACGAAGGAAAGGAGTTACACAAATAAATTCATAGAAAGGAAAAGTGAATCGGTTGAATAACACTTTTTTAAAGGCCCAAACCTTAAGTTCTCACGACTTAAGTTTTTCACCAAAACTTCAACTTGGGGAGCGACCACACGAAGAAATCTATGACTTTCTCCATAAAGCAACCAAAAGAGGCGCAACATAATACTCTTTTCTTTGTCTTAAATCCAAGAAGACCAAAAGAAGACAAAACCCAAATAGCGTACTCCAATTTATGACAGGAAGAACAAGGACTCTCCTCACTCGAGGTTATGAATCCTCCGGTCTTTGTCTCTCAAGCGCCACACCCGACCAACACGGCTACGACCCGACCAAATCCTTGACACAAAGAGTCCCACGGACCCCACAAGACAATATACCACTTCAAAATCATAGCCAACATACTACCATAGCCTTATCAAAACTAACAAATAACATAACCATAAGTATCAACATAGCATCAATATCAAAATAAGCATTGTAACATAATACAACGATATCCCATCCTTTCCTACTGTGCATCAAAGTGTGTCAGATTTTAAATTAATTCGTCATTCTACTCCAAGTTTTAGAGTTATTGCCCTAGGGCCACATTTTACAAGTTCAACCCAAACCATGCTTCCACTTTCATGCAGCAAAATTTTTTTTTAACTCATTCAAGAATAAATTCCTAGATTCTAGCATCACGGACCTAAAGCCCGCTCTGATACCAACTGTAACACCCCGGCGCCAACTGCACCGCGAATGCTACCAAAAGACCCTAAACCTTATACCTCTACAAAAAAAATTGAACCAACCTTGGAACTCCCTAAAACCAGATTAAAACTAAGTCACCGAAATCTAGAAAATTTGGCATGACCTCTCTAGAAAAGCAGGACATCCACTCGTGAGCGAGAAAATAATTGCGAGAGGATATTATTCTAGCAGGTCCTTAGTTAACCAATTACAAAAAACCAATAGAATTTAATAAACTCCACGACGCATAACACATTACAATCTTATTAGATACATCAAGACCGAATGAATCGATTAACGAATTCTTTGGAGGCGAAGCCGTGCAGCGTGTTACTACTCCCAACCCAACGAGCCACTTCAAAGTACCTAAAACAAGAAAACAAACAAGCGTGAGTCCAAGACTCGAAAAAAAGCGCAATCGAGGCATAAGAATAATGAACTCGACTAGAATATAAATGCTACAAGACATAGAGTAAAAGTTTCTTCAATTGATATCCGTAAATAAAAGATCTGATTTGAATTCATATACAACCAAACATAAGAGCACAACTATTTCATCTTTTGACATAACCAATACTTAATTGAAATCATCCAGTAAAAGAAGCCGTATCTATCCCCATTTTCCACATACAACTCGGAAACGTAACTAAACCATACTCACGCCTCAATAGTCATTCCAGGATGAGTCCACGACTAAATCATCAACTTGTCATTTCCCCTTCTCGTCAATTAACATTTACCAATTGCAACACACAATGCAATGCTTTTATGCTCTCATCCCTTTTTCTCATGAATCAAACAATGAATGCACCATGCATGCTCCTAATGCACATTGTCATAGCGTATACCGGTATAGCTGAGTGCACACCCGTCGGTGTGCACCCTCAATCCCACCCATCCCGTGGCGGGGCCTACTCTTACTGACTCGCTCCCATTCACCTCGATGAATGGGACTACGAGGTAGGACTTTTGTGCTCACTACGGGTGAGCACCGAGGCCCGCATCAACATGGGACGCCTCGTCCATCATGAATGCAATTATGCAATTGACGTGAATGCATTTCATCCCTCATTCATTTTCACCACACATAGCCATAACCAATATGGAAGTACTAATTAACTTGCATCAATTTAACCATACTCGTTCGTACAATTTCATAATGCAATGCAATAGATGGGAATTGAGTAACTTACCAATTTGCTAACATTCATCCATCCTCATTACCATGCTAAGAACAACTTCTAGATATGCCATTAAACATAACCAAACCATTAGAATTCTCATACTCTTATCGCAAGCAAAACATTTAACACCCTACTAACGTTCTAGGGATGCACTTGCCTTTACCGACGCGAGAGGCAACTCGGGGTCAAGACCACTCCCGAAGACACTTTCCCTGAAAACAATGTTACACACAAGAATGGATCAAAGTCCGACTCAATACCTCAATGCGCCACGAAAACTCAGCTCTTGCCAAAAACAGTTCCAATGCACACTAATGGAAACTCCGGGCAACCCACTAGACAGCAGACATTATACCTTAATAATAGGAGAACACATTGACAACTCTCTCAATTTGGGATCTTATTCAAAACCATTAACAAACTAAGCTAACATTCAAAGACCCAACTCTTCTCAATACTTCATAGATCAAACAACATAAATGCTCATGCTAATTGTTCAAATTTAAGAAACATATCCACATTGCATTATGAGTAAATAGGGAATGTATCAAACGTGAACTAACCTTTAATTAGAGGAATAAGAACCGACAATTGAGATATTGAACCATGATTATCATACGGTAGCATGTAACATAATGACCTAGTTGCACTCTGTGTTACCAGCATGGGAACATCAGTCTGACAACTTCCTCAAAACCAGAATGCAAATCATACCAACCTTCATTTAGCACTTGCTCTCCTTTATAACTAAATTTACCAAAAAAGGTATAGTGACCATATTTACGATTTCACATGACCATTGGAGGAATCAAAACATGAGCATACAAAATAATAGTAACAAATCATTCACTATTCTAGGATTTCAAATACTATCATCTTTCGTGATAATTATCATACACTAGGACAAAATCCCACACTATACAATCTTAACAACAAAAGAACTCAGAAACCATACATGCAATTAGAAACTTTGTGCTCCTAGCCTACTCAACAGAGACAAAGATAAAACACATCGCCTAAGCTGCTACTAATGAACAACTCGCATTACAGGAGAACTACATGCTACTTGAAGCTCCCAGCAGCGAACAAGTCTCAAAACTAAATAGAAAACAAATATATGGTATCCTCATGTCTCACATAGTATCAAACAGGGGCTAATATAGAGACATGCTCTTGTGAGCAATTCATCAAACACATGGCATGCACACCATTTAAACCCCAAAATCCCTAGGGTTGTTACCTCAGATTTTTACTCATGGAGGAAGGGAAGTGGGGGATGCTGGCCGGAGGAGACGGAAGGTCGCCGGAGAGAGGCCTAGGCGGCGCCGGAATTGACCGGAGGGGGCACCGTCGGCCTGCAATCGCCACTGCCCTTCTTCTGCTGCTGCCGCCACTTCCCCTTGCTGCGCTTGCTCATTTCATTCTTTGCTGCAACGGCTTCTTCTTGATGCTCTCCTCTTGCTAGTTAGGATCTTCTTCTGCTACCGGCCGGTCCGCAGGGGAGAAGAGGGGCGCCGAGACAACGAAGAACATGGGGGGGGGCGCCGGCGAGGAGCTCACGGCTGGGTGGAGGCAGTCAGCGGGGAAAACCAGAGAAGAAATCGCCAGGAGGAGAGGAGCTCGGCAATGAGGAGGTTTTGCTCGGGTGGAGAAAGCCGAGAGGGTCGGCGGGGAGATGGGGAAAATTGGCAAGGCCCCAAATCAATCTCGACCACAAATACAAATCAGCCCCCAACTCATTCTCACCACAAAGCAGAAAGAGGGAGAAAAATTAGGAGAAAAGAAATGAAGACCCTCCAAAAATCCGAAATCCCACATTAAACCCTTGAGTGAACCAAATAATTTAAGCAGACAAAACAATTCCGCCCCAAAACCCCTGGTAAACGATCTACAATATTACAGGTTTATAGGTGCACCATCAGTCCCGGTTGGTGTATTCAGCATCGATGTCTCACATCGATGCTGGTTGGACTCAACGATCTTGATGTGGAGACATCGATCGATTGAATACACCAACCGGACTCGATCGATCATTTCAGCGAGGGAGGAGCCCTAGGCACTATCGGTCCGGTTGAAAACACCACCGGATGATGTTAAAAAACTAAAAACAATTTAACGCCCTATTAACCGACAAGAAATCTACCTCCTTGGCTAGCGAGGCGCTTGAGTTCATGAGCTCTCCCGATTGTTGTGAGGTCTCGGGTTCGAGCCCCGCTTGTGCCCCTAGCCCTTTTTTGAATCTCTTTGTTTAACTATTGTTTCATTAAATAATTTTTAAAAATGGTTTTACCACTTTAGATTCATTTAGCCTTTTTTGTAAGATTTCTTTTTAAAATGTCTTTGTTTAACTATTATTTCATTAAATAATTTTTAAAATGCTTTTACAACTTTAGATTCATTTAGCCTTTTTTTAAGATTTCTTTTTTAAATCTCTTGTTTAACTATTGTTTCATTAAATAATTTTTAAAAATGCTTTTACCACTTTAGATTCATTTAGCCTTTTTTTAAGATTTCTTTTTTGAATCTCTTGTTTAACTATTGTTTCATTAAATAATTTTTAAAAATGCTTTTACCACTTCACAATATTTTTTAAATCTCTTTGTTTAAAGTTAGTCTTTACAATATTTTTCCCAACTATGTAATATAAATTAACATTATAGAAAATTGTAAGAAATAAAGTAATTTTTGCACTCTTATAATTCCATTGCAAGCTGTCACCTTGTTATATTAGTACAGAGGGACTTTGAACAATATTGTTAGTCAAATATTAGTACAATTTGAGCAGAAAATACAGAAAACCACTAGAGGAATGAGAAACTAGTATGTTAGTAGTCTATTACACCAAAAGCAATCCTTATTTGCTAACATACTTTGCTTTTACAAGTGATCCTTCATTATGATCGCGCGTCGTAGGGAGATTCCTCTGTATCATTCAAGACACTAATGTCTCGTCCACCGTGAAAGGAGGCAGCTCGTCGGCGATTATACTCTTCTTCGTCGTGGCGCCCTCAACTCCGACAATCCTTCTTTTACGGAAGATCCACGTGGCGCCTTGGTGATTGCTCTTGCTAGTCTTCTCATACCTTTTTCGGTTTCTTTGTCTATGTCCATCACATAGAATACTGTGTCATATCATTAGCGAGCAAGAACGGTTCGTCCCTATAGGCTACTTGCTTGAGGTCCACAGTTGTCATACCGTACTTATCAATATCCACGGTTGTCGGTTTAACCCATTGGCACCAAAGCAGAGGACTTTTAATGGCCCGTACTCTAGCTCCAGATCTCTCTATGAAACCATAGTGCGTGTCCATCTTTCCATTTTTGTCCAAGGCATCTATCTGGACGCCCTTGTTTTGGTTGGTGCTCTTGCTATCTGAGTTGTCGTGTAAAATGTGTACCCATTTATCTCATACCTTTGAAATGATATGATTTTTGTGGGCGGTCCTCGAGCCAAGAGTTTCAATTGTTCATCGTGCATCGCTTGCCTTGATTGCTTTTGTAACCAAGCTGCGAAATGATCCATTTGCTCACTGCGATCCACTTATCTAACTTCTCTGGGTATTGGGCCCGTAGACTCATCTCGTGATCATAGATATACGGAGCCACTCTGAGTTGCTTGTTTCAATACCGTGAAATGTGCTTGTTTAAATGCAAGTAGATCGTCGCTATAGGACTCTTTTCTCCCTAAAGTCCCTTTTTCGTAGCCTCCCCTCATGGCGTGATCTGAGGGCGCCAATCGGTTCAGATCATCCATGTAACTAACACAAAACTCGATCACCTCCTCTCATCTTGACACCTGCAATAATGCAAATATACAGGCGAGACCGGTTATGAACATACTTCTTTAGGATACCCATGTACCTCTCGAAGGGAACATATTGTGGAGGAACACAGTCCGAGAATTTCTATCTCTTTAACAATGTGGACCATGAGATGGACCATAATATCAAAGAAGGATGGAGGGAAGATCATCTCAAGACTAACGGACTATTGACCATGTCATCATGCAGACTAGATACCTTATTCGCTCGATGACCTTCTGCGACATCGCGTTGAAGAACGAACACTGACTTTATGATTGTCCCTCGTACCCAATCTGGCGCGAATACCTCGCACCGCCATCTTGAGAACAAGCTGTGTCATCAACACATGACAATCATAGGATTTTATGTGTACGATTTTATTCTCTTTCATGTTTATGAGTCTCATTATGTTCGAGGAGTATCCGAAGGGACCTTCACCTTTGTTCAATAACTTAATCATGTTTTTTTCTCTTCCTTGCTCGAGTGTAGCTCATGGGTGGAGGTAATGTTGTCCTTTCTCTCTCTTTTCGGATGAAGGTCGTTCACGAGTCCCAATAGTCTATAGGTCCTTTCGTGCTTGAAGTGTATCTTTTGACTTACTGTACATATCTAGGAAACCTAGTAGGTTCACGCAGACATTCTTCGTGATATGCATGAAGTCCGATGAGTGCGAGACCTCTAAGTCTTTCGATGAAGGTAAGTCCCAAAATATTAACTTTTTCTTCCAAATGGCCTTCGTGTGACCTTGTTGGTAGTGACGGGTTTGCTACCAGACCCTTTCCAAATACAACTTTCAGATCCTTTACCAAAGAAAATACAAGCGTCCCCTTTGCGATGCATGGGCTTCTTACGTTCTCTTACGTCCCATCAAAATTCTCACCCTTCCTCATGTGGGTCCTTCATATGGAGGAACCTCGGTGGCCCATGTACACAACCTTTTGAGAGTTTTTAGGTACTTGCTGTCCGTATCCTCTAAGCGGTGGATGCGGGCTTTATATCCTTTGATAGATAGGCCGATAGATTACCAAGTGCAGGCCGATCGTTGATGGTTCGAATAGCAATGCACGTAGAGTGAAGTGCTCTCTTTTGTACTCATCCCATACCGTACACCATCGTTCCACGGTGTTAACAGATCTTCAACCAACGGTTTGAGGTACACATCAATGTCGTTTCAGGTTGCTTGGGCCTTGGATAAGCAATGGCATCATAATGTACTTCCGCTTCATACACGACCAAGGAGGAAGGTTGTAGATACATAGAGTCACGGGCCAAGTCTTTGTGATTGCTGCTCATATTGCCGAGCAGGTTCATCCCATCCGTACTCAACCCAAACCTTATGTTCCTTGCATCCTCGGCAAAGTCGGGTATGTTCTATCGACTTTCCTCCACCGAGCCATCGACAGCGTGCCTTAGCCTTCCGTCGTCCTTACGGTCTTCCTTGTGCGGCGCATCATCTAGGTATGCGCTTTGTTATAAATAAGCGCTTCAGCCGGGGATTCAGGAAATACCACACCACCTTAGCAGAGGTCTCTTCTTCTTCTGCTGCCCTCTACCTCACCGGGTCATCACGCTGGTCTTATACTGCAAGTTTTGCACACGGACAAGCTTAGAATCCTCATACTCATTGCGATAAAGGATACAATCATTACGGCATGCATGTATCTTTCAGACCTCCAACCCCAAAGGCGGACAACTTGTTTGGCATCGTCACGTAGTTTCGGGCGATGTGTTCCCCTCTGGAAGTAACTTCTTTATGAGGCATAACAACTCATCGAATCCTTATCGGACAATCCATTGGTCGCCTTCCATTGCATCGGTTCTAGTGTGATACGCAACTTTTTATGGCCTGTCGATAGTTTGGGTACAACGGTGTTCCGTGGTCCTCCATAGGTGTTGGAACTTTTCGTAATGTCTTTCATCGATGTATTCTCCTCTCCATCCGCAGACATCTGGTCTAGGTCATCATCACCACACTCCCCAATGTATCTTGAAAGAACCGTGTTGACCGGCGTCCAGGGATATTGTTGTCGCCTCTTCTTCTTCACCGTCTTCTGTATAATCTCTTCTTCACCGTGCTTGGTCCAGCGGTATAGTTTGACATGAAACCTCTTGTGAGCAAATGAAAGTGAAGGTGGCTGGATTTTGGCCACTCCTTCTCATTCTTGCAGATCTATGCATGGACTGACATATGTAGCCGACGTCGTGTGTGCATCGGCCGACGAAGAAAATCTTGCAAACCACAAGAACTCCGGGAGCGTCGATCCATGTACATCCATCGCGGTCCATCTACATTATGTTACATCAAGATAAGTGTTAGCTCATTTTCCAATAATGAATTGTTGAACCAAAACCTAAATATTAGCTAGATCCACACCTTCAATCCGAGCTAAATAATAATCCAAGCAAAATATAAACCCACACAACAAGTTTTTGCAACCTACAAAAAGAATTGGTCGTCGAGTGCGGATTCAAAATTCGAACAAAATTCACAGCGACTTTGTTTGCAAATTTTGTTGAAATTGTAACACCCTAAAATTTCTAAATTATTATTCAATCATTTATTTTATTTTTTCTAAATCTCTAGCACTTAATTAATGATGTTTTAAAAATAATTTCTTGATGGAAATTAAAACCAAAATTATACTAGGAGTAATTTTCTAAGTTTAAAATATTCCAAAGTATTTTTGAAAACTTTTCTCAAATATTGAACTCATTTTATATTTTCTATAAAGCCATTCATATTTCGATATTATTTTAATTAGCAAATGAATTTAAATTTCTTCTTTTCCACATAACCATTGCCATTTGAAGATCCCAAACTCCATTATTTCCATGCACCATTCTCCCCCAACTCGTGCAACCAAACCTCATCCTTCATCGATCGATGGAACTAAAACCTAAATTTAAGCTAGATCCACACATTAAATGCGAGCTACATTATAATCCAAGCAAATTCTAAGCTTACACAACAAGTTTTTGTATCCTATTTGAAAAGATCAAGCTAGATCTCTACATTTATATTAATCTTTCATCAATCATGGGAAAAGATCAATTTTTTTCATAATTCAAGCAAAAAAGAGGCTCCATTTAACACCAAATGATGTGAGGAATGATGTTACTAACCTTAGATACCTTGGTTGAGTAAAATGACCAAAATTTTGAAATTTGGGCAGCACCTCCCTCTACATTCATAATCTTTGATCAATCATGGGAAAAGATCAAATTTTCTTCATAATTCAAGCAAAAAGAGGCTCCATTTAACACCAAATGAAGTGAGGAATGATATTACTAACCTTAGCTACCTTGGTTGTGAGTAAAATGACCAAAATTTTGAAATTTTGGGCAGCACCTCCCCTCCCTTCAAGCTCTTGGCCGAAGCTCCACTGTTCTTTTCGCGCACTGGAATGATCTGGGTCTGACAGAGAGCGGGAGGAGGAAGAAGTTTAAATTGGGGCTCGATGCGGTTGAAGACGAACCGTCTTGATGAGATCATCGATGCGGTTCGTGACACGAACCGGTACTATTGCTTACCCACTAAATAGTACGGTTCGTGACAAGAACGATCTTGATGTGATCTCATCGATGCGGTTCGTGTCTTCAACCGATACTAATCGCTCCCCGCGAACTGTAGCCGTTGAGCAGGATGATCTAACTATCGGTCCGGTTAAATCTTAACCCGTCTTGATGGGCGATAGCAAAGGTTGGTTACGTAGTAGTGGGGGTTAAGTACCTTGTCGGGCTATGGTTCATGTATGGTAACTACGATGGCAAAACGGCTCCTTAATCGATTCGATCTATCCTTGGGAGCCAACTCTTTGGGATACTGTTCATATTGAGCCAGATCTTTGTCCCACTCTGTTGTTTGGCGGCTATAAATGCAATGAATATTGGCGGCTATAAATGCAATGAATATTTCAGCCTTTGGCGGCCTGTTTGGCAGCTGGGCCGAAATGCGGGCCTTGACGGTCCTTGGCGGGCCTTGGCGGCATGGCGGCTAGTATAAAACTATGAGAGAGACCATTTTGATTTACTGTTTACATAACCTGATGACCATGATTGAAAGATTTACATCGTCACTCTCAAAATAAGGTACACTAAGTCACTAACATAGTACTTACTACTTACTTTATTACTTGATTAATTGAGTAGTATGTGTTCAAGTATTTTAGTTCAATATTCTACTTTAATATTTGATGTCTTGCAATTTGCAAATAACTAGAAAAGAAAACTAAAAATTTTTATTCATAATAAAATCAATAATATATATGAATTATATTAATTCTCAGCCGCCGAGGGTCAAAGCGTCGAGACCCACAATTGCGCCACAAATACGGCCTTGACGCTTGGCGGTGCCTAACCTCCACGAATCCGCCGAGCGAACTCTTGAACATTGGTTTGCAGTGTGTGTATGAAGTGTTCTTTGTTGCATGGGCTAACTGGGCGCCGGTCTGCAGGGGTGTAGCCAACGGGTGGGCTCCATTAGGCTCAAGCCCACCCTCCGGCTGCCGGACACTAAGTACCTACTTTAGCGTCGGCACTCAGTTCCTTAAGAAGAAGCTTTGTTGGGTGGGAGAGCTATTTTTGGGCCATGTGACTTGGTAGGCCACTGCTTATTAGAAGTATAATTTAGCAATTGGTGTTTTCGCTTGCTACCTACATAACTGGACTCGAACCCTAAACGCAATGAAGTACCTAAGGTGCGTTTGGTTGCCTAGATGAGGTTGGATGGGATATGACCATCTATCCTGGATGGGATAGAGCCATCTAGGTGGTTGTTTGGTTGGGTGGATAGGGATGAGTTAATTTTTTTGTTTGGTTAGATGGATGAGAATGGACAGGATGAGCTAATTTTTTTGTTTGGTTGGATGGCTGAGGATGGATGTGTAACATCTCAAAAATTCTAATGAAATAAAAATAAATATTTTGAATTTGAATATGATTATTTCTGAGTTTTCTTAATGTTATATGTTTTATTTGGATTTTCCCTTGGATTTTTGTGTTGTTTTTGTAAAATGTTTGGCTTAAGATTTGACCTGTGGAAGTTTGTAAAATACTGACAAGCTGACTAATTGACTATTGATTTCTCTGTTATTGATTTTCTACAGGTATCAAACAATATCGAAATATTCTAAAAATTTTTCTGAATGATTATAATAATCAATACTCCATACGTTACAAATTGAAGCATGTCCTTCGTACAAAATGTTTATATTACAAATTAAAGCTTGACCTTCATACAAAATAAAGCATATCCTTAATAATACAACTAAGTTACGATCCGACCTTCGTTATGATCGCGGTGTATATATGTAGTTTCCTCTATGTCTTCCATGAGACCTAGGTCGATGTTCTCACCGAAAGGAGAAAGCTCATCAAATTGGTTATAGTCTTCCTCGTCGACTACATTCTCAACTCCCACAATCCTTCCTTTTCCTTGAAGAACCAGGTGGCGTTCCTTGTCAACCGGATCCTTACAAAAGAAAATTTGTGTAATGACATTAGCAATCACGAATGGTTCTTCTCTGCATCAAGCGTGTTTGAAGTTCACGATGGTGATACCGTACTGTCGATGTTCACGCCCTAGGTAGCGACCCGCGGCGAAGAGGGGACCTTCAAAGGCCTGATCAAGCTCCCAAATCTCTTCTATGATCCGTAATACGTCGCATATTGCCATTCTTTGTCATAGGCATCTATCACGGACCCATTATTCGGTTGGTGCTCTTGTTATCTTGTGCTCTTATATAAAATGTATATCCATTGATGTCGTATCCTTCAAATGTCAAAATTATATATAGCGGTCCCTTAATAGCGCTCTCAATTGAGCACACTCATGCTGCGTATGCATCATGTGTCTAAGCAACCAATCTCCAAAGTTATCACTGTATTCTCTCACGATCCAAACCTCAGACTTACATGGTTTTTTTTTTCTTAGCATGTTCTTGTGCATGTTGACAAATGGGGCTGCTACAACTGATTGGTGTAGAACTGTAAAATATGCTTGCGTGAATGAAGCACGATCATTCGTACGGATCATTTTTGACCTAGTGTCCCTTTCCCTTGTAGCCTCCCTTCATGGCGAGACACAGGCACACCAATCGGTTTGAGAATCATGTAATCGATGCAGAACTCGATGACCTCTTCGGTTCCCTAATCTTCGGCAATACACCCTTCCGGCCGATGTTGATTACGAACATATTTCTTCACAACCCCCATGAACATCTCGAAAGGGTACATCTGATGTAGAAATACAGGGCCAAGAAACTGTATCTCTTTCACAATATGAACAATGAGATGACCATAATATCGAAGAAGTATGGAGGGAAGCACATCTCAAGCCGGCATAGCGTGTGGATCACGTCTTGCTACAGCTTATCCAGTTTCAACGGATCAATGACCTTCTGTGAAATCGCGTTGAAGAATGAACACAACTTTATAATTGGGTCTCGCATTTTCTCTGGCAGAACACCCCTAATTGCAACAGGAAGCATCTGTGTCATCATCACGTGGCAATCATGAGACTTCGTACCAATTAATTTCAAGTCTTTCATTGATACTAGCCTCTTTATGTCGGCAGAATAACCGGATGGAACTTTGACTCCATGCAAGCACTCACACACGCTAATTTTCTCATTCTTGCTTAGAGTGTAACAAGCTGCAGGAAGGTACTTTTTTCCTTGACCCAAGTCTTCGTGATGTAGCTCCTTCCTGAGTTTCATATCTTTTAGGTCCATCTGTGCATTGAGTGTATCTTTTATTTTGCCAGGTATGTCTAGTAAAATACCAAGCAAGCTGTCACACATGTTCTTCTCTATATGCATGACATCGATTGCATGTCGAACATCCAGGTGCTGCTAATAAAGTAGGACCATAAATACTGATCTCTTTTTCCACAAAGGAGCTGTATCACTAGAACTCAGGACTGATGTACTTCCAGCTCCCTTTCCATAGATAATTTTAATATTCTTTATGGACGCAAATATCTCTATGCCGTTACGATGTTGCGGAGCTGAAGCAATCTCCTTTGTACCATCAAAAGCTCTCTTGTTGTTACGATACGGATGGTCCTTACGAAGGAACCTACGATGCCACATTTAATACATTTTTTAGCAGTATTTCAGCCACCGGCTACCTATATCACCCATGCAATGGACCCATCCATTGAATCCTTTTATAGTCTGGCCCGAAAGATTGCCAAGAGCAGGGTAATGATTTATGATTGTGAATAACAACGCATGTAGTATGAATTTCTCTCTTTTATACTCATCCCATACCCGTACATCGTCGTTCCACAATACCAGAAGATCTTCAACCAGTGGTTTGAGGAACACATCAATATCATAGCCAGGTTGCCTCGGCCCTAGGATCAACAGCGGCATCATAATGTACTTCCACTTCATACAAAGCCAAAGAGGAAGATTGTAGATACATAAAGTCACCGGCCAAGTGCTATGACGACTACTCATGTTGCCGAAAGGATTCATCCCATTCGTACTGAGTCCGAACCTTATATTCCTCATATCATATGCAAAATGTTTTTTGTATTTTCTATCGATATTCCTCCTTCTTGCTTGAGTCGATAGGGTGTCTAAGCATTCCATCATTCTTCGCTCTTGGCATGCCATCGCGGCAATTGAGCATGCCTTTTGTTGCATAAGCAGGCGCTTGAGCCGGGGATTATAGGAAATACCACACCACCTTGTTAGGGGTCTTTTCTTCTTACGCTGCGCCTCGATGTCTTCATCGCCGTGCTTATACCGAGATGCCTTGCAAATGGGACACGCATCCAAATATGCAAACTCATTGCGATACAATATGCAATTGTTTGGACATGCGTGTATTTTACGCATTCCGGTCCCCACGAAGCAAACAACACGCTTGGCACAGTGCGTGGTTCTTGGCAACCGTTACCCTCTGGAACGACATCTCTGAAGAATCCTAATAGCTCTGCGAAACTCTTATCGAACCAACCATTGCTTGCCTTCAACTGCAGCAGCGTAAGCACAACATGCATCTTTTTGAGCTCCTCCTTGCAGCCTGGGTACAAGGGTGTTGTAGAATCCTCTACCATACGCTGAAACTTTTGAAAATCCCTTTCACTCGTGAGGTCCTCCTCCCCATCATGCAACATCTATTCTAGATCATCTTCATGGTTATCGATGAACGTGTCTTCATGGGTGTCGACGAATGTATTTTCGACCGTAGTCGAGTCGTTGTCTTCATCATCATCAATCAGATGCCCTTCACATACAATCTCATCTTCACCGTGCTCGATCCATCAGGTATAGGAAGGCTTGAAACCCCTTCGAAGCAAGTGTGCACAGATCGCCTCAAGGTTAGAAAATTGCTTCTCATTCTTGCAATCGACGCATGGGCAACAAATATAGTCCATTAGCTTATTTGACTTGTACGACGCAACCGCGCTCAGAAAACTAGTCACACCATTAAAGTACTCTCTACTGCAATGGTCCGCTTCATACATCCATCTTTGGTCCATCTACAAATATTTATAACAAATAAAATCTCAGTAAATCAATAAGTGCTCACAAATTGTTTTATTCATTTAATTTGTTATATAGTGCTAATTAATCTAGAAATTTTCATTACTTATAAATCTATATCCAAATCTAGATTGTAAAATTAATTAAATAATTGCTATTAGTTATATATAATGGTCAAAATCCAGCAAATTTACACTACTTACGAAGTATTAAATTAACATACGAAATAAAGAAACAATTTTAAGTAATTAGATTAAACAATAGTTAATTATGAAGTGATACCACATTTAAATTCAATCAATGTATTAAATGCAATCACTAATTTAGTCCTCTAAATACTTAAATTCAACCTACATCATAATCTCACCAATCACTATACATATAAAAGTTGGTAATTTCAAATCTAGCCTCTAGATTAGAGCTCTAATTGTGTTGACTATGCAATCAATAATTCTCACAATCTACAACAATATAGAACGTAATATCCAACTAAATAAACTACCAAAGAAATGTACATCAAGATATACGAACCTTAGATCACGAGTTAGAAATGAATTCCACCAAATTTGAGAGCAAAAATTCGCCCCCTCTCCACCCCAACCGAGCAAGAACAGAGCTCCTCTACATTACGACAGGTTGGGAAGGAAACTCAAGATATATGTAGTGCCACATTATCACTGCTGGCTTTTTCTCTAGAACCTGCAGTAATATATCACTGCCACTTCTATCTCTAAATCCGGCAGTGGTATCGCTGCCGTTTCCCATGCAAATCACTTTATCACTGCTAGTTATACTGTTGAATTGGTAGTAATACATCACTACTGGTTCTATCTCTAAACCCGGCAATGATATTGCTGCCGTTCGCGTGCAAAAAATACACTCTTCTTATCACCACTGGTTTAATTTAGAACCAATAGTGATAATATTATCACTGCCAGTTTAAATTAGACCGGCGGTGATAAGATTATCTTCTTTGGTTAAGGCCTACAGGCGTTGATGGAGGGTCATAGATGAAGCAGTCTGTAGTAGTGAAACCTAGGATTATGAGTAGTCCTAATATAATTTTCAAATGTAGGTGACTCATCAAAATTGAAAGGAAGATCTTGAGAAATGATTAAATGACAAAGAGATTCACGAGCTACCTCAGGATTGTAGTCCCAATTACATACCATACCATCGAGGTTGTACTGCAGTTGCATCTGTCTCGAAACTACCCCCGTTTTCTTTTACAGCTCTCAGCATGCCTCTTCAAGTGCCCCATTCCACCTGAAGATTTCGCTGTTAATTTTTACTTACAATATTTACAAATAGCACACTTGCTCTGAACGCCATCTAATGTCTCAAAAATCTGCTCGAAATCTTCCCAGACTCTCGATGTACTGTATCTTGATCTTTTCGCCCCGATGCTTACCGACGCAGTAGCACTTGTAGAGCCTGAGGATGGTACAACTCCTACAGCTTCTTGAGCTTCATAGGATGTAAGAAGCTCCTCAGGTGAAATCACTAAATCAGAAGCTGTGAAAGACAAAATCCTCGTTCTCCATAAAGAAAACTGTAAGAAATAATTATGCTATTAATATGATTTAAAATAATAACAAAATGAAAAATTAAATCAAAATTATTACCTTGATTTCTTGACAGAAAGCGGAAGCCGAATTTCGAATTTTTTTTATTTTTTGACAAAACTATTTTGAATTTTGCCAAATTACCACCAAGAGCAAAAGAATTTCCACAAGAGAATGAATAGAAGAGAATGCAAGATTGCTAGTGTGGAAATGAGGGGCTGCCACCTATTTATAGGAAAAAATTCAGGTTTTTTTAAATTTTTTTTGGATTTTTTTTAAAAATTTAAGCCTCCAACATGTATTTTTCAAACTAAACGGGCTAAACGGGCCATGCCAGGCTAAATGGTTCATGCCACTGTTAAACGTGCCGTGTTGCCCATGGGCCATGCCGTGTTGTGCTAGCTTAGATCATAAGCAAGTCATCTTAGTGCAGTGCGGCCCAAGCTGCACAAGCTCGCGGGCCTTGCCAGCACACCTATTTACGGTCGGATTGAGTTGTGCTTGGGCCGTGCTCAGGGTAGCATGCCTCAGACCGGCCCATTTGGCCATCTCTAGCTAGAGGCAGGTCAAGTGGATCGGAGTCGTCCATCCAGATCCGCCCGATCCGATGGGTTGCAAGATTTGATCTCGGCTGCAGGGGCACGATCGGAGGGCTCGGGAATGCCGAGCGACTGGATTGGGCATGAACGTGAGCAGGGCGACGCAGGAACACCCAAAGCTCATGATTTCCATGCACCATAAGGATATCTATCTACTATCTAATATTATTACTGATTCATTAAAAGAAAAGGTATAGAGACAAATTCTGATCAATATAGTCTAGAGTTCCACCAGCTGTCACGAATGTGACTTTGTTTAATATTGAGATAAGTCTTAGACTAGAGGTGGACACTAAAATTTGGGCTCTTTTAGGCCGATCTAGAGGCGCAATGTGACTGACCCGGTTCAAAGCGACCCAGTGAGAAGTAGGCCATGCAGTGGTACGACAACATCAGTAGCAGACGATGCTAGGCCCAAGAATAGGGTACAATGGATGGCACGGCCCTGCATAATACTATAGCACAGGTCGTACTGGGCCCGATGACCCAGGGCATGAAGAAGAAGCCCAACATGAAGGTCACCGACTCACAGAGCATGAGCGCTATGGATGCACCCAACAGTATGGACGCCACCCCACCACCGAGACCTAAGAGAGACAAGCAAGAGGGGAGAAAGAGCTAAGAGAGGTTGAGAGATGGTGCAAGAAGCTGCTCTCTCTCGCCCATCCCTCTCAATCTCTCTCAGCTCTCTCTCTCTCTCTTATCCGTCTCTCTCAATCTTCCTCTCTCTCAACTATCTTGCTCACTTCCTTTCTCGCCCATGTTCAGCACATCTCCCTATCTCTATGTAACTGTTCAAGAATAAATAAATTTTAGTTCTTTTTCCTATAATATTTGCGTCCACTTCCTCAACTCCATGCATCTTTGGTTCATTTCCTCTTGTTGTAATAGTGCAAATAGGCCGAACCTAGACCGGCACAGCACGAAGTAGGCGTCACTACAGGAAAACATGGATTTACAAGCTGTAATACCGCTTCCAATAGTTGATTTTACAAGCGGCTGAGCCGCTTTGAATTTTAATAGCTACTGCTTTCCATTCTGCTGCTTGGAATAGTATCTAAAGTGGTACTCTTGCTTGGAATACTTTCCAAGCGATGCAATTGCTTGTAATATTGAATTCCTAGCGTACTAGTCTTTGGCAATGTTTCAACCTTTTAAAGCGCCACCTTTGCATGGAAAGATAATTGCAAGTCATAATCTTGCATGTGATTAGGCATAACCCTGACCAAGAAAATTAATCCTAAACACATATATATTGCTTGCAATAATAATTGATGATGCATTAGCATGCATGCATCCGTTGTCAACAATCAGTTATAACAATGATAGCAACTTAATAATTTGATAAAATCAAATGTAAAGAATAATTCACAGAACAAATCTTTCATATTCTTCCATACCCGAGAGCAAGCAACAACATATACATGAGTTTTGATGTCTAGTTACATCACCATGCATATTCCACCAAAATAGCCAAGCAATAGCATACAAGAGTTTTGATGCATATCTTGGTACATCATCATGCATATTCTACCAAAAGGCAGATGGATTTATAAGTCTACTCTCGGCCTTTTAAGTCAAATAACCCGAACAAGGTACAAACTAGTGAAGGCTATCCTAACAGTTTCCATCTTGAACTTGACCAAAGGAAGCCTTTGCAACAAATTCTTCCTTCTTTAGCTATTTCCTTTGCACCTTCTACGTGGATTAAAGGCGGTGTTCTCAATTTTCCTTCCAATAGTGACAATTGACATCATGTACACTAGTTTCAATAGCGGAGACTAAGCTTATATATGCGGTAAAGGTGAAAAGCATTACCTAAGTTAAGGGTTGCAATGAAGTTGTTTAATCACGATCGACTTGATTTTTACGTACATGAGGCGAACCACTTGTACTAGTAGGCGCAACATCATCTTCCATCTACAAATCCATATATTTTTTCTATTATTTCACATCCTTGACTAATAAGAATGAAAACAATACGAGAATGTACATTACCTTATTATATGGCCATGAAATAATATTGTAAGCTTTTTCTAGCAAAGACATCCATATCTAGGAGTGCTTTTGGTTGCTATAGATGATTATTCATATGAGAAAGTAGAACTTCAAACTTTTTGTCAAAACAAGAATCATATGAGAGGCCGTTGTATACCTATCTAATGATTTCTCATTACAATTGGACAAAAATGGTTACTTGAATAAGCGTCACATCACAGGATATTGCAAACTTTTTGTAGCAAATAAATCCACATTCAGGACTGCATGTTAAATTATAGATGCAAACCAATTATCGGCATGTCAAACAAGAATCACCCATAATTAACTTACATAAGTCTTTGGATCATGAAAAACACTCAAAAGACCAAAATTTGGACAAATCTGCTTGATGAGTATTTTACGATGTAGAAAATGTCGGGGCTGAGGAAATGAGGATGAAAAAATCGAGCAAATATTTGGTTTATCTTAGTAAAATGAGAAGGTGTTTCCCAAAGCCACTGATTATCGGGTGTGGAGTTTGGTTCCATGTCGTATCATTCCTAAGCCTGACTTGGTTAGGAGCTATTGTTGTCGTTTTAGCATTTACTTGGGCTGCAGCGATGACCCTATCAAAAACCAGAACCATTCAAAAACATAAAACCACCGTAAAAATAGATATTCTTCATATAATAAAAATTAAACTCCTAGACATAAAGGCTTGGGATATCGAGTACCTTTGACCTCCCGAGCTCCAAATGCACATGAATGCGGTCAGAAAGCAATGTGTGACATCATTGAAGGCGATTACAGGCACGACAAGAATTCATAAACACTAAAATAAATGTAAGAAAAATGAAGCTGAAATATATTAAATCGTTAGGAAAAATATTTATGCAGGCGTAGGTTAGCTCCCATCCTAAAGCAAAGTCATCAACAACTCTGAGTTCTACTGTCAAAAGGCTAATCACTAATCACTTCAAGCGCATATAGCATGCATTTTTTAGCAAGGTGAGAAAGGTGCGAGCAGTCCATAGAGAATGTCATACACGACATACAAGCTTTGGTTGATTCACAAATAACCATCAAGGCCTAGGTAGTTGATTTTTTCTAGTTATTTGAACACCCTCGGGAGTTATCCAAAATTATTTTTAAAATGACATACAATGGTAGGTGATAAAAATTTTGGGTTTATATATAGCTCAAGATATTATCGATCTTCTCTAAGCGCTTTACTGAGACCGACCCTAACGACAAATCTGAGCAGCAATTTCATTGTGTGGGAGGCAATGACGAAAATAGAGGATCTTGACCACGAGTTATAGAATTCATGACATCAATTGTAGATATACCAATCTGAATCATTTTGTCAGAGTATGTTCCTAAACAAGATTAACAAAACAATGTCAAAATCTAGTGAAAATGCACCCAAGCATATCCAGTGACACTGGAGTTTTTAGAACCTGAATTATACAAAAAGGACATGAATGAACCAAAATTCAGCATGAATCTGCTAAAAAAATTTCAAGCATTAAAACAAATAGCATTTAATCATAGTCGATTAATCCATTGGACGAGATATCATACTGAGAAGAATATTCATTTACACTATATGCAAGCACAGGTTGCAAGGGTGCAAGGACAATGGTATTACCTCGCCGATGAATTGCAGTTGTGTATTTGTTGTCGATACGAAGTCCTTCAAAAACACGAAGGTGAATTTCAAAAGTACGATGAGCAATAAAAAGAAAGGCAGGAAAAACTATACACTAACATCTAGATTGAAGTTCAAATTCATCCCAATGTCCGATGTCAACTGAAGATGAAAGTAAAGACAAAGACAACTGTTTAGTGATGCTTATATTGAGTTCATGTGTTTGCCTTAATACATAATTGTATCCTTGCAACTTAGATTGTTATTACTAAAGGCAGGCAATTGATCTTAGTCTTTGCAAGGTGCAAAAGGATAAGATAAAGAGTATAAGCCACCTCTTTTCCCAATCACATTATCACAACCTGAATACCATTTTGGAGGAAAAATCTCATCAATAAGTCATGAAGAAGGAAACAATGTCTATTTCATAAACTACATGGTGCATCAATGAATTGGAACCTTCCGAACAAAATGTGGTCTTCATTCTTGTTTTAAGCCTGACCAAAATGGCGAGCAAAGTAAAGATAAATATTCCAATCTCATCCGAATCACATATAAAGAGAAATATTCTATGTTCACTTAAACCTTTCTAATTTCTTCTAGCTTAGATAGCAAAATCACATACAAAACATAACTCTTCTTTCTTATTTTTCTCTTCTTTCTTTTTCTCTTGACAGGTGAAGTGCATTTCTTGTTTTTCTCTTCTTTCTTTTTCTCCTCTTTATAGCTGAAGTAACAAATATGTATTCTGATCAAGCGGAAAAGAAAACATACTCACATGGGACCACTCCATAGCACAGATTGGCATGCATGCAAACTGACTCACTCATTATGATTAGGAGACATAGTCACTAGCAATCAATAGAAATATCAAACCTCCCAATAAATAACAAATAACCAAAGAGAATTTACTCTCTCAGAATCAAATAGTAGCATATCAGTAAGTACTAGACTCAATTAGCAAATACCAGTCATACCCTCAGACACAAACACATACGATGACTAGCTCTTGGCATAACCATGCAACAAAACAAAACCACAAGGTCACATAATCGAAATTAGCATAATTTACATGTCACATTCACAAATGAAAGGAACACGCGCGCGCAAGCAAACAATGTTAACCCGTCCCAGTCCTACTGTGCATCAGTGTGTTAGGTCTTGATTAATTAGCATAGCCACCAGATATAAATTATTACACTTAGCTCAGATCACAAAAATTGCAAAGCAGCAACAAAGTAAAACCTAAACCACTAGTTCGAGGTAGTTAATTAGGTTTAGGTGATGTGCCACAAGTGCTTTCTACTCCGTCCCGCTTGGCATCTCGGAAATTACGAAGAAGGAAAAACCACGAGGGTGAGTCGAAGACTCAAGCAAGTACATTAACCAATTAAGGAGTAATTTAATAGGAGAAACACATAGATCATCAACATCCGCGCCAATTGTCAAAACTTGTCAATCCATCCTTTATCGGCTTCATCATCAAACCTTGTCTATCCATTATTACTGTTCATCAATATGCAATGCGGTGCTATGTAATATCGTTTGTCAGCTGTGAGCTCATCTGAGGTATTGCCGAGTGCACACCGTCGATACTAGAATCCACGACAACCGGATAATCTCTGTTAGACATATGGTATTTAACAACGAGACATAAATAGTAATAAAAACCAGGTCGCCCTATTCATCGTTAAATCGGCAATAACATAACCCAACCATTCCCGATCTATAACTCATCTAACATCAAGTAAATAAATCACATCATCCGAGGCGATATTACTTATACAACAATCTAGGCGCGATTTTAAATATGCAATAAGATAAACCATTTCCATTACCTTCCATCTTACGTCACATGTAGCAATTAAACAAACCACATCATCCGGTGACCTCACTTATGTCACAACTAAGCACGAAGATTAAATATGCACTTGCCTTAACCTCGAGGAACAAAGCGAGGCGTAGAGGTCCCTGATCCGGACACAGCTTCTCCTAAAGAAAGATTATACAAATCAATCAAAATATATATGACATCACAAATCGACAATGATATAACCTAATACGTCCCGCTAGAACCCTCTTTAAGCTAAATCGGAAAGTTTCCGGACCGATAGTCAAAAAGGCCAAAACTCCTAAACCACCAATCCGATTTCCACGATCTAGGACTCTATGGAGAATTTAGAAGATAACCTACCAAATACTTCATAGGAGCTCGGGTCAAACACGGCCTAAATACCCGAAATCAAGGCCGCAAGCTACTGCTATCGACGTTCTAGATACCAAACAGGGAGACTTTCTACCAGCACTTCAAACCCACATAGATCGACAGCAAATCAACACAACGATTAGTGCACAACCCTCTAGAGCTCATCACAGACCGAAAAGCACACAACTAACCTTAGTGCACAGCACTAGTTCATCACCTAACACACAATCAATTTCTAAAATAGCCACTGCAAATCATGCCTCCATACAAATATTCATACGCATCACATTCCATTAGCGATGGCGTCGAACCATGATACCTGCGCGCGGCCGAAGTGGCGGGCAGCGGTCGGCTGGAGGCGAGGCAGGAGGGCCATGGATGGCAGTGGAGCAATCCCATGCGTGGTGACGTGGAGCCAAGGGCGCACGGCCAGCAGGCCCCTCCGAGGGCGGCGGTGAGAAGGGGGGTGGCGTCTCGCATGGAGGGAGGCACGGCCGCACCTGCCCGAGGCGTCTGAGGAGGCGGACGAGGCGGCGGCGGTCTGAGCGAGCGGCGCCGATAGCGTCAAGCGGGTGCGGGCAGGCTAAGCGGCGGCGACGGCGAAGAGAGCGAACGGCGCCGAGCTAGCGAGCAGCGGCGGGAAGGGAGGCGACGCGGCGCCGGCGCAAAGGCGGAGAGGTGGCGGCGTTACCGGGAAGGACAGCGAGGAAGCGAGGCGGCGCAGGGCAGCCGTCGAGGAGCAGGCGGTGTGGATCCGGTGAGGCGGGGAGGCGCCGGCGAATCGGGGAGGAGGCGGATCCCATTTTGGAGAGGAAAGAGATAAGGGAATAGAGGAGGAAGCCCTCCAAAACTAATCGAGACAATATTACAATTTGAGCACGTGGTTTGGAGAGCAGGTCTTTGCCTCACTGCCTTTTGCCTCGCTTGTTGCCGTATTAGGGAAAATTTAATGCGTAAAATTTTCATCCACATAGCCAGATATCCAGTGGTAGTGCTATTTTAAATAATTTTTTAAAGCTGTTTATGCGCTTGTGATGATACAACTTTTTCATAAGCGGTACCACTTTGCTAACAATTTGAACCTTTCTAGAGCGGTGATCTTGCTTTTAAAATAAAATTTTATTTGAAGCAGCACTACCACTTTCAATTTTATTTTTTCTAAGCAGTTGTAGCGCTAGCAGTAATGGGATATCTTGTAGTGCGTGAAGCTCAAATGGGCCATGCCTAGGCTCGCTGAAGGTGAGCGAGGCGCCGACTGACACGACCGCAGTGAACACAATGAGCTATCGCTACCCGGCACGGTTCAGGCATGAAACACGATAGGCCCGTGTCGGATCGAGCCGGCATGGCACGAAGCCCACCTCTATCTTGGACAACCCAAAATGTGAGATCTTGGCAACCATGTCATGTCGTGGAAGAATGTTGTGTGACTTCATGTCTCTATGAATTATCGGTAGTACATATATATCCTACATGGAAGTAGTCCAAACCTACGTAAATAAGATTGCACGTTGAATGTAGCTTGGCACGTGCAACAAAATACAAGGCAAAAATGACAAAATATGTTGGTTATCACCAAACTATACCTTGTGCAGCTTCAAGTGCAATTTTCTTGCTTGATCACACCATCTCAGTGTTTGAACAACAGCATTTATGCTTGAATGACCACAATAATAAGTTAGTAACGATGTACCATGATGTAATTTCAAATACAGTAGTACCATCAGGTTTAGATGAAACGTGATCTTTACAGATGCAGCCAATCAACATTATGTGAAACCTTGGCATATACAAGATTGCTACATAACTTAAAAACCATAGAAACAAAGATAGGTGTACAGGGGTTAAGAAGAACGTTTTTCATCGGGAGGGAGATTGTACAAGGAAGTCAACATCATAAATTCAAGTTTGCATATTGCAAACCTCGTTGATGGTCATAGAGTCTCCCATTAGGCATGTACTGTAGACGAAGCATTCCACACTTGTGATATAGCGATCATCCTGTAGCAATTAATCTGGACCTTTAATTTCCAAATCGATCGAATGGCTGAGATTTGCCTTTACGGCGACGCCCTGTGCTTCTCTGCCTTCGTTGCATTAAGGCATATGATCTGCTTTCACTCGATTCCTTGTTCAAAACACTCCAAATTAAACTAAAGTTGCCAACTTTCACTACATGGTTATAATAATTTTGTGGCCTTGAAGGTCTTGGAATAAAAAGTTTTGGATTTTTTATTTTCCATCATTCTTGTTTTACGGTTTTGCCAATATTAGCATTCTACTAAATGGTAATAAGAATCTGTTTTTAGTTCTCAAGAGATTATCTTGGCACCTCGTGCTACCTTTATTTACAAATGAATGCAATTTTTATACACGAGAATCTTGTAAAGAATGCAACTTTAACTACTAATATTCACTACTGTGGATCGGGCATGCACAAGCGATTGAAAACGCTTTGAAGCGGTTTAGAACCGCTTATAAGCAACCGCAGTGATACCGTGAGGTATCAGCAGTTCCCAATTTCGCTTGTGGTTCGACACTTCCTGGCGGTTGGTGTTCTGAACCGCTTGTGGAAGGCTCTCTCCAAAAGTGGTTGGTCTTCTGAACCGCTTGTGGAGGCTCTCTCCTGGCGGTTGAAAAGACAACCTGACGTTCGATTATATTCAATATAGAATATGTTTTGAGAGGTGTTTTGATATAGATTTTGACAATTAAAATAAATAGAACTACGGAGTTTTTTGACACAATTAAATATATATTATTCATGTGCACTCATTGGATAATTACGGTTCATTCACGAAAAATACAAACTTAATAGACTAAAAATGAATAAGTTGATGAAGACATGAAATAATAAGACACTTTTACAAGTTTCAAAAGAATAAAAAGGCGAATCTTGAGCTCATTTCTTGCGTCGTCGCTCTTTGTGCCCTTAATTCGCGTTGATGTCAGTTCACTGTCCTTATTTCAAGACAATCTCTCCAACCATTTGCGTGGAACTGCGCCTTTAGTGGATACAATCTAAATGCGACAATAAAAGCCGATGAGTTGTTCTTGGATTCTTTGCAACTTGGGTGCGGCGGGATCACGCCTTGCACATCGATGTTGGGTTGACAAAGCGAGAAGTAAATAAATCTCTGGACATGTAATTAAAGTGTAAGTACTAAGAAATTGACATGTGCACACTACCTCGTCGTTGGTTGTCGGCACATCGCCGTGGGTAATACTTTGCATATAGTGGCACACATAATAGCCACATAAGTTGTTTCCTTCAAATCATTGTAGAACACGTGATGAAATTTGAAAAGAAAACAATTATTATTGGGACGAAAAACTGTTACGGCATATTAATATTCTTTATCGTACTCGAGTGCTTATTTGTACATCAAATTCATTCTCGAAATCTCCTTGTTGCTTCTTTTGAAACTTTGCGAATGCTGTGTGATGCGTTAGTATGAATAGTAATTATTAGAGTTGGAATTAGCTTAGGTATTTCAATATATATAATAAGGAAAACTATCGTATATATATGTGCTATATACCTATTTAAGGTGTCAATGATATATTGATATTTTTCCAACGGAGTCCTTTTTGAGTCTTGAACAATGATCTGGCTGCTATCAAGCTTGATGACAAGAAGGATCTAGTGAAATCTGTTCATGTATTGCAACATATATGTAACTAGCTAGTAGTATTATCAATGCCTTGAAAAATATAAGAACGAGAGGTTGTATATATACGTACTCGAAGTTGAAGGGTAGAAGTATGTACGGTTTGTAGTGTTGTCCCAAGAATGCATCGAGAATGTAATCTTCAACAGCCTTTTGGTTCAACCCAAAGACGTACTCGTTAACAATCTCGGGTTGATGAAGCCCACGTTGAAGATGTTCTCTTTTCTACATCGTTGTATCTCCATTCTACATAGAAAGGTATAAGTTTAAGAGTTGCAATTTTATTATGCGAGGAAGCACAGTAAAGGTATCGACTTGACACTCATAGGCACCGGCTGACTCATGAGAGACACGTTGATGGGCGTCGGCATAGTAAATATGGTAGAAGTCGTCGAATTGAGCCATATGCTATTAGCCCCCGATAAAAATCATCTTCTTTGATACGGAGGAACATCGTTCTTCCTTGGCGGACTCTGTCATGTACCATTAAAGTGAAATTATGCATCTTGGTTGGCGAGATCCTTTATCTCATTAGGGTCAATCAACTCCGGCCCAACCGATATTGCCATCGACCTTTGCCATTGGGAGATCATCTATTAATCCAAGAGCTGCAGCTGTGGAACTGAGTCCTACCTCCTTCATAAACCTCTCGAGGTTCTCCTGATCTTAGTCTCTCTTCTTTGCCGCCGCTTTGACCACGTTTATTCATCATGTAGCCTTTATTATTGTCCGTTCATAGTTGGGCCAGCACAGTAACAACTTTGCGGCATGTCGCGAAGTGTTCGCGCTTTTGGATCAATTGGTACCTTTGGCTCGGCTTCTTTTTGCGAAGTGTGCAACCAATTACGCTTTCATGACGCGTCACTCTCCTCCTTAGTCATATCATATGCCCTCTTTGGAGGTTCCTTTATCTTTGTCGTCGGTTTGGACTCGCCTTCTTGGGAAGCGGTGGAGGAGCCTTTCGCTATCGAGCTTCTTCCTCGGAGGAGATGGTGGGCGTGGCTTTCCTAGGGGTTCGTTTTTGTTTGAGATCTTTGGTGGTGGAGTAGGGCTTCTGCGTGGAAAGGGTGGTGGAGGAGGCATGCTCTATTTTTGAAGCGAGGCATTGCGTGGAGGTGGCGTTGGAGGGCGTGGGTTGCCGTGGTGGAGATGGCGCCTCCACACCATCTGGAAATATGATGTCTTGTTTGTGCGAGAGGATGATATTGTGGAGGGCTGTCCAAGCTTGGTCGCGTCGTCGCCTCCGGCAATATCGAGGTGAAGTTCTTCAAATCCGCTCGGCACCTCCTCCACGCGACCTTGAGCAACCCGAGGGTATCTCGTTGCGATGGAGCGTCTGCCTTTGCTCACCGGAATGCCATGCCGTAAGCCACCTTGATGGAGAGGTTCGGCGCATCAGCGTGTAGCTCACACTAGCGGCGAACCCTTATGTCATCCACGGGATAACGGGCTAGCAAGTTGTCGCCGAGGCCCCGGTGGGCGCGCGACTACTCGCCCGTCTTGAGGTGATCACGGCGTCCGGTGATTGCTCGGACCTAGTCCTGAAGCTTCTTTGAGGGCAATTTGTACTTGTTCGCAACTATGTCACCGATGCTAGCCTGGGTTGCTCTGAGCTCTTGTTCCAATTGGTACATTTTATATGATTCTCTTGTTTTGCTTCTATGCCGGCTCCTATACGTATGCACATCCTTGGCGAAACCGTACTTCCACGGTGTATGCTTGTCTATACCTCGTGTCCGTCCCGGGTGCTCAGGGTTTTGAAGGGCATGTGTAAGCTCGTCATTCTCCCTATCTGTCACCAACGTATCTGCCTGAGACTGCTCGACAGCTTGTACAATCCTTTGACCAGCCTCTTGCACTCCTGGTGCCATCACCAAGCTGCCGTCATCTAAAAGGATCCCCCCGTGACCCATGAACCAATTGCATAGGCTCTCTTCCCACGAAGCGGTAGCCGGTGTGACGTCCTTCGCCATTAATTCTTCTTCCTGCTTCTCCCATTTCGGTACAGCCTTGAGGTAACCACCAGTGCCAAGATGGTGGTGGTATTTCTTCATCTGTGAATTGGCCTTGTTCTTCTGATTGGCGGCCTGGCCTTCAGCTGACAGCTTGTACTCCTCTAATGCTTCCTAGTGATCCGCCAACTTAGGAAATTGGTTGAAGTTGGGTCTTTCTCCCTTCTGCACATACTTGCGGCTGAGAGACGTCTTCCACACCTGAAACATTGTTGCCATCTTCTTCAAAGTGAATTTCTTGGCCTTGTCTTGGACCCTTGAGAAATGTGAAATTTTCCTTAATATCTTGCGAGGCAGGTCCTTGGTAGCGAGAACTTGGCCCATTTTACGATGCTAATTGGGGCGTGATCCCCCGTAATGCTTTAAGCGTTGTTATGCGGCCCAACTCTTGAAAAGAGGGCAACGGCATCCTTCGTTGTTAGCGTCGGTAAACACGTGCTTTGTGGATGGCTTCTTGTTAGGTCCCGATGCTTGGATTGGTTGCTTTCGATGTCGGGGCTTGAAATACACAAACATATGTATAAATGTGTCGAGTGTATTATATTAATGAATTGCAATTAATTAACATGTCCACGGGATTATATTCTTACGGCTATACCTCATCTGGCGGAACCGGTGTTACGGACTCGGCGGCTCGGCGTCAATTGCTTCATCATTTGCGGCCTCAGCGGCGGCGGCGTTAGCATCACCTTCGATGCTACCCGGTAGCGATGAAGTCCGATGAAACTGTTCTCCTCGTCGAAAGTAGGGTCACCACGTCACGGTTCGCCATCTATCCTAATTCGAAAAAATGTTGACATAAATATCATATTACTTTAAAACAACCATATTCTGATTACAACACAAGCATATTATCTCGAGGTTTGTTTACTTGATGTACATGCGGATGTTTCTAAAGATCCCCAGAGGAATGGATATCATCGATGCGGTTAGTAGTGACCACCTACTTGATTAACAAAGAGATTAACAAATACATCAATCTTCAGCCTAATTACTTCTATGTATAATATTTGGCCGATCGGCCATGGACCTTGTAATATTAAGTAGATGTAATAGCTCTCTAGTTTATGATTATGTTACGTCAATGTTTAAACATGTGTGTATATGTAATGATACATCTTGAATAAGGGATATGTGGGTTCTAGGCTTTGATCTTGGGAACTAGCGCCAACCAAAATATCTGGGTACTCAGAACTGTTCTCAACCATCCGACTCGTGAACACGTACAACCGTCGTTCCTTGTCTATTGTGACGCACACCCCTCAGTGGTTGTGGGCGATACCAAAGTTCTTATAATTCATGGTCTTAAGTGGATAACATATCAATAATCATAGACAATTGTACGATTTGGCATGATTCAACGTTTCAACTCCCATCAACAACAGAAAAATCATCAGTTAGTCACAAGCTAATTCAGTTTTCTAAAAAATGTCTAGTAGTACTTAACGCAGAAGATGGACATAGATAATTTGGTAACCGGTAATGCAAGAGCTGCCATTACATGAATCACTTAAGAGCCTATCGTGCACTACATACATAGCAGAAATAATGTGTGGCTAAAGCAAAAGCGTAATTGCTTCAAAGTGTCAGAGAGCTACATTAATCATACTCTAAAAGAGACCAATTTAGGACAACAGTTGAATAAATGTGCCTCATTGATTCAAACCTTCAAAAATACATTTGTAGTTATTCCCATGAAGGCATAATTCCTAATCCCTATATGCAACATAAAATTATTTCATGGTTGCAGCAAGTAGAACCTTGTCCTAGACTTCTTTGAAGCATGCAAAGATAATCAAAGTGACATAAAAATATAATCTTCGCAAGACATGTAAAAGTATCTTAAAAGAAAACTTCCTTTGGTGCTAACCATGCAGCAGTTATCGAGTTTGATTAAAATGCTAAGAAACAGGCAAAATCAATCTAAAATTGGCAATATATGTTAAGGAAATAAATTAAATCGACTTAGTATTTGATCGAAGTTCTTATCGGGGACTCTATAGTAGGGACAATAGCATCATAGACAACTACTCAACTTTTAAGAAGCTATTTCTGGTTACTCCCATGAAGCCCTAATTTCCCATAAGGTTATTCGGAAAAGAAGGTTATACAACAAATGAAAGCAAAACACACAAGTAAAACAAAGCAATGAAAAATTGTAATTCTAGGAAGTACAATACATCACTCAAACCACATTACAACTAGGAACTGAACCTGTACTTAGAAAAGCAAAGAGCACAAGCAATGCCACTAATTATAATTCATCATGATTTGAGTACTTCAACTCTAGTGTCAAGAATAGCAGCAAAACATGCTCTGCAAAACACTGATCAATTGCTATAGATTAATTAACTTGAAATACATTTCAAGTGATAATTTCTACTCACATGGATCTAAAGAAAACACAAATCCTTATTATAGGTGTAACTCACATCAACATAACCATAAATAATTAGTGAGACAGAATGTACAAGGTCACATTTGATTAAACACGTGTAACATCTCCTTCCATATAGATATAACTAATGGGCTGATAATGCATACATCAAAATCTGGATATGAACAGACAAGTCTAATGAAAAGTAAAACAAATAATCAAACATATATATCAATCCAATAGTACAACATATTAGTGCATAATCTAAAGAAATCTCTGGAACCTAAACTAAATAGCGAACACCTTGTGGACATTTCACGAACACCTTGTGGGCAGCCGAATTAGAGAGGGAGGACTGACGGTGTGCCAGTGTACCTCGGTCCTCCAGTGGAATAGCGATGTGGCGGCTTGGCGGCGGAGGCGTCGGCGAGTCGTGGAGGAGGTGCAGTGAGGTGGAGTGGCGGTGACAGAGCACCAGGCAGGGTCTCGGCGAGACTTAAAATTTGAGGTGTGAGAAAAAGGGGGGTGTGTAAACTTTATCTGAGGAGCACTTCTACAAGCGGTTCGTATTATCAACCGCTTGTAAAAGATCTCTACAAGCGGTTTTTAGAACCAACCGCTTGTAGAGGGAGGACTTCTACAATCAGTTCATATTACTAACCGCTTGTGGATCTCAGTTTACAAGCGGTTGTTAACACCAACCACTTGTGGAGCGCATATTACAAGTGGTTGTTAACACTAACCACTTGCGCTCCTTGTAAAATTGCCAAACGCTAATATTCAAAACAATATGGTGCCCATATTGTTCGACAAGATCTCTTCCTCCCCCCTGGCTAGCGCGTGGTGTTTGAGTGTGCGGGCTTGTCCACCCCAGTTCGAACCCCACTCGTGCCCCCTTGCCATTCTTTTTTTTTACTGTACAGCTTTCTACAAGCAGTTCGTATTATCAACCGCTTGTAAAATTAATATGTACAAGCGGTTGTTAGTACCAACCGCTTGTAAAATTAATGTCAGAATTTTTAAAAAAGCTTTTAGAACTTTTAAAAATGCTTTTAGCACTTCAGCTTCATTTCAGAATTTTTAAAAAATGCTTTTAGCACTTCAGTTTCATTCCATTTTAAAAAAATTATTTTAGCACTTTAGTTTCATTCCATAATTTTTAAAAAAACTTTTAGTACTTCAGTTTCTTTTCAGAATTTTTAAAAAATGCTTTTAGCACTTTACTTTCATTCCACAACTTTCAAAAAAACTTTTAGAACTTTAGTTTCATTCCATAATTTTTAAAAAAGCTTTTAGCACTTGATCAGTTTCATTCTATAATTTTTAAAAAAGCTTTTAGAACTTTAGTTTCATTCCATAATTTTTTAAAAAGCTTTTAGCACTTGATCAGTTTCATTTGAGAATTTTTAAAAAGCTTTTAGCACTTTAGTTTCATTCTAGAATTTTGGCACTTTACATTCATTCCAAATAAACACTTCATCGGTAGAAGACCGTGTTACATATACATAGTTCATACGAGTAGTAGTACATCTTAAGTAATGCGTACTTTGTCTTTACAAGTGTTCCTTCATTATGATCGCGACGTATGAAAGGAGTATCACGTCTGTGTCATTGAGGAGGCATATGTCGACATCCACAATGAAAAGAGGGATCTCGTCGAACTGACTATACTCTTCCTCGTCTGTGACGTCCTCAATTCCAACAATCCTTCTTTTGTCTTGGAGAACCACGTGTCGCTTTGGCTTAGTACTACAATATTTACGCTTGTCATACGCTTCTTAGGTTTGCTTGACATGTCCATTACGTAGAAGACATCTCACATCGTTCGCGAGGACGAGCGGTTCGCGCCTATAGCCGACTTGTGTGAGGTCCACGATGGTCATACCGTATTTGTCGACCTTCACGCCGCTTGAAGTCAGTTGACCCATTGGAACTTAAATAGATGGACCTTCAAGGTCCATAGTGAAACTCCATATCTCTTCTATGAAACCATAATATGAATCCACCTTGCCTTTGTTGTCTTGGCGTCTATCTGACACCGCTATTACAGTTGGTGCTCTTGTTATCACGGGATCGGTGTAGAATGTATAACCATTTATCTCGTACCCTTGAATGTCACAATTTCACTAGATGGTCCCGAGCCAAAGCGTTACAAGCTGTTCATTGTCGACCCTTTCAAAAGGATGTACTTTTGTAACCAAGCGCCGAAAGAATCCATGTGCCAGTGTTATCAATCCTCGGACCTCCCAGGAAATCGCGGCATAGAATACTCTTGTGCTCAAGGACATACAGGGGCCACTCTGAGTTGATTGTTTCAAAACCGTGAAATGTGCTTGCTTAAATGTAAGAAGATCATTGCATGCAATTGCTTTCCTTCTTAGTGACCCTTTTCCCCGTAGCCTCCCCTCATGGCGTGATATAGGGACGCCGATCGGGTTTAGATCATTAATGTAATCCACACAAAACTCAATCACCTCCTCTATCCCATAACCCTTGGCAATGCATCCTTTCGGACGAGAACGGTTACGGACATACACTCATCTACCTCTCGAAAGGGAACATGTTGTGCAAATACACGGGTCCGAGAATACCTATCTCTTTGACAAGGTGAACAGTGAGATGAACCATAATATCAAAGAATGCAGGAGGAAAGATCATCTCAAGACTAACCACACTTTGTACCACGTCATCTTGCGGCTTACTTAGTTTATACGGGTCGATGACCTTACGTGAAACAGCGTTGAAAAAAGAACACTGCTTTGTGATTGTCCCCGTACCCACTCGGGTAGTATGCCTCCACACGACCCTTTGGGAACAAGCTGTGTCATTAACACAAAGACAGTCATGGGATTTCATGTGTGCGATTTTATTCTCTTTCGTGTTTATGAGTCTCTTTACATTCGAGGAGTATCCGGAAGGACCTTCACACTGTTTAGGAACTCTATCATGCTTTTTTCTCTTCTTTGCTTAGAGTGTAGCTCACAGGATGTAGGTAATGTTGTCCTTTCCCTCTTTTTTCTGGATGTAGGTTGTTCCTCAGTTCCAAAAGTTTAAGGTCCTTCCGAGCTTGTAGTGTATCTTTCGATTTTACGTACATATCTATGTAGCCTAGCGAGTTCAAGCAGACATTCTTCATGATGTGCATGAAGTCAAATGAGTGACAAACCTCCATGACTTCCTAATAAGACAAGTCCCAAAATATTGACTTCTTCTTCCACATGGGTGCTGACCATCCTCATTCTTCACATGTTTGCTTCGGGACCCTTTCCAAATACTACTTTCAAATCCTTTACCATAGCAAACACATGTGGCCCACTACGATCTTTGAGGCCTTGCACGAAGATCGGTTGCTGTTAAATTTCTTGCCTTTCTTCCATAGCGGGTGACTCGTAAGAAGAAACCTATAGTGACCCATGTACACAACCTTCCGAGAGTTTTTCGGTACATGCCGTCCGTTTCATCTAAGCCTTTGGATCACGGCTCTATATCCTTTGATAGTTAGGCCGGACGGAGTTCTGAGAAGCGAGGCCGATCGTTGATTGTTACAAATAATAATGCACGTGGGGTGAAATACTCCCTTTGTACTCATCCCATACCCTTCCACCATCGTCCCACAATGTCACAAGATCTTCAACCAATGGTTTCAGGTAGACATCAATGTCATTTCCGGTTGCTTGGGGTCTTGGATCAACAACGGCATCATGATGTACTTTCACTTCATGCATGACCATGGAGGAATGTTATAGATACATAGTGTAACGGGCAGTGCTATGGTGCCGCTCAATTCTCGAAAGGATTCATCCCATCGGTACTCAACCCAAACCTTATGTTTCTCACCTCATCTGCGAAGTCCGGGTACATCCGGTTCGACTTTCCTCCTTGTGAGCCATCTGCGGGGTGTCTAAGCATCCGTCGTCCTTACGCTCTTCTTTGTGCCAACACATCATCTGGGCATGCGCATTGCTAGCAAACATACGTTTCAATCGGGGGATCACAGGGAAATACCACAACACTTTAGCTGGAGGTCTCTTCTTCTTACGCTCCTCATCTATTTCACCTGGATCGTCACGCTTCACTTTATACTGTGATTCTTTGCACACTGGACAAACATCCAAATCAGCATACTCATTACGATACAGGATACAATGATTAGGATCAACATGCGTATATCTTCCGTACTTCCAATCCCAAAGGATAGATGACTTGCTTGGCTTCATATGTAGATTTGGGCAGAGTGTTATCTTCTGGAAGCAACTTCTTTACGAGTGATAACAACTCATCGAATCCCTTATCTAACACACCATTTGTAGCCTTCCATTGCATGAGTTCCAGTGTGGTACGTAGCTTTTTGTGGCCCTACCCACAATTTGGGTACAAAGGAGTTCTGTGGTCCTCTAACATGCGCTGGAACTTCTCGAACTGTCTTTCATCTGTGTAGTCTCCCTCTCCGTCACTCAGCATCTAGTCTAGCTCATCATCACCAAAATCACCAAGTGTTTCTTCCACGGAACAGTATTGCGTGCCGTCCGGGATACTGTTGAATCCATCTTCCTCTTCCTCACCTTCTTCATCGCCTTCCTGGCTAATCGCCTCAACTTCGCCATGGTTGGTCCAACAGGTATAGTTTGGCATGAAACCTCTCATGATCAAGTGGTTCATAACTTGCCATCACTAGGAGTGCTCCTTCTCGTTCTTGGAATCTACACACGGACAACATATGAAGCTGCCTGGAGGCAAGAATGCAACGGCCGCATCGAGAAAAGCCTGCACGCCATCAATGAACTCTCTCAAGCGACGGTCCGCATTGTACATGCATTGCCGATTCATCTACACCAAGTTATAATTTCATTAAAAATTATAACAAATTTTGTTACAAAAATTATAACCTAACTTATAGTTACATTTAAAAATCTAAAACTCACAGCCACTTAAACCCAACAAAAAAAGCTCCACCTACACCGTCATCCAATTAAAGACCTACCTTTCTAATTATTTTGTATCCCTTTCTACCTTTGTAATTATTTTTTATCCTTCTACATGTTTTTCTATTTTACTTCATACACCAATAATTACTTCCTTGCAATATTGTACCTAGATCTCCCCCAACTTATTGTGATATTTAAGATTCTAAAGCTAACAATCACCTAGATCTAAAGCTTCCAATCACCTTTACCTTGTAATATCATATTTTGAACTAGCTCTCCACCCTACATCTTCATATAACAACAAAAACAAGCATAGAAAACAATTTTTTGATGATCATGGTGATCTTGCTTAAAAAGTTCAAGATTGATGAATACTCATACCATGGGTACCCCCAGCGGCCCATGACGCAGAATGGGCCGCCCCGAGTCCAACTCTGGCCGAAGGCCCTGCGGGGTCATGAAGGACTCTCGTCCCCGACCAAACCGACCAGGGGGCAGTCCGACCCCCGCCATGGGTCGGACGCCCCGCAAGCTCCGATCAAGCTAAGGCAATCTCCGCCAGGAGTTGGGCGCCAGATAATCACTGGTCAGCCTCGAGTTGGCTACCTGCCCCACAGACACGATGGCTCAGAGTGACCGTGTGGGGGCAAGTGGCTCTTTCCCAAGGTGGCGAGGAGGTTGCCGAAGTCAAGCACCAGCCTCATCGTCCAGTCATACACAGTGCGAGGATCGCTCCTTCGAGAGCAACGCCAGAGCAGTGTTCACGGTGTCGGCACAGCAAGTCTTGTGAGGGTAGATCGCCAACTCGGCCAAGCGAAAACCACGCCACCCGACGTGTCTACCGACCCAGCATGGAGAGAGCAAGCACCGGTCAGTCGCCGAGACCGAAAACCAGGACTCCTAGGCGTAGGACGCCCCATCCTTTCTTTTTCAAATTCCCATGTAACCTGCCCCCTCCGTCTATATAAAGGGAGGCAGAACCCTCAGGGAGGGGGACGGCTTTTGACGGCTAGACTAACGAACATTTCTTACTTCTTCCACTCGAACGAGGCGCTCAAGGCCAGCCCTTAGCCCTGGCTTGTAACATCGTGCAGTCCTCTGCACCCAAAACAATACAGAACCACCACACGAACTGGAGTAGGGACATTCGGCCTGAACCAGTATACATCTTGGGCTCCCTGAGTCAAACCATTCAAGGAGAGGGAACGTGCGACCCCTTGACTACAAATTTACTTACCGGTATTCGAAACACCGACAAAGATTTCTCCACATCCATTGAAAAAAATAGCAATATCTAGGTGAGAAGGATGTTCACATGATGTTACTAACCTTGAAACATTTAATTTGGAGCTAATCACCCCCAATTCAAAATTTGGACAGCACCTCCCCAAGAACAGCGCTGGGCCGGCCCTTCTCTGTTCGATCGTACCTCTGCTGGCTCGTGGAGAAAGAAGGGTTTAAATGCGCTGCGCGGGAGGGCTTCCAGAAGCGATTTGAGACACGAACCGCTTCTAGAACGCAACATTCAGAAGCGGTTCGTGTCTCAAACCACTTCTGGAAGCTCTCTCTGGACCGTTGCCTACGAACCGATTCTGGTGCGAACATCACAACGGGTTCGCACCAAATCGTTTTTAATAGGTCGGTTGTGATGCCTAGTTCTGTAGTAGTGATTATTTCTATTGTGTGAATCCCACTTGTCGATCTCCACGATCGTGGCTTCGGCCTTGGTGCGGCACGCCGGCCTGCGCCGCCGCACGGGGCCGTGGTCCCAACTCTCCAACCGATGGCAAGGCCAGCTGGCTGACCTCTGACCTACCGTGGGCCTGCTTTGGTACCATCTGATCCAGTGACTTCTTGGTAATGTTGTGCCTTTGCCTTTTGCTTTGTTCCATCTACAAGAAAGAAAAGTACAGCAGCTAGGAGGTGTGGTAATCGTAGCGGTATTCGCTTCCTAGTTGATTCCTAGAAATTACCACATACATTCTAGCCTGCGTGCTGTACAACGGAATTTTTTTTATTGTGGAAAAAAATCCTGAACTTTGGTATGTATCAGGCATTGCATAAAGAAATGGTCTTGTGCTTGTGCTAGTTTCTTTGGATCCACCATGATTGGCAGCTCAAGTTTCAGGATTCCAGGCCTTGCTTTGGTATGTATACAGTCTCTTGTGAATTTTTCCCCCAGTAGTTTTCCATGCATACGATCTTCTCTCGATGACAGTTTAATATAGGAAGGAATTATCCTTTCATTTGCTTTCAGATTTCTCCAGACAGAAGGTTATTTTGCTTCAGATCCGTCTAAGTCCTATGTGAACAAAAAACACAAGAATCGCAACCACAGGTAATCAACTGTTCCAGCTTCAATTTGCAGGAGTTTCACATTTTGGAAGTGGCAATAGCGATGAAGATTTGTTCAGACATGCTATTTGATTTTCTATTAAATTATCCACTAATGCATAACCCAGCAAATCTAATTTTTTTAGTAATTATACATAGTTTCATAGGGTACAGAACACATGGTAATATGATATGTCATAGATACATCCTCAGCTAGCAAGCGTAGCTAGGACTCCATTAGACCGACATTCCATAAATACACCGATGTTTAAAATGTAATAGTAGAATGGATCACTTAAGCTTTACTATCTTCCAGATACCATCGAGCTGATCAACAGCTCGGCGTTGGTGCCAACCTGGTTAATGTTACTGATGCTTTCACTTGCACGTGCTTCTTCCAATGCTAGAGCATCCTTTAGCTGAGCCACCACTATACTCATCGTTGGCCTTTCACTGGATGCCTCTCTTGTGCACAGCAGCGCTATGTCCACAACCTTCCAAACCGAACTGGGGTCATACTCATGTCGAAGCCGCGGATCAACAATTGTCTCAATACTGCCCATAGTAACCTTCTCCTTTGCACGTTGCACAATAGGCACTGTGGTCGATATAATGGGAGGTTCACCTGTTACAATCTCTAGTAAAACCACTCCAAAGCTGAAGACATCGCTACCCATGGTGAGTCTGCCACTACGATAGTACCTAGATAGGAGTAGGTAGACCAAATAATGTGCCTAGTTAGCACTTAGCAGCTTTCATCAAAATTATCAGTCTTTAATGTAATTATTAAGTAGAGCATGAAGCAAATACAATAGATCACTACCAGAAAACCGAGATTTCGTGAGGGTGCTATATTTTCGTGAGAGTTATAAATAAACCGCCACGAAACAAAAATATTTCGTGAAGGTGGTGCATAAACCCTCGTAAAAAATACATTTCGTGAAGGTGGTACTAAACTCCTCATGAATTGAAGTTATTTTCGTGAAGGTATTCATAAAGCTGTCATGAAAGTAGTTGTCCATACGAAAATTACCTATTTTCATGTGGATTATAGTTTTCGTGAGTAATAATTGAAAATCAGTGTTTGGGTTCTTCACAGGGTTAAAAGGAGGAGGGACACATTATATATCAGATGTTATCATATCACTACTAGAGTAATGAATCTCGTAAGAGCTCTGAAGTTAAGCGTGCTTGAAGGAGAGTAGTAATAGGATGGGTGACCTCCTGGGAAATGAACCCTCATGAAAAAATTTTGTGGAGGCTTTGAACCCTCATGAAAAAATTTCGTGGCGGTTAAGCACCATCACGAATTATTTTCCTGTGAGTCAACCCCTATCACGAAATTTCTAGTGCAATCTGGCCAGACCATTGTTTTCCTGAAGGTCGCCACCGCCACGAAATATGTTCGTGACGGTTCACCGCCACACAAAATTGAATTTCCCTGGCGTCAGATTCGTGAGAGTTATTGCGTGACGGTTACAAGTCACGAATTATTTTCATGACGGTTTTGGCCCTTTCGTGATGGTTTTTTAACCCTCGCGAAATTTCCGTTTTCTGGTAGTGGATGATCTTATCTGTTAGTTAGTGTTCTTTTACTCCCTAATTGTTCATTACTGATTCGTTAAAAGAATAGGTATAGGGACACACTCTAGATCAATGTAGCACAGGTTCCAATTTATCACAGATATATGACTTTGTGCAACATTGAGATAAGTCTTGGACAATCCAAAATCTGATATCTTGGCAACCATGTCATATCCTAGAAGAATGTTGTGCGACTTCACGTCTCTATGAATTATCGGTAATACACATCCTGTGTGCAAGTAGTCCAAACCTATGTACAAAAAAAATCGCATGTTGAATGTAGCTCGGCATGTGCAATAAAGTACAACGAAAAAATACAAAATTTATTGGTTCTATCTAAACGATACCTTGTGCAGCTTCAAGTGCAATTCTTACACGATCATGCCATCTCAGTGTTTGAACAATGGCATTTCTGCCTGAATGACCACAACAATAAGTTAGTAACGATGTACCATAATGTAATTTCAAATACAGTGGTATCATCAAATTTAGATGAATCGCGATCTTTACATATGCAACTAATTTACATTATGTGAAACCTTGGCGAATGTAAGATTGCTACAGAACTTACAAACGCACAGAAATAAGGATATGTGTGCAAGGTTTAAGTAGAACATTTTTCATAGGGAAGGAGATTGCACAAGAAAATCAACATCATAAATTCTAAAGTTTGCATATGACAAACCTCGTAGATGGTCATAAAGGCTTCCATTCGGCATGTACTCATAAATAAGAGCTAAATGATCCTTATTAGTGCAATAGCCAACCAACAAAACAAGATATCTATGGTGCACAGTTGTTAAGCTTTCAACCTACAAAATAAGAAACATATTCAGAATCAGAGGACCCTTCAAAGTGTTTTCTTAATTATGAAGTCAAGTTCAAAGATATCTTGGTGAGCAAATGATAGAACCATTGTCCCTATCAGCTTTTTAACACTTGATTATGTGCTTTTTTATTATGCATGTTACAGTTTATCTAATGATCTGAAGACCACCTAAATTCCTAGTGTCACAAATATTATCAGCATGCAAATAATAGCATGAAAATTCTTTTGGAAAATAAAATCTATATATTGCATAGAAATGTACAAACATGATAAAAAAAGACCAATTTTATGGATTGAAATTAAATACCTCGTGAAAAACTCGCCATTCCTTTCCCTATTGCTTGATGTTGGAGAATGCATCTTGTGACAAACCTGAGTTCCATCCTTTAGTGGCCATGGAAGAGCAGGCCAAGCCTCCTTCACCGATGCATCTTGAGAAATTATTTGTTATTTCCACCAACTCCTTATACGTGAATTCACGGTTGTCAGATATGGGCATGTGAACTTTACAGTCTTCTTGATTTCTAGAATCTGGAATGTCTGTGCATCCAAGCGGCACATTTGGAGCTGTACTTTGACATATCATATTTTCCATCAATGAAAGATATTACAAAATATGCTTTTTCTACTATGGAGTCTGTGTATGAGCCATCAGGGTTGGGAAAACAAGAATCGGTTTTGAAACCGTTCCATACATCTAGTTTTCTGAACCCTGTGTGCAATAAACCATTTGTGCAAGAATTAACAAAAGACATACCTTTCTTTCTGTAGAAATATAACACCAGCAAAGTAGATACTAGAAGTATCACCATCACCACTGGGACCACTATGGCAATAACTAGGACAAGCGTGTTTCTCTTGTTTGGTGATTTTCCATTACATGGATCTCCATTCGTGGTGTCATACCTAAAAGCATGAAAAATATTGCTGCAAATGAATTGGAAAAAAAGACATTTGGGGTTTTTGGTTTGAGGGATGACCAATCCGGCAATCCTAGGATTGGTTAGTTCATCATTGGATGATTCACTGAATTTGGTGGGATGACATAATCCCTCATTTTGCACTAGCGTAGTGATTATGAAGGATGATGTGGTGATGGATCAACCCATTCCATTTTTCAAACCAAACAAGTGGGTTAGGATTGGAGAAAGGATCGGATGGTGTCAAAGCAAACACACCATATATGGATGCTCCTAGGTTGCTTTAAACAGCTATTAGATTCCAAAACAATCAAACTCAGAACATAAGACATTCTTTATATATAATTGAAAATCCCTAGATGTTGCACTTGGTAGAAAATTTGCAGATAACTCAAAAGTGCCATCATTTTCCTATTTTTAAGACTAGTGGTATCATGTTCTTATACTTCAGTGCATTGAACTTCTCATAAAGTCATTTTCAGGGAGTCCATTTCGACGCTGTAATAGCAACTATGGAGCAAAATCATTGAGAAAAAGGAAATCCAAATCTCAAAGTAAGTGAGCGTTTTGTACATAAAACATCAGGAATACTGTCAACTTGATTCCCAGATAAATCTCTGCAAATAAAATAACAGAAAATCATTTCGATTAATTTGGATGATTTCCTAGCTTATAAACTGAAATAGGATAGGACTTACAGAACTAGGAGGGATGACAGGTTTATTAAAGAGTCTGGCACAGTTCCATTTAAATCATTGTATGACAAATTCCTGGTAATATAGTTTGTGAGACATACCACTTACACATATTGTTAAATAGAATGTGGAGTTATTAATTATCACATATTAATAAGGTTATACTTACAGGTATTGGAGTGATTTTAGCAAAGCAAATTGATCAGATATTGCACCTTGCAAATCACTGTGGGACAAGTCTCTGCAAATAAAATATCGTTTTCTGTTAATGTTAACATCTTAGAGAGAAATAAACAATATATTGGATAATTTAGTACAAATATTCAAACTTGGGTAATACACACACTTAACCTAAGCTTGTGTAGCCCACCTTTATTAGAGAGTGAAATCTAGAAACAGCCTTAAATTAAATAGTAACCAGACACTTACAGAGATATTACTCTTGATTTGACTCCATCAGTTCGACATGCCAATCCAATCCATGTATAGTTTTTTGGTACACATGGGTCGCCCATCCAATTTTTCTTAACTCGATAGTCAACTTTAATTGTCATCATAGCATCAACTAAATACCATAGGAATTCAATAAACCAAAACATCACATTAGTAAATATTACAAGAATTTAAGTTGACAGCCCTATTATTTTGCACAGCATGTATGAATATGGTAAATTGGTCTTGCTGTGTGAGTTATTATATACGATGTTTCTTCTTCCTTATTCACTTTAAAGGTTTTTTTAGCCATTTAGCACAAAAGGCACCCTGAAATCACACTGTAATATACATGATAGGAGTGAGTATTGGCAATATTTGTGTGGACAGTGTGGGTTGGTAGCTTATGGATGAATATATGCTTGTTTTGTAGTATAATAATTAATTAATGTTCAAAAAAATTCCAGGCGCTGCGTGGATGGTAGGGTGGCATCTAGTCACTGGCTAGCCAGGTTAGGCGGCCACCTAGTCAGGAGAGTGGTGTCTAGCGCTTAGGCACTGTTAGATATAATCTTGACAGGGTTAAGAGATAGGATTTAGTTTGTTTGATAAGTTAGTTTAGAAAGATAAGATTTAGTTGGTTTGTTTGTTGAGTTAGATTGAAATCTAGCTTGACTATGGGGGTGTTTGGGACAGCTCCAACTTCACCAAAATCTGTGGAGTTGGTGGAGCAGGGTATTTCTAGCTCCAGAAATCTGTGGAGCTAGAGCTATGGGTACATTAAGAGTGTTTAGGTAGATCATCTTGTTTATATTTTAGACTAAAAATATAAACTTAATTCACTTTATTTTAGCCTATAAGTTTCAGCTCTGAGTTGGAGCTGGGATCTGGAGCTCTCCCAAACAGGACCTATATAGACTAAAGAATAAAGGAAGAAAAGCCGTAACAGGTATTGCGGCAAACAAAAAAGAACAAAGACTATCAGAGCTAGAGTTTTAGATCGAGTCGCTATCCCCGGAAAAAAAGACTCTCAAGGACGGCCATCTCACGGAGCCAGCGATCGCCTCCAAGCCCATGTCTCTCTACGGGAAGTGCAGCGGGGTTACATGCTGAAGTTCCTGAGGCGAGGCGGCGTACATATGCACCATCGATGAGGGCGCCGACATCCACGAGTCGACATCTGGGCGACCAAGGACGACCACCTCTCCTCTGCGCTCACGTTCAACATCAGTCTCGTAATTCGAGTGTGAAGAGGAGTTCTCCTCCCGTCAAAATCAGAGCCGGACTCGACGCGTTCTGTGAGGACGTGTCCCTCCCGAGGCGGCGCGTACAAGGGCAAGAAGCGTGGTTGTGAGGCAGCGCTCAGGGCCTTCTCGGCAGCGTGCGTCGGGAAGGTTGACGTCGCGAAGGCGTGCGGCAGGGAAGTTCTGTGCAGCGTCAGGAGAGAAAAGCAGCAAAGGGGACGTGCGGTGACAGTGCAAAGAAAGGAGACGTGCTCGGCGTACGGAGATGTGCTCGGCATAGTGGAGGCATACGCTAGATTCTCTCCTAGCAGGGGCGTCACGTACAGCAGGAGGTGACTGTGCTGCGCAAGAAAACAGAAGGAAAGAAGGCAAGAAAATAGAAGGTAAAGAGATGAGAAAAGAAGAAGAAAATTTGAGAGAATATTTGAGAGTTTGCTTTTATGTAAAGAGATTTTTTTATGTAAAGAATTTGGAAATTCTTAATGTTGTTCTGAAAAAATTTTTGGTGCAAGTTTTGGTTAAGTGTAAGAAAGATGAGTTTGTTTGGCGGATCGTGACTGTGTATGGTTCTCCATATGAGGATGGAAAAATGGATTTTATTTCTGAGCTTCATGAAGTTTTCGTTATGGATGATCACACCCCGATATTGTTAGGGGGAATTTTAATTTGGTTAGATATCAATCCGATAAGAATAATGATAAGATTGATCATAAGTGGTGTGATAAATTTAATGAATGGATCGATATTTGGGGTCTCATGGAGTTACATTTGACCGGCAGACATTTTACCTGGACTAATAATCAAAAGAATTTAGTCATGTCTGTTATTGACAGGGTTTTTTGTAGTACTTCGTTTGAAGAACGTTTTCCGTTAGCTACGATTTCTGCTCTTGCCAGGGTGGGGAGTGATCATACACCCATTCTGTGGGATTCGGGTGAGAATGATAATCCTATTAATTACAGTTATAAGTTTGAAAACTGGTGGCTTCTACACGAGGATTTTTTTGGTGTTGTTCATAAGGCATGGAGCATTGCTAATAAGGAAAACGCTATTGATAATTGGCAAAACAAGGTCAGAAATCTTAGAAGAATTACAAAAGGATGGAGTTTAAATGTTGATTCTGAGATTAGGAGAAGGAGAATTACTCTTATGAAAGAGATTGAACGTATTGATGTTTTTGCCGAAACCAGAACCCTTACCTGTGAGGAGGGTGATAGGTTAGCTTATGCTAAGCAGGAGGTTGAGAGAATTTGGGCTATGGAGGAAACTAAAGCGAGACAAAGGGCTAGAGAGAAACACATTAAAGAGTGTGATAAGAATACTAAATACTTTCATGCTGTCGCTAATCAGAGGCGTAGGAAAAACCTTATCAATGTTCTAGATGGGCCTGAGGGGCCGGTTCAGGATACTAATAGGATGTTAAACATTGCTTGTGATTATTATAAATCATTGTTTGGGTTTGAATCTAAACCTAATATTAATCTTGGGGAAGGTTTTTATAATGATGATGAGAAGGTTTCTGTGGATGAGAATCGGGTTCTTGAGGCTCCTTTTACTGAGGAGGAAATTAGGAATGCTGTTTTTAGTTCTTACTCTGATGGAGCCCCCGGTCCGGATGGCTTCCCTTTCATTTTCTACCAAAAATTTTGGAATATTATCAAGGAGGACCTGGTGGCTCTCTTCAGAAGTTTTGAGAATTGTGATATGGATGTGTTTAGGCTTAATTTTGCCATGATTACTCTGATTCCTAAAGAAGCCAATGCCCGGAACATTAAGCAATTCAGACCAATTAGCTTGTTGAATTGTAGCTACAAAATTATCACTAAGGTGTTAACCAATAGGATTGGTTCTATTTGCGATAGGATTATCCTTCAAAATCAAACTGCTTTTATCAAGAATAGATATATCCTTGAGAGTGTGGTCACCGCTCACGAAGTTATTCATAAAATACATAGAGACAGAGAGAAGGGTCTTGTCCTCAAACTTGATTTTGAAAAAGCGTATGACAAAGTTAATTGGAGCTTTCTTTTAGACGTTCTGGCTAAAAGGGATTTTGGGGAGAAGTGGATGACTTGGATTTGGTTAATTCTGGATAAAGGCTCTGTGGGAGTTAAAATCAACAATGTTGAGAGTAAGTTTTTCCAAACTGGTAAAGGTTTGAGGCAAGGCGACCCCCTGTCTCCCATTCTTTTTAACTTAGTAGCTGATGTTTTTACTAGAATTTTGCTTAAAGCTGCTAATAATAACTTGATTAAAGGGTTGTGCGATGATCTTTGCCCTGGTGGCATTATGAGTCTCTGATATCTTGATGACACCATCCTCTTTTTGAAAGATAATGAGGAGTATGCTTTACATCTCAAGTGGTTGCTTATTTGTTTTGAGCAAATGTCGGTATGAGGATTAATTTCCACAAAGCGAGTTGGTTTCCATGGGGTGTGATGATGGTGAGACTAAGAGGTTTCTTGATATCTTTTGTTGCGAATTGGCAATTTCCCAATTAAATACCTTGGTATTCCTTTGCATCATGATAAAATTAAGAGGATGATCTTGACCGCTTATCGATAAAATTTTAAAAAGAATTGCTGGATGGAGAGGGAAGTTGTTATCTTATAGTGGTCGTCTCATTTTGATTAAGTCTTGCTTGGCTAGTATCCCTATATATTTGCTATCCTTCTTCAAGTTTCCTAAATGGGCTTTATCCCTCATTAATTCTCACATGGCCAATTGTCTCTGGAATGATTATGAAGGTCACAACAAACTTCATCTAGCGAATTGGCATTTAGTTTGTATGGATAAAAGGTTTGGCGGTCTTGGAGTTCCTAACATTAGAGATTTAAATCTGTGCCTTTTGGCCTCTTGGGTTAAGAGATTCTATGCTAATGAGAATAAGATTTGGATTAATTTGATTAAGTACAAATCTGATCTTGATAATCCCAATATCTTTGTGTCGGATACGGATCATGTTTCTGTTTTTTGGAAAGGGGTTATGTGGGCCATCCAAGCAACTAAATTTGGCTATAAATGGTATGTTGGGAATGGTAATAGGGTAAGGTTTTGGGAGGATATATGGTTTGGGAATTCCTGCTTGGCTATTCAATTTTGGGATCTTTATATGATAGTCAATGAGAAAGGGTGTACGATTGCTGATATCTGGGATGGTTCTAATATTAAATGCACTTTTAGACGGACTTTTTCTAAGAACATGATGATCAGGTGGTCTGAGTTGGTGGAGGTGGTACAATCTGTGAGGCTTACTTCTGAAGAGGATGCTCTAGTCTGGCAATATAACAGTAATGGGGTTTACTCTGTCAAGTCTCTTTATGCTATCATTAATTTTAGAGGGGTTTTACCGGTTTTTATTCCGGCTGTCTGGAATCTGATTGTGCCCCCTAAAATTCATTTTTTCCTTTGGCTTATCTCTCACAACAAATTAATGACTAAAGACAATTTACTAAAAAGAGGTGTGAATAAGGGAATTGATTGTAGTTTTTGTGATGAGCCTGAAAATGTTGTTCATATTTTCTTTGAGTGTGTGGTTGCTAAAAGTATTTGGTGTTTGATTGGGGATTATTTTGAGTTGAATATTGGTTCCAATTATGAATCTGTGGCTCGCTTTTGGCCTAGTAATAAGAATTATGCAGCTCTGAATTCAGTTAGTGCGGCTGCTCTTTGGTGCTTATGGAATAACAGAAATGATATGATTTTTCGTTTTCAGTGCTGGACAAGTATGAAATCTATCTGGAGAAGAATGCTCATGACTCTGAGGGATTGGAGACCTCTGTTCAAGGAGAATATGATAAATACAATAGATCGGTTTTGCAAGACTCTGGAATTCAAACTTCAAGCTCCGATGCTTTTGAGCATTTGAAGATTAGCGCCTCAGATGATGGATCTGTGCATGTCTTGAAAGCCCGTGCTGATTTTGTTAGTCGGCTGATTGATGACTAATGTAATGGGTTGGGGCAGTTTGAGTGTTTTTGCTTGGGACGTTCCTGGCGTTGGTTGTTTATTTTGATGGTTGTGTGTGTTGGTTTGCTACCTGGAGGTTGTCTTGGTTGCTGAGTGGTTTCGGTGCTATCAGGTGGAAGGCTGAAGTACAGGATTTTCATTTTGAGTTCGGTTGTTCTGCCAGCTCGCCCAGGAGGTTTTGTTGGTTTGGAGAAGTTTGATAGTGTTAGTCCACTCATGTGAGTTTTGAGGTGTGTGCTGCTGTGAGATTTTGGGTTCAAAACTGTTGTTTCTTTGGTTTCTAGTAATGGAACCGGGATATCCATAATGGTGGATGTCCTATTGATCTAAAAAAGATTTTTTTGCAAATTGTGTCTATAAGATAAACGAGTGCGAGTTCCTTTAAACATATTATGCGTATCAAAAGAGATTATGCTGCACTGGAAGATCAAAAGGAAGCCGCTGCGTCTGCTGAGTCCGGGACTTTGAGGAGATGTGTTCGCCATCCATAGTCCAATCCATCGAAGATGAGTCCGGGATGTTGAGGAGATGCATTCTTCATCATATATCGAGTATGAGTTGTGCAAATAATAGTCGAGACCGATTGCCTCAATAATTAATAGTCGGTGTGTCAAGATTAGGGGGAAAATATTAGATATAATCTTGATAAAGTTAAGAGATAAGATTTAATTTGTTTGATAAGTTAGTTCAGGAGGATAAGATTTAGTTGGTTAATTTATCGGTAAGTTTGTAATATATCTTAACTATAAAAACTAAGGAATAAAGGAGGAAAAGCCATGAGAGGCACTGCGGCAAACAAAAAAAGACAAAGCTGGAGCTAGACGACCATCTTTTAGAACAGTAATTTATCTATACGGTTGATTAAGAATTTTAAAATTTTGATGGCCTCTTATATCCCTCAAAGGAGGCACCTGATTGAAGAAATGGTGAAAATAGGCGAAGTAGTTGTGAAAGCTACTATTTCTAGATAGCTATAAATTGATTTTCTTTATTATTAGTGGAAGGGTTTTTTTGTATTCTTTCCATCTTTGTAATGATTATTTGTTTTATCTACACGTGATCTTTGGGACTCGGTAGTTATTCAGCAAAATCTTGGGTGGCAGCTGTTATATGAGTTATGTACGTACCATCTTCTGGAATGGTTGCGATGTCTTGATGTTGGACGACATAATATACCTCGAAGGCATTGAGCATGGGTGGCAGCACAGAGGCGTTGGTAGCAACGAGAATGACGTTGTAAAAACCAGTGACAGAGGTGTATCCATAAGCGTCATACACCAAGCTTCCTATGAGGTAGTGCGGACTGATCGTATTCCACCAAAACTCATTGTAGTATATGTTGAACTCACGCAACTGCTTCTGCTGGAAATCAGCGAAGTGCATATTGAGGTAGTACTTAGGCAATGCCACGGTGGTTGGCCAGCCGGTAGGAACTGACCATGAGATCTTGAGAGGGATGGAGGTGGCAGGTGAGGTGACGGCGGTTTGAAGGACTCTCTCTGGCACCCCATAAAGGTCGGTTGTGTACCTTCCAATTGTCTCTGTTGTGGATAGATTGAGCTGCCCTAGAATACCTGGTGATGGCCACCACAATCGATCGTAGGGATCATCCGGATACCTGAAAATTGAGTGCATACTTGAACGTTTGTGTATGAAAACATTATGGTTTGAACTTTTGATGTGTTACCGCTACAGTTGGCCAGTTATATGACACAATTGCTACATCCTAATGGTGCGACTAATAGGATGTACCACCGTACGTTTTTATGCAATTCTGTAAGGGAAATACTATAAATTTCGTACTAATTGAGTACAAATTTCGTACCCGGAAGAAGTGTTAGAAATAGACACGCAAACAGGAACGAAGAAGATCAAACCAACACAGATCAAACACCAAGATTTAACGTGGAAAACCCCTCCAATGCGAAGGGGAAAAAACCACGGACGCCGGCCGGCAAAATTCACTATTTCGGGAGTGTTTACAAAACGTCGGAGAGAGTCCTCGCGACGGCTTACAAGATGATTATATAAGGTAATGACCTAGGTCAAGAATAAAATGATCCATACCGTCTACGAGGCGACGGGTCTCCGCTCCGCTCTGATAGAAGTTAGCCTTCTTCTGAATTTGGATCATAATTCAACAAGAAGGAACGGTGGCGTCAGTGGCGTCAGTGAATAGCTTTGGAGAAGCAAGGGCTGGAGTTGTGTAGCTCTGCGATGTGGTGGCCATCGGGTGTAGTGGGTGGCTGAATTTGGAGAAGCGGTGGTGGATTTGCGTGGCTCGGCGACGCGGCTGCCATCGATAGCGGCTTTGCTGCCACCTCGAAGTCGTCGGCGTTAGACTTGCGCAGCGGCGGCTCAATCGGAGCCCAAGAGGGCTCGATGGGGACTAACAAGGAACTTGATGTCGTCGCAACACGGATAGCTGGCAGCAAGGAGTCTTGATGCGTGCTGGGGTGGCGGCGGGCAGTGCAACGGCACGGTGGCTCCCGGAAATGGCAGAGGTGGAAATGTGGAATAAAGAAGAACGCATGCTGCAGCGGAGGAAAAAGGAAAAAGTCCAATGACACTGACGGAGTGGTAGAAACACAAAACTTGGGGTGGTATTAAAGTGTACCCAGACCTTTGAGTGGTATCTTTGGATGGTATGAAACCAAAATTTCCCATTTCTAATGCCTGATGCATTATGCTTCATTGACGTATAAATGTTTCATCATTTACTTGTGCTTACTGTTTAATGTGTAGTTGTACATGCTACAGAAAAAAATGCTTATTGGCAAAGCCTAAAGGATAATTACTTTCTGAACAATTTCTGCAGGCAGAGCATGAAGAGAAGCTGGAACAAATTACCTAAGTAGACCACTCGCACCCATGCTTTGTCGTTCCTGGAGTGCGATAGATTGGTTAGTCACGGCTGCTGGATACAATTCACTCTTGATCGGCCTCATCTCCAATGAAGATAGGAAAGGAGCTCCATTGCCAATGTCTATCAAGCAAACTGATATCGAGTTCACCACGGCGACAACAATCGCCTCAGAGACGTAAGTCGTAGTTACGTTGGTGATATTGATCCGAGCCCAAAAATCAAGCCCGATGTAGATATCAAATGCCAAAGGTTTGCTAATTAATAAGATTCGTATTTTTGCCATCATAGTTGCCATGCATGAATGTTCCTCGCAGAAGGTACTTGCGACCGCTGATGACAGAAGACAAAGTGTAGCGATTTCGGCCTCCACTTGGGAAACTTCTGAGATTTAAACCAGACCTGAATCTTTCATCACCTACATGTTCTGAAGAAATATTGTGGTTTTCTCCTGTATTTATATACGCATCATCTGAGACGTATGTGATATTGGTAGACTGGTCGATGTAGCTAGAGCCACTTGTGAGCCCGCAGTCGATGCTTATAAACCCTTCATCTACAAAGAGTATGTATCAGTTGAGCTAACTATTACTTTTTATTTAAAAAACTAAAAATTTGATATTCACCATTTAAAAAAGAGTAAATTTCACCGAACTACAACTATTTTGCCCTAATAGTCAAGGAACTACAGCTGTTGTGGACTATTTCGCAAAGCTACAACTACTTTGCACCTTGTTACCGTAGAACTACAATTTCGTGGCTTCAAATACAACAAATCTGACCTATTATGACGAAAATCATGGTGACCGCCAAAGCCATGCCGTCATAAAGTTGCATGTGCCTCATTTCCTTGTGACAATTTGTAAAATATTAATGTCACAAAATGTAGAAAGACTTTCGTCACCCAAAAAAAAACCTGAAGCCTAGTCTTGCACTGAACGAAAAATCTATTATGCTAACTTTATTTTGGTGACAATTATGTCATTGTCATAAAATTGATATTGTATTTATGATAATAATTTTTGTTATATTATTATTAAGTTTCTACGATAAACAAATCAATCATCACAGATTCTAACGATAGGGTCCACAAAATCTTTTCTATGACGATTTGGCTATCATCATAGATTGTAGAGATGTATTCTAGTATTGAAGGCAACTTTCCCCATTCTTGCTCGAACCAATCTTTCTAAATGGTTGGAGCAAGAAGGATATGGTGATATGCTCTGTCACTACTACATTAAATCTCTTTTTGTTGGTCTATCACTGTCGGTTCGGCTAGAAATAGCAGTAATAATACTTTCGCTGTCGGTTCATAAGCTAAATCGGTACAAATACTCAACCGAAGAAGAACCGACAGTGATAGTAACTTATCACTGCTAGTTGTTAAGAAGAATCAGCAGTGATAATGGAGGAAGTATCACTGCCGGTTCGGAATTCGAATTGGCAGTGATATAGTATCACTGCCGGTTTGGAATTCGAACAGGCAGTGATAATATTTTTTGAAAAATCATAACTTTTACATACGGAGTTAAATGGAGACAAATTTATATGAAAATTGTAGCTCTCGATGAGATCTACAACTTTGTAGTTGACAACTTTTTTATTTGAAGTCATTTAGATGTCCAAATTATCGTTGAAACTTTCAGATACGAATGGATAAAAGGAGAATATATCTTGTAGCACTTGATAAGTGTGTATTAGGTGAGATGATAAGGGGAGCTCATGCGAAGCAGCAGGTCACGGGTTCGAATCCTAGCAACCGCACGCGTGTGTATTTCGCGCGAAAATCACATGAGTTGTGACTTGCGACCATGCGTAGTAGTAAATACAGGTTGGTCCAGGTGCAAATAAATTTATTTTTGATTTTACCGAGAGATTCTTGGATAATCACTATCACTGCCGGTTCGCATCCAAACCGGCAATGATAGTGATTATCACTGCCGGTTTACATCCGGTAGTGATAATTCCCGACTATCACTGCCACTTAGGTAGTGTCGGGTCCACATCCGGTGATTCCGATATGGACTCGGCAGTAAAGACATATTCTGTAGCAGTGCATGGGCTTTCTCAACCTGCCTTCTAGCATGGTTCTTAGCTTTAAATGACGTTAGCTATATGTTTTACATTTGGAATTTCAACTTTTTGAGTTCCTGTAAATTAGCACGAATTCTAACCATGCACTACTTGAGTCTACATAGCAAGATGTGAGAGGGACGAGGGTGAGGCAAGCATAAACTGATTTGATACTTTGTCGTTTGTTGGAAGAACATGATACATAATCCAATCCTTGGGCTGACATGGCTAATTCTCCATGAAAATGTCATGGCTTGTTGCATGATAACTTCTAGAAATATTTTGGATCAATGTTGGTTGTCTATAAAGTATGCGCTTGGCTTGTGCATTTTGCGAAAGTTATGAGAGTAGATGCTTAGACAATGAAGGATATTTTGTGAACACTACGGATATATGACTCATAGACAGTATCTCTTCTACTTAGTACATGTTGTAATGGTCAGGGATAAGCTGTTTAATATGTGAAGATTGTTACGTGATGTTGGTTACTTTGCAAGTACTATGGGTGATTTTGAGTCTTTAGTGTTGGGTGATTTTGAGTCTTTAGTGTTGACATTTGAATGATCTAGTTTAATATATTAGGTGATCATACTGTCATTGTGTCAAAAATGTGCTAATCTTCTCTGGATATTTGGTATGCAAAATTATATATAAAACTAATGTGGCTGACGTATATGAAATCATTCTTTGACAAAACATTTTGAGAGGTGTTTCTATGCTTTTCTCTGGGACCTCGCCCTACCATCTCAAGCCAAGCCATGTCTGCGGACACTATGTAAGTACACGGTGACGGTGATGACTTGGGTAGCACCAAACCTCGTGAGGCGGTCGTTGGCCATGGCTAGTGATGCATGCCAAACCCACGGGTATTCCATGTTAAAACCCTAATTAGCAATTTAATCGATCTAATCTAGAGTTCTAGCATTAACTAATCAACAAGATTTGTCTAATCGGAATTAGGGGATTGAAAAGAAGGAATCCGGCGACATATCGTTCGGCCTCGTAGAGCTTCATGTTGGATAATATAGATGATTACCGTAGATTTATCCCAATACCGATCAAGAATACCAGAAGAACAATCACAAAAGGTGAACTCTTTTCTTATTACTGATTCCTTCTTTTGTTCAACAAGGTGCTATATTTATAGGCTAAGCCCCTCAGGGGTAGTTTCAAGATTCGCCTACAAACCCTAGAATAGATATTTCTTTTTTTTTTGATAGACAGCAGGCTGTGAATTATATTAGAAGGAAAAGACAGTAAGAGTACATGGAGCAGGATACTACGCCAGGAGGAGGATACAAGAGAGGGGGGAAGAAAAAAGGGAAGAAAGAAAAGGGAGGGAGAAGAGATCAAGTTTGTCGGTCCACCAGGTTTTTTAGGTGAAGAGCTCCCGTAATAATCCAGGTTGTGGCCTCATCTTTGATGGATTGAAGGATATCCTCATTGGTTTTGCATTCATTCCAAAACACTCTGCTATTTTGCTCTCTCCACCATTTCCAGCATGTAAGGATGATTAGAGTTCTAACACCTTTGCGGAAACTTGCATGACGGTTCATGTGATGCAAGCTTCAATCTTGGAAGGTTGCAGTTACTTCCCAACAGTTTGGCAGGAGCGATGGTAAATGTACCCATCTAGCAACTGCTTCCCACAAGCATTAGACTTGGGGCAATCTATAAACAAGTGATGCACGGTTTCGAGGTTTCTACAGCACATCGGACAGAAATACTGGTTTGGCCACCCCCTGCGTTATAGTCGCTGTGATGTCCATAGGCGATTGTGGTGGGCAAGCCACAAAAAGACTTTGCATCGCAATGGGGCCCATGATGGCCAGACTACGGTATGGAAGGATGTGAAGGTGCTTCCTGTGAACTACATGCGATATGTCGATGAGGTTGTGTAGATTTCGCTAGATGTTTGTGTCTAGGTTATAATGTCGCGGACCTCTGGCTACAGATGCACGGACTATACTTTCAACCACAATTGGACATATTGGACTAAAAGGTGAACTGTTAGGTTGTGTCGAATGTCTCGAATCCAATTGTTGTTTGTTAGGGCATCTACCACAAATCTTGACTTCCGCCTGGAGTGTTTAAAGAGCTCTAGCGCGTACTGTGAGGGTGCCGCACCTTGAAGCCATCTATTAGTCCAAAAAGTAGCTGTTTGACCATTTCCAATTGTAATTTTGGTGCCCGCGGAGAAAAGCTGGCAGTCGGTCCAGTCACATGTCGTCGACATTCCAATCCATGGTCTATCCAGAGCCATCCACCTGAACCACAACCAGTGAAGCCGAAGCGCTCTGGCGAACCTATCTAGGTCAAGAATCCCTAGACCCCCCATGTTGTAGGGCCGGCAAACTATTGTCCACTGTACTTTGCAGTTCCCTCCATGGATTTCCTCATTGCCTGCCCATAGGAATTTTCTTAGCTTGTCAAGACCCGAGATGAATTTTGTGGGTGCCCTGATTGCTGTGAGATGATAGATTGGTAGCGAGGTGAGCATCGATTTGACTAAGGTGAGATGTCCCCCCATGGTGAGATGGCACGCCTGCCAGCGCGCTAGCCGTCGCGCCGCTTTATCGCGAACAAACTATAGGTCGGCACGGCATAGACGACCAGAGTGAGAGGCATCCCTAGGTATTTGATAGGGAAAGTCTATATTATTCCATCGAAAGTTGTAGGATGTTTTAAAGGTTTAGATCATGGCCTCTGATCATTGCTATAGTACTTTTTTGCATATTGACTCAAAGACCCAAGGCTTCCCCAAAAAGAGAAAGAATATCGATGATTGCCTCAAGCTCTTTTTTGACCGGATTTAGAAAGATTACTGCATCATCTCCGTAGAGGGAGTGTCGGTGAGAGGGCATGCAACCTTTTAGTGGAGGTAGGACACCGTCCTATTTGGCCTTGGTGAGGATGTAATGCAGAGGGTCAATGGATAGCAAGAAGAGATAAGGTGATAGAGGATCGCCTTGTCTGAGTCCGCGTTGGTGAGTGATCCCAGGTCCTGGCACCCCATTGAGGAGGACCGATGAAGTTGATGTCGCGAAGGAGATTGATAGCCATTCTCACCATCGAGGGCCGAACCCACAGGCTTGTAGGAGGTCCAGCAAATATTTTCAGGAAATCGAGTCGAAATCTTTTTCAATGTCAAGCTTTAACGTTAATGTCAGGGTTCGGGTTCGTTGGTAGGTTCTCACGTGGTTTTGGACCCACAGAAAATTGTCCTGAATGCATCTCCCTTTGATGAACGTGCTTTGCAAATTTGAAATGAGAGAGCTTATTTGCCTGGAGAGACGCAAAGCTAAAACTTTGGAGAATATTTTTGTGACAGAGTGAATCAAACTGATCTGCCGATAGTCTGCAGCGGTCCCTGCGGCTTCTTTTTTGGGTATTAGAGCAATGAGGCCGTGTTGAGTGCACCAAAATCTCTAGTAGAGCAATTTTGGAGGCAGAGTAAGACGGCCATGACATCTTGCTTGACTATTTCCTAGCAGTGTTTGTAAAAGGTGCCAGTGAAACCATCTGGACTCGAGGCTTTCTCCACAGGTAGTTGTCTGTTTGCCTATAGAACCTCATGCTCAGCGAACGGTGCATCGAGTTCGTGGACGCCGTGAGCGGGGAGGTTACGGCATTGCCAGTTGACCACTTTAGTGTGCCTGGCTTTTTCCCCAGTAATGATGAGAAATATTGTCACAGCACCCATTCCTTATCATCGTGAAGGGAGGCAATACCTTGGGCAGTAGTTAGGGACTGGGTGAAATTTTTTCTTCGTCGGCCGTTTACTCTTAGGTGAAAAAATCGGGTGTTTGCATCCCCCTCCTTAAGCTAACAAATATGAGAAGCCTATCTTTTGCGTGCTTTTTTGACAACTGCGTAGCTAAGCACCTTTAGCTTTAGGGCTTTCCAAAGACTACGCTCAGCCTAGGTCAGATCCCTGAAGTCTTGAGCAGTGTCGAAGCGCAGGATAAGAATGTTTGCAAGATGGAACTGGAGCTTGGCATCACTCAAGATGGAGACGCTCCATGCACAAAGAGCCCTTGATGTGGCGTGAAGCCTGTCTGCAAGCCGCTTTAGAGGGTTTGTATGCCCGAGCAGCATAGTCCAAGCCCACTCAACCGTTTGAAGGAAACTCAGGAATCGGGGCCAAAAATTTTCAAATCTGAAGGACCATGGTTTGTAGGGAGCATTTTCACTTGCCAATAGTAGTAGGCAGTGGTCGGACATTGAAGAGGAGAGCGCCTGCATCAAGTGGTACGAGAACATGGTGTCCTATTCATGATTGCAGAAAACACGATCAAGCTTAACTAGTGTTGGGTGACTTCGCTCATTACTCCAAGTATACTTCCTGTTCTGGAGTGACACTTCCTTGAGGTTGCATCGGTTGATCATCACATGGAACTGAGCCATGAGCCGATAATTGAGATTGTTGTTATTCTTATCTCTAGCCTCATAGATGAGATTGAAATCTCCTAGCACAAGCCTAGGCGAAGGGGGCGAAGGTGTTAGTGAGTTCACCTCATGAAGGAAGGCGAGTTTTTCATGGTCTTGAGATGGCCCGTAAACCAAAGTCAGAAAGAAAGACTGGCCATCCTGACGAAGGGAGGCACGCACTGTTAAGGAGAACCGTCTGATAGTAGGCGTTGTTACTTGAACCTTTTGGCTATCCCAAAGCATTAGCACTCCACCTTTGACACCTTGTGCCAACAGATAGCATGCATTAGCTAGGCATTGTCTGCCAATTTCAAGGACTAAACGCTGACCAATGCACTGCAGTTTGGTTTCTTGGAGACAAGCAATCTATTGCGCGTCGGGCTGGTCCGTTCAGGCTGCGAACATTCCAATTGAGCACAGTGCAACCAGACAAGGATGTTGAAGAGAGTGATGAAACAGAGTAGACCCATTACTAAAGCAGCGTTACATGTAGAAGTGTCGTGAGCAAAGCAGGAGTACAGAGGGCTTAGACTTGGAGCAAAAGACACCTGAACGGAGAAGCAACCCTTGCAGCAAAGAAAGGAACCGCAGGTTCCTACTTTACAATAGAAGCAAAAGGTAGACATCATAGTCTACGCTAGACTACTGACAACAGACTAGCAAAAGAAGACTAAAGCATAGCGGGTGGACCAGTCCGTATTGAGAGCGAATTCAGGCTCCGCGAGGGAGACTATGGCCTGAATGCCCTGTTGGCTATGATCATCAAGACGACAGATGCCCTGAATGCCCTGTTGGTGAATTTTTGCACAGCATTCAGGTGGACTCGATCCGCACCAGGCGAGCAGAAACCGAGACGATGAGTCAGAAGCTCCTTTGCCATTTTTGCCATAGGGATGGCTCTCTTCTTTGACGCAAGTTGCTGACTGTGTCATGGAGAGGCTTTGCCCTGGCTTAATGCAAACATTTGGTCAGTGGTCCTAGGAAGACTGGGGCATCGTATGTCTGCTTGTTACCTGCATGTGAAGCATGACCAAAGAGGATTGGCTCTGGTGGCGGGAGAAACACCTCCTGGATGAGGTGCTATGCCTGGCTTGCAATGTCTCGACCCTTAGCTAGAGTCCGCAGTTGTTGGCTCGCAGGAACACTAGGAGGATTTTAGCCTGCCAAAGGCGGTTGCTAAAGAGGCTGGCTACCAAACCCCAATGCTGCTGAGGCTATGAGAGCATTGTTATGCTGCTGCACTGATGGAGACAGAGTGACTCCATTGGCAGTGCAATAATCAGAGTTTTTGCCTCCATTTTCTCGTAGCAAGAGGCAAGCCAGCGGGGAGCTGTGTAGAGGGCCATTATGCATAGAAGAAAGGCAGAAAAAGGAGCCCACAGTAGGCTCAAAGGCTGCTTCCTCCAGCATAGGGTCGAATCTCTGGCTAAAAGGAGCATGCGGATGGCCTTGCTTCAGCGAAGAGTGCACTGGGTCATGCCTTTTGGGTGTGGGGGGTTCCACTTGAAGGTAGAGGAGGTGAGATGTCCATTAGGTTGTCCAGGCTGTCCACTTGCAAGTGGCTGCCCATTTGGTGGCTGTCTTCACAGAATTGCGGTGAGTTGGTTTGGCGCAGAGGTTTTTCGAAGTGGGGAGGAACTGCGCCGGCCATGGGGAGCATCGCTTGGTGGTTTGTCGGCCTGGAGAGCTCTGCGGTGACGTTGTGGGCTCCGTGTGTGGCAGTTGTCCCGCCTGTCATGTGCTAGGTCTCTGGTGTGGCTGCGACCAAGGGCGCAGCCAACCCAGGAACGGCGCTCCCACCGGCCTCAATGGCGGCCAACATCATGGTCGCTGCCATGGTGGTCATCGTCCTCCTCTGAGTAGTTGTCGCTGAGGTTATCCCCAAGGTGGTAGCGCACATTGGGCCGATGGGCAGGTTATGGCTAAAGTCCATCAACGACGCCAACCGTCCAGTCGTAGGACTTGGTTCTTGGCCAAGCCTCCCCATTGGAAGCAGTGGGAGGTGAATAATCTTCAATAAGGTCCAAGTGGATGAGAACCTCATAGGAGAAGCCTTCAGGCGGGTTGGATCACGAAGGTGATTCGTCGCAGGCGCCATTCTAGGTTCACGGTGCTCGCCCATTGTGATCCTCAGCGAACACGGAGCAGGAGCAAATTTTTGGGATGGAGTCCGGGTTTTGGACCCACACCCAGAAGATGTTTGATGCCTAGCAATGCTGGGACTGGCTATCTATCTGATCAAAATAGTACCAACCCCTGAGCACCTTCACCACAACACTCTGGTTCCAGGCGCAAAGGGGTAGACCTTCCATGCCAATGCGCGCCTGAGTGGACAGAGTCGTCTGGCTGGCATTGTTGTGGATGAGCGAGGGCTTGATGTCATACCTGTTGCCGCCGTGTTCTATGTGCCTGGCATGCACCGCCATGTTCTGTTGCTCTGGAAAATCGAACCAGGTGAGAAAATCCTTTGGGCAATGGCGCGTAACGTGCAAGTCTACCCAGGGAATGCCTAGCCTGGCCTCGATGTACTTGGGCACCTTGAACGTGTTGGAAACTGCAGACGAAGTTCTATCATCGGTGACGACAAGCAGAGCTGCATGTGGCTTAGCCTGGCAACCTCGCCAGCCATGGCTTCTAAGTAGGCCATGGTGCAGTAGCTTCGTACAAGGTGGTTCTCCGGTGTAAGTTCAAGAGCCTTTGGTTTTGGTGATTGATGTTAATTAATGTTTAATGACAAACCTAATCCTTATGAGACTAACATGTTTTATTGAGCATATATTTAGTGGTCTCATATTTGGATGAAAAGTGGAAAACCCAAGGTATGTATATGTATTCTTTCTAATATTAATTGCATACTTTGGATTCAAGTTAAATATGAATGTCCCCATTATATTAACCACAAAATGTGCATCATGCTTCTCAAATCCATATATTACATGGATGCACATACTTAGGGGGAGTTTGTAGTTTAACTTGAAAGTCTCTTTGTATTGATCTAATTCTTATTGACATATATAAGGATCAAGACAAAGAAACTAAATCCTTGAGTATATATTTGAATTGCCTAGTTATAGTATACTCATGGTAATATAGGATATACTCCAATGTGATCAAATTGAATATGTGCATATTATATCCAAGTCAATCATATTTATGCACATATACATGTGGGGTTTATTCTATAGTTGATGACTTAGAGTAATGATCATTTCCATATAGTCTACACATTATGGATCATTACTTTTCATCAACATGAGTATATGAAAACTTGTGTAGTTAATATATACTCATATCAATTTAAATGATAATTTAAATTGAGTTCATTTGTTTTGATAACCATTAAAGAACATTTCATCATGTGTTGATGGTGTTCCTTGATTAATTAAGGACAAATGAATAGCTCTTAAAGTATAATAAAGCATGAGTTGCATTATTGTACTTAAGATATACTTAAATCATTCAAATTGATTTAGGTTGTGCTCAATTGATCTAAAGGCATCCATTATGTGTTAATGGAGTGCAAAGAGATAATTAAGACAACCGTGCATCTTGGACTAACTACTTTATGAGTTGTGATTGAGTTAGGTTAAGTCCAAGGATGATTGAGAACGGGATAAAGACGGCATCATGAGGTGATGGGCGTCAAGAGAAGATCCCGAAGACAAAGAGAAGAATCGAGTGATGATCCCGGGGAAGTATCAAAGTGATGATCATAAAGACCCCAAAGGGGATTGCTTGCGTACGGCGGTGAAGGTATACTTAGATAGGCTAAGGACTTTGTAGTCTTTGAGTCTAAGGTTTTTATCGCCGTACTATTAAGAGGAGTTGATTCCTAGTTTGAGTTTCATCATGTGCTGATGATCTCAATCCGCGTTCACTCAAGCTCAAATCATTTGGATTTGGTTTTTGCATAAGGGTTAACCATTTGGCATATGTTGCGAATGGGTTAAGCTTATGATTGGTTGTTGTTGCTTTATGCTCGGATTTGCATGTGTTGCAAAGAAGAAGAGTATATACTTTTGGTTTTCGCATAAAGCTTTGATTTGCATGTGTTGCAAATAGGATAAGCTATATGCGTTGGCTTTTGCATGAAGTTCACTTTGCATGTGTTGCAAATGTTGAAACTTCATGTTTTGTTTTCACTTACAAAACAATCTTTCTAAAATATGTGGTTGCTTGGAGCTAAGTTTTGCATGTGTTGCAAAAGGAGAGAGCTCAAGCATGATTTGGTGTTTGTGTGTTTGTATGGAGCTAGAGGCTTGCATGTGTTGCAAGTAGAGAGCTCATATGGTTGGTTTTGGTTTTAGTGTGTAAGTTTGATTTGTAGTTGCATGGAACTAGAGAATTGCATGTGTTGCAATTAGAGAGTTCATGCACCTTGATTTGATGTTTATGGAGTTGCTTGGAGTTAAACTTTTGCATGTGTTGCTAAGAGTAATGCTCAAGTATGAAATCGGTTTAATGTGTTATTTGCAAGTTAGTTGTGCAAATAAACAGAGGTTTATGAGTCCGAATTCGAGAGCATGTGAGTAGGGCTTGCAAGGTGTTGGCAAGTTGACTAGGTCTCGTATTGACCTTCACATGGCTAGGGATTAATCTCATAAACTCGAGTTTAGTTTATATCGTTTTGCAAATAGTTCTTGAGTTGATTGAAATGTGTTTTATAAGTTGGATTTGTTATTTGCAAATATGTTTTGCAAATGAGTGAGAAGTTATGTGTTTCAATCCTAGAGCATGTGTTGGCATTTGCGAATGTGTTTTGCAAAGTGTCGGGTCATGTGTTGATCCTTACATGGCTAGAGGGTTGATCTCATAGTTTCGTGGTTTATTTGTGGAATGTGTTTTCTTAATTTGGTTGAGATTCTTTGAGCATGAGCTAAGTTGGTGCAAATGTGTTTTGCGTGTGTATGATCATGTGTTGATCATCATATGGCTCAAAGAATAAAGTTTGGTTTTGGAGAAATGCTTTTCGTGTTGAATTCGTTTTTCTCTGTTGGCGGTACTCTAAGGCGTGCGTGAATGATAATAGTACCTAAGTCTTGATACTACGGGTATTAGCTTGTAGCTTTATTCAGTCGTGTTTTGCTAGCTCGGTGGGCGGCACTACCGCGTGTGCAGGGGCGGTAGTGCATGCAAAATCGTACTACCGCGCCTCGGCGGTAATCTGGGATAAATGACCGTTAGCCGACCGTTGGGGCTACGGCCGGTACTACCGGGCCTATGAGGGCAGTAGTACCGGGTTTCTGCTGATTTCGCCCATTTTACCCCCAAACGGCTAGTTTTCTTTGGTGGGGTATAAATAGACCCCTTGGGGGGCTTGGGCAGGGTATTGCTGGCTTGGTTGAGTGTTTGGGTGAGGTGTTGCCTGTGTTGCACACTCCCAATTGAGTTTTGAGCTAAAGAGTGAGACTAATTGCATGTGTTGCAATTAGAAAGTGGTTTGAGAGCCTTTTGTGCATGTGTTGCACTTGAGGGAGGCCTTGGTGCATGTATTGCACGAGGTGATCACCGGGAGCGCATTCGTTGTGCTCAGTGAAGTTCAAGCAAGGAGCGGCTTGTTACTCTTGGAGGTTGCCGACTCCTGGACGGCGTGGGCGTCGTCTTGCGGAGCTCTCAAGGTTGTTAGAAGCCCGGCGAAGTTTGTGAAGGTTCGGGTTGAGCCTCTGGCAAAGCGTGAAAACCACAACTAGTGGAAAGAGGCGGGTGCTCGGCGGAGCCGGTCCAAGTGGTTGGGCTTGCTTCAACGTGGACTAGGGGAGACCGGCAAGTCTCCGAACACCACGGAAAAATATCGTTTGTCTCTTGTCTCTTTTATATTCAAGCATTTTAATTATTGAATATTGATCAATTGCTTGATTGTATTAGAATTGCTTAGTATTAATTGATTGTTCAATTTAGCAATTCTAGTGTAGAGACTTAATTTAGTTAGTGCACTAGTGAGCCTAGTTGATTTAGGCTTTAATTGTCAAAACCTATTTATCGCTTCCGCATATATCTTTGATTAGGTTTTGACTTAGGGGTGTATTAGAGCGAATTGAATTAGTGATCGATTAATTTTATAAACGCCTATTCACCCCCCCTCTAGGCGAATTCTCGATCCTACAAGTGGTATCAGAGCCACGGTCACTCTCATTTTAGGCTTAACCGCTTAGAGAGTAAAAGGGATGGCGACTAGAGGTTTAGTGCACTCACACGATCCACTCATGCTAAATGAATCAAATTATGCTTCATGGAAGTTATTTATGATTAATCATTTTAAATCCATGAGCCCACAAATATGGTGGATCGTAGATGTTGACTTTTCTTCTCCACTAAATGATATTGTTCCAACTATAGGAGAGGAGAAATGCCTACATCTCGACGCTCAAGCAACTAACGTTTTATTTAGTATTGTGGCGAGAAATATTTAATCTCATTTGCAACCTCTCAGCGTTAAGTGAAATGTGGATTAAGCTTCAAGAATTATTTGAATCATCCACAACAATTGAGGATTGCATTGAAGAGGAAATGTCGGTTGATGATTCTTCAACCTCTACATCAAGTGATGAACCGACATCTCCATCAACCTCAATCTCCGCCTCAAGCGACGATGAATATTCACTCCCATCGCGAATCCGTTGCTTCATGGCGAAAGGTAAAATTGAGGTAAGTAATGATGAAAATGAAGATGAGCCCTCTTATGATGATTTAATGGATATGTTAGAGGAGCTTAATAATTATCTTGGGAAGGAGAAAACAAAATATAAGATTTTAAAGCTTGAACATGAATCACTTCAAAGTGATTATAATATGCTTAAAGAAAATCATGAATCCCTCCTTCTCAAAGAAATTTATAAGTCTAAGGTGGATATAGGAATCACATGTGATTTAATTGATGAAATGCTATGCTTAGATGTAAATTCTAATATTTCATCAAAAATTGACATGTCCACCTCTTGTGAAGACTTAATTGATACACCTTGTTGCTCTAATGAAATTGTTTCAAGTTCTTCTATGTGTTTAGATGCTAATCTTGTAGAGGAAAACAAAGAGCTCAAGGCCCAAGTCATTAAATTGGAAAATGACTTGAAGAGGTGCGTAAAAAGAAAAGCCATCCTCGATGAGATATTAAGCAAGCCAAGGGCGCCTCAAGACAAGCAAGGACTCGGCTACAACTCCAAGAGGGAGAATAGTAAGACGAGACATAATGCAAGACACTCGAAGACAATCAAATGCTTCGCTTGCAACAAGAAGGGCCACCTCGACTCCGTGTGCCCTAACAAAATGGATAACAAGGCCACACCATCAACAATGAGGCAAACCGGCAAGGAGCACAACAAGAAGGTCAAGAGAGGACCAAACGGCGTAACGTGCTTCAATTGCCGGGAAAAGGGACATTTCGGTAAGGATTGTCCCAAAGATATAACCCCTAAGCCCATTATTATTGACAATAATTATTTGCTTAGGAAGGACAAGAATGGCAATGTGTTTGCCAAGCTTGTCAAGTCCCCTATGCCCGTTCAAAATGATATTCATTTGCATAGGAAGAGTAAATCTAGAAATGGGTTTGCTAAGTTTGTTAGGACTCCTAAGCCTACACAAAACAATTCAAATATAATGCTTAGGAGAAATAACAATAGCAAAACATTTGCTAGATATACTAGATCCTCTAAGCCAATGCATAATTCTAATTATCATATGCTTAGAAGAGATCAAACTAGAAATAGTTTTGCAAAATGTCATTGTCCTCCTAAGTTCTCTCACTTAAATACAAATACTTTGCTTAGGAGGAATAATTATCGCAAAACTATTCCTAGTCATGTTAGTCATTTCAATAATATTAAAATTAGGGCCATTTGGGTTCCTAAAACTCTTGTGACTAACATTGTTGGACCCAACAAGGATTGGGTGCCAAAAACCGTCTAAAAGAATTTTAGGCAATATGAGATGGATTGGACGCTTGCTCATTCAAGAGGAGAAGGATTATATTTTTCTACAAATGGTGTCAAGCTTGAAGAATAACATGTCCATCATGAGCGAATGCCATCTCGGTAACAAGCAATTTAAATTGATTACTATTTAGCTTCTAGTCTTGTGTAGGTTTAAATGCATTAGTATCATGCTAAAATTGATTTAATTGCTTGTTGTGAGCACTTGCTCTCGCCTCTTACCTATTCTCTCATTGTAAATCTTGAGCAAGTTTAAAAGTGGCACATTAAGGGGGAGTGTTAATTCATATCCATGTGTATCACATCCCTATGTGTGCCCATATTTATATAAGTGCTAATATATATTTTCAAAATCAAGCCATTTAGCCAAAAGTCAAAATTTTGTATACTATTACTAATCTTGTGAAAAACTAGTTGCAAAATATATACAAATACTTTTGAAATGTTTTTCAAAGGTTTTGACTTTACAAAAATCTATTTTGAAAAGAAAATGAGTTTTAACTCCAAAATCTAGTTACTAGTATCTTGATTTTGATTTAAACTTATAATTTTTATAGAATTAAAAGTAAAAAGATTTTAAAAGTAATTCCAAAACGAAAAACCTAGAGTTGGTCATTCTTAACAATTTTCGTGTTCAAAAGATTTTCAAAAGACCAACCTAGCAAAAGTTATTTGATTTTGAAATTCACCGAAAATCCTAGTTTGACCTATATCGGTCATATTATTGCACTTAGTGAGTTTCACCATTTGGACCAGATCTTGTGCCATATCTAGGTTCCAAATGGCATTTTAAACTCTTACACAAAAAAAAGAAGGTTCTCAAAAGCTCAAACTTCTACATCTTATCTCATTCTCCTATTTGCTTTTATGTTATTTGAAGATTTGACTTTGTGGTTTCACTTGGTTCTTCAAAAGGACCCTCTTTGGACAAAAGTCAAAAATTGAGTTTAAAAGACCCAAATTTGTCAAAGTCTTGTAAAACAATTATACTATGTATTTCAAAGGTTTTGCAAGCTTCCAAAAGTAAAATTCTATTTTGAAAACTTATTTGGCCAAAACATTTGTGTTTAACTCAAAAATACCTACAAGTAATATTTTGGCATTAAAATTGGATTTCATTGTTTTCATTAGATAGTCATGGCTTCAAAATATATTTCAAATCCTTAAAGCCATGAGGATTCAAATTGTGGATGAAATCCAAATTGAAGTTGCACCTTGAGGTCTTTATGAAGTTTGTTTTCATTTTTTATACCTCTAGGCGCATTTTGCCAAAATTAAGATAAAAGCAAATTCTTTGCAATCAAAAGTTTCTTAAAAATGTTTGAAATAGTCCAAAAATGGATTCTTGAAAATTTTAAATCATTTGGACTTCATTTGCAAAAGTTTTCACAAAATCTGCAGTTCAAGTCGTGCCAGCCGGCACTACCGCCCCTGAACCACGGTAGTACCGGGTTTGCGGTACTGTAATACCGCAAACCTCTTTTGCTAGGGTTTTCGGCCGATAATTATTCCATCTTCATGATTCAGGGATTTGTATTTGGGAGAAAATATTTATTACTGCGTTTTCGAAACTTTTAGCGAAGGTTTTGGTTGTTGCGCTAGTTTTTCAGTTGAAGTATCTTTTGAGCCGTATTGTTTGGCGGCAAGTTGTATGTCCCGACAATTGTCGTTTCGTGCCAAGAACTTAATTTTGGTTCGCGCTAATGGTTAAAAGTTGAATTTTTGTTTTTAGGAGGGGTTGTTTGGGAATTTTTCCCTCCCTCACCTAACCTCTCTCTCTCTTCAAATATGTGGCTGAAAATCCTTGGAGGCAATCTTCACTTTTTTGTCCTGTGCTGCCGACTCATGTCCTCCTCTCCCTGCGCCACCAGCCCTGCTGGCTTCCTCTCCTTTCCTTCCGGTTTTGCTCCCTGGCGCTGCCTCCCTGGCGTTGCTCTCCCCTCCCTGGTGTTGCTCTCGGCGGACTGACAAGCAGAAGCAGCAGAGCAGCAAGCAGAGGAAGCAGCAGAATGAAGCATGACAACAACCGGAGAAGGCGCCAAGCAACACCAGCTGACTCGGCGACCCCACCTCCGGCCAGCTCCGGCAACTCCTCCCCCGGCCGGCGTCCTGCTCCACCTCCCCCTTTCCTCCTTGAGTAAAGATCTGAGGTAAAAACCCTAGGTGGTGGGGATCCTTTTGGCTTGCTTGCAAGGTGTTTGTGCTATTGCCTAGCTAGGATTCCTAATTTTTGAGATGTTGGGGGTTGGGGAATGGAGAGATTAGAGTGATTTGAGATTTCTGGTTCGAGCAGATTTTTGTCCCTTGTTAGAGCTGCTGTTTGAAAATTTTGCAAGCGTTTTCTGGGGGTTTGGCTATAACGAAAGTTGTAGATAATTGAATTACCTTTCAATAGAGACCGAAATCAACAAGTTTCGTTCAGCCGTTTGAAAGTTATGGTTATTTTACCGCGTGCTGTCCAGAGCGAAGTATTTTTGCGGCTGTCTGCTGTTCGTCGCAAATCTGGGAGTAATCAGTGCTTTTTCCGGTCGGTTGGATATAGAAAAAGTTGTAGATAATCGAATTACCTTTCAATGAAGTCCAGAATCTCTAAGTTTCGTTCAGCCGTTTGGAAGTTATGCCCGTTTTACCAAGTGCTGCCTCGGGTTGGCAGATTTCTGTTTTCGGGTTTTAGGAGTAGGTTGCGAAGCCAACTTAGTTATGAGTCTTGCGTTGAATTGTGGGTGTGTTTTTGAGTGGATTATATCCATGTGCAGGTGGTGTGCCCCCGGGGGTGGCAATCTCGTCTCGCCACACCGTCTCGCGAAGTTGAAGGCAAGTGCATCAATTTATTGAACTTTGTGAATTGTAGGTTGAATGTCTTGATTGACTTGATTTATAATCCGCTAATGTTTGTTGTGGTTTTATTGATAACAATAGTATGGGTACGCTATGTGGGTACCCATGAATGACATTAAAGGATGAAACTTGCATGTGCATATTTGTTTGTTTGCTATGTGTGTTACATTGAAGAATTATGTGCCTTGTCTATGTGACTTGTTGTGCTAACTTGTGTTCCATGTTGGTGCTTACTAGTAGGATTAGGGTATTATTGATATCAAAGCCCTGAGTTTTGAGTCCGTAATAGTGGTTCAATTCGTAGTCATGATAAAAGATTATGGTTTTTGTATGGAGTATTGATGATAAAGGAATGTGAGGGTGGAGTATGGAAATTGATTGCGAAAATGGTTTGATTTATGATCAAGATAGATAGAATTAGTAATTACTCGAGAATTGGTGATGTGAATGTGATTATGAGTTGAGAATGTGAATGGGAAATTTCGGATGTGAGAAGTGGTGATGTTTATGTATTTAGTTATGGCTATGCAAATGTGAGAAATGAATGTAGTTTGCAAATTTGTTATGTCATTTGCATTTGTGCATCCATGATGGAAGGGCGACCCATTACGATGCGGACCTCTGTACTCACTGTAGTGAGTCTGAAAGTCCTACTCGTAGTGCCGTGATCGTGTTGTCAGGAGCGAGTCGATGAAAGTAGGCACCCTCCACCACGGGGTGGAAGGGAATGAGAGGGTGCACACCGACGAGTGTGCACTCGGCCATACCAGTATGTGCTAAAAGAGGAGATGAGCATGCATGATGCATCATATGCATGAAAATTGTGCAATCTGCATCGCATTGTCCATGATGGATCATGTTTTATGCATTGATTGTGATGTATGGATATGAGTTCTTCTGTTTGTGGTGTATGGATATGAATTCTTCTTTTGTATGGAAATTGTGCACTCTGCATCGCATTGTCAATGATGGATCATGTTTTATGCATTGATTGTGATGTATGGATATGAGTTCTTCTGTTTGTGGTGTATGGATATGAATTCTTCTTTTGTATGGCATATTTGCATCTGTATTGCATTGATAATAATGAATCATGTTTAGTGAGTTGATTGTGAGGTACGCATATGAGATTCTTCTTTTGTATATTTTGTGCACTTGGGCATGAAGGCAGCGAATGGAAACTATAAATGGTAAATCGTGGAGCTAATGGCATTTATAGATTGAGGATTGAGTCGTGGACTCATCCAAAAGTGGCTATCGAGGTATGAGTAAAGTTTAAATAATTTCTGAGTTGGTTGTGGTATTTAGAATCAGTTTTGGTTCATTTACTTACCAAGTTAGTCAAGTATTTGAATATGATACTTTTCAAGGTTTTGGTATTTCGTTGGATTCGATTGCGTTTCTTATTTGTTGCATTTTGCTGAGTCTTGGACTCACACTTGTTTGCTTCCTGTTTTAGGTACCTTGAAGCTGATTCATCGGGATGGGAGTAGTAGCACGTGCACGACTTCAGTCACTACCTCCTCATTTAAATTAACTTGTAAAGTCTGGCTGTAATTAATAAGGTTGTAATGTGCTGTTAGTCGTGGTGGAGTTTATTACCGTCTATTGGATGTGTGATTGGTTACTAAGGACCTGCTAGAATGATATCATATTATCTGCATGTTTTCTGACTGCTGAGTGGATGTCCTCTGTTCTAGAGAGGTCATGCCGAAATTTTGTAAATTTCGGTGGCTTAGTATCTAAGCCGGTCTTAATAGTTTAGAGGGTTGGTAGCATCCGTGGCGCGTATGGGCTACGGGGTGTTACAGGTACTACCAGCCCTGTGTGTGCGGTACTACCGGTCGTGGCATGTTAGCTCTGAAAAATTTCAGATTTTTCGAAGTTTGGCTTTGGATATTTTTCATTTGGATTTTCATTTTTAAAGAATTCTTTTTGTAAAAGTTTCTTATGATCCCAAAGTTCAATTGTGCAAAATTTCAAAAGTTCTACAAATTTATTTGACAGAAATTATAAGTGGTATCAGTTAATGAGCATTTCAATTAATTTAAAAAGTAGTATTCACTTGATCTTTTGAAAAAGACAAAACTTGCGCAATTCAAATGCAAATAATTCTATGATTCATTTGTTGAATATCTTGGGGAGTTTATTTATTGCAAGTTTTGGGCACTTAATTGCTTCCAAGTGATATCATGTATTTGATTTGCTCTGATACTCTTTTTAAATATTTGTGATCTAATTTCTTAAAAAAATCAATCAAAAGCAAAACTTAAAAATTGGATTTCCTTGATCTATCTTAAGTTTTTCTTCTCCTTGATACCCGTAAGTATATATTGCTCTGATACCCATCGATTTTATCGATACTTCCTTCAAGTGGTATCAAGTCTTTGTGATCTGATCCTAAGTGGTATCATTTGAGCGTTTATTCACTCCATATGCTTACAAATGGTATCATTAAGTTATTCTTTTCTATAAGTGGTATCTTGGACTTTATTGCTCATTTATTATATGATATCATTTATTATTTGATTTCCTTTTTAAGTTGTATCATTGAATTCAATTATTTCCTACAAGTGGCATTTCATTGCCTATTTGTAGCATTACTCCGATACCCACATTCTTGATTATGATTTTTTCCTCCTAAACTAACATTGTAAGTTCAATCACTTAAGAATTCTCTGTGTGAGACTGTTTATGAATTGAAATACATAAAAGAGGAAAATCTCTAAGTGAGCACAGTTTTTACTTGAAATTTGAAAATGCTTATTTCTTTTTGAGCCTTCAAGCAAAACCCTTGAGATTAATTTTACAAGTGGTATCTAATTTCTCAAGTGGTATTTATTTATTTTGGATTCCTCGTTTAACCCTATTAGGCAAATTGTTGGATTCTTCAAAAGAATCATATCGAAATTTGCAAAGCCTAATAAAATGAGGAGTGAGTTATTTGAATGTGTTTCAAATAATCCGTGTGATACCCTTCCTTCATTGATTTTTATGCATATCTTTACAAGTGGTATCCAAAAACCCAAATATGGTCTCTTTTCGAGTTTATCCTTCTTTTAGGCCATATTTCAAATAAACCAAGTTTTATTTGGCTTGAATTCTCTCAATTCTTTGCCAAGGTCATAAGTGTTCATTTCAATTCTTGTATGACCTTCCTTAAAAAGGGTAGTTAAATGCCAAAAGGGGAGAATGATTAAGTAAAAGGGGGAGAATGTTTTTCCAAGTTAATCTTAGACATCCAAACTCATTCATTTTTTGGTGTTTAATGCCAAAAGGGGGAGAATGTGTGACTAATTCACTCTCATATGTCCCTCTCTAATTCCCTCTCGCATGTCCCTCTCGTATGTTATTTGGATAATTAGTTCGTGCCAAAAAGGGAGAGAATTAGTATGCTCAATATAAGTGGTTTAATATAAGTTGATTAGAGCATTTCAATTCTTTTAATTAAGAAAGTCTAAAATGGTATAAATTGGTATAGAGCCACTTATATTGTTTTATTGTCTTACATGGTATAGAGCCACTTATATTGTTTTCATCCAAATAAAGTTATAATAGAGTGAATTAGTGGGTTTGTCATTAATCACCAAAAAGGAGGAGATTGTAAGTTCAAGAGCCTTTGGTTTTGGTGATTGATGTTAATTAATGTTTAATCTATGTTTAATGATAAACCTAATCCTTATGAGACTAACATGTTTTATTGAGCATATATTTAGTGGTCTCATATTTGGATGAAAAATGGAAAACCCAAGGTATGTATATGTATTCTTTCTAATATTAATTGCATACTTTGGATTCAAGTTAAATATGAATGTCCCCATTATATTAACCACAAAATGTGCATCATGCTTCTCAAATCCATATATTACATGGATGCACATACTTAGGGGGAGTTTGTAGTTTAACTTGAAAGTCTCTTTGTATTGATCTAATTCTTATTGACATATATAAGGATCAAGACAAAGAAACTAAATCATTGAGTATATATTTGAATTGCCTAGTTATAGTATACTCATGGTAATATAGGATATACTCAATGTGATCAAATTGAATATGTGCATATTATATCCAAGTCAATCATATTTATGCACATATACATGTGGGGTTTATTCTATAGTTGATGACTTAGAGTAATGATCATTTCCATATAGTCTACACATTATGGATCATTACTTTTCATCAACATGAGTATATGAAAACTTGTGTAGTTAATATATACTCATATCAATTTAAATGATAATTTAAATTGAGTTCATTTGTCTTGATAACCATTAAAGAACATTTCATCATGTGTTGATGGTGTTTCTTGATTAATTAAGGACAAATGAATAGCTCTTAAAGTATAATAAAGCATGAGTTGCATTATTGTACTTAAGATATACTTAAATCATTCAAATTGATTTAGGTTATGCTCAATTGATCTAAAGGCATCCATTATGTGTTAATGGAGTGCAAAGAGATAATTGAGACAACCGTGCATCTTGAACTAACTATTTTATGAGTTGTGATTGAGTTAGGTTAAGTCCAAGAATGATTGAGAACGGGATAAAGACGGCATCATGAGGTGATGGGCGTCAAGAGAAGATCCCGAAGATAAAGAGAAGAATCAAGTGATGATCCCGGGAAAGTATCAAAGTGATGATCATAAAGACCCCAAAGGGGATTGCTTGCGTACGGCGGCGAAGGTATACTTAGATAGGCTAAGGACTTTGTAGTCTTTGAGTTTAAGATTTTTATCGCCGTACTATTAAGAGGAGTTGATTCCTAGTTTGAGCTTCATCATGTGCTGATGATCTCAATCCGCGTTCACTCAAGCTCAAATCATTTGGATTTGGTTTTTGCATAAGGGTTAACCATTTGGCATGTGTTGCGAATGGGTTAAGCTTATGATTGGTTGTTGTTGCTATATGCTCGGATTTGCATGTGTTGCAAAGAAGAAGAGTATATACATTTGGTTTTCGCATAAAGCTTTGATTTGCATGTGTTGCAAATAGGATAAGCTATATGCGTTGGCTTTTGCATGAAGTTCACTTTTGCATGTGTTGCAAATGTTGAAGCTTCATGTTTTGTTTTCACTTACAAAACAATCTTTCTAAAATATGTGGTTGCTTGGAGCTAAGTTTTGCATGTGTTGCAAAAGGAGAGAGCTCAAGCACGATTTGGTGTTTGTGTGTTTGTATGGAGCTAGAGGCTTGCATGTGTTGCAAGTAGAGAGCTCATACGGTTGGTTTTGGTTTTAGTGTGTAAGTTTGATTTGTAGTTGCATGGAACTAGAGAATTGCATGTGTTGCAATTAGAAAGTTCATGCACCTTGATTTCATGTTCATGGAGTTGCTTGGAGTTAAACTTTTGCATGTGTTGCTAAGAGTAATGCTCAAGCATGAAATCGGTTTAATGTGTTATTTGCAAGTTCGTTGTGCAAATAAACAGAGGTTTATGAGTCCGGAATTCCGAGAGCATGTGAGTAGGGCTTGCAACGGGTGTTGGCAAGTTGACTAGGTCTCGTATTGACCTTCACATGGCTAGGGGGATTAATCTCATAAACTCGAGTTTGGTTTGCTTAATACGTTTTGCAAATAGATCTTGAGTTGATTGCGAAATGTGTTTTTGCAAGTTGGATTTGTTATTTGCAAATATGTTTTGCAAATGAGCTTAGAAGTTATGTGTTTCAATCCTAGAGCATGTGTTGGCATTTGCGAATGTGTTTTGCAAAGTGTCGGGGTCATGTGTTGATCCTTACATGGCTAGAGGGTTGATCTCATAGTTTCGTGGTTTATTTGTGAAATGTGTTTTCGCAATTTGGTTGAGATTCTTTGAGCATGAGCTAAGTTGGTGCAAATGTGTTTTGCACGTGTGTATGATCATGTGTTGATCATCATATGGCTCAAAGAATAAAGTTTGGTTTTTGGAGAAATGCTTTTCGTGTTGAATTCTGGTTTTCTCTGTTGGCATTACTCAGGCGTCATATGATAATACCATAAGTCTTGATACTACTAGGGTATTAGCGCCGGTAGCTTTATTCCAGAGTGCGTGTTTTGCTAACTCGGTGAGGCCGGCACTACCGGCGTGTGGGGGCGGTAGTACCGCAAAGTCGGTACTACCGCGCCTCGAGGAGCTAGTAATCTTAGGATAAATGACCGTTAGCCGAGCGTTGAGACTCTGGTAGGTACTCTAGGGCCTATGAGGGCGATAATCTAGGGTTCTCTTGATTCGCCCATTTTACCCCCAAACGGCTAGTTTTCTTTGGTGGGGTATAAATAGACCCCTTGGGGGGCTTGGGCAGGGTGTTGCTGGCTTGGTTGAGTGTTTGGGTGAGGTGTTGCATGTGTTGCACACTACCAATTGAGTTTTGAGTTAAAGAGTGAGACTAATTGCATGTGTTGCAATTAGAAAGTGGTTTGAGAGCCTCTTGTGCATGTGTTGCACTTGAGGGAGGCTTTGGTGCATGTATTGCACGAGGTGATCACCGGGAGCGCATTCATTGTGCTCGGTGAAGTTCAAGCAAGGAGCGGCTTGTTACTCTTGGAGGTTGCCGACTCCTAGGCAGCGTAGCATCGTCTTGTGGAGCTCTCAAGGTTGTGAGAAGCCCGGCGAAGTTTGTGAAGGTTCGGGTTGAGGCTACGCGAAAGCGTGAAAAACCACAACTAATGGAAAGAGGCGGGTGCTCGAGCGGGAGCCGGTCCAAGTGGTTGGGCTTGCCTCAACGTGGACTAGGGGAGACCGGCAAGTCTCCGAACACCACGGAAAAATATCGTTTGTCTCTTGTCTCATTTATATTCAAGCATTTTAATTATTGAATATTGATCAATTGCTTGAATGTATTAGAATTGCTTAGTATTAATTGATTGTTCAATTTAGCAATTCTAGTGTAGAGACTTAATTTAGTTAGTGCACTAGTGAGCCTAGTTGATTTAGGCTTTAATTGTCAAAACCTATTTATCGTTTCCGCATATATCTTTGATTAGGTTTTGACTTAGGGGTGTATTAGAGCGAATTGAATTAGTGATCAATTAATTTTATAAACGCCTATTCACCCCCCTCTAGGCGAATCCTCGATCCTACATCCGGGCTGCCGTGGACTGAAGCCATGGTGGAAAGTTGAGGCGCCGGTGGAGGAATACAACGAACTGGAGGTGCAAGTCGACAGCAGCGGCGGGCTAGGTGCCCAAACCGCTTGCAGTTGAGGCACCTCATCGGGTTCCTGCACGTGCTTACTTTGTGGTCAGAAGCCAAGAAATGGAAACACCTGCCCTTCAAGGCTGGAGGGGAAGCTTTGGAGCACAACTTGGACCTGCCCTTCAAAGGAGGTGGAGGTGGGCGCTTTTCATGATCAATTGACTGGGGAGCCCAGGTAGTAGATGGACGTCTCCTCCACCAGAATCTTGGTTTGACGAGTTGCCATCTTGATGCAGCAGTTTTGTGTGGCGTGGCCTTAAGTGCTTGAACAGCGGGCATTGAATTTGGAGCATCATTTTTACTGGGATGTAGATGCTTGGAGGCTGCAAGAGCAAAGGACGGGTTGTTGCGAGAAGTAAAAGCTTATTGGGCAATCCTGATGGATGAGTTGGTTAGAATTAACTCTCGGCAAGGACCTAGAGGAGAAGTAGCGAGAAAATCAGACGACATTGAAGAGATGGTGACTGGCAATGGCGCCTTCAATACACGGGAGAGCATCAAAGTATTCTTGAAATCTTTTGTCTCCTGGAGGTGTCTTGCGTTGCCCAAAGCTAGGCACTCTATTGCAGAATCCAGCCCCCCTGCCATGCACACTCGGGTAGCGGTAATGATGGCCTCACTGCCGTGCTTAGGCGATTGCACAAGTGGGATGGCTCGCGGTGGGGAGGGAGTCATGGATACACTGGCATCCTCGTCGTCAGAGAGATCCCAGTCAATCCTCTTAAGTTCTTGAAGGGATTTTTCAAAGGGCAGAAGATCTGAGGCGGTCGAAAAACATGGAGACTCATGGGGCATGGATGGGGAGTTAGCATCACCATATTTGCTTGAGGACGGAGATTTGGAGGTAGCATCACTAGATCTGGTGGTAGATCGCCAAGAGCTTGGGCGCAAGAGGATCTTTTGCAGGCAAGGGGCGGTGAAGCTTGGGGTGCCGGATGTTTCTCGGCTCTAGGAGGGCTGGGATCTTCACGGACTGAGTGCTTTGCGGTGAGGGGCTTCTGGAGGGTTGGTCGTCGCGGCCAGAGCGCACCACGGTGAGAGGTTCAGAGGGCTTTTCGGGGCGAGCCATCTCTTAAGCAGGAAACCAATAGATATTTCTTAACAGAGTGGTTCCGAAAGTGGTTTGTCCATCGCGGCAAATGACATGGCTGACGACGCAGAGATGACTCAGTAGGTGAAATTTAAAAACACATCACAACACAAAAATGGACCCGCATGTCATTGAGTGAACATCCTCCTTCCTCCGCTATTGTTCCCACTCTCTCGCTCCAAGTCGGCTTAGGCACATGAACAAGCAAAGTTTGATACATATGAGATCGAGCTGCACAACAATTTAGACAATCGGCGAATCTGAACTAGTCGTCATATATACCAGGTGCCTATATATTACATGGCTTGTGCAATGCATGTGAACATCAGCACGGGCGCCATCATCCATCGGAGAGGGACAAAAGACCAGAACTTCTTCACTTGGTTAATTAACATTTAGTACCGGTTCCCTTGCACTGCATGCAATGCAAGCACATAACCTAATTTCCCCCATCAACTGTTTAATGTGCATCTCATTCAGCTAGCACAATGTTGACACGTCCGATGCATTGTTCTGTTGTAGGCGATCGACGTACTTAGGCCCTGTTTGGGGGTTGTGCTTCGGATTTAGGCCGGCAGCCCCCCAAAACTGGGCAGTTGTGCTTCGGCTGCATAGCGAAGCCACAGCCGAAGCCAACCTGAAAAGCCACAGTGGTCGGAGAGGTGATTTCGGCTGTGACTTCGTTCGGTCATCACCTCCCCACTCGCTCAGCCACTCGCTCGGCCTCCCTCCCCACTCGCTCGGCCTCCTAGACTGCCTCCCTCCCTCCCCGTTCGGTCGCCTGTACCCCACATCCCAGTCGACCGCCTCCTCCACCATGGAGGCCCGCCTCCACTTCGCCTTCCCGCATCCTAGTTGGCCACCCCCAACGCCTCGGAGCCTCGCCTCCGCCCCACATCCCCACATCTCGGTCGGCCACCTCCTCCTCCTCCTCCCAGCATCCCATCGGCTGCCTCCTTGCCTCGGAGCCCTGCCGCCTCCCCACTCAGTCTCCTCCACCCCGCCTAGGAGCCTCCCCGCCGGCCTCCTCCCTGCCTCCTGGTCAGCTGCCTCTTCCCCTCTCGGTCTCCTCCCCTTTGCCAAAAGCTGAAAAGCAACTAGTTTGCATATAGTCTCTCAAGAAAAGCTATAGCCCCCAGTTACAGACGCTTTACAGTCCAACAAGTTAAAAATAGCTTTTAAGCCCAACCATATCCCCTAAATAGGATCTTAGTTTGATTGTGTGGTGTGCATCAAATATAACTAGCATAGCAGGGGTCGATTGGGCCTTGTCTTATTCCATGTAGTTATTTACCGTATGAGCGGCATATAACAACTGGCGTCGTCCGCATTAACCGGAAAAAGGGTGCCAGTTCTGCCGCCGACGATCGACAGAGTTCAAAACCCACAACAGAACAAAGGTAACAAGAAGTGGAACTATTTGGAAAACAAAGCATAATAGAAAGGATTCTATCTTGAGGGTTTTAGTTATTTCAGGAGAATTGCACGGCATGTATTTTGAATTCTGTGGCTTTTAATTGTCATATTCAGGGGGGGAATGATAGTCTCCTCAAATACTTTTCAGAGAAAAATGGCCAGTGGAACTTGTATTCGAAATATCCTACGTAGTGCAATGGAACTTGTACTTTTTGATCTAGTTTCTATAGTTTTGAATTTCTTGCATTTAGAACAAGAGGAATGCAGCAGTCAAAAAAGGTATAGCAGGGAGCCAAGATTAATTATCTGTGCATAATTCACTTGCTTATAGTCGATGAAGCATTCAAACATGGTACATATGAGAATAATAAGATGCAGTTCATACCTGAGGAAGCTGGCTGAGCATATGCATGCAGTACCGCAGTGAAGAGAGCTAATAAAAAGGCTGAAGGGCACCTCATCTGACTATTCTTCCTTCCTTTTTTGGCGTGTAAAAGTTTAGCAACACAGTATGGAGCTCGTATCGAATCGATGAAGGTCATCTATTCTTGTTATATAGGCTAGCAGAGGGTACACTTGTGATTTCAAAAGCATGCATGCACAATGCTTCTATCCTTCTTTTTAAAGCCGCACGGATATTAAAGCATGAATAAAGCCTAGACGATATTATTTACTCTTTTTGTTTGTTTTAATATTTATATAACTTGTATTAAAAGAAAATATAAGAAAACAGCTTTTATTTCTACGTGGACCAAACCAAGAGCTAGGCCTAGGTGGCACCGTTTCCTTGTTCAACGCACTCTAAAGTCGCCCAACTATAGCTCTACTATTTGCAGCGACTCCCCCGCCCCCAAAAAAATATCGAGTGAAGGTATTTTAAATAATCCTTATTACCAAGGAATGGATTACCTGTATCAGCCTCCAAATTTTTGTATGGACCAAAATGCCATCGCCTCTTGCTAAAACAAATCAGCTGGACACAAGCATCGATTGGCGTCAGACCCATTCCGCTGCGTGCACGAGCCCAATTCCCATGGAACCATCTCGCATCTCAAGAAACGAATTCCATGGACCAAGGTTCCAAAAACTGGCCAAACCTCGAAAATTTCAGCTGAGATTTCGGATTTCAACCGAGGATAGAATCCAAAATTCTAGCTGGAACCCGTTCAAGCTTTTTTGAAAAAAAAAATGATATTGTTACAGAAACCTCAGAAATTTCAGCGAGATTTCACCAAATCTCAAGTTTTTTGACAGATTTTTTGTTTTTAGAACCGAAATTGACCGGATTTGGTCCAATAACGCTCAAGAAAGTCATCTTCTATGAAAATTTAATGAAAGATTTTCAAAATAATTAAACTTCATTTGTTATCTTTAAAAAAATCAAAAATAGAATGAACATAACTGAGACAATAATCTTATCAGAATTTTATAAATTTTCTCGAGAGGTTCATGTTCCAAAATTTTTAGGAGAACTTAAGAATTACATAAGAACCCTTTTCTAAAATTTTCAAAAATTTAAATTTTTTTGCTTGCTCAATCAAATCTATGGATGCATTGAACTTCATTTGTTATCTTTCAAAATTAAAAAACACGAAGAACACAAATGGTATAGAACTATTGCAAGACTTTAATAAATTCATACGTGTGTGATCATAATCTAAAATTTTTATCAGAGCTTAATAATTGCCTCCGCACCCTTCTCTAAAAGTTTGAAAAATTCTAACCCTTTTTTGGTTGCTCAAGAAAATCTTTGTATTGATCTTCAGCCTTTTATAAGGAAGTATCACAATCATAATTATTGAATGTTCTTGAAGCTTGATCATCTTCTAAAATTTTATGGAAACAATGAAGATATATTAGGACTGTTCACACAAATTTCAAAATTTTCTAACGTGATTTAAACCATTTTTCAATTGGTTAAATTTTGCCCGTAAAGCTTTTTTAAGGACAATAGCACTATCTAAATTTTCAAAAATTCCTCAAGCTTCATTATTATCTGAAAAATTTATAGAAATATTAGTAATATGATATAATCAGGTAAAAAATATCAAAATTTTCTAACATTTTTTGTTACATTTTTCATTCGGTTTAAACTTGCCTATCAACGTTTTATCAAGATAGTAGCAATGTTAGAATTTTTAAAACTTCCTCCAACTTGGTAATTATCTAAAATTTTTATGGGAATATCACTAATGTGTCAAGACTATTCAAAAAAATTCAAAAATTTTCGACAACACTTTCACCATTTTTCGCTCGGTGCAAATTCACCAAAATCTCAATAAATCTTACCAAGATTTCGGAAATTCTAGCTGAAATTTCAGATTTCTCAGTGCAAAAAAAAACTGGATTGGAAATTTTGTTTTTACATTTCGTCCAAGATTTGTTCGAAATATCAAGATCACAGTGAGATTCGGATTTCGGACACCTCCGAGATGTCATCTAAAAATGATATTTGAAACCTTGCCATGGACCAATATGCATCCGAGGCAGATTCAAAAAAATCAAATTTCAATTTTTGATCGGTCAAAAAGTGATAAAAACTAATAAAAAATTCATAGAAACTGAACAAATTCAAAGTCAATTTTTTTGAAAATGACGGTCAAACTTCATCCAAACAAATCGACCAGTTTTATTCGATTTTATACTAGTTTTTTATTTTTAATTTTCGGCACAAAAAAGAAAAATTATAGAAAACTGCAAAAAATTGAAAAAAAATAAACAAATCTTAATAAATCCCAATTAATCTATAAAACACTTCATAGAAATTTCAATAATTTTTGAATTCATTCACTGCTTCTGGAAAAATCAAAAATAGCAATTAATGAAAAGGAATAGAGACACTGTCAGAGTTTTATAAACATTTAGAAGGTTGATCATGCTCTGAAATTTTAATGGTACAATAAAGAGTTCCCAAGGATCATGTAGTATAATTTTAAGAAATATTAGACATCATGTAGTGTCCCTAAAAAATAAAAAATAGGAGAGCTTATATAAAGACAGTGGCAATGTCAGATTTTTTTAGAAAGATACACATGTATGATAATCATATGAAAATTTTAAAAATAATTAAAATTTTCTCAATGACAAACACAAAACTTTTCAGAAATATTAGACTTCATTTAGTGCCACTAAAAAATCAAAAATAGAAGAGTATATATAAAGACAATAGCACTGTCAGAATTTTAAAAAAAATACATAGATCTGATAATCATTTAAAAATTTTACAACATTATTAGAACTGCCTCAGGGCTTCACACAAAACTTTTCAAAAAAAATAACACTTTTTGATAAATTTTTCCCAATTTTCTAAATTTTTTGAATTTGATTTTAAATTGAATCGGTTTATCGACCAGTTTCAAAAGCCGAACCGACTCGATACACTCGAATTTCATGATCCCACATTTGTTGCGACCATATAATTATATTTTCAGAAATTAACTGGTAACCCACTTTGGCGGGATTATTGGCAGCGGCGGATCTAGAGCTTTTGGTCAGTGGGGTCAAATATATAGCTTTAAGTTTCTTCTACGTGGTTAATCCTTTGAAATTTCATGGACTTATCTACGAATGTATACTATACTACTTATTATTATAGTGGAGAGGAATGTCGGTGCCTCAGCCAAGCCACGTTAGCGAGTTCGCGGAAAGACTCTTCATAAAATTCAAAATCACATTTAGGTCCTTCGGTCGGTTTTTAACAGAAAGAACCCGAAAAACGAAATTACGTTTAGATACCTTCATGGTTTATGTTTAGGTCTTTTCAACGGTTTTTAGCAGAATGAACCTGAGAAAAAACAAAATTGCGTTAGGTCTCAGTTTCTCAGTTTTTATCATATTAGACCCAAAGAAAAATAGAATTACATTTAGGTCCCTCTACGGTTTTCTCCAAAAAAAACTACAGATTCACCGACGGTTTATAGCAGTCCATAGATTCGACAACGGGTCCTGGTAACCCATTTAGAAACAACAAGAAAACTGAAATTACGCAAAGAAAAAAAGAAAATATGTTTCTTCTTCCAAAAACAAAAAAAAACACAGATTCGCAGACGGTTTATAACAGTCTGTTGATTCGCCAACTATCCTAGCGACCCATTTTTTAAAAAAAATCATGTCAACCGGAATTACGCAAAAAATGGTCCTTTTTTTGAAAAAACCAAAATTACACAATTTTTTCCAGAAATATCCGGCGGACTGAATTCCGTGCGGCGCAGCGTTGCGTGACTGAATTTTATAAATTTCGCACGACATAGTGTAGCGCGTGGCCATGGCTAGTTCCAATGGGGATTGCTCTATTTTCACTATAGGAAACGGTATTTTTTTCGTCGGCCAAATACCGATAAAAAAGAGGATACCCGATGAAAATGCACATTTTCGTCGGTCTGCTAGTTTCATCCAACTACACTACCCCAACCATCACATTGTTCTATCTACAATCCTAACTCTCCAGAGTGTTTGAATTCTGGCCGCTACCTCCAGAGGCGAAGAAGCCGTCGACATCTGCATTAGGACCATGCGAGCTCGAACCCCGAAATGCCTCGTGCTAGAGGCGAAACGGTGCCACGAAGAAGGGCCGAGAACCTCAGAGAGAGTCATGAAATTTCACATTAGTACAAAAATGCAAATAACTTTCAAAACCGAATTAACCTAAAACATATGTACCTGCGGTGCTTGCCCTGGTGGCGGATACCCATAGAACGGTGGAGGAGGCTGAGAACCCTGTAGAGGAGTTATGAAATTTCATGTTAGTCTAGAATTGCAAATTATTTTCAAAACTGAATTAACCTAAAGCATATGTACTTGCGAAGGTGGATACCCACAGAACGGCGGAGGAGGCTGAAGCGTAGGCAAGCCATGTTGAGGACCCACAGTTGCGTAGAGTTGCTGCATATAGTCAAAGTGTTAGATCTGCAATATGAAAACTTAATCAGTCAGTTGAGATTTCGAGCTTTTACATGAAGAGCTCCTTGGAGGTACGCCTGCGTTTGCCTGAAGTGCGCCATCTCCGCTTCGTACTTTGCTATCAACTCACGCTGTTGGCGAGACTCCTCACGCTGTTAGCAAGCCTGCTCCTCGTACTCCGCGAACCTTGCATTATCCCTGGAGGAGCGAGCGCTGCTCTGTAAGGACCCCGACACTCTTCGTTGGGATAGAGCGACGTCGGAGTCCACAACCCCGTTGAACATGGCGAATCTGCAGGAAATATATATGAAATGGAAGGTATTCATAAAAAGTGCAACTATCGATGATATCAGGATTTTCAACAAAACTCAAATAAGGGGGATGATCTCACCTGCCATGTCTCTTGCCCCCACCACTCTGGTATAGCGCCGAGACATCCAGCTCCTCATTCCTCTAGTCGTACTCTGGTCCATGACGCTGAGCCATTTCTTCCCCATATTGCTCCTGCATGCCAACATTACTGAAACAACAGTTTCAAGACACAAACTTCATGAAATTAGGTCAAACAACTCACAATCCTCTGAGTCGCTGACTGACTGCACAGCTGTCCAGGCAACTCTGGATCCGCGCTCCGGTGTCCTCGAACATAAACATCAAAGTAGCTCGAAGCAACGCCAGTTTCAGCCTACATAATCGATTGTCGGGTCATGTTCTTTGCACACAAGGCCCCACATAATCGAGATCAAACCATTTCATTAGAGACATTCTAACATGTAAGGTCAGCATGGCATTGCTGCTTGTCTTCTTTGCAGCCTATGTTAATTTCGGCCTCATCGGTTTATGTCGCTGGCCTGTCAGCCAGGTACATGGACGGATGGACCTTAGAGGATGCTGTCTAACACCTCTCTTCAAACTTATAATGGATCAATAACACTAAGTTTGAAAGGATAAAAGCTGTGCTAAGCTCTAGTCTATGACTTTGTGAAAAAATCTGCCAACTGAATCTACAAAGATGCACACTAAAGAGCCATGAGCGGATCCTGCACCTATAACCATATGTAGAAAGCATCAATACTAATATACTTAGTGAGCTCATACTTTACCGGATCTCGAGCAATACTAATAGCGTCTGTACTGTCAGATAAAAGAAAGGTCGGTATAGAAACAGAAACAACAAAATCCTTAAGTAACCACCGTAGCCAAGTAACCTTTGTTGTCAAAAGAGCCATAGCTCGCAACTTAGCCTCAGCACTCGAACGAGAAACTGTTGTCTGCTTCTTAGTTTTCCAAACAATAAGAGAACCACAAAAAAAAACACAGTAGGCAGAAAGAGACCGACGATTAGAGTGATCACTAGCCCAGATAGCATTAGAATATGCCTTGAGCTATAAGGTGCTGGAGCATGGAAAGAAAAGGCAGCAAGATGGTTCCACAAAGATATCGCAGAATATGAAAAAGATGACTATAGTGGAACAGAAACAAATTGACTCAAGATATGCACTGAATACGAAATGTCAGGACGAATAACACTAAAATAAACATGACTCCTAACAAGATGATGATAGCGAGTAAGATTCTCAAGACGTTCATAAGATTCTCAAGACGTTCATCATCAGTGCGTTGAAGGTGGACATTGAGCACCATGGGACTAGACTTGCACAATATGCATCGAAGGTAACGGTCCCAGCTTGGAGTTGTTTTCTGCTACCCTCATTTGTCGCGACTATATAGTTATATTTTCAGAAATTAACTGGTAATCCAATTTGGCGAGATTTTTGGCAATGGTGGATCCAGAACTTGTGGTCAGTGGGGGTCAAATATAGAGCTATAAGTTTCTTCTATGCGGTTAATCCTTTGAAATTCCATGGAATTATCTACGAATTCCATTGGGGATTGCACTATTTTGTGGAAGACTGGAAGGCTGCGAGGTACAGCTGCTTGGCACGGACACAATCAGTTTATATAGTTAGCACCTAGCTAGGTTTAGCAGTTTTTATCTGATTGCAAACTAACATTTGCTGACTGAACACCGGGTGATGAGAGGATCACCGCTTCCTGTTATTCAAAACCGCATATTCTTTATAATACTGTACTGTTCGACTTGAGTTACGATTCCTAATTCCCGTACACTACCACAAAATAGCACATAGGTGACGCCTTATTTGTGACGGTTCTTTTGGAACCGTCACAAATACACTTATCTGTGGCGGTTCTAAAGTTTAAAATGGTGGGAAGACTATTTATGGCGGTTTTTGTTTTCAACCGTCACAAATAAGTGATTATTTGTGGAGGTTTTTCTTTGGAACCGTCACAAATAATGTCGGACTATTTAGACGAGTTTTTAGTCGAACCGTCACAGATAATCCATTATCAGTGGCGGTTCTAGCCAAGAACCGCCACTAATAATAATGTGAGTATCAGTGACGGTTCTAGCCAAGAACCGCCACTGATAATGTTATCAGTGGCGGTTTTAATTTGAAACCGCCACAAATAATGAAAAATAGAAAAATTTAAATATTGCTAATTACCTCTCCTGCCTTCTAATTTGAAAGAATTGAAATTAAATAATATTACATTTAAAATAATTGAAACTAATATTCCATTTGCAATAATTGAAAAAAACGACCGAAACAGATTCAAAACTTCGGAGGCCGTTTTGAGGCCCTAAACGACGTTTTTTTGGAATTCCGTCGCCGCGTACGCACTCGCACAAGCCAGCAGGATCCGACCATCTGATTTTGCCACACTTATGAAATTCTATCTTTCAAACGAGCCAAAGAACGCCCCGATCGGAGTTACGAGTCAAAAGTTATGACCATTTTAACAAAAGTACCCGGATTTTTATTTGCAAACCGAATCGGAGCCCAAAAAATATAATCGAGAGCTCATCGTCGATGATTCCTAAAGCTCAAGAACACCAAAATCGAAGGTACGAGTCAAAAGTTATGATGTTTTTACAAGTTCGTGAATAGTACTAGCACATTATATTACAAGCATCATTAATAGTCAAAAGTATGAAAAATAAATTTGGAAGTCTTAAATTTTACTAATTACCTCTATAGTTTGCTAATTTGAAATAATTGAAAATCAGTGTTTGGGTTCTTCACAGAGTTAAGAGGAGGAGAGACACATTATATATCAAATGTTATCATACCACCACTAGAGTAATGGATCTCATAAGAACTCTGAAGTTAAGCGTGCTTGATGGAGAGTAGTAATAGGATGGGTGACCTCCTCGAAATGAAATCCGAATACAATTAGAATTCGAAATTGAGCGTTCTTAGGCAAGAGGAGTATTATGATGGTATTAGGATGGGTGACCTCTGGAAGTCCTCTAAATTAGTGTTTTTAAACCGCCAGTTAGCAAAAAAACACTAATGATAACGATATCGATGAGTTCTTGCTAGAGCAAATCATCGATATATTATCGATGGCGGTTCTAGCAAGAACCGCACTAATAATGTGATTATTAGTGGTCGTTTTGGCTAGAACCGCCATCGATAATATCGATGGCGGTTCTAGCCAAGAACCGCCATCGATAATGTTATCGATGACGTTGAAAACCGCCACCGATAATCTCCGATTATCGGTGGCACTATATCGATGACGGTTCGAAAACCGTCACTAATAGCATTTACGAACCGTCACTGATGTGCTTTTTTCTAGCTAGTGCAAAATATATCAAGGATAGTGGAAGCTGTTGACTGTATATTTTTTCAATTTTTTTAAAATGATACAAGATAAGGCTTAGCTAGTCGAAAGCTTGAGCGCTATCAACTGTCAATAGAACTGCAGTTTACACATATATAGAGAGAGAGAGAGAGAGAGAGAGAGAACTGGAATTTAAGAAGTTCAGAGAGTAGTAAACCATATCTTGTTACCACCATTTCGATGGGAAATTACGTCTGATTGGATGCAAAATGCAAAGTCAGCCCTGTCCCGTTTGCTGGTGAATTCAACTGAACAAGTCATTACAGGTTCTTGTCAGTGATGCTGTGCGTGGTATATTCACAATGAAAATCGAAGAACAGGTCAGTTAATGCTAAAGAGCAGGGTGTTTCTTCAAAAACAAGAATTGATGTAGGAGTATCTCCTTTGGTGGTATGCATTGTGGTTGCTCGTGCTGAGTGGACATGAAAGAAACATGGCCATATGGTAATATTCTGCACCATTCACTTGGACTATTACATTTAAAAAAAAGGATTATCAATTGTCAGGTCATGTTCTTTGCACCATTTCATTTGAGACATTCTAACGTGTAAGATCAGCATGGCATTGCTGCTTTTCTTCTTTGCTGCCTATGTTAATTTCGGCCTCATTGGTTTAAGTCGCTGGTCAGCCAGGTACATGGACGGATGAACCTTGGGTGGTTTGTCCGTGAAAACTTTGCATCCAGTGAACTTCAGGTTCACTTGTATCTCTGAAACTGTTATTTTAATTTTCCTGGCTGTGCAGGCTTTCTAAACATCGACTGTGGCCTCGATGCCAACTACAGCGGCTACACTGACACATACACCAGCATTATGTATGTCTCTGATAATCCATACATAGACACAGGAGAGAAACATAAGGTTGCACCGGTATATCGATCAGGCCATGCCACTTTGTAAGTTTTCTTCCAACAGTCCGAAGCTTCTCAACCGGAGGACGAAACTGTTACCTGATCCCCCACTGACAGTGGGGTTAAGTACCTTGTCAGGCTGTGGTTCATGTATATATGGTAACTACGATGGCAAGAACAGTTCCTTAATCCAGTTCGATCTATCCCTGGGAGCCATCTACTGGGATACCGATCATCTTGAGCCCAGGGCCGTCCCATTGCGGCCGGTTTGCCTTGTGAACACTGGTGGTGGTGGTACGCCTTTCGTATCTGCGCTGGAACTAAGGCGATATCAGGCTTCCATTTGTCGTCCAGTCACCGCTGGACCAGATTATGGTAAAGAGTGTTATGAGATAAAAAGCCTAACCGTATTCGGTTTACGACTCTATCTCTTTATGCTGTGGACGAATCTGAACTCTTCTCTCATATTGCTATATATATCGTGTACTTTCTATTGTAAACGAACAATCTAATAAAGTGAGAGAATTACACCCTATATCCTTTGTGCTCTTGTTCTTGTTTAAAGTGTTCTCATTCGTGTGCCGACGATTGGAGCGGGTGATCGACTACGTTTCATAACACGTTATCAGTATGAGTCTCTACCACAAGGAGGATCATCGACTACAACGAATGACTACTACCGGCGATTGATCGTCCGATTCGATCTGCAATCAACTCGCGATTGCCGAAAAAAGTCTTACGCGACTCTATCCTACACGATAGCCTACAGATTTTCCTCTACAAGTCGAATCAAGGCATTACATAGGCATGATCTATTAAATCGCAATTGAAATTGAATAATACATCGGAAAATTTTACGCATAGATTTAGGGTCTGTTTGGTAGAGCTCCAGATCCCAGCTTCACCTGAGATCTGAAACTTGTAGGCTACAATAAAGTGAATTAAATTTATATTTTTGGTCTAAAATATAAACAAGATGATCCATCTAAACACTCTTAATGTACTCACAGCTCCAGCTTTACGGATCTGTGGAGCTAGAAATACCTAGTTCCACCAGATCCACGCTAGAGCCCTACCAAACAGGCCCTTAGTAGATCAGATTTTTGGAGTTTTGCGATTGATCTGGAAGATCGTTTTTGCCCCCATCTTCTCGCGACGTGCTGACCTCGCTGTTAGCCCCGTCGTCGGCCGCCCGACCGCTCAGTCGCCGAGCCCACCACGCCAGAAGCGCACAACGCCGACCGCTCGCCGCTGACCAGTCGTGCCGCTACGGCTTTCAACCGATCAGCCCGTTGCCGCCCGCCGTCTTGAGGCACCGGCCGTTTCCCTGGCGGTGCCCCGCTCGTCGCAGCAATGCGCCCGGCAACTGTTCCCGCGACCCGAAGCCGCACAACCGCTGGCCTTGATCGGCCGCCTCGCGCCACCTCGGCCGCGTGGACCGCCGCCGAGCCTGCGCGTCGTCGGCCTTCGCTGCGCCTGAAGCCGCGCCGCCGAACCGGACACGCCGCCGCCAAGCCATCTCAGCTTCACCGCTGGTTCGAGCGCCTGAAGCGCCCCTTTGACTCTGTTGTTGTTGAGTCCACCGACACAATGGCCCCGCCGGCCGGTGAGCCGCCCGTTGTCTGCAGTCGGCAGTGCCTTCCACCGCTCGCAATCGGCCGCAACAATCCCGCCTTGGCCCGCGCCGCCCCGACCCGCACCGCCTCGTCTGCTGCTGCCTTGGACGCTCGCCTCGGATGAGCCACCTCGGTCGCGACGCTAGCGTCTGCAGCACACCCTGCCACGAGATGCCCGAGGCTTGCTCGCCCGAGACTCGATTCCCGGGCAGTCGTCGTTGCGCTTGTGGCTCGATTCTTGGCATGCCGCCGTCGCTGGCTCGCCGTCGCCCTCACCGCTGCCGCAAGCCATGCCCAGGTAGTGTGGCGGCTAGGGAGTGGTAACCCTAGCCACCGCCTCCTTTGGCTGGCAGCACCCCGGCCCAGTAACCGGTGCCCCTTCGGCAGTAGTGGCCCAATGGCTGTGACGGCCCAATGGCCGAAAAGGGCCTGGTAACATTGAGTTTTTTTTTTTAAATAAAAAACGTATTTGGCAATAAATACTAGAAATTGAATGGCTAAGTATATGGACCTCCGTAAAGTTTTGTTAAATTAATATTTAATTCTCTGGAAGTCCCTTGCTCTAGATTTATTTTCTAGCTTTATGCCATGTTTAATATGCACAGAATATTTATCTTCTATTATTTAAGTAATTCTGAAAACTACTTAGTAATTAACAGAAATGCTAGAAAATTATGAAAATAATCGAGCTATCAAAACGGTTTTGGGCTTGAGGGTATAAGTGGTTGGGTTTTTTATTTCAGCTTTGAAGGAACGGATACATGACAATTGGTGTCTAAGGAAAACATACATGAGGATAGGTTTCTTAATTGGCACCCGGAATCGGGAAGTGCTCCCTCCCTCATGTAAGCCCTCAGGGCGGGTTAACCTGGCCAAGAGTCAAGTTGACGGAGGCATTCATTACATGTTTTCATACCTAACCAATAAGAGTTACATAAGATGTAATTAGCAAAGGTGTTGCTTACCCATTGTCGGCGTATTCCACCTGACAGGCCCAAGTCTACAGACCGGGTTTGGTTCGATAGGGGGGTGTCTTTGGCAGTCGGCGAACCCTAGCAAGGGGAAACCCTAGTACCTCTCACACTAACGAATTCGTATCTCGAGATTCAGAGAACACACAATTTTACCTGTGTTCAAGCCCCTTGGAGAAGGGTATGACCTTACGTCTGCCGATCTTGTATTGCCTCACGAAAACTTGGTTACAGAGTTTATGGATGACTAGCTCTTCTATTGAGCCTCTCTTTTTCTACCGTTTTTTCCTCTCCCCCTCCCTATGTTCTAGAGTGCCCTTATAAGCATGGGCTTACACGAACCGACTAGAGGAGGGAGCTGTCATCATGCTTATCTTACATGCATTTATTACGCCTCTGCGCTTGTCCCGTTTCGCCCTAATTAATGCCGGCGCATGCCTTGAGTTCTTACGGGATGTGACCCTCTGTGACGGGTAGGTGGAGGATGTCGAGGAAAGGGGCATAGTAGAATTCCTTGAAATCGACGTGCACGGGTGCAGCGAGCACCGCCTCGACATGGTACGACGGGAAGGAGACTTCGAGACAAAGCCATCGTGTCCCACCTTTTGCATGGCGGCGAACAAGCGAGGCGCGCTTCGCCCACCCGCCGCCAGTCGCCACGGGTTGGGCGCCGGGCGGCAGCGTGGTCGCCACTGCCGCCGCGCGCCACGTGGACCGACACCCGGCAGGCGGCGTGCTCGCCTTTGCCGCCGAAGCCGCCACGTGGGCCGGGCGCCGGCGAGCAGGCGTGGTCGCCACCGCCGCTTCGCCACGCCCGTGACCGACACCGGTGGGCGGCGTGCTTTCGCCCGCCGCCAAAGCCGCCACGTGGCCGGGCGCCGGCGTAGCGGCGTGATCGCCACTGCCGCTGCAGCCACGCCGATCGACGCTCAGCGACGGGTGTAAACACCCACCGCTGCTGACCGCCACGTAGGCCACGACGCTTTGTGCGGCGAAGAGGGTACCTGGCGTAGTACGCCGACAAGAGCCCCTGCCTACCCAAGAACGCACCTCAGAGCCCTTTGAGATTTTCCATTAAATGCCGGTGCATTCTTGGATGGGGCCATCATTTATCAGGATGCGGCCGCCTTGATTCCCGTGCTTCATCGCATCCGCCGATTTTTGGGGACCCGATACGACGCACGATCTTGCCTTTTCACGAACCATCGGCGCGAGTGGGGGTACTTATAGATTCATCCGCACCAAGCAGTTTACGCTTTCAGCACTTTTCGCAAACTTCATCTTCTCGTTCCAAGTTCCCCTCGCTTTTCATCGTTTTGCTTCCATGGCTTCTTCTGGTTCGCCTTCCATCCCCGCTTCCACGGTGGACTCCTACACGGTGGGGAGACTCCACACCATCGTCTTGGGAGGCCCTCTCCACTTCCTGCCGGGACCCCATACACAAGGTTCCCGCCGACGAGATTATCATCTTCACGTGGGGTATCATGGCGGCCCGGTGCCGCCTTTTTCTCGACTTTTTTCCTCACCGTCCTCCACTTCTATGAAATCCATCATCTTCACCTCACCCCCAACTCCATCGCCTTCCTCGCCACCTTCGCACACCTCCGTGAAATGTTCATGGGGGTGATGCCGAATCTTCCTCTTTCGCCATTTCTTCCTCTCGCCTCCCGACCGCCGCCTCCGATGGCGACCGCTAGGAGCCGCCATTTCCGCTCTTCGACGGATGGTTGCGCTTATCTCCCTTCCACCAGTCAAACGGAAGGCTCGGCGCCACCGAGTGGTCAGACGTCAACGACGACAGGCATCGATGCCACTGGGTGCCCGCCGGGGCGGTCACCGAGAACCGAACTCACCCATCGAAGAGACGGCGAGCTCTCGCAATGGCGACCAAGATCAACAACTCCGCGGACGCCGGTTTAACTGGGCGCTGGTCGTTAGGATTTTGTATCCAAGACTCAGCCCCTCCGCCAGATTCGCCCAAGATGGCAATACACCCACCGACGCATTTATATCACCCAGACCTTTCCTACCAGAAGTCTTCATTGCTATCTTTTGGCTTTTTTCAGCATTCATGCTTCTTCAGGTTGCTCCTACCAACCGCGCCTTTTTTTTAACTTTGGCCAGCGCTGAAACTTGGGACTGCCACGCCAAATAGTGGTTTCTCCTGCTTATGCCGCCGACCGCCGCCTAGTCTTCCTCATCTACCGCCACTCCGACTTGGAGCTCGCAGAGCGCTGAGATCGTCAGTTGTCGCCGCCGATGGACTCCACTGCCTTGCCGTGGTGCCGCCACGCTACCGACGATCGTGGATGCGCCACCTCCCATCGACGAGCGGCGGCAACGGCCACTGCCCCGGACGCTTCAGTCCGGGCGCGAAGAAGACTCATGCGGGCAAAACCTCCGCCGCCACCGGCCAAGGGTGGCGGTGTTTTCGATGAAGCGGCGCGACCACCGCCTAATTGCAAAGATTTGCCGCACCGACGCCGCCGCCCGCGGTGCCAGTATCTCCACCTCCGGCGCCACCGGTACCATCGCCACCGGCGTCAATGCAACAGGCGCCGGCCTCGACAACGACTACGGCGCCAACTGCCACGACGCCAGCTCCAACATCTCCTCCTTCACCGACTTCCCCTGTGGCGCCGATCCCACCTTCCACGGCGCATCGCATGCCACGGGGACCGCCACCGCCGACAAGGCGGGCTTGAGGTCCCTGTGGCGCCTTCACTTGAGGCGACGCCAAGGGCGGCCCCTCAAGACGTTCCAGTGGAGCCGACGCTACCTGCACCTGCAGAGATGACGGAGGCTCCCGCTCAGACGCCGCCGGCCGCCGCCGCTACGGGATGTTTTTCATGTTATTTTCTTGGTATGTTTTTCATGTTTATATGCATTGGACATATTATTTCCTATTATTCAGTAGTTCTAAAAATTACTTGATAATTAACAAAAAAATTATGAAACATGCTAGGAAAATCCAGGAAAAATTTGTGATAATCATCTACTGAATAGATATAGACCATACTTTACTGATTCAACAGCAATCATGCAAAATAATATTTTACCTAAAGTAAAATCCCTGTTTTGTTTGCATATAGGATATGTCTGACATCGTAAATAAAGAGTTTGTTGTGCTTGCCCTGAATGGCAACAACTACCTCACTTGGGCAATGGATGCCAAGATCAACTTGACAGCCTGATTTCTTGGAGCCACAATTTCTAGCTCAAACCGGTGTTCGGCTCTCCTCAAGTCGCTAAGTCGCAGCTTTGCACTTCCTGAGGCACCACCTCTATGCGGACCTGAAGGCCGAATATTTGATGCAGGAGGACCTGCTGGCTCTATGAAATTCCCTGAAGGAACGATATAACCAGCAAAGGTCCGTTTTGTTGCTAGAAGCACAACGGGAATGGACCCTCCTACGCTTCCAAGATTTCAAGTCAGTGGCAACGTATAACTCTGCCATGCACAAGATTGTTGCCAAACTAGAATTTTGTGACTAGAAGATCACAAAAGCTGAAAAGATTGACAAGACTTTGTGCACATTTGTCGGGCCCCGAATCTGCAAATCCGGACCCTCTGGTATTTTGTACTAGTCCAGATCACGCTAGTACACACAGAATAATAAAAGTTGAAGTACCACAATCATACACAATGAATTAATAAATAAGTACTTCAAGCATGAATATAACCGAGTTACATGACCTTATGGTCACCTTACATAATTCGTCACGCAGGACGATAAATAGCAAAAGTATCACAAGTTCATTTAGCGGAAGCAATAGTACAGCAGTGAAACCCCTCGTAGCCACAGGCAACCGACGAGGCTTAATCCCTAATCCTCCTGGCCTTCGTTGAACTCCTCTTCCCAAGCTGGCATAGCTTCTTCTTCTGAGGTTTTGTTGTTGAAGCAAGGGTGAGTATACAACATACTCAACAAGTCATGCACAATGCAGTTCTATTACTACATGCATGGCTTATTCCAAGGAAAGGCTTAAATGGTTGTTTTGCATAAAGCAGCATTTCTTTTTAACAGGTAATCCTATTAGATTAAAAAGCGGTAAAACAACATTATTACTAATTAATTTCTCACTTTTTTCCCAGAGTTTGGCACACAGCCCTAGTTTCATTCATCAGTCTTTTGGCACACACCACCCATTCCACAATTTTATTTTGAAAATCTAACCCTTGATGTAATCCCCGAAAGCATTGTCCAATATCATGACGCGCTATTCAATAGATTTAACACACACTTTGCAGAGGTTGTACACTTTACCCACAAGATACAGTCGCTCACTACACAGGTGATTGATTGCAACAAAGTCTTTCAGATACTAACACTTAGCCAGTGAACCTCTCTAGTATTGCCTTTCTAACACTTCCCTCACATAGAGCCAAAGTTTAGAACAAGCGAATACCGTTAGATGGGTACCAAGCCGTAGCACAGGTACACTCCCCCCGCACGGTTACACTCTTGTGTAACTGTCACACCGAGGTGTCAAAGGAAAGACATTAGGACCCTACTGAACTAGGTCCATCCCATTCCAGATGAGTGGTTGTACGAGAAACTCAGATCAAAGGCTCGCAAGGTGAAGTCCTTAACTGTCCCGGGCAAGACATCCATTTTATACTTCTCGGCACACAGTCTTCACAATCTTTCATACATCCCATTGCCACACAGGCCCACCTGGCACGAAGCCTTCTTGCCACTTGCCCCGGTCCAAATCATTTCCCACCCCCGGGTTTGCATTTATGCAACACATGCCAATGCCCACTTCATTGCACGAGTAGAACCACACAGGTCGCTACCCTCAATTCTATTTCATGACATCATCGCATTATTTCAAAATGCGTTCCATAATTGTTTAGTCAGTATTGATTTGCTATTTGAAAGACATTCAACGCATGTAAGCATACTAAGCAGCTAATCACGGTCTAGCTCCCGTGTTGGCATTAATATAGCAACCAACATAATTTAACAACTTAGGTTGACAAGGATTGCAGGGCATACAATTAATCTTAACAAGGTGACATAAAAAAGATGGTATTTTAGCTACCTTTCCCATCATAAGCAATATCATTTTTAATTAACATAGCATGCATAAATTAAATCGAAATACATTTTAAAATTTAGGGGCAATATGGTCAAAGCATGACTTGCCTTCAAACAGCGGTTGATTCTGGTCTGGCTCTTGCGATGGGTCTTCGAAATCTCCCCCGACAAATCCCGGCAATTCGGAGTCTATTCAGATCAAGCAAACATATAATAAATACACAATACAGACAACAAGCTAAATTTTAAAAATAAAATAAAATTCACTATTAAATAGTTCGCATTTTTATAAATTTTTAGGAACTGGAATCACCCAATTCCGAGTTAAAACGCGAAAGTTATAGCATTTTCAATTTCTGGAAAAACCTAAATAAAGAAAAACCGATTTATTCTATTTATTTTCCTACTGAAAATCCGGTTAATTCTTCTCGGGTGACACGTGTCAGCACAGGAGTGAGCCACGTCGCTCACGGACACTGATAAGTGGGCCCGATGAACAATGTTTGGACCAACCAGAAGCTGACACGCGGCGAGCAAGCATCAAACCACGCAGACACATAATCTCCCGGCCATTGATTCAAATCTAACTGCTTGCATACATGCGCCGCCAAACCTACACACGTGGCAACATCCACACCACTCATATCGAATCCTACGGCTATCGTTACCCGGAGAGTTTACTATTCACAAGCCTACGTGGCCTCACAGATGCGGTTGGATGAAGATCCGACGACGAAGGTTAACTGAGCGGTTCCCTACTCACTGCACCTACGTGGCACAATCCTAGCCGGACATCACAGATCTAACGGCCATTACCAATACCTCTACGCAGCAGCTACGTGGCTCCACCAGAACCACACGATGATGATCTAACGGGCATTTCCAAATGGAAACTTACGACTACGCGGCCTTACCAGGACCGCACGATGAAGATCTAACGGACCAGATCAAACCATACCGCTTCAAATTTTTAATTCAAAAGGAGGACGCGTGGCCTTACTCGGGCGTTGGATGGGAATCTGACGGCGGAGGTGAGCTGCGAGGCGTCGAAGGAGCGGCGGTGGCGCTGGTTGCCGGACTTGGAGAAGAAGAAGAAGGCGCGAGCGTTTCCGAGCTTCTCCGGCGCGAAGAAGTAACCCACCCGACGCGTCTTGGCTTGGTGAACTCCGCGAGGATCTCAAGCGCGCGAGAACGGACGACGGCGCGAATGAGAAGAAGAACCCAAACGGCGAAGTGGCTACTACGGCGAAGCTCTAAGACGCTTACGGAGGATGGCAGAGCACGAGAGAAGTGGCAAAAGGAGCGGAGTGGAGTCGCAGACGGAGGTCTACATTTCACTCGCCGACACGCCGAAGTCGCGCGAAAATCTCCGACACGATCCGCGGCGTTAACGGCGACGGCAATGGCCGACGCCTCCGCCCCGAGAAGCTTCGGTCCCATCGCGCCGTCCGATCGCCATCCAACGGCGCAGATTGAATAAAGGTTCAGTGATATGGTGCCACGCGTTAGCATCCTAGCGGTCACTTACCGGAATCCAACGATCCACGCTGGCTTGAAGTCGGCATGCGCTGCCTCACCGTCCGATCGAATCAAGACGGCGAAAAACAGCGGCGCTTAGGGTTTTAGTGGCGCGAGCACAAGGTGTTGAAGCCGCCAAGATCGTGAGCTACTAGATTTTCCCGATTTTAACAATAAAATAAATCCAACAAATCAAAGTAATTATTTAGGGCACTAAAAATACTCAAAAAATTCTAGAAAATTCTATAAAATATTTCAGAGCATTTTGAGCCTAAATAAAATATTTTTATTTATTTTTGATAATTATCTTTTCTGATATTTAATTATTCAAGAGAAGGATAATCTAAATTAATTCATTTAAATCCAAAAAATTCCCAAAAATTCAGATAAATTCAATTAGATGCAAATAAATTTTAATTAATTCACAAAAGTTTAAATAACTCCAAAAATTAAAATTAAACCAAAATTTCGGGACATTACAACATTTCACCCCAACATGAGAATACTGCAGTAACAGCATCACCATGTAAAGTATCAAAAGTACTCTGAGCTGATTTACATTCTGCTAGAAGCAGAGAAGCATGATGAACTTCTAATGAAGAATCATCAAGTCCTACCTAGTGGGAGCCATGCATTGCCTAAAGCACATGCAAGCACTTTCGATGAGCTAGCAAAGGTCAAATGCTACAAAAGGGTCAAAAATAGAAAGGATAAATAGAAGAATGACAAAAATCATAAAGGAATAGGTAAATCCCAGTGAAAAACAAAAGAAAATAGATTCGGTCGCTTCCAGAAGAAAGGACCAACAAATAATGCTGCCGATCCTAAACAACCATGCTATAGGTGTAGATGTACTGGTCATTGGTCACGTACATGTCGCACCCCAAAGCATTTGGTGGAGTTGTACATGAAATCTACTGGGACATTCCAGAAGAATCAAGGGAATAAGGCGAAGGCGCACTTCACTTTTTAACCTGTTGTTGACAACAAAATGGAGTTGGATGATGATCAAGCCTCCGACCTCACAGAAGAATTTAAGAAGGGCCTCCTTGATTACGGTGATACTCCCATGGAGGAGGATGATCTCATTGGGGATGAGCTAAAAGAATTCCAGAAGAATAAAGATAACTCTCAAGATAATGATATAAATGATTTATATGAAGACATAGAGTAGTCTCCTAGTTTTTCCTTTAGAGTCGATGTCGCATTATCCTTTTTAGAGTCTCCTTAAGAGCCTCATTTATCAGCTTAGTTTTTGTGTTCCTAAATGAACAATGGTCTACACTCCTATTGAGCGACTATCAGTCAAATTTAATAAAGTATGTTTTTCCCAGGAAATTTATTTAATCATGCTATGCTTGTTCTATATTATTTGTTCCCAATGCAACAAATGTTTGATTGATTTTACTTGTTTAATATAGAACTCCATGAATAATCCAATGGCGGAGGAGGAAATCTGTCTTGTAGATAGTTGCACCACAAATATCTTAGGGAAACTAAATATTTTCAGACATTGATTAAGAAAACTGGAAATATTATAACCATCGACAGAAGCGACACTCTTATTGTTGGCACCAGAAGAGCCATCATGGTTCTCCCTATGGGCACTCGTATAATTATAGAAAATACCCTATTATACCCTGAGTCCAATCGCACTCTTCTAAGTTTTAAAGACATCCGTCTAAATGGTTTCCATATAGAGACTAAAAACGAGGATTGTGGGATATATGAGCCACGATATCTGCATGTCAGGCCAACAAGGCCCAACCGGGTATGGGGGGGACGGGCCGACTGCAGATACGTGGAAGGAATCCGGGAACGTGCTGTACGTGCGGAATAAGGAAACCTCGGATATAATAACCAGACTAGATTAGGTAGGTGTAACATCCCAAAATTCGGGTTTTCAAAAATCTTTTGTGAAGATTAGCTTTCCAAAAATTCCTTCTGCTTTTCGCTTCAATAAAACTTAAACCGAATTTTCTAAAGTCAAAACAATTTAATTTGATTAATATAAACTTCAATTAAAATAAATTCAGTTTTATTTAGGTCCTTGTGCTTTTAGGATTTTTTTATTTTGTTTTAGAATTGTTGGAATTTATTTGGAATTATTCTAATTAATTTAAACCGAGCCTTTTACTTAAAGTAATTAAATATTTCAAAAGAGAAAATAAAGTTCTTCTGAAAACATTTTATTTGAGTTCCAAAATGTCTCAAAATATTTTCTAGAATTTTTCTATAATTTTTATTGCCTCAAATGAATTAATTTGAATTAAGTCCTTTATGGAATTAATTAAAAATTTGAAAAATTTTATATAAAGTTTTGTTGAAAATATTTATTTGTTAAAAATGTCTCAAAATATTTTATAGAATTTTTTGGAATTTTCCTGATAATGTCTCTAATTTTTCTTGAATTAAATGAATTTCTAGAACTAATTTAATTCGGATTCTGTTTTCCACGTGTCTCCTTCTCGCGCTGCCACGTGTCGCCTCCTCGTTCGGCCACGTCGCCGAGTCGCCGCAGCCCTCCGATTCCGATCCGACGCACCAGAATGCGCCACGTCACCCCAATTTGCGCAGCGCACGCCAACTGCTCGATAAAATGCCTGTGAGGCCGGTTTTTGCGTTTTTCTTGACCTAGCCGCCACCCAAACCCTAGTAGACCTCCCATGACCTCTCCCACACGTCCTCACCTCAGATCAACTCACCCAAACCCTAGAAATCCATCCCTCATCCTCCGAAGCACCGCCACACGTCGGCTGAACTTTGAGGCGCGTCCCCTGTCAACTCGTCGACTCTTTTCGAGATCCGACTTCTCCACGGTGTGCTCTATGGTACCCTCTGTTTTCCTCCAAATTTGGTGCAATTTCATCCACGGGATCAAAAGTTACGGCTACCCAAAGATCAAATCTTGCCGAGCCCGCTCCCTCGTTTTTGCGAGTTTGACTGTGAAATTTTATGGTAGGCTCCTCTTGATGTCCCCACACGGTGCTCACCCTAAATCATGGTTTTGCTGGTGGGATTGGCGCAGAAAAATCAATCTTCCCCGATCGGCATCGCTATGGACGGCTGAAACTTCGTCGTATGCCCTCGCTGATCCAAAAGGTAAAACTCATATCCGCTCACGCCACTTTGTGCCAAATGATCCCAGATAGCTCTCTGTAAAATTTGGTTAGGTTTCATGCAGTACTTTAATAGTTATGACCGCTTGATCTATTAGCCCGAGAGCCGCTCATCTGCAGCTTGTGATCAATCCTGGGTCGCCGCCAACCGCCTATATTGTTGAGTTCGCCTCATCATGTTCTACGGATGGACACTTTTCCTTTGCTGTTGCATCTACCGATTTTTTATTCGTTAAGTCGCCGCTTTCGCCGTCAGCCGCTGCCGCCTTTTGCCGCCAACCATCTTGGATTGTCGTGACCATGTCACCGTCCCAGAGGTCCATACCCTACTGTTTTGGCCATCCTGAGTTCATTTGATCTCCGGTTGCCGCCAAAGCCATAATCTAGCATCTACCCGCCGCCTTTCTGCTTAGTCCTTTGCATCCGCTCGCTTTTGGTTCGCCATCCTGATAAACTTTAATCGCAGAGCTAACCCTAGCGTTTCTACCCTATGCCAAGTGTATCCAACCTGAATCGCTTTCGCTTTAACCGGACTTAACCTTGGTCCAATTTGTCGTTAGGCCACTATTACGTGTACCCTACAGATCGCAAATCAAACATGAGCCATGTCATGACCTCGCCGCCCTACCATTGTACCGATGGTCGCCACCTTGTAATCTCATAAGTGTTCTCGTTAACGCTTCACCTTCATCGCTAACGCCCATCGTTAACGCTCGCCGTTAACGCTTCGCCGTTAACGCCCGCCGTTAACGCTCCATCGTTAACGCTCGCGCCGCTGACGCCGTCATTAACGCCCCGCCGCTAACGCTTTTGCCTCATCGTGTGTGTATGCAAGTAAAGGCCCTAGTGTGATGTCCTTACCTTTTCTATCGCCATCGTGATCTAACCCAATCATATGTCAATCTAGCCTCACCATCATACCATCTAGTGGTCCAATCATAACCGCATTCTTGGACCGCTTGATGAGCTAAGTTCATCGTGAGCCGCAGGATCGACAATCGTGATACCACTAGTTGGTCAATTGCGCCAACCCTAGTTTATGTTCTCGCTCCAAGTCATCATCGGCTATCCAATCAAGATAATAACTTCTAAGAAATATTCTTCGATACTATTCCTTCTTTCCCGCTTATTAATCTTTCCTGCTGTATTTTCCAAAGTCGTTTCTTTTGTCTAATCATCGACCTAATCCATTCAAATTCCTAATTTCATCTAAGCCACAGCCCAATGCTATTCGCTCTAATTTGGAGTTTACTTGATTTGCCTTTTTGAGTTTTGTTGTATTTGTGTTTGTTTATCGTTAGACGCATTGCCTAAGTCGCTCAAGGAGCCGAGAATCTGCAAGCGGAGATTGAAGATCGAGGATCAAGGATCAAGATAAAGAGTAAAGAATAATAAAATTGCAAGGCCGTGCAAGTTGTGCTTTTGACCATATTGATCCCATGTTTAAAAATTATTTCGCTTTGAAATTATTGCATGCTAGTTTGAGATAAACCGATTTCAATTGATCCGGGATTAGATAATCAACCTACTTGTTATTGCCACCTTTGTCGCTATTATTTGTACGCCATGATTCATTTGTCACCCTAGATTGTGGGTTAATAGTTGACATTAATAATTTGCCAACATGGGTTAATTAGACCGTATGTAGTGTGCTTAGCCCGCCAATGAGATTTGTCATGATTTTGGAAAATTAAAGTTAATATTGACTTAATGAGATATGGAACGTGTTTTTGAGAATGTGACATGTGTTATTGAGTTGATGATGGCACGTGGTGCATGGTAAAGGACCTGGGTGGGAAAGTGATTTAGACCGAGGCAAGTGGCAAGATTGTTTCCTGGGCCAAGAGTGGCAATTGGGTGGTCGATTTGGTTTTAGATTGTTTCCTGGGCCAAGAGTGGCAATTGGCTGCTGCATTTGGTATTATGACATGTTGATGTGATGAACTTTTTGTTAGTCTTGCCTCGGTCAACTAAGGACTTAACCTTGCGAGCCTTTTGACCGAGTCTTTCATACAACCACAAGTTCCTAATGGGACTGACCTAGCCGAGTAAACTGTGAAATCTATTCTTCGCATCGTGGGTGGTGTGGGGCCCAGAGGAGCGGTGAGAACTCACATGGCGCAAGAGGGGGGCCCTGGGTGTGGTAACCAGTCCCTCCAAAGGTTGAAACCTTAGCGAGCAAAGATCGGGTTTAGACGGATCTTTGAAAGGTTTTGTTATGATCGCTCATTCAAGATACTCTTGTATGGCTTATTCACGATCGACGTGGTGAGTTGATCATATCTTGTGGGTAAAGTGTATAACCTCTCAGAGAGTGTAAAACTATTCAATAGCCGTGTTTCACCAGATGAGCATTGCTCGGGATTACAAATAAGGGTTAGATTTTGATAAAAATGAGGTTGGGAATGTGGATAACGTGATATGGATCTTGGTTAAGGATGAGAAATGCTTCACTTGAGAATGATTGCATAAATTTATTATTGGTATTACTTGTTTTATCGCTTTCTATCTATTTATGATTAATTGTGAATGCCGCTTATTGCAAAAAGAACCATTCACCATTCCTTGGAATAAGCCATGCATGTAGTAATAGAATTGCATTCTCAGGCATGACTTGTTGAGTACGGTTGTGTACTCACCCTTGCTTTAACAAAACATCACCAGCTTGAGGAGAAGTCTTTGTCTTCAAGAAGGAGAAGTTCTGCAAGAAGGCGATTATCTAGGAGTCGAACCCTGCCGATGCCTCGTGGTATATGGAAGGGTTCACCGACGCTTCTTCGTCTCCATTGCTATTTATTTGGAGTTGAAGCCGCCAAGGCCTCACATGTAAGGTTGACCTTAAGGTCGCTCAATAGTTTATATTGTATAATTGTGTTACTTTTATTATTCATTGCAGTATGATTGTGATATTCATCTATGTTGAGACTGTAGTGCATTAGCGTGATCCTCGACTAGTGCACGTAATACGAGGGTCCGGATTTGCACATTCGGTCCCGATAAAGAGGATGCGATTGTAATCTAAACCATTACCACAACGGATAGAAATAGTAGGCATGATCCCTACTTTGTATCCGATTAGGACTTTGTAACCGCCTCGCTATATAAAGGAGGGGGGTGAACATATACGACAATTTATCAACAATAAGCTAGCCACATATAATTCCGTAACACGTGACTAGGGTATTATCTTCCCGAGAGCCCAACTCAGATACATCCTGTCTTGTGTTACCATCGAAGTTTCGATCCAAGCGTTTAGCCCCTTTTCATTATTATCCGACAACAAACGCCGATGTAACATTGTTGCATCAAAGACGCTTTACACATTGGGACCAATGCTTGGTCCTCAGACAGCCCCATAGGCCGATCGTGGGCCTATGTTCAAAGCTATGGTGACTACCGCAGCGATCCAATAACACCGGAAGGAGCTGGCGGATAAAGAGTATTCTCGCATTCGACAATCAACTTGTAGGTCTGCCAAAGACAACACCGCAATGGGCCAAGCGTGAGCTTCAACGAGGAGAAGACGCTCGGTAGAACATCAGCCGTGATCTCCGTACAGATCTGAATGCTAGACGAAGGGATCGGGAAGATGAAGAACACCGCAGGCGCAAAGATGAGTACGAACGTTTTGGCATCTGCCACGAGGGCCGAGACGACCACAGAGGCCATCACCGCCATGGCAAGGGTGACAGTGAAGACCGTCGAGTAAGATCTCCCTGTCGACGTTCCCCTCGGCGTTGCAATGATGGGCCTATTGAGGGTATTCGAGCCTTTACTCCCCGGCTTCGCCGAGTGGCTTGGCCTGAGGGCTTCAATCCCAAAGGCATTACCAAGTTTGATGGAGAGAGAGATCCGGAAGCCTGGCTGCAAGTTTATTCCCTCGCAATCATGGCAGCTGGGGGCGATCACAACGTGATGAACAACTATCTGCCGGTCATGCTTACTCCTTCAGCTCAAGCATGGCTCACTGGACTTCCAGCGGATTCTATAGATTCCTAGAGAGATCTTTGTGACCAATTCATCACTAACTTCCAAGGCACATATGAGCGACCTAGGACCCAGTGGGATCTATACCAACTTTACCAGAAAAGAAGTGAAACGCTTCGGGAGTTCATCAAGCGCTTCATGCAGAAGAAGAACACGATCAGAGATATTTCAGAGGTCGCAATATCGCAGCATTCCGTATACGCCAACGACTCGACTTGATCAAGAAGATGTCCCGAAGTCGCCGATCACAGTAAGGAAAATGTTTGAACTAGTCGATCACTCACGTTAACGGCCTACCAGATGTTTTGGCCGAAAGGCCAAGACGGAGGAAATAGTGGCGACAAATGAAAGCAAGGTCGGCACCGCAAGGCCACGCACGTACGATGACTATGATGCGGTAATGGAGACAACTTGCCCCTTCCATCCCAAGGGAAAACACGCTGCGAAGGACTGCTTCACCCTGAGAAGGTTTGCCAAGGAGTCCAGAAAGCGGCCGGCCAGGGGCGAAGCAAAGGATGAAGAGAAGAAAAAACAAGATCCCCCTGAAGATGACGAAGGCGAGTATCAGAAGACGGAACGAGAACTCAACTACATATTTGGGGGCTCGGCTGCTTATGAGTCCAAGCGAAAGCAAAAGCTATCGCCGACATCAATGCACCATGCCAAGATTCGTAATACCTCAGATGGTCTGAGGTCCCGATTACCTTCGACCGCTCGGACCACCCGGATCACATCCCATATCCAGGTAGATATCCTCTTGTTTTGGATCCTGTGATTCGCAGTGTTAAACTCAAGAGGGTGCTGGTGGATGGGAGAGATTTCAGAATTTGCCATCTTTAAAATTGCTTTTTCGGTGATTTGACACCTCGCCCATCATTATAGACTCAGATGGACCCACATGTCATACACATGAGCCGAAGGCACACTAATTGATGTCATTTTCGAATTTCCGGTGGATGGGGAGCTGACTCAACGCCCTTTCTCCAAAACCTTCGACGATATGAAGATTCCCGCGCGGAGTTAAAGCGGGTTCATCACCGCTTCATGGGGTTATTCCAGGACTTCTCGGTTCCTTGGGCAGAGATCACCGCTACCACGTTGGGGACCGTGGAGAACTACCAACGTAATACCTCAACTTCGAAGTGGCCGATTTCCAGACTGCATATCATGCTATCTTGGGAAGGCCAGGCCTGGCCAGTTCATAGCCGTGCCCCACTACACTTATCTCGTCTTGAAGATGCCAGGGCCGAAGGGCATTATCTCCGTCCGCGGCGACGTCAAGCAGTCGTTCGTTTGTGACAAGGAGAGCTGTGAGATGGCTGAAACTCAAGAAGTGGCAGCCGACAGGGAGAAGATCCGACAGGCAGCTACGCATCAAAAGGATGAAGGAGAAGTGCTGGTCAAGAAACAAGCCAAGACAGGCATGAAGCCTGATGAGGGGACTAAGAAGGTAATCCTTGACCCGTCCAACTCGGCTCAAACGGCTTTGATCGGGACAGGACTCAACCCCAAATAGGAAGGCGCGCTCGTCACCTTTCTTCGGACAAACCGGGATATTTTTGCATGGAAACCATCCGATATGCCCGGTGTCCCTAGGGAGGTGATCGAGCATTCTCTCAACGTGGACGAGAAGGCGAAGCCCATCAAGCAGCGGCTCCGACGATTTTCTCAAGACCGACGAGAAGCCATTAGGGAAGAAATCACTAAGCTTTTAGCAGCAGGCTTTATAAAAGAAGTGTATCATCTCGACTGGCTTTCTTGTTCGCAAAAAGAATAAAAGCTAGCGCATGTGCGTTGATTATACCGATCTTAACAAAGCATGCCCGAAAGATCCTTTCGGGTGGCCCCGCCTTGACCAGGTTGTAGATTCAACGGCAGGCTGCGAGTTCCTTAGCTTCTTGGATGCCTATTCAGGGTATCACTAGATCAGGCTAAAAGAAGAAGATTGCATCAAGACTTCGTTCATCACTTCGTTTGGAGCATTTTGCTACATCACAATGCCCTTCGGTTTGAAAAACGCTGGCGCAACCTATCAGCGCGCGATACAGTGGTGTTTTCACACCCAAATCGGACGCAACGTAGAGGCATACGTCGATGACGTCGTTGTCAAGACTCGTGCAAAGGAGGACCTCATAGCTGACTTGGCCGAGACATTCGAAAGCCTAAGGGCTTACAAGATGAAGCTTAACCTCGAGAAATGTATCTTTGGGGTCCCCTCAGGAAAACTACTCGGATTCATCGTATCACAACGGGGCATCGAAGCAAACCCAGAGAAAATCAACACTATCCTTAAGATGAAGCCTCCGGCTAGCCAGAAAGATGTCCAGAAGCTTACAGGTTGTATGGTGGCACTCGGCAGATTCATTTCCCGCTTGGGCTCTCGGGGAATGCCTTTTTTCAAACTTCTAAAGAAGCAAGGCAACTTCCATGGTCTACCGAGGCACAACAAGCATTCAAGAGCTTAAGGCATTTTTGTCATCACCACGGTCTTTGGTCTCACCAATGCCCGAGGAACCCTTTTTTTGTACATTGATAAGAACGACCATGTAGTCAACGCCAATCGTCAGAGAGCGGAGGAAGCAGGCGCTTCGAGAAGGTCCAATATTCGAAGTACTTCGTCACGAGGTGCTAGGAGAATCAAAGGTACGGTATCCACAGGTGCAAAAGCTGTTGTATGCCGTATTACTTACCTCGCGCAAACTCAAGCACTACTTTCAAGAACATTCAATTTCGGTGGTCACCACCTTCCCGCCTGGAGACATACTCCACAATTGGGAAGCCACCGGGAGAATTGCAAAGTGGGCGATCGAACTTGGGGCCTTTGAAATCTCCTTTAGGCTGCGCACATCAATAAAATCTCAAGTGCTCGCCGACTTCGCCGCCAAGTGGGTGGAATTGCAGACCTCCACGGCCATCGAAGATCTCGAATATTGGACGATGTATTTTGATGGTTCCCTCATGCTCAGCGGCGCTGGGGCTGGAGTAGTACTCATCTCTCTGACTGGTGAACGCCTGAAATACGTCCTTCAACTCCACTTTTCGGCTTCAAACAACGCCGCCGATTCAAAAAGACTGGTCGTGCGTCTGAGACAGCATGGCTGCATATTGCCAAGAGGTGAGGAAGCTTGAAGACAAGTTCGACGGGCTGGAACTCATTCATGTACATCCGCCGGACAACGGCTAAACAGACGAGCTCAAGAAGGCTAGGCTCCACCGCAATCAGTCTGACGGGCGGTTTGTCAAGAGCTCCATAAACCTTCAATATGTCAACAGTAGGAGCAAAGCAAATCAGAAGAAGCGCTCGCCAAGAAGGTTTTAGTCATCAATGCTGATTGGACAGCTCCTTTCCTAAACTATTTGCTAAGGGACGAGCTCCCTGAAGACCGCATAGAGGCAGAGCGTATCGCACGATGATGCAAGAATTACACGGTAATAGGCGAGGAACTCTTTCGAAAGAGTGCCTCCGAAGTTCTAAGGCGATGCATATCAAAGCAAGAAGGAAAAAACCTACTCAGAGAAATCCACTCAGGGATTTGCGGGCATCATGCGGCATCAAGCACTCTGGTGGGCAAGGCATATCGTCAGGGCTTCTTCTGGCCGACTGCTGTGTCTGACGCGGAGGACATCGTTCAAACTTGAGAAGGATGTAAGTTTTTCGCCCGTCAGATTCACGCACTGGCTCAGGAGTTGCAAACCATCCCGATCACTTGGCCGTTTGCGGTCTGGGGGCTCGACATGGTCGGCCCATTGAAGAAGGCTTAAGGTGGTTTCACTCATCTCTTCGTCGCCATCGATAAGTTTACCAAGTGGATCGAGGCAAAACCGGTGGCCACAATCATGGCGGCCAAGGCCAAAGAATTCTTCCAGGAAATTGTGGTAAGGTTCGGTGTACCAAACAGGATCATCACGGATAATGGAACTCAATTCCGAGGCGAAGAATTTCAAGACTGGTGCTGCGAGCTTGGCATCAAAATCTACTTCACCTCCGTGGCTCATCCAAAAAGCAACGGTCAGGTGGAGCGGGCGAACGGCATGGTATTGCAAGGATTAAAAGCAAGAATCCTCGACCGTCTCAAGCCATATGCTACTCGATGGGTAAAAGAATTGTCTTCGGTGCTCTGGGGGCTGAGAACCACCCCTAGTAGGGCTACCGGGCAGTGACTTTTTTCCTAGTATACGGCTTAGAAGTGGTCTTGCCCACCGAGTTAACTTTCGGATCCCCTCGGGTTCGGAATTACAAGGAGGCCGAGCCGAGGAGAGTAGAATAGAAGATATCGACGATTGAGGAAGCAAGGGAGGTTGTCGTAATCCGCCGCTAAGTACCTTCTCAAAGCTCGCTACCGCTACCATGACCGGAATGTTCGAGGCCACGCGTTCTCTAAGGGCGATCTGGTTCTAATAAAGAATCAAAAGCACGAGCACAAACTCTCTCCAAACTGGGAAGGCCCCTACATTGTCGACAAGGTGACACGCCCGGGGGCTTACAGACTTAAGCGAGAAGATGGTGCCATCATCAGCAACTCATGGAACATAGAACAGCTACGTCGTTTTTACTCTTAAAATATTGTACATTAGTTATGATTGTCCATGAATAAAGATTTTTCTTCTTGACTTGCTACTCAATTGATACTCAATTAAGTAGTAAGTCGGGGGCTACATCTAATAGTGTTGCGCATGCGCAACACTTCTGGGTCATTTATTGGTTCTTATATTAGGAAATGATATCTGTGGAAAACTTTCTCTCTCATCATTGACTTGCTACTTAATTGATACTCAATTAAGCAGTAAGTCGGGGGCTACACCTAATAGTGTTGCACATGTGCAACCCCGCTTATGAATCATCTACTATTTTTTTTCTCCCTAACGATCACGATTAAGTCCGAGTGCTTTAGTTCTTGATTGTGAAACCCTGACCCATGAACGGCAAAGTCTAGCTACCCAATGAAAAGCGTGCGCGAGAAAAAAGGCCAGGCGCCAACTTACAACGCTTAGGGCTAGACCAGTCGGCCAGGGCGCTTAAACACAAGGAACGGAAAACCACTCGGGAAGGTCGAAAGATCAAAAAGGGAAAGAAAGAACAAGTACCATTAAGATGATATTACATGAAATAATATTGTTCCGGATACACCAAAACATTGCAGCACTATTTCTTGCAGAAATTAAAATAACTACGCCCGGTGCACGCGTCCTACGGCATCAATAAGAGCGTCCCGAGCTCTAAAAAGCTTCGAAACGGCTTCGATCAAGGCGTCGACGGCGGCGGTGTCGCGGGCCACGGCATCCTCCTCCGCCCACTCGGCTAGGGCCAGCGCGTACTGAGCCCAGAGCTCGGCGAGGTCATCTTCTTCTTCAACAGGAGGCGGAGGGCCCTCGTCCTCGAAATCAAACATCGGCTCCTCCACCAGGGGCGGAGACGGCGGGACCTCGTCATCGGAGAGGAAAGGTTCAGGAGAGGACGCCATGAAGGATCTAAAAGAAGAGAAGGCAAGAAAAAAGAACTTAGAGAAGGGCGATCACTCACGCAGCGGTTACGCCCCTGTGTGCAGAAAAAGCGAAATGCGGAACCTGCAGCGATCAAGAATACGTACGGGCGCGAGCTCTGAAGCGTCGGACGAAAGGAAGTGCTTGAAGAAAGAAGATGAAGAGGTAGCCGGCTTGCGGTGGTGCACAGCAGAAGCAGACCTCACCCTTATAAAGAGCGACGTCAGTCTTTGCCTTAAAGTGGGAAACGCTTCACCTTCTGTGTGAACTAGGCCAGACCTAGCGCACGTCTCAAGGTGGGCCAGGCGGTGCGCACGACAATTGCCACATAACAGGAGTCTCGGGACGGGCCGAATTTGATTTAGGATGCGGTATGCCCCATGTTGCGTCGAAAGCCAATGACCGTATCGAAGGCGGGAATTGGGTACCTTCTAAATCAATGTTCAACCCCAAAAGAAAGAGAAACCCTAGCCATAGCATTCAAAAGCAAGATATAGCACAAATAGTCAGGCATTTCCCCAACGAGCAAAAAGAGCAAGTACAGGGCAAGCTCTAGAGTACAATGTCTACACAGCATCAAAGTCCAGGTTTTCAACTAAGGCAGAGGCGGTATCCCTAACCTCGTCTACAAGGGCAAACGCTCGATCGTCATCAACATCACAAGCGAAGCCCTCCTTGATCGCCTCAAGTTCCACTCGGGGATACAGGGATTTTACTATGGCCAATGCCTGACAAGCACTGGTGGTCGCAATATCCTTTAAGCGCTCCACTAGGTTCTTGGGCCCCTCTGCCAGATGTTGGATTGTGGCGTCTGCGTCGTACGGAACACCGCTGGGCCCGGCCTCGTCAGGACTCAACATCCGCATCATCCTTTCGGAGCCCTCCTGGATCCTATCAACTCGCAGCTCAGTGGACTTGATCTTCTCGTCAAGAACGCGATACTGGGCCTGCGAGTTGACCCGATGCACTGCGTAACCAATCGGATTAGTCGAAGGTGGCCGCAAAGCACGAGAAGGAAATAAGAAACGAGTCGGGAGTAAACCTTCCAACTCTCTCTCCGTTCATCGCCCCATTTTGGCTTCTCCTCGACTTCTTGACTTTTCGACCGCTTCGCTTGAGGACTTAAGTCACCGAAGATCTACAATGGGCGAAAAGCCAAGTCAAGACAAAAAAGGGCGAGACAAGTGGCAAAACGCTAAAATAAGGACCAAAGGTAGTCGAACGAAGGAATTACCATCAAGGGAAGACGTTAGGTTCAACTTCTCAGCCTCGAACTCAGAGACCTGGGCCCGGAGTTTTTCCAGCTCTTCTCGGTTCTCGACTCGAGTTCGGTTGAGCTCTTCTTGCAGCTGGATGCGAACTCGCTCGACCTCCTTTTCATACTTTTTCCTCATCTTGGTCCTCGGGAGTAATTCTCGAATCAGGGCGTTCCGGAGTTGAGCCGTTCGGCCAGGCGCTGCAAACGGCGATAGGAACAATGAAGGCACACTGCATGCCACAGGCAGTAAAAAAGGGACACCTAAAGACAGCTCGGCACAAGAAACTTACGCCACCAAGGCGAAAACAAGTGTAAGCGGCTTCACGAACCGACGCCCATTCTTCAGCTTCACCCTCTTCATCGAAGTTTCTCCCCTCGTCATATTTGTCGAAGAAGGCCACCCGAAGCGGAGAATCCGGGCGGGGTGGCCGAGGGAGTTCCTCTGGCGGCGACGAGGGACGAGGGGGCTGAGGAAGCTCTTCTAGCGGAGGCTCAACGTCAGGCTCGGCGGTGGGCTCGGGCGGCACAGTTTGTCCAGTCGGCTCAGGTGGAGTCGGCGGTTGCGGGCCGACTAGGTCCGGGCCGACCTCGGTGTGTGGTGCTGCGGGGGCAGCTGGAGGAACTATTGTCGGCTCCTCTGTAGCCACATCAGGGACGGCAGGCTTGGCCGCATCTGGCGCGTGAGCGCTCGGGGCGTCCGCAACATCTTCAACAACCACTTTTTGGGGCTCCGGAGGTGGCATGTCCATAGGAACCTTGTCGGAAGGCCCTCTGAAAGAAGAGCCAGTTAGTGCAGGGCACAGAGAAATACAGAAGAACGGGCAAGTAAACTTACCTGCCGAATCTTGTTACTTTAAACGACGAGTTCTTCCGAGCAGGAGCGCCACCGGCAGAAGATTTAGTCTGCGCACCTGGAGCAGGGGATAAAGGGTCTTTGCTCGGGTGCGGAGGAGGTGGCGCACTGTCGGCCGAGTGCCAAGTCGGGGGCTCAGGGCGCACCGGGGCCACGGATTGACTTGAAGATGATGAAGGTGAGAGAGGGCGCGCAACAGTTGGGTCCCGAACCTTCGGGCCTCCAGTCGGGTGCACATTTGCCACCGCCTTCTCTGTCCTCCTTGGATACATGGTCGGCTGGACGTTTTCCTTTTCCCAAAGGATCTTCAGCTTCGCTCGCCTTGCTCTTCTTGGCACTTGAAGAGGGGGGCGAAGTGCGAGTAGGGCGTTTTCGCTTAACGCTCTTATGCACAGGGAACTCGGGCATCGGTGCTTCGGAAAAGAAAGCATCATGCCCCTGCAAATATAAGCAAGACACATGCTCAAGCACAGTCAAGCGGGAATCAGAAGGTTCAATCTAGGAGAACAAGAAGATATCTTATCGAAGGTGGAGGGTTCGATTTCTTGAAGGATTTTGGGCATCCATTGTTGTTGATTGGGACGCCCGAAGCAAAGAAGTTGGCCACGCGGCTAAGGAGCGCTTTCCTTGGTATCGGCTCAGGAACTTCCCGAGTGGGGTCGTCTGGTCCTTCATGATCATACCCAAGGTGGACTCGTTCCTTGAGGGGTTGAACTCGGCGGAGCCAAAGCTTAGCACAATGGCTACTCCGGTGAGTCCGTCTTGCTTAAGGTCAGCAATCATTCCCATGAGATCTACTACTTGGTCCATTCCGCTACCCGAAGGAAGTGAGGACCAATTGATAGAATGCTTGGGCGGCGCCCCAGTAAAAGCAGGCAGAGGAGGCTTGGGATTGGAACAATAGAACCACTCTTGATGCCAGCCTTTGTTTGAGGTTTTAAAAGGGATAGCGAAATAGGCTTTTTTTCAGGCCGTCTCTCAGTTGAAACCCGGCGCCTCCCACTGCCCTGGGGGAATTCTTGCTGGGAAAAGGTTTGAGAAGGAAAAGATGGCGAAAGAGATTGAAATACGGGCTGATACCAAGATAAGCTTCACAGAGATGAACAAAAATGGCGATTTGGAGAATAGAATTGGGATTGAGATGGGTCAACTCAATTTCGTAAAATTCAAGAAGACCTCGAAAAAAGGGGCATGTGGGAAGGCTAAATCTACACAAAAAGAAAGACTCGAAGACAACCACCTCTTCAGTGCGAGGAGTAAGGCAAGATTCGCCTGCGGCAGGACGGGCGGAGAGTACCACCAATGGGGAAAAACGTCGGCGTTAACCAGCTCCTCCAACCGGTTGTCCGTTGTCACAGAGGTGGCCCAATCCTTGGCCGATGCTGATGGAGGAACATCTTGGGGAGGAGAAGAAGATATTTTTTGGGCGGAATTAGCTTGCGATCACGCTAGATTGGGAAGATGAAGAACGCTAACCCTAGCGGCGGGACTCGCGAGAGAGAGCGCTGAACGAAAGAAGATGAAGGAGCAAATGAGCACAGTGCGCAGAAAACCGTTTCAATCGCACTAAGGCTCAAATTTATAGGGGGCGGTGCTAGCTTTCGCTTTGAGCGGGAAAATGATGTACCCTCCGCATATCTTAGGGTTGCTCTAGGGCGCGCCTTAAGATGGGCCTGTGGACAGGTACAGTGAATCACTGTACAAAAGCACAATTGGGCCAAAATTAGCTTGGGAAATGGTACGCCCCATGATGGGCCAAAAAGCCAATGACCGCATTAGACGCGATTTGGGTACCTTCCAAGAATAAACATCCTCTTATGGTATGCCTCACGATAGGCCATATGCTTGATACCGCTTAAGACGGGATCAGATATCATAAAGATGGTTTATGAAATCTAGAAGTATGCCTCATGAAAGGCCAATAGCTGTGCGCTCTAGTGCACAAGTACCACTCGGCTAAAAGCCAAACTTGAGCGGAGATATTCTCCATACCGAGTTACGTGTCAATTCGAAGAAATCGGGTTGGGAGCCACTCGGAATAAACGACACGTAGAGCTCTATCGAGTCCTTCGTGGCCTACTTGCCTACTACAAAGCACTCGGCGGCATTGAGGACCAGTCGGGAAGTCTTGGAAGCAGAAGGCAATTCGACCACAAAGCACTCGGAGGCTACTGTGGGATATATGAGCCACGGTATCTGCATGGCTGGCCAACAAGGCCCAACCGGACATGGGGGGGACGGGCCGACTGCAGATACGTGGAAGGAATCCGGGAACGTGTTGTACGTGTGGAACAAGGAAACATCGGATATAATAACCAGATCGGATTAGGTAGGATGCGATTGTAATCTAAACCGTTACCACAACGGATAGAAATAGCAGGCATGATCCCTACTTTGTATCCGACTATAATTCTCTTTTGTAACCGCCCTCCTCTGCTATATAAAGGGAGGGGGCGGGGGAACATATACGGACAATCTCATCAGCAATAAGCTAGCTACATATAATTCCAGAACACAGGACTAGGGTATTATCTCCTCCGCGAGAGCCCGAACCTATATACATCCGGTGTCTTGTGTTACCATCGAGTTTTGATCCAACGCCTAGCCCCCTTTTCATTATTGCCGACAACAAACGTCGACAAGAATAGTATTGAATACCTAATCATAACTAAGTTTGACGGGTGTAATAAACGTGTAGTTGAAAAACTTCCTTCCTTCTCCTTCGGGCTATATTACACATATATAAAACCTGAAGTTTATATTGTGATGAAAACCATAGTTAAAACCCTAGAAATATTTAAGATCTGGCATGATCGTCTGGGTCATCCTGGGTAGAATATGATGAGAAGAATAATAAATAATTCTGTTGGTCATAATATAAAAACTACAGTCTTTCCCAATCCTGAAGATTTTATATGCCCTACCTGTACTAAAGGAAAGCTGATAGTTCGATCCTCTCATCTTAACATTAGGGAAGAATCATTGAATTTCCTAGAGAGAAATCAAGGCGATATTTATGGACCAATTCAGCCCCTGTCGGGCCCCTTCAGATATTTTATTGTGCTAATAGATGCTTCTACTAGGAACCATACATTTGCTAAACTAATCGTCCAAATCATTAAATTAAGAGCCTCCTTTCCAGAAGAAAGGATTAAGCCCATTCTAATGGACAATGCTGATGAGTTTACCTCAAAAGCATTCAATGATTATTGTATGGCTCTTGGCATTAATGTAGAGCATTCTGTTCTTCATGTCCACACTCAAAATGGCCCTGCAAAGTCATTAATTAAGATAGTAAAGTTTATTGCTAGGATACTCTTGCAAAATTGTAGGTTGCCCACCAGTTGTTGGGGTAATGCAGTGCTGCACGCTACATCATTAATTCAACTCGCATTTAACTACATACCATGAAATTTCCTTGTACTAGTACGGGAAAGAACCAAGTATTTCCCATCTCTTAAAATTTGGTCAGGTTGTAAATGTGTCAATCTCTCCACCACAGCGTATCACCATGGGACTTCACCGGAAGTTGGGGATCTATGTAGGTTATAAATCTTCGTCAATAATTAAATACCTAGAGCCTATGACAAGGGATCTGCACATGGCTCGGTATGCTGATTTTATTTTTGATTAGGACAATTTCCCGGCATTAGGGGGAGAAAAGTACCACATTGAAGAATGTCGGGAATAGATTTGAATGCCACTGGCATTTAGTCCTTAGACCCACACACTAAAGAAGCCGAACTTGAAGTTCGGAGAATAATAAGTCTCGCAACAAATAGCTGATAACCTACCAGATGTCTTCACTGATCATAAGGGAGTGACAAAATCTCATATACCTGTAGTAAATGCACCTGAAAGAGTGAAAATACCCCATAAGATTATTGAACCCACTCTTGCCCCTCATGACAAAAAGAGGGGGAGGCCTCCAGGTGCATGAGATTTAGTTCCACAGAGACGTCCGCAGAAACGGAGAACCGAGCAAATGAGATCACTACCTGAGACAATTGAAGAAGCTCAACCTGTTGTTGAGAAAATCCCTGAAGTGAGCCATCCTCAAGATGGAAATCGAGTGAATATTTTACAAGACAATCTAACGCTGGAAGTCGAACACCTGACTCCATCGCTAGGGAAATTACGAGGAACTAGAAGAGATGAATGAAGAAATATCCACCAATTATGTGAATTCAGGATAATTATATAAAAGAAATACTACAATTGTTGACATTTATTTCGCCTCTAAAATTGCTAAAACTCTTGAACTGGATCCAGAATCAAAATCCATGGCAGAGTGCTAGAAGCGCTCAGATTGGGTCAAATGGAAAGAAGCAATTGATGCGGAATTGCACTCGCTTAATAAAAGGAAAGTATTCAGTTCCATCGACCGGACACCTCCTAAAGTGTTCCCTGTAGGAACAAAATGGGTTTTCATCCGGAAGAGAAATGAAAATAACGAGGTGGTGAGATATAAAGTGAGGCTTGTAGCACAAGGGTTCACGTAGAGACCCGGCATTGATTACGATGAAACATATTCTCCTGTAATGAGTGGAATGATGTTTCGATATCTAATATCAATAGTAGCTGGCTTAAATTTAGAAATGCAGTTGATGGATGTGGTGACCGCATATTTATATGGGTCATTGGATTCAGACATTTATTTGAAAGTCCCTAAAGGAGTAAAAGTCCCGGATCCTAATAATCGCAACATGTATAGCGTCAAATTGCAGAGATCGCTATACGGGTTAAAACAGTCGGGAAGAATGTGGTATAACTAGCTTAGTGAGTTCCTCCTGAAGAAGGGATACTCCAATAATAATGATTGTCCTTATGTGTTCATAAAGAAATCCTGAATGGATTACTCAGATCATCTCAGTATATGTCGATGATCTGAATATCATCGGAACCATAGAGGAGATAAAGGAAGCAAATGCTTACCTCACGACGGAGTTTGAGATGAAAGATTTGGGTAAAATCAAATTTTTCTTAGGCCTGCAGCTAGAGCATTTCCCAAAAGGAATTCTTGTTCACCAGTCTTCTTATACCTAGAAGGTATTGGAGAGGTTTAATATGGATAAATTGCATCCTTTGAAAACCCCCATAGTCGTAACGTCCCTTGATGTGGATAAAGACCCTTTTCAGACCGAGAATAGAAAATGAGGAAGTCTTAAAACCTGAAGTCCCATATTCAAGTGCCATTGGAGCACTCATGTACCTTGCGAATTGCACAAGACCTGATATTGCATTCGCAGTGAATTTGCTAGCAAGACATAATTCAGCTCTAACTAGAAGACATTGGGCTGGTGTAAAGACTTTACTCAAATACCTCCAAAGTACTCAAGATCTTGGGTTGTTTTTCCAGAAAAGTCAAGACTTGACCATGGTGGGATATACGGATGCTGGCTATCTATCTGATCCCCACAATGCCAAATTACAGACTGATTTTGTATTTCTCTACGGTGGTACAGCCATTTCTTGGCGGTCTTGTAAACACACCCTAGTAGCAATTTCTACCAACCACTCAGAGATTATAGCCTTGTATGAAGCCTCACGTAAATGTGTTTGGCTGCGGCGTATGATTAGCCATATCCAAAAGTTATGTGGCCTTAACACCATCGATACCCGCACGATTATCTATGAAGATAATTCTACTTATGTTGCACAAATGCAATTGGGTTATATAAAGAGCAACATCACGAAGCATATTGCTCCTAAGTTATTCTACCTTCACGAATTCCAGAAGAGCAGTGAGATAAAGATCTTACAAACTAAGTCATGTGAAAATCTTGCAGATTTATTCACTAAATTCTTGCCCAAATCCACATTTCAAAAGTATGTTAAAGGCATTGAAATGAGAAGACTTAGAGAGATGCAGAATTCAGTGGAGAGAAAACTCTTGAATCATGATCTTTATTGTGATCCTGAAGATCTTAATAAACCCTGAAGGATATAAGTTGTACTCTTTTTCTCTTTGTGAGTTTTTTGAAGTTTTCTTATATGAAGATTTTTAATAAGGCAACTAGTGGAATATAAAGTGTGAGTGCAATGTACTCATTTCTTTATCTTCTTTTTCTCACTAGGTTTTTGAGTGGAGTTTTTAACGAGACATATGTATTACGCGGTATTCATCCAAGAGGGAGTGTTATGAGATAAGGAGTCTAACCGTATTCGGTTTAGGATTCTATCTCTTTATAGTGTGGGCGAATTCAAACTCCTCTCTCATATTGTTATATATATCGGGTACTTTCCATTGTAAACGATCAATCTAATAAAACGAGAGAGAATTACACCTATATTCTATATACTCTTGTTCTTATTTCAAGTGTTTTCGTTCATGTACCGACGATTGAAGCAGGTGATCGGCTACATTTCATATCAAAGAGGATACATTTGTAAAAAAACTAGAACAATAAGCTACGGCGCCAAGGTGCGGCGTGAACTGAAAAAATAAATTTATGTTTTTTCGGAGAAAAGCGGATCACAAATTTTTTTTTTGCCACGCGTGAGCGAAACAAATTTGTGTTTTTCTCGAGAAAAACGGACCACTTAATTTTTTTTTTGGAGAAGCGAGGAAAGCGAGCACGAAAACATTTTTCCGGAAAAGCGAACACAAAAACATTTTTTTTCGTAAAAATGGAGAGAGATTAAGCGGTACGCACGTCATGCCAAGGTGAACGGAAAACAAATTTGTGTTTTTCTGGAGAAAGCGGATCACGATTTTTTTGGAAAAATGAGGAAAAGCGGACCATGAAAATATTTTTTCCAGAAAAAGCGAGGAAAAGCAGAAACCTAAAATATTTTTTAGAAAGAAGCGGAGGAAAAAGTCTAGAGATAGAGCTAAACACATTTTTCTACGGTGGCGAAAACATTTTTTCCTGAGAAAAACGGAGAAAGGACCTAGACGTAAAGAGTAAGGACCCAATGTTACGTTTTTGGACCTGGTTCGCTATCTTGAAAAATTAGAAAAGGGCTTGTTCGCGATTTGAATTTAACGGAGTTTTTTTTTTGTAAAAAGGGGCAACGAGGGACCCAAATGCGATTTAGAAAAGAAAATCTTTCTCTCACAAAAAATCACGAAGGACCTATTCGTAATTTGCAGGGACCTATCCGTAATTTCAAGAAACATAGGGGGTTTTTGCAAAATAGACAAAAGTGACATTTGGATAGGCTCTCCATCCAGAAACTTTGCAAGCTTTAATAGGGGGATAGATACCGGCTGGACCAGTCACCCATCCAGTGGCGTCAGACCCATTCCCCTGCGTGCACGAGCCCAGACTGCCCAGTCCCCGTGGAGCTAGCTCGCATCTCAGGAAACATATTCCACGGTCGGATCGTCGCCATGTCGCAACCTCGCATCCGAGCTAGTAAATGATAGGTGGCAATATACCGGCTCAAAGGGGGCGGAGTCGGTGCCCCGCCTCCGGGAGCGGCGTACGAAGCACCACCCGACGGGACGCCTTCGCGCACTTGACGCGGGAGATTGCCTGGCACCGACCGAGGCGGGTAGCTGCCAGCTCGATCGGGGCGCTCGGGGCCAGGCGGCGCAATGCAGATTGCAGGTGGAGGTGGCCGACCAGCAGGACGGCGGCGTGAGGCTGCCGATGTGTGGACGGCGGCGAAATTGCACGATATGCATCGGAGGTAACGGTCTCAGGCTGGAGTTGTTTTCTGCTACCCTCATTTGTCGCGACTATATAATTATATTTTCAGAAATTAACTCGTAATTAACCAATTTGGCCAGATTCTTGGCAGCGGCGGATCCAGAACTTTTGGTCAGTGGGGTCAAATATAGAACTATAAGTTTCTTCTATGTGGTTAATTCTTTGAAATTCCATGGACTCATCTACGAATTCTAATGGGGATTACACTATTTTGCGGAAGGCTGCGAGGTACAGCTTCTTGGCATGGAAACAATCAGCTTAGTTAGCACCTAGCTAGGTTTAGCAGTTTTTATTTGGTTGCAAACTAACATTTGCTGATTGAACACCGGGTGATGAGTGGATCACCACTCCATGTTATTCAAAATCGTTTATTCTTATAATGCTCTATTGTTCGACTTGAGCTCCGGTTCCTAATTCCCGTATAGTGCAAAATATTTCAAGGATAGTGGAAGCTGTTGACTGTTTATTTTTTTTCAATTTTTTTACAAGGCTACAAGATTAGCTAGTGGAAAGCTTGAGCTATCAAAGGACAATATAACTGCAGTTTACACATCTATGAAAAAAAACTGGAATTTAAGAAGTTCAAAGAGTAGTAAACCGTATCTTGTTGCCTCCACTTCGAAGAGAAATTATGTCTGATTGGATGCAAAATGCAAAGTCAGTCCTGTGCCGTTTGCAGGTAAATTCAACTGAACAAGTCGTTACATGTTATTGTCAGTGATGCTGTGCATGATATATGTGCAATGAAAATCGATGCATAATGCCTTTAAAAAAAAATCGATGCATAAGACTCCATAAGAACAGGTCAGTTAATGCTAAAGAGCAGGGTGCTTCTTGATTAACAAGAATTGATGTAGGAGTATCTCCATTGGTGATATGCATCGTGGTTGCTCGTGCTGAATGGACATGAAAGAAACATGGCCATATGGTAGTATTCTGCACCATTCAGTTGGATTATCACATTGTGTTTTTTAGAAAATGGATTATCAATTGGCGGGTCATGTTCTTTGCACACAAGGCCCTATATAATCGAGATCAAATCATTTCATTTGAGACATTCTAACGTGTAAGATCAGCATTGCATTGCTGCTTGTCTTCTTTGCTGCCTATGTTTCGGCCTCATTGGTTTATGTCGCTGGTCAGCCAGGTACATGGACGGATGGACCTTGTTGTGTTGTTTGTCCGTTCAAAATTTGCATCCAGTGAACTTCAGGTTCACTTGTATCTCTGAAACTGTTAGTTTAATTTTCCTTGCTGTGCAGGCTTTCTAAACATCGACTGTGGCCTCAATGCCAACTACAGCAGCTACACTGACACATACACCAACATTGTGTATGTCTCTGATGATCCATACATAGACACAGGAGAGAAACATAAGATTGCACCGGTATATCAGGCCATTCCACTTTCTAGGTATGCTTCCACAGTCCGAAGCTTCCCAACCGGAGGACGAAACTGTTACTTGATCCCCACTGACAGTGGGGTTAAGTACCTTGTCAGGCTGTGGTTCATGTATGGTAACTACGATGGCAAGAACAGTTCCTTAATCCAGTTCGATCTATCCTTGGGAGCCAACTACTGGGATACCGTTCATATTGAGCCCAGTCTTGTCCCACTGCGCTGTTTGCAGTGTGCGTATGAAGCGATCTTTGTTGCGTGGGCTAACTGGACACCGGTCTGCCTTGTCAACACTGGTGGTGGTACGCCTTTTGTATCTGCACTGGAACTAAGGCGATATCAGGCTTCCATTTATGCTCCTGTCACCGCTGATCTGTCTCTGTCTCTGCACTCGCGCCTCTATATGGGTGGGAACTTTTTTATCCGGTATGTTCTTGGAATTGCATGCTACTTGTTACAGTGATTATCAGAACATGTTACGGTAGCTACGTAATGAAAAGTTCTTATATCATACAAAAATATGGTCTAAACAACGGAAACACGCCTTAACATAACTTTTGGGGTGTTTGCAGGTATCCAACTGATCCATATGACCGTGTCTGGTGGACAAACCATAATCCATGCAATTGGACCACCCTTTACACAAAAGATGTTGTCCAACCAGACATCATCTATGATGAACCTCAATCTGTTCTCCAGAGGGCCATCACACCTACTGCAGGCAGCACAAACATTACGTTTACATGGCAAGGTGAAACATCCCGTGGTTACATCGTGTTTCTGCACTTTGCTGACTTCCAGAATAGTCAGCTTCGTGAGTTTGACATCCACTTCAACGGCAATAAATTGGCACCTACTGACAAGCCATACAGCCCCTTGTATCTAGCTGCTTCTTGTGTATACAACGCTGACTCATACACATCTCCTGATCATAACTACAACATCACTATCGTATCTACAGCCACCTCTTTGTTGCCGCCAATACTGAATGCATATGAAATTCATCGCCTTATCACCCACGACAATCCTATGATATTGCCCAAAGATTGTAAGTCCTCAAAATCTCTATTTTAGGTGAAGAACTTATGTATTTGTGGGTGATTATATATATTTTTTATTTTCTTTCTTTAATTTCTATATTCAAAACATATTATTGTACATGACTGTGATTTCGGTTTATGTGAAGTGCCTACCATTAAAACTACTCTAATAAGTGGCTCCACTTCTTTTATTTGTTTACTTTCTTGGCTGCATACATCAGTTGAAGCAATGATAGCTATCAAGTTAGAGTATGAAGTGAAGAAGAATTGGATGGGAGATCCATGTTTCCCGACCCAATATGCTTGGCTTGGCTTAAATTGTAGCCTAAGTGGTAACGCGGCAAGGATAACATCTCTGTAGGTATCACTTACTTTTTCATTAATTGACTTGCAAAGTAGAAATGCTAGCTGTCTCTGACATCTTTGAGAATTAAATTTGACAGATACCTCTCCAACAGCAATTTGAGTGGTGTGATATCCAGCTACTTGGCATTGCTCACAGCACTTGAGTGCTTGTAAGTACTATGAGAATGCCATTTATACCTTCTTCAGTTCTTTGTTTCCATCTGCACTCAAGGGAATCTATGTGTTGATAGATGTATTATGTTCCGCATTTAGTTTGCATAAGTGCATGTCAACCATTTGTACCTTAACATGACGATAGGATTGCAATGTTCAAATAGAAGATTTCTCTTTATGTCTACCTCTACTTGAAATATATATGTATTGAATCTTCATTGTCCATATTATGAGTGTGAACTAAATGGACTACTTTGCTCACACGTATTGTACGTTTCTAACTATGAGTAGTAAAATGCAGTTTCTCAAGTTTGATTTAAGTATGTAATGAAAAATTTCACAATGTATGCACATACTTTGGAATTTAACGAGTTCTCTCTATTACTTCTAAATACTTAATTGACGCGTAACATATATTCTATCCATGGTTGTCATGTGCTGCCTAGTCGTCACTGTTAGTGTTTAATTACTCATGTCGCACGTTTAGGCGTCGTAGCCATGTACTCCATTTCTATCGCTGCATGTGTGCATGCGGCCCGAGTCATGCGTGTTCACGGCGAGGCCGCCGGGTGCGTGAGTTCTGGCCACGCCCAGCTGGACGTGGCAGCATGGCACGTTGAGTGCAAGGCGTGGCGTGAGTGTAGGATCTCTAGCTAGCACGTTCTCACGTGTAATTAGTGTTGTGAATAGCACTTGTATTCAATATAAGGCCAATAGGCTAGAATATATAGTGTTACATGATGGTACTAGCAATCATCATACAAGGCAATACACAAATACATAAATATAAGGCAATACAGGATACTAGCAATCTCTATACAAGATAAGTACAGGATATTGTCTAACACTCCCTTAAACTCATGGTGCATCAACAATACTGAGTTTGGAGAGATAAAAGTTATGATGACCTCTAGTCTGTGTCTGCGTGAAGAAATCCATCAACTGAAGCTCTGAAAGCACATACTGAAGAGCCACAACTTGATTCTATACCTGTGAGCGCATGTAGGAAGCATCAACACCGATATGCTTGGTGAGCTCATTCTTCATTGGATCTCGAGCAATGCTAATAGCACTTGTACTGTCAGAGAAAAAAAGGAGTCAGTGTAGAAACAGAAACACCAAAATCCTCAAAGTAACCACCGTAACCAGGTAACCTTCATTGTCAAAAGAGTCATAGCTCGCAACTCGGCCTCAGTATTGAGTTGCATGTACCAACCAGTTCACCCAAAAGCTTAAGCTGATGAGGAAAGGTGGGCAATTCACTTACACTTCAACACTCCCCCTCACGTGTAGGCTCCTTCAGGCCTAAGATGTGGAATAGAAGTGGGCTGTAATTATTTTTTTAATTGCGCCAACCGGGTCTTGAACTCAAGACCTCTTGGCTCTGATACCAAGTGAGAATGAGAGGATTAGGAAGAATTGGATTGATTTCCTAAATGAACGGTGAACATACATATATACTGGCAGGAGCCATCCTTAGCTAAGGTAGGTTCTCTAAACAAGGGAACTATCCTCTAATTATAGTATATGACAATACAAGGCATGCGCCAGCCAAGAATGGCAATAGAGGATATGGTGTAGGGCTGATTGGACTCCTGTCCATGTGGGAGATATTCTTTAACAAGCTGATGAGGAAAGGTGGGCAATTCACTTACACTTCAACACTCAACACTCAAACGCGAAATCGTTGTTCCGCTTCTTAGTCTTCCAAGCAATGAAACCAAAGAAGAAAAAACAAGATGCGTAAAGAGACTGACAATCAGAGTGATCTGATCTCTAGCCCAGATTACATCAGAGTATGCTTGGAGCTGTAAAGAGTTGGAGCGTGGAAAGAAAAGATGGCGAGGGATAGTTCTACGAAGATATCACAGAACATGAAGAAGATGACTATAGTAGAGCTGCGTGGGAGTAGAAACGAATTGACTCAAGATATGAACAGGACATGATATGTCAAGACGAGTGACATCAAGGTAAGCAAGACTCCTAACAAGATAGCAATAGCGAGTAGGATCCTCAAAAGGTTCACCATCAGTAGGTCGAAGGTGAACATTGAGCTCCATAGGAGTCTCAGCTATGCACTGATCAGTGAGAAAAGCACGATCAAGAAAATCCTGAATATACTTTGTCTTGGGATAGAAAGAAGCCCTCAGGTGTAGAAGAGACCTCAATCCATAGAAAGTAGCAAAGAGGACCTAGATCAGACATAAGAAATTGCTCGCTAAGACGTGCTTTCACAAAGGCAATGTACTGAGAGTCATCTCCAGTAATGATCATATCATCAACATAGAGAAGAAGAAGAGTCCGCCCACGAGGTGAAGTGTGAACAAAGAGCGCATGATCATAAGCACTAGTAGAAAAGCCAGCAGCAGTGACCACGGAAGAAAAACACTCAAACCAGGCACGAGGTGCTTGCTTGAGCCCATAAAAAGAGCGGCGAAGGCGACAAACCATGCCCTTAGGAGCAAAATACCCTATGGTGGCTGCATAAAGATCTCATGTAGCTCACCATTAAGAAAGGCGTTCTTGACATCAAGCTGAGAGATAGACCACTTACGAACAGAACCCATAGCAAGAAGAGTGCAAATAGTGGTCATATGAGCCACAGGAACAAAAGTCTCATCATAATCATGACCATGCTCCTGTTGAAAACCACGTGCCGCTCGACAAGCCTTGTAGCGCTCAAGAGAACCATCAGAGCAAGTTTTAACCTTATAGACCCACTTGCATGCAATAGGACGGACAAGTGGAGGAAGGGGCACAAGATCCTACATGCCAGTGCGCTCAAGAGCAGCAAGCTCCTCTGCCATCACATGCTACCATTCCTAAAGAACAACAACATCACGGTAAAAAGTCACCAAGAAGAACAAAGACCAGAAAGCTAAGGCGCTCAGAGGAATAGATTGACGATCGCGAAGAGCGTAGCGAGGAGGAGGCACTGAAGAAGGTGGCGGCCGGATCATCGATGACTTCACGGGCGGCGGTTGGGTCGACGACGGTGTCACAAGCAGCGGAAGGAGCAATGGGAAGCCAACAGTGCCTTGAAGACAATGAGCGACGAGAAGCCAAGAAGGTCTGGTGGAAGACGACGTCTTGGCCGAGTAGAGCCAAAAGCAGCCGAAGGAACAATGCGTTGGCGGCGGGGGAGAGCTGAGCACTAGATGGCCGAGGATGCGAGCTCCAGTCAGAGGCGAGGTTCTTCCTCACGTGTCAGAACAGGGGCGGCCGGCCGATTGAAGGATAGCAGTCAGGCAACCAAAAGGCGACAAGAAAAATTGCCAAAAAAGAGACACAAGTGCAAATGCTGGTACGACTTAACCCTAGAACCTATTGCTCTGATACCATGCTATGAATAGTACTTGTATTCAATATGACTATATGAGGCCAATAGGCTAGAATATATAGTGTTACATAATGGTATAAAAGGAAAGCCTATACAAGGTAATACACAAATATAAGGCAATACAGGATATTAACAATCTTTATATAAGGTAAGTATAGAATACTGTCTAACAATTAGCACGTTCTTGCATATAGCTAGGATACATACAGAGAAGAGTAATAGAAAACACTGCGAGTTTGTTGCGCGGCATAAAACGTTTGTCATCTCACTCATGTGATCTAGTTGGTGCTGCGTCCGAGTGTTCATGTGTGCGTCCAGGGATCGCGTGCATAGTCACTAGTTGGCGATGACAAGTGGTATCAGAGCCTCATTGCTCTTGTGCCTACAGTGATGTCGACAGATGGTTTGAGGTTGCCGCGGAAGTCCAAGTCCCCTCTTTCGTGTCCCGTGATCGGCGTTAGCAGGGCGCGAGGGTAGCTCGGTGGTATAATGGATGGTGAAGGAGTAGGGCTCGCCGCATATCTGATGCTTACACGAACAAACCACAAAGATTGGGCCCTCATGAAGGTCATGTTGCAGGCGAGAGGCCTCTGGGAGGCTGTTGACACCAGCGATGCCGATCTCCAGGAGGACCGCAAGGCGCTGAAGGCCATCCTGCGCGTTGTTCCGGTGGAGATGATCTCGACCCTCGCTAGTTAACCGAGTGCCAAGGAGACCTAGGAGGCCATTTAGACGATGTGCATGGGGGTGGACCATGTGCGCAAGGCCAAGGCCAAGGCCCAGACACTGCGCAAGGAGTTTGAGAATGTGGCGTTCCACAACGGCGAGTCCGTCGACAACTTTGTGATGCGCATCACCGGGCTCGTCAACATCCTCAGCCTCCTCGATGACACGATCACCAAGAACAAGGTCATGGAGAAGTTTCTCCGTGTGGTCCCTCCAAGGTTCTCACAGATCACCCTGTCCATCGAAACTCTAGTTGAAATGGACATGCTCTCTGTCGAGGAGCTGACAGGGCGGCTCAAGGCCGCCGAGGAACGCTTTGACCTTGACATTGGTGGGAACACCAGTGGGCGTCTGCTTCTCTCCGAGGAGTGGCTTGCACGTTGGAAGAAGCACAAATAGGCCGAGGGCTCGTCCGACAGCAAGGTCGCCAACAAGGGTGACGGCGGCGGCGACAAGCGCCGCAAGCAACGTCGCGACAAGTGTGGCAACAAGTACACCACGTCCAGTGGCGGTAAGGACGGCGGGTCTAGAAGTGGCAAGGACAACTCATCAAGCAACGGCAAGGGGAAGTGCTACAACTGTGGCATATACGGGCACTTCGCCCGTGAATGCTGCAAGCCGTAGCCCGAGCACAAGGAGGAGGCTAACTTCGCCAATGCTCGGGGAGGAACAATCGCCTCCTCATGGGTGAAAGCATCGCGAGCTAGTGCAGAGTCAACGACATTGCGCCATCACGCATCGCCTTCTCAATGAGAAGGTCATCCCAAGAAGACACCGGTGTTGATGTGTGGTATCTGGACACTGGACACATGATAGGCAACCGTTCGATGTTGTCTTCGCTCGACGAGACCGTGCAGGGCACGGTGAAGTTTGGCGACGGCTCTATGGTGCGGATATCACGGAAGGGTGTCCGTGTTCCAAGCAGAAGAATAAGGAGCACCGTGTGCTCACCAAGGTATACTATATACCACGCACTTTAGAGCAAAATCGTGAGCTTGGGATAGCTCGACGAAACGGTACGCAAAGTCACCATTGAGGACGGTGAGCTTTTCATCTTCCACAATGACATTTGTTGTTGGCGAGGTGTTCCACCTTAAACAGGCTATACGCGGCACCGAACTTGGCCGCACCGCGTGCTCGGCCGGTGAGGGCAAACGACAAGGCATGGAGCTGGCATGTGCACTACGGCCACCTGCACTTCCATGCTCTCAACCTCTCTGCCAAGAACATGGTCGATGGTGTGCCGCTGATTGATTGCATGGAGCAGTTCTGCGATGAGTGCACACTCGCCAAGATGCACCGAACTCCATTCCCGCGCACGTCATCGTACCGCGCTGAGCGTGGACTAGAGCTGGTGCATGGGGATTTCTGTGGCCCCATCATGCCGGCTACTCCGAGTGGCAACCAAGATTTCTTCCGATTGTCAATGACCGCAGAGGTTCATGTGGGTGGAGATGCTGTGGAACAAGGACGAGGCATTCAAGTTCTTCTGCAAGATCAAGGCGGTTGTCGAGAATGAGTGCAAAGTCAAGCTCATGGCGTTCCGAATTGATCGCAACGGCAGTTCAACTACATCGAGTTCGGCAACTACTGCGACGAGCATGGCATCAAGTGGTACACGACTGCACCCTACTCGTCGCAGGAAAATAGCATCGTGGAACGCTGAAATCAGACAATTGTCAAGATGGCACGCAGCTTGCTGAAAAAGCATGTATGTGCCGGCCATGTTTTGGGGCGAGGCAATGAAGACCGCCGTGCACATCCTAAGTCAGGCGCCAACACGGGCGCTCAGCGGCGTCACGCCATATGAGGCATGGCATGGGCGATGGCCGAACGTGTCCTACCTTAGGACGTTTGGCTACGTTGCTCACGTGAACAAGGTGGGCCCTGGCATCACTGAGCTCTTGGACAAGTCGATGCCAATGGTGTTCATCGGCTATGAGGACAACAGCAAGGCCTATTGTGTCTTCGATCCCGTGGCGTGCAAGCTACATGTGATGCGCGACGTGATCTTCAAGGAGGACAAGTTGTGGGATTGGGATGCTGTGCTGGGCGGTCGTGTTCCTAATCACAGCATGGACACATTCACTATGGAGGGTGGTGCTCCAGTGAACAACAGCGACGACACTGCAGCGGCTTCAACAGATCAAGCCCAATGGCGTAGTAGGCGGTGGAGCCACGAACACCTATAGTGGCTGGAGCACCTGCACCGAGTGGTGTCGAGTGGGTCACTCAGCCAACTGGTGCATCGTGTGACTTTAAGGGGGTGCCGCTACGGTACCAGACCATCGACAACATCTACGACACGACGGAGGTGCACGACATCGACTACAGCACGTTGTGTATGCTAGCCACTGAGGAGCCAGCTAGCATCGAGCAGGCGTTCAAGGAGGCATGTTGGAGGCACGCCATGGAGGACGAGATGTTCTCCATCTGCGGCAACACCACATGGGATCTCGCTACGCTCCCGACTGGGCATCGTGCAATCGGGCTCAAGTGGGTCTTCAAGGTGAAGGACCCACAAAGTAATATCGTGAAACACAAAGCCTGTCTTGTTGCAAAAGGCTACACGCAGCGGCAGGGCATCGACTTAGATGAGGTTTTTGTGCCGGTGGCGCGAATGAATATGGTGTGCATGCTGATTGCGCTGGCTACACCGCAGTTGGGAAATTCACTACATGGACATCAAATCGGCGATCTTAAACGGTGAGCTCGCGAGGTGTACGTGCGACAACTACCGGCTTTGTCGACGACAAGCACGAGCACATGGTGCTCAAACTGCACAAGGCGTTGTACGATTTGTGGCAAGTGCCGCGGGCCTAGAACTCCAAGCTGGATAGCTCTCTGGTGGTACTTGGCTTTGAATGCAGCCCACTAGAGCACACCATGTACCGAGGAGGCGGCGACATCGCCTACTTGTGGGGGTGTACGTCGATGACCTGATCATCATTAGCTCCAACATCGACGACATCGCCGTTCAAGGCTCAGATGATGAACATGTTCAACATGAGTGATCTCGAGCTCTTGAGCTACTACGTCGAGTTCGAGGTCAACCAAATCGCCGATGGGATCATGTTGTGCCAGAGCAGCTACATGCGCAAAGTGGTCGAACCGCTTCGGGCATGGCTAGGTGCAATCCTTGCCTAACACCGATGGGGAATCATCGGTGACAAAGAAAGATGGTAGTGCTTTGCGGTTGATGCTACTAAGTATCGCAAAGATCGTTAGGAGTCCGTGACATTACTGGTGAACACGCACCGACATTGCCTCACGCCAGAGCATCGTGAGTCGCCACATGGAGGCGCCCACGCCACAAACATGTGGCGGCTATGAAACACATTCGTGACTACGTGAGCGATATCGCGGCTTTGGGTGTCGCTATGAGCGGCATGGCGATGGGAGCCCAAGCCGTGGGTTATAGTAATGAAGCCTGCGTCGGCGATATGGACGACGCAAGTGCATCACGAGGGACGCCATTTTTCCTTGAGCTAGTCGGTTACTTGGGCATCACAGCAGCAGAAGATTGTCACGCTCGCCCTGTAAGGCGAGTATATCGCGGCGCCACGGGCGGCATGCCAGTATGCGGTGGCTCGGTCGGTGATTGGTGACCTAACGAAAGGGCGCCGATGAAGGTCAAGCTACCGTGGACAACAAGTTTGATATCGTTGTAAGAACACGGTGCACCACAACCGCGGAAGCACATCAACACGAGGTTTCACTGATACGTGAATGTGTCGAGAAGGTTAAGATCGACGTCGAACACATGAGTATGGAAGGCCAAGTCGTTGACATCCTTACGAACTCACTGGGCAAAGTGAAGTTCGTCAAGCTCCGGGAGAAGCTTGGCATGGTGGAGGTGAAGTCCAGCGATATGAGTAAGGGGGTGATTTGTTAGTGTTTACTCATGTCGCAAGTTTAGGCGTCGTAGCCATGTACTCCATTTATATCGACTGCATGTGTGCATGCGGCCTGTGTCGCGCGTGTTCACAGTGAGGCCGCCAGGTGCGTGAGTTCTGGCCACGCCCAGCCGGATGTGGCATGGCACGTTGAGTGCGAGGCGTGGTGTGACAGGGTTCACAATATTGCTGATAATGGCTCGAATATCGTGATTATCAATCATATCGAGCTAGGACAGTATATAATACCAATTGGTAAACGCATAAATATCTCGATAATCGGTGAATATCGAGCGAACATTGCTCACAAAATCGACTGTCAAAGAACACAAGTTCACAAAATCGTTGAGGTCGATTATTGAGGAATATCGAGGCATATCGAGTGATTATCGGTAAAAATCGATTTTTTTATTTTTTATTTTTGTCAAAAAGTTTGATTTCAAAACCCATCGATTCTCTACCAATTTTTGACCTATTTTTTCCGATTTTCGAAAATCTCAATATAATCGATTATCGTGATATCGATATTGTGAACACTGGGTGTGAGTGTAGGATCTCTAGTTAGCACGTTCTTGCATGTAGCTGGGATATATATAGAGAAGAGTAACAGAAAACGCTGCGAGTTTGTTGCGCGGCACAAAACGTTTGTCGTCTCACTCGTGTGATCTAGTTGGTGCTGCGTGAGTGTTCGTGTGCGCGTCCAGGGATGGCGTTCATAGTCGCTAGTTGGTGACGATAGTCACCTAATCGGAAAGGTGCTCTTGGCCATGGATGTTCGCCTCGACTTGGCCAATTCGGCGAGCGCCCAGGAATTCTGGGCATCCATGGCGCTGCCGTCATCCAAGATCACTCTGGCGAGCTTCCCTCCCTTGCTCCCTCCACACCTTCCTTATCTCCTTTGACGGCTGGTCTCCAAATCTGCAGCTGCAGGTACTTCTTCCTCCACCTCTCCTTCGTTGTTTCTTTGTTCCTCTCCATCTGCTCCCGAATCTGCTATGCCCTGTTGCTCTATTGCTCATGTTCACCCCAATGTGCTCTGCTTTGTTGCTCATATACTCTGCTCTCTGCTTTGCTACCCTCTGCTCTGTGCTCTGTGCTCTGTGCTATGCTGTTCTATCCTCTGGTGTAGACGTGTAGTGTGTAGAAGTACAACCAACTTTGTTCTGGACTTCTCTAGTTTGCTTAGTCAACCCCTTTAGCTCGGCGTATCTCGCCTTGAGGGCGCCATGGAGCCTGGACACCAAGGCGTCTTGGCGCCTTTCAGAGTCGTGGTCGCTAAGTACTCCGTGACAACAATGATTTTATCTAATGCTGTGAAATAGAAATTATCACTTCCCTCACGACCCTGGGTAAATTATAATTGGCATACTTGATTTGAGGAGAGGAAATGGTAAACTGCACATTTTAAATTGTAAACAAGAATAGTCATAAACATTGTGGTATAGGTGCATTGCATTTAGTGCAAATTTCATAGTATGTTCAGTTGTTCTAATTAATTACAACACTATTTCAGGGATCTATCTTATAACAACTTAATCGGTTCAATACCCGATTCACTTGGAAGTCTGCCCTTGCTTAAAGTTTTGTAAGTGATTTAGTTTGGATGGGAGACTGAATCAAGGTAGAGCTGTTACTAAATTATATATTTTTTAATTTTTTCTAGAAATTTGACAGGCAACCATTTGAGTGGCCCAATTCCAGCTTCCCTCTGTAAGAGATCAGCAAACTCACTTGATTTCAGGTTTGGAATTCCCCATGACTTAATATTTTTTATACTACTCTACCTTTGAATATTTGAATTGTTGCTAGGCTGTATGCTGTACCACTTTATTCACAAAATACACCCTCGGCTGTTGTCTGTCCTACTTTCAGGCATGACTTGGGTGTCGGTGCGTGCAAAATTGTAAGTTCATGGAGACATAAACTAGCTATCCTAATTACTTCACTGATATTTGTTGTGATTGTACTGGCTGTACTCGTCGTTGGACTTACAATCTGGAGAAAGAAAAGAACAACAAAAGGTAATTCATCACTGCTTTCTAGTTCCTTCTTTTTTACTTGCGCATATAGATAATGGGATAATGAAGAGCATAGAAAAGGCCTAGACACCATAATCATCTTTGTTGTGTGGAAGCTATGGAAAGAGCGCAATTGACGAGTCTTTCATGACAATGCTTTGGATCTTGAGCTTCATTTCTAATGTGTTGGCAGAAGCACGGTGTGGCTGTATGCAGGCGTGAAGGGGTTGCCGATCCTTTTATTCAGTAGTCCCTCTTAGTGTCGCGGTGGGGTTTGGGTGGGGGGGCATTCAGTCCATTCATTTCTTTCTTCTTGTTGGGTTACTGCTGTACTGAACTATTTTAAGACTTGCAGGAAAAAAAATAATGGGATTATGGGTGGTGCCCTCCCGTGCATCTATGTTACTTGTAACCAAACCTTTAAGCTTCCTGACCTCCCACCGTGCATTGGCAGTTGAGGATATCATTAGGAATTAGCAGTTAGTAATGAGGAATGGATACTAAACTCTTCCCACCTCAATGACAGCCTTTATGCTTACGCAATTTTTTGTAAGTCTTAACAATGTCTTTCTGTCTCGGAAAGGTGTTTTTTACATTCTGCCCTATCATTTACTCCTCATTTGAAATAAAACAAATGCAAGCACGTGTATTAATTTGTTTGATTTATATATATATGTAACACTTGTGCTATATATTTTTTGGTGCAGGCAGATTTTGTTTTTATTCATGACTCTCCTAGGAAGCTACAAGCTTACAGTGCTCCTGGTACTACACTGAGTAACGGGGACCTCCTGCAGAAAACTGAAAATCATCAATTTACTTACAAGGAGTTGGAGTTCTTTACGAACAATTTTTCCCAGGTTATTGGGCAAGGAGGGTTTGGTCCCGTTTATTATGGTATTTTACAAGATGGCACTGAGATTGCTGTCAAGTTGCGTTCAGAATCTTCAGCGCATGGCCTTAACCAGTTTTTAGCTGAGGTACTCTAATTTTGAGCAAAAGAACTGTTTGTGCACCCTGAACTTTAACAAAGATAATTTTTGTATCTGTACTTCTTTTAATGATTTTGGTGTGTGAAGTGTGAACTCCACATCTTTCATTGAATGTGGTCCCTTGACACCTGCACTCTGTCTGTTTTTCATCCTTTCTGCTTACTAATCTAGTAAAATCTCTTTTTTGGAAAGAATTTGTTTGACAAATATGATAATCTTAGTAGTGAGAATTTTGTTGACAAGCCATAAAAATAGGTCTGTACATGGTTCTAGCTATCCATGTGTGGTGTGTAAACCTAAATGGATGGTAGATACCACCCTAATAAATGGCTATGGTTTGTGCAAGCCTTATGAAACTCATTCGATTAAAGTTATAAAAATCAGGATCAGTATGCGGTGGTCATGCTGTGTTGTGAAATCTAGTTAGTTTCAGGAATCTGTACTAATGTCAGTAAGTTTTGATGTTATGGCTCCAAAAAACTGACCTCCAACTAAGTGATTAATTGATATATCCACAAGTAGAAAAAATATTAAACGCTTTTGAAAAGCCACTGCAATGCCAAACAGAGCCTGTGGAAGCACTGTCACACTGATATAAAGTCAAACAAAATTACAGAATTAAAGAGTTAAAGAGACCAAAATCAACATCTGAATTTCAAGAATCAAATTTTAACATTTTCTAAAATGTCCTATGCCATTGTTCATTTGCCTATGATTGCCTTCATGGAATTCTTTCATAGCTGATGCCTAATGACTGTCATATGACAATCTGTATATACTAATGATCTCCTGAGCAATTGCTCGTGGAATGACAATAGAAAAGTGCCAAATATTTTTCTGCTAATGTTCTTTTTCACACCATGTAGGTCAAGAGCTTAACAAAGGTGCATCACAGAAATCTGGTATATTTGGTCGGTTACTGCTGGGAGAAGGATAACTTAGCACTTGTCTATGAGTATATGTCTCAAGGAAATCTTTGGGATAGCCTGAGAGGTCTGTCACTTGTAAACTGAAAAAAACTGTCACTTGTAAACTGAAAAAAATCAACACACCATTTGTTTACTTACAAATTGCAATATGTTATTGCTGGTAAAAGAAAAATAACTGCAACAGCAGCACTTAAAGGAGCAACACGCCAATAGGTTTGATGTATGAGATCCCTTGTTATTATAGTTTAGTGAAATTCCAATGTAGAAGGGTATATCAATGGAACTCAGCTAGAAGAAAGACACTTGAACCATTTCCTGGTGATTAGATATTACTGAAGTACTGAACCATGTACTAACACAATCACATACTTATATAGGTAAAAGTAGTGTTGCTGGACTACTGAACTGGCGAACACGTGTACAGATTGTTCTTGAGGCAGCACAAGGTTCGTTACAAGACATAAGACAAAATTATTGCAGAATTTGCTGCTAACATTTGTCATGAATTATACGGTTTAATATTTATGTCATTTCCCGTGTCTTGTGAGTAGCTCTGGATTATCTCCATAGAGGATGTGACCTGCCAATAATTCACCGGGACGTGAAAACAAGCAACATTCTCTTGGGCCAGAATTTGCGCGCCAAAATAGCTGACTTTGGGCTGTCTAAGACCTATCTCAGTGACACGCAGACTCACATATCAGCCACCGCAGCTGGCACGGAGGGTTATATGGATCCAGAGTAAGTTTTTGTTCCCTCTAATTTCAGTACAATATACTTTTATACCCACCAATTTTAGTAGAATATTAAGGTGTTTACCACATAAATCTGTAATAGTGCTTAAGGATCTTGACTGTTCCATTTGTTCTGAGATTTTCATGGCGATCGAGACTACCGACCGGAATATAGTGGTGTTGGGGAGAACTGGGTAGGAAAGGGAATGTGGTGGATGGGAAAATGATACAGAGCAAAAGATGCAGAAATCGAAATAGTGAGAGTTATAGGGTATTTCTCAATCACATGAAAGAATTTTTAGTCTAATATTAATATGTAAACAATACGACTGTTTTTTGAACTTAAATCCAGGATACCTTCTGATCCTTAATGCTCGTCTCTAATTGTACAGATATTACTACACTGGGAGGCTAACAGAGAGCAGCGATGTCTACAGCTTCGGAGTGGTTCTCCTCGAGGTAGCCACCGGCGAGCCGCCACTTGTGCCTGGCCACGGGCACATCGCCCAGCGTGTAAAACAGAAGGTTGTTTCTGGCAACATCGGCGAGATCGCCGATGCGAGGCTAGGAGGGGCTTACGACGTCAGCTCCATGTGGAAGGTTGTGGACACTGCCATGACGTGCACCGCGGATGCTTCTGCTCGGAGGTCAACCATGGCCGCCGTGGTGGCGCAACTGAAGGAGAGCCTGGCGCTGGAGGAGGCTCGTGAGCGGGCCGGTGCCGTCAACACGATCCCGGCAAGTGACGCCGGCGACTTCTCATCGACGTTTGGTCCGGCAGCAAGATGAACAACCCCTGTAGTGTATATTTCTGTTTGATCTATTAGTGCTCCATATCTGTGTGATGATCTGCTAATGCATATATCTCTACTATATAAAATGAGAGTTTCTTCCCACGTCATTTCATCGAAATTACTACTTCTGCCACTGCTAATACTCTTAAATGAGCCGCCACCCGCGTGTGCATCCAGTGACACAATAAACGAAACGTTCAGCCGTGAATGGTTGCTATCCCGCGTGTGCCAGCTATCCATGAGCCGCCATGTTCGAACTTTTGAGGTGGCAACAGCTTTGCTATCAGTGACACAAGAAACGAAACGTTCAGCCGTGGATGGTTGCTATCAGTGACGCAAGAAACGAAACGTTCGAATCAACCAGTGCCATAATAGCACAAGAAACGAAACGTCTGGCCGGCCGCTTTCATTTACAGTCTATAATCTTTATACGGTCTATTATACGGTCTATAAGCTTCATACGGTCTATAAGCTTTACATACGGTCTGGCCGGCCGAGCGTTCTGCCTCCACGTCTTCCATATATACGGTCCCATACATACAGTCTTCCATCCGGCCGGCTTCCATCCATGTCTCTTCCATACTGCACCTCTCTTCCATACATGTGCAATGCAAGGGTAAAACCAATCAAGGTTAGTAGTGCTGGTTCAATTCTGCAATAAATTTGATGTGTTTCTTATGCTTAGTAGTGCTGGTTCTTATTACTGCAGGATAATCCTGATCTGGAACGCAATGCAAGGGTGAAACCAATCAAGGTTAGTAGTGCTGGTTCTTATGCTTCATGGTTAGTTCTTACCCATGTTTCCTATTATTATGCTTAGTAGTGCTGGTTCTTATGTTTCATGTGTTTACTAAACAAGCTTAGTAGTGCTGGTTCTTATTAGAACGTCTTCCATACATACTGCACCTCTCTTCCAATCAAGGTTAGTAGTGTTGGTATAAATTCATGGTTGGTTCATGTGTTGGTTCTTACCCATGTTTCCTATTCAATTTTGCAATAAATCTCATGTGTTTCTTATCCTGATCTGGAAGAGGATTACTGCAGAGCTTGTTTAGTAAATTTGCTCATTGCAGATACTTGACAAGTATGTACCTGAAAGCATGATGTTTGTCTATGTTTATGCTATATATTAATTTGTTTCTTTCCTTCCTATCAAATAAAGGAAAAATAAATGTTTTGCTTGCATTTCGTGTAACCATTGATACATACGGTTCTTATGCTTCATGTGTTTCTTATGCTTTATGGTTGGTGTCTGTGTGTTCTTGCGCTGCATGTGTGACTTTAAGCAAGTGAAAGCAACAGTGCCCTACAACGAATTAACCATAAGATGGTAAAATGTAAGCAAGTGAGAGCAACATGACCTTGAACCTGTTGAAGTCATTGAGCGATGATCTCCTCTTCTTGCCCCACAAGCTGTTCTCCCACTTGTTCTTCACATCTTCAAAAGGATAACACGCATTCAAATAAGTATCAGCTACACATTATTATGTGAAAGAAGTAGCTGTTACTGAATACCAGTCACTAAATGAAGTTTAAACAATATAGATAGGCACAAGAGAAATGTTTATGTAACATCCCAAAAATTTCAAAAGTAGTAAAAATGAAAATTTAGAATTTTGAAAATGGAATTGAGTAAACATTTTAATTGAAACCAAGATTTTGATTCTAAGTACCATCTTTTTCTTCATTTTCTTGTACTTCGACCTAAAGGGAAAAGAATATGTTGCTACATTAAAATTTTTTTACCTAAAATAAACAAGCTTTGAAAATGAGTTGAGAAAGTAATCTTACTTTGAATTCCCATCCTTTCTAAGACATTTTCAACCATAATAATTATTCTTGAATTTTGGGTCTAAAAGAAAAATCGATGGATGAAATTAGTAAAAGAGTAAAAGTAAGATGGTAAAAGATAAAAGTAAAAAGCCAGAAAAAAATAATATTAATTCATTAAAAAGTCCCCATCACATCTTTCCAGCTGTCCAAATATTTTTAATGATTTAGGTAAAGAAGTAAACAATAAAGTGGCATGTTTTAACTTCAAAACAGTGTCATGGCAGAATTTTTCAAAAACAATAAAAGCTTATATCTCACTGAAAATTTTATCATGTCTTCCTCATAACATACTTAACCCCTGGTAAAAATATCAAAAACTAATAATTACTTTTATTGCCGTTTAAAATTCAAAAACAGATATCACTTAAATCTGAAATCTGCAATGTCAGAATTTTTATTAAATAATGGAGTAAGGTTTTGAGCTGAAAATTTTACAGAAGCATTCTTAGATTAAATTAATTTGAAAAACAATGTTTCAGAAATAATATACTTTATTTACTCTTAAAGAAAAATCAAAAACAGAAACAAGGATTTGGAGCAGTCAGTCTTTTAATTGCCAAATCCAACATCTTAATGAAACTCAAAGAAAACTCAAACAACTTGCTATAGAAAATAATTTTGTAAAATACTAGAGACCAAAAGATGAATAAAAATCAATTTTGCAGAATTTTTCAACACCATTTAGATATCTCGAAAATTCAAAAACAGTATGAAAATCAGCCAACTTTGATGAATTACTGTTCTCAAACCACAAGAGATAATCAAGTAAAACCAAAGAAAATGGAAACTACCTCCAATGCACTGCTACCAGGATTTTTTTTTCAATTTTTCGGGTAGGTTATCATCTCTGTTGAGTCATTTCAAATCTCCCTCAGATCTTGTCCAGAAAAATGAAATCCCCTGCTTTTGCTTGCTGCCGATGGCTTCGACTCCACGCTGCTTCGGTTGTTGTCACTGCCAGTGGACCTCCTCCCAGCCTGGGCTCACCAGCCAGCCTCCTCCACCTCTCCCTCTCTTTCTTCTCTCCCTCCTCTCTCTCTTCCGCGCGCAGACCGGCAGGAAACAGCGGCCACGCGGACGCCACTGCCGGCCTCGCCCGTGCTGTCACCTCCAAGCTTTGCCGTCTCCGCCACCAGCCGCATTTAAGCCAGCTATCCTTCCCTCTGCTGTCCCTGCTCGCCCTCTTGCCACTGCTCTGGAGCTCCTGTGCTTGCGCAAGCTTCCAGCGAGCCGAGCAAGGCCGGCGAGCCTCTTTCTTCCGCGTAGCAAGCTCCGGTGAGCTCTTGAACTCTTCAGCTCGCCGTGATTCTCCCCTCTGTCTCCTGACTCCATCCCCTACCTTGCATGCAGCTCTGCCGTCCGGAACCGCCATGTCTTCTTGCTTTCCAGTACCTGCACCGGCGGAAGAAATTGCTTGCCAGCCACCGCGCCGAGTTTCGCCGCTGCTCCGGTGGTCGTCGCCGGCGCTGGACCTCCTCAGCCGAGCTCCATATCCTTGCCGCTCCTTCCCAGCCAATCCCAACGCCAGCCTCGGCCTCGCCATTGTTGCTCCCGTCAAGTTCTAGGGTTAGTAGAGGTATAGCTCAAGTATTTTTGCTAGCACCCTTAACACAAGCAACAACTTGGCGCGGTGGTAGAGACACTGTTGCACATTTAGCAGGTCTGGGGTTCGAACCCAGGTTTTGCAATGTGTTTTTTTTTCTTCTTCTTTTTTTTGCCTTTTTGAATCAAACTTTCATAACTTTTGCTAGAAGTATCCAAATGCAGAAAACTCAGTTCCTAAATTTGAGTTATGGAATAAGTAATTAGAATCTGTAATAAAAAGTTATATGTTATTAGCAGTAAAAGCCTTTAAATAGAGTTTGAATGAAAATTCCTTTTTAGGTGTTGTGAAGTAACTATATGAATCCTAGCTCTAAAAATTATGAAATAAATCCAGCATGCTCCTGCAATCTCAAATGTCCCATTTCTGTAAAAAGATTTCGGATTCAATGTGTTTTGCATCAAAAAGTTGATTGTGCCAAGCCTTAACATCATGCAAGATTCAAATAGTTAAAATATGGATTAAATGGACTCAAAAATTGGTGAAACCAGTTTGGATGCAATCTTGGGTTTGTATAGATCACCAGTATATAAAAACATTGAAGTTTCACCTTGGTTTGCCATATTTTCTCACTAATCAAACAAGCGATCGGTAAAAGCGGACGATTGGCAATAAGCGTCAAAAGAACCCCAAACTCGATAAAACCAAATGCTATAACCCTAAAATGTCATATAATTGTTTGCTGTGGGAAAATGGTATCATAATGAACAATTTTGAGTTAGGTCATATTATGTCGCAATGAACTTCGGTACGAAAAACATCTCTAATGAAGGTGAAAAATCACGGAACCAACTTTAAAACACTCTTAGGGGTACCTTCAGCTTATCCCTAAAAAAATGGTTAGATTATCCCTTAAGGTGCAGTCGTAAACGAAGAATGAAAACTGGACCGTAACTACGCAAATAGCGTGGTCATATAAGACTTTTCGGCAACCTGTAAAATATCATGTACAAATGCTAAATAGTGAAATAATGGTTCATTAACATTCTATGATATTTATACTACCATAATATAGAAAAACATTTCATTTATAACCTTCTTTGCATATAAATCTAGTTACCGCAAATACCATAAGTGACCACAATTACAACCAAAATATAGAATAACATCTTAATTACAACTTGCTTAACATATGAAATTCATTAGAGCAAACACCCTAAATAATAACGATATCAAGATTGTGGTTTAATGAATAGTTGATTTCGGAAGTCTTACAACGAAACATCGGTAATGCAAGAACCATCACCTAATCAAGTATTCTCAACCAATAACTCAAAATTCCAGATCCACCATATAGGAATTACTTCCATGCATGAACACTTAAGGCTAGGTACTATTCATGCATAATACTACAACAGTGACTTCTTCCAAACTAAATAATTTTTGCATCTTGAATTTGAAACTACAAGTAATGAAATACATAAATATAACCTCTTGAATTCATAAACAACTTCATGTAAACTCATAACTAAAACTTTTGTAATCAACAAGTTTAAAGCAAAACATTTACGTAAAGGGGCTTATTATACATCAAGTGCTAACGAAATCGTTATGCAAGAGATTAATTGAGACCTCAAAATCAGCATGTTCTTCTTGGTAAGTTTAAATTGGTAATTGCATCTGATTTCTTTTTGCCCCATTTGATTCTTGTTATTTGCTTTTATCTCGGTTATTATTATTCGACGCAGAGCATTTATAATTCGGATTCGATTATTAACGACAACGACTTTGATCCGGATTTTATTCCGACGAAGAGCAACCAGGCAAGCACCTCCTTTGACCATTTTGATCCCATATTTGCAATGATGTTTTAAACTTGTTATATTGTGGGTGATGGTAGCTAAATCCAATTGTATGCATTCCCATTACCTTGACATTTGAATCAACGCCCTTTGTAACCTAGTAATGGTGTAGACAATAATTAATGTCACTTGGGTAAAACTTGCGAGATTAACATATGTATATGCTTAGACTTGCTCATTAGATTGGTTTCAAAATGATGGGAGATGTTTCAACTACATTGAGCAAACTTGTTTAAATTGAACGGAACCGAGGTATGGTTTCCGTGTATCTTGGTAAAAATCCAACTCAAAACTTATGATTTAGACGCGGGCGAGTTATTACTTAACTTGCGGCGTGAAACGGACCTCACGCGTAGTTAGGGGGAGATCCTCGCCCGGGTCAATTAAGGACCGAACTTGATGCTATCATCTAAGTGAATTCGTGCAACCACAAGTTCCGGTATGGGACGGACCTGGCTAAGTAATTTGTGCGTGTCGTTATTAGCTTCGCCATTGGGTTGTGTGGGGGTCGGGTAGACCCTTGCAAGGCGCAAGAGGGGGCTCCTGTTCTGGGCGGTTAGCCCTAACAGCCGTGAAACCTTAGCGGGCGAAGTTGGTAGCGGTGTCGCGCATTGTAAAGGCCTTGTCATGATCTCTCTCTGACACACCAAAGGAAGTGTGTTAATAGCTTGGCATTAAGGGAAAATCATGTCTTGTGGGTAAAGTGTACACTCTCTGCAGAGATTAAAATCTAATTAATTAGCCGTGCTCGTGGTCATGAGCAACTTGGGAGAATAATGTCAAGTATAGTCTCTGTTTTTGCTAAAACTTTTGGAAATGGTGTTGGAATGAGTTGGTGGATTGGGAAGCCATTGGTGGCTGTTTTTACTCGTCATTTGCAGCCATGGAGGGTTGTGAATTGCTGTATATGAACTCTACTTACTGTTATTTAGCTTCATATTAAATGCTCTTTACAAATTCGTTACCGTTTCATGAATCTTTTGCTTGCAAACAAAATCTGCCTTATGCTGAAATGAGACTAGTGTAGAAGCTTATTTCCTTGTTATAGCTTGCATTTACTGTATTTTCATACACTAAAGTCTTGCGAGTACATACGTGTACTCACGGTTATGCTTAATCTAAACAATATAGACGAAGGTACGGAAGAGTGCCTCGACGACTCCTACTTTGCCCCGGGGTTCGACGATCATGTTGATGGATGAACTTGGGCTTCTCCAAGTCGGTTGCCTGTGGGTTCATGGATGGGCATACCGCTGTCCTACTTTTGTTAAACATGTTATTTCCGCTGCACTCTACTTTTGGACTTGTGATATTTGGCCGGTCGGCCACTACTTGTAATATTAAGTAGTTGTAATAGTTGAAGTTTATGTTTATGCTATTCCAACTGCTTAGATTCATATGTATGTGTTACGATACATCTCGAATGCGGGATATGTGGGTGCTAGGCGTTGATCTTGGGAACTAGCACTAGACACATATCCGGATACCTGGAATTGTCATCAACCATCAATGCATACACTCGTGCAACCGTCGTTCTTTGGATATTGCTCGTGCTTTCCTCGGAGAGTGCGGGCGATACCAAGGTCCTGAGATGGATGGCGAATGCTATACGTGGATGAGTTGGTCTCAATCCCGGTATGGTTGTTCGGAATGGAATCGAAACTCCCATGGACGCGTAAGTGTGTACGGTGCGACTATGTGACTCATATTTGCTTGAGTGAGGGCCATTTAGTCAATACTCCGTGCACGGGACTTTTGGGTGGCAGTGAGCATACACTTAAGTGGAGTATGGGTGTCACCTCTAAGTCCAACGCACGTGTGAGGATCGATTCATACTTCCGGGTGCCCACAAGAGGTGGTATCAGAGCCCATACGACTGTAGGAAAAGCCTTAGTTAGCATGGTCGACAGATAAGGACAATGTTTTCTCTGAAAAGACTATTTTGGTTATAAAAGTTATTTCTAAAAATGTAGAATGCTATCCTTATCTCTTTCATAGGTTTTCATTCTCATCCTACCTTTCAAAAGATTTTGAGCTCATCTCAAGCTTCAAAAATTGGTTTTCTGGAAAACAACATCATAAAGCTTTGCTCTACTTCTTATGCCATTCAAAATTGATGGAGACTAAGTTTTGAAGTTATAAAACCAAGACATAAAAATTCAATAGGGCTAGCATGAAGATCTGTAATCTCTCCTTGCTCTGCACCGTCTCCTTTGGAGGCGAAAGTTTTAAAACCTTGCCCTGTTTCAAAAACTAGATAGGCCGCAAGTAGATGTAAGGTTAAGGAAATTTAGGCTCTTGTTTGTTCAACTTAGAGACATAGAAAATTTTCACTAAAATTTTGGAATGAGTCAACTCTGGGTCAAGACTAAGCCCATAGGATCTTGCGAAATTCCGACTTATTGAACGGAGGTTAGGACCTTAAAAGGGGGGTAGTACGCGCAGAATGACTAATCTGGACAGAACCTCACTTCTTCAATTTTGTAGGGAAATATAGCTGTGTAAAAATTTCGAAATTTTTTTCATGGGTGCATGACTGTTCCAGAAAGATACCCAAAAATTTTTGCAATTTTATCAGCTATTTAGCAGCACCTAAAAATTTCACAAACCAGCTGGACAGAACCTTTAGCATCACAGTTTTTCTGTTTTAGCACCTCTCCCTAGCTATCTTTGATTATTTTGTTGCCAGGCCCAAGCTGTAACAAATGCTATCCCGTTAAGATGGTGTGTGTGCAGCTTGTGTCCATCTATTTAAAATATATATATATATATATATATATATAAATAAAAATATATATATATATACAAAGTTTCCTTTAATATGTTTAAAAAGAAAATGTATACTATGCATGTTAACTCTTCCCTATTTTTACTTCAAATCAAAACCTTCTCTTGTATTTTGATTTGCTATCTCTATTATCCTTTCCACCTATGGTTCCAAATTCTGTAACTTTTTCAGAATTTGCTCATAAAACGAATGACCAATTTGAATCAAAGACCTTTGACCTCCATGTTGCGTTTGTAATACATCTTCAACATGATCTCATCAACAACCGTATAGCTGTCCAGATTTGTCATCGTACTTATATACTCTCCCTGAGATGCATTTTCTGCCTTTCTCTCGATCACTCTAGTTCTTATGCATCCTACCTTCCATCTCAATCATTCCGATGTATCGCATACCCTTCCCCAAGTTAAATCATTATCATCGCATAAATCATTACGAATCAGTGATATCCTCCCATATACATTTACTTCCCTAAAAGAATGTGAATCTCTCTGGTGTACCATAATTATCAAGTGCATCTCATTGCATGGCAAATACCATCGTTAATTGTATCATGAATAATGCTCTTCATTCTACTCATATCATTTTAACTATGATCCTTAATCTTGGTTTTCCTCTTTCGACCTATGCAAGTGTGACATCCTATCTATCATTATATCATTGATCTAATAACAATCATTAAATCGATCTATATGTCTATGAGTCCTCAAGTCTGTATCTATGTCTATGAATCATCAAATCGATCATTATGTCCATGAAACGTCAGATGGACAAATATCGATCTATCATCGGATTTATCTATGCGAGATCTAACTAACTCACGTTTCTATTAACCTTCTAAAATCAAGATTCCAATGGTTATTCCTTATCTCAAATCTACTTGGTATCGATCGGAATCCTGATCTTGAGAACTATCTATCTCCGAGTAACTCAGGTACTTACTAACAATGTCTATGAAATCAAGTGTTATCTCTCAATCTCTCTCCAAGCATGCTAACTTATCATTGATGCCATCATTTATCTCAGGACAATCATGATCCATAATAGCTGCAACCAAGACCTTACAAATCTCCTCGAAAATCTTTTTCGGATCTTCTCGATCTAACAAATCCTTGGAAGTATAATTGATTAGCCTGCATGGTTCTTTTCTCCTTTTGGGTCATTCGTAATCCTTGATGCTCTATGTACTCCTCATGATGTACCTATGCATTAAAACTAACCTTATCTATTTTCCAAATTCTTTTATTTGCTTTTTTTTTAAAAGAAAAATCACTGCACATTAGTTGCGGGGGAAATAAGGGAAAAGAGAGCGACAATGACGGTAATAACTAGTAGTAGTTGCGTGACAATGACAAAAGGACAGTTGTTGTCTCGACTTCGCGAGAACTAGCTGCAAGTGATGCCTTAAGAATGAAGAGAGGGCCCCCATTTTGTGTCCGCATTAGAGGTAGCCTTGTTAGGCCAAATACGTTAGATGCGTAGCCAAATAGTAATTAAAGGCTCCCTATGTATTGGTTTGAGTAAGTGATCTTTTGTGTTTTTGGAGTTCTATTGTAAGATCTTCTGTAGTGCTTCTCGGGTTACTCTCGTAAATACTAAACCCTTGGGTTGAAAATTTACGATGTGCCAACCCTACTTAATAAGAAACCTTGATTAATAAAATTTTAAGGAACGAAACGTCGCCTTATAAACTAACTGACAATCACCTAATCCAAGTAAAGACCAAACTCAAATTAATATCCTAATGAACGGAATGTTGCCTAGCTTGTAACCTGGATTAACCCCATCCGACCACCCTTCCCCGATCTCAGCATTTCAACAAACATGATTATAGGATGCATGTGACCTAGTCCACCAATATATCCATTGGAGGTAATAAAAAAAAAAGATTCTCAGTCCCCTCAAATTGCCCTACACAAATTGACCGTTGTATTTGAATACCCTCCTCGATGTCGACATTTGGTCCTTCCCAGAAAAACTATAGTTGCCATATATCCTTTCGTCGAACATATTCCATCCCTCTCCTTGACAGCTTATCTATGTTAGCAGACCTTAACCAATAAAAAGAGATATGTAGAATGCGTTAATGTCCCTCATCTGTTTACGTGAAACCCAAATAAAACCTTCTCCATTCTAGGGATATCAACTTGGAATCACAAGAGAAAGGTTCAATGAAACAACTGTACTAAAGACAATGTGACAACGAAAAGATAAGATCATCACCAAGAAAACATTCCCTAAACCCGTCTAGTCCCCGCAAATCTCGAGGACGAGATTTTTGTAAGGGGGGTAGGTTTGTAACATCCCAAAAATTTCAAAAGTAGTAAAAATGAAAATTTAGAATTTTGAAAATGGAATTGAGTAAACATTTTAATTGAAACCAAGATTTTGATTCTAAGTACCATCTTTTTCTTCATTTTCTTGTACTTCGACCTAAAGGGAAAAGAATATGTTGCTACATTAAAATTTTTTTACCTAAAATAAACAAGCTTTGAAAATGAGTTGAGAAAGTAATCTTACTTTGAATTCCCATCCTTTCTAAGACCTTTTCAACCATAATAATTATTCTTGAATTTTGGGTCTAAAAGAAAAATCGATGGATGAAATTAGTAAAAGAGTAAAAGTAAGATGGTAAAAGATAAAAGTAAAAAGCCAGAAAAAATAATATTAATTCATTAAAAGTCCCCATCACATCTTTCCAGCTGTCCAAATATTTTTAATGATTTAGGTAAAGAAGTAAACAATAAAGTGGCATGTTTTAACTTCAAAAGCAAAGTGTCATGGCGAATTTTTCAAAAACAATAAAAGCTTATATCTCATCGAAAATTTTATCATGTCTTCCTCATAACATACTTAACCCCTGGTAAAAATATCAAAAACTAATAATGTGGTACCGCAAAATCGTTTTCCTGGGTTTTTTGGCCGGAGTTGCCTTCCTTTTCTTGATTCAAGGATTTATTCTCGATAAAAGTTTTGTTGCCTCGCAGTTTATTTAAAGGTTTTGGGTTTTTCCGTGAAATACTTATCGGAATGGTTGTTTTCTCCGAGCCGTTTAGTTCTGCGGCAAGTTGTTTATCCTGTCATTTGTCTAATCGCGCCAAGAATTAAATTATTTGGGTCACGCTTTTGGTTAAAAGATGGATTTTGTAGGAGGGCTTGTTGGGAATTTCACCTAACATCTCTCTCTCTCTCTTCAAGTTGTGGCTGTAAAAAGACTTGGAGGCAGCCTTCTTTTTTCCAAGAGCCGACACAACCTCCTGCTCCTCTCTTTTTGCACTGCAAACAGCATGGCCTTGCGCCTCTTCTTCCTTTCCCTGCTGGCGTCCCTCCTCCAGGCGGCAGCACATCAGCAGCAGCAGCGCAGCAGCCTAGCCAGCGCCTCCTCCTGCTACTCCCTCCTGGTGGCCGGCGCCTACCCCTGCTGCCCTCTCCTCCATGGTCGGCAGCAGCTCAAGCTCCAGCTCCGGCTAGTTCCGGCGACTCCCCTCCGGCGAGCCCCTCCCAGCCAGCAGCAACCGGCGGCATCAGCCCTTCCCCACCTCCCTTTAATGCATGAGTGAAAGATTTGAGGTAAACCCTAGAAATTTGGGGAGTTAAGTTCTTGCATGCAAGGTGTTTGTGTTAATGTCTAGCTGGGATTCATGATTTTGAGTTGTTGGGGGGTTGGGAAATGGAGAGACTAAAGAGATTTGAAAGTTCATTTTCGAGCAGATTTTTGTCTACTGTTAGAACTGCTGTTCGAAAATTCTACATGCGTTTCCTGGGGGTTTAGCTATAACGAAAGTTGTAGATAATTGAATTACCTTTCAATAGAGACCAAAATCATCAAGTTTCATTCATCCATTTAAAAGTTATGGTTATTTTACCGCGTGCTGTCCAGAACGAAGTATTTTTGCGGCTGTCTGCTGTTCGTCGCAAATCTGGGAATAATCGGTGCTTTTCCCGGTCGGTCAGCTATAGAAAAAGTTGTAGATAATCGAATTACCTTTCGATGAAGTCCGGAATCGCTAAGTTTCGTTCAGCCGTTTGAAAGTTATGCCCGTTTTACCAAGTGCTGCCCCGGGTTGGCAGATTTCTGTTTTCGGGTTTAGGAGTAGGTTACGAAGCCAACTTATTTATGAGTCTTGCGTTGAATTGTGGGTGTGTTTTTGAGTGGATTATATCCATGTGCAGGTGGTGTGACTCCCGGGGGTGGCAATCTCGTCTCGCCACACCGTCTCGAAAAGTTGAAGGCAAGTGTATTGTCTTCGGTTGTGGCTTAGGTGGCCAATTGGTTTTGCATGCATATAATTATCCATGTGTTATTTTAATATTTTCATGTTTGATTTTGCTTGCGATGTGATGAATGGGAATGGTTAATTGGTTATGCTATCGTTCAAACCAAGATTATATGAAGTGCATCAATGTTTGTTTGTTTGTTTGTTATGTGTGTTGATTGACGAATCATATGCCTTGTCAATATGCCAAGTGTTTCATTTTTATATATGCCCGATGATGCTCCCTAGTATGATTAGGCTAATGGGAACATAGAAGATATAAGAATTTACATTTGAAAATAGCTCGAACTGTGGTCATGATATGCGATTGTGGTGGTTATGTGAACGTTATCGATATATGTGACCTTATGGATATGAAAGTTGAGAATGGCCCTTTTCATATATGTGTTTATGAAAAGTGCATCTTTGGAGTGAATGCTTTGTGGGTTGTTTGTTGGACCCCGAACAATCGCCAAATGGATATAGTGTTATATCACACGCTCATAAGATTGCTTACTACTATGAGAGGTGAACGTGAATAATTAAGTTGTGAGGTTGGATTGATAGGAAAAGTTGATTTGCTATCTTGAAAATAAATTATATCTTTGGTGCAGTGTTAATGATGATTGACCATGTTGATGAGATTTGTTGAGAATATGAATATGAGTGATGAGAATATGAATGTGAGAGTTGAGAATATGAACTTGAATATTGAGAATGCGGATATGAGTATTGAGAATATGGATATGAATATGAGGAATGGCATTTGCATATGTGCATTCATGAATTGCATTGAGCAGTGGTGAGAAAGTTATACTGAAGTATAACTAATCCGTGTGCTCGGAGTTCCTACTCAGAGTCCCATCTAACGGGCGTGGATGGGAGCGGTGTTAGCGAGGACCCGCTCATTGGGTAGCGGGCAAGCCCTGTTTTGGCAGGCCCTTCCACGGATGGTTGGGTTTTGAGGGCACGACGACGGGTGGTGCTCTGCAATACCCGTATTTGCTAAAAGAGGAGATGAGTCATGCATGAGGCATCATATGCATGAGAAGGCATCATATGCATGAGAAGGCATCATACGCATGAGAATGGTGAAATATGCATGAGAATTGTGAAATGAAATGAGCATATGAGCATGCAAGTATATTTGCATCTGCATTGCATTGACACGGAGGAATCATGTTTAATGAGTTGGTTGTGATGTATGAATATGATAGTCTGCTTTTGTATGGCATATCGCATTTGTTTTATGCGTACGATCATGAATCATGTTTAATGAGTTGGTTGCGATGTGTGGATATGATATGCTGCATTTGTATGGCATATTGCATCTGGATTGCATTTACGATCATGAATCATGTTTAATGAGTTGATTGTGATGTAGGGAGATGAGATTCTTTCTTTGTATGTTTTGTGCACTTGATTATGAAAGCATAAATGCATTCCCTTGCATTGTGTGTTGCAACTGATAAATGGGATTGATGAGAATGGGAAGAACAGGTTGAGGATTGAGGCGTGGACTCATCCAGGAATGTTTATTGAGGCGGGGTAAGATTTAGTTATGTTTTCGAGTTGGTTGTGGTAAGTGGAGTTAGATATCACTTCTTTTACTAGTTGAATTTCCATATATTAATGGCTATATCAAATTCTAGAGTAAAATTAATTCAGTTAAATTCAATACTTCTTATTAATGTTGCACTTTGCTGAGTCTTGGACTCACGCTTGTTTACTTCCTGTGTTAGGTGCCTTGAAGCTGCCTCGCCGGGATGGGAGTAGAGCACGTGCACGACTGCGATCACCAACAACCCAATTAATTGTTTCATTAATAATAGTTGTAATGAATGCGATGGTATTGTGTTGATCGACGTTGCGTAGTTGGTTAATTGCCGATTGGAAATGTGATTGATTCTCTAAGGACCTGTTAGAATGATATTATATAATTACTATTGTTCCTTTGTCTGCTGAGTGGATGTCCTCTGTTCTAGAGAGGTCATGCCGAAATTTTGTAAATTTTGGTGACTTAGTTTTTAAGCCGGTTCAAGAGTTTAGAGATTACATTCAATTTCAATCTTTCGTAGAGGTGTCGTTTGTTATTTAGGGTTTTTGGTAGCATTCGCGGTGCGGTGGCGCCGGGGTGTTACAAATAATTACTTTTATTGCCGTTTAAAATTCAAAAACAGATATCACTTAAATCTGAAATCTGCAATGTCAGAATTTTTATTAAATAATGGAGTAAGGTTTTGAGCTGAAAATTTTACAGAAGCATTCTTAGATTAAATTCATTTGAAAAACAATGTTTCAGAAATAATATACTTTATTTACTCTTAAGGAAAAATCAAAAACAGAAACAAGGATTTGGAGCAATCATTTTTAATTGCCAAATCCAACATCTTAATGAAACTCAAAGAAAACTCAAACAACTTGCTATAGAAAATAATTTTGTAAAATACTAGAGACAAAAAGATGAATAAAAATCAATTTTGCAGAATTTTTCAACACCATTTAGATATCTCGAAAATTCAAAAACAGTATGAAAATCAGCCAACTTTGATGAATTACTGTTCTCAAACCACAAGAGATAATCAAGTAAAACCAAAGAAAATGGAAACTACCACCAATGCACTGCTACCAGGATTTTTTTTCAATTTTTCGGTAGGTTATCTTCTCTGTTGAGTCATTTCAAATCTCCTCAGATCTTGTCCAGAAAAATGAAATCCTGCTTTTGCTTGCTTGCCGATGGCCGACTCCATCGCCGCTTCGGTTGTTGTCACCGCCAGTGGACCTCCTCCCACTGGGCTCACCAGCCAGCCTCCTCCACCTCTCCTCTCTTTCTTCTCTCCCTCCTAGAGCACGAGAGCTAACGACCGAACGGACCAAATGAGCGGGGCGAACGGACCATTTAAATGAGCCATTACTCATGCGCTGGGGTGCTTTGGAGGGCGTGCAATCCGGACCGTCCATTCGGTCTGATCCAACGGCGCAAGGCACGGGCGAAGCGGTATTTGGGCACAACCGTCCGATGAGGGCACAGTGTTATGGAGATCCGACGGCCAGCGTGTGCAGACGACGCGGCCCAGCCCTGAGCGTGCGATGAAGATCGTGCGGCTCGGGCGAATCGGCGCTAGGGTTTTACCGACGAGGGAACAGTGTTGGGCCTAGCCCGATACTGTAGCTATGAATTTCTCCTGTTTTAATATTTAAATTAATTCCAGCAATTCAAAGTATTTACTTGGGGCACTAAAAATACCCGAAAAATTCTAGAAAAATTCCAGAAAATATTTTAGAGCATTTAGAGCTTAAATAAAATATCTTTATTTATTTTTATAATTACTTTTATGTTAATTAATTATTCAAGAAGAAGATAAATTCAAATTAACTCAATTAATTCCCAATAAATTCTAGAAATTCACCAAAAATTCAAATAACTCCAAAAATTTAAAATTGACCAATTTTTGGGATGTTACAAACCTACCCCCTTAACAGAATCTTGACCTCGAGATTCGAAGCTTTAACTAAAGAATAGGTTCGGGAATTCCTTTTTCAAATCTTCCTCTCATTCCCAAGTGGCTTCACCTTCTGTGTGATTACTCCACTGAACTCTGCAAAATCGGGTGGTTTTGTTCCTTGTTTTCCGATCCACTGTATCCAGGATTTTTATTGGTTGCTCCTTGTAAGTCAAGTCTTCTTGTAGTTCAATTGCCTCAAGAGGTGTTTGTTCGTCAGGAACTCGGAGGCACTTCTTAAGTTGCGACACATGAAAGACATTGTGTACTCCTGCCAATGACTGTGGTAACTCCAGTTGGTATGCGACCTCTCCCCTGCGGCTTATGATCTTAAATGGCCCCACATATCTTGGTGCAAGTTTCCCCTTCTTGTGAAACCTCTGGACTCCCTTAAGAGGCGTAACTCTGAGATATACATAATCTTCAGGCTCAAAGCTTAAATCCTTGCGGCGATTGTCTGCATAACTCTTCTGCCTTGACTGCGCGATTTTCAGCCTCTCCCTGATCAGTGCTATTTGCTCTTCGGCTTCTTGGAGTATGTCTGGTCCGAAGACACTACGCTCACCGGTCTCATTCCAATTTAACGGCGTCCTACAAGGTCGACCATACAACGCTTCGAAGGGTGACATCTGAAGACTAGCCTGGTAGCTGTTGTTGTAACTAAATTCTGCATATGGTAGACATTTATCCCAAGACGTTGTATAAGCCAATGCACAAGTCCTCAACATATCTTCTAATATTTGATTGACTCTTTCTGTCTGCCCATCTGTTTGCGGATGATACGCTGTGCTGAAGTTCAAGCGGGTTCCCATTACTGTATGCAGCTTATCCCAAAATCTCGAGGTAAATTGTGTACCTCTGTCCGATACGATCTTCTTTGGTACTCCATGTAAGCAGACGATTCTTGCCATGTACAGCTCTGCCAACTTATCTCCCGAGTAAGTTGTCTTTACCGGTATGAAATGCGCGACCTTTGTCAAGCGATCAACTATGACCCATATGGAGTCATATCCACCTTGCGTCCTTGGCAATCCAGTGATAAAATCCATTCCGATCTCCTCCCACTTCCATTCCGGTATTTTTAATGGTTGCAGCAGCCCTGCTGGCCGCTGATGCATAGCCTTGACTCGCTGGCACACATCACATAGTGCCACGTGCTCAGCTACTTCTCTCTTCATATTCGGCCACCAGAACCTCTCCTTTAGATCTTGGTACATTTTTGCACTTCCTGGGTGTATCGAATACTTGGAGTCGTGGGCTTCCTCCAATATTAACTGCTTGAGCTCCTTTTTATTAGGTACACATATACGCTCTCTCATCCACAGTGTACCTTGATCGTCCAGCTTAAATTCCTTTGCTTGCCCTTCTTCCATCTTGGCCTTGATTCGCTTGATCTTCTCATCGTCCTTCTGGCCTTTTCTAATTTGGTCCTCTAAGATAGGCTTCACCTCTAAAGCAGCTAAAAATCCTTCCGAAACAACTTCCAATTTCAACCTCCGAAGATCCTTGCACAACTCTTCCTGGCCTTCTCCTAACATCGCATTTAGGCTATGACTTTTCCGACTCAAGGCATCAGCCACTACGTTGTCCTTGCCAGGATGATAATGGATTCCCATGTTGTAATCTTTGATCAGTTCTAACCACCTCCTTTGCCTCATGTTCAGGTCAGATTGGGTGAAAATGTACTTAAGGCTTTTATGGTCTATGTACACTTCACATCTATTACCGATAAGATAGTGACGCCATATCTTCAGGGCATGCACTACAGCTGCTAGTTCTAGATCATGCGTTGGGTAATTCCCTTCGTGTGGCCTTAACTACCTTGATGCATAGGCTACTACCTTTCCATTTTGCATTAATACGCATCCAAGCCCTTGGCGTGATGCATCGCTGTAAATATCAAAACTTTGGTGCACATCTGGTTGAACTAACACTGGTGCTGATGTCAGTCTCCTTTTCAATTCTTGAAAACTTTTCTCACAATCTGGTGTCCAAACAAATTTCTTCTCTTTCTTAAGCAATTGCGTAATTGGCCTAGCAATTGTTGAGAATCCTTCTATAAATCTGCGGTAATAACCAGCCATCCCAAGAAAACTTCGAATCTGCGATACTGTCTTTGGCGGCTCCCAATGCAGTACTGCCTCGACCTTGCTTGGGTCCACTGCAATTCTCTCGGCGGTCATTACATGCCCTAGGAAATTTACCTTACTCTTCCACAAATCACACTTACTGAATTTTGCATATAACTGTTGCTCTCTTAGCTTCTCCAACACTAATCTCAAATGTTGAGCGTGCTCTTCATCCGACTTTGAGTAAACCAAAATATCATCTATAAACATGACTACAAATTTATCCAAATATTCCATAAATACCTTATTCATTAAGTTCATAAAGTACGCAGGTGCATTTGTCAGTCCGAAAGACATAACAGTGAACTCGTAGTGTCCATATCTTGAAGAAAATGCAGTCTTTGGTATGTCTTCTGTCTTGATCTTCAGCTGGTGGTATCCTGACCTAAGGTTAATCTTGGAGAATACTCCTGCTCCTCTTAATTGATCGAAAAGATCATCTATCCGGGGTAACGAGTATTTATTCTTTATCGTCACTTCATTAAGTGCACGATAATCTACGCACATCTGAAAACTCCCATCTTTCTTCTTAACAAACAGGACAGGTGCTCCCCATGGTGACGAGCTCAGCCTGATTAATCCTTTCTCCAATAACTCCTCGATCTGCTTCTTCATTTCTACCAGCTCTTCGGTGGACATCCGATATGGTCTCTTTGCTATTGGCGTTGTTCCTGGTACCAAGTCGATCACAAACTCTATGTCTCTGTCCGGTGGCATTCCGGGTAAATGTTCGGGGAAAACATCCAGATACTCACTGACTACTGGTACATCACTTATACTGACGGCCTCTAGATTGTTCACTAACATCTGCCCTTCTCGAACTGTTGTTGCTTGAAATTCCACTTTTCTGCCATCTCGGCTTTCAACAGACACGACTCTTCGCCCACAGTCTAACACAGCCTTATGCTTGGATAACCAATCCATTCCCAGGATAACATCCAGGGTTTGGGTATCTAATATAATAAGGTTCGCTAGGAACTCTACCCCTTTTATTAATATTTTAATCCCAGGACATCCGATCTTAGAGCGGAGTTCTGATCCAGGGGATTGGACTAAAGGGTACTTTTAAGGTTAACAATATCCAGATCATTTGTCACAGCAAAATCTCGAGAGACGAATGAATGTGAAGCTCCGGAATCAAATAACACTGTAGCTGGCACTGAATTAACAAGGAACTTACCGATCACGACATCCGTAGCATTTTGGACTTTGTCGGCGGAGATGTGATTAATCCTGCCTCGTGTGAACGCTTGTGGTGTGGCTCCAGCTTGGACAGGTCCTCGGCTTCCTCCTTGGACTGGGGTCTTAGCAGGCGTGTTTCCAAGGTTGAAACGCACTAGCGTCACTCCTCCCTTCTTTGGGCACACATTGGCAAAATGCCCTGTTTCGTTGCAATTGTAGCAGCGTCTTCCCGACATCTGCTGGTTCCCTCCATTCTGATTATTAGTCCTGACGGGGGTTTGTGGAGTTTGTCCTGCTGATCTCGGCATCGGCGACGGTATCCTAGCGCTGCCTCCTTGCTGGAATCGAGAGAATTGCTGAGGTATTATTCTCAGTTTCTGATGTCCTTGACGTCCCCCTTGCTGTGCCATGTGGCGTTTGCGATTATCATCCAATTCTTTGCGCTTGTCTTCTAGTATGAGCGCCTTATTCACCAGTTCTTGAAAATCGGGAAAGGTGTGAGTAATCAGCCCCACTTGTAATCCGGTGTTAAGTCCCTTCATAAAGTGGGACTGCCTAGCCTTGTCTGTTGCCACGTCTTCCGGGGCGTAGCGCGCAAGTTGGGTGAACTTGTTCAAATAGTCAGCCACAGACTGGCCTCCTTGCTTTAGCATCCTAAATTCCTTCTTCTTTAGCTCCATGATACCTTCCGGTACATGGTATTGACGGAAAGCTGCTATGAATTCTTCCCAAGCTATCTTTTGATCGGCAGGACAAAACTTCACGAAACTTGGTAGATGTGATCCTAGGGATATCAGGAACTTGTTCCAATTTTCAATCACAAGGATTGACATCAAAGTTCCGATCTTTTTCCCTTAGATTGAAGAACACACCAAGTTTATGAAAAACTTAAGAACTTGATCCAAGACTTTATCGTGGGCTTTTGATGATCAAGATGATCTTGGATAGCTACCCATATGTTATAGCAAGCAAGAACTCAAGTCAAAACTCATAGAAACATGATTCACAAGAATCACTCACTTAAGAACACAAAATCAACTTTTCCTCAAGAAAAACACAAAGATTTGCCTAGATGATTGGGTGAAAGACCATGTGGAGGTCTATCCTTGTGTGTGATGAGTAATTGACAAGATTTGAGCTTGATTTGATTTGAAATAGAGTTTGATTTGAATTGGACTTTCGTTTTGATGTAATTTGAGTATTGGTTGCTTTTCCTAGTGCTACCAGGACCAGCCTGGAGGCGGTAGCATCGGACCATTGAGTGAAATTATGATTTATTAATGATTTTGGAATAATCATTGAATATATTTGTGGGCATTGCTATGTGAAAGGTTTTTCCTTATTTTTGATGGTTGCAGGGCGATGGTGCTAGGTCATGGTGAGGTGGAGGATGACCGAGACTAGGCGAGGAGCATCGGAGGTCTAGACGGTCGGGAGATTATTGAAAGATGATCAGAGATGGAGTCCGGGCAAGCCAAGAAGACAAGGAAAGGAGATGATCCAAGAGTAGTATAAATAGGGGTGGAGGGGTAGCCTCCTCCCCTTGAAGGTTTGAGTTGTTCCTTTGAGCTTTGCCCACATGAAGTGAGGCTTTGTAAACCTTCCCACCATAAATACAAAAAAAAATTCTTTACATTATTGTGAATTTAAATTCCGCACTTACATTATGTCTTTACTTTACGCAATTTAAATTCAGCATTTACTTTATGCATTTACTTTCTCGTAATTTACTTTCTTGCAATTTGGATTTTCCTCCCCTTATTCTAAATGCTGATCTTAGATGTTTTGAGTGTGTTCATTTGGTTTTACATCTCTTTTGCACTCTTGGATTGAGTAGAGATCATCTTTTCTTTCAAGTTGCAACTCTGTCCAGAACATGTCCAGCAGTTAGTGTTTGATTTTTGGAAAAAATATATAAAATTTATTTTTAAGTGATTCTTATTGGAGAAGGTGCAGGACTCTCATATCCATATATATAAAAATTTTGGAGTCCACTGGTTGCACCGTTTGGGCGCCATGAGGCGAAAACCGAGCCCCAAACTTTCTACTCGAAGTTCCTGACTGTCTGTGTTCTTAGATTTTTCATGTTTGTTCTGTAACGTTTTTTGAGTTAAATTTTGGTAAAGTGATTCATGACTCAGCTGCTCATAGGGAGAAAAATGTTCAAAATTTCTTGAGCTGTAGAAACCCACCAACCACCTGTTCTAATTAAGGATAGCTTTTGGAAATTCTGCTTTTGCTTTTCTGAAAGTGACTTTTGTGATTTGAATTGATCTTTTTCTAAAAGCAAGAGTTAAAGTGATTCCTTCTTGATTTTGACACTAGACAACCAGAATTGTGACTCAAAAATCCCCACATATTTTATGGTACTCATCCATGCAAGCTAGGGGTACACATAGTTGTCTAGTTGTTCGGGTTTTTCACGATTTCCTTTGCGCGATTTTTTCAAGGTTTTAGTTGGAGTATTTTGGGGGGAAATTTATTTGTGACCATTCACCCCCCTCTGTTCACCATCTCGATCCTTCATTGGGATATGATCTGAAGAAGATTCGACCATCAATCGTCATCCTTAGCATAAGAAGCAAAAGTATTGGATACAACTGCCCCCGAGGCACATCCTAGTACAAAGCATTGAAAAGGTCATAAGTCGTTCATACCATAATCTCAAAGCAAGTTCATAGAAAATAAAGGGAGCTCGTCCCAACCATCCATCAAAAGCATTACAAAATACATCCCTAGCATAAAGGAGTGCATCACCTTGCAGAGGGTGGGGGCCCTAGTACAGTAAGTGTGATTCACCTAACTACTTAGCAAAAGACGTCAAGCACGCTCCAAAGCAAGTCATACATGCTCTGAGCTTGGGCCCTCTCCTAGCGCCTAGGGTCTGATCCCATGGGGAACCCTTGTGAGGCTGTCCACGAAGCCTCCCACAAGGGGCCCCAGGTAGAGCTGCCTTCACGGGCCCTCCAGCGTACCTCCTGAGTGTACAGCTCTCGAAGCATTGTGAGGATGGCCTCCTTGCCCGCGATGTCAGAGAGGCCGGAGATGATATCACCACTTGAGATCTCTCCATACCTTTGCTCATGGGCATCTCAATCTGCCCCCACAGCTCATATCACCACTTGAGATCTCTCCATGTCAGCCTCTAAGTCCTTGACCCGCCGCCGGTACCTCTCTAATTCAGACTCTGCCTTGGTAAGCTTATCCTCCGCCGCCTTCTGACCCTCTTGGGCCTGTAGCAAAGCCTGCTTAAGGACCTCTGGGTCATTCTTAGGGCGATGCGAAGGGGTGACTACTAGCATCTCCTTGACTATTCTCGAGACCCTATCAAAGAGAACATTGCTCATTGCTGTAGCCTGCAAAAGGGTGAAGGTATGGAGTGTCAAAGCAAGCCATGCATAAGGATCCCGAGCTTAGGGAGGCATAAAAAAGGAATAGCGGTACCTAGTACTGGAGGGTCACGGTGGTCGCTAACTTCTCTCCCAGTACCTCCAAGAACCTCCTAGGATGGTCAGGCACCAAGTCTGCTATATACCTTTGCACTCGTTCTGTGACCAAGAGGCAAGTTGTCTTAATCGCCTTTGCGTCCAGAGTGTGAGGGATAGCATATTCAGGGAGGCGCTAGAGGAACCACCCTGGTCCCCTGCGCTGGTGCCTTTTTCATGGGCGAGCACGGAGTAGCCACATTCTCTGTCGGAACCTCTGGGGCACAATGGGTGCGGGGGGTCCACTTCAGGGGGCCTCCTATGCTCCATCGGATCTGTGAAAGAGCAGTGAAGCGATTTGGGCATGTAAGGGGAGAGTCTACTCCATGGCAACTCGACATGAGCATGAACACGTACCTCCTAAAAAGTGGAAGAAAGACTCAAGGATGTCGAGGTAGGCATACCCAACCTCCTCCCCCGCCATGGCTTTGGCCGAGGAAGTGGCTGGACCATCGGTCCGATGCCCAAAAGCCCTTCGATCTCCTGAACGAGCTGCTGGGAGCACCCGGTTGAGCTCCCTAGCTCAGCATCTAACGTAGGCTGACTGGAAGAGCTGGATGTCGTAGATGGGGAAGGTGAGGGCAAGCGCCCGTTCATCCATTGAGTAAAGGGGCCAGTGCCCTCCCCGATGGATACCTTCTTATTCTCAGGACCCTTTGTGCCTTTACCCTTGGTGGTGGGGGATGGTGGGGGCCTTCGGGGCTCTACCCAGGGAGGGCCTCTCTCTCCCATGGCATGAGTCGAAGTGGTAGTGCCCTACTGAGAGGTACCACTGAGATGCCCCTCGGTGGCCCTCTTGGCGCATGTCTTGGTAGACAAGGTCTGGGTGTCCTCCCCGTGGCTGTAGCCAGAGCCCTCTTCCGTTTAGCCTGGTCAGGAATGGGGGCGCCCTATGGGGGGAGGCGTAGGCCGAACGCTTCGGCCACGGAGTTCCTTCCCAACATAGGGACGTCTTCAGCCTCGTAGCCTCATGCCTCAGATATGCACCACCTCCCCAGGATCAACTTAGTTTCTTCTCTCGCTGCTTCCACAGAGCAAACTGCATGCAAAAAGGGGACCATGAGAGGTAAAAGGATAACATGCCAGAGAAAGACAAGGACCAAGCGAGGGCTCTTACCCTTCCCTATGCTGGGGTGAAGGCCGTCATGGAACCCCAACCTAGCACGTTGAACAAGGGTGCTGAGGTTAAGGAGTGTCATCTCCTCCATCAGGTCACGGGAACCTTTCCTCGCGTGCACCTCCCGAATGGCGTTGCGTAGCTTCCAGTCATCGTCGGTGAGACGACTCATCTCAGGATAGGTCCGTGTCGTCAAGGCCGGGTGTGACCCAGTGTAAACAAAGTCCTTGACCCTCAGGTAGAACCATTTCTTCGTGGCGAAGGGCCAACACTCCTTCAAGGCGTGCACGGGGAACTCCTCCTCATGCCGCGGGGTGGTGTAAATGGACCCCAGGGGCCCTCTTCTAACATCCCCCAGCTGAGAACAGAAGTAGTCAAACAGGACAATTGATGGCTCCATGGATGTCCCTGGGATGGCCGTCTCACACAGCCATAGGAAGACCCTTAGCCGAACAAAGAGGTTTGGGCTAAGATGAGAGAGCTCCACTCCAAGCGCCTGGGTATACCTCTTGATGAAGGGATGCATCGAGAGCCCAAAGCCGACGTCCACCCAGGCCTTAAGAGCCACGACGTACCCTGGCGGGTGGTTAGGGCTCTCCCCGGGTGATGGGAAGTCCACGTCTTCAGGAGAAAGATGACTCTCTCACCAGATGAGAGAGACTTTCTCCGCATCAGTGAGCTCCGATGGCCCGGGATCTACCTTCGCTTTCTTAGGGACGAACCCTTCATCACCTGTTGGGTCCCCACTGATGGCGGGACCAACAGGACCCATCATGTCTATATCCCTTGTGTGACAGTCCTCTCCGTGGGGAGGCTTGCTCTTGCCCTTCCCCTTTGCGGGGGTAGCCTCATCCACCTCGCCGCTTTCCCTTAGCAAGGATATCGCGAGGACGGTCACCTATAAGCAAAATTGAAATCATCCTTACTAATGCCCAGTTATGAGGAACCAGCATAAGGAGCAACCGAACATTGGAGTGTCCACGGCCTTACCCATGGAAGCTAGATACCCTGTGGGCTACACGTGTGATTGCTGAGCCGGTGACGCGTATGCAACCTGTGAAAGGGAAGGTGTGTCATTGACATTCGGTGTAGTTCAACAATGTAAACATGGAAACATGCCACGCCATTGCGCGTATCCATGCAAAACCTGATAAGTCTGGCGCGGATGCTAGTATCATTGGGCATGAGCTTCGGCCCCTGGGTTGGGAGGCAAGGAAGGCCTAGTCATGTCCTCAGGTCACGGGCCGCCGATCTTTCTTCATGCCTCCCCACATCCTGGACACTGGGGGTCCCACCCAGGCTGAGGTCCGAGCCCAAGGCGCTTCTTTGGAGAGGCCCCTCAAGGTTAGGTCCTAGAGACCAAGGGCAAGGGCGCTGCTCCATGCCCCCACCTACATTCTTCAGTCAAGCGGGGAGCCCTCGACCTCATGCGCTAAATGCTCTGACTCAAATCGAAACTCCGCAGGCCTTCGTGGCCAAGGGGAAATTTGTAACAAAAAGAATCCTCACCTCTGAATTGTGTCCAAGCCGCCTTCCCAAAGGCCTCGCTGGTCGATTCCCCTCTTCTTCGTCATAAGGCAATGGGCTCAATCATTTATACACACTGTGCCAGTACTCTTCTGTGCGCCAACCCGCCGATAGCTGGTAGTAATGTTGCTAAATAATGCTTAAGCAAAACCGAAACTGGGGAATTACCTGCAGTATTCGCGCATGATGTCAAGGACCGTGCGGCGCATTGGAGATGAGCCTGGTGTAGTGGTGACGAGGCCTGCTCGCTCAGGTGGCGGCGGCGCCCTTTACCCGTGCAGCCAGGCCTACTTCCGGCACTACGGCGTGTGCCTGCGCGGCAGCAGTGGAATCCCCTCACCCTGGCGGTGATGGCCCCTTCTGCCCGCGTAGCCACACCTCCTTCCGGCACGGTGGCGTGTGCCCAAACAGCAGCGATGAGCCCTGCTCACCCAGGCGGTGGCGCCCTCTGCCCGTGTAGTCTGGCCTCCTTTCGATACGGCGGTGTGCGCCTGCGCAACAGCGGCGGAATCCCCTCGTCCTCGCGATGGTGACCCCCTCTACCTGCGTAGCTGCACCGTCTTCTAGCACGGCGACGATGTCATCCCACGCGGCAGTAGCAGGATCCTCTCGGCTCAGCGGCGGCCTACTTCTCTCGCGGAACAGCAGTGTCCAACCTCACAGCAGCGTCGTTGGCCCGCGCGGTGGGTGCAAGACCTGCTCGGCCCTACAGCGGTGGCATCCACCCGTGAGGCCACGCCTTCCTTTCGCATGGTAGCGGTGGTAGCGCCTACCCCTCACAGATCCCTTTTTTCCTGCTTGGTGATGGCGCACTTGGCCAGCACAAGTAGCTGCGCCTGTTGATGATCAGCCAAGGATTTGCACGCCCGAAGAAGAGAACGCGAGTGGAAAACAGAGACCAAACGAAAACTGTTGGGGCAAATTCCCTCTCTGTTATTCAATTCAATGAAGCGACAAGACCTGAATATAAATAGTACTCAAGACAACAGACTCCGACACAAACTGGGAATCGGACTCCGAGATTCTAACAACTAGAGTCCGGATCGACAAACTATTTTAACAGAAATTGATAATGTCAAGATTATCCCTGACATACTTCCCCCTAATCTTGACATGGCTCAAGGTCTCTCACTCCAAGCAGTCGTCTCATCTCTACGAACTTGATACTTGACAATGCCTTGGTGAGAATATCTGCACGCTGCTCACTGGTGCTCACAAATTCCACAACAATCTGCTTCCTCTCAACACAGTCTCGAATGAAATGAAATCGGGTATCTATGTGCTTGCTGCGACCATGAAACACTAGGTTTCTCATCAACGCAATAGCAGATTTGTTGTCAACATGCAAACTAATAGGTTTATGCCCTTCCCCTGTCAGTTCACTTACTAAACTTCGTAGCCAGAGAGCTTGACATGCCGCCATGGTAGCTGCCATAAATTCAGCCTCGCAAGAAGATAATGCTACCGTCCTTTGCTTCTGGGAGCCCCAAGAAACCAGTCTGTCACCGAAGTAGAATGCCATTCCTCCAGTACTTTTCCTATCGTCAGTGTCTCCGGCCAGATTACTATTCGAGTACCCAATCAGTTTTTCGATACTCCCTCTTCTCCTGTAAAACAGCCCATGCTGCAATGTTCCCTTTACATACCTCATTATTTGTTTGACAGCTCTGAAGTGCAAGATTGATGGTCTTTCCATGTACCTGCTTACGACCCTGACTGCATAAGCAGGGTCTGGACGGGTGTGAGTTAAGTACTTCAAACACCCAATCATCCTCCTGAATTCAGTGGCGTCTACTTGTACCCCTTCAATATCCTTGTGCAACTTCAGCTTTGGTTCCATTGGGAACTTAGCTGCGTTGCAATCCTACATGCCAAACTACTCCAGTATCCGTTTGGCATAAGCTGTCTATTTTAAAGCAATGCCTTCCTCCTTTTTGTCCACTTCAATCCCAAGGTAAAATGAGAGCAAACCCAAATCACTCATTTCAAATTCTTCCATCATTTGTTTCTTGAAGATGCTTATTTCCTTGTCACTAGCTCCTGTGACAATCAAGTCATCCACATATACACCAACAATGAGTGATTCTTCAGATTTACCTCTTTTGTAGACAGCTTACTCCTGGGCACATCTCTTAAAGCCCATATTCTTCATACTCCTGTCCAGCCGAGTATTCCATGCTCTAGGGGCTTGGTGATGCCCGTAAAGAGCCTTGTGCAACTTGTAAACCTGGTGCTCTTTTCCCTTCACTGTAAAACCTTCAGGTTGGGTAACGTATACCTCCTCCTGGAGTTCACCATTTAAGAATGCCGACTTGATGTCCAAGTGATGTACCTTCCAATCTCTACTAGCCGCAAGAGCGAGGATCACCCTTATGGTGTCGAGTCTGGCCACCGGTGCGAACACTTCCTCGAAATCCACACCCTACTGCTGCACGCAGCCCTTGGCTACAATTCTTGCTTTGTGCTTGAGGGTGTTCCCTTCACTATCTTTCTTTAGTTTGTATACCCACTTCAATCCGATGGGTCTGTGTCCTGGAGGCAAATCCGTGAGTGTCCAGGTTTTATTTGCCTCAATCGATTAAATTTCTTTGAGCATTGCTTGCTTCCAGCATTTCTCTTTTTCGGCCTCATGATATGAAGCTGGTTCGTCTGACTCCAGTAGCAACAATTCAGCCGGAAGTGTTACTTCAGATGTTTCTGCATAAATATCTGCAAGTGAACGGTACCTGATTGGACCACGTTCTGTGGAAGATCCACTCGTGCTTCCTGGCGATATTCCTGCTGCTGAAGTTTGAATGTGAGACCTTGGTGTGATCGGTGAGGCTGCAACATCTTCCTCCTGCTGTATGTGGTCAGAGGCTTCTTCTTCAACTACCGGGTCTTGTGATTCATTGAAGACACTTGCTTCCCCTGCTGGTATGACATTTGTCGATGCATTTGCACTCTACTGCATATTCCCTGCACTCTCAGTGATGATTTGAGAGTTACCTGCTGCAGGTTGTGGTGTTGTGCCTTCTGGATTCTGCACCCATCTATCTTCCAAAGCCACATCCGGCAAAATATCATCCACAGTGAATTCCGGCAATTCACCACTTCCTTCTGAGTTCCACTTCCACTCCTTATCTTCCTGGAAGATCACATCTCTACTAACATAGATCCTTTTCCGATGAGGATCATAGAGCCGGTGAGCTTTGCAGCCGTCTTCCACACCAAAATACACCATCGAAATGCTTCTATCCTCAAGCTTTTTAATGTGTGGCGCTACATTTTTCGCATGGGCAGTGCATCTGAAGACTTTCAGGTGTCCAAGAAGGGGTTTCTTCCCTGTCCATGCCTCAAATGGAGTACGACCTTCCAGTGCTTTGGTTGGCAGTCTATTGAGGAGGTAGACAGAGTGTCTAACTGCCTCTCCCCAGAACCTCCCGGGCACTCTCATACTTTTGAGCAAAGATCTCGCCATGGCCATCACAGTGCGGTTGCGGCACTCCACTACACCATTCTGCTGCGGCGAATACGGTGCTGTGAGGTGCTGTCCAATCCCAAGCTCTTCACAGAAGCTTGTAAACTCCTTTGACAGAAATTCACCTCCGCGATCTGTTCTGAGAGTCTTCACTTTGTGCCCTGTTGCATTTTCTACCATTGCCTTGAATTTCTTGAAAGTGAGGAAAGCTTCATTCTTTGTCTTCAGCATGTACACCCACATCCATCTACTAAAGTCATCAACTATGAGGAGGAAATAGCTGTTACCTGCTGGTGTACATGGTGTAATAGGTCCGCACAGATCCGCATGCAGCAATTCCAGTGGAGTTTCGGCTCTGAAGCTTGCTTGCGCAGGAAAGGGGCTTCTCGCTTGTTTAGCAATTATGCAGGCTTCACACAACTTGTTTGGATGATGAATACTTGGTAGTCCAACTGCCAATCTCTTCTCTGCCAGTTGCATTAGCGCATGAAAGTTGACATGTCCTAGCCTGACGTGCCATAACCATGCTGGATCATCAAGTTTTGCTAGAAGACATGTCGGTCTGCATGTTTCCAGCCGATTCTTCTGCAGTCTGTTGACCGAACGCCTTACCTTCATCAAGAGGGCGTCATCCTTGTCATACACCCTTAGCAGATCTTCAGTCATCACTATCTTATTTCTGGCTTCTGTCGTCTAGCCAAGACTAATTATATTGCTGCATAGTTTGGGGATGTAGTATACCTCAGTTAGCAGGCGTTGGTCTCCATTCTTGCACTGGAATAGAATTGAACCCTTTCCCAATATCTCCACTGTGGAACCATCACCAAACTTCACACTCCCTGTGACATTCTCATCAAGTTCCTTGAATTTCTCCCGATGTCCAGTCATGTGATTACTTGCCCCATTGTCTAAATACCAGACATCTGAATACATCTGCTTCGCCTTGTTGGTTTGCAACTGTGGCCGGACATTTTCTTCATTCAGCAAAACCTTGTGGTGCATCTCCTCCTGGGTCATCGCCAAAATCAACGCTGGTTCTTCATCAGGTTCACAAGTGAGGTTTACCTCCTCATTTTGGCACTTGTTGCGGCACTCCGAGGCATAATGGCCGTAGTTGTGACATGTAAAGCACTGAATGTGGCTTTTGTCACGTCCACCCGTGCCTGTTCCTCGTCCTGCTTCACGCTCCTGGGCTATTCTCCCGCCATTGCCTCTTCCTCGGGTGCCCCTGCCATGTCCACGGCCACGGCTTTGGCCTCGGAACCTTCCACGGTAGTCCCCGGTGCTGCCACCTCTTCCCCTTCCTCTGGAAAAGTATTCCCCAGTGCTCCTTTTCATCCGAGCTACCCACTCGGTATGAGTGAGCAACACCTGCTCGCCGCTGCTATCTCCTCGCTTGCACGTCCGTTCTTCATATGCCTTGAGTCTGCCTATGACTTCTTCGACAAACATAGTGTCGATATCACCAAATTGCTCGATTGTGGCCACGATCTGTATAAATCTATCTGGGACAGAAACAAGCAACTTCTTGACAACGGTGGCTGTCTCCATCACGCCATCTAGTTACTGTATCTTGCTGACCATCCCGGTCACCTTCCCAGCGAATTCATCAATGGACTCACTGTCCTTTATCCGCAGAGCCTCGAATTCACTCTTCAAGGTTTGGACCCGAGCTTTCTTCACCCGTTCGGCATCGAGGTAGATAGTCTTCAGACTGTCCCAGGCTTCCTTTGCCATTTTCTTGCTCACTAGCTGTTGCAACACGGCATCTGGAACGGACTGGAAGATGCATGCTCTTGCCATCTTGTCCTTCTTCTCCACGGGCTCCCCGTCCATGGGTTCAATTGCCTCCCAGATGTCGTGTGCCTCCATACACGCCTCCATCTTGATAGCCCAAGCGGAGTAGTTGGTGGCGGTAAGCATCGGATACTGGAGAGACACACCGCCCTCCCTCGTCGACCGTACCGCCGACGCCGTATTCTCGGAGGTGGACATCTAGTTGAGACATATGAACTTGGGCATACACACGAGGCTCTGATACGAAATGTTGGTGATCAGCCAAGGATCTGCACGCCCGAAGAAGAGAACGCGAGCGGAAAACAGAGACCAAACGAAAACTGTTGGGGCAAATTTCCTCTCTGTTATTCAATTCAATGAAGCGACAAGACCTGAATATAAATAGTACTCAAGGCAACAAACTCCGACACAAACTAGCAATCGGACTCCGAGATTCTAACAACCAGAGTTCGGATCGACAAACTATTTTAACAGAAATTGATAATGCCAAGATTATCCCTGACAGCACCCTTGTTGCCGTGGCTAACTAGTCCATGAGAAAGGAGTCCTCTTTTTTCTGCTCTCTAGAATGACTAATAATAGAGAGAGCGAGCCACAGAGCGCCAGCACTGATAGCAAGAGCATACCGCCCATAAGCTCCCCCAAAAGGACCAATTTGGGCGCTGGTCTGAGCGCCCAGGAAGGATCGGGCATGCCCATGTTGTCCAGAAGAAAGGTGTTGGGAACCAGCCCCAGCGCCTTTGCTTTTTCCTTGGGGAGAGCAATGAGGTCTTGATGCGCCCGAAACAATGCTGTCCAGGCCGGCCTTTGCGCAAATGCTAGCCAAGGACTGGTCAAGGGGTAAAGACAGCCGCCCCCTGGTGCGAGGGGAATAGTCAGGCAAAGTCTTTGAGCCATAGGCTGACCACTTTGCTATGAGTAGGCATTTCAAAAATGCTCGAGGTTCTGGTCACGGGCGCCTTCGCGTGAGCCCTCAACCTGGGCGCTGGCTTGGCAGCCCCAGCCTTGTTGGTAGGCAAGCAACAGGCAGCTATGAGGAGCCTCCGTGGGAAGCACGCAAGGGAGCAAGTCCCGGACAACTCCCCTAGCGCCCTTCCTAGGAGGTGTCAGCATAGAGTGGAAGGGAAATCAGGCAATATACTGTGCACCCAATAAGCTCAATAAGAGATTTGCCAAACCATGCCAGTCCAATACGGATGGCAAAAGTATTTATACTCAGACTGCTTACAACGATTTTACATAAGAATTGGATCTCTGATCCGTAGTCTACGGCACGCTCTATACTCACACTAAAGACTCGGACAATAAGTTACAGATACAGAACTAACTACTGAATACAGACTCAAGTATTTTATCAGTCCCCCTCAATCTGAACTTATACTAAGTTAAGATTGCTACAATTTCGAGTAAACGGCAACCGAGACAATGCCTTAGTGAATATATCCGCAATTTGATCTTTTGACGAAATGAATCTGACGTCTAATGCTTTTCGCGCCACTTGCTCACGAACGAAATGATAATCAACTTCAATGTGTTTAGTCCGAGCATGAAACATTGGGTTGGTAGTGAGAAAGGTAGCGCCTAGATTATCACACCACAGCACCGGAGCATGATACTGATAAATCTTTAGTTCTTGAAGCAACGACTGAACCCAGATAAGTTCTGCTGTCACATTTGCGATCACTTTTCATTCGGCTTCAGTGCTAGACCTTGAGACGGTAGGCTGTTTCCGAGAACTCCATGAGATCAAATTACTTCCTAGCATTACTGCAAAGCCACTTATTGATTTGCGATCATCGGGACAACCTGCCCAATTGGCATCTGAATAAGCATTGAGCTGAGTATGCGATTTCTGAAACTTTAACCCTCGATCAAGAGTACCTTTATATAACGAAGTATTCTCTTCACTGCCGACCAATGCAAATCGGTTGGACTTTGATTATACTGACTGACTCTGTTTACTGCAAAAGAAATATCAGGTCTCGTAACCGTCAGATATTGCAGTCCACCGACCAAGCTTCTGTACTGGAAACGTTCATTTTCAGTCAGCAAAACACCTTGATCCTTGGATATCTTTTCTCCTGATGCCATCGGAGTAGAGATGGGTCTGCACTTCTCCATATTGGACTTTTTTAGTAAATCTTGTGCATACCTGCTCTGGGTTAATAGAATGCCTTGTTGATCTGGTTTTACTTCAATTCCCAGAAAGTACTCAAGTGTTCCTAAGTCCTTCACTGCAAAATCCTTTGTTAGTTCTTTGATAAGCCTGTCTGTGGCACTTGAACTTGAGCTCACTATGATAATATCATCAACATAAATGATCATATATATTGTCAGACCTTCCTAACTCAAAATAAATAGAGATGCATCAGCTCTGGAAGACACAAAACCAATTTCTTGCAACTTGGATGTCAATCTTGAATGCCATTCTCGAGGAGCCTGTTTTAACCCATACAATGCTTTGTTCAGCTTGCATATGTAGTTCCGAGGGACCTGTGTGCTTTCATAGCCTGGCGGCTGGCGCATGAATACTTCTTCTTTTAACACACCATGCAAGAATGCATTTTGGATATCTATCTATCTCATTGACCATCCCCTTGATACTGCTAGCGATAAAATGATTCGCACTGTTGCAGGTTTAATCACTGGACTATACGTATCCCAATAATCAACACCAAACTGTTGTTTGTATCCTTTTGCAACCAACCTGGCCATGTATCTATCTATCGATCCATCTGCTCTCCTTTTAATCTTGAACACCCATCTGCTGTCAATTAGATTTATTCCAGATTTTGGTGGAACCAATGTCTAGGTGTTATTTCTCAGCAGAGCAGAGTATTCCCCATTCATTGCTTGTTTCCACTCCTTGTGTTGCATAGCTTGAACATGAGATACAGGTTCAGCCGAAATTGTTGTCGAACTGTGAACAATGACTTCAGCTGCATATCTCACCGTTCCATCTGTGAATTCTTTAGGCTTGACAATATTATCCTTAAGCCTTGTACGCATTGGATGATGGATTTGAACTACTTCAACATTTTCGGATTGTTCCTGCTCAGTAGCAGCCAACTCCGAAGAACCTGCAGTTTCTAAAGCATCACTAGTAATCTGGTCAGCCGTAGCAGGGTCAGCTGAAACATTGTTAGTAGAAAAATCATTAATCTCATGGCTGTTTGGTGGAGAATTTTGTGGCGAATCTGATATCAAGGTGAGCGACTGTTCAGTGTATTGGCAAGCTGGATTAGCTGAAGGAAGAATGGTGGGATGATGCGAGTTTTGCAAAGCCTGGAAGGAGCTTTCAGTTTGTAAGGCAAAGGGGAAAACTTGTTCATAAAAAATTACATCCCTTGAGATGTAGACTCTCCCAGTTGTTTTGTCTAGACACTTGTACCCTTTGTGATTTGCACTATATCCAATGAATACACACTGTCTAGACCTGAAATCAAGTTTTCTTGAATTGTAAGCGCTCAAGTTAGGCCAACAAGCACATCCAAATATTTTTAAGAGATTGTAATCGGGCTTGATTCCTAGAAGACGATATATGGGTGTGTCAAAGCTAATCACTTTGCTAGGCATTCTATTTATCAGGTAGCAAGCAGAATGGAATGCTTCATCCCAGAACCTAAGAGGCATTTGAGATTGGGCCAGTAGAGTAATATCGGTTTCTACAATGTGTCGATGCTTTCTTTCTACAAGTCCATTTTGTTGGTGTGTGTGAGGACAAGATATATGATGAGCAATGCCTACACTGTTGAAATAACGATGCAAACGTTGAAATTCACCAACCCAGTCGGACTGAATAGCTAGAATCTTGTTCCCTGTCAACCGCTCAACATGATTTTGAAACTGGAGAAATATAGACTCAACTTCAGATTTGTGTTTAATAAAGTAGATCCAAATGAATCGGCTGTAGTCATCAACAATGCTCAGATAAAATCGGAATCCATTAACTGAAAGCCGAGCAGGTCCCCACACATCTGTGTGAACAAGCTCTAAAGGTTTTGTGGTGACATGAACAGATTCAGGGAAAGGAAGCTGATGAATTTTGGCTTGTTGACAAGCATCACATACAGGTAGATCTTTATTTCCTTCTACAGCAACATTATTTGAATCTAAAATTCTATGAACTATTGAAGGAGCAGAATGTCTCAGCCGGCGATGCCACAATTCTTTGGAAGCTTTTGCAGCAATAAGAACTTGACTGGGACGATTATTTGATAGGTAGTAGAGTCCATCTTCACACTTGCCTTTGAGGAGAACATTCATCGTTCCCCGATACTTAACAAGAAAGTAATGAGAGTGAAATTCAACAAATGCATTGTTATCACGAGCAAGTTTGTGAACTGACAAAAGGTGTCTATTGATTTTAGGAACATGCAAGACATTGTTTAATAGCAAGGGATGAGAGACAACTGGAATAAATGATTTTCCTACATGAGCAATGGACAGACCTGCGCCGTTGGCGACTTGAACTCGATCGTTGCCGTTGTAGCGTTCCTTCATTGACAGATGCTCCAGATCATTGGTGACATGATCTGTAGCACCAGTATCAGCATACCAGTTTGAATCAACTGAGTAGCTATTCGTCACAGCTGCTGCAATCTTAGTCGAGTCATCTGCTTGATAACTGTGATCGAACCTATACCAGCAGCGGAGGGCATCATGCCCAGAGTTGAAGCAGATCTGACAGACTTGATTGCTGCGTCTTCCTTGATTGCCTTGATTTTGGCAAGTATTGCCACTACCTTGATTGATGGTCACGGCAGAGCAACCTCTTCCACTACGGCCACGACCACGACTGCGGCTCCTGCCTCCAAATGAACCTCCACGGCCTGAGTTCCTATTGACATTATTAGCCGAAGAGACTTGAACGACTGTGTTATTGAGTTCCAGTCGATTCTCAAAGGCAAGCATGTGAGCATAAACATCACTAATAGAGTAAGTATCGGTATGAGTGGTAATGCTTGTTACTAGCACATCATACTCTAACCCAAGGCCACGCAACATATATACAATCATCTCCTCATCTTCAAGAGGTTTACCAACAGAAGCAAGAATGTCAGATAATCTTTTCACCTTGCAAAAATAGTCGGTAATGGAAAGATCCTTCTTCTAGATTGTTGCGAGTTGCATCCGTATCTGCATCACTCGCGCCTTTGAGGTTGATGCATACATCTTCTCTAGATGATGCCATGCATCGCGAGAAGTTGTGATACCGACTACGTTCCCAAGCGCTTCCTCAGAAAGAGAGGCAAGGATAACGCTCAAAACGAGTTGGTCCTGATGGTACCAGACGATGAACTCCGAGTTGATGACGATACGTCGCGAGCCGCCGGTCTCTTCAGCATCAACGACGACGGTTTGGTTAGGACGCGGAATGGATCCGTCAATATATCCTAACAGTCCCTAACTCTTGAAGTATGGAAGAAGGTGGGTCATCCACAGCAGGTAATTATCCTGCGTGAGCTTCACATTGATCATGTGATTGAATGACGGCGTGGGTGTGGGCAACAGGCCTGATTGAGATTGGCTAGAGGAAGCTCGGGTGTTAGCAGATTGGGAAGAATAGGCCATGGTGAAGCGTTGGGATGAATCGCTGGCTCTGATACCATAAGAGATTTGCGAAACCGTGCCAGTCCAATACGGATGGCAAAAGTATTTATACTCAGACTGTTTACAACGATTTTACATAAGAATCGGATCTCTGATCCGCAGTCTACGGCACTCTCTATACTCACACTAAAGACTCGGACAATAAGTTACAGATACAGAACTAACTACTGAATACAAACTCAAGTATTTTATCACTCAAGTGGTTAAAACACTTAAAGGCGCCCATGTGCTCATGGTTTGCGGCAATAGGTAGGCATACCGTGCTGTGACCACGAGGTATCGCCTTAGGCATGCCTACTGAGTGAAAGGTGTTGTGCGGGAGGCGCTAGACCACTGCCCAGGGAGTGGCCTACTGGATAAGCTAGCTTGAGAAGATCCCACCTGTCCCGTCCGAAGCTTTATTGCTTGGAGCCTCGCACGGGCGAGGTAGGAGGTGTCCCACCGAGTGCCCTGGATCCCCATGGGGCTCGCCAAATAGGTCCTAAAGCCCTCGCCCAATATTTCGCGCATAAGGCACGCCCAGTGCAATACCCGTGGGCTATGAATGTCGCGCGTGTACCTGGGCTGAAATGGAGCGCTGTCATCAACCCAGGGTAGTAATCCAGATGCATTAATAGAGTTCTTGCTCCTTGGGCACTATTTTACTTACCCAAGGAGCAAGAGGGGGTTAGTGTTGGAAGAAACTAATTCCTCGAAGGAAGGTCTTGTGCCCTAGGTACCAGGAGCTTCACCTGAGGTATGGCGGGCGGGTCCCCCCATACTCCGCGAGTTCCCTAAGGGGAGAAGGCTCGAGGTCACCAGGGGTCTCCTTGTGCCCTGCGGGAATACCCTGTGGGCATACCACCAGAGCATACCCCGCCAGGGGATGTCCCGAAGGGAGGTCTCTCATTGGACCTTTGAGCCCGAGACTCTCCTACCCCCGCGGGCATTTGCAGGAGGTTCCCTCTTGCTTCGACGAGTGTGTTACGGAGGGCTCCCCCCATGCCTCCGTGGGCTCTCCCGAGGGAGTCCCCAGGGTCTTCGGTCCTTCAAGTGCCTCACCTCGCTCCTTGGCAGCGGGGCACTTGGCAGGGCTCCAGGTTCAAGAGGGCGCCCCCTAGGTGTCCATGGAACTAGATGAGCCCCCTCGGGCCACTCGGAGCCAACTACCAAGTGGGTCCCCAAAGTCCCCTATGGGACCCCGAAGTTAGAGGCCTACCTCCACGAGACGGTGATGTAGGATCCATAACCTCCCTTCGGGAATGACCAAGATGCCCTCGCTTAAGCCATGGTGGTAGTGGTATGATGGTATTTTGTAATAGGATGGGCTCATATAAGACCCCCACTGTAGCCCCTATATGTAACCTGAACTCTCATTGAATACAAAACTTAACAACTGGTGTGTCCCGTGGGAGCCCGGACTAGGAGCCCCCTGCTCCTCTTGGGGGGACACGCCTACAGGAGTAGGGCACTTTCTTAAGCGCCCAAAGATGTATAAATTCTTGTGTTCACTTTGTCTCTTTTGGATGGTGGCCCGTAAGACGGCCAGCGTCCCTCCTCTCTCTTGTGTCTTGTTTTTGAACATACGACAGTACATAAAACTTATAGTTTTGTGAAACTTACTCGAAACTAAAAGGTCAGATATAGACTACATAACAGGTTCAGTATTAATTATTCACGAACGGCAATACTGACAACGTGTTTAGTATCCTGAAGCATAAACGACAACCTCTGATCAAGAAACAGAACAATAACTGATTTCCCAAAAGTATGTATAACTACTTATAGTTGGATCATGTAAAATTTCTCCTGTCACCGATGTTTTTACCAGCGGGTATTTCTTACGCTGGGTTCTTTTTTCATTTGGAAAAAATCTCACCAAAACAAGGAATCAAATGGTGCCACCCATGATGATGTCCAACCAGTGCCCACCGGCTGCTACAACCGGTAACCAGCGGTTATCACTGGGATTTTTTTGTTATTCATTAAATCTTTGCCCAAATCTACTTTTTAAAGATGTGTTAGTGGTATTGGAATGAGACAATTTAGAGATATGTAGAGTTTCGGGAGAGTAAATCCCTGAACCATGACCCGTAGAATGATCTTGAAGATCATACTTTAAATCCAGAAGATTATAAATTATACTCTTTTTTCTCTATGTGAGTTTTCCTAAAGTTTTCTCACATGAAAATTTTTAATGAGACAACTAGCGTAATAATGTGTGCAAATAAAATGTACTCTTTTCTCTATCTCTTTTTTCCCATTAGGTTTTTTTAGAGTTTTTGACGAGACATATGCATGACATGATATTCGCCCAAAGGGGAGTGTTGAGATATAGATAGACTCTAAGTCCATATTATCCAAATATGGTTGGACTGTATTTCTATGTGGGAGAATCCGAATATATCTCTTGTTAGCTACTATTATATATTTAGCAACCCCTTATATAAGAAAACCAATCTAACAAAAAAAGAGAACAGGATTTCGCGTGTGCTCCCTGTTTATGTTTACTGTTCTTTGGTGCATCGCAGTTGATCGAGGATGGATGACATTGTTTTACAACACTTTTCATATGAAAGTTACCAAAAACTTTTGAAAATTTTCTTATGGCTTGTGTTGTCTTTTTTTCCCCCGATAATAAAGATTAGCTATTATCTTACATTTCCGGACTCTTTTTCGGCAAAACAGAAAACCTAAGTCTCATAAGTCTCATACCAGCTCTGCTATAACAGAATGAGAAAATAAAAGGTCGGACATAGACTACAAAACAAGTTCAGTATTACTTATTCACGACCGGCAATACTGACAACATCACGACAGGTTTAAATCATGTAGCACAAGCGGCAACCTCTGATCAAGCAACAAAACAATATCTGATTTTGCACCTCAGTGTCAAGCACCCAGCAATGGATTGTGTCGTTCATACTTGCTGAAGATAGAGATTATGACGGTGTTTTAAAATAATTTCCCAAAAGTTTGTATAACAACTTATAGTTGGATCATGTAAATTTCTCCTGACACCGGTGCTTTTACTAGCTGGGTTCTTTTTTTCATTTAGAAAAAAATTCTCACCAAAACTTCAATTTTGAGGTTTTTGTAACGACCCTCCGTTTTCGCATTCTATGCGAAGAATGCTAAAACGGAAATCTAATGTGTTTTCCGTACTAGTCCCTGAATCAGTAGCTAGTACACACATTTACAACAATTGGAATCACAATCATACATCATGTTATTAATGCGGAAGCTATTATTACAATTTATTTTACAACTCAGAGTAAAAATTCATAGCACAAGAGAAGCAAATCTTGTGGTGTACCCATCCAACCCTCAGGCAACTGACAAGTTGCTAACCCCTAGAAAGATGGCTTATCTTGAAATTCCCGTAACCTGCGATGAAAAGATATTCTTCGAAACTTCGCGATCACCTAAAAATAGTAAATAAGCAAGGTTGAGTACTTTCGTACTCCGCAAGACTTAAGGTGGTATTTGCAAATGCAAGTCATAACAAAGGAGGCTTCTAGGTTAATTTTGCACAAAGCAGATTTTAATTTTGTAATCAATTGCAATTTGTCAAACGGAATTTGTAAAAGCAAGATTGCTGATAAGAAATAAGTAAAGCATAAATGATACTCACATTCCATTGTGCATCCAATAATCCATTATCCAAATCCATAGTCCAATCATGAAATTCATCAATGTCATTCCGTTGACATGAAGACATAATTATTCATCCAATAATCAAATCTATAATCCAATCATGTAGTCCATCAATTGTCAACCCATTGACATAATGATATAATCAATCATCCAATAATCCAATTCATAAAATCCAACAATATCAACCCATTGATATGAAATCACAGTTGTAAAACAAGTTTCAACCCAAAACCCATTTTAGAAAATATCAAAGTCTAACATTGGAATGACTTCACCAAGTGCCCATGACCACGGACGCGGCTAATCGATTAGGTTTAAACTCTGCAGAGGTGTACAGCTTTACCCACAAGACATGACATTTTCTTTTTGCCACACGCTTTACATCCCAACGTAAGCGTGGTGGCCAGAATGTTCATGACGAAAACCTTTACATTACCCATTTTAACTTTACACCAGCCCGGGACGTTAACCCTTGCGAGGGAGAAGAAACCTGAATAGTAGACATACCTTGTCTGTTTATTTGAAAATGGAAAAATGAGAGTACCCCTGTACTATTGGTTTCTCCCCTTAACAAGGCGTACACCGTTGCATTGGTAAGTAAAAACCCCTACAAGTAGACCTAGAAAGGAATGCCTGTGCTAGCTCCCGCCTTCCATAAATGCAAAGTTAAACTATGTAACTTAATTAGTTTAAGGTTGCCCCATCCCAATACTTGTGGTTGCATGGAATTCTTGGATCTATAGCGTCCCATTGTTCGGTCCTTAATTCGACACGGGCAATACTTCACCCTACACTACTACAACTTTTCTTGTACATCCGGCTATTGCCAATAATTGCCCGCATCCAAACCATAGTTTTGTTTGGGATTTTTATCAAAATAACCATTATCCAACAGTATTATACCCAAACATATTTTCCATTTTTCCAGAAACATCTTTTGATCTGATCATCATCATCATCATCGATTCATTGTTGATTCTAAAGCATGGCTAAACATGATTATTAATTCGCTTATACCCAAATTGACATTTTATATTATCTAATCCCTTTTCTATGGTTATCAAGGTTCACATGTTCATACTTATCAAGGAGGTTCCATGATTCAACAGGTATAACTACCAGAACCACAAAATAGCGAATTTACATAAAATATTCGCATGCATGAAATAATTTTATAAACAAAGGAAAAATAAACTCTGGGATCAACATGATCAAAGGGGTGCTTGCCTTGCTTATTTGTCGCTTATGACGATGTTGTAGTTGCAGTTGGCGTTGACGGTGACGGAGTTAGTAACGTCGAGTTCTACACATCGTCCCAACAAAAATAAAGCAAATAACTATTTTTAACAAGGGCAAAAAGAAAATAGATAGAAAAGCAAATAAAGACTTGCTATAAAGAGCAGGTGCGTTTTAGGTTGGAGCAGATAATTTCACACTCTTATATTTTAGTCGATTAAGTGTATACATTCAAATTATTAGCAGCTTGAATGATACATGATTTCTTTTATGTATTCTTTTATTTATAATATCGAATTCGAGATGCAAAAATTGTTTAGATTAATAGAATTAATCATTTTTGCAAGGTTCATTGATTCTACTATTCATAGTCTATTTCTTGTATCCTTATTACCTAAGGGTTTTGCTTTATCAGGATTCAGATTCAAAGCAAGTTAAAATAAGAATATTTTTCTAGATTACTATAGTTCATATCCTAAGGATTATTTCTGAGCTATTCTTCATAAGTGTAACACCCCGGCACCCCGTGCCCCGAATGTTACACCCTCTAGCACCACCAATTACAAATCACTACGAATAAATATTCGTAAAGTAAGCTAACAACTAGGAGGTTGTTAAAAATTTTAAAAATTTCGGCAGCACCTCCCCTAAAACTAGGACATCCACTCGTGAGTGTAAAACCTTTGCAAGATAATATCATTCTAGCAGGTCCTTAGTTAACCAATCACGATTCTACGTAAACTTAATAAACTCCACCACATAATTATTACAGACGTGAATTTATTAAACATAACCGCAAACAACCTTTACAAAATTTTTGCATGAGCTAGAATAGAACTATAATTGTTATGATGGAAGGACGGTGATGCAACGTGATTGTGTTACTACCCCCATCCATGCATGCCGGCTTCAAAACACCTACAATCATTAAATAACAAGCGTGAGTTTAAACTCAGCAAGGTACACGAAATAATAAACCCAATTTATCGTAAGTAAAACAAAAACTTAACCATAAGAGCAAGTAATGCAAATAAAACATTATCCAGGACAACAAGCATTCATACCCATTTAAAGCAATAATCGAGAGCAAGTAAGGCAAATGACACAAAATCCGGACACCCAAAGATTCATACCCATTTTAAGCAATAACTTGACCATACCCAAAATTTACCGCAATCAAGACATCAACTTGATAATAAAACCACTCAACGTAAAGAGGCATCACGTGGCTCTAAGTCACTACGTGTTCGACTCAATCACCCCTTGTTGCAGCTCAAACCATTTTCATCGACTTTATTCGAGTTCAAAACTCAAATTTCACTCCACGATATTCATACAACATAATTAGCAAAGCAAAGAAAAGACATGTGCTAATTCATCGATTCAATTCAATCTCCCCGTTATGGGTTGAATCCACGACTCAACCTTCAATTACCATAATCACCATCCATATGACACACCATTTACCACAACACTCCATATTAAAGATGCAATGCACATGAATGCTCATTTCCATGCACGCATCAGTCGCCGAAAGTGCCCACCCGTCGGTGTGCACCCTCACGTCCCTTCCATCCCGTAGATGGAAGGTGCCTACTCTTACTATCTCGCTTCCATTCACCTCGATGAATGGGACTACGAGGTAGGACTTTCTTGTTCACTACGTGTGAACACAGAGGCCCGCATCAGAATGGGTCGCCCCTTCCATTATGAATGCATATCATGAATGCAAGAATGCAACATAAATTCTCAACTAAAACACATTTCAATCAACAATTCTCAACAAATACGCATTTCAATCAACATACTCAACTAAATTCCCGAGACTAGGCACAATTAAATTCATCTCTTGTAAATTAACCACGAGTACCCCGTAACCCATTCTCGCTACTCACTGCAATATTAACAAAGGTACAAGAACTCACCGAGATTAAGGCTTACTAGTGACCACCCGAATCCAAGGGCTAATCATGTCCGCGAAGGGACGATCACCAATATAACTCATACTTGCCACAATCAATAGAAATTAGATATGAATAGGTAAATAACAACGAACAACTCCATTAAACACACATTTCGGTGTACTTGCCTTACCGACGCTTGAGGCAACGCTGGTCGTGACCACCTCAAGGCACTCTCCTCGAAAACAACGTTACGCACAAGAATGGGTCAAGGTCCGACTCAATACCTCAATGCACGCATTTAAATCTAACTCTTGCCAAAACAAAGTCCCAATTCACACTAATGGAAACTCCGCAATCCACTAGACAATGCAGACATTAAACCTTAATAATAGGAGAACACATTGACAACTCTCTCAATTTGGGATCTTATTCAAAACCATTAACAAATCAAGCTAACATTCAAAGATCCAACTCTTCTCAATACTTCAAAGATCAAACGACACAAATGCTCATGCTAATTGATCAAATTTAAGGAACATATCCACATTGCATTATGAGTAAATAGGGAATGTATCAAACGTGAACTAACCTTTAAATAGAGGAATAAGAACTAACAATTGTGACCATTGGATGAGATATACGCTTAGATATACATTAAAGGCCATCGACATTATTTAAACAAAACACCCAAATTATTCCTCTTTACACTCTAGCCTTCTCACCTTAATGAGATGTCTACCATTTTGATCTACTGAGATCCAACATTTCATATTTGAGTTCTCATTATCCCGGTTTAAGGGTGTTTTCTTTCAATGATATAATAATCCAATGGCAGCTACAAAAATATAAAAATCCAAAATTTCCAACCAAACAACATTATTAACTAGAAACGTTGTCACTTCTCTCTAGTCGCTTAAGTTTCTTGAGAATCTTTAATGCACCATTCAATGACATGGGCCAAATTCGTAGCATGAGAAGCAAAGCAAGAATCAAGAGATGTGCTATATTGACCTAATCTCAACATACTTATACTCTTACATACCGCTATCAAAATTAACTTTCCAGCAATCAAATATATTTACTAATGCTTCCATTTTCAAAGTTATTCAGATGGAATTAAGCATAACCACCTAGAGATATAATGGCCAAGTCGAAAGCATACAAAGCAATATGAACTACACATGCATATACCTCACAGCCATTTCATCGAACACCTGACATGCATACAAGAAACCAACATCTCAAATTTCAATTTACTTGACTTCTTACCACAAGAAAGCAGGGGGGAAAAAGCCATGCTGCTAACGATCTCCGCCCATTTCTTCTTCAGGGTTCGTTGTCATTGCTGCCATTTTGGCCGATTCTTGCCGCTTCTCGCCGACCATTTCATTGCCGCTTCTTCATTGTTGCCGCCACGCCAAGAGGGAGGAAGGAGGCACCACCTCCTTCTTCTTCTGCGTGCTTCTTGGTGGAGGAGGGCGCGGCGCCAGCACCGGAGGAGGCTTGGCCGAGAGGCTGCAGTGGCCTTCGAGGGGAGAAGGGAGGCGGCGCTGGTGCCGCTGCCTACAGGAATGGGGCGACTGCCTCGGTGCCTCCTCGAGCTACTGCTGCTGGCTGCCTTTGCTCGGTAAGGAATGGAGGAGAGGGGCGCAAGGGAGTAGCCTAGGCTGTGCGCCATCCAGAAGGAGAGGGGGAGGGAGTTGGCGTTGGGGAGCCCGACCAGAGAGGGGAGAGGAGCAATCGGCCAGGGACAACAAGTTCAGCCAGAGAAAAAATGATGAAGGGAGTCGGCAGGTGTGCTGGAGCAACAAAAAATATCAGCCATGGGAGAGGCAATGTCAGCCACACAAAAAGGGGAAGAGAGAGATTAGGTGAGGGAGGGAAATTCCCAAAAAGCCCCCTCCTAAAACCAAAAATCCAACTTTCAATTATTAACGCGAACCAAACTATTAATTCTTGACGCGAAATGACAATTCCGGCCATAAACCCAGGAAAACAATTTTGCAGTATTACACTCTGTCCCCCTTTAACAGAATTCGACCTCGAATTCTGAACACTACAAGAACTCCAACAAGAACAACGGGAACCAACTGATAGAGCGAAAATATCCAAAAAGAACAAAAGAAACCCAGATTCACATTCTTCCTCACTGGTTAACCTTTATAACCACGTAACCATTATCAAGCCATATCAACGAACGAGCTAGCCCAACATGGCACAAATCCCATTTCCATCACAGTACCAAAATCATACTCTACCTTCTGTCGTACCTTTCTCGCACACTGAGGCAACCACTCAAAGGAACAATTCATAACTGAAATATTGATTCCAACCCAGGAAACCAAGGGTTCCAACACATTTAGACCAAGGCATTCGCCGACCGATCCCAAACAGTTCACCAACAAAGTAGTCACACACAACCAAGAGACAACAAAATTCAATTTATCCCCCCACAAAGGATTTGGGTCAAAACATGCCACACCCTTCAATACTCTCCACGCTAAATCCAATTACGGTCACTCCTAATCTAAATTAGATCCTCCATTAAAACCAATTCATACCGGTTCTCTTTTACGACAGCTTTGCCCAAAGAATTAAAGCAACGAGCATAATCTTTAAATTACACTCCACTAGAACTTACGACCCATCATTTTCTTGTCTCACACTAGAGAGCAAAATAAAATCTCGATTTATTTAACTCGGCTAACTACTTTTCTCAACTTGAAATCAAAGGTATAATCCTCAATCATTATCCACCCAAAATCCCTTGATTCTCATTAGCAAGCTAACCACTTCCATCCTTTTCAAATAATGTGATAAAATGCACACCAAGGAGAACTCAACTTTCAAGAGAAACACTGCATTGAACTTTTACAACTGCAAACCCAATGACCAAAGAAAACCCAATTCTCATTATTATGTTCAACACTATACCATAAGCTTTCATATTCTTTAACTCCAGCTAGAACGCAAAGGAAATACAATTCCCTTTTTGACCAAAATGAACCATGTACAATATCTTGAACCCAAAGCATTAAAGTCTACCTGAGAGAGGATCTTAATAAAGCCCAATCATCACTTATTTCTTCTTCCAAAACCAGATTTGCAAGAGAAGACCCAATTCTCGGACATCATAAAAACCTTCCTAAAATACTCAGCTCCTACGCTAAACACGATCCAGTCTTACATTTTCGAGCGTAAATCTCACAGTAATCAATCAGGCCATCTCTTTTAACCAAAGCAAAAAGACTAACGTGATTCGATAAAATAAAATATTCCGAATTCCATCAACCGATTACTTCCAGGATGACTCTTACATCCTCATTCTCAATCTTCAGAGTCGAAGGAAGGTTCATCTCACATCCCACCATTGCTAGTACTCCAATGCTCTAGCCATTAAATGTTTCATTTTCACCAAATCCAAAAAGGTACATAGGTTTTGAACGGAAGTTACAAATCCAAATCTTCCCTTTACTTTCCTTCTCCTATTAATATACCCACCACTAGTCATTCTCCATAGATAAACTCCCAGATAGACATTTTCCTAAGACAAGACTCCATCATTCCTACAACCATTCTATATACTCATTCTTTAATTTCACATCGACTAAATCATTTTGTCGATCCACCATTTTATTGATTCATAAGCAACCTAAATCAACAACTCTCATGCCTTGGCGCTAATATACTCCGGTACTTTACATCAACATCTTACTGTAATAAATTCATCCATAGAAGATTCTGGACCCTCTCAAACATGATCAATACTAATCTTACCGGAATACAAATCTCGCACTTCCAATCAATTTTCATGATTCACCACCATTGTAATAACTCTAATCAATTTTTTCACTTTAAAATCACCTACCATTCCAATTAGTTATTCTGTACTACGCAATAAATTTGGGTGCCTATGTATAATCAACAACTCATGTTAACAGAATCAGTGACCCACATTATCTGAAATCTCCAGCAACTCATCATACACTTAACGTCTTAAGCGTCCCCGTGTCACGTACTCAACCTTCGAGGAAAATCCACGATTATTAAGTATGAGCAACAACAAAAATCATCTCTATTTCCAGAAAAACCCAATCATAAATCATAAGAGAATTCGGCTCCCGAATTCCCAAACTCTGACGGGAAACAACTCCTTAAACAGATCTCCAGACTTACAACTTCCGAGAAGGAGAATAGATACAAGGGGGAAAACGAAATGATCCACCACGTCCTTCCCGATAAAACATTAACACCAAAGATCCACACGACTTGAGTTTTGCACCAAATAAACTTTAATAACTTTCTTAAATGGAGAGAACAACAACTACAATAATTTTCTTCACAAGGCAACTCACGATAACCAACGAAAACCAAAGAATCTAGCAAAAACCGAACTCCAGAATGGTAAAAGCAATCCAAAAGGATTCATCACCAAATTCTTCGCTTTGCCGCCAAAGAAATGAAACCAATAAAAACCAACCTTCTCCACTCACTCCCTAAACTATGCCACAACAAACGACGACCCTCACCTCGAGAGGTTCCCATGCTTCCGGTGGTGGCCCTACCCAGCCCCAACCACCACCACGGCCTTATCCACGGCCACACCAACCACCAAGGCCCTTAACAAGGTCAAAAGCACAAAGGCGAAAGCATAATGATTCAAACAATCCTTTTTATAATCAAAGCAACATACACAATAATTTAACATTCAATCATCAAAGCTTAAATGCAACATTTAAGCGTAATGCAATGATACCCCTCCCTTCCTATAGTGCACCAGAGTGTGTCAAGTTTTAATTTAATTAACCACTCTAATTCAGATTTTAAGGTTATTGCCTGAAGGCCAAATTTTAAAGGAGTAGAAACCTATGCCATGTTTCTAATATCACGCAGCAAAATTTTAGTTTACTCTAAAGTAAAATTGCTAAATTCACATACCACGGACCTGAAGCCCGCTCTGATACCAACTGTAACACCCCGGCACCCCGTGCCCCGAATGTTACACCCTCTAGCACCACCAATTACAAATCACTACGAATAAATATTCGTAAAGTAAGCTAACAACTAGGAGGTTGTTAAAATTTTTAAAAATTTCGGAAGCAACACCTCCCCTAAAACTAGGACATCCACTCAAAGAGTGTAAAACCTTGCGTTATAATATCATTCTAGCAGGTCCTTAGTTAACCAATCACGCATTCTACAGAAACTTAATAAACTCCACCACATAATTATTACAGGACAGGGAATTTATTAAACATAACCGCAAACAACCTTTTACAAAATTTTTGCATGAGCTAGAATAGAACTATAATTGTTATGATGGAAGGACGGTGATGCAACGTGATTGTGTTACTACCCCCATCCATGCATGCCGGCTTCAAAACACCTACAATCATTAAATAACAAGCGTGAGTTTAAACTCAGCAAGGTACACGAGAATAATAAACCCAATTTATCGTAAGTAAAACAAAAACTTAACCATAAGAGCAAGTAATGCAAATAAAACATTATCCGGACAACAAGCATTCATACCCATTTAAAGCAATAACTGAGAGCAAGTAAGGCAAATGACACAAAATCCGGACACCCAGCATTCATACCCATTTTAAGCAATAACTTGACCATACCCAAAATTTACCGCAATCAAGACATCAACTTGATAATAAAACCACTCAACGTAAAAGAGGCATCACGTGGCTCTAAGTCACTACGTGTTCCGACTCAATCACCCCTTGTTGCAGCTCAAACCATTTTCATCGACTTTATTCGAGTTCAAAACTCAAATTTCACTCCACGATATTCATACAACATAATTAGCAAAGCAAAGAAAAGACATGCGCTAATTCATCGATTCAATTCAATCTCCCCGTTATGGGTTGAATCCACGACTCAACCTTCAATTACCATAATCACCATCCATATGACACACCATTTACCACAACACTCCATATTAAAGATGCAATGCACATGAATGCTCATTTCCATGCACGTACCGGTACTGCCGAGTGCCCACCCGTCGGTGTGCACCCTCACGTCCCTTCCATCCCGTAGATGGAAGGTGCCTACTCTTACTGTCTCGCTCCCATTCACCTCGATGAATGGGACTACGAGGTAGGACTTTCATGTTTACATCGTGTGAACACAGAGGCAAGATCGAATGGGTCGCCCCTTCCATTATGAATGCATATCATGAATGCAAGAATGCAACATAAATTCTCAACTAAAACACATTTCAATCAACAATTCTCAACAAATACACATTTCAATCAACATACTCAACTAAATTCCCGAGACTAGGCACAATTAAATTCATCTCTTGTAAATTAACCACGAGTACCCCGTAACCCATTCTCGCTACTCACTGCAATATTAACAAAGGTACAGTAAACTCACCGAGATTAAGGCTTACTAGTGACCACCCGAATCCAAGGGCTAATCACGTCCGCGAAGGGACGATCACCAATATAACTCATACTTGCCACAATCAATAGAAATTAGCTATGAACAGGTAAATAACAACGAACAACTCCATTAAACACACAGCTCGGTGTACTTGCCTTTACCGACGCTTGAGGCAACGCGGGGTCGTGACCACCCCCGAAGGCACTCTCCCTGAAAACAACGTTACGCACAAGAATGGGTCAAGGTCCGACTCAATACCTCAATGCACGACGAAATCTAACTCTTGCCAAAAACATTCCCAATTCACACTAATGGAAACTCCGGCAATCCACTAGACAGCAGACATTAAACCTTAATAATAGGAGAACACATTGACAACTCTCTCAATTTGGGATCTTATTCAAAACCATTAACAAATCAAGCTAACATTCAAAGATCCAACTCTTCTCAATACTTCATAGATCAAACGACACAAATGCTCATGCTAATTGATCAAATTTAAGGAACATATCCACATTGCATTATGAGTAAATAGGGAATGTATCAAACGTGAACTAACCTTTAAATAGAGGAATAAGAACTGACAATTGTGACCATTGGATGAGATATACGCTGCTTAGATATACATTAAAGGCCATCGACATTATTTAAACAAAACACCCAAATTATTCCTCTTTACACTCTAGCCTTCTCACCTTAATGAGATGTCTACCATTTTGATCTACGGCATCCAACATTTCATATTTGAGTTCTCATTATCCTGGTTTAAGGGTGTTTTCTTTCAATGATATAATAATCCAATGGCAGCTACAAAAATATAAAAATCCAAAATTTCCAACCAAACAACATTATTAACTAGAAACGTTGTCACTTCTCTCTAGCTGCTTAAGTTTCTTGAGAATCTTTAATGCACCATTCAATGACATGGGCCAAATTCCAGAAGCATGAGAAGCAAAGCAAGAATCAGTAGATGTGCTATATTGACCTAATCTCAACATACTTATACTCTTACATACCGCTATCAAAATTAACTTTCCAGCAATCAAATATATTTACTAATGCTTCCATTTTCAAAGTTATTCAGATGGAATTAAGCATAACCACCTAGAGATATAATGGCCAAGTCGAAAGCATACAAAGCAATATGAACTACACATGCATATACCTCACAGCCATTTCATCGAACACTTGACATGCATACTAGAAACCAACATCTCAAATTTCAATTTACTTGACTTCTTACCACAAGAAAGCAGGGGGGAAAAAGCCATGCTGCTAACGATGTCGCGCCGGCCGCTCTTTCAGGGTTTCAGTCTTGTTGCTACATTTTGGCCGATCTTTGCCGCTTCTCCCGCCGACTGGCTGCCGCTTCTTCTTATTTATTGTTGCCGCCGCCAAGAGGGAGGAAGGAGGCACCACCTCCTGCTGCTGCTGTATTCTTCTTTGGTGGAGGGCGACAGCGCCAGAACCGGAGGAGGTCTTGCCGAGAGGCAGGCGGCGCCCACGGAGGGAGAAGGGAGGCGGTCTTCTGCTTCGCTCGGCGAGGGAATGGGGCGACTGGCTCACGCCTCCTCGAGCTCTGCTGCTGGCTACCTTTGCTCGGTAAGGAATGGAGGAGAGGGGCGCAAGGGAGTAGCCTGGGCTGTGCGCCATCCAGAAGGAGAGGGGAGAGGAGCAATCGGCCAGGGACAACAAGTTCAGCCAGAGAAAAAATGATGAAGGGAGTCGGCAGGTGTGCTGGAGCAACAAAAAATATCAGCCAAGGGAGAGGCAATGTCAGCCACACAAAAAGGGGAAGAGAGAGATTAGGTGAGGGAGGGAAATTCCCAAAAAGCCCCCTCCTAAAACCAAAAATCCAACTTTCAATTATTAACGCGAACCAAACTATTAATTCTTGACGCGAAATGACAATTCCGGCCATAAACCCAGGAAAACAATTTTGCAGTATTACAATAAGATTCAGATTTAGACGAGCTGCTTTGTGAGTTAATGAAAAGATTTAAATGATCACATTAGAGTATGATTGATTAGTTCTTTATCTTTGATTGATTTTGCGTAGATTTAGTTTTACGCAAGTTAGATATATTGATTTAGGCTATTGGTATCATTTCCTCGATGTTTGAGAAGGTTTTGGTGATACAAATATCTTAATAATTGATTTCTCATTTAAACTCAAGGTTCATTCATTCATATTACAGCTTAAAGTAATGTGGATACTTAGGATTATTAAGCTAACAAGATTAATATGTAATTCATGACGAAATGATATTATCTTTTCATAATAGGGTAGTTCATACTATGGAGAGTACTACTAAACTAGTTTCATAAGTTTTAGGATTTGGTCAAGATATTATATTCATTACTTAAAAAGCTTATGTGGCATTATATATTTTACGTTATACGGAATCGGCAAGAATATGAAGCGGATGATTAACACTTAAGGGTTTTGAGCTAATAAGATTAATATGGAAGCCTTGATGAAATAAGATTGTTTCTATAGAATATAGTAGTATGAACCTTGTAGAGTATTTCTAAACTAGTTTCATAAATTTTAGTATTTAGGCGAGTTATTTAATCTACTGCTGAAATAGTCCAAATGATCACAATGTTAACGTTAAATCGGTCAAGTTTCATTTTAATTTTGCGACTACAACATACATGATTCTTTATTCATTTTTCTAGTATTTGCAGGGTACAATCCTAGAAATGTTTTAAAGTTGGTTTTGCATTATTTTAACTTCGTTGCAATAGATTATCTATTTATTTACTGTTGTAGTTTACATTTCCTTTTGATAAAAGAATGTAAATTAAGTCTTATCTCAAATATTTTTACATACATGAGTTCCTCTGATTCTAGGAACTTAATTCAAATTATTTAATCATTTTATGACCTATTATGTTTTTATTTTTATTAATGGCCATATTAAGGTTTACTAGTGATTATAGAACAAATAATTTAAACTAAGTTCAAGATTTAAATATTTTTGTATATTTGAGTTCATTATGGTTCCAGAGGTACATGAAATTTTATTTAATGATTTTAGGAATTATATTTCCCACGTGTGCAATAGTGTCCATAATAGAGTGTTTATATTAATTTCAATTTTAATAATTGTTCTATGACTCAAGAATCAAATGTTTTTGTAGATTTAAATTCATCTTGGTCTATTTATCATATGAATATTTATTTTATTATTTTGTGCCTTATGTTAATAAATTTGTATTAAAGACCATAATGGAATTATAATTAAAGTTTAATTTAAATAATGATTCTATAGTTCAAATATTAAATATTTTTGTATATTTAGATTCTTCCCGATTTTATATAGAAATTTGTTTCATATTATATTAACTCGAAAATGTGGAAGATATTCAAGATTGTATTTAATTTGGTTTGGAAATTGAATTGGAAATTAAATACGTTTTGAGTTGAGAAAGCACATTCACTGATTGAACTGGAGACTTCCTGAGCTACTGACATGAAGGGCCCGCCCGACAGAGACAAAGGACAAAGGAGGAAATAGGGCTCACCGGTGAGGGAGCTCCGGCGATCTTCCGGTGAAGGAGAGGGCACTGAGAGGACCAGCTCGGCGAGGTTATTCTGATGGTGGAACCAATTTGGCCGGAGATGAAGCAGAGAGGTGCGCGCCCAAGCTTCTGCGGCGGCGGCAATGGTGGCTCACCGGAGAAGATGAACATGGCTCTAGGGATTGAATCGGTAGCATTTTAAGCATAAGGGGATACTAGAGGATCCATTTTTGTGGTTATTTCAGCGGGAGAGACATCGGATTGAGCTGCCCACGGTGATCGGATTTGGGGAAGAAGAACAGAAGGGGGCGGCGAGCTTTTGCATGGTGAAGACCAAATATTTTTGAGGGGTATTGCTTGGAAGAGTATCAAGATGCTATGGCTCTGAGGAATTTGGGAACGGATCTTTGTACTACAAGAATGGGGATCGGCTCTGAGCTTCAAAGCCTTCGGCAATGGCAGAATGGAGCAGAGGGATTTCGGCGACTCAGTTGAGTAGAGGAAAGGAAGATGAGTGGGAAGAAAGCGAGACTCAAGTGATTGCTTGGCGCCTTTTATAGGTGCGGAGATGGATGAACTCGGCCGGTTGCTCTTGGCTCGGATGAACTCGTTCTCAGGCGAAGACTTCACTGGATACGACAGAGGAGAATGATGGCGCACGGGGAACACGGAGGAAGAGGTCGCGTGGAGGCGACGTGGGTGATCGACCCGCCGGGTGGTATTTGTAGATGGCGGGGAATGACCAGGCTACAGAGCTTAGCTCAGAGTTTTGCTCGGGGCTTCAATGATCGGAGAAAGAAGATGACCTACGGGGAGGCCGACGAGCAAGGTAACAGGATCGGGACCCACATGACAGAGAAACAAATGGGGAAGCCGAGCAAAATTGAGGAGGAGCAGCAGGCTAAGCAGAGAGAGGATTCAATAAATCAGTTTTGCATCACTTCAACATTTATGAAAAACTTTTTGTGCAATTTATTGGAAGTTATCTTGCTATCATAGAAATTTTGGATTAAAATACTGTTCAAATATTTAATTAAAATTCTGACAATATGCTCTGCACAGTTTTCTGATTTCGGATTTTGATTTATCAGAATATTCAAATATTTTTATAACTTTTTAAAATTTTGTTTTTCAAATTTATTTGAGCTAAGGATTCTTATGTAAACTTTTCAGCTCAAAATATTGCACCAGGAATTTATAAAAATTCTGACATTCAGAGTACTAGTTTTCAATTCTCTCTGTTTTTGAATTTTTAAATATTCCAAATTAATTTATTAATTTCTGAAATTTTTACTGTAGGTGTACATAATTGATTCAGAAGATAATATAAAATTTCGGCTTGAGATAAGTTATGATTATTTTTATTTCATTCTGACAATGCTACTGTTCTTAGTCTTGGTTCATTAAATGACTTTGGATTTTATGCATAAATGTTGGATAAGACATTTTATCATTTAAAATTAGGGTTCCAGGTTATTCTCAAGATTATCCATGATTTTGGAATTTTATTGACTTTAGATTTTATTATTTTTATTCTTTTATTTCTTGATTCACTTTTCCAATGAAGCAAAAATCAAGAAAAATCCGTAAAATTCAGAAAATGCGTAAAAGACAACAATAATTATAATTTAATTCTAAATTTTAATTTCTTACTTTATCTTAATGTAACACCTACACTCGCGTCTCCTAATATTACACCTCTAGCACCACCAATTACAAATCACTACTTAATAAATATTCATAAAGTAAGCTAACAACTAGGAGGTTGTCAAAATTATTAAAAATTTCGACAAAGACCTCCCTAAAACTAGGACATCCACTCGTGAGTGAAAACATTTGCAAGATAATATCATTCTAGCAGTCCTTAGTTAACCAATCATGCATTCTATAGGAATTTAATAAACTTCACCACATAATTATTACAGACGTGAATTTATTAATCATAACCGCAAACAACCTTTTACACAAATTTTGCATGAGCTAGGACAGAACTATAATTGATATGATGGAATGACGGTGATGCAACGTGATTGTGTTACTACTCCCATCCATGCATGCCATTTCAAAACACCTACAACATTAAATAACAAGCGTGAGTTTAAACTCAAGAAAGTACGAGAATAATAAACCCAATTTATCGAGTAAAACAAGAGCTTGACCATAAGAGCAAGTAATACAATTGGAACAACAACCAGAATTTACGATTTATACCCATTCAAAGTAATATCTTGACCATACCTAAAACAATTACAGAGAACAAGTCATCGACTTGATAATAAAACCATTCAACGCCCAAGAAGCTTTACTTGATTCTAAATCACAACGCCTCCGACCCAACCACCTATTTCTTTGCAACTCAAACCATTTCATCAATTCGTTTATTGGAAGTCATAACTCAAAATTCACTCCACGATATTCATACAACATAATTAGCAAAGCAAAGAAAAGAATTAAGCTAATTCATCAAATTCAATCCAATCTCCTTTTTGGGTTGAGGCCCGACTCAACCTTCAATTACCATAATCAACATCCATATAACACACCATTTACCACAACACTCATTATTAAAGATGCAATGCACATGAATGCCCATTTCCATGCACGCACGCAGTCGCTGAAAGTGCCCACCCGTCGGTGTGCCCTCACATCCCTTCCATCCCGTAGATGGAAGGAGCCTACTCTATCGTCTCGCTCCCATTCACCTCGATGAATGGTACTACGAGTAGGACTTTCGTGTTCACTACGTGTGAACACAGAGGCCCACATCGTAATGGGTCGCCTCTTCCATTATGAATGCACAAATGCAATTAACACGAATGGATCGCAACCTTTCATTCATTGCCAACACTAACATAACTATAACCACATACATTACAAAGATATATGTAAATATATACATATACATAAAGTCTCCCATACTACATAAGTATATACATGTGTGCAAATGTTTGTATATATATATATATATATAAACACAAGGTCAGTCATACATGCAAGCACACATGACCACAGATTTCAGCAAGTATCACACATAATTGTATGGACTATGGCAGCTCTACACATTCACACACCCTAAGCAGCGCTTTTCATTTAGAGAAACCTCATGCATACATATAAGTATGACTTCACATAGACATACAAGAATCATCAATGTATGTACTTATATAAATAGGCTCTGTGAACCCACATTTCCACCAACACAAACAAGCATACATATATACACACAAAATGCAAGAATACATTGATTCGTACACATACTCAATTCCAATCCCCAAACGGGCACGCTAATACAATTCTTGTAATTTAACCACTAGTATCCACGCATTCTATACTCGCTACTCAACGCAATACTAACAAAGGTACAGTGAACTTCTAGGAATTAAGGCTTACTAGTGATCACTCGAATTCAATAGCTAATCGCGTCCTCGAAGGGACGGTCACCAATATAACTAACACTTGCCACAATCAATAGAAGTTAGCCATGAATGATAAATAGCAATGAACAACTCAATTAAGCACACGACTCGATGTACTTGCCTTTAACCGCAGCGATAAATGACGCCCCGTTGCGGTATTAGAAATCTCCGATCCCTAGAGAACAAAACAAAACTCGAAATTCATTCTTCATGTTTCAATGGATATCCTAATTCATGAAACTTGAAGAATTGCTATACTGATTGGAGCTTAAACTCAAAGCTAACATGTCTATTGGAGTATTGCCATACATTCTCTCCCAATATGCTAGTGTTCCAACTTTCCTATTTATTTTATACTATTTGTTTTACAACTTGAGGATCAATCTACAATGGTCAAAGAGCAGAGACCACCCTCCCAATCGGTGATAGACTTGCAAACACAGCAAAAGGTACTAACAATGAGATTAATTGAATAAAGACATGGAAGCTAGAAAGCAAATAGCACACATTAAGCCACAGGAATATGATTCGATACTTAATAAAAGGATCAACACAGTCCCTTGAGCATATTGTGAGAGGAAGAGATTAAAGTATCAACCTTTTGTAGAAGGGCTACCACTATAAAACTCACATTACAGAAGTCCAGTACATAAGACATTCCTAACTGCGCATAATTTATGGAAGGGAAACTCAAACACATGTATCAATTTAGGGATCCTATACATAACCATGGCATTAACAAATTGAGCTAATACACAATATCCGTTCATCATCAATTGGTAGTAAATAATTCTTAACTCACTCATTTTAGTTGAGCCAAGCGACAAGTAATAAGAATCAAGTCCTGACATAAGATTCACAAACATTACCAATGTAAGAATGATATTACAGGTGCATATACCAATAACACACATATGTGTGTGTGTGTATATATATATCATTCCCTAAACAATAGCGTATAAAGCCCTCAACAATCTAATACCGGTATACAAAAATACTTGATATGCATCACAATCTCAATTGCAAGCATAAATCTCAGATTCCAAACATCACTTTGCAACTATTATCACAGATAGCGATTGCAAACTTGAGATGAGGAACTAATAGCTCTTGTAGGCATTACCACAAACACTTAACATGCACACAAGAACCAAATGCCACAATCTCAACCGATTGAGCTCTCACCACAAGGAGGCAAGGTGGAAGCAAGGTCGATGTTGGTCTTCTTTGCATCGGTGTCATTGCTTCCATTACTCAAGGCGCTTCTTTGGCCCTTCTGCCGCTTGTCTTTGGCCGAGCTAGGGAGAGGAAGCCAGGGAGGCAAAGTGAAGGTGCTCGTGGGGCTATAGCTTCTCTGTTCTTACTTCTGCAGATCTCTCTTCTTGTTCTTAGCCAAGAGGAGTCACTGGAGAGGAGGAACTAGGGGCGGCCGGGCGTGGGGAAGCTAGGCGCCCGACCAGGCCTTCGGCCAGGTGCAGCAGGCACCGAGAGGGAGCACTCGGCTAGGAAAGGCCGGCCTGGTGCTGGTGCCTGTTGAACTAGGGAGAAAGCGCAGGGAGCCACTACCGGGAGAGGAGGCGCAGGAGAAGAAGCCTTGCTGGGACTGGAGCACTTGGGTGAAGGAAATGTTGCTTGGGAGAATCGGCGAAGATGGCGGCTCGACCAGAGAAAAGAAGGAGCCAACAAGGTGAAAAAATCTTCCAAGCAAGAGAATAACAGCCACACAAAGGAAAGAGAGAGAGATGAGGTTACGCAGTATTACACTCTCCCCCCTTAAAGGAATTCGACCCCGAATTCGAAGAATGCCAAATATGCAAAACAAGGGCACAAGGGTCTTAAACTTCTTTACCAACTCAAAACATCCCCGCAAAATCTCCAACGGCTACAAACAATAACAAAACCTCAAATCCAACGACTAACAAAACGATTTGACTTAACTCAAACGAGTGCAACTTCTCACGCAAGAACTCAGTCAAAGTCAATCAATAGGTCAAAATCCCAAGGGACCACTGCCCAAGGTAAATGCTCACTACAGAACACTACACATCAAATTATGAAATCCTTCACTACAACCATCTGAACCCATAAGTTCAGTCACACGTTACAAATGGTGATAAATACCATCAACTTCCAAGTAGTTCATCACTAATAAGGGTTAAACAAACACCACCAAGGAACCACATCAAAAGTATAATCCTCAATTATTATCCACCCGAAATCCCTCGATTCTCTTTAGCAAAACTAACCACCTTCATCCCTTTCAAATAGTGCGATAAAATACACACCAAGGAAAACTCACTTTTAAGAGAAACACTGCATTGAACTTTTACAGCTGCAATCCCAATGACCAAAGAAAACTCAATTCTCCTTATTATACTCAACACTATACCACAAGCTTCCATATCCAGTAACTCCAACTAGAACACAGAGGAAATATAATTCCCGTTTTGACCAATTGAACCACGTACATCATCTTGAACCCAAAGCATTAAAATTCTACCTGAGAGAGGATTTTGATAGATTTCAAATCATCACTCAAATTCTTCTTCCAAAGCCAAATTTTTGCAATAGAAGATCCGATTCTCAACATCATAGAAACCTTTAACACTTTCAAATCGATACAATGACATTCACCTCAGGGAGAACTCCAATTAAAAGAGAAACCCCACGCAAATCGGCGATGAAGCGATCATAAAAACAAAAGACAACTCAAATTACTTTACTCAAGGCAAAGCCTCTCTAGCTAACCAGAATCAACATTTAGCAGAGAAACTCGATTCTCAAATTAAGCATCTGTACCCCAAACCATCATATTCTTCCTCAAGAGAAAAGGAAACTCGTTCCCAACAAAAATCACTTCACCCACGTAATCACTTACTTAAATACTCACCGATTCACACTCGAGATACTCACCAACACATCACACAACTCTAATCAAATCCTAACCAAATCTATTTCATGACAATCAACAAGGATAACTACGTTCTCACTTCTTCAACACAAATATCTTCTCAGTTAATTTAACACAAGACGCGTGTCATCCTTTACTGTGGTTTGCTAGCCATGACGAACCTCGATAAGATCTCCACTAGACCTATTCCACAGAGAAGGCTCTCAAATAGACATTCATACAACCATTCCATATACTCATTCTTTAATTTCACATTGATTAATTAATTTTTTTTTTTCGGTCCACCATTTAATTAACTCATAAGCAACATAAATTTAACAACTTTCATGTCTTTGCGCTAATATACTCTAAGACTTTACATCAACATCTTACTAATATAAATTCATCCATAGAAGATTCTAGACCCTCTCAATCTCGATCAATACCGAACATCTAGGAACACAAATCTCGACTTCCAATCAATTTTTATGATTCACCACCATTGTAATAATTCTAATCAACTTTTTCACTTTAAAATCACCTACCATTCCAATTAGTCATTCTGTACCACGCATTACATTTGGGTGCCTGTATATAATCAATGACCCACGTTAACGGAATCAGTAACCTACATCATCTGAAATCTCTAACAACCCATCATACACTTAACGTCTTAAACGTCCCTGTGCCGCGTACTCAACCTTTGAGTAAATCCACGATTCTTAAGTATGAGCAACAACAAAACCATCTCTCCTTCCGAAAAACCCGATCATAAAGCATAAGAGAATTCGACTCGAATTCCCAATCTCCGATGAAACAACTTCTCAAACAAATCTCAAGATTTACAATTTCTAGGAAGGAAAAGAGATGCATAGGAAAAACCAAATGATCAACAGATCCTTCTCGATAGAATCTTAACACCGAAGATCCACATCATTTAAGTTTGCACCAAGAAAACTTCAATAAGTTCCTTAGATGGAGAGAACACTAACTACAATAGTTTTCTTGCAAGGCAACCCACGATAACCAACAAGAACCAAGGAATCCAACTAAAGAACACAACAATAAAAGCAATCCAAAGGAGTTCATTACTAAGCTTTTCTCTTTAAACCCAAACATCGAAGGCAAAAGAAACCAACTTCCTCCTTACCTCTAAACTACTTTGCGGCGTCGACTCACGACGAGAGGTTCCCAAATGGCAAGGGTGGCACTAACTAGTCCCACCCAAAAGCAAAGCCCACAACTCGACCAAAGGAACAAGGTCGAAACCTTTCGACAACCAACATCATGAACATAAGCATCCGATCCCAGCAGTCTTTTCATAATCAAAGCAATATGCAACAATAAATTTAGCACTCCACATTTAGGCGCAATGCAATGTACCCGCCCATCCTCATCGTGCATCGAGTGTGTCAAGTTTTAAATTAGTTAACCACTCTAATTGATTTTAAGGTTATTGCCCAAAGGCCAAATTTTAAAGGAGTAGAAATCTATGCCATGTTTCTAATATCACGCTGACAAAATTTTAGTTTACTCTAGAGTTACCCACTACATTCAAATACCACGGACAAGAAGCGCTCGATACCAATTGTAACACCGGCACCCGCGCCACAGATATTACACCCTCTAGCACCACCAATTACAAATCACTACGAATAAATATTCATAAAGTAAGCTAACAACTAGGAGGTTGTCAAAATTATTAAAAATTTCGACAAAGACTCCCCTAAAACTAGGACATCCACTCAAGAGGCGAAAACATTTGCGTTATAATATCATTCTAGCGGGTCCTTAGTTAACCAATCATGCATTCTATAGGAATTTAATAAACTTCACCACATAATTATTACGGAGAGGAATTTATTAATCATAACCGCAAACAACCTTTTACACAAATTTTGCATGAGCTAGAGACGAACTATAATTGATATGATGGAATAGCGGTGATGCAACGTGATTGTGTTACTACCCCCATCCGCATGCCGAAGCTTCAAAACACCTACAAACATTAAATAACAAGCGTGAGTTTAAACTCGACCAAAGTACACGAGAATAATAAACCCAATTTATCGAAGTAAAACAAGAGCTTGACCATAAGAGCAAGTAATACAATTGGAACAACAACGAATTTACGCATTTATACCCATTCAAAGTAATATCTTGACCATACCTAAAACAATTACAGTAAACAAGTCATCGACTTGATAATAAAACCATTCAATGCCCAAGAAGCTTTACTTGATTCTAAATCACGTCTCCCGACCCAACCACCTATTTCTTTGCAACTCAAACCATTTCATCAATTCGTTTATTGGAAGTCATAACTCAAAATTCACTCCACGATATTCATACAACATAATTAGCAAAGCAAAGAAAAGAATTGCGCTAATTCATCAAATTCAATCCAATCTCCCCTTTTTGGGTTGAGGCCGACTCAACCTTCAATTACCATAATCAACATCCATATAACACACCATTTACCACAACACTCATTATTAAAGATGCAATGCACATGAATGCCCATTTCCATGCGCGTCGCAGATCGCTGAGAGTGCCCACCCATCGGTGTGCACTCACATCCCTTCCATCCCGTAGATGGAAGGAGCCTACTCTTACTGTCTCGCTCCCATTCACCTCGATGAATGGGACTACGAGGTAGGACTTTCGTGTTCACTACGTGTGAACACAGAGGCCCACATCAGAATGGGTCGCCTCTTCCATTATGAATGCACAAATGCAATTAACACGAATGGATCGCAACCTTTCATTCATTGCCAACACTAACATAACTATAACCACATACATTACCAGCATATATGTAAATATATACATATACATAAAGTCTCCCATACTACATAAGTATATACATGTGTGCAAATGTTTGTGTATATATATATATATATATATATATATATATATATATATAAACACAAGGTCAGTCATACATGCAAGCACACATGACCACAGATTTGACAAGTATCACACATAATTGTATGGACTATGGCGACTCTACACATTCACACACCCTAAGCGGTAGCTTTTCATTTAGAGAAACCTCATGCATACATATAAGTATGACTTCACATAGACATACAAGACTCATCAATGTATGTACTTATATAAATAGGCTCTTCTTTGAACCCACATTTCCACCAACACAAACAAGCATACATATATACACACAAAATGCAAGAATACATTGATTCGTACACATACTCAATTCCAATCCCCAAGCGGGCACGATTAAGTACAATTCTTGTAATTTAACCACGAGTATCCACGTACCCATACTCGCTACTCAACGTAATACTAACAAAGGTACAGTGAACTTCAGGAATTAAGGCTTACTAGTGTCACTCGAATTCAATAGCTAATCGCGTCCTCGAAGGATGGTCACCAATATAACTAACACTTGCCACAATCAATAGAAGTTAGCCATGAATGATAAATAGCAATGAACAACTCAATTAAGCACACGACTCGATGTACTTGCCTTTAACCGCAGCCGATAAATGGCGTCCGTTGCGGTATTAGAAATCTCCGATCCCTAGAGAACAAAACAAAACTCGAAATTCATTCTTCATGTTTCAATGGATATCCTAATTCATGAAACTTGAAGAATTGCTATCTGATTGGAGCTTAAACTCAAAGCTAACATGTCTATTGGAGTATTGCCATACATTCTCTCCCAATATGCTAGTGTTCCAACTTTCCTATTTATTTTATACTATTTGTTTTACAACTTGAGGGATCAATCTACAATGGTCAAAGAGCAGAGACCACCCTCCCAATCAGGTGATAGACTTGCAAACACAGGCAAAAGGTACTAACAATGAGATTAATTGAATAAAGACATGGAAGCTAGAAAGCAAATAGCACACATTAAGCCCTAGGAATATGATTCGATACTTAATAAAAGGATCAACACGGTCCCTTGAGCATCTTGTGAGAGGAAGAGATTAAAGTATCAACCTTTAAGTAGAAGGGCTACCACTATAAAGCTCACATTACAGAAGTCCGGTACATAAGACATTCCTATCTGCGCATAATTTATGGAAGGGAAACTCAAACACATGTATCAATTTAGGGATCCTATACATAACCATGGCATTAACAAATTGAGCTAATACACAATATCCGTTCATCATCAATTGGTAGTAAATAATTCTTAACTCACTCATTTTAGTTGAGCCAAGCGACAAGTAATAAGAATCAAGTCACAGCATAAGATTCACAAACATTACCAATGTAAGAATGATATTACAGGGTGCATATACCAATAACACACATATGTGTGTGTGTATATATATATATATCATTCCCTAAACAATAGCGTATAAAGCCCTCAACAATCTAATACCGGTATACAAAAATACTTGATATGCATCACAATCTCAGTGCAAGCATAAATCTCAGATTCCAAACATCACTTTGCAACTATTATCACAGATAGCCAGTGCAAACTTGAGATGAGGAACTAATAGCTCTTGTAGGCATTACCACAAACACTTAACATGCACACAAGAACCAAATGCCACAATCTCAACTGATTGAGCTCTCACCACAAGGAGGCAAGGGGGAAGCAAGGCTGATGTTGGTGCTGCTGCTACTGGTGCTGCTGCTTCCATTACTCCGGGCGCTGCTGCTGGCCCGCACTGCTGCTTGCTGCTGGCCGAGCTAGGGAGAGGAAGCCAGGGGAGGCAAAGCTGAAGGTGCTCCGGCCGGTGCTAGAGCTGCTGCTTCTCTGTTGCGCTGCTGCAGTCTCTGCTGTAGCTGCCGAGCCAAGAGGGAGTCAGCCTGGAGAGGAGGAACTAGGGGCGACGCCGGCCAGGGGGAAGCTAGGCGCCAGCCAGGGGAGCGCTCGGCCAGGGCGAGCAGGGCACCAGAGGGAGCACTCGGCTAGGGAAAGGCCGGCCTGGCTGCTGGTGCTTCTGCTGAACTAGGGAGAAGGCGCAGGGGAGCCAGCTCGGCCTGGAGAGGAGGGCGCAGGGAGAAGAAGCACTGGCCGGCTGGGACTGGAGCACTTGGGTGAAGGAAATGTTGCTTGGGGAGAAATCGGCCAGAAGATGGCAGCTCAGCCAGAGAAAAGAAGGGAGCCAGCAAGGCTGAAAAAATCTTCCAAGCAAGAGAATAACAGCCACACAAAGGAAAGAGAGAGAGATGAGGTTACGCAGTATTACACTTAATTTTCAGGATGTTACAGTTTTCAACATTTTTCAGGTTTTGAACATTTTTCATTTGGATCGTATATAAGAACGGAAAATGCATCTGTGCTGCCCATAGAAGGAATCAAATGGTGACACCCATGAACTGGTCCAACCGGTGTCCACCGGCCGCTGTAACCAGAATCTTTTTTCTGGTTTTCGGTCAAGGCTTTCCCCCTACTTTCTTTTTTTAGATAAAGGAACAAGTTCTGGTCTCTGCAGAACGCATACGACCATATTACATAATCAAAATCTATCAAGCCGATCTCCAAAAAGGGAATAAGAAAACTAAATAAAATTCAAAGACATAGTCTTCTATTTATTGATATCACAGATGGGATAGTCGAAAAATTGTCTATAATGATATAGTATGAATTATTAAACCACTGTTCCTGAAAGGATAACCAAATTTTTCTATCCAATGTCTTTGCAAAGGTATGTTTAATTGGTTGAGTTAGACCATTCAACAAATATACTTTCCTCACTTCATTTCTAATTTTATTAGTGTAATCTTTATTAGCATTCGACATTCGGATCAACAATAATTTTATTTGGATTAAATTCTAGTCGAAACTTCTTTGGTTATGTTGCTCTTTCATCGGTTGGAGGAGTATCACTTGAATTGCTCGTGGAATAATTACATAAAGATTTGTTTCCCTATTATTAAAAATCTACGAACAAATAAAAGTATAAAGTATACAATTATGTTAATATCTAAACAGTATATAATTATATATTATATACTAAAGAGTAATAACAATAAAATTAATAAGTAATAACAGTACTACATCATTACTCATCCAGTCATTTGTCATCTAGTGATCCATTCCACAGTTCGCAGAGACTTCAAGTCACGCACAATATCCACTCATGTATACTTATCATACTTCTATTTCCAGGAGCCTTCCCGGCCGCTCGTGAGGCTCGGCTCAAAATTTTTTTTTTGCTTTTAGGTTCCTCGAAAAATTTGTAATTACGTATAGGTCTTTTTCACTTTTTTGCGAAGAAGACCTTCTGGTTCAGAAAAAATACGGATTTTTTGTGAGAGGACCCTAGATAGGTAAAAAAACGTAGTAGATACCAAAAAAACCGTAGTATCCTTTCAACCGTTTCATGAAAAAGACTTTTCAGTTTAACGCAAATGCGGATGCGCTTGTATCCTTTCAACCGTTTCTTGCGTTTCCCCGACGATTTTAAAAAAATTAACCGACGAAAAAAATATTGTTTTCGCCAAAAAACGGACGGCCGGCTTGGCTTGGCTAGCGCAATCGCGGATGCGTTTGTGTCCTTTTAAATGTTTCTCGTGTTTCCTCGACGATTTTTAAAAAACCGACGAAAAAAATGAAATTGTTTCTGTGAAAAAAAAACACACAATTAGCTCAGCTCGGCTCGGTTTTTCCTTTCCACGTGTAGGTCCCTAAAAAAAATACGCAATTACGTGTAGGTTCTTCCAACTGTTTTTTACAAAGAAGACCCTCTGGTTAAGAAAAATCGCGATTCATTCGTGAAAGAACCCTAAATAAATACCGAAAAAACGCAGTGGAGTTTGAATCATTCCGGTTATTTTCCGCGAAAAGGATCTTTCAATTTAGCGCAATCTCGAATGCGTTCGTATTCTTTCAACCGTTTCACACGTTTCCTCGATGATTTAAAAAAAACACCAACGAAAACAAACGAAATTGTTTCTACGAAAAAAATAACGCACGTGGCGTATTACGCACCGCAGACTATCCTAGTAATACCTTTTCTAAACTTGGGAGATTCCCTGCCTCCGAACCATGCCACGTCGCCATTTTTCACGTGGCTCTGGCTCTATTGGCTCGTTTCCCCCTTTCGCGACGCATTGGGACCGGTCCCGAAGCCCCCGATCCACTCCGCCCCTCACAGCCTTCACCCCAAGCTCCCACCCCCTACTCCCCCGATTCCCCAAATCCCCATGCAGGCCGCGCGCCTAGCCCTCCTTCACCGCCATCCGACCGCCACCGCCAGTTGTCCATGTCATGGCCAGACGGGCTCCTCGCTCTGGAGGAGGCCGAGCACCGCCAAGAACTTCTCCATGCGTCGGCATGCCGAGTCCGCGCTCCAGCCTTCAATTGCCACCACGCTCCTCACGCTCGCCGAGGCCCAGGCGAGGCTACACCTTGTGGGCCTGCTACTCGCCCGCTCCCAGGGCCTCGCCGACGCCAGCGCCCACCTCGAGCTCACTCTGCTCCTCCTCTCTCTCTGCCTCCACACCACGCAGCTCAAGCTCCTCGCCCTCCCTCCTCGCCAAAGCCTCGTGCTCCTCGGCTCCATCACGCCTTGATGTAGCGTGCTCACTCCGGCTCGGGCTCCTCGCCTCCACCTCGCGTCAGGCTCCTCCTCGCGCCCGATCCTCTGGACCAATGATTTCAAGCAGCTTCGCTTGGCCACTTCGCATCGCCGAGGGGCGCCGCCTCTGCCCTCTCCACTCTTTCTATCAGAGCCGCCGCCGCCGCCGAGCTCGGGAGACCCCAGTTTGACCTCTTCTTTGCCGCCACCGCACTCCACGTCCATCTCCTCTGCTAGGAGGATAACGCCGCCGTCGAGGTTGCTATCGCGCAGGCCTCCTAGCTTTGGAACTAACTTCCGACTGAGCAGGTAACTGAAGTTTAGGTTTTCTTTTTAATGTCGTAAATAGCGGTGGAGAGATGTAGACTGTGTGTTCTAATGCTTCTAATGCATATGTACATTTCGCTGATCTGGGCACAGAAGGAGCATCCTTAAAATGTTTTGAAACCTGAACTTTGTTTTGAACGATCAATTAGAATATAGATTTATTTACTTTCGTTGATTTCTTGTTGTTACAGTCAGCCATGTAATTGAAACCTTAGCTTTGTCAGGATCTGGTTGATGTTAAATTGGCGCACAGTCTAGCTTATGTTGCTCGGAATGTACCATTTAAGTAATAGATTGGTTAGGCTGTGATTCCAGTCTTCTGTATGCTGGAGAGTTGTATGTATCAATCAATGAGAGCACTGAGTGAAATGAGAAGTTACAGCCATTAAAGAGCAAATTTAGTAATGGCATTAGCATACCATAGCCGTCTAGGGAATTTTTTCTGTTTGAAATGTATTTTATTAAGTTAGTTTATTTATGTTTGATATGTTAGGCTTCTAAAATCTAAAACATGGTTGTTGCAAATGGCAATGTCGACATGGAGGAAGGAACCCTTGAGATCGGGATGGTTATGCATTTTTCTGTTTATCTCCGTATCAGTAGCCTTACATGAATGGGGTCTCAACAATTTTGTAGTACTATTCTGGTTAAAATTATGCACACCTTCTAACATTTCTCTTTATATTGCAGAGTCCAGGACAGTTTCTGGAGTTGCTGGTCCTCTTGTCATTCTTGATAAAGTGAAGGTATCATGCCTTATGATAGCTATTCTATACAGTATTACATGCACATACCATCTTTTGTTATTTAATTTTGCAATAATTTGTTGATCCTGCAACTGTCGTTTCAGGGCCCTAAATACTAAGAAATTGTCAACATAAGATTAGGAGATGGCACAACTAGGCGTGGTCAAGTGCTTGAAGTCGATGGAGAGAAAGATGTAGTTCAGGTTTATATATATTTGTGCCATAGTCTTATAGCAACATGAAGAATGAAGATCACATATTTTGTTCGGAAGGTTCCAATTCATTGATGCAGTCATGTAGTTTATGAAATAGACATTGTTTCCTTCTTCATGAATTATTGATGGGATTTTCCCTCCAAAATGGTATCAGGTTGTGATAATGTGATTGGGAAAAGAGGTGGCATATACTCTTTATCTTATCCTTTTTGCACCTTGCAAAGACTAAGATCAATTGCCTGTCTTTAGTAATAACAATCTAAGTTGCAGTGGATACAATTATGTAATAAGGCAAACACATGAACTCAATATAAGCATCACTAAACAATTGTCTTTGTCTTTACTTTCATCTTCAGTTGACATCGGACATTGGGATGAATTTGAACTTCAATCTAGATGTTAGTGTATAGTTTTTCCCTGCCTTTCTTTTTATTGCTTGTCATACTTTTGAAATTCTTGGTAGGTTTTGAAGGGACTTCGGTATTGACAACAAATACACTGGTATGCAATTCATGGCGAGGTAATACCATTGTCCTTGCAACTTTGTGCTTGCATATAGTGTAAATGAATATTCTTCAGTATGATATCTGGTCCAATGGATTAATCGACTATGATTAAATGCTATTTGTATTAATGCTTGAAATTTTTTAGCGATTCATCTTTGAATTTGATGTGTCGATGAGTTGCCATTCTTGATCTTTATCGAGATGGACGAAATGGTAATTTTGGAACACACTGCCATCGTATACACAATATTTAGCATTTGGTAGTTTTAGGATTCACGAAATGGTCATACGGGGTGTTTCAGATAAGTTATGAGCTGAAAGAGATCGAGATGAAAGACATTGAGGAGGTAGCACTTGATATTGACAGCTGTGATGCAAGCAACGCCCTTGCAGTAGTTAGCTATGTACATAAAATTTACAGCTTCTACAGAAGAAGTGAAGTAAATTTTTGGAACCTTGGTGAAGTTATTTGCTATTACCAAGCTATGAACATTCGCAATCTCATTGCAAAATTATGTGCACGTAGGATTTGAGCTGTGTCTCTCCTAATTACATGTCAACCCAAACTGAAATAAATGAGAAGATGCGTGGTATTCTCATTGATTGGATGATAGAGGTAAGAATTTTGTCCGATACTTGGTGAATTCAGTGTAATATTCTTCATATGGTTTGGAAATTCTTAGCATTCCATGCTTCTTTGTCCAATGCAGGTGCACTATAAATTAGAGCTGTTGGATGAAACCCTGTTTCTTACTGTGAATATCATAGGCAGATTCTTGGCTCGTGCAAATATAGTGCGAAAGAAGCTTCAGTTGGTTGGTGTGACTGCTATGTTGCTCGCGTGCAAGTATGAAGAAGTGAGCACTCCTATCGTGGAGAGGATCTGGTCCTAATCTGCGACCGCGCCTACACTAGAGCAGATATTCTGGAAATGGTAACAATGCTCCACCTTTTGATTTCAATGCAAACAAAATCTTGTCATGAATCTTCAGAGAAGTGACACTGAACTTTCTGCAGGAGAGGATGATTGTGAATGCACTTCAGTTCAATATGTCGGTGCCGACACCATACTGTTTCATGACAAGGTTCCTTAAGGCAGCACAATCTGACAAGAAGGTAAGATGTATCTTATACTCTATTGCATTGTTGTATGAGTGCATTGCCTCTTTGACGCACATGCCAACTAGCATTGGCGGCCGAAATTTACTGAGCAGTGCAATTAAATTTACCCCTATTGGCTTCTGGGAAAGATACATGTAACTTCCTGCATTACAGTATCCTGTTTTCATTAGACCTGTTGATTTAATATGTGCATGTGTGTTTATTTCAGTTGTTTATCTTGGTATTAAACAATTTTGCATGGCCTATTGGCACATTTGGATGCAGGATACCGATCCCTTTGCCAACACCCGTGCATGTGGTTGTTGGCAAACCAATTGAGCTCAAGAAAAATCCTGAGCCTACTATTGATGAAGTGAAACCTTCTGAACTAACTGTTGTCAGAAACAATTTTGTAAATCTATTGAAAAGCCCAGGTTGACATACCAGTTATTGAAGTAGTGACATTATATGTATCGCTTCTGAAATTTACTCTCCATGTGTATACAGGTCAGTTCCATTAAGTTGACTAAATATTGATAGATTGTCTAACATGAATTGCAGAATAGGTTATACTAGTTCTCTTATTATCTTTTCACTAACCCTGCAAAATTATTTGTATCATAAGTAATGTAAATTATGTGCGTGAGATAATTTCATCGCATGTAAATTGAGCCTTCTGACTCATGCCGTGTATAAAACTAGAAAGGATGCATACGTCGACAAACTTTTTGACAAGGCAAGCTTTGCAGACACTACACAGCAGAGGAACAGAGCGGATTATTGCGCTTCTTAATCCACCCTTGGAGAAATATAACAAATATTATTACTGTGTTAGAACTTTCAAACTATCCTCGACTTATGGATTATCTAAATAGTACTGCACCTAAAGCGATGCCTCTGGTAATAATTCAAAGCATAATGAAGAAACCAGCTTGCATATCTACTTCAAACAGAATAATATTTCACACTATCTTTGTTTTTTACATCGATTTCTAAGGAATCCATCTTGTTATTACGTGTTTGCTATTTTATGCAGATGCAATCTCTATTCGATTCAATTAACGGATTTATCAAAGATATAAATGGGACTAAAGATCATGAAGTAAGATCAAATAATTCATTCTACAAGTTCTTGAACTGCTTTCTTATCTTCTTTCTGCTGCTGTCTACCTTGTGCAGCTAAATCAGTACATGCTTTTCAGCATATTTGCCTACACTGCTTACATGTTGTGTTTTACTACTTAAGCTTGGTGAGGAAGATTTTAGGGACGAACAAAACTCTGTTGCACAACTTTTTCGCGTGCTGCACAGTAATGCCCATGAAGAAATGCTGAAGGTACATTTTTTATTACACTAGAGTTGATGAGGACACATACTTATTTTTATCTCCAATCTCCATTATCTTCTTCATCTTTCCTAACTCAGGTCTTGGTAGTGACATACACAATACTCATTTGTCACACATCGTGTTACATGTCTATTTACACATCTTATTTTTGTATTCGGTTTAGCGATGTGCGAGGCATAGTTCTAACTTGACATCTTACATCGGGCCCCGAATCGCAAATCCAGGACCCTCAGTGTATTCTCGCACTAGTCGAGGATCACGCTAGTGCACACAAAGCAAACAGGGTTAAAGTACCACAATCATACACAGCGGAATTATAATAAAGTACTTCAAACATGTATATAATCTAGTTGTACAACCTTATGGTCACCTTACAAAAGTTTGCCACACAGGACTTACATTATTCAGAGTAATAAAGAAACGACAGCGGAAAGTAAACGTCGTAGTGATCCATCCTTCGCCACAGGCACCTTGACGAGGCTTGCTCCCTAGTTCTCTGGCTCTTCAACGAACTCCTCTTCATAAGCAGGCGTAGTCTCCTCCTCTAGTAAATTTTTGTCCGCAAGGGTGAGTACACACCGTACTCAACAAGTCATGCACAGAATGTAGTTCTATTACCACATCCATGGCTTGTTACAAAGGAAAGGCTCAATTGGTTATTTTGCATTGCATCAATATTTTAACTTACTATCTATTTAGATTTAAAGCAGCAAAACCTTAATAATATAATAAGTTTCTCAATTGTTTTCCACATAATTTCGGACACACAGTCCCTAAATCAACTTTCAACATCGGCTCGGCACCTGACCTCCACCCCATTTTATTTTCAAAACTCTACCCTTGATTGTAATCGGCGTTGTCGATTACGTGGACTCGGCTATTCAAATAGTTTTGACACTCTGCGAGAGGTTGTACACTTTACCCACAAGATACAATCGCTCACCACACGGTGATTGGCCGCAACAAAGTTTTTCAGAGACTTCTAGCTCAACCTAGGAACCTCTCGGGTTGCCTTCACTAACACTTCCCTCACTCGAGTCAAGTATAGGACAGAGCGAACACCGTTGGATAGGGTACCAAGTCGTATACAGGCATACTCCCGTCTGATTACCCCGTGTAGCGCCACCCCGAGTATCAAGGTGAGATATCAAAATTCTACTAAACTAGGTCTTCCCATTCATACATGTGGTTGTACGAAAGACTCAGGTCAAAAGCTTGCAAGGTGAAGTCCTTAACTGACCAAGGCAAGACATCCTTCTCTCAAATTGGCACACAGCCCTTACAACACTCAGCCCTTCCCAAATGCCACACAGGCCCACCTAGCACAAAGCCTCGGTCCACTTGCCCCAGTCTAAATCAATTTCCATCCCAAGTTGTTTAACGTGCAACACATGCCCGTAATCATCCTTCATGTAGAACCACACAGGTCTCTACATTCCAACATCATTACCAACAACATTCCACCTTTTATCAAAATGCATTCACTATTCCTTTAGTCAATGTTGCTTTTGTATTCAAAAAGATTATTCACGTTATATGCATGGCTAAGCAATTATTCAAAAAGTCTAGCCTCAAACGCTGCGCTCCCTGGCGTGCTCCTGTTTGTGCCATCCTGCGGCTCAGGTTGTCCTCCGGCTCCTTGCGCTTATCCTCCAATATCGGCGCCTTGTTCACTGACTCACGAAAGTCCGGAAGGTGTGGGTTATGAGTCCCACTGCAACCCGAATTCAGTCCTTTCATAAGCGGGACTGCTGGCCTTATCCGTTGCTACATCCTCGGTGCGTAGCGTGCGGTGCGTGAACTTATTGAGATATTTCGGACCTCGATTGATTGCCTGCTTGATGCCCTAAACTCCTCCTTCTTCAGCTCCATGATGCCTTCGGGCACATGATCTCGCCGAAAAGCAATCGTGAACTCCTCGGTGATGTCCTGTGGGTGCTCATGAGCGTATGATAGTTTTCCACCATTAATTGCGGTTCCTTCAAGCCGATGGGAGGCATAGAGTACCCTCTCATTTCCTTCACCTTTGGGTGATGTGTAACTTTCTCTCTATCGTCCTCGGCCAATCATCGCCTCCAATGGATTGGCATTCCCGGAAAATGTAGGCGGCCGTGTCCTCATGAATTTTGATAGCCTCGAGTGTGGCCTCTGACTTTGGGTTGACTCAGTTAACTTAGGCGGCGGCGCTTGGCGATGACTTCTTTGCATCTGTTGCATCATGGCATTCATTGCGGGTTCTGCTAGCAAGGAAAGCTCAAGGTTACGCATGTCAGCTGGCGGTGCTAGTTGGGGTCCACATCCTTCATCTCCAATGTTCCCGGTGGCGTGAACCACTCCCATTTCCTCCTGGTTTCCACAGTGTTCACCATCATCGATTGTTCCATGGTTTAGAGACGAGAGGAAAATAAGAATAGACAAGTAATAGAATACTTATGCGGGTCAAAGTGTAACACAAAATCTAACTTTATTACTTTATTACTTTATTAATACCGAGTTATGGTTGCTCACAATGCCTATGGGCCATGCAACACATACCCATCACACACAAGCATGAAAGAAGCAAATCAAACTAATATTCTAGAGTCAAACGCCTCTAAGGGTGACTCTTATTCCAAGACGCGACTCAACGCAGAGTCTCAGCTGCTAATCCTAGCGGTCACTCCTCTAGCCATCCCCACCGGAACTTCTCGGTGGATACACCGCAGGTGTCTTGGTCTTTGGTACAAACCTATCCCAACGATCCTCGGTGGATCGCCTCCTGCAAGCTCAACCTCCATCAGCCCGGCTTGACCTCCACAGGCTCGCTTCACCGCCATCGCTCGGCTCTGCTCTGGCTGCGGCTCTGCTTGTGGCTCCTCCGGGTCAGGTCGTGTAGCTCCAAAGACAGCTCGGCTCTGGTCCGACTGTTGTCTCCGGCTCCCAATCCTCTGGATAGAGTGGGCCAAGTACTCACTGTGTCTGCAAGATGAGCCCTCACTGCGTGAACTCGTCACGAGACCTCTGCAGACTCTGAACTGTCTCGTCGATAGCATCCTCTTGGCGATGACATATCGGCAGTGGGTGATCGTGGCATCCTCCTCCTCTATGGGTTCTCGATTGTAGCGAGTGTCTCTGCTGGTGGTGGCGGAACAGTGCCAACCAACTCCCTGGGGTAGGTACGAGCAATCTGCCTCATCGCCAGACGCGATGACTCACGAATCGGCATCAAAGCGACCTCTGGCGGTGATGCGAATGGGACGACTTCGCCCTCGCCATATTCCGGCGTAAAGCGTGATGGCGACATCGAGCAATATCAAGTCTGCTGCACTCTGATGAGTACCCGGTAAGCGGCTGTCATAACCTCCAGCGGTTGCATCATCGCCAAAGCTCATGGCGTACCCTCGATCGCTCACCAAAAGAGTGGATCATCCTCATCTGCCAAAGGACACTCACGTGAAACTCAAAAATTTTAAAACAAGCAAATGCATGATAAATTCAGCAAGGGGTATGAAAGGAGAGAAAGGGGTAAGTCGAGATTGCATTAACATCTTGGCGCATTTTAACTTTTAGAAAATAGTTTTATCCTCACTACGACCATTCTAACTAAGGGCCAGTCCTACAGTCAGTATGGCTCTGATACCACCTCTGTCGGGACCCGAATGTGCAAATCCGGACCCTCTGTGATTTAGCACTAGTCCAGGATCATGCTAGTGCACACAGTCTCAACATTGGTACATATCACAGTCACAACCAACGAAATAATAAGTACTTTAATTAAATACTCAAACTTGGTTGATTGACCTTATGGTCAAGTTACAAAGATACGCCTCGCAGGGCGAAGAATTATTAAGTATTCAAATGCAGCGGAATTAAAATAAACTCGTGGCGCCAACCAATTTGCCACAGGCAACTGACTGGGCTCGCTCCCTAGTACGTCGGCTCCTCTTGGATCTCCTCTTCCTGAACAGGGGTTGCTTCTTCTTCAACTGAAGTTGTGTTGTTGTGGGGTGAGTACTTTGAGCACTCAGCAAGTCATGCACAGAATGCAAATCTAATATTCTACATGCATGGCTTAGTACAAAGGATAGGCTATGGTTCATGAGCTGATCTGACATTCAAGATAAGCAATAATAGATTGCAAAGCAGTAAAACAGTAGTAGGAATAGTAGCCTTCACAAACATTTTAATCGTAATACATTTTTCGATCCTAAGTCAAGTTCATCATCACCAACCCAAGCATTTTCCATCAACAAGTCATTTTCACGAAAATCTAACCCTTGACTGTAATCACCGAGCAATGCTCAATACCGTGAGCACGGCTATTCGAATAGGTTGTACACTCTGCAGAGGTTATACACTTTACCCACAAGATACAGTCAAATACCACCAAGGCAAATAACCGTAACGAAGCCTTTCCAAAGTTCCATCTAAACCCGATCTTGCCGCTAAGGTTTCAACTTTGGAGGGATGGTTACCACACCCAGGCCCCCTCTTGCGCCATGTGAGTTCTCATTCCGCTTCTCTGGGCCTCACACCACCACGACAGTACCAAAGAATAGACTTCCGGTTTACTCATTAAGCCCATCCCATTACAGAGCTTGTGGTTGTATGAAAGACTTCAGTTCAAATGCTTGCAAGGTTAGGTCCTTGGTTGGCCGAGGCAAGACTAACCAAGTGTAACTCAAATATCCAAAACCAATAAAAACCAAATCGACCGCCCAGTTGCCACTCTTGGCCCACGAAACAATCTTGCCATTTGCCCCAGTCTAAATCATTTTCCCACCGGTTCTTTACCATGGCACCACGTGCCATCATCAACTCAATAACATATGTCTCATTCACAAAACATGTTCCATATCTCATTAAGTCAATATTTACTTTGGTATTTCCAAAATCATGAATTGTCCACGTGGTAGGGCTAAGCATACTACTTGGTCTACTCAACCCATGTTGGCAATTAATTAATGTCAACTATTAATCCACAACCTAGGGTGACAAATGATTCATGGCCTACAATTATTTACGACAAGGTGGCATCTGACAACTAGGCATTTAGCTAATCCCAAAATTCATTCAAACCAATTTTTACTAAATTAGCATGCAATAAATTAAATCAAAATAATTTTCTCTAATAGGTTCAACATGATCAAACACAACTTGCCTTCAAAAAGTCTTGATTACGGCTCTGGGCTTGCTCTCGGTCGAACCTCTCCCTCGAAACCCGGGCACTTCAACGTCTCACGCGTAGCGTAAATAAACAATAATAAATAAATAAACAGTAGACAAACAGTACTCAAAAATTCAGATAAAATTCATAAACAGAAAGATCACAATTTTACAAATTTACAAAATTTTAATCACCTCAAAGCGGAGTTAGTATGCAAAAGTTATAAGGTTTTAAAGTTTGAAAATCACGAAAATATCTTTAAATTCATAAATACCGAATTAATCGAATTATTTTTGTAAAGGAAATTCGGGTTTTCCCATCAAATGTACGGATGCGGCGTGGCGAATGTGGACCGTTGATCCGTGATCGGCGGTACGGCTTCTGGGGCGGCGGTGATGGTCGGTGGCTGGCTTGACCGGAGACGAGGGCAGCGACGTGGCGCGGCGTTCCGTGACTCTCCGGCGTGAAGAAATGCGCTCCGATCGTCTCGGCGAAAGTAACTCAAGGACCAACGGCGGCAAGCGGAGGATCACCGGCGGCGATTTAAGCGGCAGCGAAGTGCGGCGGAGGGCTTCGGCGAGGTTGTGCGGCGAGGCGGCGGCGTCTCGGGCAATGGGAAGTGTACGGCGGGGTGCGACGCAGACCGAGGAACGCAGGAGGGGTGGCGGCGCATTAAATAGTGCCCTCGACGTCCGTGAAAATCGCGGAAACCGAGGCCCACACGGCGGCGGCGGCGGAATCCGGCGGCGATTCGGTTTGGGTGACGTGGCAACGCGTGAGCCGTCGGATCCGGATCGAACGGCGGCGGGGTTAGGGTTTTCGGAGCAGAACGCCTGATGCCGGCCCGATCGTTTCACGGGGTTTTAAATTCTTTTTCGATTAAAAATAATTCCCAAAATTCAAATAATTTATTTGGGGCATTAAAAATACCAGAAAAATTCTGGAAAAATTTGCCAAAAATATTTTAGGACATTTGTGACTTAAATAAAATATTTTCAGCAAAACTTTATTTTAACTTTTCCATTATTTAATTAATTTGATAAATGGTTTAATTCAAATAAATTCAAATAATTCCAAATAAATCCAAATAAATTCCAGAAATTCCAAAAAAATTCACAATACCAAATAAATGCAAGAAAATAAAAAATTTAGGGTGTTACAAACCTCCCCCCCTTAACGGAATCTCGACCCCGAGATTCAGGGCTGACTAAGGAATAGGTTTGGAAATTCCTTCTTCAGATCTTCTTCACGCTCCCAGGTTGCTTCACTCTCGGAATGATTACTCCACTGAACTCTGCAGAAGCGGGTTGATTTATTTCTCGTTTCTCGATCCATCGTGTCCAAGATCTTCACCGGGTACTCTTTATAGGTCAAATCCTCTTGCAACACGACCGACTCTAACGGCATCTGCTCTTCTGGCAATCGGAGACATTTCTTTAATTGTGACACATGGAATACATCATGCACACCTGCTAAAGACTGCGGTAGCTCCAGCTGATACGCTACTTCACCTCTTCGATTTAGGATCTTGAATGGCCCAACATATCTCGGTGCTAACTTCCCTTTGGTGTGGAACCTCTTAACTCCTTTGAGTGGGGTAACTCTGAGATACACAAAATTTTCAGGCTCAAAGCTCAAATCCTTGCGGCGATTATCGGCGTAACTCTTCTGTCTTGATTGTGCAATTTTCAACCTTTCCCTGATCATGGCTATCTGCTCTTCAGCTTCTCGAAGAATATCCGGCCCAAACATATGGCGTTCTCCGGTCTCATTCAGTTCAACGGCGTTAAGCGGGGTCTCCCATATAAGCGCTTGACGGTGACATCGCAAACTTGCACAGTAATCGTTATTATAGCTAAACTTCGGCATATGGCAAACACTTATCCCACGAAGTTGTATAAGCCAATGCACATGCCCTCAACATGTCTTCGATGTCTGGTTAACTCTTTCCGTTTGCCCATACATGCATGGGTGATATGCGATCTTGAAGTTCAGCGGGTTCCTAGGGCCTCATGCGGCTTATCCCAAAATCTTGAGGTAAACCGAGTACCTCTATCCGATACAATTTTCTTGAACTCCATGTACTTGACATATACAATTACGCTAAGCGGTCCCGAGTCGTAGTCTTCTTGGTATGAAGTGGGCAACCTTTGTCAAGCGGTCCACTATAACCCATATGGAGTCATACCATGTCGGGTCCTCGGTAAACCAAATAATGAAGTCCATTCGATTTTCTCCCATTTCCACTCGGGTATCTTGATGGGTTGTAGCAACCCTCGCGGCCTTTGATGCATTGCTTTGACTCGTTGACATATGTGCGACAACATAACATGCTCTGCAACTTCACGCTTCATGCTTGGCCACCAAAACCTTCCCTTTAGGTCTTGATACATCTTAGCGCTTCCCGGATGGATAGAGTACTTGGAGTCATGAGCTTCCTCCAGAATTAGCTGTTTCAGTTCCTTCTTGTGCGGGACGCAAATGCGATTCTTGATCCATAATGTACCCTGCTCATCCAGCTTGAAGTCCTTCGCCTTGCCTTCCTCCATTTTAGACTTAATCCTCTGAATCTTGACATCGTCATACATCCTTCACGAATATGATCTTCGGTAGGCTTCACTTCTAGGCGGCTATAAATCCTTTAGGCACAACTTCGGCTTTAGCTTATGAAATTCCTTGCATAACTCAACTTTGATTTTCTCCCACCAACATGTTCGTGAGAATGACTCTTTCGGCTTAAAGCATCCGCCACCACATTGGCTTTCCAGGTGATAATGAATCCCAGTTGTAATCCATAATTAGTTCAACCATCTCCTCCGCCTCATGTTGGTCCGATTGGGTAAATATATATTTAAGACTCTTATGGTCGTGTACACCTCACATCTATTCCCAATTAGATAGTGCGCCATAACTTCAAAGGCGTGTACCACTACCGCTAATTCTAGGTCATCGTCGGATAGTTCTCTTCATGCGGCCTCAAGCGCCTCGATGCATATGCAGCGACCTTTACATTCAGATTAACACGCATCCCGGTCCTGACGCGATGCACACGGTATATATCAAAGCTCGCTTAAATCCGGTAGAACTAACTGCTGGCGCCGATGTCAATCGTTTCTTCAACTCTGAAAACTCCGCTCACATTCGGCGTCCATGCAAACTTCTTCTCCTTTTTCAACAATTGCGTAAGAGGTCTCGCAATCGTTGAGAATCCTTCAATGAATCGGCGGTAATAACCGCCATTCCAAGGAAACTACAATTTGAGTCACCGTCTTGGGTGGCTCCCAATGCAAAGATCGCTTCCACCTTACTTGGATCAGCTGCGACTCCTTGGCGGTCACCACATGTCCAAGGAATTCCACCTTGTTCTTCGAACTCACACTTGCTAAACTTAGCGAAAAGTCAGCATTCTCTTAACTTCTCCAGAACTTTCTTCAGATGTTCTGCATGCTCTTCTCTCGTCTTGGAGTAGACTAGAATGTCATCTATGAACACAACAACGAATTTGTCCAGGTATTCCATGAAAACCTTGTTCATCATGTTCATGAAATATGCTGGTGCATTTGTCAAACCAAAAGACATAACCGTAAACTCGTAGTGCCCATATCTTGACGAAAATGCGGTCTTCGGCACATCCTCCGATCTAATCTTCAGCTGGTGATATCCTGATCGCAGGTCGATCTTGGAGAAAACTCCAGCTCCTCTCAACTGATCAAATAGGTCATCGATCCTGGGTAGCGGATACTTATTCTTTATAGTGACTTCATTTAACGCTCGATAATCCACACACATCCGGTAACTTCCATCCTTCTTCTTGACAAACAGAACCGGTGCTCCCCATAGCGATGAACTAGGTCTAATAAATCCCTTATCCATCAACTCCTCAATCTGCTTCTTCATTTCCACCAGCTCATCGGTTGACATCCGATAAGGTCTCTTAGCTATCGGTGCTGTTCCCGGTACTAACTCAATTACAAACTCTATGTCCCTGTCTGGTGGCATCCCAGGTAAATCCTCTGGAAATACATCCGGATATTTTCGACAAGCTGGTACATCTTCTATCTTGTGGCCTTCACATGTTGACCATCAAGCTGTCATCGTCGAAACGGCGATTACTGAAACTCTATTTTTCTCCCACAAGGGCTCTCGACTGATATGACTCTTCGTCCACAGTCTAATACAACCTTGTGTTTAGATAGCCAGTCCATTCCCAAGATAACATCTAGGGTCTGGGTATCTAACACCACCAAGTTTGCTAAGAACTCAGTTCCATCTATAATCAATTTTACCCCAGAGCATCCTACATCGGATCGGAGTTACGATCCGGGGATGTACTAGCAATACATGTCTAAGGTTCACCATTTTCAACCCATTGTTCACAAAAAATCCGAGATATAAGCGAATGTGAAGCTCGAATCAAATAAAAATTGCAGTCTTGAGTTGACAAGTAACTTACCCGATCTGACGTCCGATGTATTACAGACTTTGCATCGGCGGTGACATGATTGACTCGCCTCTTACCACGATCTGCGTGGCGAGCTCAGTTAATGTAACTCCACGACATGCTCTGGCGCGGTGTCTTCATTGGAGTAGTCCCAAGATTGAAGCGGCGGTGTCCTCCTCCTTCTTAGGACAATAATTGGCAAAGTGCCGGCTCATTGCGATTATAACAACGTCTAGCGCCATTCGGGCTCCTATGGCCGCATTCTAGCCCAGTGTTGGTGTCTGAAATTTTGTCCGCGGGTCTTGAATTGGGCGGCGGCGTCACCACATTCCTTGGCTGAAATCTGAACTGGTTTGGCGCAACCCTCAAGCGTTGCGCTCCTGGCGTGCTCCTGTTTGTGCCATCCTGCGCTTCGGTTGTCCTCCGGCTCCTTGCGCTTATCCTCCAATATCGGCGCCTTGTTCACGGCTCTGAAAGTCCGGAAGGTGTGGGTTATGAGTCCCACCGCAACCCGAATTCGATCCTTTCATAAAGCGGGATCGCTGGCCTTATCCGTTGCTACATCCTCAGTGCGTGGCGTGCGGTGCATGAACTTATTGAGATACTCGGACTCGATTGATTGCCTGCTTGATGCCCTAAACTCCTCCTTCTTCAGCTCCATGATGCCTTGGGCACATAATCTTGCCGAAAAGCAATCGTGAACTCCTCCCGGTGATGTCTGTGGGTGCTCATGAGCGTATGAGAGTTTTCCCACCATTAATTGCGGTTCCTTCAAGTCGATGGGAGGCATAGAGTACCCTCTCATTTCCTTCACCTTTGGGTGATGTGTAACTTTCTCTCTATCGTCCTCACCAATCATCGCCTCCAATGGATTAGCATTCCCGAAAAATATAATGGCCGTGTCCTCATGAATTTTGTGACCTCGAGTGTGGCCTCTGCCTTTGGGTTGACTGGTTAACAGGTGGCGGCGGCAGGCGATGACTTCTTTGCATCTGCGTGCATCATGGCATTCATTAGCTGGGTGCTGCTGACAAGGAAAGCTCAAGGTTACGCATGTCAGCTGGCGGTGCTAGTTGGGGTCCTGTCCTTCATCTCCAATGTTCCCGGTGGCGTGAACCACTCCCATTTCCTCCTGGTTTCCACAGTGTTCACCATCATCGATTGTTCCATGGTTTAGAGGCGAGAGGAAAATAAGAATAGACAAGTAATAGAATACTTATGCGGGGTCAAAGTGTAACACAAAATATAACTTTATTACTTTATTACTTTATTAATACCGAGTTATGGTTGCTCACAATGCCTATGGGCCATGCAACACATACCCATCACACACAAGCATGAAAGAAGCAAATCAAACTAATATGCAGAGTCAAAGCGCCTCTAAGGGTGACTCTTATTCCAAGACGCGACTCAGCGCAGAGTCTCAGCTGCTAATCCTAGCGCTCACTCCTCTAGCCATCCCCACGGAACTTCTGGTGGATACACGGCAGGTGTCTTTGGTCTTTGGTACAAACCTATCCCAGCGATCCTCGGTGGATCGCCTCTGCCAGCTCAACCTCCATGGCTCGGCTTGACCTCCACAGGCTCGCTTCACCGCTTGCCGGCTCGGCTCTGCTCGCTGCGGCTCTGCTTTGTGGCTCCTCCGGGTCTGGGTCGTGTAGCTCCGGCCAGCTCGGCTCTGGTCCCGTGCAGTGGCACTCTCCGGCTCCCAATCCTCTGGATAGAGTGGGCCAAGTACTCACAGTGCACAGCAGATGAGCCCTCACTGCGTGAACTAAATCCACGAGACCTCTGCGACTCTGAACCGTCTCGTCGATAGCATCCTCTTGGCGATGACATATCGGCAGTGGGTGATCGTGGCATCCTCCTCCTCTATGGGTTCTCGATTGTGGCGAGTGTCTCTGCTGGGTGGTGGCGGAACACGGTGCCAACCAACTCCACTGGGGTAGTGCGAGCAATCGCCTCATCGCCAGACGCGATGACTCCGATCCCAAAGCATCAAGCAGCGACCTCTGGCGGTGATGCGAATGGGACGACTTCGCCCTCGCCATATTCGGCGTGAAGCTGTGATGGCGACATCGAGCAATATCAAGTCTGCACACTCTGATAGTACCCGATAAGCGGCTGTCATAACCTCCAAGCGGTGCATCATCGCCAAAGCTCATGGCGTACCCTCGATCGCTCACCAAAAGAGTGGATCATCCTCATCGCCAAAGGACACTCACGTGAAACTCAAAAATTTTAAAACAAGCAAATGCATGATAAATTCAGCAAGGGGTATGAAAGGGAGAAAGGGGTAAGTCGAGATTGCATTAACATCTTGGCGCATTTTAACTTTTAGAAAATAGTTTTATCCTCACTCGACCATTCTAACTAAGGGCGATCCTACGGTCGGTATGGCTCGATACCACCTCTGTCGGGACCGAATGTGCAAATCCGGACCCTCGTGATTTAGCACTAGTCCAGATCACGCTAGTGCACACGATCTCAACATTGGTACATATCACGGTCACAACCAGCGAAATAATAAGTACTTTAATTAAATACTCAAACTTGGTTGATTGACCTTATGGTCAAGTTACAAAGATCGCCTCATGAGCGAAAGAATTATTAAGTATTCAAATCGCGGAATTAAAATAAACTCGTGGCGCCAACCAATTTGCCACGAACAATCGGCCAGGCTCGCTCCTAATCGTCGGCTCCTCTTGGATCTCCTCTTCTGAGCAGGGGTTGCTTCTTCTTCAAGCTGAAGTTGTGTTGTTGTGAGGTGAGTACTTTGAGCACTCGACAAGTCATGCAGAATGCAAATCTAATATTCTACATGCATGGCTTAGTACAAAGGATAGGCTATGGTTCATAGGCGATGACTGACATTCAAGATAAACAGTAATAGATTGCAAAGCAGTAAAATAGTAGTAGGAATAGTAGCCTTCAGAAACATTTTAATCGTAATACATTTTTCCATCCTAAGTCAAGTTCATCATCACCAACCCAAGCATTTTCCATCAACAAGTCATTTTCACGAAAATCTAACCCTTATTTGTAATCATAGAGCAATGCTCAATCTGGTGAACACGGCTATTCGAATAGGTTGTACACTCTGCAGAGGTTATACACTTTACCCACAAGATACAGTCAAATACCACCAAGGCAAATAAATAATGAAGCCTTTCCAAAGTTCCATCTAAACCCGATCTTGCCGCTAAGGTTTCAACCTTTGGAGGGATGGTTTACCACACCGAGGCCCCCTCTTGCGCCATGTGAGTTCTCATTCCGCTTCTCGGGCCTCACACCACCACAGCAGTACCAAAGAATAGACTTCCCGTTTAATCAGCTAAGCCCGTCCCATTCACGGAGCTTGTGGTTGTATGAAAGACTTCGGTTCAAATGCTTGCAAGGTTAGGTCCTTGGTTGACCGAGGCAAGACTAACCAAGTGTAACTCAAATATCCAAAACCAATAAAAACCAAATCGACCGCCAGATTGCCACTCTTGGCCCACGAAACAATCTTGCCATTTGCCCCGGTCTAAATCATTTTCCCACCCGGTTCTTTACCATGGCACCACGTGCCATCATCAACTCAATAACACATGTCTCATTCACAAAACATGTTCCATATCTCATTAAGTCAATATTTACTTTGGTATTTCCAAAATCATGAATTGTCCACGTGGCGGGGCTAAGCATACTACTTGGTCTACTCAACCCATGTTGGCAATTAATTAATGTCAACTATTAATCCACAACCTAGGGTGACAAATGATTCATGGCCTACAATTATTTACGACAAGGTGGCATACAGCAACTAGGCATTTAGCTAATCCCAAAATTCATTCAAACCAATTTTTACTAAATTAGCATGCAATAAATTAAATCAAAATAATTTTCTCTAATAGGTTCAACATGATCAAACACAACTTGCCTTCAAAAATCTTGATTCGGCTCTGAGCTTGCTCTCGGTGAGAACCTCTCCCTCGAAAAACCGGGCACTTCAGCGTCTCACAGCGTAGCGTAAATAAACAATAATAAATAAATAAACAGTAGACAAACAGTACTCAAAAATTCAGATAAAATTCATAAACAGAAAGATCACAATTTTAAAAATTTATAGAAATTTGAATCACCTCAAACGGAGTTCGTATGCAAAAGTTATAAGGTTTTAAAGTTTGAAAATCCTGAAAATATCTTTAAATTCATAAATACCGAATTAATCGAATTATTTTTGTAAAGGAAATTCGGGTTTTTCCCAGTCAAATGTACGGATGCGACGTGGCTGAATGTGGGCCGTTGATCCGTGATCGGCAGACGGTATGGCTTCAGGCGGCAGCGATAGTCTTGGCGGCAGCGGAGAGCGAGGGCGGCAGCGTGGGCGTGGCGTTCCGTGACTCTCCGGCGTGAAGAAATGCGCCCCGCAGCGTCTCGACAAAGTAACTCAAGGACCAGCGGCGGCGACGGAGGATCACCGGCGGCGGCAAGCGGCGGCGTAGAAGTCTGGCGGAGGCTTTGGCGAGGTCGTGCGGCGGCGGCGTCTCGGGCGATGGGAAGTGTCTGGCGGTGCTGCGCTTGACCGAGGAACGCAGGAGGGTGTGGCGCATTAAATAGTGCCCTCGATGTCCGTGAAAATCGCGAAACCGAGGCCCACCCTGCAGCGGCGGAATCCGTGGCGATTCGGTTTGGGTGGCGTAACAGCGCGTGAGCCGTCGGATCCGGATCGAGCAATGGCGGGGTTAGGGTTTTCCGGAGCAGGTCCGCCTGATGCCGGCCCGATCTCGTTTCACGGGTTTTAAATTCTTTTTCGGTTAAAAATAATTCCCGAAATTCAAATAATTTATTTGGGGCATTAAAAATACGGAAAAATTACGGAAAAATTTGCCAAAAATATTTTAGGACATTTGTGACTTAAATAAAATATTTTCAGCAAAACTTTATTTTAACTTTTCCATTATTTAATTAATTTGATAAATGGTTTAATTCAAATAAATTCAAATAATTCCAAATAAATCAAATAAATTTCAGAAATTCCAAAAAAATTCACAATACCAAATAAATGCAAGAAAAGCAAAAATTTAGGGTGTTACAATAATTTGAATCAAAATATATTTTTCAAAACTTAGGAGCAATATGGTCAAAGCATAACTTGCCTTCAAACAGGGGCTGGTCCTGATCCGGAGCTTGGTCTTGTGCTTGAAATTCTCCCTCGTACCTCTCTAAGCAAAACAACGTCTACCCAAATCATATGTACACACAATAAATATATTTTACAGAGAGTAAGATTAACTCTAAAAATTCCACAAAATTGACCAATAAATATATCTTGATTTTACAAATTTTTAGAAATTAGAATCAGTCAAATCGGAGTTAAAAGCATAAAAGTTATAGCCATTGAAGTTTGAAAATAAATTAAAAAGAATAAAGCGAATTTCTTTATTTACTTTTATACTGAAAATTCGGAATTATGACGTCAGCACCGAATTGAATTTCCACCGAATTATTTTTCTAAAGAAAAATCGAACTATTGCGCAAGCATGACGTCAGCCGGTCCATGGACCTAGTCCACCGCTCGGGTTTTGGTCCACCGTGGACTCAGTCTACGGAAACAGTGTTTTCCGACAGTGGACCCCACTGCTGATGTCACGGATGACATCACTGATGACGTCAGCATCCACAGTGCCATGTCTAACATGTGGGACCCACTGATGACGTCAGCGTGACACGTGGCACAATCTCGTTGCGACACGTGGCGCTACATTATCAACCGAGACTTGATCTAATCTCGTCCATCCGATTCAAATCGAACGGTTAAGATCTATGCGACGTTTCGGTTTTAATCTAACACGTGTCCTCACCGTGACCATCGGATTGAATCTAAGTCACGCTCATACAGAATCTAACACGTGTCCTCACCGTTCATTCAAATTTCAACGGCTCGGATTGAATCTAAGTCACGCAACATGACTGGCTACGTGGCTGGTCTCGGCTCTGACGCGTGGGTGCATCCGGGCCAACCATTACTAAATCCAACGGCCACGAACTGGCGTAACTTGAGCGCACATGGGCAATCCCGGCTTTGGGCACGTGGCTACATCCGAACCATTCATCCACAATCCTACGGCCTAAATTGATTCAATCCTATTCTCTTATCACTAATCCGATGGCTACAATTAACTCTACTACGTGGCACGATATGAACCACACGATTACAATCTAATGGCCAATGGTTGAAGATGGAACTCACTGTTGCAACAGCGATGTGGATGAATCGGAAGCGTTGAACAAAGATCCAACGGCTGATGGAGTTCGACGCAGCGGCGATGGCACGGCGGCTCGGTACTTGCCGGAGATGAAGAAGATGACGACGGCGACGGCGTTCCAAGCCTCCTCCGGTGACACGGAATGGCTCCTCGGATGCGGCTCAACGAAAGCAATCCGAAGGTGACCTCGAAGACGGCAAAGGGTGAACGTCGGTGGCGCAAACGCGACGGAACGGCTACGGAACTACGGCGAGCTCGCTCGGGTGCTGCGGTGCGTCTCGGGAGGCGTGAAATGTCTGAAAATGCTCGGCCCAACACTATTCATCGATTTTCTCGTGTTTTCAAATAAAAATAATTCCAGAAATTAGATTAAATCATTTGGGGCTTATAAAATATCAGAAAAATTCTAGAAAAATTCCAAAAAATATTTTAGGACATTTTGAACCCAAATAAAATATTTTCATTTATATTTTGCAAAAACTTATTCATTATTTAATTAATTTCTAAGAAGGGTTAATTCCAGAAATTCCAATTAAATCCAAATAAATTCCAAACATTCTCAAAAATTTAAAATAACCATTTAATTAAAAATGAGCCAAATTTTGGGATGTTACATTACCCTACTGATGTGATTCCAAGATAGCAATAAAACTTAAGTGTAATATGAAATTTATGAGCTTGCTAGATTAGAAACTACACCTAGGATATTCTCACATGTCTTGCTTGGACCGATGTTTTTTCTAACCATTCTCTTGAATCATTAGAGTTAGACCATATCCTTTGAGCCTAAAAAAAACAATAGGCCATATCTTGTTAGGATGTATTCGGTTCGTCGGATGAGATTGAACCACATCATTGCTGCATCATGTGTATTCCTATTGTTTTAAGTTACTGTTGCTGCTTTCTTAGTTTGCAACTGCGTAGTTAATTTCGAGCTCCGTATTCGTTAGTAAGATCTTTTACTGATTCTATTATCGGTTGCTCTATGCTTAGTTGTTTCTAAACCTATATTATTCCTCACTATGTTTTTGTATTACATACGGTTGTTTCTTAGTTTTGCTTCTCTTAAACGTTTTCGTACTTAACTATTTTTTCAATCCTGCTTTCGATTCTACACAACTTCGTTTTCCATATTGTCAACCTTTTCGCTCCACTTTATATAATCCATGCACTTACATACCTTTTACATTCTTGTGATGAAACAGTTATACACCTTAGTAATTTATTTGTTACTCTTATCTCTCTTTTTTCACTCTAACCTACTCATTTTTGCTATGCCACCCACCTAAATTATTCTTTTTCCTATGCAGTTCAGCTATTAACCTATGCTCTACGATAGCGCATGAGCCTTAGCTCAAGAACCAAAGAAATCTCAAAATATGTTTTGCATCTTCACTAATGCGACAAGAGTCTTCTATCCTAAAATATGCATCTAAGGATATTTGCGTTGATGAGACAATCCACTACACTATGCAGTTATTTTGCGTCAAGAGATCCCTTCAACACACGGCTGTCTTGTGGTGATCGGCAGCTGTTGTCTCAAAGTAGCCCATAAACATGATGATTTGTTGTCATACAACGCGGTTCATCCCAAAATACCATATGATTGCTGAATCTTTTTTATAGTCGCACTAATATGTGCATCAACCAATCAAGTGGCTGCTGCGTAGAGCATTCCTTTCCTTTCTTTGTTTTTTACTTCTTTGTCGTAATGACCTTCCCTAAAAACTAATAACAATTGTTTGTATTAGTACTTTTAAAAAAATATTTGTTATACCACATACAGAATGTTAGCTGTGCTTTCATTTTCCCTCTCCAGAACAGGATACATTACCTCTTAGATGTTTTCTGCAAACGCACTTCAATCAGCAATCTAATCAATGACATAAATGGTTTACTCTGAGCAGTGAAATCTATTTGCATAATCGTGTCTCGCTCTTCGTCGGGTACAACCATACGCTAACGAACATAGAATAATAATTACAACAGTAGCTAATAATCACAACTTAAACATTGGTCTTCAATCTACGCAAAACAAATATATTTTCTATGTACATCCAAAAACGCTACGCGCGACGTATAATGCCGCGGAAGCATTCCTAGTATATATTAAAGTGGTGAGGATTGGAGGCTCATCAGCATGCCACGTCGCCTCCCTCGTGGAGAGGCCCTCCGAAAAATTAAAAATTGTGTTTAGGTCCTTTCAGCGGTTTTTTAATAAAATAGACCCAAAAAATATCAAAATTACGTTTAGGTCCCTTTGCGGTTTACATTTAGGTCCACTGGTGGTTTTTTTGCGGAACGGAGCCCGGAAAAAATAGATTACTTTAGATCTCTCTACGGTTTCCATTTAGCTCTTCTTAGCGGTTTTTTGAGAAACGGACTCAAAAATTAAAATACGTCTAAAAAAACAGATTCGTCGAAGGTTTATAGTAGCCCCACGGATTCACCTATGGATCCTAGCGACTTTTTTTTTTAAAAAAAAAGAAAATCGAGAATACATAAAAAAGGTAGCTGTGATTTTCTAAAAAAAATATATAGATTCGTCGAAGATTTATACTATATATTAAAATGGTGAGGATTGGAGGCTCATGAGTGATGCCACGCTGCCACCCTCGCGGAGAGGCCCTCCAAAAAATTGGAAATTGCATTTAGATCCTTTTGGCGGTTTTTTTAATAAAATAGACCCGAAAAATATCAAAATTACGTTTAGGTCCCTTGAGGTTTACATTTAGGTTCTCTGGTGGTTTTTGTGGAACAAACCTTGGAAAAAAATAGATTACTTTAGGTCCCTCTACAGTTTACGTTTGGCTCATCTCGGCGGTTTTTAGAAAGCGGACTCAAAATAAAAATATGTCTCGACAAAAAAAAAATTCCTCGAAAGTTTATAGCATCCCACGAATTTGCTGACAGATCCTACCGACTTTTTTAAAAAAAAATGAAAATCGAGAATACATAAAAAAAAGGTAGCTGCGATTTTCTAAAAAATATACAAATTCGTCAAAAATTTATAGCAGACCATAGATTCGCCAACAGTCCTAGCTGCAGTTTTATAAAAAAAAACACATATTCGTCGAAGGTTTATAATAACCCATAGTTTCGTCGATGGGTCCTAACGACCCATGTTTTTTTAAAAAATACATAAACAAAAAATACGACCAAATTTCCAAAAATACGAAAAAACAGAAGTGGACTCAAAAACAAAAATATGTTTCGACAAAAAAAACACATATTCGTCGAAGGTTTATAGCAGTCCACGGATTCACTGACGCGTCCTAACAACTTTTTGAAAAAACAAGAAATTCGAAAATACATAAAAAAGGCAGCCACGATTTTCTAAAAAAATATAGGTTCGTTGAAGGTTTATAGTAGCCCATATATTCGCTGACGGGTCCTAGCCACAGTATTGTAAAAAAAACACATATTCATCGGAGGTTTATAGCAGCCTGTAGATTCGCCAACGGGTCCTAATGACCCATTTTTTAAAAAAATACGAAAACCGAAAATAGGACCAAATTTCCCAAAATACGTAAAAAAACAGTCGCGGTTTTCTAAAAAAACATAGATTCGTCGAAGGTGTATAGTAACCCATAGATTCGTCGACGGGTCTTAACCGTAGTTTTCTAAAAAAACATAGCTTTGCGAAAGTTTATAGCAGCCCATAAATTCGCCAGTGTGTCCTAACGGCCCATTTTTTTAAAAAAATATGAAAAACAAAAATACGATCAAATTTCTTGAATTTTACAGGTTGCATCATCGTATGTGACGCAGCGTAGCGCGTTATTCTGGCAAGTGAGTCATGACTCATCTTATTACCTCTTGCTCTGGGTGATTCAGTCGCTGTCGGTGGCACTGTGGCAATGGGCCAGTGGGTAGTTCCTCGCTGGTTCGCTTCATATCTTCCTCTGTAACTCTGTTCCTCTTTGGCTGAACGCTTCTTCCGACTCAAGACTCCAGTCTTCGTTCTTATTCTTCCATATCTGGGTGCCGTGGGTAGGAGACACCATTGACCAAGTAGTCACAGAGATGGAAGAGATGCCACGACGTCGTGATTCTCCATATGACACCTGCTAGAGGTGGTAGCAGCGGCAAGACAGATGGTGTCTTCGATTATAGAGCCAATTTCGGCAATGTGGTACCAGCAGGCATAACGGTATGCACCTTCTCCAAGTGCGACAGTGTTACACCGGTTGCCGTCACACTAGTTGCCAACTTGTCAATTTTTGATTCGATGATGGCAAGCTTCTTGATAATGGCCGCTAGTTGTGCAGCCAAGGAATCACATCTTTCACCACCACTTGCCATGGAGGTTCACGCAGCGTCTAGCTCTAATATCAAGTTGTCATGTACCTTGTATATGATAGAGGATAACTACTGTTAGAAGAGACGGGACAGCATAGTTTGAAAGAGAAAACGCTAAGAGAACGAGGACGCTCTATAGGAAAGAGAGGATCTAAGAGAGATAATGGATTAGAGGAAAACTTCTTAATTCATTATTTGCTTAATATACCAAGACATAGAGATGGCAATGGGGCCCCGATCCCCGTTTCCCTGCGGGGAATTCATCTAGTAGGGGACGGGGATGGGGAAATATACTCCCCTTGGGGTTTTGTCGAGGATTATAGCCCGTCGGGTAGGGCGGGGCGGGGCGTTCCGTTGCTCCCGTCCCGTTCCCGTCCCGTCCTGTTTAGATCGGCAGTGGGCCCTCTGTGCAGATTAAACCCTAGAGCCCAGATCCAAAATCCCGATTCGATGCCGATCGCCCTCCCACTCCAACCGAGACCTCCTCATCCCTCTCCTCGATTCCTCCTATCCTCCAGATCCAGATCGATACCTCTCTCTCGGTCTCTCCTCTCCCATCCTCTCCCACCAGTCCCGGCGAGCCTCGTGTATCCTCTCCCGCTTTCGGCGCCTCGGCCCGACGCGCCCGCCCGTCCTCGGCCGACGCTTGACGCCGCCCACTCGTTCCGCTTGCCCGTCCCGCCCTCCCGGACGTCGCCGCTTGTCTCGCCCCCGAGCGAGCGCCGCCCTCCCAGCGTCGCCCATCGCTTCGCCCAGACGCCGTCCGCCGCCCGCCCCCCGCCCAGACATCGCCGTCGCCCATGCCGCCCCATCTGCCGGAGCCGCCAAGTAGATCTTCCCGATCCCCTGACGCATACAAAATCCCAAGGTCTTTGTTTTTCTGTGATCTTACTCTAATTTGTCAACTCTAATCTGTTGAAATATTGCTGATATGTTGAAATCGACAAGGGTACCAAATGAGTTTCAAAAGATTCAGGAATTAGATGTTGTGAAATTTGTACTGAATGTAGATATCATTGAGAGTGGAGCTGTGAAATGGGTTACCAAATGGCTACTCTAGAATCTAGATGTACTGAATGTGGATATCACTGAGAGTGGTGCTGTGAAATTTGTTTTGATATCATGTGTGATTGTGTGCTAAAGCTAAACCAATATGGCGTGGTGCTGTATAATTTGATATCACTGAGTGTGGATATCACTGAGTATATATGCGCTGTTATGGTTCTGGCAGTTACCAACTTTCCATGGGATATTGATGAAGCTCTGAGGTTGGCAAACTCTTTCCAGTCATGTTTGCTTTATTAATCTATATAGGCCTGTCTGGTTCTTTTGAAGATTTGTAGATGAGTTTTATAAACATATTGATGCCCAATGGGTTGGGGATGTTAGATGTTCACATGATAAATGGTAGTTAAATTTGTTGTCATAACTATAAATGGTTTGTTGATACTTGTGTTCTGTCTTCTGTGTGGTGTTGGACTACAAACAGACCAGGGATAGATACCAGGTGAATCATTTCGAGCAACAACAGGTGACACTCATTGAACAGGCAGAATCATAAATTTTGTGCATTTTACTAGATTTTTTTAGCAAGGAAACTCCCTTAGTTACAGTTTTGTACAGTACGAAGAAGTACTTTTGACATATTCCATGTTACTCTGCAAAAAGAAGTATCAGGTATGCCATGTGCCTCTAAGCACACTTAGTATTGCTGTGTATTGCAAATTTTTCCGGAAGAACTGAAGAAGGTACTTGAGTTTTACATGTTATTGCATCTTTATTCTGTCACTTAAATAATAGCCATTTGTCAAATGTTGATAGAGTTCAATAAAGTTCTGATATGGTTGGTTGGTTACATTTTTATAGATGGTATTTGGTAAGTTCTAGAGTCTGAACAGATAAAAACAATGCAATTTCGGGGCCCGCGAACCCGTCGGGGGTCGGGGACGGGGGACAGGGGACGTAGCGGGGATCGGGGATGCAAGGGTTCTCCCTACGGGGATTTTCCCCGTTGCCACCTCTACCAAGACACTGTCGTATGCTCTTATAGAAGCTGGCCCTAACAAATCAACTAACCAACTGACTAATTGATAAGATCCTCTTAAACCAATCCTAACTAAACTATCACTTCCTTGTGTTGCTACAGTACCAATGTCTTTTCACATACACATGAACAGTGATCCAGCGTATGACGGCGTTAAATCTAACCACAAATGGTTTTTAGAAGCACAACCGTTAAAATTACCGATTTAAGCAAGATCGGTCCGTGGTAATGCTATATCTCATATGGTTTTATTACAAAACCGGTTGTGATGATATCAATAGATATCACAAGTAGTCTACTAACCGTTTGTGATATCTATTAATATCATAGATGGGTTTATCGAAAAGCCACCTATGATGATATAGTATGAATTAGTAAACCATTGGTCCCAAAAGGATATCAGGATTTTTCCATCCAATATCTTTGGAAAAGTATGCCCAATTGGTTGAGTTTGACCATTCAACAAATATACTTTCCTCATTTGATCTTTAATTTCATTGATATAATCTTCTATTTACATTCGACGATGCAATAATTTCACTTAGATTAAATTCTAGTCAAAACTTCATCGGTTGGAGTACTACTTGAATTACTTGTGAAATAATTACACAAAGTTTGGTTTGTCTATTATTGAAAATCTACTAACAAATACAAGTGTTAATATCTAAACAGTGTATAATTATATATTATATACTAAAGAGTAATAACAATAAAATTAATAAGTAATAATAGTACTACACTACTACTCATCCAGTCATTAGTCATCTAGTGATCCATTCCACAGTTCACAGAGACTACTAGTCATGCACAGTATCCGCTCGTGAGTCATGACGTGATTCGGTCGCTGTCGGTGGCAGTGGGCCAGTGGCAGACTCGAAACAGTCAGAATGCTAGTCCTCGGTCAAGTCAGCACTTTGAAGTTCCTCGCTGGCTCGCTTCACGTCTTCCTCTGTAACTATGTTCCTGCTTGGCTCTTCGCTGCTTCCGACTTCACTCTCCGGTCTTCTTCTAGATACAACCCCGCGAGAGCACGATCGGGCCCGACACCTAGCAGCAGTGTACGGAATTCCCCATTTTCGTGTGTTTTACTTCTTTTGATTCGGTGGTCTACCGGATAGAAACGTGAAGTGTGCCAGTGGGATGGATGTGATACTACAATTAGACCTAGTAGATACAAAAAATGATCCAAAATTAGCTTTTCTTCTTCCCGTGTTCTTGAGTTCGTGCTCTGATTTTATTCTAGGGAAGAAGAATAACCGAGTCAGCACGGCAGGCTAACTAACCCGATGGATTCGCCCTCGCATGTCTCATTTTCCAGAGGGGAATGAAAGGTGGCAATACAGGCACCATGCTTTAGTATAAGGTGGAAAAGTCATATATTCTGTATATAGTCGTTGCGAGACTACCGGAGGGAAGAAGAATAACCGAGTAAACACGGCAGGCTAACTAATAACGGAAACGCTAATTTATGGTCGCCAGCACAGAGCCTTGCATTGCGCATTTTGTGTCCGATGATGACACGTGGTAGCTCACGGTTCCATACATGAAAACTAGCTCGAAGTAGCAATTTCGCATGCAACGCAATTAACTAACGCAAATGGAAAATCGGATTAAGGGAACGATCCAACAAGTGTGAACGAAATTTTTTGCCTATTTTGAATCAAATCTGAAAGTTGTTAATTTAAAATTTTCATGGTAGGAACTTTTTGATTTGAATTTTTTTCGAGGTGAAGATTTCTAATTTGAAATTTTTTGATTTAATTTTTTTTAGTTGAAACTGTACAATTTGAAATTTTTTTGTTGAAATTTTATCGACTAGAATTTTAAACTGGAACATTTCAAACCAAAAGTTTTTTGAATCAAAACTTTTCAAACCAAAAGCTTTTGAAATGAAAATTTTATTAGTTGAAACTTTCCGATTTGAAATTTTTTTTATTTGAAACTTTTCCGAGTTGAAACTTTCGATTTAAAACTTTTTGTGTTGAAACATTTCGATTTGAAACTTTTTGAGTTGAAACTTTCCAAGTTAAAACTTCCTAATTTGAATTTTTTATTTAAATTTTTTGAGTTGAATTTAAAACTTCTAAGTTGAAATTTTCTTATTTGAAATTTTTTGATTTAAAACTTTTTTGTGTTGAAACTTTCTAATTTGAAACTTTTCGAGTTGAAACTTCCTAATTTGAATTTTTTCGATTTAAATTTTTTAAGTTGAATTTTTTCGAGTTGAAACTTTCTAATTTGAAATTTTTGATCTGAAATATTTTCAAGTTAATACTTTTCGATTTAAAATTTTTCAACTTGAAATTTTTCGAGTTAAAACTTTTTAACTTGAAATTTAAATCATGTGTCCTGTTTTAAATGCCAGACTCTGTTCTCCGTATCATATCTTACGTCCAATCACATGTCGCCCTTCGGTTCCTACCGCACACATGGAGGAGAAGGAGCGACCGCAAATTAGGTCCTGTTTGGTATAGCTTCAGATCTCAGCTTCACCTTATATTTAAAATTTGTAGGCTAAAATAAAGTAAATTAAGTTTATATTTTTAATCTAAAATGCAAATAAAATGACATATCTAAGCACTCTTAAATATACCCACAGCTCCAGATCCACGGATCTGATGGAGTTAAGCATACCCAACTCCACCAGATCTATGAATCTGGTGAAGCTGGAGTTGTACCAAACATAGCCTTAGTCGCCTCGGTCACCAATAAGGCTACTAATGGGCCGAAGTCTGTCCAAGCCTGAAATTTAGTTTCTTTGATCCAATCTAATATAGGCCGGAAATACAAAGGCCTAGGTCCAATGCAAGCCTAAATTAAGGTTTGGGCCTTAATCCGGGCCAATGCTCTCCTCCTCCAGAACGTCCAAACAAGTAAGCAAAATCTTGATTCCTTAATCGCTATACATCAAAGCAAATCAAAGTCCTCACAAAAAGGAAAGCAAATCAATGCAGCAGCAACAAGGCCCACAATACATAGTCGTCATCGACAAGATCAAGCTCAGCAAGCCCGACTACTATGCGGTCCTCAACGCCACGACGCCGCTCAACGGCAAGCCCTCCAGTGAGATCCACGGCGCCATCAAGAGCCAGCACAGGGCGCTTTGCAGCTCAACCCGCCAAGAATAGCATCAACGCCGCAGCAGGAAGTCGGCACCATCAACGAGGCATTCATTGTGCTCATGGACATCAGGAAGAGCAAGGCGGCGCCGGCGCACGCGCCCCCTCCTGGCAATAGAACTTCACCGACTTCTCGGCAAGTCGCAATAGCAGCAATAGAAACTAGGTGCAGAAGAGGAACAAGACGACTACTATGGCGGGATGGACAGCAGACGCAATTGCCATAGTCGGGAAATTCTGATTCTCAAATACTAGTCAATAATTGGGCTGATCGTGTAGCTCTTGCTACGAGCTGCATTCGTTTCCTCTATTTTGGCGGGAGCGCCTCAGATCTGGGCCAGTGGAGGCCACCGACGATGAGTTCAACTCTGGTGCAGCTAGCCTGCGCGGGCATGCGGGCGCTAACCAGATCTGCCGCCGTCGGAGGTTATCGACACCGAGATTCCTCTTCTTCTCCCTGTCGGTCGACGGCACGATACATTCTCTTTCGATCAGTCATCTCTCTTCTGTTCTAATATTAAAAGTGAGGCCCACGGCTTGGTCCAATACTAAATCTAGCCTAAAATGCAACATATCTAATTTTTTTCCAATTTATTTGCAACTTTGGGCTAGCCTAGTCCAAAAGCGTGAACAGGCCCAAGCCCGTTATAGCCTGGTCACGGACGCATGCCCTTTTGATATGCATAACTATAAAATTTTTGAAACTTCGATTATCAATATCTTTTTACATATTTAGTTTGCATACATAAAAATCATATGCATAGATTTATTTCAAAAATTACTTTCATTATATTATAATTATATTAGATTTTATAAATATATTACAGCATAAATTAGTGGTCAAAATTACATTTTAAGGATTGTATTAGTATGCAAAACGATATGTATTTATGATTAGAGGGAGTAATTAAATTCAAATGGACAGAGTATTAATTTCTGTTCCTGCTACCATGCATTTTCTAACAAATAATCCTGAACATTATGTCATCTTCGTCTACCATAGCCTCCCATGACTTCTTCGTCAACGTAAATTCATTGGCTCATTGCGGCTCGAGACTTCATGGCTTGACTTCACTTCTTCCAACGCCAGACGTAACCGGCGAGTCCCCTTCTGTATGTACATTGGCACTCTCCTTCATTCATTTCTGGTAGATATTTTCATGTTACGTTACGCCTACATGTTTGTTTGTTAGAGCATCTCCAAAAGTCAGGCCTTAAAATAGAGTCCTATACTAAAAAAATTAAAACTCAAGATAACTATTGACTCCAACAATTAGACCCTAAACTTAACTACCCTTTAATTTTCGTTGCAAAATTCTTGGTGCCAAAGTTTTTATCTCGTCCGCGCCATTTTGTGCACGCCCAGACGCAACGCTTTGCTCCCAGTGACTAAAAAAAGTCGAAACTTCTGCCCAGCACGCTCGTCCGTCGGCCGCTCGGCCTGCACTCGCCCTTCTTGTTGCACTCGGCGCAGCGTGCTCATCTGCGTACGCATTCTGCTTTCGCTTACTGCTGCAGCTCTCCTCGTCGCCAATCTTGGTATAGAGCTGCTTCTTCCGCCGCCGAAGATCAGGTGCGAAAAAAAACCTGCGCCAGTCCTGCATGCATGTTGATTGACAACTTGAGGGTAGAATTCTAGTCGTGCATGCATTCAGTTCATCTGACGATATCTTCTATAGATTAGCCAAAATAGAGAACACAACAAAATAGAGAAAAAATAAGATTAGCGCGCAACTGGTGTAGCCAATTAGCCGGACCTGTTCTTGCTTTCCCGGATGCGCCTGCCCGCCTGCCTAATGCCATGATGCATTAATTATTTCTTCCTTTTTGCTATGTAATAATATCGATCCAATGCAATCCTGCAACATTAGAGTACTTCATGTAAGCTTTGCGTAGCCCCACAGCTTCACGACGGAAGCATGCTCTCCAACTGCGCAAGCTGATTGATTTGACTGAAGAGGCATTTGCAAATGTGTAAAACAAAACAAAAATCATGTTGGAAAACACCAGAATTTCAACCAGAGACTGAACTGACTCAAGGTGTAAGATGATAATATGCAATATCCAAATTCCAGTAACTTGTCGATTAACCGTTATAGATCGAACACAACAAAATAGAAAGAAAATAAGATTAGCCAACATGAATATCAAATCACAATTAGAAAACTATTCGGACAGGAAAGAAAATAAGATTAGCCAACATGAATATCAAATCACAATTAGAAAACTATTCGGACAGGGAAAGTCTGGTAGTATATTGCATATTGAAGGTGTACTACATGATATTCTCTGAACTGTAACCAATGTTTATTATTGAATCTTGTGGCAGCAAAGATGTAAAGGTGAGAGCAGAATTCATATGGATCTTTTGTGTTCTTTTCCTACTTGTATGTGTCAGTCCATAAAAGTCCATGTTGTCAATTGATGTGTGACATGTACTCTGCTACATTAGTTTTCCATGTCCATGCTGAGAAAATCAAACATGACTCTGATATTTGGCTAATTGACTTTAATAAAACTTTTCTTGCAACCAAGTTTTCCAAAAACCCTGTTTCAGCAAAGTGCTCCAATTCACAAATCAGCACTAGCAGGAAATGGTAGCAAGGCCTACTTCGACTTAGAGAAGTAAACCAACCTAAACAACCAAATGCACTGCCAGAATGGTTATTCAAGATGAAATTATAATGAGTTCTAATATGTTTGCTGAAAATTTCAATTTCCCAAATCATTATAAAGAGAACATTCCAAAGACCATATGTCAAGTATTGCTAGTGCTGATCCCTACAAGCTGTAACCCAACACAAATACCTACATATGACAGATTCAATGACAAATCCAATTTTCTTAACCCATCAAGCAGCTAAAAAGCTAGCTCTAAATGGAACTAAGCATTAAATTCAGGCAGCCCAATACCTTGACTGCAAACTCTCACACGAACAGATCAAACCGAGCCACCCCACCCGTAGGGAGCAAGCTCCCGAGCACGCACGCAAGCAGGTACCTGAACGAAGCCCTAGGGTGCGAAGTGAATGGCCCCGGGGGACACATCGAGGTCGGCCGCGTTGAGCACGACGAACCGCGTGGGCGCCGCCACGTCCACGGAGACCGCCACCGAGCCAGCGAAGGCGCACGAGCCATCGAGTTTTGGAATCCTTGGAGAATTGGGGGAGGAGGCGCTTGATGGCGATTAAAAGAAGAGTACCTCAATCCCGTCGGCGTGTAGGAGGACAGCCGCGCGAGGTCGACGCCGGGCTCTAGGTTGTCAGGAATCGCGATTGGACCGCCGAAACCGATGGAGACAGGCGCAATGGAACCAGCACCGACGCCGATGGCTGAAGCGAGGGCAGATGGGCGAGGCCGACGATACCGCGTGTTCTTCGCTCTGGACGGGGCCGGCTGCGAGGGAGAAGGCGGCCTCGACACCATCCACGAGCGTGGCCCGTCGGCGTGCGCGAGGGAGGTGGTGCGGAGCGAGAGAGCCGAAGATGGCTGCGGTGCGCTGCAGTTGGACGCCTTCTCCAGGGAAGCGCGAATAGGATAGGGCCAGCCAGGTGCGTCGCCAAATATAGCGACGGGGCTCCCGAGTCCTAAACGAATTTGATAATTTTTCTCAAAATACTACTCTTCTTGGAGGTGTTTTTTTCTACCAAAGCCCTATATTTCCAATGAGCAACTCATTTAAGGCTTCTCTTGGAGATGCTCTTAGTAGCCAGTAGGAATATCGGACTATCCTAATTGATCGCTGTTTCATATATGAAAATCAGCCTTCCATTCATTACTAAAGTGCTTACTAACATGTTAAGCCCGATCTGCAACAGGATTATTTCCCCAAACCAAACTACGTTTTTGAAGAATAGATATATTTTGGAAAGTGTAGTTACTACTCATGAGATTATTCATAAAATTCATCAAAACAAACCGCATGGTATTGTTCTTAAGCTGGATTTTGAGAAGGCGTATGACAAAGTTAATTGGAATTTCCTGATGGATATTTTGAACAAGTGGGGTTTTGGGAACAAGTGGCAAGGTTGGATTTATGCTTTGTTAAGGAAAGGTTCTGTGGGTATCAAAATTAACAATAACGAAAGTGATTTATTTCAAACAGGTGAAAGTTTGAGACAGGGAGATCCGTTATCTCCTATTCTTTTTAATTTGGTGGTTGATGTGTTTACTAGAATCTTACAAAAAGCGGTTGCTAATGGTTTAGTAGAAGGGCTATGTAGTGATTTTTGTCTTGGAGGTATTATTAGCTTGCAGTATGCTGATGATACTCTCCTATTTCTTAAGAATGATGAGAAATTTGTTTTACATCTTAAATGGTCCCTCTCTTGTTTTGAGCAAATGTCAGGTTTGAGAATTAATTTCCACAAAAGTGAGTTGATTCCGCTGGGTTGTGATGAGACTGAGATAAATCGGTATGCTAACATTCTTGGTTGCAAAGTTGGGTCTTTCCCCCATTAAGTATCTCGGTATCCCTCTCCATTATGACAAGATTAATAAGGAAGACTTACAACCCATGGTTGATAAGATTTTGAAAAAGATTGATGGTTGGAGGGGGTAAATTGCTCTCTTATGGTGGGCGATTGACTCTTATTAAATCTTGCTTATTGAGCATACCCGTTAAGGTTTCACCGCTGTTAGGGTTACATCCACCCAGTACAGAAGCCCCCTCTTGCACCTTGCAAGTGTCTACCCGACACCCCATTCAACCCAATGGCGAAGTCAATAACGATACGTACAAATTAATTAGCCAGGTCATACCCATATAGATATGTGGTTGTACGGTATAGATATGTGGTTGTACGGTATAGCTTGGTCCAAGGTAACACACGCTTCAGTCCTTAATTGACTGGGGCGGAACTAACACTGACCCATATCTCGTGCATCCCGCACCCACCAAAGCAACCATCTGCCCCGGTCTAAACCATTGTTCACTTTTATTTTCAATTAAATAACATCAACACCAATTGCCATAATTTCATAATTAATTTTGAATCAAGTTTGAAAGAAATCCCATAATGGTAAGGCATCGAAGTATTTAAGTAAGGCTAAGTAATTTCTACCGTCCCATAATACCAAATTGATTATCATTAATTACAGTAGTTAATTTTTCCTAGGGTGTCAATGGTTGTCAAGTTTAATGTCAAAGAGGCATAATCAAGTTGGAATTTAACTAAACATTAAAACGGCATTAAAGTATAATACGCAAAGTAATAAGCATGCAATAATTTAAGACAAAATAATATTTTCATAAACTTGGGATCAATATGATCAAGGAAGACTTGCCTTCGACGCCTCCCGCTGGATCTACCTCTGCCGGATGATCCGCTCGCTCATCAACTGCGTCGTCTACACGTAAATCGAGAACAAAATAAAAAAAATCAAATAAAATCCAAAAATTCAAAAGAATGACACCAGCAGATAGAGCATGATTTTAGATGAATTTAGAAATTTGAATCGTTCGAATCGGAGTTCGAACGGAGGAGAATGGGCTCTCGGAAGTTTCTCGGGAGAGAAAATCAGAAAAATGACCGAGACTGACACGTGTCGGCTTCTGATTGGCTGGATTTTGGAAATTCGGAATAAATCAAAAAATAGAAAATGGATACGGACATGTGGGGACCACATGTCGGTGGCTCGGTTCACGGTGAACCGGGTTTACCGAAGTGACGTTTTGGGTGACCAAGCGAACCGACTGAGGTGGCGGTGACGTGGCGCGGACGTGGCTAGAATGTGGTGCCATGTGGCGGATGATGAGGCGGCTGACAAGACCACGGCGTGCACGCCACGCTTGCGAGACAATCGACCGCAGACGATGCAGATCTAACGGCAGTGAGTAAAGATGCGGGGTGGCTTACCGGGCGATTGACACACGGCGAAGATCTAGACCGTTGGAAGGAGATCGGACGGAGGCGAAGCAAAAAGGTAGCAGCGACGACTTGGCTTGATCTGAGCCGTCGAAGAGTGATCGCCGCCGAGGTCGACAAAGAACGCCGCGATGGCGAAGTAGCGATGCTCTTCCACCGGGAGTCAGAGCGACAACATGCCAAAAGCGAGAGGTCTTGGGATCGGACGCATTTGAGAGGGTAAGGAAGAGCACGACAAGACAAACTCGATGGTACCAGAAAGGGCGATGGAGACTCACTGGAGAAGGAGATAATGGCGGTGGAAGGACTCGGGAGATGGCTTGAACTCCGACGAGAGCGTGGGAACGCACGGCAGCGTCCCAGCCGGTGAGACGTGGGGGAAAAGAGGCGGCGTGGAGTGGCAAACCTCGGGACGGGGTCTACAGTGCCTTAAATAGCCTAGGGTAACGGGAAGAAGCACGGAAGCCAAGGTTGGTCGCGCGGCTAGGGTTCCACGGGCGACGGCGCAGCGTGGGCGATGTAGCTATATCAGGATCTCACACGCGGCGACGATCGAGCGGCACAAGAACGCGGGACGAGTGATGGCCGTTGGATTAGGATCCAACGGTCAGGGTTAGTGCACGCTAGGTTTAGGGTTTCGACTAGGTGCGACACCAGCCGTCCACGTGAAGGAAATCGGGCGAGGAAAGCGAGGGCGAGTTGTCGATCGTTGGATCGAATCCGACGGCCAGGTTTGGTAGGTGCTAGGGTTTGGTAATTTGGTATGAAGCGAAGGAATACGTGGGCGGCGGAAGAGAATTGGAGCGGTAGAAGGAAAAGAACGGGCTGAGACAGAGGATTCGGCTCGAAAAGGATTAAAGGAATTTAAATACATTTCCGAATTAAAGAAAAGCCAGAAAATCCAAATAAACTTCAATAAATTCAAATAAATAGCAAATAAATTCAAATAAATCTCCAAAAATACAGAAAAATTCCACGAAGCACAAGGAGCCCAATAAAAACTAGAAATATTTAATTTGAAGTATAGATTAATCATATTAAATCCTTTTTGCTTCTGAAAATTCAAATTAAGCTAGATTAAATTCGAATAAAATGCAACAGGTTCGGATTTTGAAATTCAAGCACAAGGAAACTCAAAAACGGAATGTTACAAACCTCCCCCCTAACAGAAAATCTCAACCCCGAGATTTGGACTAAACAGGGAAAAAGGCTGGGGTACTCTGCTCAAAGATCCTCCTCGCGCTCCCAGGTGGCTTCCTCTTCTGGATGGTTGCTCCACTGAACCTTGCAAAATTTGACCGTCTTGCTCCTTGTTCTGCGCTCAGTTTCATCCAGGATTCTGATCGGATACTCAGGGTAGGTAAGATCTTCATGCAGCTCAACATTTTCAACTTGCATCTGCTTTTCTGGCACTCTGAGGTACTTTTTCAACTGTGACACATGAAACACATTGTGCACATTTGGCAATTTCAAGTGGCAACTCCAAGCGATCGCCACTCCTCCATACGGCTAGAATTGGGAATGGTCCAATGAATCTTGGTGCCAGCTTGCCACGAACTCGGAATCGACACATTCCTTTGAGCGGAGAGACTTTCAGATACACATAATCGCCAGGAGCAAAGGTCAATTCTCTTCTGCGATTATCTACATAGCTCTTTTGCCTAGACTGCGCTGTTCTTAACCTTTCCTGAATCATTTTCACTTGTTCCTCAGCTTTTTGTAGAATATCCGGACCGAAGACTTGGCGATCTCCTGTTTCATTCCAGCAGAGGGGTGTCCTGCACTTCCTTCCATACAGAGCTTCAAACGGCGACATCTGCAAGCTTGCTTGTAACTGTTGTTGTAAGAGAACTCTGCATAGGGCAAACTTTGATCCCAACTGGTCGCATTGGACAATGCACAAGCTCTTAACATATCCTCCAGAATTTGGTTTACCCGCTCAGTCTGTCCATCCGTCTGAGGGTGATAAGCTGTACTGAAATTCAGATTGGTGCCTATTGCTTCTTGTAACTTTTGCCAGAATCTAGATGTGAATTGGGTGTCCCGATCTGAAACAATCTTCTTGGGCACACCATGCAAACACACAATCCATGACATATACAGCTCTGCAAGCTTATCTCCCTTATAGGTTGTCTTCACAGGAATGAAATGTGCAACTTTCGTCAGTCGATCCACGACAACCCAAATCGAGTCATAGCCTGACCTGGTCCTCGGAAGTCCTGTAATGAAGTCCATCCCAATTTCTTCCCACTTCCATTCGGGCATCTTTAATGGCTGCAACAAACCTGCTGGCCTCTGATGTTCAGCTTTAACTCGTTGGCACACATCACACATGGCTATGAACTCTGCAATTTCCTTTCTCATTCTTGACCACCAATAAACACCTCGAAGGTCATGATACATCTTGGTATTGCCTGGATGAATCGAATACGCTGACTCATGCGCTTCCTTCAGTATCAACTGCTTGATCTCTTTCTGATTCGGCACATAGATACTCTTCCCAAGCCACACTGTTCCTTCCTCATCTTCTGAGAATCCTGGGGCTTTACCTTCCTTTATTCTTTCCTGGATCCTAGCAGCTTCCTTGTCTGACTTCTACATTTTCTTGATTTGGTCCACCAGAGTTGGTTGAATCTCTAAGGCAGCAACAGATCCTTCCTCCACTAACCCCAAATTCAAACGCTGAAATTCCTCGTGAAGAGCAGGCTGACCTTCTTGAATCATCAAATTGTTGCAGTAGCTCTTTCGGCTTAGTGCATCGGCAACCACATTAGCCTTACCAGGATGGTAATGTATGCCCGCATCATAATCCTTTATCAGCTCCAACCATCTCCTTTGTCTCAGGTTGAGGTCTGCTTGGGTGAAGATGTATTTCAGACTCTTGTGGTCTGTGAAGATCTCACAACGATTTCCAAAGAGATAGTGCCTCCATAACTTCAATGCATGCACAACAGCAGCCAAGTCCAAGTCATGGGTTAGGTAGTTTTCTTCATGTGGTCGCAATTGCCGCGAGGCGTATGCGACTACCTTACCTTCCTGCATCAGAACACATCCAAGACCCTTCCTCGAAGCATCACAATAAATCTCAAAGCCTTTACAGATGTCCCGCAAATGAGCCTTTGAAACGTAGTCAATCTTTTCTTCAATTCCTGAAAGCTTTGCTCACAGGCTTCACTCCATTCAAACTTCTTCTCCTTCTTTAGCAGCTGAGTAAGCGATCTTGCAATCTTTGAGAAATCCTTCAATGAATCTTCTGTAGTATCCTGCTAAACCAAGGAAACTCCTGATGTCCGGCACTGACTTGGGCTGCCTCCAATCAAGCACACCTTTCACTTTTTCAGGATCAACTGAGACACCTCCAGCAGAAATGATATGACCCAAGAAATCAACTTCTATCAACCAGAATTCACACTTGCTGAACTTGGCATACAACTGGTGACTTCTGAGCTTCTCTAACACTATTCTCAAATGTCCTTCATGTTCAGCCTCATCTCTCGAATAGATAAAAATATCATCTATGAACACCACCACAAACTTGTCCAAGTAATTCATGAACACCTTGTTCATCACATTCATGAAATATGCTGGGGCATTGGTCCGACCAAAAGACATGACTGTGAACTCATACAATCCATACCGAGTGGCAAAGGCTGTATTCGGAATGTCTTGCGGCCTTATCTTCAGCTGATGATATCCATATCGCAGATCAATCTTGGAGAAGATGCAAGCTCCCTTCAACTGATCAAACAGGTCATTGATCCTGGGCAAAGGATACTTGTTCTTGATGGTGACTACATTCAGAGCTCTGTAATCCACGCACATGCGCAAGCTATTGTCCTTCTTCTTCACAAAGAGAACTGGCGCTCCCTAAGGCGACGAACTTGGACGGACAAATCCCTTTTCTTGCAGCTCTTCAATTTGCTTCTTCATCTCGGCGAGTTCATTGGCTGGCATGCGGTAGGGTCTCTTGGAGATTGGAGCTGTACCAGGGACAAGCTCTATAGTGAACTCAACTTCCCAATCAGGCGGCATGCCTGGCAATTCCTCAGGGAATACATCGGGGTATTCACTCACCACAGGCACACTTTCCACAGTTAATTCTTTCAACTTATTCAATGTGCACTTTCCTCTCAAAGTCACATCAGGCATATACTCCACTCGAGTGCCTTCTGAATTGGTGAGAGTGATGGCTCTACTGGCGCAATCAATTTGACCTTTGAACTTAGTCAACCAGTCCATCCCTAGGATGACATCTATTCCTTTTGAATCCAAGAGGATGAGATTCGCTAGGAATTCTACCCCATTGATTTTTATGGTTGCACTTGGGCACACCGAATTAGTTTTCATTTCTTTTCCCGGTGATTGAACAATCATAGGACTCTTAAGAGCAAATGTTTCCAAGCCAAATTGATCAACAAAACTCTTCGATATGAAAGAATGCGATGCTCCATAATCAAATAATGCTGTGGCAGGTATTGAATTGACAAGGAACTTACCCAATACCACATCCGGTGCCTCCTGAGCCTCCTCTGCAGTCACGTGGTTGACACGTCCTCTTCCAAACGATTGTGGTGCTCTCGGGGTGTGAGGCGCTCCACGGCCCGATCCTGTCTTTGGAGTCTTGGTGAGGTGGATCCCAAAATTGAAAATCTTGGTGTCCTTGGTGGCGCTTCGGGCGATTGTTAGCATAATGTCCCATTTGGTGGCAGTGGAAGCACTGAACTCCTGCAGCATTTGTGTTCCCCTGCCGGTGGCCGCAACATCTTTGAGATCCCCGAGCAAGCGGGCGAGGTCGAGTAGGAGTCTGAGGTGCTCCGTGGGACAGTAATCTCTTGACTGTTGAGATGGAAAGCGCTGACGAGAACCACTCGCTCCCTGGTGAGCCTGAAAAGCCATCTTCCTCTGTTGGCGATGGGCATCCTCCTGCACTAGGGCTTTGTTCACCATGTGCTGAAAGTTGGGAAAATCCAAAGCAACAAGCTGAACTTTGATGTCGGGGTCAAGACCCTCCATGAACCTCCAAATCTTGGCACTCTCAGTGGCCACATCCTCTGGTGCATATCTCGAAAGCTGAGTGAACCGGTTGAGATATTCAGAAACACTCTGGTTCCCCTGATGCAGCTTCCGGAACTCTCTCTTCTTCATTTCAATGATACCCGCAGGCACATGAGCAGTTCTGAATGCTTCAGTAAATTCCTCCCAAGTGATAGCTTGAGCATTCTGATGAGCTGAACAGAAGTTGTCCCACTAGGTGGCAGCTACACCCTTCAACTGATGGCTGGCGTAGAGCACCTTCTCGCGGTCATCGCACTAGGCCAGCTGAAGCTTCTTCTCCACATCTCTTAGCCATAAATGCGCCTCCAAAGGCTCTCTGCTCTGAGAAGGTAGGCGGTCAGTCCTCATGAACTCTCAAGCTTGACCGAAATTTGGCTCTTGGCCGCGTGTTGGTGCTTTGGCTGCCGATTGTTCACCATGTTCTGAGCAAGGGCCTGCAGTAGCTGAAGTTGCATCGCCATCATTTGTTGCATATCGGCCATCTGATGTTGAAAAGGTGGTGGCGGTGGCAATTCCTGCTCCGACTGCGCTTGTTGATCCGAAGAGTCCTGCTGCTCTGGTGGCATTGCCTGACCACGACCACGACCTCTGCCTCTGCCTCTGCGACCAACTCCACGACCACTTCCCTGACTCTCCATCTGAAGCAACGACCAAGGAAAGGTTAGCTACAGACGAGAGGGAAAAATCAAAAGATAAGGAAACTAGGGAGGAGGTAGCCATTCTAAGGCAAGACAGGAAACGAAAACTCCAACGAAAGGTGGCTGCAGCACCATGCCTAAGGCAAGTGTACAACACACCCAACAAGCAAGCAATAAAACCCAATAAACTCCGGCTACTAAACGAAGAAGGGGAAACTTGGGCACTAAAACTTATTCTTCATAGCAGTCTTTTTGAGCGCTCCTTCATCAGCATGATCTTTTCAGCCGCTCCTTCCATCGATCTTGAAGAGAACCTTGATCGTCATCTTCCTTGATTGGAACTCTTGCAGAAGACCGAAAACTTAGAGAAATTTCATGAGATAAGATCAAGTTTAGATTTTCAAAACAATATTTTAGCAAAAGGAAAGGAGTAAGAACCTAAGAATAAGGTGAGAGAAGATAAACTATTAATTACCAATTTGTTGGTTTGATTTAGAAAATAATTTTGAAATTCCAAATCCGAACCCTCTGTGTTTTACGCATGCTAGTCCAGGAACAGCTAGCACACACAGTGAAACAGTGATGATAACACAGACATATCACGAGGTAATTAACAGTAATAAAGCAAAAGAGAGTAAACACTATAACCACATTATTACAAGTATCGAGCCTTACGGCTTAAGTGGATAAGTAGCAGCGGAAAGTAGCAACAAAAAGAGCCAATCTATGTGCCCACAGGCAATCGACTGGAGAAACGCGCCCTAGAAGTCCGGGTCGTCTTCATCGAACCCACATGCGAAGAACTCATAATACCTTCTTCTTCAGGGTACTCCTCTGGGGAAAATTTGAATGTTGCAAGGATGAGTACACACCGTACTCCGCAAGTCTTAGAAACTTAATGCATTATAACTATATGCAAGGCTTGACAATTGAAGGCATAATAGGGCTCATTTTACGTAAAGCAGAATTTAAATCGAAATACAAATATTAATTTCATAAAGCAGCATTTAACAAAATGTAAATAGATACATAATTGCGTTTTGAAGTATAACAAATTTTACAGGTTCCAACCACTAGATTGGCTCCAACCGCCAAACCCAAAATCCGGGAGTTCCCACCACTCACGGATTCCCAAACCACATTTTCATTTAAACCAAAATCATCATTTTTCCATTTAAAACCAAAACCATAAAATCTACAATGTGCTAGCGTACCTCGCCTGCCCTTAACCGTGGGCACGGCTACTTAAGTAGTTTTAACTCTGCAGAGTGTGTACACTTTACCCACAAGACATGATCAACCCTTGTCGCCATGCAATTAACACACTTCCTTTGGTGTGTCGGCAGGGAGATCATGACAAGGCTTTTACAATGCACGACACCGCTACCGACTTCGCCCGCTAAGGTTTCACCGCTGTTAGGGTTACATCCACCCAGTACAGAAGCCCCCTCTTGCGCCTTGCAAGTGTCTACCCGACACCCCATTCAACCCAATGGCGAAGTCAATAACGATACGTACAGATTAATTAGCCAGGTCATACCCATATAGACATGTGGTTGTACGGTATAGCTTGGTCTAAGGTAACACAGCTTCGGTCCTTAATTGACTAGGGTGGAACTAACACTGACCCATATCTCGTGCATCCCGCAACCACCAAAGCAACCATCCACCCCGGTCTAAACCATTTTTCACATTTATTTTCAATTAAATAACAGCAACACCAATTGCCATAATTTCACAATTAATTTTGAATCAAGTTTGAAAGAAATCCCGTAATGGTAAGGTACCGAAGTATTTAAGCAAGGCTAAGTAATTTCTACTGTCCCATAATACCAAATTGATTATCATTAATTACAGTAGTTAATTTTTCCTAGGGTGTCAATGGTTGTCAAGTTTAATGTCAAAGAGCCATAATCAAGTTGGAATTTAACTAAACATTAAAACGGCATTAAAGTACAATACGCAAAGTAATAAGCATGCAATAATTTAAGACAAAATAATATTTTCATAAACTTGGGATCAATATGGTCAAGGAAGACTTGCCTTCGACGCCTCCCGCTGGATCTACCTCTGCCGAATGATCCGCTCGCTCATCAACTGCGTCGTCTACACGTAAATCGAGAACAAAATAAATAAAACAAAATCAAATAAAATCCAAAAATTCAAAAGAATGACACCAGCAGATAGAGCATGATTTTAAATGAATTTAGAAATTTGAATCGTTCGAATCGGAGTTCGAACGGAGGAGAATGGGCTCTTGGAAGTTTCTCGGGAGAGAAAATCAGAAAAATAACTGAGATTGGCACGTGTCGGCTTCTGATTGGCTGGATTTCGGAAATTCGAAATATATCAGAAAATAGAAAATGTGGCTCGGTTCACGGTGAACCGGGTTTACCGAAGTGACGTTTTGGGTGACCAAGCGAATCGGCTGAGGTGGCGGTGACGTGGCGCGGACGTGGCTAGCACGTGGCGCCACGCGGCGATGATGGCGGTGACAAGACCACGGCCAAGCACGGCCATCTTTGCAGCGCAATTGATGCGACGCAGATCTAATGGCAGTGAGTGAAGATGCGGGGTGGCTTACCGGGCGATTGACACGCGGCGAAGATCTGGACCGTTCGATGGAGATCGGACGGAGGGGAAGCAAAAAGGTAGCAGCGACGACTTGGCTTGATCTGAGCCGTTGGAGAGTGATTGCATGGCCGAGGCTGACAGCAACGTGCGACGGCAAAGTAGCAGTGCTCTTCCACCGGAGCTGGAGACGACAACCTGCCAAAAGGCGGAGAGGTGCCGGATCGGGCACGGTTTTGAGTGGGTAAGGAAGAGCACGATGAGACAAACTCGATGGTACCAAAAAGGGCGACAGAGACTCACCGGAGAAGGAGATAATGGCGCGAAAGGACTCGAGAGATGGCTTGAACTCGGCGAGGCGTGGGAACGCACGGCAAGGCGTCAAACGGCGAGACGTGGGGGAAAAGAGGCGGCGCGGAGTGGCAAACCTCGGGACGGGGTCTACAGTGCCTTAAATAGCCTAGGGTAACGGGAAGAAGCACGGAAGCCAAGGTTGGTCGCATGACTAGGGTTGCCGGGCGCGCTGCGTGGCGGCGTGGTTGCATCGAGATCGCCTGTGGCGACGATTGAGTGGTGCAAGAACGCGGGACGAGTGATGGCCGTTGGATTGGGATCCAACAGTCAGGGTTAGTGCACGCTAGGTTTAGGGTTTCGGCTAGGTGCGACGCTGGCCGTCCACATGGAGGAAATCGGGTGGGGAAAGCGAGGGCGAGCTATCGATCGTTGGATCGAATCCGACGGCCAGGTTTGGTAGGTGCTAGGGTTTCGGGCGGCTGGGCCGGGCGAAGCGAAGGAGTGGGCCGGCGGAAAGAGAATTGGAGCGGGCCGAAGGGAAAAGAATGGGCTGAGACAGAGGATTCGGCCCGAAAAGGATTAAAGGAATTTAAATACATTTCTGAATTAAAGAAAATCCAGAAAATCCAAATAAACCTCAATAAATTTAAATAAATAGCAAATAAATTCAAATAAATCTTCAAAAATAAAGAAATATTCCACGAAGCACTAGGAGCCCAATAAAAACTAGAAATATTTAATTTGAAGTATAGATTAATCATATTAAATCCTTTTTGCTTCTGAAAATTCAAATTAAGCTGGATTAAATTCGAATAAAATGCAACGGGTTCGGATTTTGAAATTCAAGCACAACGAAACTCAAAAACGGAATGTTACAGTTTGCTCTACGGGGTGCCCTCACCGAGGTGTTGGGAGCCACACTTGCCAATACAACGGTGTACGCCTTGCCATGGAACAGAAACGGTGTGTTGGGGGTTGCGTGAAAGGAACCACGTTTTGGGTGAGTATTTCTATTTCTATGGCGAGGGTTTAACGTCCCGGTGCTAGTGCAAAGTTAAGTCTAGGTAATGTAACGGTTGTGTTATGATCTCTCCGCAGCACACCAAAGGAAGTGTGTCAATTGCGCTGCACAAAGAGATGATCATTTCTTGTGGGTAAAGCTACACACCTCTACAGAGTATAAATCTAATCGATTAGCCGCGCCTGTGGTCATGGGCACTTGGTAAAGTCATTTCAATGTTAGATTTTGGTATTTTATGAAAATGGGCTTTGGATTGATCTTGTTTTAGCAACCATTGCTTTATGTCAAAGGGCCGACATTGATGGATTTCCTGATTGGATTATTGTTGCTCGCGAAGGGCTGTGAGTGCTACTTATGCTTTACTTATTTCTTATCGATCAAACTTGCTTTTATTAAATCCCGTTTGCAAATGACAACTTGATTTACAAATTATATTTCGCTTTATGCAAATTAACTATAGTAGCCACCATTGACTTGGCTTGCATTTATGCATTTGCAAATACCACCTTTAAGTCTTGCGGAGTACGAAAGTACTCACCCTTGCTTAATCTAATATTTTTAGGTGGCTTAGATTTCGAAGCTTCGAAGATTTGGTTTCGTCGCAGGATGCGGGAAATTCTTCAATGTGTTTTCTAGGGATTTATGCCTCGTCAGTTGCCTGCGGGATGGTTGGGCACACTACGAGACTTTGCTTCTTTGCTGCTATATACTCTGAGATGTAAAATTTACGTGTTTATTAGTTTCTACTTAATTAATATAATGTATGGTTGTGATTCCAATTGTTGTAAGTGTGCGTACTAGCTACTGATCCAGGGACTAGTACTGTATGCACATGAGATGTCCATTTTTGCATTTTTTTGTAAAAATGGGGGTCGTTACATCGGTTAAGTCTCTCTATGCTATTATCAATTTTAGGGGTGTTGTTTCAGTTTTTATTCATGCGATTTGGAAGCTAATTGTTCCTCCTAAGGTTCAGATTTTCCTTTGGCTTCTCTCTCACAATAAGATCATGACAAAAGACAATCTGTTGAAGAGAGGTTTTGACAAGGGGAGAGCCTACTACTGTTGCAATGAGGATGAAACGATTAATCATATTTTCTTTGATTGTGTTGTGGCCAAAAATACCTGGATGTTGATCTCAGATTTTTCGATGTGGATCTTGGTGCTAATTTTGAGTCGGTTGCTCGTTTTTGGTTGAGTAATTATAAAAATGGCGCTTTAAACTCAATTTGTGCTGCTACCCTTTGGAGTATATGGAAATTAGAAATAACATGGTGTTTCGATTACAAGGCTGGTCAAATGTAAAAATTATTTGGATAAAAATGCTTATGCTGCTAAGGGATTAGAGCCCTTTATTCACGGGGAGGCTAGAGGACAAGATGGCGGCATTTTGCAAGCATCTGGAGTCAAAAATTCAGGCGTCGCTGCTTTTGGAGTTCAGGAAGACCTAATACGGGAGTGATGCCAGAATGCGTTGTTCAGGCACTGGATGTTTTCGCTGTTCTACAGGAAGCTACTTTCGAAGCTGTCTTCCAGGCGTTTTGTTCTCTGGTGTCCAGGTTATCATGATTAAGGAAGGAGGTGTCTGCATTTATCGATCACTAGGAGGAGGTTTTCTGAGCTTCAGAAGTCCTGTCTGTTTTGTTTTGCGGATAAAGTTTAGGTGGAGTATTGTATTCAGTTGCCTGTTAGTTTGTCTGGTTGAGATGGTTATGGCGTGAGTTTTGTCTGGGTGTGTGGTTGTTAGCTATGCTTATGGCTGTTGGCCTGGCTGTGCGTTTGATCTTGTTTGGACGATAACTGATTTCTATCCAGTTTCTTGAATGGAACTGGGGCATCTCTTGATATCCTGTTGATCTAAAAAAATCAGCCTTCCATTTACTTACAGATGTCCTTAGAAAGAGAGGTAGTTGTGCGGATCGATCTCGGACATTCTATGCAAAGGAAGTACAAAAGACACAATCATAGGTAATCAATTGTGCTCGACATGTTGCTCCAACTCACATAAATCTCACATTTTACAAGTAGAACTCATGTTATAGAGTTCCTGATGCATGCTTTTTTTCCTTTTAATTTTGTTTCGAAATGCACCTCGAACACATCACCCCACAGCGCAAGCATAGCTGCAACTCCGATGGACAGACATACCACTCCATGAGAAGCATGAAGGTTTGACATTAGAATTGGCCTTCAGCATTATCATCTCGGTGTTGGCATCGAGTTGATCGACAACTCGGCGTTGGCACCACCTGTGCTATGGTCACTAATTCTGTCACTTGCACGGGCTTCTTCTAGTGCTAAGGCTTCCTTCAGATGTGCCACTACCGTACTCATTGTTGGCCTTTCATCAGATGCCTCCTTTGTGCACAACAGCGCTATGTCAACTAGCTTCCAGACTGAACTAAAGTCGTACTCTCTGTGAAGCCGTGGATCAACAATTGCCACAATATTGCCCATCTGAACATTCCCCCTTACGCGATGCACAATGTGCTGATCAGTAGTCCGTGTAATGGGAGCCTCACCTGTTACAATCTCTAGCAAAACCACTCCAAAGCTGAAGACATCACTACTCAACGTGAGTCTGCCACTAACGTAGTACCTAGATAAGAATAATTAGACCAATGTCATGGTAGCCTGTGTATATGTAATTAAGTAGAAAATGAAGCAATAAGGCATCTGTTCTTTTATGACAGTGAAGTTATTTTACTTCCTGATAATATCTTGCAAATTTTTTCATAGAATAGGTATAGGAACGAACCGTGGGTCAATGTAGCCTAGAGTTCCAAAGAATTGCGAGATATATGACTTTGTGCGACATCCAGATAAGATTTGGACAATCCAAAATCTGAGATCTTGGCAACCATATTATGCCCTAGAAGAATGTTGTGCGACTTCACATCTCTATGAATTATTGGTAGTACACATCCTGTGTGCAAGTAGTCCAAACCTATGCCAAAGGTCACATGTTAAGCACAGATTTGCACATGCGATAAAAGATGTGGCAAAAGATAAGATGAAATGCGGTGGTGTATTCCAAACCACACCTTGGGCAGCTTCAAGTGCAATTCGCACCCGATCACGCCATCTCAATGCTTGAACAATAGCATTTTGTCCTGTTGAACACAAGAGTAGTTTTGTAGTTATATTTGAGTTGAAACCTCAACCAAGCTAGTCTCTTGTAGAGTGAGGATACTAATAAAAGTAGCACATTCTGAAATACAATCCGAGACGAGGGGCATGATGGCTACAACAATCTAATAATAAACAACATGTAAATCGCTGGCATGTTGCATGATTGCTAATGAACTGAAAACCTAAATAAATAAGGAAAAGTAGTAGGTTACATTAGTAGAACCTTTTATTCCGGAAGGACATTAATCAAGGAAAAGAAAGATTAAATTTGAAATTCTCATATTACAAACCTCTTAGATGATCATGAAGGCTTCCATTAGGCATGTACTCGTACACAAGGGCTAAATGTTCCTCTTTGCTGCAGTAGCCAACCAACAAAACAAGATACCTATGATGCACAGTTGTTAAGCTCCCTACCTATAAATGATATCAAACATATTCAGAATCACAGGATCCTTTGAAGTGTTGCGTTATTTCTTGAATCAAATTCAAAGAGTGAATAGGTAATGGGAACATTGGGCCTTTGCATTGGATCTTGTAGCACTTGATCATGTCTTGATTGCATGCACCTATTCTACCTTATCTAATGATCTCTAAGCCATGTGAAAATTCCTAATGGTAGAAATCATCTCAACATGAAAAATATTCTTTTGGGAAATGAAATCTATATTGCAGGAATATAGTAGAGATGAGAATCTATGCCATAATTCTATTTATTGAAATTAAGTACCTCAGCTAAAAGCTCTGTCATTCCCTTTCCTATTGCTGATGTTGGAGAACGCATCTTGACAGCAACCTGATTACCATCTTCTAATTGGCCATGGAAGACAGGCCCGAACCCTCCTTCACCAATGCACACTGAGAAATTATTTGTAATTTTCACCAACTCCTCATATGTGAATTCACGGCTGTCAGGTGTGTGTATGTAACTTCTACAACCTTCTTGACTCCGATGATCTGGAACACCGACACATGGAAGTAGCACATAATTAATGACAAATCATTTGATTCATCAAAGGAAATTCTGTAAGTTTTTTTCTCCCTATTTTCCCATGGAAAGGGGAAATTTTATGATTTGCCATTCCATTCGTTGGCATTTCAAGAAGTAATGAAATATATATACCTTTCTTTTTGTAGAGATAATACACCAGAAAAGTAGATACCAGAAGTACGACAATCACCACTGGGACCACTATGGCAATTCTGAGGACTACCGTGTTTTTGTGCTCTGGAGATTTCCCATTACAAGGATCTCCATTCGTGGTATCGTACCTAAAGGCATGGAAAATAAATATTAGGTTTAATTGGATATTTGCCACCCTTCAACGTGAAAATTCGACGCCATGTACAAAAAATGCCACTCCAGTGGCATGATTTGTACATGGCGTCGAAGTTTGAAATTGAAAAGTGGCAAATTTCTGAATCTCCCAAAATATTATTGCAGCCGAATTGAATGAAGAGACTAAACACGGCAATGTACAAAGGTTGTTTCAGGCAGCCATCAGAATACAAAACAAACTGAGTTCAACACTCAACACAGTTGTATTTTGAAACAAATGATTACAGTGATACACTTGGCAGAAAATGTACTAAAAACTAGAGAGGCACGGTCACGTTCTTATACTAAAGTGCGTTGAAGCTGTCTGTTGTCATCAATAGTAAATTCCTCAGTCATTTCCATGGAGATTCATTTCGACATTGTAATAGTCAACAATGGAGCAAAAATGCAGGAGCAAAATAAAATTAAAACCTCAAATTGAGCGAGTGTTTTATGCATAATGCTTCAGGGATTGTACCGTCAAGACGATTCCCTGATAAATCACTGCAGAAAAGAACACAAGTTATTCCCTAATTGGTTTACATAGCTCTGCAGTTTTATAAACACCTTGATTATAGGACTTACAGATCAAGGAGGGATGGTAAGTTTGCTAAAGAATCAGGTACGGATCCTTTTAAATCGTTATATGACAAATTCCTGAAATAGAGTGTGTGAAGCTTATTACCTCTTATTCTTGGATTGAGCATAGAATTACTAACTTAGCACATAGTTAGATAGTAATTCTTACAAGTATTGGAGTGAATTCAACAAGGAAAATTGCTCAGATATTGCACCTTGCAAACCACTGTGGGACAAGTCTCTAAAGAAAATGTTGTTCCTAGTGTTAGAGGCTAATAAACTATGTACTAGAAAATTTAGAGCGAACGTTTCAGAAACTTGCTACATCGAGTGGTCCTCCTATGTTTAAATTCGAACTTGGTTGGCTAATTCGAGACGGTTTTTTCGATATGGTCAAGAATATCTGGGAAACTACAATCTCGTCCGGTTCACCTCTAGAGGTTTGGCAGTCTAAGATTAGGCGGTTGCGTCAATACTTGAGGGGGTGGGCTAAAAATGTTAGTGGCACATATAAAAAGGAAAAAAGACAACTGCTTCATGATATTGATAAGCTAGATAAGAAAGCTGAACTTATACCCCTCTCTCCAAGCGAGATACAGTTAAAACAAGCTATGAATGAGAGGTTAGCTCATCTGTTAAGGGAGGAAGAGCTTAAGTGGTACCAGCGAGCCAAAGTCAAGACCTTACTAGAAGGTGATGCCAATACTAAATTTTTCCACCTGGTGGCTAATGGTAATCATCGCAAGACCCGTATTTATCAGCTCGAACAAGAGGATGGGCTAGTTTATGGTGATGCTGAGCTAAGAAAGTTTATTACCAATTACTATAAGAACTTGTTTGGTCCTTCTGATAATGTTGGGATAGCGTTGGATGAATCAAGAACAGTTGATATTCCTCAAGTTTCTTCATTGGAAAATGAGATTCTTATATCCTGTTTTCAAGAGGAGGAAGTTAGGAGTGTTGTTTTCCAAATGGAAGGAAATAAGACTCCGGGGCCGGATGGCTTTCCGCCAGAATTTTATCAAGTCTTTTGGGAGGTTATTAAAATGGATTTGTTGGCTCTTTTCCATGAATTTCATAAAGGCGCCTTAAATCTACATAGTTTGAATTTCGGGACTATAATTTTGGTGCCAAAAGCTAGGGATGTCAAACAGATTTAGCAATACAGACCTATTTGTTTGTTGAATGTCAGTTTTAAGATTTTCACAAAAGTGGCTACTAATAGAATTTCCAATGTTGCGCAAAAAGTCATTAGTCCCTCTCAAACGGCATTCTTGCCCGGGAGAAACATTATGGAGGGAGCTGTTATCCTTCATGAGACTTTGCATGAGTTGCATAAGCATAAGCGAAATGGGATAATTTTGAAGATTGACTTTGAGAAAGCTTATGACAAAGTAAGATGGGATTTTTTACATCAGACGTTGCGGATGAAAGGTTTTTCACCAATCTGGTGCAATTGGATCAAATCCTTTGTTCATGGTGGGAATGTGGGTATAAAGGTTAATGATCAGATGGGTGATTACTTTCAAACTCGAAAAGGTCTTCGTCAGGGTGATCCGCTGTCCCCACTTCTTTTTAATATAGTAGTGGACATGTTGGCTATTTTATTAGCACGAGCAAAAGGGGATGGTCAAATCAAGGGAGTGATTCCTCATTTGGTAGATGAGGGTTTATCTATTCTCCAATTTCTTGACGATCTGATATTTATGGACCATAATTTTGAGGAGGCTAAAAATATGAAACTTATATTATGTGCTTTTGAGCGACTTTTCGGCACGAAAATTAATTTTCACAAAAGTGAAGTATTGCCTTTGGTCGTGCAAAAGATTATGAGGTAGATTACTCCAACTTGTTTGGTTGTAAGGTAGGCTCATTTCGTTTAGATATTTGGGTATCCCAATGCATTATAGGAAGTTGAGTAATTTGGAATGGAGGCCGGTAGTAGAGAATTGAAAAAAAGATTAAGTGGTGGAAAGGAAAGTTGTGGGTTGGTGGGCGGTTGGTGTTGCTTAATTTTGTGTTATCTAGCTTTGCTATGTTTATGATGTCTTTTTGAGGTCCTCAGAGTCCTCAAAAAGACTATTTCAGATCTCGTTTCTTTTGGCAACATGATCAGCATAAGAAGAAATATCGTCTTGCGAGATGGGACGTTCTTTGTCAACCTAAAGATCAGGGTGGGTTAAGGATTTTAAACCTTGACCTCCAAAATAAATGTCTGTTGAGCAAGTGGTTGTTCAAGCTGTGCAATGAGGAAGGGACATGGCAAAGGTTATTGAGAAACAAATATTTTAAAGGTAAGTCTTTAGGCCACTAGAAAAGAAACACAGGATTTCGCATTTTTGGGGTAGTCTGATGGGGGTTAAGAACCTTTTCCTAAACCTAGGGTCCTTTATCTTAAAAGATGGGACCCAAATAAGGTTTTGGGAAGATATTTGGTTGGACAACTTATCATTCAAAGTTCAATACCCATCCCTTTATAATATTGTTCGTAAGAAGCATGCTCTTGTCACGAGATCCTAGGGTCTTCCTTGCTAAATGTGTCTTTTCGGAGAGCTTTACAGGGGACTAACTTGCGTCAATGGGAGAGTCTGGTAGCACGAACGGTTAACATTTATTTACAAGGGGGGTCTGATCAGTTCAGATGGAATCTTCGTAGTAATGGGATGTTCTCAGTTAATTCCATGTATAAGTTTCTGATTAATAATGGAATTAAAGTTTCTTAGGAGATTTGGCAAACTAAATTACCTTTGAAGATTAAGATCTTCTTGTGGTATATGAAGAAAGGGGTGTTATTAACTAAAGATAATTTAGTTAAGCGTAATTGGCGTGGGGATAAGTTACATTGTTTTTGCAAATCAATTGAAACTATCCATCTCTTTATAGAGTGTAGTTATGCTAAATTTATTTGGCGTGTAGTATACATGACTGTGGGTTTGGCTCCTCCTCATACTACCAATCATTTATTTGATGGGTGGGTGAATCAACGGGGTTCAGATCAGGTACCTGTATTACTAACCGGTGCTGCTGGGATTTGTTGGGCCTTATGGCGTACAAGGAATGATGTTGTTTTTGACAATTGCAAACCTAAATCTTTCTTGCAGGTCTTGTTCAAAGGAACGTACTGGCTTCGCACATGGGTCAAATTACAGCGAAGTGATTTGATTAAAGATGGTCTCCTCAATGTTTGCTGTCTGTTGGAGACAGCTGCTTTGCAGTTATTCGCCTCGTGTGGCTGGTTCCCTGTTCCTAGGATTGGTTACCCTGTTTGATTTGTTTTGGTGCCTTTGTCGAAACTGTGTTTGATTCTTATGTTTTGTAATAAGTTGGGACTGATTCTCTCTAAGAGAGATGAAGCCGGAATTTTGTTTCCATTATCTAAAAAAAGAAAATTTAGAGCGATAATTTAAATCAGGATTACCAGCACACTTACAAAGTATTACTCTTGATACGGATCCATCGCTTGTACATTTCAAGCCACTCCATGTGTAGTTTTTTGGTAAACATGGGTCACCCATCCAGTTCTTTTTAACTTGATAGTCAGTTTTAATAGTCATCATAGCATCAACTAAAATACCATAAAAATGAAATAGAAGAAAACATCACATTAGCAAATTGTTACAATAATATTATTGACAGCACTATGCACATTGAATGCATATTCATAATGGTAACTTGGTAACGCTGTGTGAGTTTTCTACGACGTTTATTTGTCATATTCCTCATTTTGGAGGAATCACATAATTCTCCGTGAAACAAGTGAAGTACTGGAAATATATGTAGAGTGGGATGGTACCTCAAGGATGAAAGATTATTAATTTATTGGTGGTGCACGGATAATATTGCACGGAAGAGTAAGTAAAAATTAATTTGGATATAGTTAGAGCATTTTTCACTACAGGAAACAGCGAAATTAACTTCGGCCATATTAATTACCGTCGGCCAAGGAATATACCGATATTAATTAAGTAATTACCGTCGGCTGAAATTGGACCGACGTTAATTAGGAAATTAACGTCGGCTAAAAGACGGGGCCGACGTTAATTCAGTAATTAATGTCGGCCAATAGACCAGGCCGACGTTAATTCATAATTAATGTCGGCCAAAACACCAGCCGGCGTTAATTTGTGGAGATGAGGTTGCGTTTGATCGCGCGCCAATCCGCCGGACGAAAAATTTCGCGCTTCGCGCGCCCTTCCGCCGTCGCGCCCGCCCGCCTTGCCGCCGCGCCGCCGTTAGCCATCTTGCCGCCGCTGCCGCGTCGCCACGCCCGCCCTGTGCCGCAACCACACGCACGCCCCGCCGCGTCGCCCATCGCCGCCGCCCGCCACCGCGCACCCGCCGCCCGCACCGCCCGCCGCCCGCTGCGCCGCCCGCCGCCGCGCTTTGCCGCGACCTCCTCTCCATCCGGCAGCGGCGACCTCGTCCCCGTGGCGACCTGTCTCATGGCGACCTCTGCCCCCGGCGACCTCGTCCCCGCGGCGTCCTCCTCCTCTCTCGGGCGACCACAAGCTTGAAGGTCAGTGTCCCTGCGTCCTCCTCCTCTTCTGCATGGCTCTATGGAATGCTGTGGGGGTAATTAGTTAAGTAATGGGGTAATTAGTTAATTAACGTCACCAAAAACCTGGCCGACGGTAATTAAGCGCTAATGCTAGCTGCATGGATGCCAATGTCTTGTATATTATATGCTAGTTCTGCCCTCGGTCTAATGAGAACTAGTGTTAGGGATATTTTCCTTTTTACAGACAGGATCATGATTGGTATGCGATGCTTGCTTGCTTGTTTATTACTAGCCTCGTGTCTTCATTTGCATGATGGATTAGTTAGTTGTTAGTTGCCACGGTATCCTAAGTGAATTGCTTGATTGCAGTAGGTGTGCAGTGTGCTATCAAAAGTCATATATATCATGTGCTATCTTGATGGGAGATGGCAAGTGCTGATTATTAGTCATATATATCATGTGCTATCTTGATGGGAAATGGATCGATTTTGTATGACTAGCTTTTTATGCTCGAGTAATGGATATGCGACTTTTTGTTTAGCATGCACTAATTGTATGGGTTATGTAGCGGCTACCTTGTTGATCGATACCACCTTCTAATTGGAGTCCATTTTGTGCTTATAAATATATATTTGAGTAATGGATTATCGTCGGATTTTTATTTTTATTTGAAATCACATAGTTCACGAAACCTATGCGTCACCCGTTTCGGATCGGCATGTCTCACATGTGTGACATGTGAGATGTGCTGGTCCGGAATTGGTCCAACTGTCGATTCTTTACTATTCTAACTATTCTTTGTGATGAACAATTGCAGAAGCGTTACCGTTTGGCTGACGGTGCAAACATCGAGCATGCTCGTAGAGTTTTCCATGTAAATGCACGTCGGGTGACCAAAGATGCATTGTCTAATGCTCGGATTCAAGCAACAAATCTTTACTTGAGATCTGTTCAAGGGCAACGAATTAACAGGACTCGGGTCTTCGTAAAGTTACTTGACCGAGGAACGGTACATGCGGGTAAAACAACAAATATTGGAGCTATTTGAGTTTAACGTTTCTTGGTAATGTTGTTTTAATGTATTAATATATTTGTGCAGTCATGATTCCATGGTTGGGGGACCGTCCGAAGCTTACCGAGCTCTTTGCGGCGTTGGGCTTCACGAGTTCATCGCCAAGTCAAGAAAGAACCGAGACGCGAGGCGAGGAATCAAAGCACACGTATGGCGCCGATGGACATATGCGTAAAGCTAAGCGCATGGTAAGTATGGCCGTTGCAATCTTTTGCAAAATACATGTTACCAAGTGTATGTATGCACCTAACTTATGTCTCTGAGGAGGCTCGGACGGTGTTCACCGAGTGATATTGAAGTGTACGTGGAAGGTCATAAAGGTCGAGACCCGACTAACGACTGGCGGCCAGTACGGACATACCATCTTGTCGGCCGGTTAGTGGTCACAATTTTCATCAATTCAAATTAAGTTGTTTGATTTGCGGTTCCCATTTCAATTGTCGATTTGGTTATGTAGGAGAAATATGGCGAGGAAATGGTCAAGCGCCATGGTGAAGACTATGATTGGAGGAAGGAACCGCTGACTTGGCAGAGTGGTTGTGCATGCTAGTGGAGGCGGCAAGGCCCATGGACGGTGAGATGTCATACCTTCTAAAAATTTATGAAGTCATAATTTCAAGTGCTCAAGCCTTTGTGGTCACGCATTTTGAAGGTACTCCATGTTCACTGGAGTGATCGACTCGTCGGTGGTGCGAGCTGAGAGGGGATCTTCTTCGTCCCAGAGCTCGGGGGTTGGTAGCCGTCGCTCCTCAGAACAGCAGTTGGAGGTTACTAGGCTGCGTGAGGAGCTGCGCCAACGTGATGAGTATGCAAGGGCGCAGCAAGAGTACTACGCTTCATACCAGGCACAACAGCAATCGGCGATTCAAGTAAATCCGAGTCTTCAATCTATTGCATTTAGAGAATATATTAATTCAAAATACTTATACATTGTATTTGTAGGCAATGTTCCAGGCGATGGGGCAAAACATTGTCTTTCCAAGCGTTCGGCCGCCGCCACCACCGCCACAATGGGGATGTATCCTCCGGCACCTCCTGCACTCGGTATTCTTGCTAAACCTGTGTGAATCGAGTTGAACTTAGTCAATTTAGATAATATTAGTTTGTTGTACCTAATCTTGTTCAAACTAGCTACATTTAGTCAATCTAGCTAAACTTAGTCATTTCTAGCGAGACATAGCGAATCTAGCAAGACTAAGTATCTCTAGAGTTAAGTTTGATGAATTTAACGATATTTAGTTCATTTTGCTAAATTTGGTCCGTTCTAGTTAAACTTTATAAACGTAGTTAAATTTACTCAATATAGCTACACTTATAACATTTCTAGCTTCACTTTGTCAAAACTTGTAAATCTAGTAAAATTTGATCAATCTAGCTATAATTGTTGCCTTATGTAGGGACCAACGGCACATGGGTCCTCGTCTTCTGATACTCACTTTGCAACACTTGCAAAGACTCGCAGGTCGTGATTCGTTTCTTACTTGCTTTCTTATGGTACATTCATTCTTATATTATTGTCTAATCTTGCATTTTCTTGTGTAGGCAACAAGCGGTACAATCGACTTTGTCAACGCGCTCTTTGCTTCGGGATCAAGCGGCCAGAACTCCAATCAACCAGATGGCGGCCAGCAGTTGTAGATTGGTTGATAGTTGTGTCACTTTGGATGGATGTGTATGATTCGAGTTGAACTTTGGATGTGTTTGTAGCTATGTCACTTTGGTCTTTTTGGATGTAATGACAATTTGGACATTATGATGGATCGATAACTTGATTATATGCATATTACGTGTTGGATTGTTTATATTCGTGAATTATATGTGTTGATGTGTGAATTCTTTGTCAATGTTGATTATATTATATATTGAATTGTGTGGCTAAACATGAAAATAGGGAAAAAGTCGTCCTCGGTATTACTAATTAACGCCGCCAACAGGCTCACCGATGTTAATTAGCGCTAATTAACGTGGGCGGCCGTCACCGAGATGTTAATTAGCGCTAATTAACGTCGGCGAACTTAGCCGATGTTAATTATCTCTAATTAACGTCTACTGTAGGCTCACCGATGTTAATTAGCGTTAATCGTCGGCGAGGACATAGCCGATGTTAATTAGTAACCCGGTGTTTGTATTTTCGTCCGACAAAACTCGGCAAAATCACTAATTTCGTCGGCCAAATCTAAGCCGACGCGTTAATTATCCGTGAAGCTAATTAACGTCGGCGTGCCCATGCCGACGCGTTAATTAGTAATTATCATCGGCCAACCGGGGGCCGACGTTAATTATGGGGGTCACGGTAGTAATTATCGTCGGCCTAATTAGACCGACGTTAATTGCTAATTAACGTCGGCAGCCGATGTTAATTATCTAATTAACGTCGATTAACTATCGTGGGCCAAAAGCCGACGTTAATTGGCAAATCGCTAATTAACGTCGGCTTTTGGCCGACGTTAATTTGCGGGTTTACTGTAGTGTTTGTTAGGGAAAATGTTGTTGATCGCCACTAAAAAGATGCGTAAGTTCATTTCTACCACTATTTTTTTCATCATTCTTATTTTTACCACTAGTCTTTTCCATTTCATCCTTCTTTTGCCATTTCCGTGAGTTACCGTGAATTTGACTAGCGGAAGGGCCACATATGGACTTAGATGGACAATTTTACCCTCGGCAGTGAATCCGTCTCCACTTGAAATAATTCCCCATCTCGTTTCACCAGCTCGTTTCTCCCTCTTCCCATGGACACCGCCGCCACGATGCTGCCCACCACCGACGCAATCCCATCCACCGCTGGCAGAGAGAGCGAGGCCACGAGTCCTCCTTGCGGTATGAGCTCGGCGCTATCACCGATGGCAACTTCCGCCACACCTTCTGCAGACACCACAGACGTGGCGCCGTGAGATCCTCTCGAGGAAGGGTACCGCAAGCAAGGTGGACATCTAGTCCTATGGCGTGGTCTTGTTTGTGCTAGCCATTGGTACCTCCTTCAACGACGCCACTGTGTCTTTGCTGGCTCTCGACACGCAGTGTTCACGGCCTCGCCTGCCTGGCGGCTAGGGCATCATCGGTTGATGACGACCGGCTCGGCACTGCAGTGTTCACGGCCTCGCCAGCAGAGCTCGAGGTTGTGGTTGAATGCGTTCATGGGCACCCAAGACAAATAGGCGCTTTCGATTTTGTGTTACAAGTGTGAGGAATCGGGGCGAGAGGTGGAGTTATGGTGTGGAATAGGGATGTAATCGGATCGGATCTGATCGGATATTGTATATCCCGTGATCAGATCTATATTTTTATCGAATATGAAGTCGGATACTGAATGGTGTCGGATGTGAATCTGAATGCGAATAATCTGGGATACTATCACTTACTTAATCTGGCTTAATACGACCGGATTCAATACGAGCACGAATATTTTAATGGGATAATACACGAAAATATATATCATTTATTGCACATGTAACATACTGAATGGTAGATTTCTTATGAGTTATGAATAATTATTGACAAAATGTGAAGAAAATAGTACAAGAATTTACTATAGTTGCATTGTACATAATTAAGAATTAATAATGAACGCACTAGAGATTATATAAGAGCATCTCCAACAGTGCCTAAAATCCATTCCCAAAACCTGATTTTGGGCTTGATTGCAAAAAAAAGTACTCCAACAGTTCCTCTTTCTAGCTCCTCAAATTTTGGCATGCCCAAAAACAGCACCCCGACTCCTCATTTTTGTGCGCTCTGTCCGCGCTCCCAATCAACATTATTTCGCGCCTAGGATGGCCCACCGGACCAATTCAAAGGTGTTTTTGGGAGAAAATATAGGAACTGTTGGAGAACAAGGTATTTTGTAGACCTAAATTTTTTTGGGAAGGTCCCAATCTAAAAATATTAGGAGTCTAAATATTAGGAACTGTTGGAGATGCTCTAAAAGCTAAATGTAGAGTCATAATAGAATTGTCAAAGACAATGGCACTAGCAAATTAGAAGTCATAAACTAGTAAGGTAAATATGATAGAATCATATAATACCATCGAGTCGAGCGGACGAGCGGTCGGACCGTAGGTGGGCAGGCTCTGACCTCACGAGGCGTGGCGCCGGATCACGGTGGGTGGCTGACCTACTGAGGCTGCGGACTATGGCGGCCATGTCGTGCGCCGGACCGCCTTGCCGCCACAGTGCCTCCTCAACTCAAGCCACTCAGCTCAGCTAGATTTTGTTTGGATTGGGGATTTTAGAGGAGAGAGACTATCAGACTAGTAGAGAATAGAGATAGAGAAAGAGAGCACGAATGATGGATTGGGGATTTTATGTTTTTGGTTTTGGGTCTGCTGCGTGGCAGTGTCGCATTGCCTTCAGTTTTGGCCTGGCGCCAGTGGACAAGCCGGGAAGTACGAAGCACGCGGTAAATTTTTGGTTTGGCACCGCACTAGCGCTGTGGTGTACTTGGCGTTGGCACTTTGGCAGTGGTAGTGTGGCACTTGGTAGAATGGTAGTTGGTACGTGGTACTTGGCAATTAGCACTGGTACTGGTAGAGTACCAAGAGTGGTATTGGTACACTGGTATTAGTGCCTCCAGACTCTGGTGACTAGTGCTCTTTGATTGGAGAGTTACAGACTCACAGTCTTGGAGAAGCCTTTAAAGTTTTCGGATAATATTCATATTTTATATCCGGATATTATCCGATTATAAACTCGGATATTTCTGTATCCGTCGGATAATTACTATCCGTATCCTTATCTGAGATAACTATCCTTATCCGTATCCATATCCGAAAAACTATTCAAATCGCTATCCGAATTGATTCGGTCGGTCGGTCGGAAAATATCCGTTCCAGTTGCACCCCTAGTGTGGAAGCAGAGGGAAGCTTGGTGTGGGGGACGAAGGAAATAGAAGATGGAGGAGAAATTGACATGCGGTGTTGTGAGATAGAGCTAGAGCTCATCTAGCTGCTCAAAGCCTCAAACCATTAGGTTGACTGTAAATTGGATGCTCCATAAATCAAAAATTTCAAATTAGAAAGTTTAAACTCAATAAATTTCAAATCGATAAGTTTTACTTCTGAAAACTTTCAATTCAGAAAACTTTCGGGTCGAAAAGTTTTGATTCAAAAAACTTTCGAGAGTGATTAAAAGTATTTTGTATGCAAAACTTAGGGGAAATTTTTAAAAATAGAACTATTTTGATTTTCCAAAGGAACAGGGGAGTAAAGGGAATGGTGCCAAGTGTCGTAAGGATAGAATCTTTGGGTGGAAGGGAAATGTCGGAAGGAAATAGATGCTGCCACTTGTCATAATGAGAGAGTGCCTTTACCAAATATTTGTCGAGAACACTATCAAATTAGCAATTCCGACATATAAAATGATTTGTTTCTTCATAGGGGTATTTTTTGCCCCTCATGGTTATCTCTGCCTTCTGTTTTTCTACGTGTGTGGCATGTGGCCTTTGTAACTTACTTCACAGCTATTCGGCAAATTCTTGGCTGAGTGAATATAGAACGGGTAATGTACATACGTACCGTCTTCTGAAATGGTCGTGATGCCATCATGAGAGACTACGTAGTATGTCTCGAAAGCGTTGAGCATGGGTGGCAACTCAGAGTTGTTGGTGGCAACGAGATAGACAAGGGTGGCAAATATCCAATTAATTCTTGTAAAAATCATCTCTGGAGGTTTGCGGATGAGTGGAATTTCCCCAGATTGCTAGGAGATAGTTCGGGATGATCGTATTATTTTCATTCCACAGGTCGCCATTGTAGTATATGTTGAATTCACGCCGCCGATGCTGCTGGAAATCAGCTAAATGCACGTTGAGGTAGTATGCAGGTGCATCCGTAGTCTTGGTTGGCCAGCTGGTAGGAGCTGACCATGAGAAGTTGAGAGGGATAGATGTGGCAGGAGAGGTGATGGCGGTTTGGAGGACTCTGTTTGGCACCTCAAATATGTCAGGTGCCCAGTTCTTAATCATCCTTGTTGTGGATAGATTGAGCCACCCTGTAATACCTGGCGATGGCCACCACAACCGATCGTAGGGATCATCTGGATACCTAAAAATTGAGTGAATGCCTGCGTATTAAAACATTATGATTTGAACTAGGCACAAAATAGCACCTATAAAAGAGTCACAAAGTAGAAAGTTCATACCTATATTTTTCTTGTGCTTGTGTCGCAATTGACTATATGAACTACATTGCTGCGACAATCTAATGATGTGGTTGCTACTTCACTACCTACTTTTCTCAGTAATTTATCATTTATGAAATTAGTGTGTAGGAACCATAACCTAATGTGAATAAATCTACTAAAATAAAATTTTTTCAGTATTTATGCATACTGTACAATACTTCGTTATACCTTCCAGAAAAAATACTTGTCCAAAAGAAAATTAAACATTTTTCAGGAATGGAGGGTACATCTCGAAATTTGCATGGATGAAAAAACACAAAGTAAATTACCTACACAGATCGCTTGCGCCCATGCTTTGTCGTTCCTGGAGGGCAATAGACTGGTTCATCATGGCTGCTGGATACAGTGAACTCTTCATGGGCCTCATCTCCAGTGAAGATATGAATGGTGTTCCCTTGCCAATGTCTATCAAGCAAACTGATACGAAATCCAGTGCGGCCACAACGATCACCTCAGGTGCGTAAGTCATGGACATGGCTGTACTAGTGATATTGAGACGGCTCCAGAAGTCAAGCCCAATGTAAATGTCGAAGACCAGTGGTGAGCTAATAAGATTCTGACGCTTGTTGTCATAGTTTCCATACATGAACGTTGCTCTTATAAGATATTTCTGACCCTTCGTGACAGAAGAAAATGTGTAGCAATTTCGACCTCCAGCTGGGAAACTTCTGAGATTAAGGCCTGACTTGAATTGCTCAGCATCTTGGTATTCTGAAGAAATGTTGTGATTTTCTCCTGTGTCTATGTACCCATCATCTGAAACATATGTGATACTGGTTTTCTCATCCACATAGCTGGAGCCACTGGGAAGGCCGCAATCGATGCTTATAAATCCATCATCTATAGAGTTGTGGAAATGAGTGCCACTAAGCTGATTATAAGTGAGACATGGAAATTTTATACCTAAAATGAATTAGCCAAATTGCGAAAAATAAAAGCCAGAATGTTAAATGCCACTTAAAAATGGGGAAGACGGAGAAAAATGAGGGGAAATGATAGTCTCCTGAAATACTTTTCAGAGAAAAATGGCCAGTGAAACTTGTATTCGAAACATCCTCCTACAGAGAGCAATGGAGGTTGTATTTTTTATGTAGTTTCTACAGTTGTGAATTTCTTACATTTAGAACAAGAGGAATGCAGCAGTCTAACAGTTTTATACTTTTCGCTACAATATTTGGTGCCTTTTATCAGGTATTCTATCAACCCAGGTCCCAGAACAGTTATGTTTAGATAAAATGATTGAAATTAATGCTTTGAGAAGTTACTTTGCAAGGATTTTTTTGCAAATATATGAAGTTCAGAAATATTTGAAGAATGATTTTGCTTCTCTTTTATATATCATCTATTTATATTGTGTAAATCAGTACACTCGATAAAAAAAGACCATTGAAATTCTTTCTTCTATTGTAGTGAAATGGTCTGATTCAATACCTGCTAATGGGCTTCTACTATAAATATGGCACTCTATTAATTGTGTGTACCTCCCAATTGTTGTGTGCTTCATGTGATTATTCTTGCTATTCGATCGGTACATTATGTTTGATCTATGGCGGTCATCATCGTTTTACAACAATTATGATGGTGTTTTGAAATAATTTCCCAAAAGTATGTATAACAACTTATAGTTGGATCATGTAAAAATTCTCCTGTCAGTTTTTACTAGTGGGAATTTCTTACTAGTTGGGTTCTTTTGTCATTTAAAAAATTTCACCAAAACATCAAATTTGAGCTTTTGAACATTTTTCATTTGGATCATATATATACGAATGGAAAATAACTCTGTGCTGCCAAATGAAGGAATCAAATGGTGCCACCCATGAACCTATCCAACCGGTGCACACCACTGCTATAGCGGTAACCAGCGGTTACCATTGGGATTTTCTTTTTTTCTGGTTTTCGGCCAAGATTTTTCCCCTACTTGCCATTCTACGTGTAAAACGTGGAGATACACACGAGAAGTTTATATAAGTTGCATATAGGGGTGGAAAAAAAAACTCAAAACTCACGAGTTTAACGAGTACTCGGAAACTTGACTCGATTTGACTTGAACTCGTTCCTTAACGAGTCGAGTCGAGCTAAATTTTGAATTCGTTAAGATAATTAGTTAAACGAGCGAGCTAACGAGTTTAATGAGCGAGCTAACGAGTTTAATGAGCCAAAAGAAAAATCGGCGTAACCACCCAACTGGTTGAATGTTCCACAGTTCCCCAAAGGAAAAAACCTAATCCTCTCTGCTCGGCTTGGCGAGTTGTCTGAATATCTTTGTTTTACCATCTCTTCTGAGTTTTAGTATGATATTTCAATGATCTCGTATCATTCAAGCAAGTTGAATGTTGTCCTTGTTTTGCTGATTGAAATAGGTGCCAGCTGCATGTTATCGTGCTTTGAATACCTGTAGCCTATTGCTATTGCTGCAGACTATGCGGAATTTGCTTGCCTGGCCAACATTGCTATCGAGTTAAATGGGCCAACTTAAGCAAACTCAAGTTTTTAACGAGTCAAATCAAGTTTAGTTTTCAACTCGTTAAAAAAATGAGTCGAGTCGACCTAGCTCGTTAAGAAAATGAGTTTACTGAGTCAAGTCGAGCCGAGTTAGCTCGATATCCATCCCTAGTACTCTAGTAGCATACATCAATAAACTTATCTAAAAGTTTAAGATAACAAAGAAAGACGGCTTATATATATAGCTCGATAGTGACCGGCTTGCCGGACAAGCTAATTACCGAAATGTGTCGACGTACCTGAGGAATCAGGCTGAGAGTGTAGTACATGTACATGCAGCAGTGTAGTGGCAAGAACGAACAAGAAAGCTCTCGCTAACCTCATCCTTAAGGGCATTATTAGTAGTAATAGTACTTAGCATGGAGGCCACAACTGCCCGTGCATATGCAGGTGTGCATCCGTGGGATCTTGTTATATATAGGCTCTACTAGATGGCATGGACTCGAGATTAAACGATGATATTTTGTACGTACGTACGTCATGTCATGGAGAGATCGATCGAGCGATATGCCTCTCTAATTAAGTAGCACCCAGCTTCTTCCGTAAATTTTCTGGTTTGAGATCAATTTGCAAACGAACTCCACACATCAGGTCAACCGTGCTGACTACTTATAATTACTCATCCTGAGTAGAGGTGTTAGTTTGGACTCATCTCGATTGTCTCACTTATAATTACTCATCCCGCGAGTAGAGGTGTGTGTATGTAACTTCTACAACCTTGTTGACTCGATAATCTGGAAGTGTGCAGTCTAACTTTTTAAATGGTAGTATCTGTGTCTTTTTCAAGATTTAGATTGAATATATAAAAATGGTATGCACATATTTGTTTTCAAACGAACTTTAACAAAAGTATATTTTTATTAGGTTTTCAAACGAAATTAATGATTAGAATTGTGTTTTAGTGACCACGTCAACATACAAAATAAATTTTGGGGAAGAACTCCCTACAATTTGATCATGCATGTTCTTGCCTAAAAAGTTCAAGATTTCTCCACATCCGTTGAAAAAAACTGCAATATCTAGGTGAGAAGGATGTTGGCATGATGTTACTAACCTTCAAATACATAATTTGGAGCTAATCACCTCCAATTAAAAATTTGGCAGCACCTCCCCCAAGAACAGCGCTGGGCCGGCACTTCTCTGTTTGATCGAGTACATCTGTGGCGTGGAGGAAGAAGGGTTTAAATGCGCTGAGCGGGAGGGCTTCCAGAAGCGGTTTGAGACAAGAACCGGTTCGATCTTGCGTTCTAGAAGCGGTTCTTGTATAAAACCGCTTATGGAATTCCAGAAGCGGTTTGAGAAAAGAACCGCTTCTAGAACGCAAGATCCAGAACCGGTTCTTGTCTCAAACCGCTTCTGGAAGCCCTCTCTGGACCATTGCCTACGAACCGCTTCTGGTGCGAACATCACAATGGGTTCGCGCCAAACCGCTTCTAATAGGCCGGTTGTGATGCCCAGTTCTGTAGTAGTGTGGTTTGAGATCAATTTGCAAACGAACTCCACACATCAGGTCAACCGTGCTGACTACTTATAAGGCCATTCACAATGAGGGTTTCATCAGAGTTTCATTCCCACTTAATGCTGTGACACATCAGCAAATCTAATGACATGGCAATGTATTTATTAGGAGAGAGACCGGAGGCGTCGTTTCATGGGGATGAAACGCGCGCACAGCGTTTCCAAGGAGTTGGAAACCGTGTGAAACTCGCGTTGGGACGCCTCGTTTCATCTCCGCGCGCAGGATGCGATCCCGTGCGGCGATGCGTGCGCTTCCCCTTCGATTTCGCTCCCTCTCCCGCCAAATCCACAGCTCGCGCCTTCATTTTCCCTGCCATACCGGTCTCAATCGATGAAGTCACGGCGGAACGCATAGTGACCGGCGGCGGCTACAATATTGGAGCTGGGGGGTGAGGGAGGTTGTCGTGGCAGAGAGAAGCTGGTCCGGTGGCGCAACCCAGCAGAGGAGTCATGGCTCGACGAGTGAAGGGTGGCTCCAAAATCCCGACGACGTCTTCACCGAGTCCTCCATTGACGTCTCACCGAGTCCTCCATTGTGCGAACATCACAATGGGTTCGCGCCGAACCGCTTCTAATAGGCCGGTTGTGATGCCCAGTTCTGTAGTAGTGTAGTTTGAGATCAATTTGCAAATGAACTCCACACATCAGGTCAACCGTGCTGACTACTTATAATTACTCATCCTGAGTAGAGGTGTTAGTTTGGACTCATCTCGATTGTCTCACTTATAATTACTCATCCCGCGCGTAGAGGTGTGTGTATGTAACTTCTACAACCTTGTTGACTCGATAATCTGGAAGTGTGCAGTCTAACTTTTTAAATGGTAGTATCTGTGTCTTTTTCAAGATTTAGATTGAATATATGAAAATGGTATGCACATATTTGTTTTCAAACGAACTTTAACAAAAGTATATTTTTATTAGGTTTTCAAACGAAATTAATGATTAGAATTGTGTTTTAGTGACCACGTCAACATACATAACGATATTGTTTTGTGACCGGAAGAAGTAATTAACTAGCTAGCACCAAACTTATTCTTCCAAAAAAAATCTTTCACACGCGCCGTTGTAAGTACGTCTCACTTGACTGGTTAATTAGTTGCCACTAGTCAGTATAGTAATTCCCTCGCATGCATGCAACGTGTACTCCACGCGAAGACCTCTAGAAGCCTTGCGTTTCGGTCAAAAAGGCCTACCTCTAGAACCAATAAAATAAATAAACCTTACAGGCATAACATGTCCAGTACGGGGATCGAAAAGATCTAATTCTTTCGAAGAGTCTTCTATCTCTAAAAGTCCTTTTCCAAACTGTAACATTCCAAATTTTTGAATTCCTTGTGCTCAGATTTCAAAATCCAAATCCGTGGAAATTTTCTTGAATTTAATTTAGCTTAAATTGAATTTTTAAAGTTAACAAGGATTTAAATGGATTAATCCATAACTCAAATTAATTATTTCTTATTTTATTTGGGTTCCTTGTGCTTCATTGAATTTTTCTGTATTTTTGGAGATTTTTCGGGATTTATTTGCTATTTATCCGGATTTATTTGCTTTTATTGAATTTCTGATATTTTATTTATTTCGGAAATCATTTTCTAATTCTTTTCTGCTGCGCGGGCCGGAATTCACTGTTCATTCCATATCGGCCCGTTCCTGTTCACCGTTTCGCCCGGCCCAACTCACCCGCACAGCCCAACACAGTAAAACCCTAACCCCTACAACTCTCCACCGTTGGATCAAGGATCCAACGGCTATTTTCACCCGTGCCTGTCCGGTGATGAAGGCCGTCTGATCACCTCGTCATCAACGGTCACGAAGCGGCCACGTCGCCCCGACCCGCGCCGCCGCCCGTGCAAACCCTAGCCGTGACCATCTCGACTTCCGTGCCTACTACACGCCACCCGAGGCTATATAAGCCGGCGCCGCACACCTTCCTAGGTTTGCCATCTCGCGCCGCACCTCCTGGCTCTACCAAATCCTTCCGAGGCACCGCCGTTGAGCCGTGCAGCCTCACCGGAGTTCGCAGTCGTGCCCGAGTAGTTCTCCGCCGTATTTCTCCGTCGCCGGTGAGTTTCCGCCGTGCTTTTTGGTACCAACGAGTTCACCTCATTCTCCTCTTTCGGATCCACTGACTTTTGGGTTCGGTCCGCAACTCCTTCGCCCTCGGTCGTATCTTCTTCCCCGCCTCCGGTGGTTAGCGCCGCCGTCTTTGCCGTCGACTTCTTCGAGCTTTCACCGCCGTCGGATCGCCGATCTGCGTCTCGGAGTCAGCCGCGTCATCGCTGCTTCATCTTCACCGCTCTGCCGCCAGATCTTCCCTCGACGGCCGGATACTTGCCACGTATACCCGGTGAGTTTTTCCCCCGAGCCAACTGCCTCGTCACCTGTTGTAATTCCCCGTGTCCGCCACCTGGCGCCGCGTGCAAGCCACGTACGCGCCATGTCCGCCCTAGGTCCACGTGGCTACCACATCGGCGTCACGTCAGCACTATTTCACCCGTGGTTTGCCAGGTCAGCGCCACGTCATTTCCACGTCGTCGCTACGTCAGCCGAACACCGAGTGTTAGCCACGTCAGCGCCATGTCAGCGCTACGTGGGTGCCACGTAGACCTTAGCTGCTTGCGTGTCTGCCACGTACACGACACGGTTGCGCCACATCACCACCGCCGCCATGTCGCCACGCAATCCTAGGTGAACCGAGTTCACGGTGAACCGTGTCAATGACACGAGGGGCCCACATGTCAGCGATACTATTTTTCTTTTTTCCGATTAATTTCCGAAAATCCAAAATCCTAGCGAATCACAGCGCGACACGTGTCAGTCTTGAATAAATTCTGGATTTTCTCTCCCGAGAAACTTCGGAAGGCCCGTTCTCCTCCGTTCGAACTCCGATTTAAACGATTCAAATTTCTAAATTCATCTAAAATCAAGATCTATCTGTTGGTGTCTTTATTTTGAATTTTTGAATTTTATTTATTATTGGTTTTATTTATTTTTGTCTCGTTTCGCGTGTAGACGACGCAGCGGTTGAGCGATCGGAGCATCCGACGGAGGTAGCAGCAGCGGGAGAGGTTGAAGGCAAGTCTACCTTGACCATATTGATCCTAAATTTTACGAAATATTACTTTGTTTTAAATTATTGCATGCATATTATTTTACGTACCGTACTTTAATGCCGTTTTAAATGTTTAGATAAATGCCAACTTGTTATGCCCACATTGATAATTCATCTTGACAACCATTGACACCTTAGGAAAATTAATTACTGTTAATAATAAATTTTGGTATTATGGGACGGTAGAAAATGCTTAGCCATGCCTAATCACGTCGGTACCTTACCATTATGGAATTTCTTTCAAATATGATTCAAAAGTGATTTATGAAATTATGGCAATTGGTGTTGCCAGTATTAATTTGAAAATAAAAGTGAAAAATGGTTTAGATCGGGGCGGATTGGCTGTTTGGCGGGTGCGGGATGCACAAAATTCTGGAATGTGATTGTCCGCCCTAGTCAATTAAGGACCGGTCGTGTGTTACCTTGGACCATGCTACACAGTACAACCACATGTCTATAATGGGTACGACTGCTAAGTAATTTGCATGTATCGTTAGTTTACTTCGCCAGTGGGCTGTGCGGGTTGTCGGGAGGACACTTGCAAGGCGCAAGAGGGGGCTTCTGTACTGGGCGGATTTAACCCTAACAGCGGTGAAACCTTAGCGGGTGAAGTCGGTAGCGGTATTATGCATTGTAAAGGCCTTGTCATGGTCTCCCTGCCGACACACCAAAGGAAGTGTGTTATTGGCCTGACGAAAAGGGTTGATCATGTCGTGTGGGTAAAGTGTACAAGCTTTGCAGAGTCAAAACTACTTAAGTAGCCATGCCCACGGTTAAGGGCAGGTGTGGTACGCTTTCACATAGTAGATTTTCTGGTTTTGGTTTTAAATAGAAAATGATGGATTTGGTTTAAAAGTGAAAATGTGGTTGGGAATCCGCGAGCGGTTGGAGCCCCGGATTTAGTTTGGCGGTTGGAGCCAGCCAGGTAGTTGGAACCTGGAAAACTGTTATACTTCAAATTTAATTATTATGCTATTTACATTTTGTTAAATTCTGCTTTATGAAATTATTACCTGTATTTAAATTACAATTTCGCTTTATGCAAATGAATCCTATATGCTTCCTTTGTTTAAGCCTTGCATTTAGTTATTTGCATTAAGTTTTCAAGACTTGCGAGTATGTTGCATACTCACCCTCGCTTTTCATTGCGGGGCTGCTTATTCCATAAAGCAGAGGAGGAGATTAGAGCTGGCTATCCAATAGCCTGAGTTCCACCGTTCGACATCTGTGGAGAGGACTTTGATGAGGAGGACGACTCGTTCTTCTAGGGAGCGTGCCCCAGTCGGTTGCCTGTGGGCAAACTGATTGGCTCTTTTTGTTGCTACTTTTCCGCTGCTACTTTCACACTTAAACCGTAAGGCTCGATACTTGTAATAATGTGATGATGTTGTTACACTCTTTTGATTAATCTGTTATTACTTTATGATATGTACGTGTTATCATCATTTGTATGATTGTGTGTGCTAACTGTTCCTAGACTAGCACGGTGAAAACACAGAGGGTTCAAATTTGATAATCCGGGTCCCTACACAAACTATGCCACCTTTTCTTCCCCTCCCCTTTAGTGCTACGGCATTCACGGTTGCGTTGCGACCCGCTAATCACCGTTCTACTAGAGAGTATTTAGTTGGATTGTATCGTAATTACATGAAAAAACTTGATTGCATACAATGCCATTCCCATCCTATGCCGAAATTTGAATTTCTGCTTTTTTTTGCCTAAGATTTATTGCTTAGCGTATATTAATAAGCGAGAAATACAAGGACCTATGGTTAGTGTAGCAAATACTGTAGATGAGGAACTGCTCGCTTGTACTATAGCTATCGTCCTGTAGCAGTTAATCTGGACCTTTAATTTCCAAATCGATCGGATGGTTGAGATTTGCCTTTAAGGCAACGCCCTGTGCTTCTTTGCCTTCGTTGCTGCCCTTAAGGTAGATGATCTGCTTCCACTCGATGATGATGGTATTTGGTACATCCATTCAAACTAAGTCAAGTCAGTCGATGATTCCTTGTTCAAAGCACTCCAAAGTAAACTAAAGTAGCCCAACTTTCACTACACGGCTATATATAATAATTTTGTGGTCCTTGAAGGTCTTGGAATAAAAAAGTATTGGATTTTTTTATTTTCCACCCTTCTTGTTTTACTATTTTGCCAATATTAACATTCTACTAAACAGTAATAAGAATATAGACACGACGCGCTCCCTTTATTTTCAAATGCATGCCAATTTTTATACACGAGTATCTTGAACAGAATGCAACTTTAACGCTACTAATATAATTTCTATTGCAATACGTCGGCAAAAATACTGTGCAAATGTACAAAACATTGGTTAAAACTGTGAGAATAGAGTATTATCACTACAGTAATCCCGCAAATTAACATCGGCCAAAAACCGATGTTAATTAGCGTTTTGCCGACGTTAATTGTAATTATCACTACGCTTGCACAGTGGAAACACAGAGGGTTCGGATTTGGTAATCCGGGTCCCTACAGAGGTGGTATCAGAGCCATATCGACTGTAGGTCGCAACCCTAGTTAGAATGGCCGTTAGAATTTCAAAACTATTTTCTAAATCAAAACAACAAATTGGTAATTAATAGTTTGTCTCCTCTTATCTTATTCTTAGGTTCTTACTTCTTCCCTATTCGGAATATTATTTTGAAATTTAAATTTGATCTTATCTCATGTAATATCTCTAAGTTTACGGTCTTCTGCAAGAATTCCACACAAGGAAGATGATGATCAAGTTTCTCTTCAAGACCGACAACAGGAGCCGCTGGAAAGATCATGTTGACGGAATATTTATGATGAATAAGTTATAGTGCCCATGTTTTTCCCCTCCTTCGCTTAGAAATCGGAATTTATTGGGTTTTGTTGCCTGCTTATCGGGTGTGATGTGCACATGCCCTAGGCATAGTGCTGCAGCCACCTCTCGTTGGAGTTTTCGTTGCCTGTCTTGCCTTGAAATGGCTATCTTCTCCCTAGGCTCCTTGTCTTTGCTTTTTCCTCTAAATGCATTGTTAACTTTTCCTTGGCTGTCACTTCAGATGGAAAGCCAGGGGAGTGGCCGTGGAGCTGGCCGCAGAGGCAGAGGTAGAGGCTGTGGGTGTGGTCGTGGCAGGCAAAGGCACACAGAGCAAAGCAGGACTCTTTGAGCATCAAGCGCGGTCAGAGCAGATTTACGCCGCCGCCACCTGTTCAGCCTCAGATGGCGGATATGCAGCAGATGATGGCGATGCAGCTGCAGCTACTGCAGGCCTTGGCACAGAACATAGTGAATAGTCCACAGCTAGCACCAGCCCCAGCCCCAGCGCCAGTGCATCAGCCGCAGTCGAAGCTTGGGGAGTTTATGAGGACTCGACCGCCACGCGTTTCGGAGTCAAGAGCCTTTGGAGGCGGACGATTGGCTCAGAGATATAGAGGAGAAGCTTCAGCTGGCCCAGTGTGATGACCGCGAGAAGGTGCTTTATGCCAGCCATCAGTTGAAGGGCGTAGCTGCTACAGTGGGACAACTTGCCACCATCAGATGCTCAGGCGATCACTTGGGAGGAGTTCACTGAGGCTTTCAGGACAGCTCATGTGCCTGCTGGAGTTATCGAGATGAAGAAGAGGGAGTTCAGGAAGCTGCGTCAGGGGAACCAGAGTGTGTCAGAGTTCCTCAATCAGTTCACCCAGCTTGCGAGGTATGCACCTGAGGATGTGGCCACTGATAGTGCCAAGATTTGGAGGTTCCTGGAGGGTCTTGACCCCGATATCAAGGTGCAGCTTGTTGCATTTGATTTCCCCAACTTTCAGCACATGGTGAACAAGGTCCTAGTGTAGGAGGATGCTCACCGCCAGCAGCGAGAGTCGCGCAAGAGGAAGATGGCTTTCCAGGCTCAGCAGGGAGCGAGTGGTTCGTCGGCTTTCCACCTCACGGGTCACAGGACACTGCTCAGGGGTACTCAGACTCCTACTCGACCTCGCCCGATCGCTCAGGGCTGCAAGAAGTTGCGGCCTTCACCACCAGAAGGGAACACCAATGCCGCAGAGTCGAAGGCTTCCATTGCCACCACCGACATTATGCTAGCAATTTGTCATAAGCGTCTACCAAGGACACCGATGTTGTCAGACTTGGGAGCCAGCTCAGCCAAGACGCCAGCTCAGGGATCAGAACGTGGAGCGCCTCACACCCCGAGAGCACCGCAATCTTTTGGGAGAGGGCGTGTCAACCACGTGACTGCAGAGGAGGCTCAGGATGCACCAGATGCGGTATTTGGTACGTTTCTTGTCAATTCAATACCTGCCACAACTTTGTTTGATTCTGGAGCGTCGCACTCTTTCATTTCGAGGAGCTTTGTTGATCGATTTGGCTTGGAAACTTTGCTCTTAAGATTCCCATGATTGTTCAATCACCGGGAAAAGAAATGAAATCTGATTTGGTGTGCCCTAGTGCAACTGTAGAGATCAATGGGGTGAAATTTCTTGCGAATCTCATTCTCTTGGATTCAAAAGGAATAGATGTCATCCTAGGGATGGACTGGTTGACCAAGTTCAAGGGTCAAATTGATTGCGCCAGTCGAGCCATCACTCTCACCAATGCAAAAGGCACTCGAGTGGAGTACATGCCTGATGTGACTTTGAGAGGTGAGTGCACATTGAACAAGTTGAAAGAAGTCACTGTGGAGAGTGTGCCTGTGGTGAATGAATACCCCGATGTATTTCCTGAGGATCTGCCAAGCATGTCGCCTGATCGGGAGATTGAGTTCACCATAGAGCTTGTCCCGGGTATAGCTCCAATTTCCAAGAGGTCGTACCGCATGCCAGCAAATGAGCTAGCCGAGATGAAGAAACAAATAGAAGAGCTGCAAGAGAAAGGATTTGTCTGTCCGAGTTCGTCGCCTTGGGGAGCGCCAGTTCTTTTTGTGAAGAAGAAGGACGACAGCTTGCGGATGTGCGTCGACTACAGAGCGCTGAATGAAGTCACAATCAAGAACAAGTATCCATTGCCCAGGATCGATGATCTGTTTGATCAGCTGAAGGGAGCTTGCATCTTCTCCAAGATTGATCTGCGATCGGGATACCATCAGGTGAAGATAAGGCCGTAGGACATTCCGAAGACAGCCTTTACCACTCGCTATGGACTGTACGAGTTCACCGTTATGTCCTTTGGTCTGACCAATGCCCCGGCATATTTCATGAACTTGATGAACAAGGTGTTCATGGATTATTTGGATAAGTTTGTGGTGGTGTTCATCGATGACATTTTTATCTATTCTCGAGATGAGGCTGCGCATGAAGAACATTTGAGGATGGTCTTAGAGAAGCTCAGAAGTCACCAGTTGTATGCCAAGTTCAGCAAGTGTGAATTCTGGTTGACAAAAGTTGCTTTCTTGGGTCATGTCATTTCTGCCGGAGGAGTCTCAGTTGATCCTGGAAAGGTGAAAGATGTGCTTGATTGGAAGCAGCCCAAGTCAGTGCCGGACATCAGGAGTTTCCTTGGTTTGGCAGGATACTAGCAGAGGTTCATTGAAGGATTCTCGAAGATTGCCAGACCAATGACCCAATTGCTGAAGAAAGAGAAGAAGTTTGAATGGACAGAAGCTTGCGAGCAAAGCTTTCAGGAGTTGAAGAAAAGGTTAACCATAGCCCCAGTGCTTGTCTGTCCGGACATTCAGAAAGGCTTTGAGATCTATTGTGATGCGTCGAGGTAGGGTCTTGGATGTGTTCTGATGCAGGGAGGCAAGATAGTCGCATACGCTTCACGGCAATTGCGACCGCATGAGGAGAACTATCCAACCTATGACTTGGAATTGGCTGCTGTTGTGCATGCGTTGAAGATTTGGAGGCATTATCTCATTGGAAACCGTTGTGAGATCTTCATGGACCACAAGAGTCTGAAATACATCTTCACTCAAGCCGATCTGAACTTGAGGCAAAGAAGATGGTTGGAGTTGATAAAGGATTACGATGCAGGCATTCATTACCATCCTGGTAAAGCGAATGTGGTTACCGATGCACTGAGTCGGAAAAGCTACTGCAACAATCTGATGGTTCTAGAAGGTCAGCCTGCACTTCATGAGGAGTTTCAGCGTCTGAATTTGGGGTTGGTGGAAAAAGGATCTGTTGCTGCTTTGGAAGTTCAACCAATCTTGGTGGATCAAATCAAGAAGTTGCAGAAGTCAGACAAGGAAGCCGCGAAGATCAAGGAAGGTAAAGCCCCAGGATTCTCAGAAGATGATGAGGGAATAGTGTGGCTTGGGAAGAGTATCTACGTGCCGAATTAGAGGGAGATCAAGCAGTTAATACTGAAGGAAGCACACGAGTCAGCATATTCGATTCATCCCGGCAACACCAAGATGTATCATGACCTTCGAGGTGTTTATTGGTGGCCGAGAATGAGGAAAGAAATTGCAGAGTTCATAGCCATGTGTGATGTTTGTCAGCGAGTCAAAGCTGAGCATCAGAGGCCAGCAGGTTTGTTGCAGCCATTGAAGGTGCCTGAGTGGAAGTGGGAAGAGATTGGGATGGATTTCATCACAGGACTTCCGAGGACCAGGTCAGGCTATGACTCGATTTGGGTTGTCGTGGATCGATTGACGAAGGTTGCACATTTCATCCCAGTGAAGACAACCTATAAGGGGGATAAGCTAGCAGAGCTGTATATGACTCGGATTGTGTGTATGCATGGCGTGCCCAAGAAGGTTGTTTCGGATTGGGGCAGCCAATTCACATCTAGATTCTGGCAAAAGTTAAAAGAAGCATTAGGCACCAATCTGAACTTCAAGACTTATCATCCCAGACGGATGGATGATTTGAGCGGGTGAACCAAATTTTGGAGGATATGTTGAGAGCCTGTGTATTGTCCAATGCAGCCAGTTGGGATCAGATGTTGCCATATGCGGAGTTCTCCTACAACAACAGTTATCAAGCTAGCTTGCAGATGGCACCATTTGAGGCTTTGTATGGGAGGAAGTGCAGGACACCCCTCTGTTGGCATGAGACAGGAGATTGCCAAGTCTTCAGACCAGATATTCTGCAGCAGGCTGAGGAACAAGTGAAGATGATTCAGGAAAGGTTGAGGACAGCGCAGTCTAGGCAGAAAAGCTATGCAGATAATCGCAGAAGAGAGTTGACCTTTACTCCTGGCGATTATGTGTACCTGAAGGTCTCCCCACTCAAAGGGATGCGTCGATTCCGAGTTCGTGGCAAGTTGGCACCGAGATTTATTGGACCTTTCCCAATTATAGCCAGAAGTGGGGAAGTGGCGTATCAGTTAGAGTTGCCACCGCAGCTGTCGGATGTGCATAACGTATTTCATGTGTCGCAGCTTAAGAAGTGCCTCAGAGTGCCAGAAGATCAGATGCAAGTTGATGATGTCGAGCTGCATGAAGATCTCACCTACCCAGAGTATCCGATCAGAATCCTGGATGAAGCTGAGCGCAGAACAAGGAGCAAGACAGTCAAATTTTGCAAGGTGCAATGGAGCAATCATCCAGGAGAGGAAGCCACCTGGGAGCGCGAGGAGGATCTTCGAGCGGAGTACCCCAACCTGTTTCCCTGGTTAATCCCAAATCTCGGGGTCGAGATTTCCTGTTAGGGGGGGAGGTTTGTAACATTCCAAATTTTTGAATTCCTTGTGCTCAGATTTCAAAATACAAATCCGTGGAAATTTTCTTGAATTTAATTTAGCTTAAATTGAATTTTTAAAGTCAACAAGGATTTAAATGGATTAATCCATAACTCAAATTAATTATTTCTTATTTTATTTGGGTTCCTTGTGCTTCATTGAATTTTTCTGTATTTTTGGAGATTTTTTGGGATTTATTTGCTATTATAATGGATTTATTTGCTTTTATTGAATTTCTGATATTTTATTTATTTCGGAAATCATTTTCTAATTCTTTTCGCTGCTTGTGGGCGAAATTCACTTGCTCATTCCATATTGGCCTGCTCGCATTCATCGCTTCGCCTACCAACTCACCAAGACAAATTTCAACACAAGTAAAACCCTAACCCCTACAACTCTCCACCGTTGGATCAAGGATCCAACGGCTATTTTCACCCGTGCCTGTCCGGTGATGAAGGCCGTCTGATCACCTCGTCATCAACGGTCACGAAGCGGCCACGTCGCCCCGACCCGCCACGCCTGCAAACCCTAGCCGTGACCATCTCGACTTCGGCCTACTACACGCCACCCGAGGCTATATAAGTTGCCACAAGACACCTTCCTAGGTTTGCCATCTCGCGCCGCACCTCCCGGCTCTACCCATTCCTTCCGAGGCACCGCCGATTGAGCCGCTTGACCTCACCGAGTTCGCGATCGTTCGAGTAGTTCTCCGTCAGATTTCTCGTCATTGGTGAGTTTCCGCCGTGTTTTTGGTACCAACGAAGTTCACCTCATTCTCCTCTTCGGATCCACCGACTTTTGGGTTGGTCGCAACTCCTTCGCCCTCGGTAGTATCTTCTTCCCGCCTCCGTGGTTAGCGCCGCCTTTTGCCGTCGACTTCTTCGAAGCCACCGCGTCGATCGCCGTCTGCGTCTCGAGTCGGCCGTCATCGCCGCTTCATCTTCACCGCTTCGCCGCCAGATCTTCCCTCGACGGCCGGATACTTGCCACGTATACCCGGTGAGTTTTTCCCCCGAGCCAACTGCCTCGTCACCTCTTGTAATTCCCCGTGTCCGCCACCTGGCGCCGCATGCAAGCCACGTACACGCCATGTCTGCCCTAGGTCCACGTGGCTACCACATCGGCGTCACGTCAGCACTATTTCACCCGTGGTTTGCCAGGTCAGCGCCACGTCATTTCCACGTCGTCGCCACGTCAGCCGAACACCGAGTGTTAGCCACGTCAGCGCTATGTCAGCACTACGTGGGTGCCACGTAGACCTTAGCTGCTTGCGTGTCTGCCACGTACACGCCACGGTTGCGCCACATCACCACCACCGCCATGTCGCCACGCAATCCTAGGTGAACCGAGTTCACGGTGAACCGTGTCAATGACACGAGGGGCCCACATGTCAGCGATACTATTTTTCTTTTTTCCGATTAATTTCCAAAAATCCAAAATCCTAGCGAATCACAGCGCGACACGTGTCAGTCTTGAATAAATTCTGGATTTTCTCTCCCGAGAAACTTCGGAAGGCCCGTTCTCCTCCGTTCGAACTCTGATTTGAACGATTCAAATTTCTAAATTCATCTAAAATCAAGATCTATCTGTTGGTGTCTTTATTTTGAATTTTTGAATTTTATTTATTATTGGTTTTATTTATTTTTGTCTCGTTTCGCGTGTAGACGACGCAACGGTTGAGCGAGCGGAGCATCCGACGAAGGTAGCAGCAGCGGGAGAGGTTGAAGGCAAGTCTACCTTGACCATATTGATCCTAAATTTTATGAAATATTACTTTGTTTTAAATTATTGCATTCATATTATTTTACGTACCGTATTTGAATGCCGTTTTAAATGTTTAGATAAATGCCAACTTGTTATGCCCACATTGATAATTCATCTTGACAACCATTGACACCTTAGGAAAATTAATTACTGTTAATAATAAATTTTGGTATTATTGGACGGTAGAAAATGCTTAGCCATGCCTAATCACGTCGGTACCTTACCATTATGGAATTTCTTTCAAATATGATTCAAAAGTGATTTATGAAATTATGGCAATTGGTGTTGCCAGTATTAATTTGAAAATAAAAGTGAAAAATGGTTTAGATCGGGCGGATTATTGTTTGGCGGGTGCGGGATGCACAAAATTCGAATGTGATTGTCCGCCTAGTCAATTAAGGACCGATCGTGTGTTACCTTGGACCATGCTACACAAGACAACCACATGTCTATAATGGGTACGACTTGGCTAAGTAATTTGCATGTATCGTTAGTTGACTTCGCGATGGGTCAGTGCGGGTTGTCGGAGGACACTTGCAAGGCGCAAGAGGGGCTTCAGATCGGCGGATTTAACCCTAACAATGTGAAACCTTAGCGGGTGAAGTCGGTAGCGGTATTATGCATTGTAAAGGCCTTGTCATGGTCTCCGCCGACACACCAAAGGAAGTGTGTTATTGGCCCGACGAAAAGGGTTGATCATGTCGTGTGGGTAAAGTGTACAAGCTCGCAGAGTCAAAACTACTTAAGTAGCCATGCCCACTAAGGCGGTGTGTGGCACGCCACATAGTAGATTTTCTGGTTTTGGTTTTAAATAGAAAATGATGGATTTGGTTTAAAAGTGAAAATGTGGTTGGGAATCCGCGAGCGGTTGGAGCTCCGGATTTAGTTTGGCGGTTGGAGCCAGCCAGGTAGTTGGAACCTGGAAAACTGTTATACTTCAAATTTAATTATTATGCTATTTACATTTTGTTAAATTCTGCTTTATGAAATTATTACCTGTATTTAAATTACAATTTCGCTTTATGCAAATGAATCCTATATGCTTCCTTTGTTTAAGCCTTGCATTTAGTTATTTGCATTAAGTTTTCAAGACTTGCGAGTATATTGCATACTCACCCTCGCTTTTCATTGGGTGCTTATTCCATAAAGCGAGGAGGAGATTTGAGCTGGCTATCCAATAGCCTGAGTTCCACCGTTCGACATCTGTGGAGAGGACTTTGATGAGGAGGACGACTCGTTCTTCTAGGGAGCGTGCCCCAGTCGGTTGCCTGTGGGCAAACTGATTGGCTCTTTTTGTTGCTACTTTTCCGCTGCTACTTTCACACTTAAACCGTAAGGCTCGATACTTGTAATAATGTGATGATGTTGTTACACTCTTTTGATTAATACTGTTATTACTTTATGATATGTCTGTGTTATCATCACTGTATGACTGTGTGTGCTAACTGTTCCTAGACTAGCACGGTGAAAACACAGAGGGTTCAAATTTGATAATCCGGGTCCCTACACAAACTATGCCACCTTTTCTTCCCCTCCCCTTTAGTGCTACGGCATTCACGGTTGCGTTGCGACCCGCTAATCACCGTTCTACTAGAGAGTATTTAGTTGGATTGTATCGTAATTACATGAAAAAACTTGATTGCATACAATGCCATTCCCATCCTATGCCGAAATTTGAATTTCTGCTTTTTTTTGCCTAAGATTTATTGCTTAGCGTATATTAATAAGCGAGAAATACAAGGACCTATGGTTAGTGTAGCAAATACTGTAGATGAGGAACTGCTCGCTTGTACTATAGCTATCGTCCTGTAGCAGTTAATCTGGACCTTTAATTTCCAAATCGATCGGATGGTTGAGATTTGCCTTTAAGGCAACGCCCTGTGCTTCTTTGCCTTCGTTGCTGCCCTTAAGGTAGATGATCTGCTTCCACTCGATGATGATGGTATTTGGTACATCCATTCAAACTAAGTCAAGTCAGTCGATGATTCCTTGTTCAAAGCACTCCAAAGTAAACTAAAGTAGCCCAACTTTCACTACACGGCTATATATAATAATTTTGTGGTCCTTGAAGGTCTTGGAATAAAAAAGTATTGGATTTTTTTATTTTCCACCCTTCTTGTTTTACTATTTTGCCAATATTAACATTCTACTAAACAGTAATAAGAATATAGACACGACGCGCTCCTTTATTTTCAAATGCATGCCAATTTTTATACACAGTATCTTGAACAGAATGCAACTTTAACGCTACTAATATAATTTCTATTGCAATACGTCGGCAAAATACTGTGCAAATGTACAAAACATTGGTTAAAACTGTGAGAATAGAGTATTATCACTACAGTAATCCCGCAAATTAACATCGGCCAAAAACCGATGTTAATTAGCGTTTTGCCAACGTTAATTGTAATTAATGTCGGCAAAACGCTAATTAACGTCGGTTTTTGGCCCACGATAGTTAATCGACGTTAATTAGCGTAATTAACGTCGGCAGCCGACGTTAATTACAGCCGACGTTAATTAATGCCGTGACCGCGCGACTAACGTCGCCATCGCTTAGCCGACGTTAATTAGTAATTAACGCCGCTCAGCCTAGCCGACGTTAATTAGCGATGTTTTGTCGAAGATTTGTCGACGAAAACAGGTGTTAGGTTACTAATTAACGCCGGTGACCCTTGGCCGACGTTAATTAGGGGTTAATTAACGCCTACCGACCCTTGGCCGACGTTAATTAGCTAATTAACGCCTACCGACCCTTGGCCGACGTTAATTAGTAATTCCAGGGGCAACTTTTACCCCTATTTTCATGTTTCGCCACACAATTCAATACATAATATAATCAACATTGACAGCAATTCACACATCAACACATATAATTCATGAATATAAACAATCCAGCACAGAACATGCATATAATCAAGTTATCGATCCATCATAATGTCCAAATTGTCATAACATCCAAAAAAGATCAAAGTGACACAACTACAATTACATCCAAAGTTCAACTCGAATCATACACATCCATCCAAAGTGACACAACTATGAAACAATCTACAACTACTGGCCGCCATCTGGTTGATTGGAGTTCTGGCCGCTTGATCCGGAAGCAAAAAGCACGTTGACAAAGGCAGTTGCACCGTCGGTTCCCTACACAAGAAAATGCAAGATTAGACAATAATATAAGAATGAATGTACCATAAGGAGACAAGTAAGAAACGAACCGCCGGATCTGCAGGTGCTGCAAGTGTTGCAGGCGGAGTACTGTAAGACGAGGGCCCAAGTGCCGTTGATCCCTACATAAGGCAACAATTATAGCTAGATTGTTCCAATTTTACTAGATTTACAAGTTTTGACAAAGTTTAGCTAGAAATTAGTAAGTGTAGCTATATTGAGTAAATTTAACTACATTTACAAAGTTTAACTACAATGGACCAAGTTTAGCAAAAATGAACTAAATATCGCTAAATTCATCAAACTTGACTCTAGAGATACTTAGTCTTACTAGATTCACTGAGTCTCGCTAGAAATGACTAAGTTTAGCTAGATTGACTAAATGTAGCTAGTTTGAACAAGATTAGGTACAACAAACTAATATTAGCTAGATTGACTAAGTTCAACTCGATTCACAATGTTTAGCAAGAATACCTGAGCTGCAGGAGGTGCCGGAGGATACATCCCCCATTGTGGCGGTGGCGGCGGCGACTGGAACGGTGGAAAGACAATGTTTTGCCCCATTGCCTGGAACATTGCCTACAAATACAATGTATAAGTATTTTGAATTAATATATTCTCTAAATGCAATAGATTGAAGACTAGGACTTACTTGAATCGCCGCTGTCTTTGTTGCAGTTCGGTATGAAGCGTAGTACTCTTCTTCGCGCCCTTGCATAATCATCACGTTGGCGCAGCTCCTCACGCAGCCTAGTAACCTCCAACTCCTGCTCTGAGGAGCGACGGCTACCAACCCCCTGAGGTCTGGGACGAAGAAGATCCTCTCATTTCGCACCACCGCCGAGTCAATCACTCCGAGGAACATGGAGTACCTTCAAAATGCGTGACCACAAAGGCTTGAGCACTTGAAATTATGACTTCATGAAATTTTAGAAGGTATGACATCTCACCGTCCATGGGCCTTGCCGCCTCCACTAGCATGCACACTCACGCGTCAAGCATAACCTCATTTGTTCTCCACCGCACGCCCGGATATGGTGCAGGGAGAACAACAGAATATATGACGCAAATTTCATTCGTGACTCCGTGGCTCGTCATAAATACCGCACTTTGTCATCCACTCAGGCTGTCCAAAAGGACAATTCGGACAAACACATCTCATGTGACACATGTGAGACATGCCGATCCAAACGGGTGACGATAGGTTTCGTGACACTATGTGATTTGAAATCAAAAATAAAATGCAAGACATTGGCATCCATGCAGCTAGCATTCACAATGTGGAATAATTTTAAAGTAAGTCTTGAATTAATCCAGCAAGATAGTTATAAGTGCCCCATCATACCATGGAATCCTAATAAAAAAATAAACAGCCATGACATCAAGAGGTGGCTTGAGCATTGAACTAAAAAAGATAAAATGCAAACAGTATAAGATGGAGTTTTCATGCAAGCACTAACATCATGCAACCAATGGATTAAGAGTGCACCAATAATGAGATGATAATCATCAATACAACCAACATATAGTAATGAACATTACGAATAGGGCATGCCCTAAACAAAAATTAGAAGACAAAGATCCATTCCACAAGCCTCGCTTGTTTGACCTCAACTCGTAAGATTTTCCAGCTTATTTAGGTGTTATTTGTCTCATATATATGCACATTTATCAACTAAAGCATATACTCGATCCAAACATCAACACATTTTCCCCACAACATTCCATAGATACTTACATACTTTAACTTTGCACTATTAATATGTACATAGCAGATATTTCTTTTTTAAAAAAAGAAGAAGAAGAAGAATTGGTTCGTGTTCACGGAAACATTTCTGCAAGGCTAGCTCACGCTCTTGCTTGACTCTCCCTATCTCCTCCGAATGAGCAAAAGCGACAAAAGAGATTTCATTCCATATTTTCCATTCGTCTTTGCAATTCTACACTGATCCTTATATTAATATGTACCGCATGGATTCTTGGTACACGGTGCCCTAGGCTAGCTCGTGGCTAACTCAACACATAACCACATATTTACATGAAAATGAATTCAGTGTTGCTTCCATAATGCAAAGACTCGTGATGTACATATGATTCACTCATCGCAATGCAATCCTGAGGAAGTTGACATTTCAATTAAGACTAGCAAGTAAGTTTTTTCGTGTTAGCCTATCATCGAATCAATTAGGCAAAGGAGCCTTCAAAGAAAGATGAAAAGAAGCCAACAAAGATGCATCCACATCTCAATTTCAAAATCCTAAATACCGAGGTCTCCGTAGGGTGGAGAGGAGGACGAGGTCACCGCCAGAGAGGAGGAGGAGGACGAGGTCGCCGCCGGGAGAGGAGGAGGAGGACGCCGCTGCCGGGGTGGGCGCCGAGTGTGGGGTGGGCGCCGGGCGAGCAGACGAGGCACCAAGCGGCTACAGGGCGCGGCGCGGTAAGGGGCGGGGCAAGGGCGGGCGAGCGAAGCGTCGGCGAGGGGAAGCGGCGCAGGGCGCCAAGGCGGGCGGCGAGGGCGAAGCGTGTTTCGGCGCAGGCGGCATAAGCGCAGGCGCGCCGAGCTTGAAGAATTCAATACCAAATAATGGGCGCGGCGTAAAAGTTGGTCCTTATCGCAACTATTATCGCTTACCGATTTTGGCCGTCAATTAGAGAATTGCGTCGGCTAAGGTATAAGCCGACGTTAATTATAATTAACGTCGGTCACTTGTCAGCCGACGTTAATTAATTAATTAACGTCGGCTTATTCCTTAGCCGACGTTAATTAATATGGCCGATGTTAATTTCCCTATTTCCTGTAGTGTATTTTTGTTCAGCTAGACTAACATTTTCTATGAGTACTATGAAAGTGTTTTTATTTTTTATGAAGGGTAATAATGCTGGCACAGATGGTGAGTTCCTTGTACCAATCCATTGTTGGAACAGAAGGAAAAAAACTTTGAGACAATTTTCTCTTTTATTACTTCTTGTTCTGTTCGCTTTGAAAACTCAGACCTACCTCTGAATTTACACCCAAAACTATAGCCTAATAAACGGAATATGATTCTACTTCCTTGTCCTCATCCTAATCAGACTCTTAATCAAAACTTCTACCAAGGGGTTCGCGGTTATCGTGGAGGTGGAGGATATAATCGTGCTGGGTATGGCCGAGGAAGCAGTAGTCACCAAGGAAGGCGAGGTATGTCTGGCGATGATCAGGTTTATGGTCGGGTTGGTTTTGGAGGTGGTGCTCATGGTGGTCGCGGCGAAGGCATCGTGGCTGGTGGCAGACATGGGAGATGGGCGCAACTCGGCTGCCCAAGTCTCCGGTGTGCAAGGAATCGGAGTGGTGGGAAATGGGTTCAGTGGAGCCACCACTGCTCATCTTCCGGCAAATGAAGATGGTAAGCAAGTTCCAATTCAGCAGAATTTTCTTTCAGGGATAAGGGAGTCTGTTGATGTGAAAGAGGCTGAAATGGGTTCATTAGCTAAGGGGGTAGTGAAGAACAAAATTAACAAGCCATATTGTTATAGATGCCTCACTAAAGGTCATGTTAATTCGGAATGCACCACTGAGCTGAATTGTGATACCTGTGGTTCTGATGAACATGTAGCAAAGGCTTGTACATCTAGTAAGCATTTTAAGTCTATGGCTATTCCGAGTGGATATGCTGTAGAGGGATTGGGCTTTTACTATATTCCGTTTGCTGGTACCCAGAAAGTTTCATCTGTTTCTACGGCAGGAGTGGTCAAGGTTATTGAGGGGTCTATGTTAGGGATGAATGTTAAATCTGAGTTGGACAGGTTACTTCCAGGTAACTGGGATTGGAAAGTGGAAGAATATGGTACTAATACCTTTGTAACGACGTTCCCATCGAAAGCTGATTTACAGAGGCTCGTCGAATGGGGACCTGTAGTTGCTAAAAGTGTTAAGGCTACCATGAGTATTGAGGAGAAGGAGAGTTTAGATGTATACAGATATGAAATACCTAAGGTATGGGTACAGTTTAGAGGTCTTACTCAAGAATTAAGGCTGTTTTCCATCATCTGGGCTGTGGGCTCTATTCTTGGGGCTACTCGTAAGGTGGATATGAAGTTCACTAAGATGCACAATATTGCAAGAGTCAAGATTGCCTGCCTCAATCCAGATTTAATTCCAGAATTTGTCAGTGTGGTGGTTGGAGATTTTGTATATGAACTTCAGTTTCGTGTGGAGAAGAATATGGACCCGGATAATCCAATGCTTATAAATATGGATCTTGACCCGGAGGATGGGGAGGATGATGATATGGAAGAGGATCTTTTGGATGAATTTAATGTTCATGGCAGCAAGAGATTGGATAGCAAGAAAGTTAACTCTGAAGGCTCTCCAGCTAATATCAGCTCGGTTCCTTCTTCAACTCGTCAAGCTCCTGTGTTTACTCAGCAGCCATCTGATATGCCTCCAGTTGCTTCGGTTGGTTGTGGTATGCATCCAGTTGCTTCAGTTGGTTCTGATATACCACCAGTTACTTCGGTTGGGTGTGGTCTGTCTCCAGTTGCTTCGGTTGGTGGTGTGGAAGAAGTCAGTTTGGTTGGTGGTCAGGAGGAGTTGAATGTGCAGCACAAGGGTGGAGCGGTACATTCTGTTTCCGCGGTTGACAAGGTTGTGTCCAAGAAGTCTGCGGCATCTACCTCCAAGGTGACAAATGTTGTACCTTTGGCGCTCAAGGATTTATCTCTGATGATGGTGACTCCGACTCGTTCCAGTAAGCGGGGAGCTGATGTTGCGGATCAAAACTCTCTCGAGCGGGCAGCTAGATTGAAGGCAAAAACCAATTTGGAACCTACTGTTGGTGAAGGTAATAATAATAATGCTTCTTTTGATTCCTTTCATGATTCTGTTATTATGAATAATTTGCAATCGGTAGGTATATGTTTAGGTAATTCTGAATCAGTGATAAGTCAAAATGTTAGAAGGTTTAATAACTTACTATCTGGTAAGGCTGATAGTTCTTTACCTTTGGGAGGTAGACCTGATTCGGTATACCTAAGTAAGAACTGTGAGGATTGTTTAGACAGTGCTAGCGATGTGGACATGAGAGAGATTAATGTTTTATGTGGGGAGGTGGCTGATGGTTTTAGCGAGGGTGAGGTTGATTATTTGAGTAATCAACAAACTCATACCCGTGTTAAAAAAATCAATGTTTAGGAAGGGGAGGAAGAAGGGTAGGAGTAGTTAAATCGTTTGAGTGGTTTTATCATGAAAGGGATATTTTGGAATTGTAACGGGTTAGCAGACCCAAAGAAGTTTAAATTTTTGTCTGATCTCACGTTGGAAAAGAATTTGGACTTCATAGCCTTATCAGAAACAGGTAGGAGGGAATGCTCACAGAATTTCCTTAGAAATCTTTGCGCAGGAAAGGATTTTTTGTGGCATTGTAAAGCTCCGCTTGGTAGGTCTGGTGGCATGTTAGTGGGAGTGAATTTGTTGACTTTTGATATAGGAGAGATTGAGGAAAGAGATTTTTTTGTGAAATTTAAAGTTAGAAACAAAAATGATGGTTTCAAATGGTTATTGGTGTCCGTGTATGGGCCGGCGCAACAGAATTCGAAAGAGGAATTTCTGACTGAGCTTGTCCAGCTTTGTACTAAAGAAACTTTACCTATGATAATAGGTGGTGACTTTAATATCATAAGAGGACCAAATGAGAAGAGTAATGCCAACTATAATAATAGATGGCCTTTTCTGTTTAATGCTATCATTGACGTTTGTAATCTTAGAGAGTTGGAAATGTCTGGTAGAAAATACACTTGGGCGAATAATTTAGTTAATCAGACTTTTGAAAAGCTGGATAGGGTGCTAGTTAGTATGGAATGGGAAACAAAATTTTCACGTTCCACTATACTCGCTCTAACCAGAGATATTTCTGACCATACTCCTCTTTTTCTTAATACTGGTGATTCGTCTACCTCGCTTAAGTCACCTCTGTTTAAATTTGAACTTAGATGGCTGACACGACCAGGGTTTTTTGACATGGTTAAAAGTATTTGGGAAAATGAGGTTTATGGAGGTACCCCTTTAGAGCGTTGGCAGTCTAAGATTAGGCGCCTTCGACAGCATTTGAGGGTTAGGCTAAATGTACGAATGGTACACATAGAAAAGAAAAAAATATGCTGATTGACAAACTTGATGTTCTGGACAAGAAAGCTGAGTCCATGTCTCTTACTCCTGAAGAGCTTCATTTAAAACATTCTTTAACTGAGAGATTAGCTCAGTTGTTAAGGGAGGAAGAAATTAAGTGGTACCAGCGAGCAAAAGTTAAGAATCTGCTCGAGGGGGATGCTAATACCAAGTATTTTCACATGGTTGCTAATGGAAAATATCGTAAGTCTCGAATTTTTCAATTGGATCAAGAGGAGGGTTTAATCTCTGGTGATGCTGATTTAAAAAAGTATATTACCAAATATTATAAGAGCTTGTTCGGACCTCCTGATCATGTCCAGTTAACGTTGGATGAAACGAGAACTGACGATATTCCTCAAGTTTCTTTACTGAAAAATGAAATCTTAACTTCAAGTTTTGATGAAGAAGAAATTAGGAGGGCTATTTTTCAGTTGGAAAGAAACAAGGCACCTGGTCCTGATGGTTTCCCAACGGAATTTTACCAAGTTTTCTGGGAGGTTATCAAAACGGATTTGATGGCACTTTTCAACGAATTTCATCATGGTGTCCTTAATCTTCCTAGTTTAAATTTTGGGACTATTATTTTGCTACCAAAAACTAATGATGCGAAGCGAATTCAACAATATAGACCCATATGTTTGTTGAATGTCAGCTTTAAGATTTTTACAAAAGTAGCAACAAACAGGATTTCTCAGGTGGTTCAAAAAGTCATTAGGCCCTCTCAAACCGCGTTTCTGCCTGGTAGAAATATTATGGAGGGTGTAGTTACCCTTCATGAGACTTTACATGAATTGCATAAGAATAAGCGGAATGGAGTGATTTTCAAGATTGACTTTGAAAAGGCTTATGACAAAGTCCGGTGGGATTTTCTGCAGCAGACATTGAGAATGAAAGGTTTTTCTCCTATTTGGTGTAATTGGGTAAAATCTTTTGTTCAAGGGGGAAATGTAGGAATTCAGGTCAACGATCAATTGGGGGAATATTTTCAGACTCGGAAGGGGCTCCGTCAGGGTGATCCACTGTCCCCTATACTATTTAATTTAGTAGTGGATATGTTGGCTATCATCTTGGCAAGAGCGAAAGAGAGTGGTCAAATTAAAGGAGTGATTCCGCATTTGGTAGATGAGGGCCTCTCTATCCTCCAATATGCGGATGACACAGTAATTTTTATGGACCATGACTTCGAAGGTGCAAAGAATATGAAATTGCTTTTATGTGCATTTGAACAACTTTTAGGCCTTAAAATAAACTTCCATAAAAGCGAAATATTTTGCTTCGGTCATGCAAGGGATCATGAGGCAACATATTCCGAATTGTTTGGATGTAAGCTAGGTACTTTTCCGTTCAGATACTTGGGGATTCCAATGCATTATAGGAAGCTGAGAAATTCTGATTGGAGGATGGTTGAGGACAGATTCGAGAAAAGATTAAGTGGTTGGAAAGGAAAGTTACTATCGGTAGGAGGGAGGTTGGTATTGCTTAATTCGGTGTTGTCTAGTTTGCCAATGTTTATGATGTCCTTTTTTAAGATACCTAGGGGAGTCCTAAAGAAATTGGATTATTATAGGTCCCGCTTCTTTTGGCAAAATGACCAACACAGGAAGAAATATCGACTTGCGCGATGGGATCTTCTTTGTCAGCCTAAAGATCAGGGTGGGGTTGGTATCCTTAACCTAAGTCTCCAAAATACAAGCCTGTTGAGCAAGTGGTTGTTCAAATTGTGTAATGAGCACGGAATGTGGCAGCAATTACTGAGAAATAAATATTTAAAAGGCAAGACTCTAAGCCAAGTTGAGAAGAAACCTGGTGACTCCCATTTTTGGAGCAGTCTGATGGGGGTAAAATCTCATTTCCTCAACTTAGGTTCTTTTATTTTGAAGGATGGGACCCAAGTTAGGTTTTGGGAAGATACTTGGTTGGGCAATTCTCCCTTAAAAGCACAGTTCCCTGCATTGTTTAATATTGTCAGGAAGAAACATGCAACGGTGGCTGAGGTTCTTAGTGTTTCCCCATTGAATGTGTCTTTTAGGAGATCCTTACTGGGGAATAACCTAAGGGACTGGGGGATTTTAGTCGCAAGAATCATGAATGTTAGTTTACTAGGGGGGACTGATGTTTTTAAGTGGCATCTTCACTCTAATGGCATGTTTACGGTAAAATCTATGTATCGATACCTTATTAACAATGGTATTAAAGTTTCTCAGGAAATTTGGCATACGAGGTTACCGTTGAAGATTAAAATTTTTATGTGGTATATTAAGAGGGGGGTGTTATTGACTAAAGATAACTTGATTAAGCGCAATTGGCGTGGGGATAAATGGTGTTGTTTCTGCTAAGACTACTGAAACGATACACCATCTTTTCATAGATTGCTGTTATGCTAAATTCCTTTGGCGAGTTGTATACATAACTTTGGGTCTTCGATCTCCTGTATCTATTCACCATTTATTTAATGGGTGGGTGAAGCAGGGGGGTCAGACCAAGTTTCTGTATTACTAACAGGTGTAGCCGGAATTTGCTGGGCCTTATGGCTAACTAGAAATGATGCTGTTTTTGACAAGCGTATACCTAAATTGTTCTTGCAGGTCTTATTCAGAGGAACACACCGCTTCGAATGTGGGCCAAATTACAATGGTGTGAAGCCATCAAAGCGAGTCTTCTTGATGTTTGTCGTCATTATGGAGCTGTGGCGTTGGAGATATTTACTTCGTTTGGTTGGCCTTTTGTGTTTCGGATTGGTTATTCTGTTGGATGATTTGGTTTGCTTGGCCAAATGGCGTTTTGAGTTACAGTTTGTAATAAGTTTGGTCTGATTCTCTCATGGAGGGATGAAGCCGGAATTTTGTATTCCATTATCTAAAAAAAAAACTGATTATAAAATCACTTTTAAATTTAATTTCTAACACAACTCTACGTAATCTTTCAAAATTTACAAATTTTCCTCTCTTTGGATTCTTTTCTCTCTCTTTTCTTTTCCCTATTGCGCTGAACTGCTACTGCTAGCTTCTCCCTACTACTCTCTCTCTCTCTCTCTCTCTCTCTGTACTTCAGCTTGGAGCGCACATGCACGTTCCTGCTAGCCGCACGCCACGTCCCGAGCCTCCCCAGCCAGCACTGCGTACTCGCATAACACGTGACGTACCTGCTGTGTGCGTCTTCTGATCTTCTTGCGCTGTGCTGGACAGCCGCCGAGAGCACTGCTCCTTTTTCTTTTCTTGCTTGGCTTGCTGTTGCCGTGCGTCATCAGGGAAATCTCCTGCTCCTTGCTTTTGTTGCTGCGCAAGTACAAAGCTCCCTTTTCTTTGCTTGCACAGTACAGCTGCTGGGACAATTTCAAGTTTTGAAACCGGATTTTAATGTTTTAGGGTCGGAATTAGTCCAATAACCCTTAAGAAAGTCATCTTACATGAAAATTTATTGGAAAACTAAAATTTTGAGATATTTTAAAATTTAGGCGAAATCTTGTCACGATTTTTCTAAAATTGTACAAGCTTGATAATGATCTGAAAAATTTATGGTACCATCTTTAGTAGAGTAGAATAATAGATTTTTTTTCAAAATAATTGAACTTCATTTGTTATCTTTAAAAAATCAAAAACAGAATGGACATAATTGGGACAATAAACTTGTTAGATTTTTCTAAATTTCTCGAGTATGATCATGATCTAAATTTTTTATGAAAGATTAATAATTACCTCAGTACCATTTTATAAAATTTTGAAAAAATTTAGAATTTTTTTGTTTTGTCAATAAAATCTATAAAACCATTGAACTTCATTTGTTATACTATATTGCAAAAACCAAAAGAGAAAGAACATAAATGCTATTGTGCCTTGTAAGAATTTTATAAATTCACTAGAGTGTGATCATGATTCAAAAGTTTTATGAGATCTTAAACACTTCCTTATCACTATTCTGTAAAATTTTCACAAATTTTAAACCTTCTTTTATCGCTAAAGCAAATCTATGTATTGATTATTAGGTTTTTGTTAGGACGTAGCACTGTCAGAATTTTTGGAACATCTTCAAGTATGATGATCATATGAAACTTTTTATAAAAACATTAGTGATACATTAGGACCTTCCACAAAAACACGCGGAAATACGCGCGTGCTCATGCGTGTAACTTTAGCCATGCTCCTCACCCTCCAAATGCCTCATTACAAGGTATGGTGGGAGCTCTCTCTTTTAAGTTGGCATTCTTCTCTCTCAACTAGCAATATAGCACTACTCTTTATAACATATAAATGGGCCACATGGGCCTCATTTCTAACAATCCCCCACCAATGCCAAAGCAGACAATGACTCAATAGATTGATCATTGTCTTTGAATCTTTGTTTAATATACTGACATTTGATTGTAAGTCCCATACGGGTTGAACTTTCACCTAGAATAACGAGATCCATCCTTCCACATCTAATGAATGGACTAATGTAACATCCCAAAAATTTTAATAAAGTAAGAATGTATATTTTAAATTTGGATAATTATTTCTGAGTTTTCTCGGTATTATTGATTTTTATTTGGATTTCTTTGGATTTTTGTGTTATGAGAATAATCAAATAAAAGTGAATTTCTAAATGGATAATGTAAAAAGGTAAAATGGTAAAAGTAAAAATTTGGAAAAATTACGACCTAAACCCTAAGCCTGCAGGAAAATCATTTTTGCCCACAATTAAATTTTTATGAACAAAATGAGACTTAATTATTGAAAAGACAATTACTTTTGACTAAAAATAGTCAAGGTCAGATATAATGCAAAATCTATAGACTCCATCTCGACCTGATAAAATTACCATAGTAACCTCAATATGTCACCTACTCCCAGTAAAAATATCAGAAATAACAGAAACAGGAAAAATCTAAATAATGGAGTGTCAGAATTTTAATTAAATAATTACTGAATATATCGGCCAAATTTTATGGAAGAACTATATACTTATTTCAAATTCTTATAAAAAGTTTCAAAAATAAATAATATTATTTACACTCTTAATTAAATCAAAATCCAAAAATGAAATTTTGAGCATAAGATAATGTCAGAATTTTAATTAATTCCCTATAGTACTTTTTGACCGAAAGTTTTTACTGGAGGTAGTACATTAACTGAAGACTTTTGTTAAAAAAATTCTTGAAAAATCTTTCGGTGATTTGATGGCCATTTTAATGTTGAATATGTGATGTCTCGAGTGGCTCTCCTCCCTTGTCAAGTCTTCACCCAATGACAAGTGGGCCCAATTATCTGTTTGGACCCCATTTGGCAAGTGAACCAAGCCCTACCTCACTCCCTATCACTACCCTGTGGTACCGGCCCCACTTGGCAGCCTCCTTTCCCCTTTCCTCGCCTCCTCCCGAGCGAAGCTACCGCTGCTGCTAAAACCTTGCCACGACAAGCCTTGGGCGAACTGAATTCCTAACCCGGCTATTCCTCATCAAATCAAACGCAGAGTTGGCGCCGTCCAGGAGCTCAACCATTGCCACGTTCATCCTTGGGATCTTCACACCATACTGCGCCATACCGTCTCATTTACATCCCGGTCAGCTCGCCATTACTCCTTGTCGCATTCGGTGAAGCTCCCATCCGAGACAAGCTCAACCAAGGCCGGCTCATTAAGCTTAGTCCTCGACTAGAAAAAACGCCTTTGTGATCACCAAGCGACCCTCGACTTTCCCTCTATTCCTTCTTCCCGAAAAATTAGTCCAGCAACACCCAATTCGTTGGCTTTTGGTGGTGTGTCTATGACATGTGGGTTCGTCTGTGTCTATGACAGTGGGCCAGGGTGTCATTTGGTGAATCGCGAATTTTAAAGAGTGTCGTTGGGCAAATTCTCCCCCTTCTTCCTCTCTGCAGCCAAGCAACTGAAAGCTCCGCACTTTTCCGCCATGACCATGAGACTTTGAGCTCGGGTGAGAATCAAAATTCGAGTGGTTCAATGATTCCTTTTCCAATTCCTCGAGCAAGGAGCATCCTTGGCCACCACTGATCACCTCAGATGCCTCAATTTCAGCTCTTCAAGCTTGTAGCCCACCGCCGCCGTGGAGGCTTCTTCTCCAAGGCCGGTCGCCGGTGGCAGGGCTCCTCCGTCCATCTCTACTTCGGCAAATAGGTAAAATGGACTCCTAGTAACTCAATGATGCTTAATCTTTTACCCATTCCAGCTCACTCGTCTCAATTCTTGCCTTGGCCGGTCCGCCATGACCACCACCGCTTGAGGTCGGTGGTGCACCAGCCTACTCCGCCTCCAGCCGAATCAGTTCCACTCCCAAACGCGCCCCGCCGAGCTCTATCTCTCCATGCCTTCGCCTTCGCCGGAGCCTCGCTGGAAAGCCGTCGCCGTTCAGCCCTAGCCGAAGCTCTGCTCCCAAGTCACTGCCATGTGGGCCCCTTTTGTCAGCCGAACAAGCAAAGCCAGTTAAAAGGTGAAAGGCGCTTTCAGTTCAAGAAGACGTATTTCCTTTTTCTAGCAATTTCCAGCTGACTAATAATTGAAACTTGAATATCTTTTGTAATTTTAATTCAATTTTAGTGAGACCAATTTATACATTCATATAAAATCAGTTAGATTCTAAATATACAAAAATATGTAATTTTTGAACTACAGGAGAATTATTTAAATAAACTTTGTTAATAATCTTAACATGGTATTTATATTAAATTAGTGGAAAATAAGTCATAAAATAATAAGACAAATTTTATATGATGAATAGACTAGGATGAATTCAAATATATAAAAATATATAGTTTTTGAGTCACAGAACAATTATTTGAATTTAAGATGAGATGAACACACTATTATGAACATTAATGTACATATGGAAAATATAAATTATAAAATCATAAAATAAATTTTCATGTGCCTCTGGAATCATAATAAACTGAAATATGTGAAAATATTTAATTTTTGAACTAAGTTTATATTATTTGCTTCATAATCATTAGTAAACCTTAATATGTCCATTAATAAAAATGAAAATATAATAGCTCATAAAATGATGAAATGATTTGTATGAATTTCCTGGAAATAGCAAGGACCCATTTATGTAAAAATATTTAAAATAGAAGTTAGTTTGCAATCTTTTAGTAAAAGGAAATGCAAATTACAACAACAAATAAATATGAAATTTATCGCGATTGGTAACAAAATAATGCAAAACCAACTTTAAAACATTCCTAGGATTTTATCATGCCAATCCCTAAAAAATGAATAAAAGATCATGCATAATGCAGTCGTAAACTAAAAAGGAAACCTGGCTCGACTTAGTGATACTTTTGTGATCATTTAGACTACTTTAGCAGTAAATAAAATAACTCATCTAAATGCCAAAATTTATAAAACTAGCTTAGAAACACAAAATGAAGTTTGTACTACAATATTCTATAGAAAGAATCTTATTCCATCAAGGTTTGCATATTAATCTTATTAACTCAAAAACCAAAAGTGATAATCAATGGCTTCGCTTTCTCACCGATTCCGTGTAACGTAAATGTTATAATGCCACATAAGCCTTTTCAACGATGAATATAATGTTGCGTCCAAATCCTAAAACTTATGAAATTAGCCCAGTAGTGCTCTCCAAAGTATAGACTACCCTATTATGAAAAGATAATCTCACTTCAACCTAATTTGCATATTAATCTTGATAGCTTAATAACCCTGAGTGATCACATTCCTGAAGTCCATAATATGCAGCGAACTTTAGTTGCAAATAAGAAATCAATGATTATGAAGTTTGTATCCCCAGAACCTTCTTAAATATCATGTAAATAAGGCCAGTAGCCTAAATTAATAGGTTAGCTTTTTATAACTAGAATATTAATTAAATGTAGCTTTGAATCTGAGTCCTAATTAAAGGTAAGAATTCACCTTAAGCCTGAAATGATCATATCTATGTAATCTTAACCAATTTTTGCATCTTGAATTCAAAATTATAAATATAAAAGTTTATAATTTTAACTTCTTGAATTCGTAAAGCAAGAGTAGATAATCTATTTAAGGAATCATTCGTGGTTCAACCTAAGAGCTAATAACAATATGAATGCTTAATCAACCTAAAACGTGAGAACTTGAAATCATATAACCCAAATCCTATATCATTTTTGTTTTCTTCAATAGGTCTTTAGTTGGTTCTCTGTCTATCTTCTTTTGCCCTTATTAAAGTTTCTTATTTGTTTCTTTTTGCTTTCTAGTCGATATCGACGAGTAGAGCCTGACGTCTTTAATTCCATCGTCGCCTTCGTTAGTCGCAATCCTCGACTTCGTCGTAAACAGGAGATTAGGCAAGGTAAGCACCCCTTTGATCATATTGAACCCAGTATTTAATTTTCCTTTTATTTATCAAATGGTTTCATGCATACGTTTATTTTCTGTAAATTCGCTATTTTGTGGTACTGGTAATTATACCTGTTGTCTCATGAACCTTCCTTGATAAATATGATGTCGTGCCCCGAATTTGCAAATCCGGACACTCTGTGAATTCAGCACTAGTCCAGGATCGCGCTAGTGCTCACAGACTAAACAGGGTATAATATCACATCATACACAGCGGAATATTTAATAAGTACTGAAAACATGTATATAAACGAGTTATGTGACCTTATGGTCCCTTACAATAATCTGCCACACCGAGCTTACAATAATCAGAGTAAAAGTTCAACAGCGGAAATATAAAAGTCTTGATGTTCCATCTTCTCCATAGTCGCTCCGATGAAAGCTTGCCCCTAGTTTTTCGGCTCCTCGACATACTCCTCTTCGTATGCTGGCGTAGCATCTTCTTCTGGTAAGTTTGTCTGTAAGGGTGAGTACACACTGTACTCAACAAGTTATGCACAGAATGCACATCTATTTACTATATGCTTGGCTTGTTACAAAGGATTGGCTTAAATGGTTATTTTGCTTTGGATGAATATATTTTAAAGTAATATTTAATTAGATTGAAAGCATCAAACCATATAACCAATATATATATCTCAAGTTGTTTTTCCACAATATTTTGGACACACAGTCCCTATTCAACTTCATTCCACAACACTGGCACACAACCTTCCACCCCATTTTATTTTTAGAACACTACCCCTTGACTGTAATCCCCGAGCATTGTCGATTCTGTGGACTCGGCTATTGAGCAGTTTTGACACTCTGTAGAGGTTTGTACACTTTACCCACAAGATACGAACAAGCACACCACAAAGGCGATTAACTGTAACAGAGCCTTAGGAGACTTCTATCTTAGCCTAAGAACCTCTCAGTGTTGTCTTCATTATCACTTCCCTCACTCAGCCAGAAGTATAGGGCGAGCAAACACCGTTGATTCGGTACCAAGTAGAAGCACAGTGCATGCTCCCGTCTGATTACCCCATGTAGCGCCACCCCGAGGTATCAAAGGTAAGGCGTCAGAACCCTACTAAGCTAGGTCTTCCCATTCAGACATGTGGTTGTACGAGAGACTCAGGTCAAAGGCTTGCAAGGTAAGGTCCTTAACTGACCAAGGCAAGACATCCTTCTCTCAATTTGGCACACAGCCCTCACAACACTCAACCCATCCCACAGTTGCCACACAGGCCCACCTAGCACGAAGCCTCGGTCCACTTGCCCCAGTCTAAATCAATTCCACCGCAAGTTGTTAACAGTGCAACACATGCTCATATCCATCTTTCATGTAGAACCACACAGGTCTCTACATTCCAAGGTTAATACCAACATCATTCCACATTTCATTAAAAAGCATTCACTATTCTTTAGTCAGTGTTGATTTAGTAATCCAAATAGAATGGTTCACGTACATGCATGGCTAAGCAACTATTCACGGTCTAGCCTCCCGTGTTGGCACAATATCATCAACCAACTAAATTTACCCAACTTAAGTTATCAAGGAATCATGGCGTACAAATGATATCAAGGTGGCATAAACAATTTGGTTGGATAGCTAATTCACCCAAAATAATTAAAGCCATTTTTAGTTGAATTAGCATGCATAGTTTAAAACAAAGTATATTTCAAAACATGGGATCAAAATGGTCAAGTGTAAATTGCCTTCAAAAAGTTGCTGGTCCTGGTTCGGAGTTGATTCTTGTGCAGAAAATTCCCCCTCGAAGTTCTCCGACAAATCAACGTCTACCCAAAACATACATACCCACAATAAATACATTTTCCAGAGAGCAAACTCAACTCTAAAAATTCCACAAAATTCACCATTAAATAGATCTTGATTTTACAAATTTTTAGAAATTGGAATCACTCAAATTGGAGTTAAAACGCAAAAGTTATAAGCATTTGAAATTTTAAAATAAATCAAAAAGAATAAACCGAATTTCTTTATTTATTTTTATACGGAAAATCCCGGAATTATGACGTCAGCACAGTCAATAATGACGTCAGCACCGAATTGATTTTCTACCGAAAAATATATATTTTAAATTAATTATGACGTCATTATCACTATTTATGACGTCAGCATGACCCTGCACTGTGCGAGTACAGGTGGGTCCCACTTGATGACGTGGCTTACTCCGGCCGTGACACGTGTCAACACATTATCACCCGAGAGCTCAATTAATTCTCAGCCGTCCGATCAAAAGTGAACGGCTACGATCAAACGTCGTTTCGGCTCGGAATAATGCGGTGACGACACGTGGCATATTCTCATCTCTTGGATCAAAATCTAACGGCGGAGAATAAACCGAATAACAATTCAATTAATCCGGTCATGCGTCAAGATTCGTACGATGAGATCGACGGTCAGGATTGCACCGACACTTTTGAGCGTCACCACGATGCTGTCACGTGGCTCAATTGTGACCGTCAGATCTAAATCTAACGGCGGCAGTTATTCGGGTGACGTCGACCACAGTGACGGCTGCGTCGCCTCGATTCCCGCGCACACACGTCGGTACGGCACTGGACCGGCACGCGACATGATCTCAAGCGTTCATTCAAATTTCTACGGCCAAGATTGATCCAAATTTCACGCTTAATGTCTCTGATCTAGCGGCTACAGTTAAAGGAGCTACGTGGCGAATTATCGTCCGCACGATCCGGATCTAACGGTTGACAGTTGATAATGAGGTTTACTGTATCCGAGGCTACGTGGCTGCATCTACACCGTCCATCAAGAATCCAACGGCTAATAATGTACTCGGTTTTGGCACACGTGGGCGATCCCTCACGGGCACGTGGCTCTATCTTGACCATTGATCTCTAGATCTATGGCTACAGGGTAAAGATGGCACTCACTGTTGCTAGGATGACGTGCCGCAAACGCGAGTGTTCGATGAAGATCGGATGGTCAACAATGCTTGCGGCTCCGGTGTTGGCGTGACGAGGAAAGGCGGCCGGAGAGGAAGAAGATGACGGTGTTGAGGGCGCTCCGGTGCTTCTCTGGTGACACCGAAAGGTCGACTCGACGCGTCTCGTCATGAGAAGTCCTCCGGCGACCACAAACGCGGCGGAGGGTGACCGGAGCAGTCTCGGAACTTTGGCGAGGGCGTACGGAAGCTACGTGTGTCTCGGACAGCGTGAAAGGGCTCAATCGGTGCGGAAAGAAGTGATTTATATGCCCAGCTAGAAGATGAAGCGGAAGAGTAGTGCTCCGGCGAGTAAATGCGGCGGTTACGAGTCGGGACGCACGGCGGCGGCGACGCTTCATTCACTCGGAGACGAAACGACGTGGCTGATATCCAACCGTCCACGTGGCAATCCAGCGGTGAGAGCATCGAACCGACACGGGTGGATCACAACCGTCGGATCGAGATCATACGGTGGAAAAATCGGTGACGCTAGGGTTTTCCGGGCGGCGCACAGTAATGGGCTCGGCCGTTACTGTTCCTCCGAATTTCAAAGGTTTTTCGAATAAAAATAATTCTGAATATTCATTTAAGTTATTTGAGGCACTTAAAATATCAGAAAAATTCTAGAAAAATTTCAAAAAATATTTTAAGGCATTTTGAACTCAAATAAAATATTTTCATTTTATTTTGTTAAAACTTTTCATTATTAAATTAATTTCCAAATAAGAGTTATTTCGAAATTCTAAATAAATTCAAATAAATTCGAGAAATTCTCGAGAAATTCAAAATAAATTATAAAATCCAAAATTTTCAAAATTTGGGATGTTACATATGACATGTGAACCTTGATAACTATAGATTAAAGGATAGGCATTACTTAATGTCATCATGGGTATATGCGCTTACCTATTATCCATATTTAGCCATGCTTTAGAATCAGCAATGTGCATGATAAGATTAAAATTGTTTCCTAAAAACATTGGAAATGTCAATGTTGGTTGCTGGTATTTTGATTAAAAACCCAAAATAAAACTGTGGTTTTGACGCGGTGATTATTGGCAATAGCCGGTTGTGCAAAGGGAATTGCACGTAGAGTAGGATGAAGTGTTGCCTGTGTCAGATTAAGGACCGAACATCATGTTGTATGATCTGAGATATATTCGTACAAACCATAAGTGTTGTTATGGGGCATCCTTAAACCAACTAAGTTACCTAGTTTAACTTTGCATCTATGGAAGGCGGGAGCTAGCATTGGCATTCCTTTCTAGGTCCGATTGAAGGGGTTTCTACTTGCAATGTAACGGTGTACACCCTGCCATGTTCAGAAATGTTGTGTTGGGTGTGTTGAAAGTGGATCCACGACTTGTGTGCGTGTTTCTGGTTCTATGGCTGGTGCGAAGTTAACCTAGGTAATGTAAAGGTTTTCGTCATGAACATTCAGCCTGCCTTCATTTGGGATGTGAAGCGTGTGGCAAAAAGAAAAGGTCATGTCTTGTGGGTAAAGCTGTACACCTCTGCAGAGAATAAATCTAATCGATTAGCCGTATCCGTGATCATGGGTGTCTTAGCGAACTGATGCTAGTTAGATGTTTTGTTATTTTCAAAAGGGCTTGGTTCCATTTTGTTGCAACTGTTGCTTTATGTTAAAAGGCCAGCATTGATGAATTTCAGGATTTGGAATGTTCGTCGCTCACGTCATGGAGGACTGTGAGTGTTACTATGTTTTACTCATTTGTTATCAATTTCCGTTTGCAAACAACTTGATTTACAAATCTAATTTCGCTTTATGCAAATTAACTGTAGTAGCCTCTTTTGACTTGGTCTGCATTTATGCATTTGCAAATACCACCTTAAGTCTTGCGGAGTATGAAAGTACTCACCCTTACTTAATTTGTGGTTTTTAGGTGTAGAGCTAGCGAAGTTTCGAAGGTTTGTTTTGTTGCAGGATGTGGGATCTTCATTGAAGCGACCTTTTCTAGGGAATTATGGCTGGTCAGTTGCCTACGGGATGGATAGGCACACTACAAGGCCTTGCTTCTTTTGTTGCTATATTCTCTGTGTTGTAAGATTTATGTATTTATTAGTTTCCGCTTAATTAATATATTGTATGGTTGTGATTCCAATTGTTGTAAATGTGTGTACTAGCTACTGATCCAGGGACTAGTACTGCAAGCACTTGAGATTCTCATTTTGGTATTTTATGCTAAAATAAGAGTCCTTACAGTTGGTATCAGAGTTATACTGACCGTAGGATAAACCCTAGATAAAATGGCCGCTAGTGTTAGAATAAGCAAATTCAAAATCTTGTTTTCAAAAGATACTCTATTTGCAAAATGTAGACTTTGCTATTTCTCTCCTCTTCCTTAAGATTTTATTCTTATCCTTACTTTCATTTTGATCTGAAAACAACCTTTTCTTTCCTTAAAAGAAATTCTCGCCATGGTTTATCTTCGCTATTGCTTCTGAAGATGTTCGAGACATGTTGCTATCATTCTTCATGCCAACCCAAAAAGCCTACAATGTCTACGACAACCATCTCAAGAAAGCATACAACGCTTCACTAACCTCGACAAAGCAGAAGTAAAGCTCAAAGATTCTACTTTGTGAACAGACAACATCACCCAACAGTAAGAGGGCAAAAGATTAGAATATATAGGATCTACCTTAAGATCAGAACCCTTACGCATAGCATATTATTTTGCTCTAGTTGTATAAAGCATTTCTATGTGGAGTTTATAACTTGCTACCTGAAATTGGTTTTTATTTTATTTGTCAAGACCGATTTATGTGTGAACTTAACCTCTAGGTTAAAGTTTCACAATAAGTTGTCCTCATGTATGAATATGGAAAACTCAACCCATAGGATAAATAAGAAATTATAAAATAGCTTATCTCTTCTCTCTATAGAACTTTTTATGAACTTATCCCTTCTTTCTGTATAACTTTTCATCTATGTAACCATTATGGTCATTAACCTTTCTCAAAATCAACCTCATCAGGATTAGTAGTATAATCTCGATGCCACTTTTAGCTCTACTTGAGACCGCATCCTCCATGTACAAACAAAGTTCAACATCTCACCAAGTTAGTAAACACCAAGCTAACTTAAACCATTTTAGGCTATACAAAACCTAATCCTTTCCAATAATAACTTCTAACCATGCCTCAAAACTCACCTCATGGCTTTGCTTAAGTTATGTACCATAAAAAAATGAGCTAGAACTAGAAAAGTTATATACTTCTGAATGGAAACCCCATTTTTCTAAAAGAAATATAAAAAGAGTAGCATTAGTTATACATATACTCTTTTCCTATCTATAGAATCTAATTTCCTTATCTGTATAATCTTTCCTCTTATTGGAATTTTAGTATACTAATTTCCTCTCTATAGAATATAATCTCCTTATCGATGTACTCATTTTCACTCAGCTTCCATGGTTGACCGCGTCAATATAGTTTGTTTACATGACCTACATGAAACTGCTGCACCCGCTAATGTAAACACATTGCCACTTGTAGCTTTGATCTCATCTATATCAGAGATCCAATTTGAGTCACTATACCCTTCTAATACCAGAGGGTATCCAGTATAGTGAATTCCATAAGAGGTAGTACCTCTCAGATAGCGCAACACTCTCTCAAGAGCCTCCTAATGATCATCCTCCCGGATTCGATGTAAACCAGCTTAATTTGCTCACAGCAAATGAGATGTCAGGTCTCGTTGCACCAGATAAATACATAAGGGACCCTATTATTTGTGAATATCTCAATTGATCTTTCCCTAATTCATTATTTTTGTGAAGTTTTACACTTGCATCATGGGGAGTTAGGGCTATTTTACAGTTCTCAAAGCCAAACCGGCTCAATAATTTTTCTGCATAATGGGACTGACTCAAGGTAATCCCATTCTCGGTTCTAATCAATTTAATATTTAGAATTACATCTGCCTCACCCATGTCTTTCATATCTAAACAACTAGATAAGAAAGACTTAACCTCATCAATGATAGCAGTGTTGGTTCCAAATATAAGTATGTCATCAACATACAAACACAAGATTACTCCTTGACCCCCACCATAGCGATAATAAATACATTTATCCACCTCATTAACAGCAAAACCAGCAGATGTCAAAGTTTTATCGAACTTTTGTGCCATTGTTTAGGTGCTTGCTTTAGGCCATACAAGGATTTTAATAATTTGCACACTTTATTTTCCTGTCCAGTAATCGCATAACCATCTGGTTGCTCCATATAGATTTCTTCCTCCAACTCTCTATTAAGGAAAGCTATCTTTACATCCATTTGATGGACGTGTAGACCATAGGAAGCTGCTAATGCAATGAGCACTCTAATGGTAGTTAATCTGGCAACAAGAGAATAAGTATCAAAATAATCCTCTTCTTCTTTCTGGGTATAACCCTTGGCTACAAGTCTTGCCTTATACTTTTCAACAGTACCATCAGGCCTCATTTTCTTTTTAAAGATCCACTTACATCCAATTGGTTTACACCTAGTAGGAAGTTCAGCGATCTCCCATGTTCCATTAGCCATGATGGAATCCATCTCGCTACGGACAGCCTCTTTCCAATACTCTGCATCGGGTGATGCATAAGCCTCTGAAAGAGTTTTTGGCACGTCATCCACAAGATAAACAATAAAGTCATCACCAAAGGTTTTCTCAACCCTTTGTCTTTTGCTCCTGCGAGGAGCTTCATTTGTGACAATATTGTTGTCCTCCTTAGAGATATCACAAGCTGGTTCAACAATATTTGGTAACTCAGAAGTAGATGGAAGATCAAAAGTTTTAGAATTTTCCACTCCCTCTTCTCTTTCTTTTCTTTTCCCTGTTCGCTGAACTGCTACTGCTAGCTTCTCCCTACTCTCTCTCCATACTTCAGCTTGGAGCTCACATGCACGTTCTGCTAGCCGACGCCATGTCCCGAGCCTCCCGGCCAGCTCGTGTAGTCCCATAACACGTACGCACTGCTTGTGTGCGTCTTGATCTTCTTCTTGTCTTTGTCTTTGGATAGCCGACAAGCAGCCTTTGCTCCTTTTTCTTTTCTTGCTTGGCTTGCTGTTGTCGTACGTGTGGAGTACATAAATCTTGGGTATCTGCATAGAGACAGGTACAACCCGGAGAGCCACCGTCGTGCGTAGCGAGGAAATCCTAAAGATAGTAACCAACCTTGATTAGGTAGGATACGATTGTAATCCCAGATATTGGCCTATTCGGTTAGGGATATAATCTTCACCTTGTAACCGCACCCCTCCACTATATAAAGGGGAGGGGGCGGAGGAACATGAGGACACACATTCATCTCTCTCACGCATCGCATTCACATCCACAGCAATATCAACTCTCAGAGTACAGGACTAGGGTATTACCTCTCTTGTGAGGGCCTGAACCTGTATAAACCCCGTGTCTTATGCTACCATCGAGTTTGGATCCAGCGTCTAGCTCCATAGTAATTATTGCCGACAACAAACATTGACAATTAGCGCGCCAGGTAAGGGAAGCGTGAAGATCAATCTTGTCAAGTTCGATGGCCGCCATCAACGGAATCGCCATCACCTTCACTCCCGGCCAGGCTTTCCGCTTCGGGAGCCTGGATTTTATTGCTGACAATCTCAGCAGGCTTGCTCTCTTCGACTCGGATCAGATCCAATCTGGGAGAGACTTCAGCAGCACTTTGCTCGCACTCCCGTTCAGGTTGGGGAATGCCGCGGCTACCTGCTCATGAGTGGTACGCCGGGGGCTTACTTCCGACTACGATCTGTGTGAAATTGTAACAACCCAAAAATTTGAGAATAGTAAAATATAACAATTAAACTTGGATGTGAATATTTTTAGAATTTTCTTGATGTTCTTGGTTTTATTTAGAGTTTCTTGGATTTTTGGAAAAACTACTTTGAGATCCTGAGAATTTTACACATAGAATAATGAAGAAATAAAATAAAGAGATAACTTTTAATTCTAAATAATGAATTTTCAGAATTCATAAAATATTTATTAAACTTATACGGTGCTTTAAAAATTATTATGAGAACCTCAATGCCATTTCTATCTCTAGTAAAAATATTATAAATTAATAGTATGGTTTAGGACTTTTTAGAATTTAAAAATGTAAGCTGTGAAAATCTGGAAATTGTCATGTCGAATTTCTATTAAATAATGGAGTAATTTTTTAAGCTAAAAATTTTACAGAAGCATTATTAGCTCAAATCTATTTGAAAAATAAGTTTAAAAAATAATAGACTTTATTTACTCACAAAGAAAAATCAAAACCAGAAATAATAATTTAGAGCACTTACTGTTGTAAGAATATTAATAATGTTTCAGTAACTTAGTTTAACCTCAAAAGTTTACCAGGAGGTAAACTCTGTTCAGTGACCCCGGTCAAAAAGTTTGACAATTTTCTACTCCAAATTGACAGCCCCATAAAATCAGAGATAACCCTGAGTGAACCAGAGCCATCCCTTTCCTTTTGACCCTTCGCTGACATGTGGACCAATGTCCTTTCCCCATTCTGTCCTATTGGCGTGCAACAGGAAAGCCGTTTGGTCACTGCCAGTGGGTCCTAGTCCCACTCGTCAGGCTCGTCTTCTCCTCCTTCGCTGTTCGCCCGACCAAGACAGGAAGTCTCCCGATCCGGTGACTTTAGACGAGCTCACGCCTTTGAAACCCGCCGAGTTGTCGTATCACTTCACACCAGCACTGCCCTGACTCAGCCTCGGTCAAGCCTCGGGCCTCTCATGCCATACCTTCTCATTTAACTCTCTCGCCAGCTCACCGTTCCTTTGCGCCGATCCACCGCGTGAATGCCCCGGTAGCTATTTCTTCCCGTTTTCCTTGCCACGGCAAACTCCTGGCAACATTGGGCAGCGCTAAGTCCGCCTCCCCTCTGCCAAATCACTACCGCGGCATTGATTTTCTGCCTGTTTCACTGCCACGAAAAACATTGGTTGAACTGAATCCCTAACCCGGCGTCCCTCATCAAATCAAACGCAGGGTTGGCACCATCCAAAAGCTTGACCAATGCCACGTTTGTCCTCGCTCTGCCTCTGCCCATGCCATACCACCTCCATTACAGCCCACGCCACCTTGCTCTACTCGCACAAAACCGAGCCGCAACCCTCCTTCCCGTGTTAAAATGCTGTAGAGTCATCCTTTGCTGCCTATATATATCAGCGTATCCCCGCAATGAGCTGCTTTCTTCTCTAGCCAGCCAAACTCAAAGACTCCAGTTGAAGACCATCCATTCCTTGCCATTTTCACAGAGCGCCAGCTAAAGGGGAGGAAAAACTGATTCAAGCCATCCGGTGAGAAGTATTCCAATTCCTTGAGCATACAACATCCTAATGCTTCTCTGATCACCTCAAAAGCCTCAATTTCAACTCTTCAAGCCTGTATCCCACCACTAATGTGGAGGCTTCTTCTCCAAGGCTGGCGCACGGTGGCAGGCTACTCCAGAGAGTATCCGGCCGAGTTAAGTGTCAAAATGGAGTCCTTAAGGTCCCTAATTGCTCAATCCGTTATCCATTCGAGCTCTCATGCTGCAATTTATGCTCCCGGCCGAACTGCCATTACCGCCGCCGCTTTAAATCTAGTATGATATAACATACCCATGTGATCATTTAGACTATTTCAACAACAGATAAAATAACTCGTCTAAATGTTAAGATTTGTAAAAATAGTTTAAAGACACTCTTCACAATATGTACTACCATATTCTATAAAACGAATCTTATTTCATCAAGGTTTGCTTATTAATCTTATTAGTTCAAAACCCTTAAGTGTTAACCTTGCGCTTCACTGTCTCACCGATTCCGTAAACGTAAACTTTATAATGCCACATAAGCCTTTTCAACGGTGAAAATAATGTCTCATGCAAATCCTAGAACTTATGAAATTAGTTTAGCAGTGCTCTCCAAAGTATAGACTACCCCATTATGAAAAGATAATCTCATTTCACCATGATTTGTATATTAATCTTGATAGCTTAATAACCCTAAGTATCCACATTACTTAAGTGCGTAATATGAATTAACGAACTTCAAGAAATCAATAATTATGAAGTTTGTATCACCAGAACCTTCTCAAATATCATTTAAATAAGGCCAGTAGGCTAAATCAATAGATCTAACCAGCGTAAAACTAATTCTGAACAAAATCAATCAAAGATGAAGCACTAATCAATCATAGTCAATTATGATCACTTAAGCCTATTCAGCAACTCGTCTAAATCCGAATTTTGTAAAGAATAGCCTAGAAATGATCTTTGGGATCTGATATGCTATAATCTAGAAAAGTATTTCTATTTCATCTTGCTTTGAATCTGAATCCTAATAAAGCAAAACCCGTAAGTGATAAGGTTGCCAGAAACTCATTATAAATAGTAAAATCAATGAACCTTGCAACTAATGATTAATTCTATTAATCCAAACAATTTTTGCATCTTGAATTCATAAAATAAAATTAATAAATTCATAAAGAGCAATCCCTGTTTCTTGTGAAGAATCTTTATTTGTTTTGCTATCTATTTTCTTTTTGCCCTTATTGAAGTTTATTATTTGCTATATTTTCGTTGTTCGTAGTGTAGAACTTGATGCCTCTGACTTCGTCATCGCCATCGTCAACCATAATCCTCGTCTCCGTCGTAAGCAAAGATTAAGCAAGGCAAGCACCCCTTTGATCATATTGATCCCAGAATTTAATTTTCTTTTGTTTTACTAAACCAATTTATGCATGCACATTTACTTTTCGTAAATTTGCTATTTTGTGGTGCTGGTAGCTATACCTGTTGTCTCATGAACCTTCCTTGATAATTATGGACATGTGAACCTTGATAACCATAGATTAAGGATAGACATTACTTAATGTCTTTATGGGTATATGTGCTTACATGTTATTCATGCTTAGCCATGCTTTAGAATCAACAAGTGTAATGACCCCCATTTTTACATAAAATGCAAAAATGGAAATCTCATGGGCTTGCAGTACTAGTCCCTGGATCAGTAGCTAGTACGCACATTTACAACAATTGGAATCACAACCATACATTATATTAATTAAGCGGAAAACTAATAAACACATAAATCTTACAACTCAGAGAATATAGCAGCAAAGAAGCAAAGTCTCGTAGTGTGCCCAACCAAACCCGCAGGCAACTGATGAGGCATAAATCCCTAGAAAAGATCGCTTCAACGAAGATCCCGCAACTTGCGATGAAACAAACCTTCGAAGCTTCGCATTCCAATCCACCTATAAATAATAGATTAAGCAAGGGTGAGTACTTTCGTACTCCGCAAGCCAAGGTGGATTGCAAATGGATAAATGCAGGCCAATTCAAAGGAGGCTACTATAGTTAATTTGCATAAAGCTAAATTGAATTGTAAATCAAGTTATTTGCAAACGGAATTTATAAGAGCAGCTTGATAACAAATAAGTAAAGCATAAGTAACACTCACAGTCCTCCATGACGTGAGCGACGAACGTTCATTTCCTGAAATCCATCAATGTCGACCCTTTGACATAAAGCACAGTTGCAAAACAAATGATACCAAGCCCTTTTGAAAATAACAAAACATATAACTCGCATCAGTTCGCCAAGACACCCATGACCGCGGGTACGGCTAATCGATTAGATTTAAACTCTGCAGAGGTGTACAACTTTTCCCACAAGACATGACCTTTTCCTTTTGCCACACGCTTCACATCCCAGCGTAAGTGCAGTGGCCAGAATGATCATGACGAAAACCTTTACATTACCTAGGTTAACTTTGCACCAGCGACGGGACGTTGAGCCCTCGCCATAGAAACAGAAACACTCACACCACACGTGCTCCCTTTCACATAACACCCAACACACCGTTTCTGTTCCATGGCAAGGCGTACACCGTTGTATTAGCAAGTGTGGTTCCCAACACCTCGGTGAGGGCACCCCGTCGAGCAAACCTTAAAAAGGAGTGCCCGCACTACTTCGGCCTTCCAAAATGCAAAGTTAAACTAGATAACTTAATCAGTTTAAGGCTACCCCATCCTCACACTTGTGGTTTGTACGGATATTCTTGGATCATACAACACGATGTTCGGTCCTTAATCCGACATGGGCGACACTTCACCTACACTACGTGCAAGACCCTTATTGCACATCCGGCTATTGCCAATAATCGCCCGCATCAAACATAGTTTTCATTTTGGGTTTTTAATCGAAATACCCGCAACCAACAGTACCATTTCCAATGTTTTCAGGAATCAAATTTTGATCTGATCATCAACCTTGTTGATTCTAAAGCATGGCTAAGCATGAATAATATGAACGCATATACCCATGATGACATTAAGTAATGTCTAACCTTAATCTATGGTTATCTAGGTTCACATGTTCATAATCATCAAAGGAGATTCACGAGACAACAGGTATAACTACCAAATCCACAAAATAGCAATTTACATAAAGTAAACGCATGCATAAAATAGTTTAGTAAAACAAAGTATATTACATATTGGGATCAATATGGTCAAAGGGGTGCTTGCCTTGCTTAATCTTTGATTACGACGCAGACGATGATTGCGGCGGACGATGGCGATGACGAAGCTAGCAACGTCGAGTTCTACACATCGATCAACGGAAATACAACAAAATACTAACTTCAATAAGGGCAAAAGAAAATAGATAGCAAAAACAAATAAAACTCTTCACAAGAAACAGGGATCGCTCTTTATGAATTTATTAATCTTATTTTATGAATTCAAGATGCAAAAATCGGTTGGATTAAATAGTTATAATCATTTCAGGCTTAAGGTGATTTCTTACCTTTAATTAGGATTCAGATTCAAAACAACATTTAATTAATATTCTAGTTATAAAAAGCTATCTTATTGATTTAGGCTACTAACATTATTTACACCATATTTGAGAAGGTTCTGGTGATACAAATATTATAACTACTAATTTCCCGATTGCAATTAAAGCTCAATTATTCTTTTTATGGAATTCACGAATATGAACATCTAAGGTTATTTAACCTACAGGATTAATATGAAAACCTTAGTAGAATAAGATTATCTTTTTATAATGGGGTAGACTACACTTTAAAGAACATTACTAAACTAGTTACACATGTTTTAGGATTCGGACAAGTAATTATTTTCATTGACGAAAAAGCTTAAGTGGTAAGTTTTGCTTACAAATCACGGAATCGTCCAAAAGTTAAACATGACGATTAAAGATGAAGGGTTTTGGACAAGCTAGATTTAGATGAAAGGCATGCTGAAAATTAAATATTTTTCTAGAATCTGGTAGAACAAACTTTGTAGAGCATTACTAAATAGGTTTCATAGATTTTAGTATTCGGGCGAGTTATTTTATCTACTGCTGAAGTAGCCTAAATGACCACGATGAATAACGCTAAATCGGCCAACTTTATATTGAGATTGCAACTACAATATACATGATCTTTAATTCGTTTTTCAGATGTTAGCAGGGTACAACTCTAGAAACATTTTAAAACTGATTTTGCATTGTTTTGACTTAAACTGCAATAGGTTTCTTATTTGATCATTGTTACATTTGACATTTCTTTATGATAAAAGAATTCAAATTAAACTTTATTCCAAATATTTTTACATATATATAGTCTTGCTGTTTTTAGGAACTTAATACAAATTCCATTATCATTTTATGAGCCATTATGCTATTATTTTATTAATGGCCATAATAGGGTTTATTGATGATTGCAAAACAAATAATATAAACTTAATTCAACAATTAAACATTTTTACATGTTTGAGTTTATTATAATTCCAGGACATATATAAATTTATTTAATGATTTTTGGAATTATATTTTCTTTGAATACAACTATATCCATAATAAGGTTTATTCCTAAATTTAATTTTACTATTTGTTTTGTGACTCAAAAATTAAGTATTTTTGTATATTTAAATATATTCTGATCCTAACATCTCATGAAAATTAATTTCATCATTTCATTACTTACTATATTCAAATTCTCATTAAAAACTATATTAGTACAATAATCAAAGTTTAATTTGAATAATAATCTGTTCTTCAAAAATTAAATATTTTTGTATATTTAGATTCTTCATGATTTTAGATGAATAATGAAATTTATCTCACTGAATTTTGATTAAAATTGCACAAGATATTAATATCTCTGATGGCTTCGGTTTGGAATTGGAATGAAAAAAAAATCAAAATACGCTTTTGTACATGAGGAAGCGCCTTTACCTATTGCACTGGAGCTTGGCTGACAGGAGGGCCCCATGCGACAGAGAAAGGAAACAGAGCAGCGGCTAGGGCTGGCCGGCGATGGCTCTCCGGTGAAATTTCGGCGATGGCGACAGCGCAGGTGGAACAAGCTCGACTAGGCACGCAGGATGGCCTTCTGCTTTAATTTGGAGGTCAGAGGCGCGCATCCAAGCTTGGGCGGCGGTGGCAATGGAGGCTCGGCCGGGAGCAAGAACGAAGATGAGGGAGCTTGAATGGGTTCCAGGCCGGAGAAAGGCTGAGGAGTTCTGCCCACGGTGGCCGGCCGTGGAGAAGAAGGGGCAGCGGCGGCGGCTCGTTTTCGCAAGAAAAGGGCCGAATATTTTTGAGGGGTATTGATTCTTTACTCTCGTGGATACTCTAGCTCAAGGGAATTTGAAAATGGTTGGTTGGATTGCAAGAATTGCGATCCGGTTTTTGAGCTTCAGTGGCTCGGTCATGGCGGAAATGAATTGGGCTTTCGGCGTTTTGGCTGCAGAGAAGAAGAGGGAGCAAAGGAGAGAGCAAGGGAAAGTAGAGAGGAAGATGGGAGCGGCTCTAGGTAATCACAGTACGCCTTTTATAGCTGCAAAATGGATGGATTCGGCCGGGTTGTATTCGGCTCAGATGGAGACTGCTCCAGGCGCGACAAAGGAGAACAGCGGTAGCTCACCGTGGACCAAAGGGCGACGTCCGCGAGGAGGATTGATGGTGAGCTCGGATTGGTTGGAAGGTGCTGGACTGCAGAGGATCGTCAAAAATTGCGGCTTGATCTTTCGTTCAAAGGCTTGGCATCTGGAGGTTGAAGATGAGGTTCTGCAGAGGCTGACTGGTGGGGCTTAGCAGGAATTCGGCCCACATGGCAGTGAAGGCAAAGCAAAAATCAAGAACAGACAACCGGCTGAGCAGGTTAGGCTGAAATGATCTCGTCTTGCGTCACTCTAGGATTTTTGAAAATTTTTCTGTGAAATATTTTGTCAATTATCTTGACACTGCATAAAGTTCAGATTAAAATAATGTTCACAGATTTTATTAAAATTCTGACAATCTGCTCTGCACAGAAATTAGTTTTCTGTTTTTGAATATTCAGACAGGACAATTATTTTTGAAACTTTTTTAAATTTTGTTTTTCAAATGAATTTGAGCTAAGGTTTCTTATGTAAAATTTTCAGCACAATATATTTCTCCAGGATTTTATAAAAATTCTGACATTAAGATTTTCAGAATTTTAAAGCTTCTGTTTTTGAATTATTTAGAAGCTTTTCCAACCTGGTAATTTCTTGATATTTTTATCAGAGGTAACTACTGTACTAAGAGTATTTTGGTAAATTTTTAAGCTTGAGATAAGTTCTGAATATTTTTCATTAATTCGGATGATACACTGTTTCTAGTCAAAGTTGATCATTTCCATTATTAATAATTTTACCATGCAATAAAAATAAAATTCACCAGGTAAAAAGTTTACCTGAGGGTTTAGAAATTTTAATATAATTTTTCAAGATTTTAATTTTACCTTTTATATTTGTACTATTATACATTCATTAATTCCCTTTATTGATTTTTCATGCATTGCATAAATCAATGAAAATTCAAATAAAATCAATATTGCCAAGAAAACTCAGAAATAATAACATTCAAACTCAAAATATTTATTTTTATTTATGTGCATTTTAGGGATGTTACAACAAGACAGATGATCAGATCTAAAATTGTTTCCTGAAAATGTTGGAAATGTCACTACTGTTGGTTGCTGGTATTTTGATTAAAAACCCCAAAATGAAACTATGGTTTTTACGCGGGTGATTATTGGCAATAGCCAGATGTGCAAAAGGAATTGTATGTAGTGTAGGGTGAAGTATCGCTCGTGTCGGATTAAGGACCGAACATCGTGTTGTATGATCCAAGTTAAATCCGTACAAGCCACAAGTGTTGTTATGGGGCAGTCTTAAACCAATTAAGTTAACTAGTTTAACTTTGCATTTTGGAAGGCCGAAGTAGTACAGGCTCTCCTTTTAAGGTTTGCTCGATGTGGTGCCCTCACCGAGGTATTGGGAGCCATGCTTGCCAATACAACAGTGTATGCCTTGCCATGGGACAGAAACGGTGTGTTGGGTGTTGCGTGAAAGGAACCACGTTTTGTGTGAGTGTTTTTGTTTCTATGGCAAGGGTTTAATGTCCCGGTGCTGGTGCAAAGTTAACCTAGGTAATGTAAAGGTTTTCGTCATGAACATTCTGGCCACACGCCAATGAGTCATGAAGCGTGAGGCAAAAAGAAAATATCATGACTTGTGGGTAAAGTTGTACACCTCTGTAGAGTATAAATCTAATTGATTAGCCGTACCTGCGGTCATGGGAGTCTTGGTGAATTGATGCAAGTTAGATGTTTTATTATTTTCAAAAGGGCTTGGTTTCATTTGTTTTGCAACTGTTGCTTTGGTCGAAGGGCCGACATTGATGGATTTCAGGATTTGGATTATTCGTCGCTCACGTCATGGAGGACTGTGAGTGTTACTTATGCTTTTCTTATTTGTTATCAATCAATCTTGCTATTATAAATTCCGTTTGCAAATAACTTGATTTACAAATTCAATTTCGCTTTATGCAAATTAACTGTAGTAGCCTCCTTTGACTTGGCTTGCATTCATGCATTTGCAAATACCACCTTAAGTCTTGCGGAGTACGAAAGTACTCACCCTTGCTTAATTTGTTGTTTTAGGTGTATAAAGTTAGCGAAGCTTCGAAAATTTATTTCATCGCAGGTTGCGGGATCCTTATTGCCGTGATCTTTTCTAGGGATTTATGCCTGGTCAGTTGCCTGCGGGATGGATGGGCACACTACAAGGCCTTGCTTCTTTTGCTGCTATATACGCTGGATTGTAAGATTTCCTTATGTAATAGCTTTCGCTTAAATATTATGAAGTATGGTTGTGATTCCAATTGTTGAAATGTGCATACTAGCTACTGATCCAGGGACTAGTACTACAAGCACATTAGATTTCTATTTTTGCATTTATGTAAAAATGGGGGTTGTTACAGGATTCGACCAGGGACGAGTCTTGGGTGGTGGACGTCATCAGCAGCAAACTACTTGGATTCGGAGATGCGGGAAGTTGCTAAAATTTCCGTGGCGTCTGCATAATCGAGGACCCATAGATCGAATCTCAGCACTAGCAGGATGCAGAAGAAGCTGCGGAGGTAGATCGCCGTCGGTGTGAGGCACAAGAAGCACGCTCACGGGCTCTTTTGACCTGAGGCTGCAATGTCAACAAAGACATTTTGCAGACGAAAATGGGGGAACAAGCTGTTTTCCATACGTCGCAGCAAAATATTGTTGCCATCAAGATGCTCCTCGACACCCTGGGCCCAATGCTCGGTGCCGATAGCCTCGCTGCCCCGATTGTGGTCCAAGTTCAGGTCATGGTGACGGCAACAGTAATCCAGCACAACCAGAGAGATCCAACGGGATGACGCATTCTCGCGCTCGCGCAGTCACTCATACTGCCAGCAGTTGAACCGCCCGCAGTCGGCACTAGCCGCGCTGTGACAAGGACGGCTGCCGGAGTCTCAACCGCGACCTCCGCTTGAACCTTAATGCCAGGCGGCGAGAACGAGAGGATGATGAACGACACGACGCGAGGACAACTATGAGTGTTTCGGCATTGACTATGATGGCTAGGACAACCGCGATGATCGCCACGACAATCACGACAACCGCAGGGATCACCACCACCGTGGCCGCTAAGACGATGAAAACCACCAAGTCAGAACTCCGCCCCGTCGATCTCCGCCACGGCGTCATAACGAATCCATTGATGGGGTCCGCGCTTTCACTACTTGGCTCCGCCGAGTGGTATGGCCCGAAGGTTTCAACCCTAAGGGCATTGTCAAGTTTGACAGGGAGAGGGATCCAGAGACTTGGCTGCAGGTTTACGCCCTTGCAGTCAAGGCAGCCGGAGGCGACCACAATGTGATGCCCAATTATTTGCCGGTCACTCTCACCCCATCAGCCCAGACCTAGCTTACTGGACTTCCAGAGAATTCTATAGATTCCTGGGGAGATCTTTGTGAGCAATTCATCGCAAATTCCTGGGGAGCGCTTCATGCAGAAGAAGAACATGATTTGGGATGTATCGGAAGCTGTCGTCATAGCGGCTTTCCAGAAGGGAGTCAGCGATGCTGACTTGATCAAGAAGATGTCCCGGAAGCCACCGACTACGGTGAAGTAGATGTTCGCATTAGTGGACCACTACGACACGGCCTCAAATGCCCTGGCTGAGCGCCAAGACAACCGTCTGCGGCAGAAGGACAAGAAGGACCACGCCGAGTCCTCCAAGTAGAGGGACAAAAAGTGGAAGGGCGAGGAGCTGGTCGCGGTAGCAGATTGTGGTAGGCCCCGAGCACCGTGGTCAGGAGATTACGACAAGGTAATGGATGCTCAATGTCCTTTCCATCCAATGGGGAAACATGCGGCCAAGTATTGCTTCTCCTTGAAAAGGTTCACGTGAGAAAGCAATAAGCAGACGAGCCCGGATAAAGGTGAGGCAGGCAAGAAGCACGACCCCCCAGAAGATGATGACTACTAGATGACCGAGCATGAGATCAATTATATATTCGGGGACTCGGCTGCATACGAGTCCAAGCGGAAGCAGAAGCTAACCGCTAGGAAATCAATGTAGTTATGCCGACGACCCCTAATACTTGAGATGGTCTGAGGTCCCGATCACATTTAATCGCTCAGATCACCCCGACCATATTCCATATCCAGGTAGATATCCTCTAGTCCTAAACCCTGTTATTCGTAGCGTCAAGCTCAAGAGGGTGCTGGTCGACGGAGGGAGCGGACTCAACGTCCTTTTCTCCAAAACCTTCAAGACATGAAGATCTCTCGCTTGGAGCTGAAGCGTGGCTCATCGTCGTTCTAAGGGGTAATCCCCGGGACCTCGGTGGTACTACTCGGGCAGATCACCCTGCTGGTCATGTTCGAGACAAAGGAGAACTACCGGACCGAATACCTCAACTTTCAAATGGCTGATTTCGAGACGGCATACCATGCCATCTTGGGACGGCTAGGCCTAGCCCAATTTATGGCCGTGCCACACCACACGTATCGGCCTTGAAGAAGCTAGGACCAAAAGGCGTTATCACGGTTCATGGTGATGTCAAGCAGTCCTTTGTGTGCGACATGGAGAGCTACGAGCTGGCTAAGACGCAAGAGGCTGCTGCCAACAGGGAGAGGATTCGACTAGCAGCTATGGTCTAACAAGATGAAGGAGATGTCCCAGCCAGGAAGCAGGCCAAGTCAGGTATAAAGCCTGACGAAGGAGTCAAGAAGTTGATACGCGACCCATCCAACTTGGCCAAGACGGTTCTGATTGGGACAAGGCTTGATCACAAATAGAAAGACGTGCTCGTCAACTTCCTTCAGGCGAACAGGGACATCTTTGCTTGGAAGCCATCTGATATGCCTGGTGTCCCTAGGAAGGTGATCGAGCACTCTCTGAATGTTGACGAGAAGGTGAGGCCTATCAAGCAGCGGCTTCGGCAGTTCACGCAAGATTGCCCTGATGCTATTAGGGAGGAGATCACTAAACTTTTAGCTATCGGTTTTATAAAAGAAGTGTATCATCCCGACTGGTTAGTGAATCTAGTTCTTGTTCATAAAAAGAATAAAAGTTGGCGCATGTGTGTTGATTATACCAATCTCAATAAGGCGTGCCCAAAAGATCCATTCGGGCTGCCCCGCATCGATCAGGTGGTGGACTCAACCGCCGGGTGCGAGCTCTTGAGTTTTCTAGATGCCTACTTGGGGTATCAACAGATCAGATTGAAAGAGGAAGACTGCATTAAGACCTTATTCATCACCCCGTTTGGGGCTTTCTGCTATGTCACAATGCCATTCGGGTTGAAAAGCATTGGTGCAACCTATCAGCGCACAATACAGCGGTGTTTTCACACTCAACTCAGACGCAGCGTGGAAGCATACGTGGATGATGTCGTTGTCAAATCTCGTACAAAGGAGGACCTTGTCTCTGATTTGGTTGAGACATTTGAGAGCCTGAGAGCATACAAGATGAAGCTTAACCCCGAGAAGTGTGTTTTCGAAGTCCCTTCGGGAAAGCTACTCGGATTCATCATGTCACATCGTAGTATTGAGGCAAACCCGGAAAAGATCATTGCCATCCTGAAGATGAAACCCCCGACTTACCAGAAGGACGTCCAGAAGCTCACAAGATGCATGGTGGCACTCAGACAGATTCATTTCCCGCCTGGGCATGCGGGGGATGCCGTTTTTCAAGCTCCTTAAGAAGTAGGGCAACTTCCAATGGACTCCCGAGGTGCAACAAGCTTTTGAGGATCTCAAAGCGTTCCTGACCACACCTCTGGTATTGGTTTCACCGATGCCCGAGGAACCCCTTTTGCTTTACACGGTGGCAACGACTCATGTAGTCAGCGCTACAATCATTGTGGAGTAGGAGGAGGCAGAACGCTTGCAGAGGATTCAGCGCCCAGTTTATTTCATTAGCAAGGTATTGGGCGAGTCCAAGGTACGATACCCTCAAGTACAGAAACTATTGTACGTCGTGCTACTTGCCTCTCGCAAGCTTAAGCATTATTTTTAAGAGCATACGATTTCGGTGGTTACTTCTTTTCCAATTGGGGACATACTCCGCAACCGGGAAGCCACCAGGAGAATTGCAAAATGGGCGATCGAGCTCGGAGCCTTTGAAATTTCCTTCAAGCCAAGAACTGCCATCAATTCTCAAGTGCTTGCCGACTTCACAGCCGAGTGGATAGAACTGTAGAATCCCGTACCATTGAGGATCTTGAGTATTGGACAATGTACTTCGATGATTCTATCATGCTCAGCGACGCGTGGGCAGGCGTAGTGCTCGGTATCTGACGATTGACGGTTCGCGGGGACTCGCAACTGGTCATCAACCAAGTGCAGAAGGATTGGTCATGCATCGGTGATAATATGGCGGCCTATTGCCAGGAGGTGCGTAAATTGGAGGACAAATTTGATGGGCTAGAGCTCATCCATGTGCTCCGCCGAGACAATGAAGCAGCAGACGAGCTCGCACGATTAGGCTCCAGTTGGGCAACAGTCCTAGCTGGCATATTTATCGAAGAGCTTCATAAACCCACGATAAGCTGATAGCAGGAGGTGGGAAAGTCAGAGGAAAAGCTAGCCGAGGTGGAAATTTTGGTCATCAACCCTGACTGGATAATCCCTATCTGGATTATTGTTGAAGAACAAGCTTCCTGAAGATCGTACACTGGCAGAGCGTGTTGCACGCCGAAGCAAAAGCTATGTGGTGTTCAGAGAAGAGCTCTTTCGGAAGAGTGCATCCGGAGTCCTAAGGCAGTGCATTTCAGAGCAAGAAGGGAAGAGTCTTCTTAGAGAAATCCACTCGGGAGTTTGTGGACATCACGTAGCATCAAGCACTCTAGTTGGAAAGGCTTATCATTAGGTTTTCTTCTGGCCGACCACAGTAACAAATGCGGAAGACATCGTCCTTTGTCTGCGAAAATTGTCGATTTTCACTTGGCGATTCATGTGCGGTCAGCGAGGCTATGAACTATTTCGATCACTTGGCCATTCGCAGTTTGGAGGCTTGACATGGTTGGACTCCTGAAGAAGGCCCAAGGTGGTTGCACTCATCTCTTCATTGCCATTGACAAATTCATGAAATGGATTGAGGCCAAGCCAGTCGCCACGATCACAGTGCCCAAGGCCAGATAATTCTTTCAGGAAATTGTGGTCAGATTTGGCGTGCCAAACAGGATTATTACTGATAATGGCACTCAATTTAGAGGCAAAGAATTTCAAGAATGGTGTGATGAACTCGGCATCAAAATCTGCTTTGCTTCTGTGGGGCATCCCTGAAGTAATAGACAGGTCAAACGGGCCAATGGCATGGTGTTGCAAGGCCTAAAAGCAAGAATATTTGATTATCTCAAACCGTATGCTACGAGATGGGTCAAAGAATTGCCTTCGGTGCTCTAGGGGCTGAGAACCACTTCCAGTAGGGCAACTAGGCATTCACTTTTTTTCCTGATGTATGGTTCAGAGGCGGTCTTACCCACCGAGTTGGAATTCCGATCCCCGTGGGAGTTACAGAGAAGCCGAGTCAGAGGAAAACCGACTAGAAGAAGCCAGGGACGTCGTAGCAATCCAGTTGGCTAAGTACCTTCAGGGCTTGAGTCGCTCTCATGATCACAATGTTCGAGGCCATGCTTTCTCTAAAGGATATTTGGTTCTAAGAAAGAATTAGAAAAGCGAGCACAAGCTCTCCCCAAACTGGGAAGGCCCTTACATCGTTAATGAGGTGATGTGCTTGGGGGCTTACAAACTCAAGCGTGAAGACGGCGTAGTTGTCAGCAACACATGGAATATAGAGCAGCTACGTCGCTTTTACACTTAAATCTTGTACTTGGTTATATCATTATGAATAAAGTTTTTTCCTGACTTGCTACTTAGTTGTAATCCAACTAAGCAGTAAGTCGAGGGCTACACTATTATGCATACGTACTTTTCTGCGTCGTGTTTACTTCTTTTCCCTAACGATTGCAATTGAGCCCGAGTGCGTTAATTCTGAGTAAGTGAAGCTCTGACCCCATGAGCGGCAAACTCTAGTCACTCGGAAAGCGTGTTTGGGAAATAGAGCCATGAGCTGATTCCCAACGCTCGGGGGCTAGACTAGTCGGGCAGAGTGCTTAAATAAAAAGAGTCAAGACCACTCGGATGAATTTAAAAGTCACATATGAAAAAAGGAGCAAATAGCATTAAAATTTTACATAAACCGGTCGGATATTATGTCTGATTGAATGTTTTTTATATTGTCTAAGTACATATCTATATAAAATTTCGAGGTAACTAAACATAAGCGCGGCGCGCGCGGCCCAGCGCCTCGACGATGGCATCAGTGACCTTAGCAATGGCTGGGGTGGCTTTGGTCAGGGCGGCGACGGCGGCGACGTCGTGGGTGATGGCTTCCTGCTCAGTGACCTCGGTTAGAGCAAGGTCGTGTTCGGCCCAAAGCTCGGCCAGAGGGTCTTCCTCGTCAGCAGGCACCGTCGGCGCTTCTTCTTCAAAATTGAAGACTAGCACCACTGCCGTGGCGGAGGTGGCACTACTTCGTCAGCATGTGCGGCGGAGCGAGGAGGAGACACCATTAGAATTTTTTAGGAAGATCAAAGATTGTTGGGGAAATGGAGACTCAAAAATCGGTGATCGCTCCCGTGGTAGCGGGGTTCCTTATATAGCCAGAGCAAAGAAGCCGAAGTGATTTACAAGGTGTGCTGGCATGGGAAGCCGAAACGGTTTGGAAGATGTGCTAGTACGGGAAGCCGAAGTGGTTTTGGCAACGTATTGCCTTAATTCGAAGAGGACTCCTCGGGACGTGGCGAAGCGGTTATGGCCAAGCGTTAATTGGTCATTATCATCTAATCCAAGGAATTCTCAAGACACGATGAAATAATTAACAAGCCAACTTCCACAAATATACATTTACATAGGGCTCAAGTCCAAGTTTTCCACTAAGGCGGCCGACGTGTCCTTAACTTCATCAAAGAGGGCGGCGACTTGATCATCGTTGATGGTGCAGGTGAAGCCCAACTTGACAGCTTCGATATCCACTCGGGGATAGAGGGACTTCATGATTTCTAGAGCCTGGCCAGTGCTTGTGGTTGCCGTTTCCCTTATGTGAGTCCTATGCTTCTCAGGCTCCTCCGTCAGCTGCAAGATAGCTTCATCCTCGCCACTCGCCCCTGCCTCTTCGGGGCACAGGAATCCCAACATTGCCTTAGAGGCTTTTCGGAGCCTAGTATATGACACTTCTGCAGACTTGACCCTCTCATCAAGAAAGCCAAACTGCGCCTGCGTCCTTCTCTTGTAGTTTACAAGCAAGCTGGATTGTCACCAAGAGCGCTGCAAGCATGAGGAAGGTAAAGCCAGGTTGGGAAACATACCTTCCAGCTCTTGCTCCAGCCTTTCCAAGTTGGTCTGAGCCTGGAACTCTGAGCCTTTCAGTGCCCTGAGCTGCTCCTGAGACGCCTCGAGTTGTTCCTGAAGTCCTGCGATGGTGGAATCCCGAGCTGAAGCAAGGAAAAAGAATTAAAAGACGAGCAACCAAGTACATAATTAAGGCGATTGAAGAAACACTTACATCGAATGGAGCCAGTGAGGTCTAGCTTCTCCTCCCGCAGGGTCTAGATTTGGGCTTGGAGCTGTCACAGCTCGGCCTTGTGCTGGATCCTGACTCGCTCAAGGTCGACCTTATACTCCCAGCGCTCTTTAATCTTCGGGATCGCCCTCTAGAGAAATTCAGATCGCTTCTTGGAACGGTCCCCTAAGCTCTGAAGATGGCAAAAAGAGGGTAATGAAGACATGCCACTTGCTGCGAACAAAAGAAGGAAGGAGCTAACAACTTACCTTAACCGGTCGGGCGCATTCGATGGAGTGCTCGTAGAGCTTCCTCAAATCTTGCTCATCCTCCTCATCATTAATGGTCTCCCATTCCCCCTCCCCGTTGCGCCATGCGAGTCACAGTGGAGACTTGGGGCAGGGAGGGGATTGCCACTCTCGGGGATTTCCTCCGCTGGAGGGGAGGAGCAGGAGGCGAGCTTTAGGGCCATTGGCCTCGCGGTGGGACCGGGAGGAGTGTGCGGCGGCGATGAAGTCGGCCTCAATTCGGGGATCGCCTTGGCGTCTCTGGGTACAACGGCAGTTAGCAAGGCTAACTTGTCCTGATCCGGAGTTGATTCGGTGCCCCCGGGTGCCTCAAACGATGCATCCACAGGAACATCGTCTAATGGCATCCTGTTAAAAAAAAGAAATCAGGACACGATCCTGCAAAGAGAAAATGAGAGTCAATAGGGAAGCTAACCTGTTGGACTTCTTTATTCTCACTCTGGGCCCTTTCCGAGTGGCTAAACCACTCATGGAGAACCCGACTTTAGGCTGGACACAGGGGCGGCGGTTGTGTTGAGGGCGGAACTGAGAGCTCCCGGATCTTTGGGCCCCAGTAGGCATTGAGGCTTGGCGGCTCGACCACCAGCTTCTTTCCCCTTTTGGCACTCGGCTCCCCAACCGAAGGGCTGGTAGGTTGCTTATGCCCGGTACTCTCGTGTTGGGTGATGTCTGGGAGCGGAGCGTCAGAGAAAAAAGTGACTCACTCCTGTGAACAACGTCAAGCACAGAGTCAATCAATAGCCATTCAGAGGTCAGCAATTAGATACCAGCGGATAAAAATACTCACCTCAGGAGGAGGGCGCGTCAAGGTGAAGGCCTTCGAGCACCCCCTGTTGGAGAGTTGGGTGCCCGGGGCGAAGAAGTCACCCAGCCAGATGGCTAGCACTTCTTTCGGGACTGTTTCGGGCACCTCTCGAGTGAGGTCATCATCCCTGCTATACTCGAATACCGGGTGTACTCGCTCCTTGAGGGGTTGCACTCGGCAAAGGGCGAAGCTGATAGCGATTCCAACTCTTGTCATGCCCTTTTCCTTCAGCTTACTGATTAATTCCAAGAGCTTTTCGACCTGATCCATCTCATTATCCAGAGGAGTCGAGACCCAAGAAGGAGAAAATGTGGGCGGGAGCCCGACGAAAGGAGGGAGGAAAGGATCAGGATTGGCGCAATAGAACCATTCCCAGTGCCAACCCTTATTAGAGGTTTTGAAGGGGATAGAAAAAAAAGATTTCTTCAGCCCGTCCCTCAATTGGAAGCTGACACCCCCAATTGCCTTAGGGGCGCTCTTGCTCGGGTAAGGCTTGAGGAGAAAAAGGTGGCAGAAAAGATTGAAATGCGGGCAAATTCAAAGGTATGCCTCACAGAGATGAACAAAGATGGAAATTTGAAGAATGGAGTTGGGATTCAGATTAATCAACTCAAAATTATAGAAGTTCAAAAGACCGCGAAAGAAAGCGCTGTCGGGGAGGCTAAATCCGTGCTGGAAGAAGGACTCAAAGACCATGATCTCCTCAGATCGAGGAGTGGGAGAAGACTCAGCCGCAGCTAGACGCACGGAGATCAATTCCAGTGCCGGGAGAACTCCGGCGGTAACCATCTCCTCCAGAAGTTTCTCCGTTGTCACCAAAGTAGCCCAATCTTTGGCTGGGGCAAGCGCGGAGGTGTCCTTAGAGGAAGAAGACATCTTCAACAAGGGGGACCAGTGACGGAGCAAGATTTGGAGCGCGGCGGCAGTTAACCCTAACGGCGGAGCGCGCTGAGAAATGCCGAAAGTTAGAAGATGAAAGGGCGAGTGTGTGCAGTGCGGAGAAAAACTCCCTACACGCACCAAGTCTTGTATTTATAGGGAGCGACGCTGAATTTTGCCCTGAGCGGGAAGAGCGTTTCGACTTCTACATTTTGTCCGAGCCTGACCTAGGGTACGTCTCATGATGGGCCGCCAGCTATGCACCACTACAGTCATGTACAGGTACTCCCAGACCCAATCTAGTTTGGGATATGGTACGCCCCACGTGGGTCAATCGCCAATTACCGTGTCAGATGGGATTTGGGTTCCTTCTAAACTAAATTAAAATATCTTCTCGTAATATGCCCCATGTTGGGTTGACTGTTGGTTACCGCACAAGACAGAATCAGATATTACAAGTTGATTGTGAATAAGGATTTCGAGGGTACGACCTATGATGGGCCGCCAGCTGTACACCACGACGATCGGGTGCAGGTACCACTCGGCCAATACGAGGTACGCTCCATGATGGGTCGTTGGCTGTACGCCGCGATGGTCGGGTGCGGGTTCCACTCGGCTAAAGCCAATTTAAGCAAAGGTATGCCCTAAGATTGGCCGACTGCCAGTTCCTCGATAATTGGGCTGGGTACCACTCAGAAAATTTGATGTGTGGAGCTTTATTGCAACCTTCACGATCTCTTTTCCTACAGTAGAAGCACTCGGCATGGAAAAGAAACCAGCTGGGAAGCTGCGCCAAGAACTGGAAGCACTCGGCATGAAGCATGACTCAGTTTGGATGCAACCAGGAAGGAGACAACTCGATCGCAAAGCACTCAGGGGCAACTGTGGAGAACATGGACCCCGGCTATCTGCATGGCGGGCCGTGAGGATCACCGAAGAGGGATGGTGGCCATTGCATGGAGGCAGTACAACACTGAGAGCCACCGCCATCTTGAAGGAAACCCTGAAGATAGTAACTGTAACATCCCAAAATTTGCTTTTATTATTGTTTTATTGCTATTTGTGCATCTTGTGATTTTTATGGATTTATTGGATTTTTTGGAATTTATTTGAATTATTTTAAATTATGTATTTTGGCTTTTTGTGAAAACTAATTAGTTATAGATAAAATTAATATAAAATTTTGCCAAAATTATTTTATTTGAGTTAAAAATATCTCAAAGTATTTATGGGATTATTCTTTAATTTGTTTATGATATTTTTGTTTTCTAAAATAATTAAACAAATTCTTGGAATTATTTTAAAAGGAAACCCCTAATAAATCGCAAATAGTAATGGGCCGAGCCCGTTTACTGTGCGGCCTTTTGGCCCACATTCTAGAAACTCGGCTGACAGCCGTTGGATCTTCATCCGATGGTCAGAGTCGTGGCCGGAACCCTATCGAATCTCAAGCGTCTGTTTCGTGTGCGGCCCAGATTGAATCTTAGTCGCGTGCATCCTAACCGCCCATCTAGCCATGTGGACAGTAGGAGAGAGTCCGTCCTCGATGCACCGTCGAGTCCGAGTTCACCACCGTGCTGACCAAGGTCATTAACTTGCGTGTGGATGCCGAGGCTTATTTAAGCCGAAGTTAGTCTCCCGTGGTTCACCGTCTCCATGCGTAGCCTTTGCTCATGGATTTGTCGCCTGACGCGCCGCTGTTGAAGTAAAGGAGCTTGTCAGAATTCTTGAAGAGGACCGAGGTGTTCAAGTGCTTCGTTCACCACCGATCGGCCATCTCAGTTGTCACCGATACCGGATACATGATACCTGAACCAAGGCGCTTCAGATCTGCCGTTTGATGGTCGTCGGAAGGCACTAACAAGCCATCGCCGCAAGCTTCGTCTCCAAGTCTATCGAGCCACGCCGTTGTGCCGCCATCACCAAGGATGAGAGTCGTTAGCCGTCGAATCTGGTACCAGCGAATGAGATCGATCCATGTCGCCTCGCCAACAGTGAAACACTCGGGTAAGCATAGTCGTTCGATCCTCGCGGACAATGGAGATTTGGCCACATATCTGCTAGAATCGTTTCACCTGTGACCGTTAGATCTGGGAGGGGTGGATCAGATCGCACCACAGCAGTCACCAATCGGACGCAACAATGTGGCAGGCGCGGACGCCGAAGCACCATGAAACATGTCCACAGTGGACTGGCTGGGTGGGTGAGCCAAGTCCATGGACCGTTGACATGTGTCAGCCTCTAATTAGCTGGGCTCGGTGCTGACGCCAGCATGATGCAATAAATCGATTTTTCATTTTAAAAATAATTTGGATTAATATTTGATTTTCAATTTTCAAGTTTTTATGATTTTTGAATCTTCCGAGAGCTCGTTCTCCCTCATACGAACTCCGATTGAGGTGATTCAAATTTCTAAAAATTTGTAAAATCGAGATCTATCTAATGGTGAATTTTATTTTATTTTTGGAGTTTGTTTTCCCTCTATTTTGATATTTATTTAGCTTTCTCTTTTGTTTCATGTAGACGTTAAATTGTGTGACGCATCCGAGGAAGATTCATCACCTCAAGATCAAGGTCCAAAGAAGGAATATGGGTTTTCCTAAGAAAATTTATGCTTTGATCATGTTGAAACCATATTTACAAAACCGCTATATTGTTTTACGATATTGCATGTTAATTCAGGAGCATAAATGCTTTCAATCTAAATTGGGGTTTAACTATTATACCTTTTGATCTACGCCCTACCTTGTTGTTTGTATACCATGATCTGTTGTCTCCCTAGATTGATTTACTATAGTTGATCAATATTAAAATCAATATGGGATGGTTAGAACGTAATAGTGCGCTTAGCCATGCCACGTCATCACATGTACTTGAATCATTGATAATTAATCTTGACTAATGGAATATGGAACAATGTTATGAATTTGTGTGTCATGTGTGGTCACACGATGAGATTGAGTTGTTGTGGTGATGGATGCCACGCAATGATATTGAATTGTTGATGGCACGTGGTGCTTGGTAATCAAGTGGGGTGGTTATGATTTAGATCGGGGCAAGTGGCAAGGGCAAGTGTGCCTGGGTGGGCCCGATGGGCAGAGGGTATGTGCAAGTCTTGCTTTGATCACCCTAAGGACTTAACCTTGCAAGCCTTTGACCTAAGTCAATCATGCATCCACATGTCCGAAATGGGACGGACCTAGCTAATTAATTTGCAATGTCTTAACTTTGGTACTACCAGTGGTGGTGAGGTTTACCCTTTTTAATGAACCAGAGATGGCGAAGAGGGGGCCTGTTGTGTGTCGGTCCTTTAGTGTTGAAACCTTAGCGGGTGGTACCGAGTTTAGGCAGGGGCATTGTAAAGACTTTATCATGATTTCTCTACTAGCACACCAAAGGAAGTGTGCTAATGGCCAGACATAAAGAGAATATCATGTTGTGTGGGTAAAGTGTATAACCTCTGCAGAGTGTATAATCTATTGAATAGTCAGTATTAGCGGTATTGAGCAATGCTCAGAATTACTGATTAAGGGTTAGACTTTTGGAAAATAAAATTTGGGGTGGCTGGCAGGTTACCATGGAAGGTTGAATCTTGACTTAGGACTGGAAACTTGGTTTACTTGAGAAACATTGAATCTATCTATATTGTTATTTGTTTTACTGTCTTTTCAATCTATTTATTGTACTTGTTCATAAATCCTGCTTTATTGCAAAACAACCATGAAAGCCATTCCTTTGGAATAAGCCTTGTATATAGATATGTTAGAATTGCATTACATGCACAACTTGTTGAGTGCTTTACGTACTCACCCTTGCCTACAACAACATCACCGGTGAGGCACTCACACCGTCTTTGGAGGAGTACCTTATGAAGGCGAATGTTTAGGGTACGAGCCTTGTCGAGTTCCTCGTGGTATCTTGAGGGTTATCTCGTCTTCATTCGCTCTGATTTAATTTCTTTGTTCAAACACTATGAGGCATAATCATGTAAGTTGACCATAAGGTCTCACAACTAGCAATATTTAATATTTGATGTTTTTTATATTATTTCTCTGTGTATGATTGTGATATTTACCCATGTTGAGCTTTGTGTGCACTAAGCGTGATCCTGGACTAGTGCATTATACATGAGGGTCAGATTTGCATATTCGAGTCCCAACAGTAACCAACCTTGATTAGGTAGGATACAATTGTAATCCCAGATATTGGCCTATTCGGTTAGGGATATAATCTCCACCTTGTAACCGCACCCGCCACTATATAAAAGAGGGGAGGAACATGAGGACACACATTAGCATTCACATCCACAAGACAATATCAACTCCTAGAGCACGGGACTAGGGTATTATTTCTCTTGTGAGGACTGAACACATATAAACCCGTGTCTTGTTCTACCATCAAGTTTGGATCTAGCGTCTAGCCCCATAGTAATTATTGCTGACAACAAACGTCGATAGTGCGTCACCAGGGAAATCTCCTACTCCTTGGTTTTGTTGTTGCGCAAGTATAAAGCACCCTTTTCTTTGCTTGCAGTCTGACTCTGGGACAATTGTTCTTTTGCTCCCGATACTTCACCCATATCAGGGATTAAAAATTGAAATTCAAAAACGGGTTCAAAATTCTTTGCATAATAACAGTAGTAGAGCCAATTCGTCATCTTCACTGGCTCGGGTGAGGTTTACCTCATCATTCTTCTTGTTCTAGCAATCCGAAGCGAAGCGTCCATACTTGCCACAGTTGAATCACTTTATGTGACTGCAACACTCCGCCGCGTAGTGACCATGTTTTTCACATTCAAATCATTTGATATGTGACTTATCCCGTGATCTGTTATCATTGTCTTGTTCAGTCTTATCTCCTGGGTAACCGAAACCGCCGTGCCCACGTGCCACAGGTACTTCATGAGACATGACCGTCCTTGGTCCATGGTTCCTTGTGGAACTGCTTGCTATCACTTTTCGCATCTCCCTTTAACAGCAACACTTGTTCATTATGGGAATGATACCCTACTCATTATGGGACTGATACCCCCTAGTAGCTCCTCATGCGCCTTGAGCGAGCCAATGATCTCCTCGATTTTCATGTTCTCTAGATGAGGGGAGTACATAAACGTGGTGACAACAGGCATGAACTTTCCTGGTAACACGCGCAGGTACTTCTTCATGCCACATATTCCTCCAACTTGTCATCGAGAGAAGTAATCTGGTTGTACAATGAAGTAAGCTTACCGGCGAACTCGTTCACCGATTGGGTTTCTTCCACCTAGAGATTCTCAAACTCGTTCCGTAGATTTTGTACACTACCTTGAAAAAGGTCATCTGTGGCGGTTTATACCTGCCATCAATGGCGATTTTTTAACCGCCACAGATTTAGTCCCATTGATAATCGAGGATTATCAGTGGCGGTTCTAGAACCACCACAGATAACATTATATGTGGTGGTTTTTGGCTAGAACCGCCACTGATATTCGGGTATCAGTGGTGGTTCGAGCCAAAACCACCACTAATAGTCCAAGTATCAGTGGCGATTTTTTGCTCGAATCACCACTCATACTCGAATATCAGTAGTGGTTCTAGCCAAAAACCGCTACTGATACTAGGACTATTAGTGTCAGTTTTTGGCTAGAACCACCACTGATACAACTATCAGTGGCGGTTGTATATAAAAACGCCACTGATAGGCCTAGTATCAGTGGCGTTTTTTGGCTAGAACCGTCATTGATAGTATATCGATGGAGTTTTTGCCAAAAGCGCCACCGATAATCCCACACACGAAAATAAAAAGCGGCATTTGTGGCTAGCCTCAGGCAGCGCTAGCCATGCCCTATGAGCATAATGAAAATAGTGTACAGAAAATAATCACAGACAATAGTGTACAGAAAATAATCTAACTATGTATCTGTACTGAAGAAAATAATCACAGGCCAAGGTACATGTATCTCTACCGAAGAGAATATTCACACGTTAATACTACTAGCCCAACACCATTGGCCTCACCTCTAGTATTGTATCCGCACTGAATTCTTTTCTCCCACATATGAATGGCTTCTCAGTGTCAAATTTCCTTGCCTTCAAAAACCTACAGAGATAATGAACACATGCAACCTTTAAACTCATAGGGTGCGTTTGGTTGCCTGCATGTGTGCCTGAATCGCATGAGTGGATGCAACTGTACCTGTTAGACACGTGTTTGGTTTCTTGTTCATCTAGGCCAGGTGGATGCAATTGCACCCATTCATGCAGGATGGAGGAAACACAAACATTGGGCTTCTCTCTAATGCAAGCCCGTGAGATGCATAAATAAGCAATCAAACAAATCAGTTTGCATCCACTTATGCAGGCCAAAGCTAGCCTGGATGACTCATACGGAACATACTAGAATGGTGCAGACAACCAAACACACCCATAGTGAAGATAAAATCAGAAAGAGCTACTCATGCTTCAGTAGCTCTCAATCTATTAGTCTTGTTCTAGCACCAACCACAGCAACATGTGATAATCATTATGCTTACTATGAAATATCCAACAAGTTAAGCAAAATTGTTGCTTCAAGATTCAACATATCACTACCTTGCGGTAGATCCTTCCCATTGATGATGATGAAGATGTTCTTTTGAACTTGAGTGATGCTGCCTGTCCGAGTTCGAGAAATCCATTCAGGCTCAATCTCAATTGCATTAGCTGGTTACATTTCCACATAAAATTTATCGCGAGCTTCTGAATATCGAAAAAGGAAATAACAAGATTTAATCTAAAGCAAACAAGGAAATTTATCATCTCAAGTGGCTTATCTTTGTGATTATCTGCTTTGAAATGTTACGCAAAACACAAACCGACATTGAACTCGCGAAGCTATATGGCAGCAATCAACATTTTTCACTTGGTTAGTTTGAACCTGCAGAAGCTAATTTTTTCACTTGGTTAGTTTATGAAACTATTACAAACACATGAAATAACTTCATATGAAAAAAATAACCATGTAAGGCAAACACATGAAATATTTAGAAGTGTCACTCGCATGTGTGTGTTCCTGAAGAAGACAAAGGTACATGCTACACTAGCACAACCACTGACAAAAGAAGTGGCATTGACAAAAAAAGGGGTTCCCATTTCAAAGGAATAAAGAGTTATTTACACTTTGTAATGAAACAAAATTGAAGTAACAAAATCCTAAACTAGTTTTCTAAACTAGAAACCTACGGGTCTTCGGAGGTTGGAGATACATGATGTGAGACAAGAGTATGGATGACTGGATCGTTGTTGTCTTCATTATAAAACTCGCCGTTTTTGTTGATTATTTCCTTCACAATGAAGTAGGCGAGCTGGCCCTGAATGGCTTGGATTTTAGAAGGAAGCAGTCCTACTATAGACAACATGATGCACTATAAGTATGAAAAACAAAATTAAGAGAGTATATAGAAATTAAGTGGTGCGAATCAATGTGTCATGTCAGCATGAATGACCTCTACATCATTGTCTTTTATTGTGCAACCTAAGATTTCGTGCATGTACTGGCACACAAAGTACCCACATAAATTTGTTCCTTGCGGCTGCTTGTGACACTGCAAAAATCGAATGAACTAAGATGTCGTCGAAGGAGCTATTTACTATGAAATATGATATAAGAATATTCCTTGCGTGCGTACCAAAAAGTTAATACGGATTGTAAGGGATTTGTGGAATGGGCGGTATCTCGAGCTCTTCTGACAATATCTTTTGAACGCCTCATTCATTAAACATGTCATTACTTCAAAGTCTTTTTTAGGTTTATCCAGTGGATCCATGATCAGCATCTTGCTCTTTTCTGAATGAATTATTACGAGAATCCAGTGGAAGCTACATACACATGCTTGATGCCATAGTCATTAGTCCTTACATCAGAGTAAATAACGAAGTCAACGAGTAATTTAACTAGCTAGTGATGAACTTACTTAAAATGGTATGGTAAAACTATAAACTCCTTGTCTTGTAGTTTAATCAAAGCTTTATATACGTACTCCTCGACCTCCTTTGGTGCTCTTTTGATTTCGGCTTGACAAACCGTTCTCGGGTCAAAGAATCCCACTGCCCCCTTGGTTCTTCGTACTTCAATCATCTCATATCTATATAACAAAATAGTTAGACATGACATTTATCGGTATTACACGAATATAGACCAAGATTGATGTATTAGACACTTACAGTGACCAGCTTCTCAAAAAAGATATGTCGAGGGTGTCGTGATAGAACAAGTTGTGCAAGTTATCGAATTCTATTAAGAAGTAGCCATCGCCCACATTGTGGAAATGTTCCTCACGGAAAATTGCAGTGATCACCTTCGGGAGTACCTCTTGGTTGGATCGATCCATGTACCATGCATGTAATCGCTACATCATGGGTGTTAAACTTTTTAACTTCGAAGCGGTGACTAAGGGCTTTCCTACCTCGAATATCAATCTTTGTTGATTATCTTGGTCATCAGAATTCGCCTAGCCCTTACTGTTTTCTCGCACGACATCATATTAGGTCTGGCCGCACCGATCTGGCCGATCTGGCTTGTCTAATGTGCCATTTTTTGGGATTAGGGGTTCTAGGTTTGTCCTTTGAAGTACCAGGTGTTATAGGTTAGTGCTTTGGAGTACTAATAGTGGCCATCTTTATAGGGTCCTCAATAGATTTCTTTTCTACCTCATCTTGCTTTTTCACTGTTTCACTCTCGGTCTTTGGTAGACGGATCTGCTGATTGTCTTTGCAGAGAGGCGGCCTTGCATGGTCCAAGACGATGTCACGCTTGCGCCACTGGATGAATGAGTGGACGACACTTCCTAGAGTTGTTATCTCGTCATTGGCGGATTTTTCTAGCCCGATCTCAGCAAACTGTGCAAGTACCGTATCCACCTGGACCTTTGCATAACCTGGTGCTATCGGGATATTGTGCAGGACACCCCCTTGTTGGCACGGATAAACTACCCTTATAGCAGCCTGTAGAAATATGTTCATCACGGGCACGTTGAGCTGACAGGGTGTGGGGTCTTGCAACAGGAGCATTATCTGCAATAGCGGTGGAGGCCTCGACACCTTCGGTGGTTGGGTGGAGGGTAAGGTACCTGCTCAGGCTCTCCTCCATTCATGAGCTCGGGTTCGGGCTCCATTAGAACTACTGATTCGACCGAAACATAATTTTGTCAATTATGCACTCAATAATATTACTCAATAGAAAGGAGATATTTCAGAGAGGGAAAGAGAACATATGGATATGGAATAGTTCAGATATTGTCTAATTGCACAAGCGACGTACAACCGGATTTTTATATATACACCGGAATTTTATATCATTCGTACGATGAATCATGTCTTGAATCACAAAATGAATGAAAATGGTATTGAATTGTATTGCTATCAGATAAGGGTCTTATTGAAGATCTTAAACCTTCAATCCTTAATCACGAATGGGCTAACAAATAAATCAGTGATAAGGCCTTGAACCCTTACCACCTTAACATGCACTCTAAAGTATTGACAATTTTATCTCAATGTTGAAGATTCTATTCAGATTGGCACATATTCAAAAGAGCATACGAACAATTCAGTAATAAGCATGTAAGCACATAAGTAATTCAGTAATAAGCAATTCCAAATGCATATAAGTATATAAGCACTTCACATGATAATATAAGCAATTCCAAATGCATATAAGCATATAAGCAAATCACATGATAATATTTCAGTGATAGAATTAATCAACAGTGAAAGAATCAATAATTTCTAGAATGCAAGTCTATGGTTCAAGGCCTAATTCGCAGAAATAAGTGTTCTTGTCATCATGCTACCCAATATCATCATCGAGCAAGTAAGTACACAAAACCAAGCTGTGAATATGTGAACATGAATCTGATCATGACCATCAAAGAAATGGAACAACTAGCATACGGCAAGTTAATCATTTATATGTTGTTCTCAGATGTCGGGTTGCCTTTGAAGGCCATCCTCACCACAAGGGCAAGATATAGACTAGTTTGTAACAACCTTACCTCAAATTAATACATGGCAGTCTAGAAAATCAATCAATTTGACTAATCTGCATGACAAGTGAAAATTTGATTAATCAATTTCACTAAAGAGTAAGCATCATTCTTGAATGTCATATTTCCAATATTTCATACCAATGAAACAAGAACAAGATTTAGCTTTTGAGGTTGGATAAACCCTTTTTTTCTATTTTTTTTATTAATAAGTGATCTAAAATGTCTGCCCATTACCTTTCCTATTTCATGTGTTTCTAGTGAACTGCATAATTCATGCAAAACTTTTTTGATGGTCCTCTCAGTATTCAATTGTGCCTTTTCTTTTCTGATTTGTTTCCATCACAACGCCACACTAAGATTATTCTATATTGATTCACATGTTCTGCATGCGGGATGCCAATAAAGACCACCATAATGTATTCCTCAGATATAGCAGCAGACTTTAGGTTGGAGAGGCTTCACATAACAAGTACATCCCAAACAACAAATGACTTGAATCTTCCTATTCTATATGGGTCAGCAACCACTATAAATGGATTGTGTGGAAACTTGCTTCACTTGAGAGATGCTATCCAGCTAGAGCTGCTGGCAATTTCTTGACAGTTGCTAATGTTTTTGAGGAGCTGAAGTATAGGTGAGATAATGGACATGCCTTTTTTGCCATTTCAACTGTATTGATGCATTTGATTTAATTCATGAAATTTCATGCATGTTAGGTATGACAGAGAAGTGAACAATGGCCACCGATCAACAATAAAGAAAATTTTAGAGGGGAATGCTTTGCCATCGTTGATGATGGTGCTATGCATTTCAGCTATTTACTCTTGTCCTGACCAAAAGAACTCTTAAGTTGGAGGCTGACAAAGCAGATACAAATGAAGACAGCAATGACAATAAAGGCTTGTTAGCTGCTAAAAGAAATATGTCTACAAAAATTGAATTAACTGATGGATTGTATGTGGTTGGATTCTCCTTATTGCATTGAGTTGAAACTGAAATATATCAGCAACTACCAGTGTTTGACTTTTCACAGGTATTCACTAGATGCGTCATTAGATGTGGCACTTTCAAAACAGCTAGAGAAAAGAAAACTTTTTATAGGACAGAAGCTTCGGGTACTATGCTGTTTTCACTTGTCATGGGTAATTACTCAACTTATCTAATCTGCATGGAACATCTACCAACAAAGATGTCCCATAAATTTATTCAGATAGTAAGCAAGAACTAGGTGGATTCAAACAATTGTTTAGTTCTTTGAATAAATAATAAGATCCCTTTTCGTGTGTGCTTTTGTTCAATTGTTCAACTAATAGATACAATGTGTGTCAAGAGATATATTCCAGTTCCTCCTGCTCGCAAGCTATATGCCCCCTGTTAGAGTCGGCCAAAATTCCCCAGTAACACCACCAATAGCACTGGATTTATGAAATCTGGGCCGGAGCACTCCAAATTAAGGAAGATCGGTACCAGAACATTGAAAAGGCGAAGATAGTGAAGCCAGATCAATACCTTCCGCAGGGTGGTAGCGAGCTCGCCACGGGTGAAGTTGGCGGCGGCGGCGGTGGTGAGCGAGATGTTGTTGCGGAACTGGTACAAATGGGGGTGATGATAGTGGTGGAGGCTTACCAACGGCAAAGAATGGCGCGGAGGAACTTAGCGCTAGGGTTGGCGTTGGGGAATCGCGGGCTCAGGGTCATACGGGGCACCGCCGCACCGGGCACTGGGTGGAGTCCACGGGGACTCAGGGTCGGGGACTCGCCGACTCGGGCACGGTGGAACGGCGATTTGGCATCGCCGCGTGCGTCGGGGACTCGGGGTCACTAGGTGGGTTGCGTAGTTAGGGTCGTTTGGCGAAAGGGCAAAGGCTATTTTGGATTTTGGGGTCCACATGTAGGGGGTTATCAGTGGCGGTTCTTAATTAGAATCGCCACTGATACTATGTTATCAGTAGCGGTTTTTATTCATAACTGCCACAGATATTGAGTTATCAGTGGCGGTTTTAATTAAGAACCGCCACTGATACAGTTTTATCAGAACTTTGTTAAGCATGTAATTGAATTGTAGCATATTATCAAAATCCAATTCAACACATTGTAGCATGTAATCGAAAGGACTCATATTTTCTAAAACTTTTCGTAAGAGTTCAAGTATTAAATTCTAAAATTCAATTTTCTACTTTATTTTAATTTACAGGATGTTACAGATGTACTGGAACTCATATTTTCTGAAGCATCAATAAATATAATCATGATATTCGAAGTTTTCTCATTAAAATCATGCATATTTATTTTACATTTCTTACATCACATTTCCATTACTCCATATAAATGGCGACATGTTGCCATTACTCCTAGCTAATTATTTTCTTTCACAATTTGGCCTTCATTGTGATCATCGCGATGATAGGTAACTTCTTGAGTGGTTTCTTCCTCGGCCCGATGCTATCATCTCTGAAAGGAGGCAACTCATCAAAGCTGGTTGTACTCTTCCTCATCCACGACATTCTCAACTCCAATGATCCTTCTTTTCCTTGCGTAACTACATGGCGCTTCTTATCTCCGGTCGATTATGTAGAATACTTGTGCTACTTGATTAGCAAGTACGAATGGTTCGATCTCAGATCCAGAGCATGTTCGATGTCCTGATAGTAAAGCCGTACTTGTCCACCTTGACACCCTTCGGAGTTGTACCCAATGACATCAAACAGGGATCTTGAAAATGCGATGGTCGAGCTCCCAAATCTCCTCTATGAACCCGTAGTAGTTGCTCTTCAGTAGTGCACGTGTTGTCGTGAGGCATCTATCGTACACTGCTTGTTTTGGTAAGTGCTCTTGCTATCCTGAGCTCTCGTGTAAAATGTATATCCATTGATGGCATATCCTTGCCATGTCGTAATTGTACCTGAAGGCTCTTTTGCCAACTACCTCAATGTAACACTCGTTTCTTCACCAGACATGTGCTCCCTGAACCAATGATTGAACAAACGATTGTGCTCTTTTTGTTATCCAAAGCTCTGACTATCCTCGGTTTTCCCTCCTTAGCTTACCCTTGTGTATGTCCATATCTGGTACACATCAATGATCAAGTTGCAATCTTGTGAAATGGGCTTGTTGAACAAAATATTATCGTAAGAATTTGTAGATTTCTTTCCTATTACACCTTTCCCACCTAGCCTACCCTCATGGCGAGATACAGACACTCCTACCAGTTCGACCTCCTCCATGTAATTGACACAGAACTCAATAACCTCCTCAGTTGCATAACCTTCTACAATGGAGCCTTCTGGCCGAGATCGATTACGTACATATTTCTTTGGAACACCCATATACCTATCAAATGGGTACATCTGATGCAGGAATACGGGGCTGCAAATATTTATCTCATTGATAAGGTGAACAATGAGATGAACCATGATATCAAAAAATGATGGGGGAAATACATCTCTAGATGGCACAGAGTCTTTACCACATCAGCCTGAAGTTCATAACACTACTACTGAAATGCTTTTCACGGTGGTGGTAACCCATCTTCTCGGCGTTTTGCTCCGCTTTGACGTGAAGGTCTGGAAATCGCTAACTTTGCTGAGCGTTTCTCTGAGCACTTTGTAAAATACATTTATGCAGTGACGGCTTAAGAAACCGCTTTGTACAAATAAGCACTTGTCAAAGCGGGTTCTTCGCCGTCACTTTGTATAAATTCATTTTCACAAGAGGATCGCTAAGAACCCTTTGCTGAAGTGCTTATTTATACAGGCGGTTTCTTAAGCCATCCCGCCTTCTGATCAAGAGAATCTTTTTTAATAATGTTATGTTAATTATATTATAATATTAATAAATGCATACATTTTATCAATCACATCTTTATCAAAGCACAAATCCATACATAACAATGACAAGGTTATATATACAAAGCACATATAAATCATAATTGCATTATGTATATATATACACAAGGTTATATATATACTCCTCGATATTCTCCTTGTAAAACTCTCCAGTGCGGTATCTGCGCTATGTACTCCTCGATATTCTCTATCTAATATAAATTACAGACCTCTTTGTCTTTCAAAAAAATATATACACAAGGTTATTATATATACATCGGTGTTCACGGTCCGTTTATCCTCGTCTCCCAATTACAAAGTTTAGGATGCTTCGCCACTTCACCTTGAGTAAAAAAACTACCTCTCTCATGGATGACTTCACGACGAATGAACTGGCACATGTCCTTTTGCACATTGCAAAGGTCATCATCAGTGAGTGCCAAAGTGGTCTTTGCAATCTTCACTGCGATAATAAAGTAGGCAATAAAGAGGTTAAACAATAGTGAAATCGAGAATCAGACAATAAATAATCTTGAATCACCAATTTGTATAGGCTTACGTCACAGGGGTTTATACATACCTCCGTTGATCTGAGGAACTTCATGAGCGTAGTATCCACAAAGAACACTGCCTGGAGGTTGCTTGTGGCACTTCAAATCAAATAATAATGTATGGAATTAGTATAGTTGGTAATACCCTTCCTTACTAGTGCAATTATGTTGAAGCATTACAAGTGTCTTCTTACCCATGGGTGGACATAGCAAAGCATCCTATTTGCCCCCTTCGCAGGATCATGTTGCCCCCCTCTTTTGGTCGTGTAATTCTTGAAAGCCCTACTCGAATGTCAACAACAAGAAGTTACTATCATATCATAAAACAAATTATGTAACAATGTATGTTTATGTATATATATTTCTTACGCATTTAAGACGCGGGTGAATTCATTGTAAGATTCCGGTGGGTCTTGGATGAGTCAAGGACCATATATCTGCTCTGCTTGGGGTACAACATGAAACAAATAAAGTGATCGCTGCAGCGAAAACTTATATATGTAAGTTTCACGAGTGATTATGGTGCAAACTAAGCTTTTAGCAACGATTGATGAATGAGAAGATTACTTAAAATTGTAGGAGCCATTATGGCGTCCTTGTCTTGCATCGGAACATTGCTTTTGATATGTATAGCCCCACATCTACTTGGCGATCTCGGGTCGGGGACTTTCGCTTTTCTTCTATCTCTGTTTCCGTCATCCCTTATTCTTCAACGCCTTTTCATTGAGTACTGACTCTTAAGCTCGGTGGCTAATCCGTGAGGGTCAAGGAACCCGACACATTTTCCCATCTTTTTAGCATCGGTATATTGCATTCTACACGAAGACAATGGTCAATGCGCCAATTTATATCTTGAATCTTTGGGAAACATGACATTTTGGCAAATATCGATTTTGGCAAAATGCATCTTATTCGACAGATTTGGCGAAGTTAACTTTACTAAAAGGAAAAACCACACTAAAATCGGCCAACTTACGATTTCTTGAAAATTATATGGATTACGCCAATTTTTGAATGATCTAACAAGCCATTACTATAAAGAGGAACTCAACTTGGCACTCAACCGCTATACATTTGGGGTTTTCTTTATTATGCTATCGTAATGCAATATAATGATATGTTGTCATAATTAGTTATATCGGCACATGCTCTCGCAAGAGCCGATATAATTAACTAATGTAAGGGTAGGTCAATGGCCAACTTACGGGCACCACACGCCGATCATGTTGATGTCGAGTTTTCCAAAGCGGAACATCTGTTGCAAGTCACCAAAATCGATCCGGACATAGTGAGTATCCTCGTGTTTGTAGATATCACGGAGGGACGGCGGCTTGAATGCCCTTCACCCCAAGGCGAGATGCCCTCAAGTACCGGTCATGGAATCTCTTCAACTCCCATGGTCCTTTGTTGATCTGCTCCATGGGGAGAAATGGCTTGCCATGCTCATAAGTCTCTAGTGAAGGCATAGTGCATGCGAGTGGAGTTGGCACTCTGTTTGACTTGGTGGTACTCCGTTGATTGCAATCTACTTCTTTGTTTTCTTTGCAACCAACAACGGAGATCTTGTATTTGTGGTGAAAGCGCCCATGCGGCAGAGAAGATGCGTTGTGGAGGAAGGCGCCGCGCGGAGAAGATATGCGTTGTGGTGAAGGCGTCGCCGTCGGAGAAGATGCGGTTTGTGGTGTAGGCAATTTTGGAAGAGGTAGGGCGTCTTGACTTCTTCTTTGGCGTCTCGACCTCTCTTGTATCAATGCAATATCTTCCTTGGGCCATACAATAAATGACCCAACTGCATCTTGGATGGTCTCTAAATCATCGAAGTCTTGAATGGTAGCTTCCACAAGCCAAGGCACGGAACAAGCACGATGTCCACTTGCACCTTTCGCGACCAATCGGGACAAAGTTGGTTGTGTATCACAAGGTGCCGGATATGCCATGCCCTCCATAAGCTCGGCGACTAAGCCCCTTTGCTCGGATGTGCCTGAGCTTGCACTTGGTTTCCTCTGTGATATCATCCACGGGATATCGGCGTTAGGATTAGTGCGGACTCGGCGCTACTCCGGATCTGGTAGGGCTCGGGTTGTCATCCGCCGCTTGTAACACCCTTTCGCCTCCTTCTCTTCCCACGATCTTAAAAACTCTTGTTGGGCGGTTGTCTTATTGTATCACCATGGTCCTCTTATATCTTTGACGCGACTTGTATTGGTCTTGATATTCGGGAACCCATGCTTGAAGCCCACTCGACTTCCGACACCACAAGTGCGACCTGGGTGTTCCTTGGTTCCCAACGCCATCGTTAGGTCGTCGTTCTCCTGTCGCACGAAAGATCCCTCCGCTTGCTCGTGCGAGATCTTCATGACTTGGCGAAACTTCGGGACCGCAGGTCCACCGTGCTTTTGCGACCCTTCTTGCTGTTGGGTTGGCGAGCTAGGACCCAATTTCTGCCTCGCTCGCTACAGCTCGTCAATGGGTTCTCTATCCTAGCACGGGCTTCCTCTTCTTCTTTACTCCTCCACTCAACAATCTTAGGGGCATACCCACCTGTGCCCAGGTGATGGGGGTACTTGTTCTTCTTCGCGAGGGCACTGTACACCTCGCTCAATGCAACGGCTTTACTTGTGGTCTTCTGCCGGACAAACTCCGCCCATTCACCCATGGTGATTTTTCCATATTTCTGGAATGGTGTCCGCTCCGTCTTCACAAAGTACTTGTTCAGCTCATACCTCCAGTTCCGGAAGCTCTTCCCCATCACATCCAAGGCATTCTTCTTAGCGATGGCCTCATACTCTGGGGGGAACCTTATGATTTTCTGCAGCTCGGTCCAAAGGTGCGCCTTTGTCGCGTCGGCCACCTTTGTCCGATTATCAATCGTGATGGAGACATTGTCCTTGACAAGACAAACGCATGACTATTTGAACTTGGATAGTGCCTCACGAGGTGCTAGGGCTCTCCTAAAGGACCGACCTCGTGATATACCAAGTCCTGCGGTAACTTGTTCCGCCGTTCCCCGTTTTTGGTTATGCGAGGTCGTGGTTGTTGCAGCGAGAGAATCACGGGAACATGCGGAGGTATCTTCAATTACCTCTTGAGCTGCAGCTAGTCGGCGTGATCGCCTTTCCGGCCTCTTCATAGAAATAAACACGAGGAATACGCAAACATAAGGAAATGCAATTATGTCACGCCAAGCTACAAATAAAACAAGCTCACTCTTCTTAATACCTCTTCATTGGGATCGTAGTCGGAAGTCGATTTCCCCACGTCGCCGTTCAGGTCGTGGGCATGGAATTGGGCTAGGGCTCTTGTGCGATGATGAGGAACCATCGCTGCCCAAGGACAGCGATGGGCTCGGTGTTCTTTCGGCAGCGTGGTGCATCATCCTTCTCGGCCAAGTCTTGCGCCTTAGGCGATCGCCCTCCTCTTGCTTGCGGCGTATTACCACCGAAGCTCGCAAGTAGGCTCCTCTTACGGCGCCTTCTTGTCGAGCAATTCTTTATCTCCCATCTTACTACAAAGCGAAGGTTTAATCCTCAATGGTTTGATGAGTTTGGGAGTTGGCTTGAGTATAGCGATTCCAAAGATAGAGCATCTTGCTTTTGTTGTTTCTTATTTAGGGACGCAACAAGAAGGAAGTGGGTATGATGCATTTGTTATAAATGGTTGGAATAGCTGGAATAAAAAGCAAAACTAAAAGAGCATGTAGGAGGTGTCAATAGTGTTCACAACAATGCATTGAAATATTGCCTTGATTTGTTAAAAAGAGACCGACACATTGATGTTGCTAAATGCTATCCACACACAGTGAAGTCGCTAAGATTGCTTATTTCGCTCAACTAAGGGCATCGAGTTGATGTTGCTCGTGCATTATTAAAACAAGGATTACCTTTTAGAGGACATGATGAGTCAAAGGAGTCCTATAACAAAGGTAACTTCTTAGAAATTCATGGGTGGAAATATGGCAAAGATAAAAATGCACTGGGAATAGTCTTATGATATCTCCTCCTATTCGAGAAGAAATTGTTCATTGTTTTGCAAAGGAAATATTGCGATCAATTCTACAGAAATTGGACATGATGTATTTTGTTTGCTAGTTGATGAATCGAGGATGTCTCGGTAAAAGCGGATGGCGGTTGTTCTGCGATATGTTGATAGTTGTGGAATTGTGAAAAGAGATTTGTTGGTCTAGTTCATGTAAAAGAGACCACTTCTTCCTATCTCAAGTCTTCTATTGACTCGCTATTTGTAGAATATAAGTTAAGCTTGAAGCAAGTTAGGGGCCAAGGTTATGATGGGCGCAAGCAATATCGAGAGTGAGTTTAATGGCTTGAAATCATTGATTATGAGAGAAAATAGTACTGACATACTATGTCCATTGTTTTGCTCATCAACTTGAGTTAGTGATTATGGTCATTGTAAGAAAGCATAAAGGAATCATCCTAGGTGAAGTATATGCCTTTTGAGAAATATGACATCCCTAAGTTAGAAATGGAAGAAACCTACATTAATCCAAAGAAGCAACGACAAAGAATTGGAATTACCAATAAGCATCATTATGAAGTGGATTGTTTCAATGATGTTTTTGATTGGCTATGCCAAGAGCTTGTGATCGTTTCAATGAGACCACATCAATTTGCTTGTTTGGTCGACTTCTTTAAGTCCAAGAGACTCATTTCATGATTTCAACTTGGATAATCGATGAGCTTAGCTAAACTCTATCCAAATGATTTTAATTCTTTGGAATTGATCGTTTACAACATGCGGCTCAAAAACTATCCATAGAGTATTCATCGTCCATCCAAACCGACTCCACAAACTTTGGTAACTCCAACTTCAACTTCGATTTTATTAATAACTACTTATGATATCTCAAAAGAATTGCTCTATGTTCAAGCAAAGATACTCATACTCTATCAATCACCATCTACTTTAGACATATCTTAGAAACTTTTTTACAAAGATAACAAGATATAAGGGTGGTCGGATGCACTTGACTTGCTAGGCGAGCGAGGCGGCAGGCGGCATCGGGGAGGTGGGGCCGGCGATTGGCGACCGGCGGAAAGTTCGTCGAGAGCGAGGCCGCGGAGAGGTCACGGAGCGAGGCGACTGAGGCGAAAAGGCGGCGACGGCGCGGGCGGACGGTAGTCGAGGCGCGAGCCCGCGGAGAGGTCACGAGCGCCCGGAAGCAGTTGTCGGGGCGCGAGCGAGGGGATGTCACCGATGGCGGCGTGGAGGTGTCGGCGGGAAATTTGGCTTTGTCGCTTTGGGACGGGGAGCAATTCGATCTCCGCCTAGAATTTTAGGGTTAGGAATTTCCACGTGGTGCACAAGATTTACAGCGGTTCCAACGATTTCTCTGACGGCGTCGTATGTCGTGAGAGCGATTACCTGAGCCGGATGGTCCGTCCATAGTTTGGGGAGAGATTTGGTTATTTGCCACTTTAAACATGAAGCCATAAAATTGCCACTAGACCTACATTTCATTGACTCATACGGTCCCATATTTCATTAGCTCAAGTGGCATCATATCCAAAAGGTCAAATCTTTAAGTGGCAAATGGACAAAAAGCCTTCAAAATCGACCTCTCCCGATGGTACAAACCGGAAGATCTGTCTAGTCAAATCTTTAAGTGGCAAATGGACAAAAAAGCCTTGAAATCGACCTCTCCCGGTGGGAGGTGCATTTCAAGGCTTTTTGTCCATTGCCACTAAAGATTTGACCTTTGAATATGATGCCACTTGAGCTAATGAAATATGGGACCGTATGAGTCAATGAAATGTAGGTCGATTGGCAATTTTTGAAGCCACATGTTTAAAGTGGCAAATAACCAAATCTCGTTTGGGGAGACCGCGAATTGAGGGAGAATTCGAGTGTCATTTTCTGAAATTTCAATTCTATTACCATGGGAACAATGCAATACACATTACATTAACAAAATGTACATCCAAAAGGCGCCGATAGTACATCGTAATTATCGCCAACTAGATACCTACCTAAACTAGCTACTCTATCTACATCCGAAATTGTCGTAAATGCGTCTTTCGTCCAGACGAGAAACAAGACGTCATTGGAGGAGGGCCGAGGAGGAGGAGGTGTCCAAGCGGTACAAAGACGGGATGTAGTCGTCGGCGTCCTCCTCCTTCTTGCCGTCGTCGTCGCTCCCGCCGCCAACCAGCTCCTCCTCCTCCTCCTCTCCTCCTCCTCCTCCTCCTCGGCAGCTTCTCCTCGTGGTCGCTTGTTGCCGCCGCCGCCGCCCTTCTTGCTGCCCTTCCGCCGCCGCCCATTGCCGCCCCACAACGGATGGTCTCCTCCTCCTCCTCCTCTGCCCTTAATCGGGGACCCGGTTGACGGACGCCGATGATCGGGCCGACGGCAGCGGCGCGGTCATGCCGCTTCCTCACGGACTCGATGCTGCTAGGCATAGCGGAGGAGGATGAGGACGAGGAGGCCGACATTGCCGAGGAGGGAGAGAAGAGGAATGGCTTGGGGAAGTTGTGAACCTGACTGCTCCCGGTGGTTAATATAAGCACCGGAAGGAAGCGAACGCCAGGCGTCTAGCATACCAGATCGGCCGGTAGGTAGAAAAGCAAATCTGAGATTCTCTGTCTATGTAAATATGTGCACATGGGATCGTCCCGTCGGTAGAAAAGCAAGTACAGGATTCTCCTGTCTATGTAAATATGTCGTAGGAGCAGGCTATGGGTCATGGGCTTGGGGGTCTCCGGGAGTTGTCTCCGCCGCACTAACAGGGATTTAGTGTTGATTTAGTGTTGAAGTAATTAATCACCCGCACGGTCCTAAATGTTCACATCGGGGGGGGCTACATTTCACATGGATCGATCGATTACACCGAAAGAAACAACTACGAGTGGCGCAACATTGGATAACTTCGTCCTTACATGAAGATCAGACAAGAGCTAACACCACTAAAATCAACTTCGGCACTCGTGGTAAAATGCGTTCTCATTTGAGGAATGCCCAAAGATCGGGATGGGAATTTGGATCGGCCTCGCTCTGCAACAAAGTCGTCGGCAGGCTCGTGGAGGTCTTGATATTGAAATGGTCTACTCTCGTCACCATCGGACCGATGGGCTAGCGGTGATGTCGTAGGAGTAGGCTATGGGTCATGGGCTTGGGGGTCTCGGGAGTTGTCTCGCCACACTAAGGTCTTGAGGGGTGGGTGTGGCCTGTTAGTGCAGCTGGCGAACCAGCTGTTCCTTTAGATCTAATGTCGATATTCTTTGTGATCGTGCAATCGCATGAAAGTGATTGGTAGGAGACCAAGCTCTACACTGTTGTCTTTCTAGGTGCTCTCCTCAAGCAGGGAGCCGATTACAGGCCCAGGATGACCCGGCCAAGGTTAGGATAAGCGCTTGCGGATCATCCCTATCGTACAACTTTCGCGTGGGCTACTGCGAAACTACAAATCGGGATGATCCGGTATGTGTAAATATATATATGGGACCATCCTCTAACAAAAAAGCCTTGAAGTTATCTTGCGTGCCCGAACTCCTGGCGAAAGAGTGCAGCGTAAATTGGCCATACCGTTCGGTACTAATTTAGTGTTGAAGTAACTAATCACCATACGGTCCTAAATGTTCACATCGAGCGCTACATTTCACATGGATCGATCGATTACAGAAAGGAACAACTTCTGAGTGGCGCAACATTGAGATAACTTCGTCCTTACATGAAGATCCGACAAGAGCTAACACCACTAAAATCAACTCGGCACTCGTGGTAAAATGTCGTTCTCGGTTGGGATGCCCAAAGATCGGGGCGGGTGGATCGACCTCGTGCTCTGCAATAGAGTCATGCGGCGGCTCGTGGAGATCTTGATATTGAAATGGTCTACTCTCATCACCATCGGATGATGGGCTAAGCGGTGATGTCGTGGGAAGCGAGCTATGGGTCATGGGCTTAGGGGTCTCAGGGAATTATCTCCGCGCACTGAGGAGGTGGGCCAGGGTGGGCCTGACTCATTCGGCAGCGAGACCCCAAGCCGACCTGACCTTCAGGGACGATCTGTGATGGCATGATGTGTATGAAAGTGATTGGTAGGAGACCAAAGCTCTACACTGTTGTCTTTCTAGGTGCTCTCCTCAAGCACGGGGCGATTACAGGCCGGACGATCCGGCCAAGGTTAGGATAACTCTCTGGATCATCCCTATGCGTACAACTTTCGTAGTGGGCTACAAGCGGAACTACAAATCGGGATGATCCGGTATGTGTAAATATATGTATCTGGGACCATCCTACCATAAAAAGCTTTGAGTCTGATTGTCATGAAAGAGTACAAAGTTAAATAAAATTGTCATGAAATGCATCGTTCCAATCTAGGCTAACACAGCGAAATCGAAATACGACATATCAAGCAAGTTAGAGTGCATAACAACCGAAAAGACAAGTGGCGCATTAAGCAAAGAACTACTCGTCCGTGCTTGGACTAGTACCAAAAAGATCGGAGCCAGAGCTGGAGTCTTCCCTATCAGCCTCGCGCTCAACACCGTCGGCGTCAGGCTCGTCGAGGTTCTCCTCCTGGGACTTTGTAGCTTTAGTCTCCTCATCAGGGGCTGTGAACTTTGTTGGTGAAGGGTTGAACAATCGCAGTCATTTGGCAAGGGGTCGATGGGCTGTCATGCGCCTTTGTCGGGTTCGAAGGTTAGATCCACAACACCGTGTCGGCAATATTCTCGTGATTTGAGCAATCACGACAATGTGTGTTGAGTCCGGAGGCGATGTTACGTACATGTTGGCGCGATGTTATCCTCATCGGGGCCTCGGGGGCTGTAGGTGAACTCACGGGGAGCACACTCGGAGGCAATGGTGGATCGTCGTCAACTTGAGGTCGGCACGCTTCGATAGGTCTTGGAACTCAACGATACTACACTCTGAGCAGCCATCTCGTCGGTCATGTCGGCATGCGGATGTATGTTCGGTCTCGATCGAGCACGCAGGCGGGCATGGTCGATGTGGGTGCATCGCTAAAGTAGGTGGAGTAGTGGACAGCGGGCGGATGCCTTATCATCGGTGATGCGGAGAACATCCTGTCAAGACCGTGGGAGGTGGTGGGAGCGTGGACACGGGGTGGGCGAGAAGCCCCTAGCGAAGCAAGTGGGGCGACAATGCGGTGGCGGGAGGTGGGCTGAGGTGGCGTGAGGTTGTGCAAGACCAAGCTGCATTGTACAAGTGACCAAAGCGACTGAGAAGAAAGTGAACATCTGAGCCATTTGCATCGTAGTGTACCAAAATTTATGCAGGTCGTCTCTTGATGCAACCTCATCTCCTCTAGTAATTGGGTGCTGTGTCTCCATTGTTGGGCAATTGAAGTTGCGAGACTTCGCAACTCAACAATCGAAGCAAATGCGTGAGTAAGCTCGGTGAAATTTGAGAAGCGAAGGCGGAGTCCGGTGTCACGTCGAGGCTGGCAGCGGTGCGGTGAGTCGTCTCGGTCCTCGAGCCTGAGCACGATCCACGCCTCGTGGTCGTGGGCTCGTCTTCTTTGGAAAGTACTCGAGGTCTTCCTCCTCATCGTCGTCGTCATCGATCAATATCAATGATCCGCGCCAACCCGGCATGCTCCTCGGCCTCTGCTAGTGCTGGTCCTCCCCTTGGCGGTCTCTCTCGGTTCCTCGGTATCGCTCTGAGCCCTCCTCATGGAGCGTTGTCCTCTGCGTATGTCGTCAAGAGATGGAGGCATGTCTTGTGAAGATGAACTCGCCCTTCGAGTACTCCTCACGATGCTAAATGCAGGGCGAATGTCTGCATATGTAAGAAATTATATGCGCAAATGGTTGTTGTCGGCCAAACTCATAGCATCTGCAATAGCATCTTCAATCTCACAGATGATAAAGTCGAGAATGTCGAGCGGCTCGTGAGATAGGATCGAATAAAAGCCTTCTTTGCAAACTAGTGATCGTCTCGGCATTCCCAATCCTCGACATGATGACTTCCTCAAAGCCATGTGGACCGCCTTTGCCTCGGGAGTGAGGCAGTGCGGATGGCGAAGGGATCAACGAGGGCAGGCTGCTTTGGAATAAGCGAATCTGGTCATCGTAGGAAACACCCTCCGGCCTTAGCACGGCGAGGCGGTGTCTTGTCTCGTACACCACGATGCAAAGTTAAGGGCTCCTCCTCAAAACCAAACAACTCAAGCAAAGTGCGCTTGTACACCCTCTGGGGTTCTCCGTCGTGCATGAATTGAATGTATACATGCTCTCGGTCGATCCAAAGCGTAGCGTAGAAGTCTCGACCCACTTTTCCACTACTGAGTGTCGAACTCATCCTTGACTGGTAAGACCTTGAAATGGTGAAGTGTCTCTGACGTCCACCCCACATGACCCTCTGCAAAGAGCGAAGTTGGCGTCTGTGCATGCTCAAGCTGGACCCCGAACTCTCTGCGTAACAAAAAGCTCTGTTGAAGAACAAATCCAGAACCTCCTATTAACTCCAAATTCTCGGCTTGCGGAAGCCAGACATTGATATCGAGAAAAGCGAAGGGTCTTTACCCTCCGGGATGAGAGGTTCGAAGGTCTCTAAGTCTTATCTCGGGGTCGAGGATGTGGCACATGGTACTCCTCGTCCTCTTCCTTTTCATCGCATGATCTCCTCGATGCGGAACTATGTTGGGGCGAGCATGCACAGGAAGATGTCGAACCACCACAGTGCGCATGCGGCTAGAGCGGCGAGGAGGTGCCGCACCACCCTCTGTGAATTGAGTTCCCCCTCCTCTCGACCCCTCTGCTGCTGACTCTGTGTGTCTCTAATGCGCAATTGGCGTACGCCCGCATGCTGAGCCAAGTTAGCATCTGCGACCATCTCGGCTCGCTCTGCGCATACATAACTTGGACTTCTTAGCCTTCTCATTTCGCACAACAACTTCTTTTCCTTCCTTTTTCTGCCATCACGCAAGTTGCGGTTGAATGTCAAGAACTTGCATCGTATTCATATGCATTTGAATGGAGTCAAAGAACGAGAGGATGTGGATCTCACAGCTTACAAAGTGAAGGAGAGTCGTTTGCGGTCGCGGGCTCGGTTGTCGGCGACAAAGCAATGTAGCGTGACTGGCGTGTGGCGTGCCGAGGCGGGTGGAGGATTGGATCTGGCGTCGCAAGGCGCGAAGCGGCTGCGGCGCAAGGCGGCGTGGAGAGGAGTAGTTAGGTGCGGTCGATGTACAAGGTCCAATGGTCCTGGCGGTCCTCTGAATGTGCGGCGTGTTTTGGATAAGGTTAAGATCATCATCTGGGATGATCCGTTATCGAAACATCACTGGCCGGATCGATGCCTCTGTTTGACTTCGGTGGCGGGATGGTCGACCTCTCGAGAAAAAGAATCGGATCATCTTGTCTAGCGGTGTGCGGCACCTAGCGATGTCGCGATAATGATGAGGCGGACAATCGAAGACCGGACGATCCGTATAGGAAAAGATAAAGCGCTCTCGAATGCGAGCAGCGGAGGCCTCGAAGCTAAGATTCACATCTGGGACGTTAGTTAAGTCGAAAACAACCGTCTGGGATTATTGTCGGACGAATAGTGCTTAGCTTCCTTCGGCCTTTGTTGGCTTCAATTTCTGGATGATCCGGCCTAATAGTGAATTACCTACCGTACCATCCTGCACTTTCACGCATAGCAGTTTTACTCAATTCCAATAAAAATATAAGTTCTATTACATATTAAGTTTTTACACAACGTGTCCCTATTTGCCTTTAACAACTTTTAAGCGCAATCATCACGCATATATGGCATCATTGAAATATCGAGGTTTCTTCTACAAGTTTGATCCTCTCCGGATCTCCGAAAGGTGGTAGGTCATCGGGCGATTGTATTACGCCTAAATCGTGCACATTGTCAACTCAACGATCCTTTGTTTTAAGGAACAACTATGTTCCTTTTCTTATTCTTGGGGTCACTATGTAGAAAACTTGCGAGACTTTGAAGCTAGTATCCGGGTCGCTTTTGTGTCCAAGATTGTTGAGGTCGACGCGGTTGTGAACCCATAGTTGTCCACCTCCACACCATTAGGATGTTTGACCCGATTCTTGTGAAATCTGGATCTGCATATCCCTTCCATAGTCGAGTTCCCAAATTTCTTCAATGATTCCATAGTAGGTGTTCTTCTCCTGTCGCATCTATGGCTTCTACCCGAAACGCCATACTTGTTTTGGGCCATCGTCTTCTTGTCCTTTTGAATGGTATAAAGCGTGTACCCATTGATGTCATCGCTAGCCATGATGTTACGGACTTGATGGGCCATGAGCCAACATTTTCAATGTTTTTGTTTCTTCGTCCTCACCATCTGGTATGTTTTGGTTCTTGAACCATGTAGTAAACATCGCTTATTCTCTTCGAGGATCCAATCAACTTGGCGTCTGGATTTTCTCTTTCAAGCTCTTCGGTGTTGCTCCACATCGGCTCCACTATCTTTAGTTTGTTGCAAGGCGGTGAAATGTGCTTGGTCCACATTCTTGTACTCATGGTCGATGAATCTTTTCTTTCCCTTAGTCCTTTACAGTCAACCTCCCCTCATGTCGAGGGCAGCACACCTGTCGGCCTTTCGTGGGCATGAAGTAATCCGTGCAACACTCAATGACTTCCTCGATGTTGTAGCCCTCAATAATGGAACCCTCGGGTAAGCACGATTCGTTGTAAGCTCTTAAGCAAGCCCATCCACCTCTCAAATGGAAACATCCGATGTAAGAATCTTGGTCCCGATACCTTTACCTCCTCGACAAGGTGAACCAAGAGGTGCGGCATGATATCGAAAAGGATGGAGGGAAGCACATCTCAAGTTGGTTTATAGTCTCCACTATGTAGTTCTGCAGATAGCTCATTTGTTCATCATCGATTACCTTCGTGAAATCGCATTGCGAAATGACACGGTAGTGATGGCCACCTTTACAAATGTTGAGTTGATACCCGATTGCAATTGGGAGCATTTGTGTCATCATGGCGTGGCGATCGTGAGACTTCATACCACTTATCTTTAAATCTTTCATCGATACTAGGTTTTTGATGTTGGATGAATAACGAGGCGGGACTCGACCCCCGTAAGCACTTGCTGCGATCTTTTCTCCTCGGTTATCGAGAGTAGCCTATTGGGGAAGGTAATACTTTCCATGTGTTCTTTCTTGAGGTGTAGTTCTTTCGATTTTAAGTACTACTAAGTCTTTCTGAGCTTTAAGACCATCCTTTGTCTTGTCTTGAATGTCAACAAGAGACCTATGCGCTTTCACGGACATTCTTTATGACATGCATGGCATCGATGCTATGGCGAATTTCCAAGTCCTTCGATGGGGCAAATACTTGTAGAAAATTGACATCTTTTGAACAGGACAACAAAGTGGAGGAACCTCCTCGCCGGTATTCTTCCTCTTTCGACCCCTCTTTTGGCCTGCATCGGCTTCTTCGAAAACCACCTTGATGTTACGGACCATTTCAAACACTTTTTCCCGCTTATGGCGCTTTGGAGCCACACCTTCCTCAACCGTATTGTCAAAATACTTGCCCATCTTACGGTATTTGTGAGCTTCGAGAAGAAATGGCGGTGCATGTACACTAACCTCGTGAGCATGGAAGGAGCGTCGACGATTTCATCCATGCATACTACAAGCTATCTTCCCTTTAATCGACCCGATAGGGCTAGCGAGCGGGGTAATCACCGATGGTAACAAAAATAATGGCTTTTAGTGTGAAATCTTGTTGTTGGGCCGATCCCACACTGGACCCCATCGTGCCACAACATGGCCATATCTTCCATCGATGGTTAGAAACACATCAATATCTACTCGGTGTCTCGGACCTTGGATAAGAATGGACAACATTAGGTACCTTCTCTTCATACATAGCCATGGAGGAAGGTTGTAGATGGACGGGACTCTTGGCCAAGTGCTATGTGTGGCATTCCATTCCTCGAAAGGATTCATACCATCGATTTTCGGTCTGAACCTTACATTCACGGGTTCGTTGCGAAATCTGGATACATGCGATCAAAATTTCTCCATTGTCTACCATCGGTGGGTGTCGAATCTTTCCATCTTTTCTGCGCTTGTCGGAATGCCAACCCATTAGTTGAGTCCTCTCATTCAGTACAAAGCGTTTGGTGACCAATAAGCGGCAAGTACCACATCACCAGCGAGGATTCTTTTCTTCTTGTCCATGCACGAAGACTGTCATCTTCGTTATTACGGTAGTACTATTCTTGTTCTTCTTATTCTTAGTAGTGCTAGGTGAAGAATCATCATCGTCGTGGGAGTCATCATTCTTCTTATCTTGGCTCGCCTTGCACGGGCATTGATCCAAGTCCGTGTAATCTTTACGGAAGAGGATCTGATGGTTCGGACATGCATGTATCTTTTGCACATCCAATGACATCGGGTGATAAGCTTCTTGCGAAATAAGTGCTCAAATCGGCAAGGTGGGCAATCCATTAGCCGAGTATTTACGCCAAGAGCCTCAACGGATCGGTGAAACTCTTGTCCGACCATCCATTGCTAGCCTTCAGCGAGTAGAAGCATCAAGACCGTATGCAACAAGTAAACTCGGAGGACAACCCTTGGATTCCTCATATAACGAGATCATTATTTGCTTTGTGTAGCATCGACATTATCTAAACTGTCATCTCCTTTAAAACACGTGGTTCGGCATGGCGCAACATTTCCTCTACATCGGCGATCGACCATCATCTAGCAAGCGAGCATGCCGTGAGCTTCATCTCCCAAACCATCGATTATAGCCTCGGCGCCGATCATCCACGAGATCGGGATCAACATCATCGGTTGTTTTGCGATGTGCGTTGCTCGCCATGGTTGGACCAACATGTGTAATCCTCTATAAAACCTCTCATGATCGGTGTGTTGTGATTACACTTAAATCTCCCCACCCTACATTGTTCTTCGGTCTTTGCATGGACAAAGTATTTCCGTTTCCTTCTTAGTCGAGGCGTCATACGAGTGGCTTTAATAAAAGTTTGAGCTCTTTGAGAATACACCCTTATTTCTTGGGGCATTGTACATCCATGCCCTTTCCATCTTGAACACGAAGCAGAAAATCAGATTGAAATGTCAATTATTTAGATAGAACTTTAACAAGAGAACCTAAGTTAAATACTATAAAATGATTTTATTAAAATCACGAAAGAATGTAAGGTCCTCTCCTCTAGATCTAGAGGGGCTGTTCTCTCCTCTAGAGAGAGGGAGGGATACAAGATCGTCTCTGAGATCTAGAAGGTGAGGGCTTCAACGGAAAATTAAATTAGTCGATGACACTCAATTAGTTGGTTTTGGTGATGTGTCTATGACATGTGGGTCCATCTGAGTCTATGACGGTGGACTAGGGTGTCAAAAAGTGAATCACAATTTTAAAGAGGCGCCAATCTCCAGGGCTTCAACCCCTCTCCCATGCACATTCTATCTACACTACATCTTCCTCTCCACAAGATATATAAACCTCTACAAATGTCGGGAATGAGATGCTCTTACCTTAGAGAGTTAACTATTCCAAAGATTTCAAGTTCAAAACCTAGCTCCCCTTGTTTTCACAATTTTGGGGCCGCTTTGAAGCGCCCATGAAGAATGATCATTAAGACTTTAAGCGAAGATTCCACAGTGCGGCTCCCTAAGACAACGACCTGCGAAAAATAATAAAGATCAAGCAAAACAGCACTCTGGGATGATCCGTCAAAGGAAAAAAGAACCATCTAGGAGTATTTTACGGGCGTTGGATTTCTCTGTGTAGTGTCATTTGTTGCAATGTAACGGATGATCCGATGCGTCAATAAAAACTCATCTGGGAGTATTGCACGGGCGTTGGATTTACGTGTTTTGCGGTATTGTAGAACAAAGGATGATCCGGTACTTACATAAAAAGCATATCTGAGCATCTCCTTCGTCACAAGATATGCGGACAAACATTTACAAAATTTGAATGAGCGGTTTGTTTAAGAACTCGCCTTTAAAGACTTAACATCACTACAGGGGTTCCTTAATTAATTAGGGCGTCAATATAATTAACTAAGGCTGCTTGCTTAACGTATCACTTTGTGGAAGCTGCGATTTCGCATGCGCTTCCGTAAGAAAGTGGTGTGTAAAGATCGCCTCTTCCCAGCGGTTCCTTAAGAAGCTGCTGGGAAGAGCATAGTTTCCACAAAGCGGCATCTAAAGACACACCTTTGTGAAAGATCAATATTTTATACAAGGTTTCTTATGAGAGCCGCTGTGAAGATACCTTTACTGACGGTTCTTAACCCCAAGGACCGCGATCGATCATTTGGCGGCTCTCCTTTTAATCCGCTGTGGAAAGAAATCCTTGGTGTCTAGGAAAATCATTTACGTAGTAGTGTAAAGTCTAACGGGATTGATGACCTTCTGTGAAATCACGTTGAAGAAGGAACACAACCTTGTGATTGTCTCTCGGACCTTGTCGAGACAAAATACCTCTAATTGCAATAGGGAGCATTTGTGTCATCATCACATGACAATCATGAGACTTCATGCCGATTAACTTCAAATCTTTCATCGATACGGTTTCTTGATGTTTGCGAAATGTAAGACAGAACTTTCACACCATACAAGCACTTGCGAGTTACATTTTCTCTTTCTTGCTCAAAGTGTAGCAAGCTAGGGAAGGTAAAGCGGCCTTTCCCAATGTCTGAGATATTGCTCACTCGATTTTCATGTCTTCGAGATCCCTTCGTGCCTTGATCCATCCTTTGTTTTGCTAGGAATATTCAATAAAAGACCAACCACTATTTGTCACATACATTCTTCTCTACATGCATAGCGTTGATCGGTGTCAAACTTCTAAGTCCTTCCGATGGGGCAAGTCCCAAAAGATGGATCTCTTTTCCCCGTGGTCTTCTCGGTATGGGGCGCGATGTATTACGATACTCCCTTTCCATGTACAACATTAAGATCCCTAACCATATCATACACCTCTTCCTCATGAAGATGCCTTGGAGCTAAACCGTTCTCCTTTGTCCCGTCAATTGTTTCTTCATATTGCGATGCGGATGATTTCTGCTGAAGGAACCTCCGGTGGCGCATGTACACTGTTTTTCTCGAGTTGTTGAGCCACACACTAGCGGTTTCATCCATGCACTGGGGGCATGCTTGGGCTCCTTTTGTAGTACAGCCAGACAGGTTACCAAGGGCAGGAAAATCATTAATGGTGAAGAACAACAATGCGCGTAGAGTGAAGTACTCTCGTTTGTACTTGTCCCATACCTGTACACCTTCGTTCCACAGTATCATAAGATCTTCCACCAATGGTTGTAGGTATACATTAATATCGTTGCCAGGTTGTCTCGGCCCTTGGATAGCGGCGACATCATAATGTACTTTTGCTTCATACACAACTAGGGTGGAAGATTGTATATCACGAGTCACGGGCCAAGTGCTATGAATCTTTGCTCATGTTCCGAAAGGATTCATTCCATCCGTACTCAAGCCAAACCTTACATTCCTTAGTTCATTTCTGAAGTTCTCCCTGAAGAGTCTATCGATGGTTCTCCACTGGGCAGAATCAGCCGGGTGTCTCAGTTTTTCATCCCTCTTACGGTCTTCCGAGTGCCATCGCATCAATTTGGCGTGCTTTTTGTTTCCAAATAAACGCTTCAAATGTGGTATTTCTGGCAAATACCACACCACTTTAGCGGGAGCTCATTTCTTCACCTCGATAACTTCCCTGTCATCGCCCTTACGCTTGTATCGCGATGCTTCGGCGTCTCCATATTTTTCTTGCGCCGCTCCACTCTGAAGACGCTGTTGCTATCACCGAGATGTCTTCTCTGTGCCAATCTGCTGCTGCTACCTTTACGCCAGGAGATCGGCTTTTCCGTCGTGCCTGCCCATGACTATATTTTTTGCCTGTAGCTGCACGAGAGTGCCTTGACTATAAGACTTGCTCTAGAAATTTTTTAATAATACATTATTTTCTCAAAATTTCAAAAATATACCATGAAAATTTTTTTACAGAAATATACCCCTATCGCCCGTTGGTTGGGCGAAACACAAATATCGCCCATCCAATGGGCGATAGAGGTCCACGCCGCATCATCCAATGGGCGACGTTGCGTGGCCACTCCGAAGCGTCTACCTCTTCCTTCGCCTTCCCCTTTCCCTTTCCACATGCATGCCTCGGCATCTTTTTTCTCTCCTCCTTCGTTTCCCTCTTCTTTTCTATCTTTTCTTCCCTCTTCTCTCCCTTTCTTCTCTTCTCTGGCTGGTTGAGTAAACACAGTGCCGCGTGAGCAGTGTTTATAGAGGAAGCGCTCTCTATCACCCATTGGTTGTGCGATAGGGACCGCGCCCCCCTATTGCCAGTTCGACGATCGATTTATGCCCTGTCGCCCGACCAAAGGGCGACAGAGACTCGGGGAATGATGTGGCACGGTTTCGCCCGTTGATCGTGCGACGTGGCCCTCTGTTGCCCGTTGGATGGGCAATATTTGTGTTTCGCCCAACTAATGGGCGATAAGGGTATATTTATGTAATTTTTTTCGTAGTATATTTTTGAAATTTTGAAAAAAATGTATTATTAAAAAAAATTCCTTGCTCTGCGCCCCCTTGCTTTGATATCAATTATTGAAGGCCAAAAACTTTTTAGACATTTTTCTCCTTTATTACTTCTTGCTCTGTTTATTTTTAAAACTCAGACCTAATTCTAAGTTTATACCCAAAACTATAGCCCTAATAAACTGAATATGATTCTATTTCCTTGTCCTAATCCAACCCCTCATCCTAATTAGACTTTTAATCAAAACTCCTAAGTGATTACAAGATTGCTCGGTGTGGCATGCAGCTGCCTCTTATTTGACTTGCTTGCCAGTAACTAGCAACGCTCAAGCCGACGGCGAGGCCAGCTGGCTGACCTATCTGGTGACTTCTTGGTAATGTTGTACCATTGCCTTTTGCTTCGTTCCATCTACATGAAAGAAAAGCACAGTAGGTGTGGCAATCTTAGCGGTATTTGCTTTCTTATTCATTCCTAGCAAATACTGTACGCATTCTAGTCCGTGTGCCGCACAATGGCAATTTTTTTTAATTGTGGAAAAAAATCCTGAACATGAGTGTGAATCAGGCATTGCATAAAGAAATGGTGTTGTGCTTGTAATAGTTAAAAATTGCCATTGTGTCATTACAAAAAGGAGGGTCATTACACAGTCAAACAGTTTTATACTTTTCACTACAATATTTGGTGTCTTTTATCAGGTATACATTCTATCAACCCAGGTCCCAGAACATTTAAGTTTAGATAAAATGATTGAAATTAATGCTTTGAGAAGTTACTTTGGAAGGATTTTTTTTGCAAGCATATGAAGTTCTGAAATATTTGAAGAATGATTTTGCTTCTCTTTTATATATCATCTATTTATATTGTGTAAATCAGTACACTGGATAAAAAAAGACCATTGAAGTTCTTTCTTCTATTGTAGTGAAATGGTCTGATTCAATACCTCCTAATGGGCTTCTACTATAAATATGGCATTCTATTGTGTGTACCTCCCTATATTGTTGTGTGCTTCATATGATTATTCTTGTTATTCGATCGGTACATTATGTTTGATCTATAGCGGTCATCATCGTTTTACAACAATTATGACGGTGTTTTGAAATAATCTCTGAAAAGTATGTATAACAACTTATTGTTGGATCATGTAAAAATTCTCCTGTCAGTTTTTACTAGTGGGAATTTCTTACTAGTTGGGTTCTTTTGTCATTTATAAAAAAAATCACCAAAACATCAAATTTGAGCTTTTGAACATTTTTCATTTGGATCATATATATACGAATGGAAAATACCTCTGTGCTGCCAAATGAAGGAATCAAATGGTGCCACCCATGAACCTACCCAACCGGTGCACACACTACTAGAGAACCGACCTTTCCTCTGGCCCATCGATCTGGGTTGGGTATGAACAAGGACCGATATTTAGATCGATCCGGTTCACGACTCTGAGCTGCGGGGGCGATTAGTACGGTTGAAGACCGAACCGTCGATGAGATCAAATCGAGACGGTTGGTTTCACGAACCGGTACTATTTAGCACCCACTAAATAGTACTGGTTCGTGACACCAACCCAGATCGATTTGATCTCATCAAGATTCGTGTCTTCTTCAACCTTGATCTAATTAAACTTCTTCCTCCTCCTCTCTGCTGGACCAGATCATTCGGTCTTGCGAAAAGAACTTGAAGCTTGGCCAAGAGCTTGAAGGAGGAGGTGCTGCCCAAAATTTCAAAATTTTGGTCATTTTACTCACAACCAAGGTAGCTAAGGTTAGTAATATCATTCCTCACTTCATTTGGTGTTAAATGGAGCCTCTTTTTTGCTTGAATTATGAAGAAAATTTGATCTTTTCCCATGATTGATCAAAGATTATGAATGTAGAGGAGGTCTGCCCAAATTTCAAAATTTTGGTCATTTTACTGTAACCAAGGTAACTAAGGTTAGTAACATCATTCCTCACATCATTTGGTGTTAAATGGAGCCTCTTTTTTGCTTGAATTATGAAAAAAATTTGATCTTTTCCCATGATTGATGAAAGATTAATATGAATGTAGAGATCTAGCTTGATCTTTTCAAATAGGATACAAAAACTTGTTGTGTAAGCTTAGAATTTGCTTGGATTATAATGTAGCTCGCCTTTAATGTGTGGATCTAGCTTAAATTTAGGTTTTAGTTCCATCGGTCGATGAAGGATGAGGTTTGGTTGCTTGAGTGGGGGAGAATGGTGCATGGAAATCATGGAGTTTGGGATCTTCAAATGGGAGTTAGGTTGCAAAATTTTGGTCATTTACTGCATTTAAAAGGTAACTAAGGTTAGTAAATCATTCCTAGCATCATTTATTAAATGGAGTTCAATTTTGCTTGAATTTTGAAAAAAATTTGAATATTTTAAATTTATGAAAATTAATATGAATGTATAATTTTAGGTTGATCTTTTCAAATAGGATACAAAAACTTGTTGTGTAAGCTTAGAATTTGCTTGGATTATAATGTAAATAAAATTTAATGATTGGATAATAATTTAAATTTAGGTTTTAGTTCCATCGATTCGATGAAGGATGAGGTTTGGTTGCAATTTTGTTGGAGAATTTTGCATGGAAATCATGGAGTTTGGAATCTTCATGGAGTTAGGTTGCAAAAACTTGTTGTGTGGGTTTATATTTTGCTTGGATTATTATTTAGCTCGGATTGAAGGTGTGGATCTAGCTAATATTTAGGTTTTGGTTCAACAATTCATTATCGAAAAATGAGGTAATAGTTATCTTGATGTAACATAATGTAGATGGACCGCGATGGATGTACATGGATCGGCGCTCCCGGAGTTCTTGCGGGGTTTGCAAGATTTTCTTCGTCTTGGCCGATGCACACACGACGTCGGGCTACATATATGCTGTCCATGCATAGATCGCAAGAATGAGAAGGAGTGGCCAAAATCCAGCCACCTTCACTTTCATTTGCTCACAAGAGGTTTCATGTCAAACTATACTCGCTGGACCAAGCACGGTGAAGAAGAGATTATCTGAGGAAGGCGGTGAAGAAGAAGAGGGACAACAATATCGGATGATTTGGTCAACATGGTTCTTCGAAGATACATTGGGGAGTGTGGTGATGATGACCTAGACCAGATCTTTGCGTGATGGAGAGGAGAATACATCGATGAAAGACATTACGAAAAGTTCGGCGCCTATGGGAGGACCACGGAACAACTGTTGTACCCAAACGTCGACGGGGCCATAAAAAGTTGCGTACCACACTAGAACGATGCAATGGAAGGCGACCAATGGATTGTCCGATAAGGATTGACGAGTTGTTATGCCTCATAAAAAGTTACTTCAGAGAGGAACACCTTGCCGAAACTACGTCGATGCCAAACAAGTTATGCGCCCTTTGGGGTTGGAAGTCTGAAGATACATGCATGCCGTAATGATTGTATCCTTTATCGCAATGAGTATGAGGATTGGAAGCTTGTCGGTGTGCAAAACTTGGCGGTATAAGACGAGCGTGATGACCGAGTGAGGTAGAGGGCGGCGTAAGAAGAAGAGACCTCCTGCTAAGGTGGTGTGGTATTTCCTGTAATCCCCGGTTGAAGCGTTTATTTGCGAACAAAGCGCATGCCGGATGATCTTGTTGGCACAAGGAAGACCGTAAGGACGACGGAAGGCTAAAACACGTTCTTGATGGCTCCCGGTGGAGGAAAGTCGATAGAACATACCGGACTTTCTTTGAGGATGCAAGGAACATAAGGTTTGGGTTGAGTACGGATGGGATGAACCCATTCGGCGATATGAGCGATCACTGACACTTGGCCCGTGACTCTATGTATCTACAACCTTCCTCCTTGGGCGTGTATGAAGCGGAAGTACATTATGATGCCATTGCTTATCAAGGCGAAGCAACACGGAAAGCGACATTGATGTGTACCTCAAACCGTTGGTTGAAGATCTGTTAACTTTGTGGAGCGATGGTTATGCGTGTATGGGATGAGTACAAAAGAGCACTTCACTCTCGTGCATTGCTATTCATAACCATCAACGATCGCCTGCACTTGGTAATCTATCGGGCCTATCTATCAAAGGATATAAAGCCCGCATTCCTTTGCTTAGAGGATACGGACACAAGTACCTAAAAACTCTCGAAAGGTTGTGTACATGGGCCACCGTAGGTTCCTCCATATGAAGGACCGTTCACGGAGGAAGGGTGAGAATTTTGATGGGACGAAGAGAAGCGTAAAGCCCATGCATCGCGATGGGGCGCTTGTATTTTCTTTGGTAAAGGATCTGAAAGTAGTATTTGGAAAAGGTCACGGTAGCAAACCCGTCCCGGTGAACAAGGTCACACGAAGGCCATTTGGAAGAAGAAGTCAATATTTTGGGACTTACCTTCTTTGGAAAGACTTAGAGGTCCGCCACTCATTGGACTTCATGCATATCACGAAGAATGTCTGCGTGAACTGCTAGGTTTCCTAGATATGTACAGTAAGTCAAAAGATACACTTCAAGCACGAAAGGACCTCTGACTATTGGGACTCGGGAGCGACCTACATTCAGGAAAAGAGAGAAAGGACAACATTACCTCCACCCCACGAGCTACACTTTGAGCAAGGAAGAGAAAAAAACATGATTAAGTTCTTGAGCAGTGTGAAGGTCCCTTGTGGATACTCCTCGAACATAAGGAGACTCATAAACATGAAAGAGAATAAAATCGTACATAAAATCCCATGATTGTCATGTGTTGATGACACTGATTGCTCGATGGCGGTGCGAGGTATTACGCAGATTAGGTACGAGGACAATCATAAAGTCGTGTTCGTTCTTCAACGCGGTGTCGCAGAAGGTCATCGAGCGAATAAGTTAGTCTAATGCATGATGACATGGTCAATAGTCCGTTAGCCTTGAGATGATCTTCCCTCCATCCTTCTTTGATATTATGGTCCATCTCATGGTCCACATTGTTAAAAGATAGAAATTCTCGGACTGTGTTCCTCCACAATATGTTCCCTTCGAGAGGTACATGGGTATCCTAAAGAAGTATGTTTAACGGTCTCGCCGAGAATATGCATTACGCAGGTGTAAACCTGAGGAGGTGATCGAGTTTTGTGTTAGTTACATGGATGATCTGAATCCAATTGGCGTCTCAGATCATGCCATGAGGAGGCTACGGGGAAAAGGGACTTTAGGGAGAAAAGAATCCTATAGCGACGATCTACTTGCATTTAAACAAGCACATTTCACGGTATTGAAACAAGCAAGCTGAGTGGCTCGTATATCTATGATCACGAGATGAGTCTCTGGCCCAATACCCAGAGAAGTCGAGATAAGTGGATCGTGATGGAGCAAATGGATCATTTCAGCGAGTTGGTTACAAAAGCAATTGTTGGGCAAGCGAGCAGACGATGAACAATTGAAACTCTTGGCTCGAGGACCGTCCACAACAATCATATCATTTCAAGGGTATGAGATAAATGGGTACACATTTTACACGACAACCCGAGATAACAAGAGCACCAACCAAAACGATGGCGTCAGTATAGATGCCTTGGACAAAAATGGAAAGATGGACACCTACTATGGTTTCATAGAGGAGATCTGGGAGCTAGAGTACGGGCCATTAAAAGTCCCTCTGTTTCGGTGCTAATGGGTCAAACTGACAACCGTGGATATCGATAAGTGCGGTATGACAAGCTGTGGACCTCAAGCAAGTGGCCTATAAGGGACGAACCGTTCGTGCTTTCGCTAATGATGTGACACGGGTATTCTATGTGATGGACATGGATGACAAAGCGAAAAAGTAGAAGGAGAAGACTAGCGAGAGCGATCGGCCAAGGCGCCACGTGGTTCTTCGGGTAAAAGAAGGATTGTCGGAGTTGAGGCGTCACAGACGAAGAAGAGTATAATCGATTCGACGAAATGCCTCCTTTCACGGTGGACGTAGACATTAGTGTCTTGAATGATCTGAGAGGAATCTCCTCGACGCCGCGATCATAATGAAGGATCACTTGTAAAAGCAAAGTATGTTAGCAAATAAGGATTGCTTTTGGTGTAATAGACTACTAACATACTAGTTTCTCATTCCTCTAGTGGTTTTCTGTATTTTCTATTCAAATTGTACTAATATTTGACTAACAATATTGTTCAAAGTCCTCTGTACTAATATAACAAGGTGACAATTTGCAATGGAATTATAAGAGTGCAAAAATTACTTTATTTCTTACAATTTTCTATAATGTTAATTTATATTACATGGTTGGAAAAAATATTGTAAAGAATAACTTTAAGCGATAGATATAAAAATATTGTGAAGTGGTAAAAGCATTTTTAAAAATTATTTAATGAAACAATAGTTAAGCAGTAGATTCAAAAAAAGAAATCTTAAAAAAAGGCTAAATGAATCTAAAGTGGTAAAAGCATTTTTAAAATTATTTAATGAAACAATAGTTAAGCAGTAGATTTAAAAAAAGAAATCTTAAAAAAAGGCTAAATGAATCTAAAGTGGTAAAAGCATTTTAAAATTATTTAATGAAACAATACTTAAGCAGTAGATTCAAAAAAGAAATCTTAAAAAAGGCTAAATGAATCTAAAATTGTAAAAGCATTTTTAAAAATTATTTAATGAAATAATAGTTAAACAAAGTACATTTAAAAAAGAAATCTTACAAAAAAGGCTAAATGAATATAAAGTGGTAAAAGCATTTTAAAAATTATTTAATGAAACAATAGTTAAACAGTAGATTCAAAAAAGAAATCTTAAAAAAAGACTACATGAATCTAAAGTGGTAAAAGCATTTTTAAAAATTATTTCATGAAGCAGATAGTTAAACAACAAATAAAAGAAAAAAGAAATAAAAGAAAGAGCGAAAAAAGAAGGGCTAGGGGCACGGCGGGCTCGAACCCGAGACCTCACTGTCGGGAGAGCTTGAACTCAAGCGCCATCGCTAGCCAAGGGAGGAAGAATTCTTGTCGATTAGTATGGGCGCTAAATTGTTTTGAGTCTTTTAACATCGATCCGGTTGGTGTTTTCAGCAGGATCGATAGTGCTCTAGGCTCCTCCTCATGGAAATGACCCATCGATCCGGTTGGTGTATTCAGCAGATCGATGTCTCCATCGATCTGGGTTGGAGTATCCAACAGATCGATGTGAGACATCGATCGATTGAATACACCAACCGGCTCGAGGTGCACCTATAAACCCATCCCGCCTCCTCATCCCCAATTTTTCTACTCCGCCATTGTTCCCCAATCTCCTCCTCCTCTGCTCGTTTGCAAAGACCTCCGGCAGCCGGGGCGCCTCCAGCGACCCCACTGCTGCCGTCCTCCTCTCCTCCGAGCGACCCCGCCCGCCGTCCTTGCCTCCAAGCCTTGCCTCCGCGCCTTGCCTCCGCCCATTGTTCCCCTCAGGCCGCCAACCCCTAGGTTTGTGCCCTCCTTACAGTTGAGATCACTTGTCACTAACAGATGGTGAAAGTGTGGTTTTGCCTCATTGGTGCCCAAGTGATTGGTTTTGGTTTGGTGATGCAGAAACCATGTGGTTTTACCTCATTGGTGCCCGAGTGATTGGTTTTGGTTGCGTTCTTTGCGTTTGAGATGTCGGTGGTTGGGGACCTTGCAAGAGTGGGATTATTGTTCGATGAAGATTGGGTCGTATTGAGACCATTTGTGACAACAACAATTTTCGATTACTTGACATTTAGTTGTTAGATCAATTGTGTACGTGTCCGATGATCTAGTACTTGACATTTAGGGAGGTATTGCTCGGTGATGATCTAGGGTTTATATGAGTAGAACATTTATACGTGATCTGGGCCTTGAAGCGGTAGACATACATGCTAGGAAGTTTGTTTCTTGCTCATTGATATAATCAATCCTCAACTTGTTCAGGTTGGTATATGTGCATCAATGTTAAGTTTTGGTGAGTATTGAAAGAAGCGATAAATCGTGGTTGATATTGATTACGATTTGTTATCTGTTAAATCTGAACATAGCAAACACTTTTATCTTCTTTGATTAGAACATATTTCTTGATTACATTGATGATCGCAATTGCTTGCTTGATTTGTAGTCTTTTCTTTGGTTCGGAAGGTAGAACATTTCGATGTCGGTTTCTTCATATCTATATTCAGCTAGTAGGATGATTATTGATTAGCATCTTCTTGTCTATATTCGGTGATAGAATTGAGTATTGGTTTATAGACTTACGGTGGTTCGATTATAATTATTGTTTGGCTACTTTTACGAACTTGATCGGTCACGATTCTGTTAGAAAAGTTGGCTTTGATTAGTTATACTTTGATACCTAAATTGGGAACAGTAAACTTGTTTTACATAAAACTTCATTGTGCATGTTAAGGTGGTAAGGGTTCAAGGCCCGATTCATGAGCTTGTATCCTTGTGACATTAGATCATGTCTCATTCAGTGCTTAAATGACATTGTGAGATTTCTATGTATGTGTGAGATTTCTATGTATATGTGAAATGAATATGTATCATGTGAATTATTCTAAGTTGTCAAGTCTTTGGAAAAGTTGTTTCATTTTCACTAAAGTAATGTTGTCACAAATTGGTCAATGATCTTTGTCCTTCTTGTGAGGGCGGTCTTTAAGGCAACCCGTTATCTGAGAACAATACAAAATTGACAACTTGAGCACTATGCTAGTTGTGATGTCCCTTTACTTGTCATTATTAGGCAAATCTTCAAATACTTATGTATGTGTGAGATTTCTATGTATATGTGAAGTTTGAAATATGTATGTATCATGTGAAATGAATATGTATCATGCAAATTATTCTAATTTCGGTGAATTTTGAAATTTCTATTTTTATTGATCGGTTTCTATGTATATGTGAGATTTGTATGTATGTGTGATATTTCTATGTATATGTGAAGTTTGAAATATATATGTATCATGTGAAATGAATATGTATCATGCGAATTATTCTAATTTCTGGTGAATTTTGAAATTTCTATTTTTATTGATCAGTTTCTATGTATATGTGAGATTTGTATGTATGTGTGAGATTTCTATGTATATGTGAAGTTTGAAATGTATATGTATCATGTCAAATGAATATGTATCATGTGAATTATTCGAAGTTGTCAAGTCTTTGGAAAAGTTGTTTCATTTTCACTAAAGTAATGTTGTCACAAATGGGTCAATGATCTTTGTCCCTACTGACGAGGACGGTCTTTAAGGCAACCCGTTATCTGAGAACAATACAAAATTGACAACTTGAGCACTATGCTAGTTGTGAGATTTCTATGTATGTGTGAGATTTATATGTATGTGTGAGATTTATATGTATGTGTGAGATTTCTATGTATGTGTGATATTTCTATGTATATGTGAAGTTTGAAATGTATATGTATCATGTCAAATGAATATGTATCATGTGAATTATTCTAAGTTGATTCATTATATCTGAGAGTTACAAAAAGAAAATTCGACAAGTTTAAAGATCTTAAACTTGTCCGAATTTTCTCTTTTGTAACTCTCAGATATAATGAATCAACTTATGTAGAATAAGAATGATTCATTATTTTTGTTAAGCAAATATATTCTTAAGAATATATGAATTTTTTCATTTTATTTTTTCATTTTGAGATGTATATGTATCATATGAATTTTTTCTAATGTATAAGTATCATTTTAAAGTTACATGTGCATATGTTTGTAGCATGAGGTCACAACATCAATCACTTGATTTCCTCTCAACTCTAGCAAAATTACCATCGTATAGTATTTGGCCGATTTACATTAGGAACATCTTGGTGTCGCCGCACCATCCTCTCTCTATCGTCTTCCACGCCGTTTTAGAGTAGTACCATCAGCTTTACATGAAATGAAATCTATTTTCGTTAATTTTCAGTGCTTCTTCTAGCCTAAGAAATGACGATGGACGAAGAAGCATTTATGTTAAGTTTGATTGCGGGAAGTGATGGTCATGAGGCAATGAACTGCACCGCCACCAAGGCCAATGATGCTGCAGAGCATGATGAGGCTGCAGAGCACGATGAGGCGGCGAGGTAACAATCGACCACGTTCATGATTGTCGGTTCCACTACCATGCTAAGCCAATATCTTGACCCGTTCATGATTGTACCATGCTTTCAGATCGGTCAACCGGCAGCAATCACGTCGGCGAGGTCCAAGCAAGAAGAAGAAGGCAAGACATGTTATCACCGAAGTCGGCGAGACGGCCGACCTCTTGCACCCTCGGGGCGCTTGGGCGTTCAATTCGGCATCACGGCGTCCACGTTAGGGACCACGTGGCAATTAGCATAGCAAAATGGGATCGAGTCCTCAAGATCTGAAGAACATGCTTTGGAGCGATGTGAAGGAGACATTCACCTTCCCCAAGGGACAAGAAGAAGGTGAAGAGTTACACTCTCAAGAAGATGGCGGTCGCATTCGGACTTACAAAAAATTTGAGCACGGAGTATATCAAGAAGAATCGAATGCTCCGACTTCAACAAGCACCCAAAGTTGCAAGATCAGCAGGATGCGTTTGTGAAATACAAGACTTTGGACGAAGGTCAAAGTTTGAGTGAGAAGAATAAGTGAATGCAGAAGAAGAATTATCACCACCGACTCGGCCTGGTGGTTACCGCCATGCAATACCAAAATGGGAGAAGAGGAACAGGACACGCTAGCGAAGGGTATCGCACATAACAACGGATTGGCCCGACGAGCAAAGCATTGGTTCTATGCTCATAGCGGCGCCCTTGATGATAACGGCAATCTTTGTGTTTGGGAGGTGCTAAGAGATGTGGCGAAGGCTTATCAGATCCATCGAGGAGACTTCCCGGGGTAACCGTGCCAAAGCAGGAGAACGACGCGCTAACAAGGGCCTTGCAAAATCGAGCACCACGGACGCGTACAGGCGTCGGCGTTGTCCGTGGAAGGTTGGTTTTGCTCGGGCCGAGACCTATAGGAGTCGAGGCGAGAGCAAGGCTCGGCAGAACTAGCGACTTAGTGCACTTGAAGAACGCTGAATCAAACAAATGAGAGAATGCAAGAAGAGATCCGAAGAGAGGTGCAGCTAGCCTTGAGCCAACAGCATTGAGACGGGCCAAGAACCCCAAGTAATCCGGACATCATTAGCCCCTCGGGCGTGAAGCACTGCGGTTCGGTTGGGGTGGCGAAGCGGACTTGGACAAGTATCCGTAGAGCGACATCGACAGCGGACACCTTGTGAGCTGCATATCCAAGCGCGAACCTTACCTTCAAAGGCGGTGATGGTATGGCTCACCCATTAGAGCCGGGCGGCTTATCCATGGCCATGAGATCACGGTTAGGATACTCCAAGGTCTCGGTGGAGGAGGTGCGCCCAGAGTGCGAGGACCTTGACCTCGAAATTCACGGAGGTGGCGGGACTCTGAAGCTAGGAGAGCGTTACACAATTTCATCTGTGGGCGTAAGCGGTACATAATTTTTGAGATAACATGGACTTGTCCTCTCATGAAGAAGCTTGAGAAGAAACCGTCTCCTCCCAAGAACACATAGACTCCTACACCACCTCCTCAAGCATATAAGCCCGACAAAAGCCCGTCTCCTACACCATCTCCTGCACATATAAGCCCGAAGAAGCCCGTCTCCTCCCAAGAAGGCGCCACTCCTACACCACCTCCCGCGCACATATGCGCCACAAGAACCCGTCTCCTCCCAAGAAGGCGCCGACCAAGGGAATGAAGCCAGCTCGGCCATTAGCTCCCAAGAAGGCGGGGTCCTCCACCCAATCAAGAAGTGGTGAACTTCCGCGGCCAGTATGATATGAGCGATGAGGAGACCAAGAAGGTGGTAAAAGGAGAGGTAACTAAATTTCTTAGACCCAAGTCACCAGTGAAGAAGGTTCAACACAGCACGGAAGAATTTTATAAAGGTTTAATGACTATTAAAAATTTGAAGGATAACAAAGAAATGCCTCGCCAATCAAACTACTGGCGCACATTGAGTAAGGAATGCCCCAAGAAGATGTCGGTGAGGGAAGAGTAAGGAGATGCAACAATTCTTCGATGGCGGCCTTACCGCAAATCAAATATTAGGCACGGAAAAGATTGAGGTTGCCCAAGTAAGATGGTCATTTAAAATGGGCAGATCATTGGTCGAGTGAGGAGCTGACTAACGACAAAGATGCGCAATTTCATGAATGGTACTTGGGCGCGACCAAGCATGGTCTCTGATGTTATTTGTCAAGTTTAAGGAACAAGATTTTTTAGCGGTGAAGGTGAATTTGTTGTCATTTGGGACTACATATATGATCTATACGAGACAGGCGCCTCGGCGTGAGCTTGATGGGTTCTTTGGACTCTGTAAGTGTCTTAATTATTTGCAAAAACTATCGTGCACTTCCTTGTACTATACTAACTTGCAAGCCTAACTAATTTCTTATGTAGCATGGAGATACAAAGATGCCAAAGGGATCGTATTTTTGACATAGGCTTCATGGACCCGAGAGTTATCAACAAGACAACCGTTAGAGACCACCCAAGCGAAGCAGAGAATAACATATTCAATGCGCTAATGGGTCAAAGATATAAGTCAAAGATATATCTAGCCTACTCATTTGAGTCGTGTTTTCGTACCACCTCATTCTACTCCTTTTTCATAACACGATGTTAGAACTAATTAGTTATCTCGTTGACACATCTATGTATAGTTTTCTTTGGATTCTTCTTATGATCGAGCTAGATCGTAGCTCGATCACAATTATGGACTTCATAAAGGAGACCCGGTTGAAAAGTATCAAAACTTTATCGACATGCTCGTAGGTATTAATTCTTGTTCCTTTCATTATCGTACTAGCTCTATTTCCTTCAATTTGAAACAAATTCTAATCATGTACATACAATTAAGTAATCACATGTGTAGTGCATTCACACGGTTCCGTGCTAAAAACATGGGCGTATTCAAGGAGAAATTTGACATTGCAATTGCCTCTCATATGCGTATATCATAATGCTAGCTTTTAGTTAGTTAACTTAATTTCTTTGCATCCATTTCACGCTTTCAACTTTTTCCACCGCAGATCTTGACTCACCGTAGGGTAACAATTTATCGGCTACTATGTATCTTGAGTTTATGCACACCCAAACCGAGAATGGCGATCGCATGCTAAAAGGCAACAAGGGGTGAGTAAATATAATTACTAGCTTTAATTGTGTATAGGTACTCCTTATATCTTGTACAAATTCAAGTATTGATTAGTTAATGACTTAATGATAGGTGCCTCAATATTTGGCGAAACAAGGTTGAACTCTCGCCAACACAGTGAGAACAATCCAAGAACAACTCGTCGGCTTTATTTACGATGAGGTTGTAAATCCAAAAAGCGAGTTTCACGAACCAAACTTTAACAGTGGGGCCCTTCGATAAGGACCGATGAACTGTCAGTAATTAGACATCTGACTAGCAAGAGCGTCTTGGCGTAAAAGATCCCGATGAATAGAAGGAAAAGAAATACTAAAGTTGTAATTAAAGTTGTGTACATATATAAAGTTGTGTACATATATATTGTAATACATTAGAAGAACAAATATGTGTACATATTTTAATACATTAGATGTAATTAAATTTATTAATGAATGTTCAATGATTTAATTATCGTGCAAAGTGCATGATTGATTATACTGTGCTTTTAATTAGTTGTGATTTACACACACATATATATAATAGCTCTAGGAGAAATAGACCTATATATATACAAAACATTAGTACAGGTTGGAGAAACTAACCAGATGCGATGAAACTCATCGATGCTGGTTGGAGACACCAACCGTGATCGATGAGGTCCTCGAGGGTTCCCAATGCTGCGCCACATGTGAATTCGAACCGCATCGATACTCCATCAAGATGCGGGTGAGTGAACCGGGGCCGATGCCCTTGAGCATCATCCGGATGGCCTCTCTGTTCAAAAACGGTACTAAAGGCGTTTTGGACCGGGACTAAATGCCCTTTCCGTAGTAGTGACACCGACTGCATGCTATAGCCGTAACCAGCGATTACCGAAATGTGTCAACGTACCTGAGGAATCAGGCTGAGAGTGTAGTACATGTACATCCAGCAGTGTTGGCAAGAACGAACGAGAAAGCTCTCGCTAACATCATCCTTTTTATTAGTAATAGTACTTACCATTGAGGCCACACCTACCCGTGCATATGCAGGTGTGCATCCATGGGATCTTGTAATATACTAGGTAGAAAAGCGCGCTACGCTACGCCGGTTGAATTTCGATAGCATGCGCGGTTATGACCCGTTGGCAAATCCATAAGTTGATATAAACATTCGATGAATCCGTGTTTTTTCGGTGACGAAAACCTTTTTTGTTTTTTGGGTGCTAAAACATTTTTTCGTTTTTTTGTTGCGTTTGTTAAAAAAATGGGTCGTTAGGACCCTTGGCGAATCCATGGACGAAAACATTGTTTCCGTTTTTGGGTCTTTGAAACATTTTTCCGGTTTTTTTGTTGCGTTTGCTAAAAAAATGGGTCGTTCGACCCGGCGAATCCACTCGTCGCTATAAATCTGCAGACGAATCTACATTTTTTAAAAAAGCCATGATTCGACCGTTAGCAAATCCATAAGTGATATAAAACTTGATGAATCTGCGTTTTTGGTGATGAAAACATTTTTAGGGTTTTTGGGTGGCAAAAATAATTTTCCGGGTTTTTCGGTGGTAAAACATTTTTCGGGAAAAACGGAGAAATGACTGAACGTAAGCGAGGTGGACTGGTTGTTATTTTTTGGACACATTCGCTATCACGAAAAAATTAGAAAAGGGCTTGTTAGCGATTTGAAACTAACGGGAGGCTTTTTAAGTAAATTAAGGCGAGGGACCTAAGCGTGAAGGAAAAAATATTCTCGTCTCACAAAAATCGCGAAGGACCTATCCGTAATTTCGAAGAAGCGGAGGGGCTTTTTCATAAAAGCGGTAGAGCGACACGTGGGTGGCCGGTTGCTCACCAATTCCTGCGGGTATAGGTATGTGAATGATAGGGTCTACTAGATGGCATGGACTCGAGGTTAAACGGTGATAATTTATGCGTGACGCATTACCTCATGTCATGGAGAGATCGATCAAGCGATGTGCCTCTCTAATTATGTAGCACCCGGCTTCTTCCATAAATTTTACCGCACTCTGCGGATCGAGCATGCACAAGCGGTTTGAAACCGTTTTGAAGCGGTTTAGAACGCTTGTGCAATCGCAGTGATACCGTCGGGTATCTGGCAGTTCCTCAAACCGTTGTGGTTCACTACTAGAAAGCGATCTTTCATACCGATTCATCAATCCCGATTAGCCACGTAACGGGACTAATAGTAGCAATAGTCGGTTAAGTGGCTACTAGGCTAAAAGTGTGATTTTTCGCTCACATTAGTCGGTTAGTGCCATGAACCGAGAAAGAGTATTGGCGAGCGGTATGCGGGCACACATTAGTCCGGTTAGGTATTCTGACAGGACTAAATCAAACTTTAGTCGGTTAGTGTTACGAACCGGACTAAGGTACCTTTAGTCGGTTAGGTATTTAACCGGTACTAAACTTCGTTCAACATACTTTAAAGGAATGCATATCCTAGTCTATTTAATACACGTGGGTGGGTGGGTTGGTAGTATCTGTGGTGGCATGCAGGAGGTTCGAGTTCGAGTCTTGAGTTCGTCATAATTTTTGATATGCGAGAGTGCTTTAGTCCCGTTAGGGAAAAAGTGCTTTAGTCGGTTAGAAACCAGGACTAAAGGTCATGGACCTTTAGTCCGGATGAAATTGTCGGTTTGGCAAGGGACTAAAGCCGATTACCAACGGGACTAAAGCCCATTTGTGTAGTAGTGGTTCGACACTTCACAAGCGGTTGGTGTTACCAACCACTTGTGGAGATGCTCTCTCCAAAAGCGATTGGTGTTACGAACCGCTTGTGGAGAGGCTCTCTCCACAAGCGGTTGGAGTTACCAACCGCTTGTGAAGAGGCTGACAGCATAACGTTTTGATTATATTCAATATAGAATATGTTTTTAGAGGGGTTTTTGATATAGATTTTGACAATTAAAATAAATAGAACTACAAGAGTTTTTTTTGACACAATTAAATAAATATTATTCATGCGTACTCATTCAGATAATTACAGGTTCATTTACAGAAAAATACGAACTTAATAGACTAAAAAATGGACAAGTTGATGAACACATGAAATAATAAGCCACTTTTACAAGTTTCAAAGAATAAAAGGGCGAATCTTGAGCTCATTTATTGCATGTGTAAGCTCTTTATTTCCTTGGTCGACATTCATGTACTCGGTTTGATTATATTCAATATAGAATATGTTTTCAGGAGGGTTTTTGATATAAATTTTGACAATTAAAATAAATAGAACTACAAGAGTTTTTTGACACAATTAAATAAATATTATTCATGCGTACTCATTTAGATAATTACAGGTTCATTTACGTAAAAAATCTGAACTTAATAGACTAAAAATGGACAAGTTGATGAACACATGAAATAATAAGCCACTTTTACAAGTTTCAAAGAATAAAAGGGCGAATCTTGAGCTCATTTCTTGCACGCATCGCTCTTTATATCCTTGGTCGACGCTGATGTACTCAGTTCACCTATCCTTATAGAAGGACAATCTCTCCAACAACGGGTCTCTATGTAGAACTCGCCTTTGATAGATACAATCTCGTCGACAATAAAGCCGATGAGTTGTTCTTGTATTGCTGCAACCCGGTGCGGCGGGATCACACCTTGCACTTCAATGTTGGGCTGACAAAGTGGGAAATAAATAAATCTCTAGATATGTAATTAAAGTGTAAGTACTAATTAAGAAATTGACACATGTGCACACTACCCCGCGTTGCTTGTCGGCACATCGCCGTGGGTAATATTTTGCATATAGTGGCACACATAATAGCCACATAAGTTATTTCCAGCCGTCTATTGTAAAATCTGCGATGAAATTTGAAAATAAAACAATTATTGGAATGAAAAACTGCTACCGCATATTAATATTCTTTAATACGTACTCGAGTGCTTATTTGGACATGAAATTCGTTCTCGAAAGCTCCTTGTTGCTTCTTTCGGAACCTTGCGAATGCCCTGTGTGATGCGTTATATTATAAATAGTAATTATCAGAGTTCGAATTAGAAGGTATTTCAATATAATAAGAAAACTATCGTATATATATCTGCTATATACCTGTTTAGGCTGTCAATGATATATTGATATGTTTCCACCGGAGTCCTTTTTGGGTTTTGAACAACGATCTAGTTACCATCAAGCTTGATGATAAGAAGGATCCAGTGAAACCTATTCATGTATTGCAACATATATGTAAATAGCTAGTAGTATTATCAATGCCTTGGAAAAAGATAAGAACCAGAGGTTGTATATATACGTACTTGAAGTTGAATGGCAGAAGTATGTACGGTTTATAGTGCTGTCCTAAGAATACATCTAGAATGTAATACTCAACTTCCTTTGGGTTGGATTGAAAAACGAACTCGTTAACAATCTCTGGGTCGATGAATCCCACGTTGAAGATGTTTTGTTTTCTACATCGTTGTATCTCCATTCTACATAGAAAGGGATAAGTTATTAGAGTTGTAATTTTATGGTACGAGGAAGCACACGGTAAAGGTATGAGCTTGACACTTACAGGCACCAGCAGCTCATGAGAGACACGTTGACAGTGTCGGCATGGTAAAAATTGTAGAAGTCTTTGAATTAGAGCCATATCATGTTGTTGCCCCGATAAAAATCTTCTTGTGTGATACGGAGGGGGAACATTGTTCTTCCTTGAGCGAACTGTGTCATGTACCATTCATGAAATTGCCGCATCTTGGTTGGCAGATCCTTTATCTCATTGGGGTCAATCAGTTCCCGGCCCAACTCATATTGCCATTTGACTTTTGCCATCAGGAGATCATCTGTTAATCCAAAAGCTGCAGCTGTGGAACTGAGTCCTGCATCCTTCATAAATTTCTCGAGGTTCTACTGATCTTGGTCTCTCTTGTTCTTTGCCGCCGCTGCCTGACCACGTTTATTCTTCTGTGTAGCCTTATTATTGTCCGCTCATAGTTGGACGGCACAGGCAATGGCTTTGCACGGCATATCGCGAAGTGTTCCGCCGCTTTTGGATCAATTGGTACCTTTGGCTCTGGCTTCTTTTTTGTGAAGTGTGCAGCCAATTCTGCTTTCGTGGCCGCGTCACTCTCCTCCTAAGTCATATCATATGCCCTCTTTGGAGGTTCCTTTCTCTTTGTTGATCGGCTGGACTCCGCCTTCTTGGGAGCAGGTGGAGGAGCCTTTCTGCTATCGAGCTTCTTCCTCGGAGGAGATGGTGGAGGCATGGTTTTCCTGGGGGGTTCATTTTTGTTTGAGATGGTGGTGGCGGAGTAGGGCTTCTGTGTGGAGCGGGTGGTAGAGGAGGCGTGCTCTGTTTTGCCGGCGAGGCATTGCGTGGAGGTGACATTGGAGGAGGTGTTGGTTGCCGTGGTGGAGATGACGCCTCCACACTATCTGGAAATATGATGTACCATTTGCGCCAGAGGATGATATTGTGGAGGGCCTGTCCAAGCTTGGTGACGTCGTCGCCTCCAGCAATATCAAGGTGAAGTTCTTCAAATCCGCTCAGCACCTCCTCCATCGCGACCTTCGAGTAACCCGGGGATATCTCGTTGCAGTGGTACGTCTGGCCTTGCTCCACCGGAAATGCCATGCCGTAAGCCACCTTGATGGAGAGGTTACGCGTATCAATGTGTAGCTCACACTAGCGGTGAACCCATATGTCATCCACGGGATAACAGGCTAGCAAGTTGTCCGCTTCAGGGGCCTCGGTGGACGCGCAGCTACTCCGCCGCGCAGAGGGGCTGATCACGGCGTCCGGCTGATTGCTCGGACCTAGTCCCTGAAGCTTGCTAAGGGCAATTTGTACATGTTACGCAACTATGTTGCCGATGCTAGCCTGGGTTGCTCTGAGCTCATGTTCCAATTAGTACATTTTATATGATTATCTTGTTTTGCTTCTATGCCGGCTCCTGTACATATGCGCATCCTTGACGGAATCGTACTTTCACGGCGTATGCTTGCCCATACCTTGTGCTCGTCTCGGGTGCTCAGGGTTTTGAAGGGCATGTGTTAGCTCGTCATTCTCCCTGTCTGGCACCAACATACCTGTCTAAGACTACTCGACAGCTTGTACAATCCTTTGACCAGCCTCTTACACTCCTGGTGCCATCACCAAGTTGCTGTCATCTGAAAGGCTCCCCCCGTGACCCATAAACCAATTGCACAGGCGCTCTTCCAACAATGCGGTAGCCGGTGTGACGTCCTTCGCCATTAATTCTTCTTCCCGCTTCTCCCATTTTGGTACAGCCTTGAGGTAACCACCGGTGCCAAGATGGTGGTGGTATTTTTTCATCTGTGAATTGGCCTTGTTCTTGACTCGTGGCACGGCCTTCACAACTTGTACTCTCGAATGCTTCCTAGTGATCCATGACTTAGGAAATTGCTTGAAGTCGGGTCTTTCTCCTTCGCACATACTTGTGGTGAGAGGCGTCTTCCACGCTGAAACATGGTTGCCATTTTCTTCAAAGTGAATTTCTTGGCCTTATCTACGGACCCTTGAGGAAATGTGAAATTTTCCTTAATATCTTGCCAGAGCAGGTCCTTGGTAGCTTGAGGAACTTCGGCCCATTTTCTGATGCTAATTGGGATGTGATCCCTCACATGGTAACCGCAAGCGTTGTTGTACGGCCCAACTGCTGAAAGAGGAGCAACCGGCATCCCTTCGTTGTTAACGTCAGTAAACACGTGCTTTGTGGATGGCTTCTTGTTAGGTCTCCGATGCTTGGATTGGTTGCTCGATGTGCGTGGCTTGAAATACACAAACATATATATAAACATGTTAGAGTGTATTATATTAATGAATTGCGATTAATTAACATGTCCACGGGGATTATATTCTTCTGGCTATACCTCATCCTCGCCGGAACCAGTGTTACCGGACTCAGCGGCTCCAGCGTCAATGGCTTCATCGGCTGCAGCCTCAACGGCCTCACCGGAACCAACATTAGCTTCAGCAGCATCAGCGGTAGCATCACCTTGGATGCTACCCAGCGCGATGGTGTCCAGCAAGAACTATTCTCCCTCATCGAAAGTAGGGTCACCACGTCCTGGTTACACCATCTATCCTAATTCCAAAAAAATGTTGACATAAATATCATATTACATTGAAACAACCATATTACAGATTACAACACAAGCATATTGTAATAAATTCCTTTCCTCTGCACCACAAAACAAATATAATAGCTTACATAAGCACTCAAGCCTGGTTTTTTCTGAAAAGGAAATTAGGGTGAAAATTAGATAAATTGTATTTTCCCTCTCTTCTCTACGTGGAAAATTGTTCATTTATATTCAAATATATGATAGGGTGACAGGAGTATTTACAGATCATTGGGTCATTGAGTGTCTAGGAAAAACAATTATCTTTCATCTGCAAGATCCTTAGACTTCCTCAAAAACTTTATGCATACATTCTTTGAGAAGTGAGGACAAGCCTCACCAGGATTCTATAACTTATAAAAGGGCCAGTTTCTGCTCGCAGTTCATAGCAGTTCTATAACTGATTCAGTTCAACGCTGAATAGTTCTAAAATTCAAACAAATTCAGATATGTTGTTTCTAGAATAGCATTTGGACAAGATGCAGGTAAAACCTTCATTTTTAAAAAACTTTTTGAAAAGACTAGCCAGTTCTGCAGTCACATATATGAAAACATTCCACACTTCAACAATGTGCCTGGTTGCAGGAATAATTATAAACTAAACTTAAATAGCTGTGATCATCCATAAAGTTGATATAACTAGGTAAAAATTTATTGGTTTATATGAACAGCCCCAATATCAACAATAAGAGAGGGAAAATACAATATAACCAGGCTTGAGTGCTTATGCCAAGGATCCAACATAACACATTTCACAGAATTGACCATAATCATACTTATATACATATGTCATGAACTCATATTTCATCTCAAATACAAGAATAAAAGAACACTTTTCATCTGTTTTGTGAGAGATGACTGCAATGATTAAACTGAAAATGGAAAATCTGAAAAAAGGAGAAACATTGTCAATGCATATAAAGACGAACAAGACTTTCTATACCAAAATCACAATGAACAAGACTTTCTTCTATACCCAAATCACAAAGATACATAATTATCTATCAATCACTCCCTCCTTCTTCTTGCTCTAGGCATGAACTCTGTTGACACATTTCGGCGAACACCTTGCGGGTAGCGCAATTACAGAGGGAGGAGGACGAAGCGCAGAGCTATACCTCGGTCCTCCGGGGTGGAATGGCAGTGTGGCGGCGGCGCGGCGAGGTGGCGGCGACGAGGGCACCAACGTGGGTCGGGGGTCGACTGGCGCGGGGGTGGAATTGCGCCGGGGGTGGAATGGCGCCGAGATGGTTGGGTGGCAGAGGAGGGTGACGGCGTCGACGAGGACGGCGGCGCGAGGTCTCGACGGAGGTGGCGGCGGTGAGACACAGGAGGTCTGAGAGCGGGGACTTAGAAGATTTGGGGTCTGAGAACGTCGGGACTTAGAAAATTTGGTCTCTTTACCTTATACAGGGAAATCACTTCTACAAGTAGTTTTTATTACCAACCGCTTGTGGAAGGCCTTCTACAAGCGGTTGGTATTACAAACCGCTCAGAGTTGACTTCTACAAGCGGTTGGTAATACCAACCGCTTGTAAATTTGTCAGAAAAAAAAGAAAGGCCAGGGGGCACGAGCGGGGCTCGAACCCACGTGGGCGAGCCCGCACTCAAGCGCAGGAGGAAGAGATCTTGTCAACCTATAAGGGCACCATATCATTTTGAATATTAGTCCGGCAGCACTTCTACAAGCGGTTGGTATTAATAGCTGCTGGTAGAAGTCATCTTCTACAAGCGGTTGGTAATACCAACTGCTTGTACAAGTCATCTTCTACAAGCGGCTGTTAATACAAACCGCTTGTAAAGATGACTTCTACAAGCGGCTATTAAAACCAACCGCTTGTAGAAGTGCTGCCGGACTAATATTCAAAATGATATGGTGCCCCTTACAAGTTGACAAGATCTCTCCTCCTCGGCTAGCAGGGGTGCTTGAGTCTTGAGCTCGCCCACGGTTCAAGCCACACCGCCCTTTTTTTTATGTACTGTTTGAAGAATTTTTAAAAATGCTTTTCTTTTTTTATGTACTTTCATTCCAGAATTTCTAAAAAATGGTTTTAGCACTTTAATTTCATTCCAGAATTTTTAAAAATGCTTTTAGCACTTAACTTTCATTCCAGAATTTTTAAAAATACTTTTAGCACTTTACTTTCATTCCAGAATTTTTAAAAAATGATTTTAGCACTTTACTTTCATTCCAGAATTTTTAAAAAATGGTTTTAGCACTTTAGTTTCATTCCAGAATTTTTAAAAATGCTTTTAGCACTTTACTTTCATTCCAGAATTTTTAAAAACTGATTTTAGCACTTTACTTTCGTTCCAGAATTTTAAAAAAATGGTTTTAGCACTTTACTTTCATTCCAGAATTTTTAAAAATGCTTTTAGCACTTTACTTTCATTCCAAAATTTTTAAGAAATGATTTTAGCACTTTACTTTCATTCCAGAATTTTTAAAAAATGGTTTTAGCACTTTACTTTCATTCCAGAATTTTTAAAAATGCTTTTAGCACTTTACTTTCATTCCAGAATTTTTAAAAAATGATTTTAGCACTTTACTTTCATTCCAAAATTTTCAAAAAATGGTTTTAGCACTTTACTTTCATTCCAGAATTTTAAAAATGCTTTTAGGACTTAACTTTCATTCCAGATTTTTTAAAAATGCTTTTAGCTCTTAACTTCCATTCCAAATAAACACTTTATACAGTAGAAGACCCGTGTTACATATACATAGTTCATACAGTAGTGGTACATCTTAAATACAAACGTACTTTGTCTTTACAAGTGTTCCTTCATTATGATTGCGACGTATGAAAGGAGCATCCACGTCTGTGTCATTGAGGAGGCTTATGTTGACATCCACAGCGAAAGGAGGGAGCTCGTCGAACTGTAACGACCCCCATTTTCGCACAGAATGCCAAAATGGAAATCTAATGTGCACACAATACTAGTCCCTAGATCAGTAGCTAGTACGCACATTTGCAACAATTGGAATCACAACCATACATTATATTAATTAAGCGGAACTAATAAACACATAAATCTTACAACTCAGAGCATTTAGCAGCAAAAGAAACAAAGCCTTGTAGTATGCCCATCCATTCCCGCAGGCAACTGACCAGGCATAAATCCATAGAAAAGATCGCTTCAAAGAAGAACCCGCAACCTGCGATGAAACAAACCTTCGAAGCTTCGCAACTAATCCACCCATAAATAATAGATTAAGAAAGGGTGAGTACTTTCATACTCCGCAAGACAAGGTGGTATTTCCAAATGCATAAATGCAAGCCAAGTCAAAGGAGGCTACTACAGTTAATTTGCGTAAAGCTAAATTGAATTGTAAATCAAGTTATTTGCAAACGGAATTTATAAGAGCAAGTTGATTGATAAAAAATAAGTAAAGCATAAGTAACACTCACAGCCCTCCATGACGTGAGCAACGAATCATCACTACAAGAAACAGGGAAAAATTCGTGGGCCAAAAACCCACAATTTAGGCCAAAACTCACAATTTAAGTTAAATTAGATGCTAAATGTCAATTTAGTTCACGAATTTAATCGCAAGTTAGAGGAGCCGAGGGCCGGCGGAGGTCCGAGGAGGAGGACTAGAGCCGGTGGCCGAGAGGAGGAGTCACTGAAGCCGCCACGAAGACGAGCCATGAGGAGGAGAGCACCGACTGCTTGGAGTCGTCTTGCGGCTGCTGTGGGGGACAAAGGCCGAGTCGTCGGGGGTCCGGGAGGCGGGTGGTGCCGGCGGCGGGCGGCGTGAGGTGTCCGGGAGGCGGTGGGCGAAAGGTGGCAAGCGCGATGGGGTCAAGGCGGGTGATGGCATGGTGGGCGGGGGCATGGGCGGGCGTGGCGGGGGCGTGGCGCAGGCGCGGCGTATGGTGGCGGAGTGGGCGGTGCGTCTGACGGGAGAGGGCGCAGCGGGGTGAGAGGAGAGCGAAGAGAGAGAAAGAGACACCCGCGGAGACCCTAAATTTCATATCTAAATTCGTGGGTGGGTTTTGGCCCACGAATTTAATTAAATTCATGGGTATTTTCATAAACCCACGAATTTAAATATATAAATTCATGGGTTTTTGCGTGGCCCACGAATTTAATTAAATACGTGGGTTTTTTACATACCCACGAATTTAAACATATAAATTCATGGGCTTTTTCTTGGCCCACGATTTTTTCACTGTTTCTTGTAGTGCATCAAATCCTGAAATCCATCAATGTCAGCCCTTCAACATAAAGCACAGTTGCAAAACAAATGATACCAACCCTTTTGAAAATAATAAAACATCTAACTCGCATCAGTTCGCCAAGACACCCATGACCGCGGGTACGGCTAATCGACAAGATTTAAACTCTGCAGAGGTATACAACTTTACCCACAAGTCATGATCTTTCGATCATACATAGCCGTTACATTACCTAGACATGACTTCGATCCAGCCCGGGACGTTAACCCTCGCCGTAGAAGCAGAAACACACACCCAAGTCGTGGATCCACTTTCAGTACGCCAAACACAATGTTTTTGAACACGGCAGGGCATACACCGTTGCACCGGCCAAGCAATTACCCACACGAACTGTGTGGAAGCCCCTCACGAGCAATCCAAAAATGGAGTGCTTCTGCTAGCTCCCGCCTACCAATGAGCAAAGCCATGTCTAAATAACCTAATAGGCTAAGGCTACCCCATCCTCACCCTTGTGGTTTGTACGGATATTCTTGGATCATACAACACGATGTTCGGTCCTTAATCCGACACGGGCGATACTCCACCCTACATTACATGCAATTCCTTTCGCACATCCGGCTATTGCCAATAATCGCCCGCATCAAAACATAGTTTTATTTTGGGTTTTTAATCAAAATACCAACAACCAACAGTGCCATTTCCAACATTTTCAGGAAACCAAATTTTGATTTGATCATCTGCCATATTGATTCTAAAGCATGGCTAAGCATGAATAATATGAACGCATATACCCATGATGACATTAAGTAATGCCTATCCTCAATCTAGGGTTATCAAGGTTCACATATCCATAATTATCAAAGAAGGTTAATGAGACAACAGGTATAACTACCAATAGCACAAAATAGCAAATTTGCAGAAAGTAAACGCATGCACAAATTAGTTTAGTAAAACAAAGATAATTAGATAGTGGGATCGATATGGTCAAAGGGGTGCTTGCCTTGCTTAATCTTTGCTTACGACGAAGACAGAAATCGAAGATGACGGAGGCGATGACGGAGACAAAGGCGTCGGGTTCTACATGTCAATCAACGGAAAATATAGCAAAATACTAACTTCAATAAGGGCAAAAATAAAATAGATAGCAAGAACAAATAAAACTCTTCAAAAGAAACAAGGATTGCTCTTTATGAATTTATGAATTTTATTTTACGAATTCAAGATGCAAAAATCGGTTGGATTAATAGAATTAATCGTTAGTTGCAAGGTTTCATTGATTCACTATTCATTATATGTGTTTCTACCAATCCTTATTACTTACGGGTTTTACTCTATTAGGATTCAGATTCAAAACAAGACAAAATAAGAATATTTTCTTAGATTACTGTAGATTAAATCCTAAAGGTCATTTCTGGGCTGTTCTTTACATTATTTGGATTTAGAAAAGCTGCTTTGCAGGCTTATGAAAAGGCTTAAATGATTACATTGGACTATGAGTGAATAGCACTTGCTCTTTGATTGATTTTTGCTTAGAATTAGCTTTATGCTGGTTAGATCTATTGATTTAGGGTACTAGCCTAATTTACATGATATTTAAGAAGGTTCTGGTGATACAAACTTCATAATTATTGATTTCTCATTTATACTCAAAGTTCATTCATTCATATTACGGTCTTAAGCATGATGACAACTTAGGGTTGTTAAGTTGTCAAGATTAATATACAAATCATGGTAAAGTGAGATTATCTTTTCATAATAGGGTACTTTATACGTTGGAGAGCACTACTGGGCTAATTTCATAAGTTTTAGGTTTTAGACAAGACTTTATATTCATCATTGAAAAGGCTTATGTGGCATTGTAAAATTTACGCTATACGGAATCGGCAAGAATATGAAGTGAATGATTATCACTTAAGGTTTTTGAGCTAATATGATTAATATGCAAATCTTGATGAAATAAGATTATTTCTATAGAACATGGTAGTATGAACTTTGTAGAGTATTTTTGAACTAGTTTTATAAGTTTTAGCATTTAGACAGGTTACTTTTTCTACAGTTGAAGTAGTCTAAATGATCATATCGATAACCTTAAATCGGCCAAGATTCAAATTTCATTTCTAACTACACTATACATGATCTTTTAATCCATTTTTTAGGTATTAGGAGAGTACCATCCTAGAAATGTTTTAAAACTATTTTTACATTATTTTGACTTTAATCGCGATAGATTAACTATTTGTTTCTTGTTGCAATTAACATTTCCTTTTTGTTAAAGTGTGCAATCTAGGTTTGATTCTATGTATTTTTACATGCATAGGACTCTACTGGTTTTAGGAACTTTTACAAAATATTTCATGAATTTATAAGCTATTATACACTCATTCCTATTAATGGCCATATTAAGGTTTTTCAAATGATTACAAAGCAAATATATTAAACTTAGTTCAAAAATTAAATATATTTACATGATTAGGTTTAATATAATTCTAGAAGCTCATAAGCATTTATTTTATGATTTTAGAAGTTATATTTTTCATATGTGCAATAGTGACCATAATAGTGTGTTTATCTCATTCTTGATTTTAATAATTTCGTTATGACTCAAAATTTAAATATTTTTGTAGATTTGAATTAATCCTGGTCTTAGCATCATATAAAAATTTATATTATTATTTCTTGACCTATTGTTCACAAATCTAATATAAAGACCACATTATGGTTTTAATCAAAGTTTAATTCAAATAAATATTCTGCAGTTCAGAAATTAAATATTTTTGTACATTTAGATTCTTCTGGATTTTAAATGAATATACAATTTATTTCACCTCATTTGGATTAAAAACATGAAAGATATTCAAGATTGAATTTCATTCGGTTTGTAATTGACTGGAAAATTGAGAATACATTTTTAGAATTAGGGAAGCGCCTTTTACTGTTTCATTGGAGTTCCTCCTGAGAGACTGACATGGGGGCCCTACGCGACAGTGACCCGAAAGCATAGCACCGGCTTGGGCGGAAGGGCGACGGCACTCCGGCGATCTTCCGGCGACAGCGACAGCATGGGGAGAGAGAACTCGGCGAGGTGCACACGATGGTGTAACCGATTTGGCCGGAGGTGTAGCAGGGTGGTGCGCACCGAGGCCCTGCGGCGGCAACAATGGCGGCAAGTCAAAGAAGATGACCAGGGCGATTCCGACTTGAATCGGCAGCATTGTGAGCATCAGAGGACACTGGAGAGCCCATTTTTGTGTTTCTTCTGACCGGAGAGTGGCTGAGGAGTCCTGCAGTCGGTGGCCGGCCGTGGGGAAGAAGGGCGCACGGCAGCAGCAACTTCTTGCATGGGGAGCTCACAAAATTATTGAGGGGTTTTGATGCTTGAGGCCTGGTGATGCTCTAGACCAAAGGGATTTGGAAATGGGATGCTCTATTACTCGAATTGATCTTGGCTCTGAGCTTCAGGGGGTTTCAGCCATGGTAGAGCTGAGCAAGACTTGGGCGCACTGGCTAGAAAGGAGTAGGATGAGATGAAGGAGATGAGCAAACGATTCACTGTGATCACTGAGGTGCAATATATGGCAGAGGAACTAAGCGGAAGAGCCAGCTTTGGTTGAGCTGGGTCTTGATTGAACTAGCGGCGCAATGGATCGATGCTTACACAGGTGAAGGAATGGCTGGCATTGATGAGGTATGGCGGTGAGGCTTCGTGGCAGCAATCGGTGGCTTGAGCGGCATTGCTGGTACATGGAGTAGGTGAGGGTGGCGCGAGCAAGCACAGAGAAGGATGGAGATGATGCACTCGGCTCGGGCTTGGGCGACAGGGAAGAAGAAAGTGAGGATGGGGAGGAAGGGCTGAGGCTGACCATTGGGACCGGGTCCACTAGCAGTGAGAGCAAGTTTAGTCCTTCATGCGTCAGCAAATGGGTAAGCACAGAGCTGGGGTCCACCAGTCAGTGAGGTGAGGTGCCAAAAGAAATGGTCCCGGTTCGGATGCTTCTAGTCTCTGATTTTACTGGGCTATCAACTGAGAGTAGAAAATTTCCAAACTTTTTTACTAGAGTCACTGGACAGGGTTTGATGTCTGGTAAAAATTTTAGGTAAAAATGAGTTACCAAAAAATTATTAATATTTTTACAACAGTGACTGCTCCTAAATTTTGTTTCGGATTTTGATTTTTCTTTGATACAAATTGAAGTCTATTATTTCTGAATTTTTTTTTCAAATGGATTTAAGCTAATAATGCTGTTGTAAAATTTTTAGGTCAAAATATGGTTCCATTATTTTATAAAAATTCTGACATTGGAATTTCCAGATTTTCATAGTTTCTGTTTTTAAATTTGGAAAAGTATTAAATGACATTATTGATTTATAATATTTTTACCAAAGGTAGATATTGCATTGAGGTTTTTATGATAATTTTTACAGACTTTATGTGAAACTACGTTGAAAAAAGAACACTGACTTTGTGATTGTCCCCCGTACCCACTCGGGCAAGATGCCTCTCACACCCCTTGGGAGCAAGCTGTGTCATTAACACAAGGCAGTCATGGGATTTCATGTATACGATTTTATTCTCTTCGTGTTTATGAGTCTCTTTACATTGGAGGAGTATCCGGAAGGACCTTCACACTGCTCAGAACTCTATCATGCTTTTTCTCTTCTTTGCTTAGAGTGTAGCTCGAGGATGTAGGTAATGTTGTCCTTTCCTCTTTTTTACGGATGTAGGTCGTTCCTCGGTTCCAAGAGTTTAAGGTCCTTCCGAGCTTGCAGTGTATCTTTCGATTTTCCGTACATATCTATGTAGCTTAGCGAGTTCAAGCAGACATTCTTCGTGATGTGCATGAAGTCAAGTGAGTGATGAACCTCCATGACTTCCCAATAAGGAAAGTCTCAAAATATTGACTTCTTTTTCCACATGGGTGCCTGACCATCCTCATTTTGTACATGTTTGCTTCCAGGACCCTTTCCAAATACTACTTTCAAATCCTTTACCATAGCAAACACACGTGGCCCACTATGATCTTGAGGCCTTGCACGAAGGTCAGTTGACCGTTAAATTTTACGCCTTTCTTCGCAGCGGGTGACTCGAAGAAGAAACCTACGATGACCCATGTACACAACCTTCGAGAGTTTTTCAGGTACATGCCGTCCATTTCATCTAAGCTTTGGATGCGTGCTCTATATCCTTTGATAGTTAGGCGGACGGAGTTCGAGAGCAAAGCCGATCGTTGATTGTTATAAATAACAATGCACGAGGGTGAAATACTCCCTTTGTACTCATCCCATACCCTTGCACCATCCTCCCTAGCGTCACAAGATCTTCAACCGATGGTTTCGGTGAACATCGATGTCATTTCCAGGTTGCTTGGGGCCTTGGATCAACAACGGCATCATGATGTACTTTCGCTTCATGCACAGTCATGGAGGAATGTTATAGATACATAGTGTAACAGGCCAGGTGCTATGGTTGCTGCTCAATTCTCCGAAAGGATTCATCCTATCGGTACTCAACCCAAACCTTATGTTTCTCACCTCATCTGCGAAGTCCGGGTATGTCCGGTCGACTTTCCTCCACTGTGAGCCATCTGCAGGGTGTCTAAGCATCCCGTCGTCCTTACGCTCTTCTTTGTGCCAACGCATCATCTGGGCATGCGCTTTGTTAGCAAACATACGTTTCAATCGGGGGATCACAAGGAAATACCACAACACTTTAGCTGGAGGTCTCTTCTTCTTACGCTCCCCATCTATTTCACCTGGATCATCACACTTCACCTTATACCGTGATTCTTTGCACACTTTGGACAAACATCCAAATCGGCATACTCATTACGATACAGGATACAATCATTAGGACATGTGTGTATCTTCATACTTCCAATCCCAAAGGATGACGACTTGCTTGGCTTCATATGTAGATTCGGGTAGAGTGTTATCTTCTGGAAGCAACTTCTTTACGAGTGATAACAACTCATCGAATCCCTTATCTGACACACAATTTGTAGTCTTCCATTGCATGAGTTCTAGTGTGGTACGCAGCTTTTTATGGCCCTGCCCACAGTTTGGGTACAAAGGAGTTCTGTGGTCCTCTAACATCTTATTGGAACTTCTCGAATCGTCTTTCATCTGTGTAGTCTCCTCTCACCACACAAAGATCTGGTCTAGCTCATCATCACCAAAGTCACCAAGTGTTTCTTCCACGGAACAGTATTGTGTGCCGTCCGGGATACTGTTCAATCCATCTTCCTCGCCTTCTTCATCGTCTTCTTGGCTAATCGCCTCAACTTCGCCATGGTTGGTCCAACAGGTATAGTTTGGCATGAAACCTCTCATGATCAAGTGGTTCATAACTTGCCATCGCTGGGAGTGCTCCTTCTCGTTCTTGCAATCTACACACGGACAACATATGAAGCTGCCAGGAGGCAAGAATGCAACGGCCGCATCGAGAAAAGCCTGCACGCCATCAATGAACTCTCTCGAGCGACGGTCCGCATTGTACATCCATTGCCGATTCATCTACACCAAGTTATAATTTCATTAAAAATTATAACAAATTTTGTTACAAAAATTATAACAGAACTTATAATTACATTTAAAAATCTAAATCTCACAGCCACTTAAACCCAACAAAAAAAGCTCCACCTACACCGTCATCCAATTAAAGACATACCTTTCTAATTATTTTGTATCCCTTCCTACCTTTGTAATTATTTTTTATCCTTCTACATGTTTTTCTATTTTATTTCATACACCAAAAATTCCTTCCTTGCAATGTTGTACCTAGATCTCCCCAACTTATTGTGATATTTAAGATTCTAAAGCTAACAACCACCTTGTAATGTCATATTTTGAACTAGATCTCCACCCTACATCTTCATACAACAACAAAAACAAGCATAGAAATCAAATTTTTGATCATGGTGATCTTGCTTAAAAAGTTCAAGATTTCTCCACATCCATTGAAAAAATAGCAATATCTAGGTGAGAAGGATGTTCACATAATGTTACTAACCTTGAAACACTTAATTTGGAGCTAATCACCCCCAATTAAAAATTTGGACAGCACCTCCCCAAGAACAGTGCTTGGCTGGCCCTTCTCTGTTCGATCGTACCTCTACTGCAGGCTCGTGGAGGAAGAAGGGTTTAAATGGGCTGGGCGGGAGGGCTCCAGAAGCAGTTTGAGACACGAACCGCTTGTAGATATTGCGTTCTAGAAGCTGTTCTTGTCTCAAACCGCTTCTGGAAATCAGAAGCGGTTTGAGATAAGAACCGCTTCTAGAAAGCAAGATACAGAAGCGGTTCGTGTCTCAAACCACTTCTGGAAGCCCTCTCCAGACCGTTGCCTACGAACCGCTTCTAGTGCGAACATCACAACGGGTTCACACCAAACCGCTTCAAATAGGCCGGTTGTGATGCCCAGTTCTGTAGTAGTGTTAGTTAATAATCTACCAATTGATTTATTTAAAAATGTGAGACCTGAAATATTGCTAACTCCATTTTCTATTAAAATCATAGTCATTGCAGAGCCTCTACATGCCTCTGTATTTGATTTCCATACCTAGCGACTAAAACAAACTATGGAAGATCAATGGTGAAAGGATGATGGCCAATGAGATGTGGGTGTTTTATACAAGAACTACTAGAAAAGCTTGTGGTACTACCCACACATAATCCAATCAGTACTTCCTTGGGCTATGTATCTCTTAACATCTGAAATACTTTCATGGAGATTGAGTTCTCTAGCTAGTAACAACCTTCGAAGGTACATGCTTTACCCGACTGGTGTATGTCTTAGACGTGATCCTTGAATCCAGCTTGATTTAATATGAATGTAGGAAAGCAGTGTAGTGAAAGCAAGGATGGTAAAATATAGCCCCGTTTACTCCCTAGTCTCTATATATGGTCCAATTCAGATACTACTATTTCTAGGAAGATATCTGGCTTTAGTTTACAAAATACAAATACCAACTACTAATGCTAGCTTCATGAGATGAATTGTCTGGGATTGAGCTAACCTCCACGGGAGAACTTGGCGTTGATGCTCGGAGAATGTCTGCGGTGTGTAGTCAACTAGCGGTGGCGGCATTGAGGGGTGGCGACGGTGCAAGGAGGTGACCGACGGGCGGTCTTTGTAGAAGCGGTGACCGGCGGTGGCGCTGTAGGACAATGTCGGAGTGGTGCGGGTGCTGCAAGACGATGGGAGCGGGTGAGTGGGAGAATGGAGAAGAGGTGGCGAAGGGTCAAGTTAGGGCTAGTATTTATATGGGACAGTATCTGTGGTGGTTTTTAAGAAAATTTATCTGTGGCGGTTTTAGTTAAAAACCACCACAGATAACCCAATCCCACACTTAGCCATTTAAAGAGCTATCAAATATCATTAAAATATTTTAAAACTTTTTTACCAGGTTTAGACGATAATTATTATTATCCATAAAAATTTTTAGATTAAAATAGATTACATAAAAATTATAAAAATCCTAAACATGTAGATTTTCTTTTTCCCTTCATTCATCTCACGTGGAGGGAATAGTTTTTTTCTGTCACTTATGGATGCTTATTGATTTGTCTTTCTGCAATAGACTCGATTCTTCTGTATGCATCGCCCCTGACTGAATCATTGGTGCTAGGGTACATGATCCAGGGATCGATGAAGAAAAGGAGTGTGAACAAGTCCATGGAGAAACATATCACATTTTACATCACATTTGCATTACTCCATATAAATGGACACATATTGGCATCACTCCTAACTAATTTTTTTTTTACAATTTGGCCTTCGTTGTGATCATTGCGATGATTGGTAACTTCTTGAGTAGCTTCTTCCTCGAGCCTGATGCTGCCATCTACGAAAGGAGGCAACTCATCAAACTGGTTGTACTCATCCTCATCCACGACATTCTCAACTCTGATGATCCTTCTTTTTCCTTGAAGAACTACATGGCACTTCTTATCTGCTGGGTCGATTACATAGAAGACTTGTGCTACTTGCTTCGCAAGTACGAATGGTTCGTCTCTGTATCCGACATGTTCGATGTCCACAGTAGTGAAGCCGTACTTGTCCACCTTGACACCCTTTGGGAGTTGGACCCAACGATATCGAAACACCGGGATCTTGAAAATGCAGTAGTCGAGCTCCCAAATCTCCTCTATGAACCCGTAGTAGTTGCTCTTCTTACTGCATGTGCTGTCGTAGGCATCTATACGGATACAACTATTTTGGTAAGTGCTTTTGCTATCATGAGTTTTTGTGTAAAATGTATATCCATTTATGTCATGTCCTTGCCATGCAACGATTGTACCTGCAGGCCCTTTTGCCAACCACCTCAACATAATACTCATTTCTTCACTAGATATGTACTCCCTGAACCAATGATTGAACAAACGATTGTGCTCTTTTGTTATCCAAACCTCTAATCGTCCACGGTTTTCCCTCTGTAGCATATCCTTGTGTATGTCCATATACGGGTACACTTCAACTAACTGTTACAAGACTGTGAAATGGGCCTATTCGAACAAAACATGATTATAAGAATTTGTAGATTTCTTTCCTATTACACCTTTCCTATCTAGCCTGCCCTCATGGAGAGATACAGGCACTCCTACTGGTTCGACCTTGTCCATGTAATCGACACAGAACTCAATAACCTCCTCAGTTGCATAACCTTCTACAATGGAGCCTTCTGGCCGAGATCGATTACGTACATATTTCTTTAGAATACCCATATACCTTTCGAATGGGTACATCTGATGTAAGAATACAAGGTCACAAATATTTATCTCATTCACAATGTGAACAATAAGATGAACCTTGATATCGAAAAATGATAGAGGAAAATACATCTCTAGCTGGCATAGAGTCTGGACCACATCATCCTGTAGTTCATAAAGTCCAACGAGATCGATGACCTTTTGTGAAATCATGTTAAAGAAGAAACACAAACCTCATGATTGCTTCTTGGACCTTGTTAGGTCAAATGCCTCTAATTGCAACAGGTAGCATTTGTATCATCGTCACATGACAATCATGAGACTTCATGCCAGTTAACATCAAATCTTTCATCGATACCAGTTTCTTGATATTCATTCCATTCGTACTCTAGCCAAACCTTACATTCCTCGGTTCGTTTCTGAAGTTCTCCCTGAAGAGCCTATCGATGATTCTCCATTGGGTAGAATAAGCAGGGTATCTCAGTTTTCCATCCCTCTTACATTTTTCTGAGTGCCATCGCATCAATTTGGCGTGCCTTTTGTTTCCAAATAAACACTTCAAACGAGATTGTCGACGATCGGGATCGCCGGACCGCAAAGTGGAATGGGGAGAGTCGTGTTTGAGGGACCCAACTCGGGCTTCACTCACCGAAGGTTTATGTTCGCAGCGTGATGGTCAGGGAAGACGACAAAGGGCGAGACATAACGGGTTATACTGGTTTGAGCCCTTGTGAAAGTAACAGCTCTACTCCAGTCTTGCCCTGAGGCGGAGAGTTTCACTAGACTTGAGTACAGAGAGTGTGTACAGCTCAGGCTTGAGCGTGCCAGCTATGGCTATGGTGTTGCTTGATTGGTCTAAGCGATTATGTTGTCTGTCGATCTGCCGGACATCTCTGCGCCATGGAGTTTTATGCCCCTCCCGGCCGTTGCCAGAAATGGCCGGGAGAGATTCCCGGAGATCGTGGCCTCGTGCGCCTTGAAGGTGGTGGTAACTGCCCCGATTATGCCGCCCATGCCAGCCTTAACGCCTGCATTTACGGTTCTAGTAACCGTTGCGCAAACGCATGCTCTGGCCCAAGCTAGACCTCTTGAGCCGGAGTCGAATGCTCATCCCCGACCACGAGGTCTTGACGCTCCCGAGCCCGAGGTCGTGAGGGGATCACGCAAACCAGGCCGCGGTCGGTGATCCCGTGGCCCGAGCTCGAGCTAGGGCCTTCAGTTGTCTGCATGTTGACTTTGTCGGAGGTTTCTTCAGTCCTTGTCAGAGGTATTACTGGCAAATACCACACCACTTTAGTGAGAGCTCCTTTCTTCACCTCGATGCCTTCGTTGTTATCGCCCTTGCGCTTGTATCGCGATGCTTTGCACATCAGACATACATACCTGTCGGCATAGTTGTTGCAATAGACTATACAATTGTTTGGACATGCATGTATTCTTTATACTTCCAATCCCAAGGGACATACAACCTTCTTAACTAGATACGTGGTTTTAGGCAACACGTTTCCCTCTGGTAGTATGTCCGCTAAGAGATGTAACAACGCAGTGAAACTCTTGTCGGACCAACCATTGCCTGCCTTCAATTTCAGCAGTGAAAGCACCATGTGTAACTTTGTGTATTCCTCCTTGAAACCCAGGAACAAAGGTTTCTCCGAGTCCTCCATCAAACCCTTGAATTGATTAAACTCTCTATGACTAGTGAAGTTCTCTTCTGCACCGCATAACATTCGAGCCAGATTATTGTCGTCATCGGTGACCAACCTATCCTCATCGGATCCATAATTGATGTCAGCTGCCAAATTACCAGCTCCGTCGTCGTCGACGTTATCACATTGAAGTAGGATCTCCTCTTCACCGTGCCTTGTCAAACTTGTATAGCCAGGTACAAAACCCCTCCGAATCAAGTGCAAGTGGATATGGTCTTTGTCCGAAAACATCTTCTCATTCTTGCAATCAATGCATGGACAATGTATGTACTTCGTCTTTTTTTTCAGGCTATTCTCCTCGGCGACTCTTAAAAAAGAAGATACACCATCGATGTATTCTCGGCTATAATGGTTCGCATTGTACATCTAACTCCGGTCCATCTACAATAATTAATTAATGTAAACAATTATTAATATCCAATAATCTTAATTAAAATATATGCTCATATCAAACTAAAATTAAATTTGTCCTCTAAATGAGCTACATAATAAATCCATCATCTCAAAATGAAAGGAAACTTCGTGATCACGAACCTACCATATTAACTAAAATTTAATATTTCTTAATATCCAATATTCTTAAGAACATAAATTTAATATATGCTTCATAACAACCAATTGTGGTGACTATATCATTACAATCGGTTTATGAAAAGAACCGATTGTGATGAGGCTCTATCACATCGGGCCAAAACCGATCAGTGTGAGACCCGTTCGATTTAACAGAACCTCCATGTGATTCTTGTGCTATTCCACGGATCAAGAGCTAGCACTCACATGTTTACAACAATTGGAAATCACAACCATGCAAAACATTAATTAAGCGGAAACGAATAATTAGCGAAATATTACAACTCAGGGATTTTAGCAGCAAAAGAAGCAATAACCCGTAGTTTGCCCAACCGATCCCGCAGTAACCGACGAGCATAAACTTGAGATAGAATACGACGAAGAAAAATCCGCAACTTACGATGGACAACTTCAAGCTCCGCTTACTAAACCACCTACAATATAATTAGGCAAGGGTGAGTATTTTACATACTCAGCAAGACTTGAGCAAATCCTACAATACATGTAGGCCATTTCAAAGGAAAGGCTACTACAGTTAATTTGCATAAAGCGAATTTGAATTTGTAAAACAAGTTATTTGCAACCGGAATTTATAAGAGCAAGAGTAATTGATAACAAATAAATAAAGCATAATAACACTCACAGTCCTCCATGACGTGAGCGGCGAACATTCCACAACCTGAAAATCATCCATGCCGGCCCTTCGGCAAAAAGCATAGTTCGCAAAACAAATGATACCAACCCATTTGAGAAATAATAAAACATCTAGCATTGGAATGAAATCACCAAGTGCTCATGACCGCGAGCGCGGCTAATTAATTAGATTTAAACTCTGCAGAGGTGTACAACTTTACCCACAAGGAATGACCCACCTTTTTGCAAGATCACACATGCCTCCAATAGGACATTGTGCTTGCCAGGCGATCATACACAGCTGTTCATTACCTGGACATGACTTTGATCCAGCCCGGGACGTTAACCCCCGCCCTGAAAACATAGACACTCACCCAAGCCGTGGATCCACATTTATCACACCCAACACCACGTCTCTGTCCATGGCAGGGCGTACACCGTTGCACCGGCCAGGCAATTACCCATACGAACTGCATGGAAGCCCCTCACAAGCAATCCGTACCGGAATGCCTCCGCTAGCTCCCGCCTACCAATGAGCAAAGCCATGTCTAAATAATTTAATAGGCTATGGCTAACCCATCCTCACCCTTGTGGTTGCACGGAAATCTCGGATCAATAGCGTCCCATTGCTCGGTCCTTAAACTGACACGGGCGACACTTCACCCTACACTACGTGCAATTCCTTTCGCACAACCGGCTAATGCCAATAATCGCCCGCATCAAAGCATAGTTTTGTTTTGGGTTTTTAATCAAAATTACCCGCAACCAACAGTGACATTTTCAATGTTTTTGAAACAAATATTGGTTTGATCATGTACATTCTTGATGCTAAGGCGTGGCTAAGCAAGTTAAATATGTTCAAGATATACCCAAAATGACATTAGCAATGTCTAACCCTATTCTGTGGTTATCAAGGTTCACGGGTTCATAAACATCAAAGGAGATTCATGTGACAACAGGTATAACTACCAAACCACAAAATAGCAATTTACATAAAGTAATCGCATGCATAAAACAATTTGATGCACAAAAGGAATATAAAATAATGGGCTCAATATGGTCAAAGGATGCTTGCCTTGCTTAATTGACGCTTACGACGAAGACGAGGATTGCGGCGACGACGACGAAGATCAAAGACGTCGGGTTCTACTCGTCGATCAACGGAAAATAAGGCAAACACCAAACTTCCATAAGAGCGAAAGAAATAGATAGCAAAGCCAATAAAACTCTTTACAAGAAACAGGGGTGGCTCTTTATGAATTTATTAATCTTATTTTACGAATTCAAGATGCAAGGATTGATTGGATTAATAGAATAAATCATTTGCTGCAAGCTTTCATTGATTTACTATTCATGATATGAGTTACGCTAATACTTATAACTTACGTGTTTTGCTTTATTAGGATTGATTCAAAGCAAAGTGAAATATGGATATTTTTCTTATATTGCTGCAGATTATAACTTAAAGATCAATTCTAGACCATTCTTTACATTATTCGCATTTAGATGAGTTACTTTGCGAGTTAATGAAAATGCTTAAATGATTTCATTAGAGTATGAATGGTTAGCTTCTTATCTTTAATTGATTTCACTTAGCATTTGCTTTCATGGGTTAGATCTTCGATTTAGGCTCTTGAGATTATTTTCATAACATTTGAGAAGGTTCTGGTGATAAAAACAACTTAACTATAAGTTTCCTTCACTATTACCTAAGGTTTATTCATTTGCATTAAGGCCTAACGCAATGTGATTACTTAGGGTTATTCAGCTATAAGGATTAATATGCAAAACATGATGAAATAAAGTTATTTCTTCATATTAAGATGATTTATACTTTGTATAACAATCCTAAGCTGATTCCATAAGTTTTAGGCTCGCTAATACATTACATTCATTGCTTAAAATGCTAATATAGTATCAAGGTTCACTTTACAAGAATTCGGATTGAACATGCAGTGAACAATTATCACTTAAGGGTTTTGGGCTATTAAGAAGAATGTGCAAATCTTGATATAATGATATTACCTTTTTATAACAGGGTAGGCTATACTTTGAAGAACACTACTAAGCTAGTTCCACAAGTTTTAGGATTTTGGGCGAGACTATAATCTTATCGCTAAAATGGTTCATGCTATACTTAAAGACTATACTATTCAAAATCGGCAAGAAAGGGTAATGACAGATTAATGATTATGGGTTTTGAACTAGCTTGATTTAAATGGATAGCGCACTGTAATTCAGATGTTTTTGCAGAATATGGTAGTATAAACTTTGTACAATGTTTCTAATCTGGTTTTACTGATTTTAGTATTTGGATGAGTTATTTTATTTATCGTTGAAATAGACTAAATGGTCACAATTGAAATCTTAAATCGGCCAAGTTTCGCTTTTGAGTTTCTAATCGCACCATACATGATCTTTGATTCATTTTTCAGGTTTTAGCAGAATATCATCCTAGGAATGTTTTAAAGTTGATTTGGCATTATCTTAGCTTTAATTGCAATAGATTATCTATTTACTCATTGTTAACATTAACATTTTCTTTCATTAAGAACATGCAAACTAAATCTTATTTTAAATGTATTTGCATACATGGATCTGCATTGTTGTCGAGACTAACACAAAGCATTTCCTAATTTTGTGAGCTTTTAGGCTTTCATTTTATTAATGGCCCTATCAAGATTTACTAATGTTCATAGTGTAAATAAATTAAACTGAATTGAACATTTAAATATTTTTGTATATTAAAGTTTATTATGATCCCAGAGGCACATAAAAATTTATTCAATGATTTTAAGAATTATATTTTCTATGCAGCAACAATATACCTAATTGAGTTCATTTGAATCTTTAATCTTTATAATTGCTTTGTGGCTCAAAAATCAAATGTTTTTGGATATTTGAATACATCTTGATCCTAAAATCCCATGAATACTGATTTCATCTCTTCATTACTTATTATTCACAAAGTCTCAGTAAAAATCATATTAGCATTATAATCAAGTTTAATATAAATAATTATTCTCGCAGTCAAGAATTAAATGTTTTTACATATTTAGATTCTTTCTAATTTCAGATAATTATACAAATTTGTTTCACTGGGATTGAATTAAAATTACAGAAGATTTTCACGGTTGAATGCTACTTGGTTTGGAAAATTACTGGAATTTGAAAATACGCTTCCTAGCTTGAGAGGCGCCTTTTCACCTCTCGAATGCGGCAGCACAAGCCATCGGTCAAGGGCCCAGCTGGCAAAGGACACGTAACGGGGCTCGGCTAGGGCTGGCCGGCGGCGCTGTTCCGTCGAAGATCCGGCGACGGCGAGGGCATGGGGACCACCAGCACGGCAATGAGCATCCAGGGTTGAAGTCAATTCGGCTAGAGAGGATGCAGGGAGGCGCGCCCACGAGGAGAGGCGGCGACCATGGCGACGACTCGGTGGAGAAGATGATTCAGTGCGTTAGAGATGCAATCGGTGACCTGGTGAGCAGTAGGGAGTGCTAGAGATTCCGTTTTCGAAGTTCACCTGAGGGAAGGAGGCCGGAGGAGCTCCGCCCACGGCGGCCGGACTTGGAGGAGAAGGGCGCATGGCTGCAGCTCGAGTTCACATGGAAGATGCTAAATATTTTTGCAGGGATTTGATCACTAGGGGGTATAGATGGTGTATCTAGGAGGGATTTGGAAATGGCTTGCTCATTCTCTCGAATCGATCCCGGGTTTGAGCTCCAGGGGGCTTCGGCACAAGGGGAATGGAGTTCTGCTATTTGGTTGAGGAGGAAAGAGAAATAGTGGAGGGAGGAAGTGGAGCACTACCGTGGTTTCAAGGTGCAATGCATCCGGTTAAAGGGTGGCGTGATCTCTGAAGTATCGACTTGGGCTTGCTGCATCGGTGGGAGCTTCGCTCGATCACGGAGACGAGGGAGAAGCAGTGACGAGTGGGGCTTGAGGCTTGCGGTCCACGGTCGATGAAGGAGATGACCAAAAGGATTAAGCCCGGCTTGGTGGTTCTAGTGCTCGATTTTTATTGCTGTCAACGGGAGTTGATAATCTTCGTACAATTTTGAAACTAAATTACCTTACGGTTAATTAATGAAAATTCGACCTTTGTTAATTGCCCTGAATTCCCATTTCGGATTTTGATTTTTCCTTGAGATCAAATGAAGTATAGTATTTTTTCAAATTTTGTTTTTGAAAGTATTTGATTTCGAAGGCTTTTATAAATTTTTCAATTCCATTTGCGATTCCATTAATTTATGTAAATTCGACATTATATTATTTTGGATTTAAAAGTTATCTTTTCATTTTATTCTCTTCATTTCTATGCATAAAATTTCAGTTGCTTGGCTAAAATGATTTAATCGAATGATCGGGGTTCTCATGGCGGTTTTTATAAATTTTTACTTTTTACATTTTTGCTTTTCTTCTCTTTCGTTCTTTACTTCCGTTTATTGAATTTTTCATACAAAGAACGATTCCAAGAAAATCCAATTGAAACTCAATAACGCCAAGAAACTCAGAAATAAATATTTTCAAATTTAAAATATTTATTTTCACTTTACTAAATTTTCAGGATTTTACAGATCTACCCCCCTTACAAAAATCTCGACCCCGAGATTTGGCGGGTCTAAGGAAAGAAATCGGAATATTCTTCTATGAGGCGATCTTCACGCTCCCACGTTGTTTCTTCTTCAAACTGATTGCTCCGTTGAATTCTTGATCATCTTGCTGCATTTATTACGAGTGTGACGTTCATCTCCTTTTAAGATTATAGTCGGATGCTTCCGATAAGTTAGTTCGGATTATAGATCGATTTCATTTAGCTGGATGGGTTCAGAAGGAAGATGAAGATATTTCCTTAACTACGATATACATCAGACATTATGGACACTGCATAGGTGAGATGGCAACTCTAGTTTATATGCTTTTTCTCTTGCATCTTTTTAACGATATGATATGGCCTAACATCGTTGCGCCAGGTTACTTCGGATTCGAAAACAGCGAATACTACGAACCTTGTAATTCTCAAGGACGAGATAGATTTAGGGATTCCTTATCGGAGGTGATTTTGTCGTTTGGTCGACACTTCGTCTTCATTGCAGTTGCTTCACTGGATCTTCATCTTGCGATTCCAAGTTGTCGTTTCAAGAATGGAGAGGACTTCTTATTTAGGTTTTGCATGAGCAGATGAGGGATACTAGTACCTTCTACAAGTCTCTTCTAATTAGATAACTAGGATTGTCGATAAGGGTAGCTTAATCCATAAAGTGGCATATGGTATGTTTAAAATTTTGAGGTGAGAGATAGGTTGCATTGTCATTAGATTCATTTGAGAAGAATTGAATGTTTAATACCAAGAGGGATATTTGAATACAATGATTGATATGCATAATTCAACATCTGTTGATGAAATGAGTTGAGGAAGAAATGTCATTTCGGGTCGGCTTTAAATTGTAAACATGGTAGAGACAATTCAAGTATCGGGTTGAGATAGGAGAATCATCAGGTGATTTGATAACTTGATCCGTTGGATTATTTTAATACACATAGGGTTGTGATTTTCTTTGGATTTTGGCAACCATGAAGAAATGTAATGTACAGAATCAAAAGATTGATTGTAGGGATTGAATACACAAGGAACGTATTCAAAATCACAACAAGTGCTAGATACAATCATATGAAAAAGATGTTTATGTTTAGACCCTGATGCCGAAGCAGGGGTTGCTTTAGGCACTTGATGCTTTCTAAGTTTTCGGGATAACTTGGGAATTTTGGATGTCTTCCGTGTCGAGGTGAAGTAGAACTTTTCTTGGGTAGATGTTGGTGAAGTATCTACATTCTTCTTGATTGACACAAGTGACATTATTCATTTTATTCAAAACAATGAAAAGGTTGGTTGCTGATGTTAATACATAGTTGATCAGGAAGTGACTAAGATCAACGAGTTGAAATGGAATTATACTTGTATCCTGTTAGGTTCAGATACATATGTATCATATCTAGTACTATGTCGAGTAGGCTATAAACTTCTTTCGCGAATTAGTGCTGTAGGTAAATGCCAAACTTTAATAAAGGCAAAAGAAGATTGACATAAAATCCAAATATAGAATCATTGCAGAAAACAGGAATATCCTTGAGTTGGATTAGGTGATTTCAACATTTTTCGTTTTAGTTGATTGAACATCTATTTATTAATAACTCTTAGGTTGGGCAAGGCATGGCTCTCTTATGAAGATCATCCAACCTTGATTTATGAATTTTTGTACATATAACTTCGAATACAAGATGCAAAAATTAGTTAGATTAGTAAAGTTAAAACATTAATCACTTGGTTGAACTGCATAAATGAATAGTGATGATTAGTGTTTAACCTGCAGTTGATTTCGCATGAAAAGCAACTTTGAAAATGTTAATCCTGCTAAAACAGGTTATTGATTATACATTAGCAGTTTTTTAAGAAGACTCTGGCAATATAAACATCTTAATCATAGATTTCTTTAGTCATACTGAGTTCGTTTGTTCATAAACTAAAGCTTAAATTTATGATTTTTAAGGTTTTTCAACTACTAAGATTTTTATGATAAACACTATGGAATAACGTTATTTCTTTAGAACAAGGTTGTATATACATTGAATAATGTTTCTAAACTCATTGTAAAATTTTTAGGGTTTGGTTGAGGTATTAAACCCGTTGCTGAAAAGGCTTATAGGATGCTAAAGCTTACACTATAAGAAATCGGCCAAAAGAGGTACGGGAACTCTTATCGTTTAAGGGTTTTGCGCAAGCAGAAACTATATGACCCAAGAGCTATAAATAGAATATTTTCTTAGAAAATTTAAGTACATATCCCAAACATCATTTTTGAGCTATTCTACATGGAATCTGCACTTAGACGAGGTATTCTACGGGTGGACAAAAAGACTTCAGAGACTAATCGCGTAACACTATTTTGGGTCGTATTAAATCTCAACTTGCGACTACACTATACATGACAATTGACTCATTTTTCTGCCATAAGTAGGGGATAATCTTAAGAGTATCTTAAAATGGTTTTTTGTGATATTTGGCTTTTATCCGAGATGCTTTCCATATAAATGTTCATTAGGGCCTAATGTATACTTAGCTCAACTTTGTATTAATATGAAGTATTTTTGCCTAACCAGCAAGTATATTATTCACCAGAGTTATAGGATTTGGTCTTTTCAAATTTGAACTTAGTTTATGAAAGTTATGACTATTTAGATAACACAAGTATTGATACTTCAGCTACGTGGTTAAGTGTTAATCCTAACCTTATAATAGTGATTCTTACTATATTACATGGCCTGATCATGCAAGGCATTCAGGAACTAGTTATTCATGCATTAGCACTTACTTGTGACATTTTCTACACACCTGGTTGATCATACTTGATTCTTTAGGTACATATAACATGGAGGCATATACTGCTTAAGAATTTAAGCACAGACTACAATGCATTATGGTTATTTTCGTTGTAGCAGATAACATGGTCCTAAGGAGCCCTTCTCTTACCTTTTTACTTATTTATGAACTTTATTTATGTACTAGTAACCTATATATATACATACATCTTTTCCATGCGGCCTATTTACCATTCATGAGAACAAATCTAATTCAAGCTCCTACTTTAGTCATTTCAGCATAATGTGGTAGCCTACTGCCATATGGAAGTTTATAAATCAATTTCATTCATTTCATATTCCTCTTGCACAATTTATTCATTTTTGAGTATTTATTGGATTGAAAACAACCTTTGGTATAAAACAATCCAACAAAAGTGAAATACAAACATTCTTATATATACTTGAGTTTCTGGTAGCATAAGGATTCAAACAAAATTAGTTTCATTAAATTTTGAGTTTGTTTGCAACATTTAATATGTAGCACATCTTTAAACCTTTTATTCAAATTTGAATTTCAAATTCATCCAATACTGTTTTTCAAAATATTTTTGCGTATTACGGAAGAACTAGATTTTAGAACTTTGTTTCACTTAATTTGGTTTAGAAATGCAAAAGTTATGCACATATGAGATTGACTCGATTTGGAAAACCCAGAGAAAAAGGAAAATACGCTTGCTCTGAACTGAAGGCACATTCCCACAGCGTGCTCGGGGCTCGGCTAGAATCATGCCAAGGTTGGAAATATTTTGTGCTAGTTGCTAGAACAGAAGGGTGTGCATTTGGTGATTTTGTTCAATTATGGTGAGCGTTTGCACCACGGTTATAGGTACTAGTAGTCGTTTTTCTTGTTAGTTTGTTTTTGCGTGTGCATTTTTTTTTTTGAACTTAAGGAAAATGGAGAGTTACGTCGATTGCTATGTAGCGGAAGTGCTTCAGCTAAATACCAAAGATTTGGTTGGGCTTAGATAGGATTATCATTTCTTGGCAGTTTGAATCTTGCGTAGTTTCACGAAGTAGATAAGGAATGTTAGCGGCTTATACCGAGTATTATTAGCAAGAATGAGCTACTTTAAAAGGAGGTACAGAATATGTTGAAATACTTGAGATGAGCGAAAGGACGCATTTTAACCGAATTTATTTGGGAAGAGCTGAAGGTTGATTATGAAAGCTAAAAGATTTATTACTCATTACTTTCAGCGAATGAATTAATGGATTGTGTCGCAGGCATTCCGCCAGATTACTATTAGAGTAAACTTACTTAGATGAAATTCTATTAGGTCTTACGGCAACATTTCGTTCTTGAAAATTTTGTTTTATGAAAAGTTTCTATGTGGGTTAAGTAGTTTTTGGCTTGGTTTATAAGGCAACACTTCGTTCTTTAAAATCTTTTTCAATTAAAATTTTCTTATTAAGCAGGGTTAACACATCGTAATTTTCAACGTAGTGGTTTAACATTCACGAGAGCAACCCGAAAGCAATACGAAAGATTTGCAACCAAAATCTTCAACAGCATAGAAATACTACATACATATTCAACTCAATATGTAGGAAGGGTGTCTAAGGTTCTTCTTTCTACTGGCCATATGTATTTATGCATAAAGGTTTTACTATATAGCTAGAATAATACGTAGCTCGTATACTGCTATGTTCCAAAGTAGACTATTCAGTGATGAGTTTCTTTTAATCTTCGCACCACTTGTTGTGTTAGTCTTCCGAGGCTTCGATGAAGTTGGAGAGGTTGTGCTGCTCGTTATTTCCATCTTCTTGAAGTTGTCGATGCAAACATCATGACCTTGCTGACTTACTACCAAAATTATTTTCCGAAAGGATTTGTTGGTGTGTTTTCATTTCGCAAAAAGACAAGGAAAGAAATATTCCTAGAAAGAATAATTTAGGAATGGAGAATGAGTATACAGATAAGAAGAGTAAACTCTATAAATGGGAAAAGGGTATATGTATAACTGATACTATCCTTTTTATATTTCTTTTAGGAAATAGAGTTTTCAACTTTTTCAGTTTTCCTTTTGACGATCATTCCAATGTGTATATTCTGGAAGCATAGAACTTTTCCGATTCTAACTTAAACTCACAGTATATAATTTAGGCAAAATAATGAGGTGAGTTTTGAGGCATGGCTAGAAATTACTATGGGAAAAGATTTGGTTTTTAACTAGCCTAAAGCAGCTTAAGTTAGTTTGGTGTTTACTAATATGGTAAGATCTTAGCTTGGTCTATATATGAGTAGTGTGATTTCAAGCAAAGCTAAGAGTAGCAATGGGGACTGTATTACTAATCTGGATGAGACTTGATTTTGTGAAAGGTTAATGCCAATAATGATTACACATGTGAGAAATCCTATGGAAAGAAGAGATAAACTATTTCATGATTTTGTATTTATCCTATGGGTTGAGTTTTCAGTATTCATACATAAGGACCATTTATTATGAAGCTTTAACCATAATGGTCAAGTTACACATAAATCAGTCCTGACATTCAGAAACAGAACCAATTTCAAGTAGCAAGAGACATAACGACAACATAAATCGTTCTATATAACTAAAGCGGAATAATATGCTATGCGCAAATGGTTTCTTATCTTAAGCTAGATCGTAAGATATTCTAATCTTCTGCCTTTTTCCGTGAGTGAAGCTGCTTCTTTGTGAAGTAGCATCTTCAAGTTGTGCTTCTGTTTTGTCGAAATGGCGAAGCGTTGACTGACTTCCTTGAGATGTTGGCGCATACATTGCAGTCTTCTTCGGTTAGCTTGAAGGATGACAGCAACATGCCTCGATCATCTCCAGAAACAACAGCGACCATAACCACTAGCGACCATTTCTCTTTGAGATAAGAGGAATTTGTTTGCAAACCAAAATGAATGTAGAGGTAAGAATAGAGTCTTAAGAATGGGAAGAGAACAGCAAGTCTACATTCTGCCAATATAATAGCTTTTGGAAATAAGATTTTGAATTCTCACATTCCAATTGCTAACGACCATTCTATCTAAGGTTTATCCTACGGTCAGTATAGCTCTGATACCAAAGCTGTGAGACCCCGTTCTGACGAACAGGAACCTCCATGTGATTACTGTGCTATTCCCTGGATCAGTAGCTAGCACTCACATGTTTACAACAATTGGAAATCACAACCATACAAAACATTAATTAAGCGGAAACGAATAATTACCGAAATATTACAACTCAGGGATTTTAGCAGCAAAAGAAGCAATAACCCGTAGTTTGCCCAACCGATCCCGCAGGCAACTGACCAGGCATAAACTTCAGATAGAATACGACGAAGAAAAATCCCGCAACTTACGATGGACAACTTCGAAGCTCCGCTTACTAAACCACCTACAATATAATTAGGCAAGGGTGAGTATTTTACATACTCAGCAAGACTTGAGCAAATCCTACAATACATGTAGGCCATTTCAAAGGAAAGGCTACTACAGTTAATTTGCATAAAGCGAATTTGAATTTGTAAAACAAGTTATTTGCAACCGGAATTTATAAGAGCAAGAGTAATTGATAACAAATAAATAAAGCATAATAACACTCACAGTCCTCCATGACGTGAGCGCGAACATTCCACAACCGAAAATCATCCATGCCGCCCTTCGCAAAAAGCATAGTTCGCAAAACAAATGATACCAACCCATTTGAGAAATAATAAAACATCTAGCATTGGAATGAAATCACCAAGTGCTCATGACATGGCAGCGGCTAATTAATTAGATTTAAACTCGCAGAGGTGTACAACTTTACCCACAAGGAATGACCCACCTTTTGCAAGATCACACATGCCTCCAATAGGACATTGTGCTTGCCAGCGATCATACACATTTGTTCATTACCGGACATGACTTTGATCCAGCCGGGACGTTAACCCCATACGAAAACAGAGACACTCACCCAAGCCGTGGATCCACATTTATCACACCCAACACCACGTCTCTGTCCATGGCGGGCGCATAATGCTGCCGAGCGCCGCAATTACCCATACGAATCGCATGGATGCCCTCACAAGCAATCCGTAGCGGAATGCCTCCGCTAGCTCCCGCCTACCAATGAGCAAAGCCATGTCTAAATAATTTAATAGGCTATGGCTAACCCATCCTCACCCTTGTGGTTGCACGGAAATCTCGGATCAATAGCGTCCCATTGCTCGGTCCTTAAACTGACACGGGCGACACTTCACCCTACACTACGTGCAATTCCTTTCGCACAACCGGCTAATGCCAATAATCGCCCGCATCAAAGCATAGTTTTGTTTTGGGTTTTTAATCAAAATTACCCGCAACCAACAGTGACATTTTCAATGTTTTCAGGAAACAAATATTGGTTTGATCATGTACATTGCTGATGCTAAGGCGTGGCTAAGCAAGTTAAATATGTTCGCATATACCCAAAATGACATTAGCAATGTCTAACCCTATTCTGTGGTTATCAAGGTTCACAGGTTCATAAACATCAAAGGAGATTCATGTGACAACAGGTATAACTACCAAACCACAAAATAGCAATTTACATAAAGTAATCGCATGCATAAAACAATTTGATGCACAAAAGGAATATAAAATAATGGGCTCAATATGGTCAAAGGATGCTTGCCTTGCTTAATTGACGCTTACGACGAAGACGAGGATTGCGGCGACGACGACGAAGATCAAAGACGTCGGGTTCTACTCGTCGATCAACGGAAAATAAGGCAAACACCAAACTTCCATAAGAGCGAAAGAAATAGATAGCAAAGCCAATAAAACTCTTTACAAGAAACAGGGGTGGCTCTTTATGAATTTATTAATCTTATTTTACGAATTCAAGATGCAAGGATTGATTGGATTAATAGAATAAATCATTTGCTGCAAGCTTTCATTGATTTACTATTCATGATATGAGTTCTGCTAATACTTATAACTTACAGGTTTTGCTTTATTAGGATTCAGATTCAAAGCAAAGTGAAATATGGATATTTTTCTTATATTGCTGCAGATTATAACTTAAAGATCAATTCTAGACCATTCTTTACATTATTCGCATTTAGATGAGTTACTTTGCGAGTTAATGAAAATGCTTAAATGATTTCATTAGAGTATGAATGGTTAGCTTCTTATCTTTAATTGATTTCACTTAGCATTTGCTTTCCGCGGGTTAGATCTTCTGATTTAGGCTACTGAGATTATTTTCATAACATTTGAGAAGGTTCTGGTGATAAAAACAACTTAACTATAAGTTTCCTTCACTATTACCTAAGGTTTATTCATTTGCATTAAGGCCTAACGCAATGTGATTACTTAGGGTTATTCAGCTATTAGGATTAATATGCAAAACATGATGAAATAAAGTTATTTCTTCATATTAAGATGATTTATACTTTGTATAACAATCCTAAGCTGATTCCATAAGTTTTAGGCTCTGGCTAATACATTACATTCATTGCTTAAAATGCTAATATAGTATCAAGGTTCACTTTACAAGAATTCGGATTGAACATGCGCAGTGAACAATTATCACTTAAGGGTTTTGGGCTATTAAGAAGAATGTGCAAATCTTGATATAATGATATTACCTTTTTATAACAGGGTAGGCTATACTTTGAAGAACACTACTAAGCTAGTTCCACAAGTTTTAGGATTTTGGGCGAGACTATAATCTTATCGCTAAAATGGTTCATGCTATACTTAAAGACTATACTATTCAAAATCGGCAAGAAAGGGTAATGACAGATTAATGATTATGGGTTTTGAACTAGCTTGATTTAAATGGATAACACACTGTAATTCAGATGTTTTTGCAGAATATGGTAGTATAAACTTTGTACAATGTTTCTAATCTAGTTTTACTGATTTTAGTATTTGGATGAGTTATTTTATTTATCGTTGAAATAGACTAAATGGTCACAATTGAAATCTTAAATCGGCCAAGTTTCGTTTTGAGTTTCTAACTGCACCATACATGATCTTTGATTCATTTTTCAGGTTTTAGCAGAATATCATCCTAGGAATGTTTTAAAGTTGATTTGGCATTATCTTAGCTTTAATTGCAATAGATTATCTATTTACTCATTGTTAACATTAACATTTTCTTTCATTAAGAACATGCAAACTAAATCTTATTTTAAATGTATTTGCATACATGGATCTGCATTGTTGTCAGGAGACTAACACAAAGCATTTCCTAATTTTGTGAGCTTTTAGGCTTTCATTTTTATTAATGGCCCTATCAAGATTTACTAATGTTCATAGTGTAAATAAATTAAACTGAATTGAACATTTAAATATTTTTGTATATTAAAGTTTATTATGATCCCAGAGGCACATAAAAATTTATTCAATGATTTTAAGAATTATATTTTCTATGCAGGCAACAATATACCTAATTGAGTTCATTTGAATCTTTAATCTTTATAATTGCTTTGTGGCTCAAAAATCAAATGTTTTTGGATATTTGAATACATCTTGATCCTAAAATCCCATGAATACTGATTTCATCTCTTCATTACTTATTATTCACAAAGTCTCAGTAAAAATCATATTAGCATTATAATCAAGTTTAATATAAATAATTATTCTGCAGGTCAAGAATTAAATGTTTTTACATATTTAGATTCTTTCTAATTTCAGATAATTATACAAATTTGTTTCACTGGGATTGAATTAAAATTACAGAAGATTTTCACGGTTGAATGCTACTTGGTTTGGAAAATTACTGGAATTTGAAAATACGTTTCCTAGCTTGAGAGGCGCCTTTTCACCTCTGAACTGCAGGCGCACAAGCCATTGGTCAAGGCCCAGCAGATGAAACGCGACGTAACAGGGCTCGGCTAGGGCTGGCCGGCGCTGTTCGTCGAAGATCCGCGACGGCGAGGGCATGGGGACCACCAGACGACAACGAGCATCCGTGGTTGAAGTCAATTAATTTGGAGAGGATGCAGGAGGCGCGCCCACGAGGAGAGGCGGCGACCATGGCGACGACTCGGTGGAGAAGATGATTCAGTGCGTTAGAGATGCAATCGGTGACCTGGTGAGCAGTAGGGAGTGCTAGAGATTCCGTTTTCGAAGTTCACCTGAGGGAAGGAGGCCGGAGGAGCTCTACCCCACGGCCGGACTTGGAGGAGAAGGGCGCATGGCTGCAGCTCGAGTTCACATGGAAGATGCTAAATATTTTTGCAGGGATTTGATCACTAGGGGGTATAGATGGTGTATCTAGGAGGGATTTGGAAATGGCTTGCTCATTCTCTCGAATCGATCCCGGGTTTGAGCTCCAGGGGGCTTCGGCACAAGGGGAATGGAGTTCCTGCGCTAGTTGAGGAGGAAAGAGAAATAGTGGAGGGGAGGAAGTGGAGCACTACCGTGGTTTCCAAGGTGCAATGCATCTGGTTAAAGGGCTGGCGTGATCTCCTGAAGTATCGACTTGGGCTTCTTTGCATCGGTGGGAGCTTCGCTCGATCACAGAGACGAGGAGAAACAGTGACGAGTGGGGCTTCAGGCTTGCGGTCCACCGTCGATGAAGGAGATGACCAAAAGGATTAAGCCCGGCTTGGTGGTTCTAGTGCTCGATTTTTTGCTGCATCAATCGGGAGTTGATAATCTTACGTACAATTTTGAAACTAAATTACCTTACGGTTAATTAATGAAAATTCGACTTTGTTAATTGCCACGAATTCCCATTTCGGATTTTGATTTTTCCTTGAGATCAAATGAAGTATAGTATTTTTTCAAATTTTGTTTTTGAAAGTATTTGATTTCGAAGGCTTTTATAAATTTTTCAATTCCATTTACGATTCCATTAATTTATGTAAATTCTGACATTATATTATTTTGGATTTAAAAGTTGTCTTTTCATTTTATTCTCTTCATTTCTATGCATAAAATTTCAGTTGCTTGGCTAAAATGATTTAATCGAATGATCGTGGTTCTCATGGCGGTTTTTATAAATTTTTACTTTTTACATTTTAGCTTTTCTTCTCTTTAGTTCTTTACTTCGTTTATTGAATTTTTCATACAAAGAACGATTCCAAGAAAATCCAATTGAAACTCAATAACGCTTAAGAAACTCGAAATAAATATTTTCAAATTTAAAATATTTATTTTCACTTTACTAAATTTTCAGGATGTTACACCGTGATAGCGCCTTCTCATCACTATCTAAAGACTTGGTATCATCACTAGAACCGACTGTAATGATAAAAAAGAACCGATTCTAATGTACAACTTATAGTAGTGATGATATATTGATATCCTAGATATCTGCCATTGCAAATGTACTAAAATCTGAAACAATGTCTGAACACTAACACATTTCTGAAAACGTATACACTCTGAACATATTACAATTTCCTTTTTTCATCAGAGCATTATACAGAGACATGAACCAAACTCTCTTAACCTTTTTTCGATGTATCCTATATATATGTCATCTGTTCTACGCCAAACTGTTTCCAACTTTGCCAGCCAACAAAGCTGGATCGTCCTAGTCCCTAACAGAGAATAGCAGATAGCACACCACACACGTCTGAACTCAGCAAGCTTAGAGGTTGAGCGTGATGCCGAACATCGATTTTTCTCCCAAAATAAAGAGGCCTACCATTCACATAGATGGCCTATTTGGCATTGTTGGGAAATGGGAATGGGCAAGGGAATTAAGCGAGACTTCAATTCCCAAAGGAATTGAATTCCCTACGTTTAAGTTATAAACTCCCATTCCCTTCTCCAATTCCCTCCAACCAAACAAAGAATTTTATAACCCATCTCTCTCAATTCCCATTCCCTTCCGTCAATTCCCTCTAACCAAACAGGCCAAGAGAGTAGAATATCTAGCAGCGAGTTGAATTTAGAACATCACGCATCGGAGAATACCTAAGAATATAACATCATGGAACAAATTTTAGCACTGATATGTTAAGGTCAAATAACTGTGCTCTGAACTGTGGCTGACACAAAGGGAAATCATGTGGTCTTTCTTACCTTTTATGGGGCTTTATTCGTAACAGTTATCATACTTCAGGTAGTCAACACCCTGCACAAAAACCAATTTCTGTATACATGTATCAATAAAATTATCTGCATGTTTAATGACAGTACAGTATAGATTTAAGACACAAATACATCAACGATGCTCTTAACATGTCATCCCAACATTGTGTAGCAACTATTTATACATCAATAGTATAGTGAATGAGTCTAGCTCATACCCATGAAGCAAAAGAGCGCAGCATCGTCATCTTCAGGATGGAGCGATCCAGGGAGAACTTGACAAGTAAATTTCCTGGGAATTTTGTCATATTATATTTTTGGTTATTTGAATTATTCTTCGACGATACATTTACTTAAGCAAAATAAAATAAAAACCCATCGGCCCATGATCAATAACAGACCAGCAGCATGAGGTCCTCACCCCATTAGCTCTGTGGTTATGGAAAATGTAGGATCCGTTCATCTAATAGGTGCGGTCGTGCGGCGATAACCCATTGCATGTAAGCCCACTTGTCGATCACCACGACCGTCGCTTCCGCCTCGGTACGGTACGCCGGCCTGCGCCGCCACACGGGGCCGTGGCCCCAAAGCTCCGGCCGACGGCGAGGCCAGCTGGTGACCTCTGACCTACTGCGGGCCTGCTTTGGCGCCATCTGATCTGGTGACTTCTTGGTAATGTTGTGCCTTTGCCTTTTGCTTCGTTCCATCTACAAGAAAGAAAAGCACAACAGCCAGTAGAAGTGGTAATCTTAGCGGTATTCACTTCCTAATTGATTCCTAGAAATTACCGTGTACATTCTAGCCCGCGTGCTGCACAACAGCAATTTTTTTTAATTGTGGAGAAAAATCCTAAACATTTGAGTGTGAATCAGGCATTGCATAAAGAAATGGTCTTGTTCTTGTGCTAGTTTCTTTGGATCCATCATGATTGGCAACTCAAGTTTCAGGATTCCAGGCCTTGCTTTAGTCTGTATGCATCTCTGCTTTATACAGCATCTTGTGAATATTTCCCACATTAGTTTTCCTTGCATACGATCTTCTCTCGATGACAGTATAATATAGAAAGGAATTATCCTTTTATTTGTTTTCAGATTTCTCTAGACATAAGGTTATTTTGCTTCAGATTTGTCTAAGATATCCTATGTGAACAAAAAAACACAACAATCGCAAGTTCGCAACCACAGGTAATCAACTGTTCCAGCTTCAATTTGCAGGAGTTTCACATTTTGGAAGTGGCAATAGTGATGAAGATTTGTTCGGACATGTTATTTGATTTTCTATTAAATTATCCACTAATGCATAACCCAACAAAGCTACTTTTTTAGAACTATACATAGTTTCATAGGGTACAGGACACATGGTAAAATGATATGTCATAGATTCATCCTCAAGTAGCAAGTGTAGCTAGGACTCCATTAGACCGACAATCCATAAATACACCAATGTTTGAAATGTAACATTAGAATGGATCACTTAAGCTTTATCATCTTCCAGATGCCATCGAGCTGATCGACAGATCGGTGTTGGTGCCAACCTGGCTAATGTCACTGATGCTTTCACTTGTACGTGCTTCTTCCAATTCTAGAGCATCCTTTAGCTGAGCCACCACTATACTCATCGTTGGCCTGTCACTGGATGCCTCTCTTGTGCACAGCAGCGCTATGTCCACAACCTTCCAGACCGAACTAGAGTCATACTCATGTCGAAGCCGCGGATCAACAATTGCATCAATATTGCCCACAGAAACCTTCTCCTTTGCACGCTGGACAATATGCACTGTAGTCGGTATAATGGGAGGTTCACCTGTTACAATCTCTAGCAAAACCACTCCAAAGCTGAAGACATCGCTACTCATGGTGAGTCTGCCGCTAAGATAGTACCTAGATAGGAGCAGGTAGACCAAATAAATCGACCAAATAATGTGCCCAGTTAGCACTTAGCAGGCTTCATTAAAATTATCAGTCTTTAATGTAATTATTAAGTAAAGCATGAAGCAAATACAATAGGTGATCTTATCTGACATTTAGGGTTCTTTTACTCCCGAATAGTTTATTACTGATTCATTAAAAGAATAGGTATAGGGACACACTCTGGATCAATGTAGCCTAGAGTTCCAGCAGCTGTCACAGATATGTGACTTTGTGCAACATTGAGATAAGTCTTGGACAATCCAAAATCTGAGATCTTGGCAACCATGTCATGTCCTAGAAGAATGTTGTGCGATTTCAGGTCTCTATGAATTATCGGTAATACACATCCCGTGTGCAAGTAGTCCAAACCTATGCAAAACAAATCACACGTTGAATGTAGCTCGGCATGTGCAATAAAATACAACAGAAAATAACAAAATTTATTGGTTCTATCTAAACTATACCTTGTGCTGCTTCAAGTGCAATTCTTGCTTGATCACGCTGTAACATCCCAAAATTTCAATAAAATAAAAATCAATATTTTGAATTTGAATATTATTCTTTCTGAGCTTTCTTGGCATTATTGATTTTTATTTGGAGTTCTTGGATTTTCATGTTGCAAGAAAAATTCAACAAATGGAAATAAAGAATGAAAAGGAGAAAAGGCAAAAATGAAAAAAAGTAAAAATTTATAAAAATTTGCCATGAGAACCCTGATCATTCAATTTAATCATTTTAGCCAGCAATTGAAATTTTATGCATAAAGAAATGAAAAGATAACTTTTAAATCAAAACAATACATTGTCAGAATTTATAAAATGTTTTCGAATCTCAAATGGAGCTGAAATATTTATAATGAAACCCTCCATGCAATATCCACCTCTGGTAAAAATATTATTAATTAATATTGTCATTTAGGACTTCTCAAAATTTAAAAAAGAAACTCGAAAATCTGGAAATCTCAAGGTCGAATTTATATAAAATAATGGAACCATATTTTGAGTTCAAAATTTTACTGAAACATTCTGAGATCAAATACTTTTGAAAAAAAATTTCATAAATAATAGACCTAATTTGATCATAAAAAAATCGAAGTCGAGGCTAGAAATTTAAATAGCCACTATGGAAAGAATATTTAAAAATTCTCAAGAACTCGAATTAATCCCAAATTTTTACCAGGGGTAAATCTGGTTGGAGACCTCAGTAAAAATTTACATCACTTTCTACCTCCATTTGACCACCAGCAAAAATAAAGAGAGAGGAAAAACCCACCCAACCACCTGTTCCATTCGCCGACAACGACATGTGGGCCGAACTGCTTCCATCCCGTTTTGTTGGCGCAACGGTGAAATTCTCAGTGGCTGACAGTGGTCCCGGGCCCAGCTGCCAGACTTGTCTTCCTCAGCCTCCGTTCGAGCCACTGAGAGCAGGAGGCGAACTCTCCAGGCGAAGTTGAACGCAGCCGAGTTGATTCATCGAATCCATTCGCCTCTCGGTCGTTCCTCTGCGTCATCTTCCCTCACTTCCGCACGGACCAGCCACGAGTCACTCGCACCAAACTTCGCCATTACCTTCTCCGCTTTGCTCCTGTCCTTCCGAACCAAGCTATGGCGATTGCCAACGCCGTCGGCTCAACAGAGTGCTTGACCCACTACAAAACCATCTCGAGCCACTAGCATTCCTTCCCTTTCTTCGCCCGGTTTCACGGGTGGCTTTTGGCTCCTAGCTCTCTTCTTCGCCATTATCCACAGGGAGCCAGGAAAGGGGGGAAATCGTCAATTGAGCCGAGCACCGGGTAAACCTTGGAATCAATTCCACCCGAAGCATCGCCGTGCATTCCCGAGTGCTAATCAAGCCTCAATTTGGAATCCTTCTTTTGCAGTTCAACTATTTCTGCCGGTCATCTTCTTCAGCTCAGGCGCGCCGAGGGCAGGCCGTTCTGCTTCTTCTCCGGCGCCGCACTCAGGTGAAATGGATTCCCCATACCTCACTGATGCTCACAAGGTTACCCATTCGAACCGAGCCTCACTCATTCTTCTTCTCCGGCGAGCTCCCGCCATTGCCGCCGCCCCCTCTCGGTGGCAGCCCACTCCGGTCATCTCTGGCGACCACCGAGCCCACCATTGGATGCGCCGTGACGAGCTGGTGCTCCTCCAGCCCTTGGTCGAGCTCCTCCGCCACTCCTTCGTCGCCGGCGTGGAGCCCTAGCCGGTGCTCTGCTTTGACTCTCTGCCGATCGGGACCCCCAAGCCAGAGACACAAGAAAGCCCCAGTTCAAAGGTGAAAAGGCGCTTCCTTTTAAGTGAAAACGTACTCCCCTTTTCCAACCGAATTCAATATTCAAACTTGAATATCTTTTACAGTTTTAATCAAAACTCAGTGGGACAAATTTGTATAATCATCTAAAATGAGAAAGAATCTGAATATATATAAAAATATTTAATTTTTGAACTGCTGTATAATTATTTAATCTAAACCTTGATTTTGATACTAATATGGGTTTTAATGAGAAATTGTGCATAACAAGTAATGAAATGATGAAATCAATATTCATGAGATTTTAGGATCAGGATGTATTCAATATATACAAATACATTTAATTTTTGAACTAAGTTTAATTTATTTGCTTAGCAACCATTAGTAAAGATTAATATGGCCATTGATAGAAATGAATGTATCATAGTTCATAGAATCATAAAATAAATAATTATGTGCTTCGGAATTGTAATAAACCTAATCATGCAAAAATATTTAATCTTAGAACCAAGTTTAACACAATTGCTTCATAAATCAAGTAATTAACCATGTTATGGCTATTAACAAATAATAGCATGATGGCTCACAAATTGATAATGTAACTTATATCAAGTTCCTAAAAACAGTAAGGATCTGTGTATGTGAAAATATTTAAGATAAGGTTGAAATTTCATTCTCTTAATGAAAGGAAATGTTAATTATAACAATAAGTAAATAGTTAATCTATTGCAATTAAAGCTAAAATAATGCCAAACCAACTTTATAACATTTCTAGGATGGTATTCTGCTAATGCCTGAAAAATGAATCAAAGATCATGTATGGTGTAGTTAGAAACTCAAAACGAAACTTGGCCGACTTAAGGTTTTCAAATGTGATCATTTAGTCTATTTCAACGATCAATAAAATGACTCGTCCAAACACTAAAATAGGTGAAATCAGTTTTGTAGTGCTGTACGAAGTTTATACTACCATATTCTGTAAAAAGAATTATAATCCATTAAGGTTTGCCTATTAATCTCATCAGATCAAAACCCTTAAGTGTTAACCCTTTTGATTCACCTTTTGGCCGATTCCGAATAGTGTCAACTTTGCAATGCCACTTAAGCCTTTTTAACAATGAATATAATGTATCAGCCAAAGCCTAAAATTTATGGAATTAGCTTAGAATTGTTATACAAAGTATAAATCATCTTAGTATGAAGAAATAACCATACTTCCTCAGGTTCTGCACATTAATCTTAATAGCTGAATAACCCTAAGTTATCACATCACTTTAGGTCTTAATGCGAATGAATACACTTTAGGTAATAATAAAGGAAACCTGTAGTTTAGTTATTTTTATCACCAGAACCTTCTCAAATATCACGAATATGTATCCAGTAGCCTAAATCAGTAGATCTAACCAGCGTAAAGCTAATTCTAAGCAAAATCAATTAAAGATAAAGAACTAATCATTTATAGTATAATATGATCGTTTAAGCCTATTCATTAACTCACAAAGCAGCTCATCTAAATCTGAATAATGTGAAGAACAGCTTAGAAATGATCTTTAGATTATAATCTACAGCAATCTAAGAAAATATTCTTATTTTATCTTGCTTCGAATCTGAATCCTAATAGAGCAAAACCCATAAGTAATAAAGTTGCCAGAAATGTATTATGAATAGTAAATCAATGAAACCTTGCAACTAATGCTTAATTCTATTAATCTAACCAATCTTTGCATCTTGAATTCATAAAATAGGATTAATAAATTCATAAAGAGCAATCCCTGTTTCTTTATCAGAGTTTTATTTGTTCTTGTTATCTATTTCTTTTTGCCCTTATTGAAGTTAGTATTTTGCTTTATTTTCCGGTTCGACGTGTAGAACCCGACGTCTCTATCTTCGTCATATCGCTGCGTCAACCGCAATCCTCGTCTTCGTAAGTAGCAGCATTTAAGCAAGGCAAGCATCCTTTGACCATATTGATCCCATTACTTTATATTCCTTTTGTGCATCAAATTGTTTTATGCATGCGATTACTTTATATAAATTGCTATCTTATGGATTTGGTAGTTATACCTGTTGTCTCGTGAATCTCCTTTGATGATTATGAAAATGTGAACCTTGATAACCGTAGATTGAGGATAGGCATTACTTAATGTCATCTTGGGTATATCGTTCATATTATTCATGCTTAGCCATGCTTTAGAATCAAGAATGTACATGATCAAATCAATATTTGTTTCACGAAAACCATGAAAATGGCCTTTGTTGGTTCGGTACCTTGATTAAAACCCAAAATAAAACTATGCTTTGATGCGGCGATTATTGGCAATAGCCGTTTGTGCGACGAGAATTGCACGTAGTGTAGGGTGAAGTGTCGCCGTGTCGGTTTAAGGACCGAGCAATGGGGCGCTATTGATCCGAGAATTCCGTGCAACCACGAGGGTGAGTATGGGTTAGCCATAGCCTATTAACTTATTTGGACATGGCTTTGCTCATTGGTGGCGGGAGCTAGCGGAGGCATTCCGTGCGGATTGCTTGTGAGGGCTTCCATGCGTTCGTATGGGTAATTGCTCGGCGGTGTACAGCGGTGCGCCTTGCCATGGACGAGACGTGGTGTTGGGTGTGATAAATGTGGATCCACGGCTTGGGTGAGTGTCTCTTTTTGGCGGGGGTTAACGTCCCGGGCTGGATCAAAGTCATGTCCAGGTAATGAACAGCTGTGTATGATCGCCTGGCAAGCACAATGACCTAGTGGAGGCATGTGTGATCTTGCAAAAAGGATGATCATTCCTTGTGGGTAAAGTTGTACACCTCTGCAGAGTTTAAATCTAATTAATTAGCCGCGCTCGCGGTCATGAGCACTCGGTGAAGTCATTCCAATGTTAGCTTTGATTTTCAAAAGGGTTTATTTTTGCAAGTTAGCTTACCCTACAGATGACCCAATACTATACCATGTGTTGGCAAGTGTTGGTGTCAGCTGTTGTGCCCTGTGTGGACAAAGAACTGGATATATGCCATGCGATGGCAAGGTTTGATTCGTCGCTCACGTCATGGAGGACGGTGAGTGTTATTTATGCTTTACTTATTTGCTATCAATTAATCTTGCTCTTTTAAATTCCGATTGCAAATAACTTGATTTACAAATTCAAATTCGCTTTATGCAAATTAACTGTAGTAGCTTCCTTTGAAAAGGCCTGCATATATGATAGGTTTTGCTCAAGTCTTGCTGAGTATGTAAAGTACTCACCCTTGCCTAATTATATTGTAGGTGTATGCTAGCGAAGCTTCGAAGTTGTTCATCGCAGGTTACGGGTTCTTCCTTGAAGCGTGTTCTATCTGGAGTTTATGCAGTCGGTTACTGCTGGGTCGGTTGGGCAAACTACGAGGATATTGCTTCTTCTTTGCTATATTTCTCGAGTTGTATTATGTCCGTAATTATTCGTTTCCGCTTAATTAATATGTTGTATGGTTATGATTCCAATTGTTGTAAACATGTGAGTGCTAGCTACTGATCCAGGGAATAGCACAGTAATCACATGGAGGTTCCTGTTCATCCGAACGGGGTCTCACAGCTTTGGTATCAGAGCTATACTGACCGTAGGATAAACCTTAGGTAGAATGGTCGCTAGCATTAGAATAAGCAAAATTCAAAAGCTTATTTTCAAAAGTTGCTGTATTTGCAAAATGTAGGCTTTGCTATTCTTTTCTCATTCTTAAGATTCTATTCTTACCCCTACCTTCATTTTGATTTGTAAATAAATTCCTCTTATCTTAAAAAGAAATCCTCATCATAGTTTATCTATACTGGTTGCTTCTGAAGATGTACGAGACTTGTCGCTACCATGCTTCATGCCAGCCAATGAAGACTATAATCTACGCCAACATCTCAAAGAAAGCACGCAACGCTTCACTAACCTTGGCAAAGCAGAAGTGAAGATTGAAGATCCTACTTCATGAAGAGACAGTAAAAGGCCGAAGATTAGAATAAATTAGGATTACTTTCAGGATGAAAACCCTTTGCGCATAGCATTTTATTTTGCTCTAATTATATAGAGCAACATAGGTTGTCGTTATGTCTCGCTACTTGATGTTGGTTTTTATTTTGAATGCCAGGACCGATTTATATGTGAGCTTAACCTCCAGGTTAAAGTTTCATAATAAATTGTCCTTATGTATGAATAGGAGAAATCTCAAACCAAAGGATAAATAAGAAGTCATAACATAGTCTGTATCTTTCCTCCATAGAACTTCTTATGAGCTTATCTCCTCTTCATAAGAATTCTCACTTGCGTAACCATCATGGTTATTAATCCTTCTTAAAATTTAACCCCATCAGGATTTGTAGTACAGTCTCTATTACTACTCTTAGCTTTGCTTGAGATCACACCATTCATATATAAACCAAGTTAAGATCTTACCACATTAGTAACACCAAACTAGCTTATGCTGCTTTAGGCTAGTTAAAACTTAATGTTCCAACAATAATTTCTAGCCATGCCTTAAAAACTCACCTCATTGCTCCGCCTAAATTATGCACCATGAAAATGAGTTGGAACCAGAATAGTTATATTCTTCTGAATAGAAACCTTCGAATGGTTGTTAAAATGAAAACTGGAAAGAAAATCAGGAATCCTATTTTTCTAAAAGAAATATAAAAAGGATAGCATTAGTTGTATACACATAATCTTTTCCCATCTATAACTTTAATCTCTTTATCTGTATACTCATTTCCCTCTGTGTAGAATTTTCTTTCACCACTACTAAGTTATTCTTTTTAGAAGTATTTCTCTCCTTATCCCTTTGCGCAAAATAAAAAAATACCAATAAACTTGTTGAAAATAATTTAAGCAACAAGTCAGTAACATCATGATGTCTGCATCAGCAACTTCAAGAAGATGGAGGTAACGAAGTATCACAACTTCTCCAACTTCATCGAAGCCTCGGAATGTCGACATTAACAAGTGGTGCAAAGGATAACAGAAGACTCGTTGCCGAATAGCCCACAATAAAAGATAGTATTATACGAGCTACATATTATTCTAGCTATTTAGTAAATTTTTTATGCAGAAATACGTGTAGTACCACCAGTAAAAGAAAAACCATAGATACCCTTCCTATGTACTAAGTTAAATATATGTATAGTATTTACGTGTTATTGAAATTCTATTGTCTATCTTTTGTATTGTTTCCGGGTTACTCTCGTGAATGTTAAACCACTAGGTTGAATTTTACGATGCGTTAACCCTGCTTAATAAGAAAGTTTTAATTAAAAAGATTTTAAAGAACGAAACGTTGCCTTATAAACCGAACTAAAAACCACTTAGTTCGCATAGAAACCTTTCCTAAAATAATATTTTAAAGAACGAAATGTTGCCTTGTAACCCAACATAATTCCATCTAAATAGCCTTATTCTAATAAATATTGATGCAGGATGCCTGCGACACAAATCATTAATGAAACCACTGAAAGTAATGAGTAATAAAATTTTTAGCTTCATAATTGACCTTCGGCTCTCCCCAAATAAATCTGGCCGAAATGCATCCTTTCACTCATCTCAAGTATTTTAACATACTCTATACCTCTCCTTGAATAACTTGTTCTTGCTAACGATTCTCGGTACAAATTGTTAACGCACCTTATCTACGTTGCAAGAACCCAACAAAAAAAATGAGTGCCAAAATCTCCAACCTTGGCACTAATGTTTGCTATAATCGAATAAAAGCATCATACACATTCGTTCTGCTCCATGACAGCAAGCAAACAACTCTCTATGTCTTGGCCAAAGCCAAACATCAACATTACATTGATTGCCCATTTGCTGCCCTTATTCCTTTTCGTTGCAACGGCAGTTACCCCATGTTATTTTCTTTACCGCGGCTATAGCTGCCAGAGTCATCAAAGTCGTCATCATTCGAACCCTATTGGTTACCATCACCGCGCATACACTCAGCTGTTAAGCTTCTCCTGTTTCTTTGGTAAATCAAATGGTGAAAACAACAGTTGTTGCACAGACCCGCTGCAACTTGGCTGCCTTTGCTCACCATAATTGAACAAATCACCAAATGCACATCCCTCTGTTCTAACAGCTTGCACAAAATATTTCTAATATTGGTGCAGCTTCTATCAGAAAAGGAAATGGTTTAGACTAGAAACCTACTTCTATACCTTATTTGATACCTACACATTGTTCTTTGAAATGTTGCTAACCAAATTGATCCAAAGATCATGCTTGCTCTTGCTAGGGAGAAATAAGTCATGCTGTTGTTGAGAGCGCAATCAATTGCTTTAGCTGTGAAGGAAATTATTTTCCTGGAAAATGTCCTATTACCAAGATTGTTGTCTAGTTCAATGCTCATTAGATTCGATAATCACTAATGCGAGTCAGCACCAACAAGAGAAATTTCAAACCTTAATTGCTAAAAGTTTAGCAATCAAAAGAAGAAGAAAACCAGCCACACAGGAAACATCACTTAAGGAATTAAAGAAACAACACTTGACCCTAACTACCTTCGCTAAGAAAGTAGTAAATGGTAATCTCCAATGGCATGTTTCTTGTCTGATAAAGAAAGTCATTAGGCTAAAGAATGTTTTGAAAAGCAGCAAGTTGAAATTTGCAAGGAAAATAATATTAAGCATACCACTATACCTAGCAAAACACCATGAGAAAAGCGTGAATGCTTCAACTGTCATGAAAAGAACCACCTTGCTAAACAATGTCCACAAGTAGACAATTATTTCCTTCAATCACAGACATACCAAAAGATATATCAGTCAAGTTTGTAGCTCCAAGAATGGGAAGAATAAAATCTGAAGTAGTTTGCTCGAAAAATTTGTTAAAGAATCAGAGACGCTTAAACAATAATACATACCCTAAGAAGAATTTTACTCAACCTTATTCTCAATCCCAATCATCATCTGTTCATCTCTCCAGCAACACCAATGAATAATTGTCTGGTACTCCAAGTCAGAAAGCCAATCTTATTTGCTTTTGCTATGGTAAACATAAGTATTATGCCAACTGTTGCCTAAAGCAAGAAGCAAACTCCATCTCATTCTCAAACCCGAATCTCAAAAGCGACCTCAAGGATCTGAAAACTAACAATTTTTAAGTCATGCATCCAATCCAACTCAAAATGTCAATCCAGTCATTCAAGGAAATTACCTACAGCACTAATTTGCAAAAGAAGTTGATAATCTACCCGACATAGTACTAGGTAAGATATTTATGTAATTGAACCCTACCAGGATTCAAGTTTAATTCCATAGTCAACTCTTTGATCGCAGTCATCTCCTAATCATCTATTTTATATCATTAGCAATCAATCTCTCTATTGTTTCGAATAAAATGGATAACGCCACTCGCATCAATTGAGAAGAACTTGGACACTTCGCCAATACCAACCCAAGAAGAGTTTTAATTTACATCGACAAGAAAGACATCAATAATTTCCAAATTATCTTAAAAACCTAAGAAAACAACAAGTGCCTAAAACAACCCTTGCTTCGACGCCAGGCTCTGAACGTAAACCTCTTTCTCATGTAATTGTACCCAACACTTAATGTGGTGTTGAGTACGTCCTTTGTGTGTTCAATTCCCGAAATCAATCTTACGATTCTATACATTTTATTCCTTCATAGTTGTCAAATCCAAAGAAAATAAAAAACCCTCTGTTTATTAAAATGATCAAACAAGTTAAATTACCAGGATCATCTTATAATTCTTTTACCCCAACCTAATACTTGAACTACCTCTACCATGTTTTCAATTTAAAGTCAATCCGAAATGACAGTTATGCTCAGCTCATTGCACCAACTAATGTCAAACTATGCAAATTAGCCGCTGTATTCAAATACCCTTCTTGATATTTAACATTCGGTTTTTCCCAAACAAATTTAACGACAATGCAACCTTTCCTTCACTTCAAATATTCTAAACGTACCACATACCACTCTCTAAATTAGATTATCCATATTAACAATCCTAGTTATTCAATCAAAAAGAGATATGTAGAAAGTATTAGTATCTCTCATCTACTTACCTAAAACTCAAATAGAATTCTTCTCTAGTTCTCGCACGACAACTTGGGATCGCAAGACGAAGATCCAGTAAAGCAACTGCAATGAAGACAAAGTGTTAACAAGAATGACAAAGTCATCTCCGAGAAAGAATTCCTAAATCTATCTCATCCTCGAGAATTACAAGGTTCATGGTATTCACCGTTTCCACATTAGAGGTAACCTGGCTCCACGATATATTAGACCATATCATATCGTTGAGAAGATGGGATAAAAGGTATATAAATTAGAGTTGCCATCTCAACTATCCGGTGTTCATAATGTCTTCTATGTATCGTAAATAAGGAAATGTTTTCATCTTCCTTCTGAGCCCATCCAGCTAAATGAAATCGATCTACAACCTGAGTTAACTTATCGGGAGCATCCAATAAAAAGAAAAAAAATAAATATACATTTAAGAGAAACTGAACGTCATACTCGTAATAGATCCCACAAGATGATCAAGATTCAGCGGAGCAATCATTCTGAAGAAGAAGCAACTCGGAAACGAGAAGATCGACTCAAGGAAAAGGTTCCTGACTTCTCTTAGAAATAATTTTCCTTAGACCCGCCAAATCTCGGGGTCGAGATTTTTGTAAGGGGGGTAGATCTGTAACATCCCAAAATTTCAATAAAAAAAAAATCAATATTTTGAATTTGAATATTATTCTTTCTGAGCTTTCTTGGCATTACTGATTTTTATTTGGAGTTCTTGGATTTTCATGTTGCAAGAAAAATTCAACAAATGGAAATAAAGAATGAAAAGGAGAAAAGGCAAAAATGAAAAAAAGTAAAAATTTATAAAAATTTGCCATGAGAACCCTGATCATTCAATTTAATCATTTTAGCCAGCAATTGAAATTTTATGCATAAAGAAATGAAAAGATAAAATGAAAAGATAACTTTTAAATCAAAACAATACATTGTCAGAATTTATAAAATGTTTTGGAATCTCAAATGGAGCTGCAAAATTTATAATGAAACCCTCAATGCAATATCCACCTCTGGTAAAAATATTATTAATTAATATTGTCATTTAGGACTTCTCAAAATTTAAAAATAGAAACTTTGAAAATCTGGAAATCTCAGTGTCAGAATTTATATAAAATAATGGAACCATATTTTGAGTTCAAAATTTTACAGAAACATTCTGAGATCAAATACTTTTGAAAAACAAAATTTCATAAATAATAGACCTCATTTGATCATTAAAAAAATCGAAGTCAGAGGCTAGAAATTTAAATAGCCACTATGGAAAGAATATTTAAAAATTCTCAGTAACTCGAATTAATCCCAAATTTTTACCAGGGGGTAAATACTGGTTGGAGACCTCAGTAAAAAATTTACATCACTTTCTACCTCCATTTGACCACCAGAAAAAATAAGAGAGAGAGGGAGAAAAACCCACCCAACCACCCTGTTCCATTCGGCCAGACACTGACATGTGGGCCGAACTGCTTCCATCCCGTTTTGTTGGCGCAACGGTGAAATTCTCAGTGGCTGACAGTGGTCCCGGGCCCAGCTGCCAGACTTGTCTTCCTCAGCCTCCGTTCGAGCCACTGAGAGCAGGAGGCGAACTCTCCAGGCGAAGTTGAACGCAGCCGAGTTGATTCATCGAATCCATTCGCCTCTCGGTCGTTCCTCTGCGTCATCTTCCCTCACTTCCGCACGGACCAGCCACGAGTCACTCGCACCAAACTTCGCCATTACCTTCTCCCGCCTGCTCCCTGTCCTTCCGAACCAAGCTATGGCGATTGCCAACGCGCGTCCCAGCTCAACAGAGTGCTTGACCCACTACAAAACCATCTCAGAGCCACTAGCATTCCTTCCCCTTTCCTTCGCCAGTTTCACGGGCTGGCTTTTGGCTCCTAGCTCTCTTCTTCGCCATTATCCACAGGGAGCCAGGAAAGGGGGGAAATCGTCAATTGAGCCGAGCACCGGGTAAACCTTGGAATCAATTCCACCCGAAGCATCGCCGTGCATTCCCGAGTGCTAATCAAGCCTCAATTTGGAATCCTTCTTTTGCAGTTCAACTATTTCTGGCGGTCATCTTCTTATTTCAGCGCCGAGGCAGCCGTTCGCTTTTCTCCGGCCGCAAGACTCGGGTGAAATGGATTCCCCATACCTCTTGATGCTCACAAGGTTACCCATTGAACCGAGCCTCACTCATTCTTCTTCTCCGTGAGCTCCGCCATTCTTGCCGCCCCTCTCGGTGGCAGACCACTCGGTCATCTCTGGCGACCACCGAGCCCACCATTGGATCTTGCCGTGACGAGTGGTGCTCCTCCAGCCTTGGTCGAGCTCCTCGCCCTCCTTCGTCGCCGCGTGGAGCCCTAGCCGGTGCTCTGCTTTGACTCTCTGCCGTCGGGACCCCCAAGCCGAGACACAAGAAAGCCCAGTTCAAAGGTGAAAAGGCGCTTCCTTTTAAGTGAAAACGTACTCCCTTTTCCAAGAATTCAATATTCAAACTTGAATATCTTTTACAGTTTTAATCAAAACTCAGTGGGACAAATTTGTATAATCATCTAAAATGAGAAAGAATCTGAATATATATAAAATATTTAATTTTTGAACTGCTGTATAATTATTTAATCTAAACCTTGATTTTGATACTAATATGGGTTTTAATGAGAAATTGTGCATAACAAGTAATGAAATGATGAAATCAATATTCATGAGATTTTAGGATCAGGATGTATTCAATATATACAAATACATTTAATTTTTGAACTAAGTTTAATTTATTTGCTTAGCAACCATTAGTAAAGATTAATATGGCCATTGATAGAAATGAATGTATCATAGTTCATAGAATCATAAAATAAATAATTATGTGCTTCTGGAATTGTAATAAACCTAATCATGCAAAAATATTTAATCTTAGAACCAAGTTTAACACAATTGCTTCATAAATCAGTAATTAACCATGTTATGGCTATTAACAAATAATAGCATGATGGCTCACAAATTGATAATGTAACTTATATCAAGTTCCTAAAAACAGTAAGGATCTGTGTATGTGAAAATATTTAAGATAAGGTTGAAATTTCATTCTCTTAATGAAAGGAAATGTTAATTATAACAATAAGTAAATAGTTAATCTATTGCAATTAAAGCTAAAATAATGCCAAACCAACTTTATAACATTTCTAGGATGGTATTCTGCTAATGCCTGAAAAATGAATCAAAGATCATGTATGGTGTAGTTAGAAACTCAAAACGAAACTTGGCCGACTTAAGGTTTTCAAATGTGATCATTTAGTCTATTTCAACGATCAATAAAATGACTCGTCCAAACACTAAAATAGGTGAAATCAGTTTTGTAGTGCTGTGTCTGAAGTTTATACTACCATATTCTGTAAAAAGAATTATAATCCATTAAGGTTTGCCTATTAATCTCATCAGATCAAAACCCTTAAGTGTTAACCCTTTTGATTCACCTTTTGGCCGATTCCGAATAGTGTCAACTTTGCAATGCCACTTAAGCCTTTTTAACAATGAATATAATGTATCAGCCAAAGCCTAAAATTTATGGAATTAGCTTAGAATTGTTATACAAAGTATAAATCATCTTAGTATGAAGAAATAACCATACTTCCTCGGGTTACGCACATTAATCTTAATAGTGAATAACCCTAAGTTATCACATCACTTTAGGTCTTAATGCGAATGAATACACTTTAGGTAATAATAAAGGAAACCTGTAGTTTAGTTATTTTTATCACCAGAACCTTCTCAAATATCACGAATATGTATCCAAGAGCCTAAATCAAGAGATCTAACCGGTAAAAGCTAATTCTAAGCAAAATCAATTAAAGATAAAGAACTAATCATTTATAGTATAATATGATCGTTTAAGCCTATTCATTAACTCACAAAGCAGCTCATCTAAATCTGAATAATGTGAAGAACAGCTTAGAAATGATCTTTAGATTATAATCTCTGACAATCTAAGAAAATATTCTTATTTTATCTTGCTTCGAATCTGAATCCTAATAGAGCAAAACCCATAAGTAATAAAGTTGCCAGAAATGTATTATGAATAGTAAATCAATGAAACCTTGCAACTAATGCTTAATTCTATTAATCTAACCAATCTTTGCATCTTGAATTCATAAAATAGGATTAATAAATTCATAAAGAGCAATCCCTGTTTCTTTATCAGAGTTTTATTTGTTCTTGTTATCTATTTCTTTTTGCCCTTATTGAAGTTAGTATTTTGCTTTATTTTCCTGGTTCGACGTGTAGAACCCGACGTCTCTATCTTCGTCATCGTCGTCGTCAACCGCAATCCTCGTCTTCGTCGTAAGCAGCATTTAAGCAAGGCAAGCATCCTTTGACCATATTGATCCCAGTACTTTATATTCCTTTTGTGCATCAAATTGTTTTATGCATGCGATTACTTTATATAAATTGCTATCTTATGGATTTGGTAGTTATACCTGTTGTCTCGTGAATCTCCTTTGATGATTATGAAAATGTGAACCTTGATAACCGTAGATTGAGGATAGGCATTACTTAATGTCATCTTGGGTATATACGTTCATATTATTCATGCTTAGCCATGCTTTAGAATCAGCAATGTACATGATCAAATCAATATTTGTTTCCTGAAAACCATGAAAATGGCACTGTTGGTTGCGGGTACCTTGATTAAAAACCCAAAATAAAACTATGCTTTGATGCGGGCGATTATTGGCAATAGCCGTTTGTGCGACAGGAATTGCACGTAGTGTAGGGTGAAGTGTCGCCCGTGTCAGTTTAAGGACCGAGCAATGGGACGCTATTGATCCGAGAATTCCGTGCAACCACGAGGGTGAGTATGGGTTAGCCATAGCCTATTAACTTATTTGGACATGGCTTTGCTCATTGGTAGGCGGGAGCTAGCGGAGGCATTCCGGTACGGATTGCTTGTGAGGGGCTTCCATGCAGTTCGTATGGGTAATTGCCTGGCCGGTGCAACGGTGTACGCCTTGCCATGGACAGAGACGTGGTGTTGGGTGTGATAAATGTGGATCCACGGCTTGGGTGAGTGTCTCTGTTTTCAGGGCGGGGGTTAACGTCCCGGGCTGGATCAAAGTCATGTCGTGTAATGAACATTGTGTATGATCGCTGGCAAGCACAATGACCTAGTGGAGGCATGTGTGATCTTGCAAAAGGATGATCATTCTTTGTGGGTAAAGTTGTACACCTCTGCGAGTTTAAATCTAATTAATTAGCGGCGCATGGTCATGAGCACTCGGTGAAGTCATTCCAATGTTAGCTTTGATTTTCAAAAGGGTTTATTTTTGCAAGTTAGCTTACCCTACGAGATGACCCAATACTATACCATGTGTTGGCAAGTGTTGGTGTCATTTGTTGTACCTAATGTGGACAAAGAATGGATATATGCCATGCGATGGCAAGGTTTGATTAAATCGCTCACGTCATGGAGGACGGTGAGTGTTATTTATGCTTTACTTATTTGCTATCAATTAATCTTGCTCTTTTAAATTCGATTGCAAATAACTTGATTTACAAATTCAAATTCGCTTTATGCAAATTAACTGTAGTAGCTTCCTTTGAAAAGGCCTGCATATATGATAGGTTTTGCTCAAGTCTTGCTGAGTATGTAAAGTACTCACCCTTGCCTAATTATATTGTAGGTGTATGCTAGCGAAGCTTCGAAGTTGTTCATCGCAGGTTACGGGTTCTTCCTTGAAGCGTGTTCTATCTGGAGTTTATGCCTGGTCAGTTGCCTGCGGGTCGGTTGGGCAAACTACAGGATATTGCTTCTTTACTGCTATATTTCTCTGAGTTGTATTATGTCTGTAATTATTCGTTTCCGCTTAATTAATATGTTGTATGGTTATGATTCCAATTGTTGTAAACATGTGAGTGCTAGCTACTGATCCAGGGAATAGCACAGTAATCACATGGAGGTTCCTGTTCATCCGAACGGGGTCTCACACACGCCATCTCAGTGTTTGAACAATGGCTTTTCTGCCTGAATAGCCACAATGATAAGTTAGTAACGATGTAGCATAATGTAATTTTAAATACAGTAGTACCGTCAGCTTTAGATGAAATGTGATCTTTACAGATGCAACTAATTTACATTATGTGAAACCATGCATATGCAAGATTGCTACAAAACTTACAAACCACACGAATAAAGATATGTGTACAAGGTTTAAATAGAACTTTTTTCATCGGGAAGGAGATTACACAAGAAAGTCAACATCATAAATTCTGATGTTTGCATATCACAAACCTCGTAGATGGTCATAAAGACTTCCATTTGGCATGTACTCATAAATAAGAGCTAAATGATCCTTGTTAGTGCAGTAGCCAACCAACAATACAAGATATCTATGGTGCACGGTTGTTAAGCTTTCAACCTACAAAATAAGAAACATTTTCAGAATCAGAGGACCCTTCAAAGTGCTTTCTTAATTCTGTCAAGTTCAAAGATATCTTGGTGAGTAAGTGATAGAATCATTGTGCCTGTCATCTTTTTAACACTTGATTATGTGCTTTTTTGTTATTCATGTTAAAGTTTATCTAATGATCCAAAAACCACCTAAATTCCTAGTGTCACAAAATTATCAGCATGCAAATAATAGCATGAAAATTCTTTTAGAAAATAAAATCTATAGATTGCATCGAAATGTACAAAAATGGAAAAAAAAGACCAATTTTATGGATTGAAATTAAGTACCTCAGCGAAAAACTCTGTCATTCCTTTCCCTATTGCTGATGTTGGAGAATGCATCTTGACAGCAACCTGAGTTCCATCTTTTAGCTGGCCATGGAAGACAGGCCCGAACCCTCCTTCACCGATGCATGCTGAGAAATTATTTGTTATTGCCACCAACTCCTTATATTTGAATTCACGGTTGTCAGATATTTGTATGCGACCTTTACAGTCTTCTTGATTTCTAGAATCTGGAATGTTTGCACATCCAAGAAGCACACTTGGAGCTGTAGTTTGACATATCATATGTTCCATCAATGAAAGATATTACAAAATATGCCTTTTCTATTATAGAGTCTGTGTATGTGCCATAGGGTTGGGAAAACAAGAATCGGCCTTGAAACCAATTTTTTGAACCATGTGTGCAATAAACCATTTGTGCAAGAATTAACAAAAGACATACCTTTCTTTCTGTAGAAATATAACACCAGCAAAGTAGATACTAGAAGTACCACCATCACCACTGGGACCACTATGGCAATAACTAGGACAAGCGTTTTTTTCTTGTTTGGTGATTTTCCATTACATGGATCTCCATTCGTGGTGTCATACCTAAAACATGAAAAATATTGCGGCAACTGAATTGGAAAAAATAACATTCGGGGTATTTGGTTTGAGGGATGACCCCATCCTAGGATGGGTTGATCCATCATGGGATGATTCATTGAATTTGGTGGGATGACCCAATCCCTCATTTTGCACTAGCTTAGTGCTTATGAAGGATGACATGGTGATGGATCAACCAGCTCCATTCCTCAAACCAAACAAGTGGGTTAGGATTGGACCTAGGATCGGATGGTCCATTCACTATCTTGTTCCTCAAACCAAACACACCATAAATTGATGCTCCAAGGTTGCTTTAAACAGCTATTAGACCAAAACAATCGAACTCAGAACATAAGTCATTGTTCATATATCATCCAAAATCCCTAGATGTTGCACTTGGCAAAAAATTAACAGATAACTAGAGAAGTGCCGTTATGTTCCTATTTTTAAGACTAGTGCTATCATGTTCTTATACTTCAGTGCGTTGAACTTTTCATAAGTCATTATCGGGGAGTCCTTTTCTATGTTGTAATAGCAGCTATGGAGCAATATCAGAGAACAAAGGAAATCCAAACCTCAAAGTAAGTGAGCGTTTTGTACATAAAGCATCAGGAATACTGTCAACATGATTCCCAGATAAATCTCTGCAAATAAAATAACAGAAAATCATTCCAATTAATTTGGATGATTTCCTAGCTTATAAACTGAAACAGGATAGGACTTACAGAACATGGAGGGATGGCAGGTTCATTAAAGTGTCAGGCACTGTTCCATTTAAATCATTGTATGACAAATTCCTGGTGATAGAGTTTGTGAGACATACCATTTGCACATACTGTTTAATAGAATATGGAGTTATTAACCTAGCACATATTAATATGGTTATACTTACAGGTATTGGAGTGATTTCAGCAAAGAAAATTGATCAGATATTGCACCTTGCAAATCACTGTGGGACAAGTCTCTGCAAATAAAATATTGTATTGTATTAATGTTACCATCTTAGAGAGAAATAAACAATATATTAGATAATTTAGTACAAGCATTCCAACTTGGATAATGCACACACTTAACCTAAGCATGTGTAGCCCAGCTTTATTAGAGAGTGAAAACTAAAAACAGTCTTAAATAGTAACCACACACTTACAGAGATATTACTCTCGATGTGACTCCATCACTTCGGCATGCCAATCCAATCCATTTATATTTTTCTGGTACACATGGATCGCCCATCCAGTTTTTCTTAACTCGATACTCAACTTTAATTGTCATCATAGCATCAACTAAATACCGTAGGAATTCAATGACAGAAAACATCGCATTAGTAAATATTACAAGAATTTAAGTTGATTACCCTATTATTTTGCACAACATGTATGAATATTTTAAATTGGTCTTGCTGTGTGAGTTATCTATATATGATGTTTCTGCTTTCTTATTCAATTTAAAAGTTTTTTAGCCATTTAGCACTAAAGACATCCTGAAATCACACTGGAATATATATGATAAGAGTGAGTATTGGCAATATGTGTATGGGTTGGTAGCTCATGATGAATATATGCTTGTGTAGCAGTATAATAATTAATTTATGGTCTATAATAATTAATTTATGGTCTAGAAAACGCTAGGCACTATGTGGATGGTGGGGGTGACGCCTAGGCACTGCCTAAGTGGGCTAGTTAGTGCCTAAGTGGGCTAGTTAACCACCTATTAGAATAGTAATTTATCTATGCCGTCAACTAAGAATTTTAAAATTTTGATGTCCCCTTAATTATACCCCTCAAAGGAGGCACCTGATTGAAGAAATGATGAAAATAGGGGAACTACTAGTGAAATCTACTATTTCTGAAGAGCTATAAATTGATTTTTTTTTATTATCAGTGGAGGGGTTTTTTTTGTTTGCTTTTTTGTATTCTTTCCATCTTTGTAATGATTATTTGTTTTTTCTACATGTGATCTTTGGGACTTGCAGTTATTCAGAAAAATCTTGGGTGGCAGTTGGAAACGGGGGGAGATGCTTATGGTACATACCATCTTCTGAAATGGTTGCGATGTCTTGATGTTGGACAACGTAGTATACCTCGAAGGCATTGAGCATGGGTGGCAGCATAGAGTCGTTGGTAGCGACGAGAGAGACATTGCAAAAACCAGTGGCACATGTATGTTGAGTAGTGGCACGCACCCAGTTTGCTACGAGGTAGTTCGAGCTGAATGTATTCCACAGGGAGTCGTCGTAGTATATAGAGAACTTCCGTAACTTCTTCCGCTGGAAATCAGTGAAATGCGTACAAAGGTAGTACGCAGGCATTGCTACGCTGGTTGGCCAGCCAATAGGAACTGACCATGAGAAGTTGAGAGGGATGGAGGTGGTAGGTGAGGTGACAGCGGTTTGGAGGACTTTGGCTGGCACCTCAAATAGTTCGCTTGTGTAGTACTTAATTGTCTCTGTTGTGGATAGATTGAGCCACCCTGGATTACCTGGTGATGGCCACCACAATCGATCGTAGAGATCATCCGGATACCTGAAAGTTGAGTGCATACTTGAATGTACAAGTATGAAAACATTACGCTTTGAACTTTTGATGTATTATCACTTCAGTTGGCTATATGAGTTATGTAACACAATTGCTACATCCTAATGATGCGACTAATAGGATGTACTACGTACCTTTTTATGCAATTCTACAAGGAAATACTATAAATTTCGTACTAATTGAGTACAAAGAAAAAGGCGATATGAGCTTTGGTAGCTTCTCATGCTCAATCTTGGCTCATCATTTGCACCAACTATTATTGATCTATGCTATGTAACCAAATTCTGTATGTGTAATCAGTTCCTACGTATTTCTAATGCCGAATGCATTATGCTTCTTGCAATTGACGTATAAATGTTCCTCATTTACTTGCGCATACTGTTTAATGTGTAGCTGTACATGCTACAGGAAAAAAATGCTTACTGGCAAAGCCTAAAGGATAATTAATTCTGAACAATTTCTGCAGGCAGAGCATGAAGAGATGCCGGAACAAATTACCTAAGAAGACCACTCGCACCCATGCTTTGTCGTTCCTGGAGTGCGATAGATTGGTTAGTCATGGCTGCTGGATACAATTCACTCTTGATCGGCCTCATCTCCAGTGAAGATAGGAAAGGAGCTCCATTGCCAATGTCTATCAAGCAAACTGATATCGAGTTCACCACGGCGACAACAATCACCTCAGAGACGTAAGTCGTAGTTACGTTGGTGATACTGATCCGAGCCCAAAAGTCAAGCCCGATGTTGATATCAAATGCTAAAGGTTTGCTAATAAGATTCATATATTTGCCATCATAGTTGCCATGCATGAATGTTCCTCGTAGAAGGTACTTGCGACCGCTGATTGCAGAAGACAAGGTGTAGCAATTTCGGCCTCCACTTGGGAAACTTCTGAGGTTTAAACCAGACCGGAATATTTCATCACCTTCATATTCTAAAGAAATGTTGTGGTTTTCTCCTGTATTTATGTACTCATCATCTGAGACATATTTGATTTTGGTAGACTCGTCGAAGTAGCTAGAGCCACTTGTGAGTCCGCAGTCGATGCTTATAAACCATTTGTCTGCAAAGAGTATGTATCAGTTGAGCTAACTATTAATTTTTATTGAAAAATTTGAAAAGTTGATATTCGCCATTTAAAAAATAAAAATAGTAAATTTCACAGAATTACAATTATTTTGCCCTAACAGTCAAAGAACTACAACTTTTGTGGCCTATTTCGCAAAGCTACAATTATTTTGTGCCTTGTTATCGCAGTACTACAATGTCGTGGCTTCAAGCAATTTCCGTCACATCCAGGCCCACATGGCAGTGACGCAAGGTACTTCACCACATCTGATACGGCGCCAAGTGCAACAACAACAGGAGGCCGTATATCGTCTTTACAATCCGATGTTACATCATCAAATGGTGTTGTCTTATAACAACACCAGGGGGCTCAAAATTAATTATAACAAATCTGGTATGCTCCCTATCAATCTGTCCAATGGAGAAATTGACTCCCTCGCTAGTCTCTTTGGTTGCAAAGTCGAGAAGTTTCCTTTCACATACTTGGGCCTTCCTATGAGCCCTTTCAAGCCTCGTATTAAAGATTTCGAATGTATGGTTAACAAGATTTCCAAACGTATATCCTCCTTCTCGTCCATCCTCTCCTATGGGGGGAGGCTCCAACTTGTGAACTCGGTTATCTCCTCTATGGCCATTTATGCTATGTGCACTCTGAAGCTGCCATCTGCCACCATTAATAATATTGACAAACTCAGAAGAATTTGCTTATGGGGTAAAAATGAGATCAATGGTAGAAGTAAATCTTTGGTGAAGTGGGACACGGTTTGCAGACCTAAAAATAAAGGAGGTTTGGGGGTAATCAATTTGAGGCTTCACAACATCTCCCTTTTAATGAAGTTCCTGCATAAGTTCTTTAACAAAAGCAACATCCCCTGGGTTCAGTTGATTTGGGCTTCTCACTATCAGTCCAACCTTCCCCAAGTTTCCATAAAGAAAGGATCTTTTTGGTGGAAAGATATTTTAAACTACATGGACTATTTCAGGGCTGTCTCCAAATGTTCTATCGGTCGTGGTGATACTGCCCTTTTCTGGGATGATTCTTGGAGTGACATTACCATGAGGTCTAAATATCAACACCTCTTTTCTTTTGCCAAGAATCCTAATTTGAGTGTGGCTTCTTTTATCAGCAATCCTGGAATCTCCCTGCACTTCAACCTCCCTCTTTCGGAAATTGCTTATGAGGAGTTTTCGGATTTACATTCTAATTTCCTGAATCATAACATGATCAATGATTCCAATGATGAATGGCATTGTATTTGGAATTCTAAGGAGTATGCTTCAATCAAGTTTTATAAGTTTGCCTTCAATCGATTTCGTTCTAGGGACGATTCTCTGGATTTGGAAGTCTAAATGTCCACCAAATTGAAAGTCTTTGCCTGGCTTTTATGCCGGGATCGCCTCAACACCAGAAATTTGCTCAAAAGGAAGAATCTTCAGATCCAAGGGAATAATTATAATTGCGTTCTCTGTGATCTCAGGGTGGAGGAATCTCGAGACCATCTCTTCTTTGAATGCCCTTTCAGTCAAAACTGCTGGATTGCCCTTCAAATTGTCTGGGATATGAACATTGACATTTTTCAAAGAATCTCTCATGCTTGCTTATCGGATGGGAGCCCCTTCTTCCTTGAGGTTTTCATAATTGCCTCCTGGGCTATTTGGAAGCAGCGTAATGATTTAATCTTTCACTCCTTACCTGCGAGCTTTACCTCCTGGAAGGCCTGGTTTATAGCTCAAATCCATCTCCATTCCTTTAGAATTAAAAATCTCATAGAACTGATTTTGGCGCCTGGATTCATAGACTGTCCTAACGTTTTCTTTTTTGGGCTGGCTCCTCGCTAGCTTAGTGCTTGTCTGTTGTATTCCCCTCTTTCAATAAATTTCCCAGCAGTAGCTTCCACTGCTGTTTTCAGTTTTAAAAAAAACACCAGGGGGAGGCGATGGAGGAAGGCCGGGGGGAGAGGTGCCGAGTATGTAACAGTGCCTCTAAAATTTTGAAAAACATCAGGAGATTATCTCTTTAATTGTCTGAATTTCTTAATTGAATTGATTTCGATTTTAGTGATTTAGTATTTGTAAAACCTTACAACTATTTGAACTGTACTTTTATCAAAATTTGAATATATGTTTTGGATTTAGATGTTATGAAACCACTATACAAAAATATAAAGTTGTGTGTGCGAAGTATGCACTTCTATCTAAAGATTTCTAGTTCCGCTACAGGGTCGGATGTATGGGCCGGCTGCAGTGCATTGGGAGAGAGAGAAATGGTGCCCTACGGGAGGAAGCTGACTGCATGGGCTGGCTGCACAGTGCATTGGGAGAGAGAGAAATGCTGCCATGAATGAATCGTTGAGAAGACCAGAGAGCTAGAAACAACTATGGATTGAGCCATTTTAATTTTACTCATTTTGTGGTCATCAATGAATCGTTGTGCCATTTGAGAGGACTAAGAAGCTAGCCACATAGAAAAGTGGGTTACAACTGATCTTTTCTCACATGCAACAATAAATAATCTTGTTGATCTATAGATACAACTTATACATACTATACATCAGAGTAGTTATAACTAAGCATCAATTTAACACGTACGTTCTCTCACCTTCCTAGAGACACATTTAAAAACAGAGCACTTGGAATGCCCTTACAGGAGGCAAGTGGACTTCATTTCCTACTCTACCGGTCAAAGCTGTTGCACACGTCTTCAACAACACACAGTAGATTAGGCGGGGGCAACGGCGAATCAAACCGTTGCTAGGCCTAAATGACTAACCCACGCTAGATGGGGAAGGGGAAGGGGAGGGTTGTCGCCTCGCTCGCTGTAGCCGTCATGGAGGGGAAGACGGAGAGGCGGGGGTGCCATGGCGTAGCACGCTCCTGCGCCACACTCTCTGGCCCACATGCCACGCCAGAGACCGAGGGAGGTGGCCATGGCAGAGGAACCGAGGAGGCCATGGCCTATGGGGAGGAAACATAATGGGGGCGAGGGGACAAAGGAGGCATCGTGGGGGGAGGCGGCTGGTGGCAACGGGGCGATGGGGGCAAGGGGAGGAGGCGGCGTGGGGGCTGATTGGGGTGAGGGGGGCACCATGGGAGAGGAGGCATCATGGGGGCAATAGGGGCGATTCTTGAGCGGCTGCCGGTGAGGAGGCTAGAGGCAAGGGGATTGCGGCCTCGGGACGTGGTGTGGCGAGGAGGCAGTCATAGGGGTGAGGTCGTGAGGAGGCGAGAGGGGCATGGGGGCGGCGAGGCGGAGAAGGTAGCCGAGCATAGGCACTGCCACACTGGATGTAGGGTTTTGTTTTTTAATGTATATCTAAAAGTGGGATATACATGTCATAGGATACTCATAAGGTACCTATGGGTACAAATTAGCACCCATGCCCATCCTATTATCTTATCGGGTACCCAAACTCAAAAACTCATGGTTCTGAAATGCTACCCATTCCCGCTCTTATTGGGTCGGTACCCAAACCCATTGGTAAACCTGCTAGCTATAGTGCCAGCTCTAGTTTGACACTTCTTCTTTGATTGAATCAATGATTGCTCTGTGGGTCAACCATTTGTGCTCAAAGACTCTACTATTGTGCTCTTTCCACCATTTCTAGCATACTAAGATGACAAGCGTTTTGGCACCTTTTCGAAATTCAGCAAGGGAGTTCACCAGGTTTAGGCTCCACTGCTCTAGGTGCGTGGTCAGGCGTTATCGATCTGGTAGTAGCGCAGGAAGACAAATCCAGCAGGCAATGGACGACCATAGGCATTGAACTTGGGGGCAGTCAACAAAGAGATGTTGTACGGTTTCTAGGTTTCGATAACATATTTGACAAAAGTATGAATTTGGCCACCCTCAAAGTTGGATACGTTGAGCCGTCCAGAGCCGGTTGTGCAAAGCAAGCCAGAAGAAGAATTTACATCATGATGGTGCCCATGCTGACCAGGTTGTGGTGTGGAAGGGCTTGTGGATACATCCAGTAAGTTGTGCGCGATATGCCGAGAGAGCTGAGTATTGTCCGCTAGAAGTGAGTGTCCAGGTGATTTCATCTTTTATACCAGGTCGCAAGGATATTGGCTGAATTTTGACACATAATTTGATGTATTCGTTGAGGAGCCCCGAGGTCAAATCATGTCGGATATCGTGAATCCAGTTATTATTCTGCAAGGCATTTTCCACTGATCTATTTTTTTGCCTGGACAGCTTGAAAAGCAGTGGTGTAAGGTGGCAAGGTGTTGCATCTTGGAGCCATTTGAAAGTCTAGAGGGTTGCCTTCTGGCCGTTCCCAATGGTTACTTTGGTTGCTACCTGAAAGAGTTGCAAGTCGGTCAGATCACATCGTGTCGGTGTTCCAGTCCATGATCTGTTTGAGGAAGTCCACTACCTTCTACTATAAATATGGCACCCCCTCTATATACAAGAGAATCAATCTAATAAATAGACCTCCTTATATCGTGTGTGTTCCCCGTGTTTATACTTGCTATTCTTCGGTGCATAGTAGTTGGTCTACAGCGAGCTCATCATTATACAACACTATTCAAATCGGTTTGCAGGTTTTTCATGTGTGGTATGTAAAAGATCGGTCTACTAGCGCAACAGGTAGTGTTTCCACTGGTTGATCCATATCAATACAACATTAGGTCAGATGTGTTCATTACAGGGTCTGAGGGTGCCACGCAAGCGGCAAGATGGAGCGGATAGAGGGCGCGAGATGGGGTATGAGCATGGGAGCATGGGAGTTCCCGCCACCTATTCGTGCTCTCCATCTCAGTAACCCTAGCCCGTAGCCACTAACACCATGTTCATGGCGTCGAAGACGAGGGCTAAGGCGTCGACCTGCGCGGAGCTAGAAATGAAGGTCATCATCTTGAGCATGCCCTTGGTACAAGTCAGTGCTCAAGGTAGTTTTAGGGAACAGAGTTGGAAGTTTTTCATTGCGGATTTGGTGCCCTTTGGGACCATGAGGAACGTGGGCAGAAGCGGGAGGCCAATTTGATCCAGACTGGGACAGCTTGTTGGCCATGAAGAATAGAGAAGCAGCTCAAGGGTGAAGTTGAGAGTAGGGAACTAGGGATGCTCAGCGGGAACAGAAGGATGCCAAGATTGAGAAGATGGGTTTAATTGGAGTCAGTGGTCTTGACTGAGATGAAGAGAAGATGGGCCGGCTGGTACGTCGTCCTACTGGGAAAGCTTCCTAGCCTCAAACCATCGTGGTGGTCGATCTCCTCTGCTAGAATTGCCCGGCCCCTAGGTTTGGAGCACGTGTGGCATCTCTGTTCTTGGCACGACAAGACCGAGCAAGTGCAACCCACGCAGAGGAGCGATTCCCAGCCCATGTTTTCAGGCCTTGTTTGGCAAAGCCCCATTCTAATTTTATATTAGATCTGAAGCTTGTAGACTAATATAAAATAAATAAATTTATATTTTTAGTCTAAAATGTAAATAAGATGACCCACCTAAATACTCTTATATGCACCCACAGCTCTAGTTCCATAAATTTCTGGAGTTAGAAATACCTTACTCCATCAACTCCATAGATTTTGATGGAACTAAAACTGTGCCGAACACCTCCTTAGTCGGCATGCCTCCCCACTCAGTGCCACGCTGTCATGATGACACGTCCTCAGCCCTCCCCCACAGTTGCCGGAGCATCTGATGGCACGTGGACCTAACATAGCGCAGGGATGTGCCTCACGCTCACTGCCATGTGGGCTCAGAATGATGGAAACAGTTTGAAGTCATGAAATTAGAGACACTTCCATGCTTTTCTTTTCAACAGTTGCACAAATATTAAAGCATAAATGAAGGGTAAATAGTGATTAATTATCCTTTTATTTGCTTTAAGATTTGTACAACCTATATTAAGAGAGAAAGCATTGAAACACTGCTCGAAATCGTAGTTCTTTGATAGCGAGGTGCAAGTAGTTCCACTACTACAAAAAGGGTTATATTAGACACATCATCACAGCATCGTTTTTATGAAAACCGTCTGCGTGATGTGTTTCTGATATAAGCGGTTTATAGTTGAAATCGCTGTGATGTCGGATCATTACTGACGGTTTTATCCACAAACCATCTGTGATGAAAGAGAGAACTTCACAGACGGTTTTTGGCTAGAACCGTCTAACGGTTCTAACAAAAAACCGTCTGTGATGAGGTGAGGTTCTAGCCAAATATAACTGTCTACGATGAGATGAACATCACAGATGGTTCTAGTTAAAAACCATCTATGATGTTCATCTCATCACAGTCGGTTTTAATTTGAAGCCGCCACAAATAATAAAAAAAGAAAACTTTGAATATTACTAATTTCCTCACCTGCCTTCTAATTTGAAAGAATTGAAATTAAATAATAATACATTTGAAATAATTGGAACTAATATTTCATTTGCAATAATTGAAAAGAACGACCGAAATAGATTTAAAACTTGGAGACCGTTTTGAGGCCCTAAACGACGTTTTTGGAATTCAATCGCCGCTGCACTTTTCGCACAAACCATCGGGATTCAACCATCTAATTTTTACGAAATTTGGATGCTACTTTTTGTAAGAACGCCTCGATCGGAGTTACGAGTCAAAAGTTATAACCATTTTAACGAAAGTGCTCGGATTTCTTATTTACAAACTAGAATCGGTGTCCAAAAAAATATAATCAGAGAGCTCATCGTGTGATAATTTTGAAAAGCTCAAGAACACCAAAATCGAAGGTACGAGTCAAAAGCTATGGGGTTTTTACATGTTCTGTAAATAGTAATAGCACATATATTGCAAGCTTCATTAATAGTCAAAAGTATGGAAAATAAATTTGAAAGTATTAAATTTTGCTAATTACCTCTATAGTTTGCTAATTTGAAATAATTGAAAATCGGTGTTCGGGTGCTTCACGGGGTTAAAAGGAGGAGGGACGCATTATATGTTAGATGTTATCATACCACCACTAAAGTATTGGATTTTATAAGAACTCTGAAATTAAGCGTGCTTAGATGAGAGTAGTAATAGGATGGGTGGCCTCCTGGAAAAACCACATGTTTGGTGTTAAAAACGTCCGGATACAATTAGAATTATGAAGTTGAGCGTTCTTAGGCGAGAGTAGTATTAGGATGGGTGACATCCTGAGAAGTCTCCCCTAATTTAGTGTTTTTAAATTACCAGCTAGAACAGTGTGTGAAGGGCTCATCACAGACGGTTCTAGCTTAGAACCGTCTGTGATGCTAATTTTCACTGACGGTTCAAAAACCGTCTGTGATGACCTATTATTATCACTGACACTTTGATACAGACGGTTCACAAAACCGTCTGTAATATGGTTTTGTGAACCGTAAGTGATGTGGTATTTTGTAGTAATGTTCTACCTTTGCATAATAGGTGCAAGTTGTGGTTTTGTGCAATTTATTTTTGAAAAATTATAGCCAAAGTGAGAAAGTTTATATGTATCCTTGAAAGCTGCATTATATTTTATGAAAGTTTTTTCATGTGTATTCCACCTACGGCTTATGGTTTTTTTAGAAGAAAATTGCAAAAATGGATTCTTTTCATCTGAAAGCTACCAAAAACTTTTGAAAATTTTCTTATGGCTGGTGTTGCTTTTTTCCCTTTATAGAGATTTTTTATTTAATGTTTTGCAGGGAGATTTGTTAGTATCTTACTTTTCCGGACTCATTTTTAAGCGGAATAGAATACCTAAGTCTCATACAAGTTCTGCTATTATGGAATGAGAAAATAAAAGGTCGGACATAGACTACAAAACAAGTTCAGTATTAATTATTCACGAACGACAATACTGACTACAGAACGGCTTGTGTTGTTGATACCTGCTGAAAATAGAGATTACGACGGTGTTTTGAAATAATTTCCCAAATGTATGTATAAAAACTTATAGTTGGATAACGCAAAATTTCTCCTGTCATCGGTGTTTTTACTAGTAGCTAGGTATTTGTTACTAGCTGGGCTCTTTTTTCATTTAGAAAAAATCTCACTCAAAATTTCAAATTGAGCTTTTGAAATTTTTTCATTTGGATCATATATAAGAATGGAAAATGCATCGGTCCTGCCAAAAGAAGGAATCAAATGGTGCCACCCATGAACCTGTCCCACAAGCTGCTACCAGGGGCGGATGTAGTGTTGAGGGAATGGGGTCCGGTGACACCGATATCTTCGTATTAGCCTCTTATATCCCCTGCTAAATACTGTTAATGACCCCGGCGGTAGATTAGTCTGGACCCCAGCCTCAGTGCGCTATGGAGAATTTAGGAGGGGCCATATGGAATGGGAACTACGGTTACTAGTATACTACTAATCACTAATTACTAGTATAATCATGACTAGATAATTCTTCCTACTAGATAATCATGACTAACACTACTAGTAACTAGTAGGAAGCTTCCAACCAGCTCCAACGTAACATACTAATTGAACTTGACTACTTGAGAGTGTTCACTGCTCAGAAAGAAAAGAAACCCGGCCCAGTTGACCAGTTCGCAAGCAATAACCAGAAAACAGGCACCTAGCTAGCAGCCCAAAGCCCAAACGCAGAAACGCTACATATAAGCCACGCAGGACGGCAAGAGCTTGTTCTTTTTGTTTTTTCCCCTTCGCGGGAGGCGGGAGCGCACGCGATTTTTCCGTGGACGCTCGGCGACGGTGACGTCGGCGAGTCGGCATTGCCTCGGTTCTTTCCTCCCGGCCTCTGCTCAAATCTCTCAGCTTTGACGCCTCAAGCCCCAATGTTAGGTTAATATAATCCGATTTCTTGATTAAGTCTATGACTTTATCATGTTAGGGCATGAGATGATGAGAGTTGAGACAGAATCATGATTTTGATCTTAGGGTTTAATTTTTGACAATCTAATTTCTCAATTAGTTAGTCATGATTATTTAATCGCGCTGTGTGCATCTTGGATTCTTGAATTCTTCTTTACAGCGAACTGAGGATTTCGTTTTTTTCCCTAATTTGTAGGTAGCTTAAAATAATGGAACGCTATTTTAAAAGGAAGACACCTCCACCTAGTGATGTTGATGCTCCTGGCACTGGCAACACTCCAAGAAGAGTTAGAGGGACACGTAACATTGATCACACTGGCAACACCGCAGTCACTGCTCCAGCTCCTCTTTTGCCAGTGTCATCAAGAGAGGTAAATTTGGATGAACTTCCATATGATCCAGCAGATAGGAAGAGAATATCAGAATATATTGGTTCAAAACTGCAAGATGAGATAAGACGAAGGTATTTAATTAGAGGCCCTTCTAGGCCACAGCCTGGTTTCATGTATCCACAAAAGAGTATAGCAAACCATTTACGTCGATTTAATCCTGAATGGTTCAACAAGTATGATTGGCTAGAGTATAGCGAGAAAGCAGATAGAGCATTTTGTTTATATTGCTACTTGTTCAGAGATATGAGAGTTTGATGGGATTAGCTAAGTCATATCCATATGATTTTAATCCAGAGCAGTTAAAGGATCTTGGTCATGAGCTTTACATTTATATTGATAATGTGCGGGCAGATGAAAGATTTGCTAGTCTGAACTCTATTTCTGAGCTGGCTAAGTTGATGGTAGATACAAAAAAGCATCTTTCATTCCCCTTGGTATATAAACTTCTTAAGCTAGTGCTTGTTTTACCTATCGCAACGGCATCTGTGGAAAGATGCTTCTCGGCAATGAAAATTGTGAAGACGGTACTACGCAATCGTATGGGTAATCAGTTTATGAATGATGCTATCATTTGCTTTGTCGAGCAAGGGTTTCTAGCAACAATTTCGAACGATGATGTAATAGATCGATTTCAGAAGATGAAAACACGCAAAGAGCAGCTATAAGAGGTAACTTCTATCATAATAAGAATCTATTTTACAATGGCATACACTTATCCTTAATTTATTATTTGCTTTATCTATGTTTTATTTGTTAGATATGATATAAGATAATATTACGACTTATGAGTTATGAGCCACCTCCCCGCCGGCCGCCGCATGTCGGCGATGACCCCGGCTACCAATTTTTTTGGATCCGCCCCTGGCTGCTACAACCGGTAACATCAATCAATTTGTCTAAAATTTTAAGCTAACGAAGGAAGACCGACGATATAGCTCAACAGTGAACAGTATGCCGGACAAGCGAGCTACCGAAATGTGTCGACGTGCACTGGGAATCAGGTGAGAGTGTAGTACATGTACATGCATAGTGTAGTGGCAAGAACAAACAAGAAAGCTCTCGCTAACCTCATCCTTAAGGGTATTATTAGTAGTAATAGTACTTAGCATGGAGGCCACACCTGTGTTCCTGATGCAGGTGTGCATCCATGGGATCTTGTTATATATAAGCTCAACTAGATGGCATGGACTCGAGGTTAAACCACGATATTTTGTACATATGTCAAATCATGGAGAGATCAATCGAGCGATTTGCATGCCTCTCTACTAAAGTAAAGGGAATTACTAATTTATGGTCACTCTTATGAAAAATTTGATGAGGACAATTGCTTCTTAAGACAAGTGGCAGCACCACTTCTTAAAGGCTATCTCCTTTAATAAGTAGCATCATCTTCTTTCTTCCACACTTTTCTTCTCCCTCAAAGAGCCTCTCCTTGTGACAAGTGACATTATCTTTTTCATCTCCTTTACTCCTCCATTCTTTTTCCTTTAAATTCAAAATAGTTTTTATATTTTAAATTTTCCCATCAAGCTTTTGAAAACAAGTATGCCTTAACCACTTACGAAAGTTTTCTAAGTGAACTTTTCGAACTTAAAATTTGTTGGATAGAAATTTTTGAATAGAAAGTTTGTTGAATAGGAACTTTTTGATTTAGAAGTTTTTGAATTGGATGTTTTCGAAGCTGAACCTTTTCAATTTAAAATTTTTTTGAGTTGAAACTTTCTAATCTGATTTTTTTTAATTTATTTTTTTCTAGTTGAAACTTTCTGAATTGAAATTTTTTGACTGAAAAAATTTTTAGTTGAATTTTAAAACAAAATTTTTTGAACCAAAAGTTGTTGGGCTCGAAACTTTTTGAATTGTAAGCTTTTAAATTTAAAGTTTTCCAAGTTGAAACATTTCAATTTGAATTTTTTTGAGTTGAAACTTTATAATTTGAATTTTTTCGATTTAAAACTTTTTTGTTGAAACTTTTTCGATTTAAAACTTTTCGAGTTGAAACTTTCTAATTGAATTTTTTTATTTAATTTTTCTGAGTTTTAAATTTTGAGTTGAATTCTTTTTAGCTGAAACTTCCTACTTAAAATTTTCAAAGTTTAAATGTTCTAATTTTAAAATTTTGCGTTAGAGAGGGAAGAAGGGGTGGGAGAAGTGAGTAGGGAAAAAGGAAGGGACAGGTGGATGGAGAAGATGACACATGATATTTTGAGAAAAATGTCCTTAAATTTGTTAGTTTAAGGTTGATCTCAAAATAATCATACCCTTAAGTAGCACCTAGCTTCTTCCATAAATTTTCTCCAGAGAGCATGTACAATAACAAAGATCACTACTTACTCTATCTCTTATCCATGTCATTTAGAAGAAACAATAAAACTAGCTTGTACGCAGGCCTAGCCTTGCCTCGATTGGTGAGTGCACGGGCCTCGCTTGCCTATGTTCGAGCGTCGCTCAACGCGGGCGTACACAATGCCGAGTGCAAGCACGTGGAGTGTGTGTACGTGTGTGGAGGGCGTGTGTATGCGTTTGTAGCTCGGTAGCTGTTCTCATTCTTTAGTGAATACCAGAGTTCCTGACTAATTTTGAAAAAAAGCATTTGTACAATAATTATCTCTAAAAGTTGTTTTTAGAGAAACATTAAAGTATTTAATTTGGGTCTTTAACAGTAACTTCATTTTTATGGCTACTGACATAAAACTAACTTCAACACTAAGAACCTTTGCTCCAACACTAGCTTTTAGTGGGCGATAGCACCTATTTTCCCCGATGATGATTGCTACTAAATAAGAGCTAGCTCTCTTTTCTCTCATCTTTTTCTCACTTTTCTATATAAGATAAAGTTAACGTGTATATATTAATAATAAGCTAAGATAATTTTACTGTACTTGCTCTTCAAGTCAAGTTTGCAAATGAAACTCCACACACTGGTCAAATCGTCTTGACTACTTGGTTACTCGTCCCGAGTAGAGGTGCTAGTATGGACTCATCTCGATTGATCCGGCGGCTTGTAAAGTTAACGAGCGAGCCTCTTTAAACAAGCTGCTCATTACGTCACTTATGGTCTTTGAATTATTGGGATGTGTTTCTGTACGGTGAACCAGTCGGCGTTCAAATAGCCCTCTGAACTACATATCTGAAACTACCAATATACCCTTGTGGTTAGAAGGCTCTCGACCACATGCCAATGATGTTTTTAAAAATTGGCGAAAGCATTTATTACAGATATCTCTACTACTTATAATTAAGAGTTGGTGGTGTCACGTCCGTTCTCCACCACCAACCCTAAAACCGAATCGGACGAAAAAAACCAGTTTATTCTTTTTTTGCTTTCGTTCCTCGCTGTTGACGCCAAAAAACGTGAAGAGGGTTTCTGGCTGCAACACACTAGACGAACGCCGGGTTCAAGGATGCGCGAGCGTGCCAATCGATTTGACCCTGCAATCGATAAGGGAAAGAATTGTAAATTCAATCAAGCCGATCCTCAAGGTGAATCGGCTAAAGTCAAGAATCAGCCGGAAAAGCCGATTCGAAAGGGTAACTAGATTAGCCGATTAAGACTAATCCGGGGGTAGAAGGTAGATCGATTCTGAAAAGGCGATGCACAACAAGACAGAACAAATCAAACCTGAAAAAGCCAATGACGATCAAACAATCGGCGATGCGCAACTTTATTTGATCGATGTCGACTTACAGAGGAAGGATTACAATGCTAAAAGACTAAGAACTATGAAAAGTAAAAACTAGATGTGTTGGTTGATTCGGATGTCCTTCAAGCGACCTTGGTGCCTTTATATACCCTTTAGCCGATCCGAGTCCCGATCCAATACGACAACGTAATCCGAATCGGCTTCATAGTTTCCTTCACGGTCTCTAGTTTCCAATGTTATCTCATCGTCATATGGAATTTTATATGCTTATCCAAATTTCCACAGATTCTTTCGTTCCCTATCCAAACTCATTTTTTCTGCCGATTCTTCTGGAAATTTCCAAAACTTGGTGCAAACATATGCCCCCCATTTTTGGAAGATAACTTGTTATCTTTCAAAAATATGCATTGGTTTTTATCGATCGGCTTGATTACTCATCGACTTTGCTCACCACAGTTTTTAGAAAACTGTGTCAATAACTGCCGCGCCGTAAAATCTCAGTGCGGTTTTAATGCCAGGTGTCGCCTCAAATTCATTTTCCCGCCTTTTTACCTTTTCACCATGCTATATATATGCGGGACCCCCACGATCATTCTCACGCTTCCCTGCTCTCGCATCCTTTGCAATCGGCTTTCATTCTTCATTCGGCTTCTCTGCTCCAGGTCTTCACTGCACCAACTTTCTCCCCAGTCGGCTGAATGGATCCTTCTCAGGTACTGATCCCGATTCCTGAGAGTAAAGATCAATACTACCTAGGACCAGTAGGAACTTCGACTGCCGACACCGTAATCAACGAAGAAATCCCTAGACTTCCTTTATCGGCTAAGAATTACAATATAACGGAATGGGGAAAAAGTTTTAGAGCTTGGCCAACAGCGCTCAAAGGCTGGAGATCTTGGTTTATCAGAGTATCGGCCCAAAAGAGGTCTGAATGGGAAAACATGGGTATAGCCGAATGTCTCCCACTGAGTCTTGCAAACCCTGAAGCCAATGAGCCCTTAGTGGCCACGGCCTGCTATTTTTGGTCGGACACTCTTAATGCTTTCCTTTTCCAGACTAGTCCTATCGGCCCAACACTTTTAGATGTAGCAGAATTGTGCTGCCTTAGGCCTGATGGTGATCAATTATCGGCTTTTAGTGGCAAGCCCCAGTATAAGTTGATCCGGTCTAAGGGCGAAGGATGGTCAAAGTATATCCAGCATAATAACAAAGTGAATGGACTGGTGTCGGACGAGGAACACGCAGCCTTTTTGAACTTGTGGTTTGGATCGGTTTCTCTTCGTGGCGCATCCTGGGTCCAACACAAGTATATCGAGGTTTTAGCGAGCAAGCGGTGAGCGGCCGTCGGCTTGCATTAGGAAAAATTTTTCTTGGGCGGTTTACCAAATGATGCACATTATCGAGCGCTTTTCTCTGGATTTGGCGGTTTGTAGTTAGTAACGTTGGCGGCCCATTGTGGTTCATCAATTGTGGCTCTCTGACATGTTTGGCGATCGTTGATCTCGGAGCACTTTCGGATGACACGGCCTTCCCGTGAAGATTATCGAAGGCACTACCCCGATCTGAGCTAGCCGATCGCTTGGGGAGAGACTTGTGATGTGTACTAGTGGTGATGTTAAAATTACCCCAGCCGATTTCAAAAAATACCTATCATTTTTCCTGTACCTGGATAGCACAGCTTTCGGTCAGCAAGACTTCTTCCCTTACAGTAACGTGGCCGATTTTCAATGGCCTTCATTTCTCCACTTGGATGCTAATAGTTCTTCAATGCCAACATCGACTTTAGATTTATATCGGCTTTTCATTTCACCCTGCATTTTCCATGTCGGCTTGAACTCAAGAAACAGAACATTCCAGCCGTCATATGAGTTCTATCATCCTTCAGTATATGCCCGTCAACTGGGCTTTGGTCAAGTAATCCCATCTTTACCACTCCTTGGTTGTCTGGAGCCTAGAGCTAAGGTAACAAATGGAACAGCTGCAGACTTGATTTTGGAGCTAGCCAATGAGTTTCAAATTCTCAGTTTGCCGCACTTTTCGTTGAATTCTCGTCGAGCAAGCCACTTTTCTACTTGGTGGCAACCTATATCAGAGGCTCTTTACCTGGATCGTGCGCCGTCGGCCATTATAGAAAAGTTTCTTCCTGATTTCCATGAGCCGACGGTAGCACCTAGCAGCAGCTCTAGCGAAGATAGCTCGGATTCTTCCAGCTCGTCGGGTTATACTAACTCATCCGTAGAAGTAGAGGTATCGGCTCGTTTCATAAAATTTTGTACCTGCAAATTTGTTGCCACTTGTCTTTTAATTACCTAGGTATTTTCTTGCAGGATGTTGCTGCGGGTGACAAGGCTATCACTATCCCATCGGCTGGTGGGTCAAAAGGAAAACGCCCCATTCATCCGCCCGTCCTGATGGGTTCCGGTACTCTTGGAGTAAACAGTCCTTGTTTATCGGAGCTCGAGAAAGAAAGAAAATCCAGTAAGTTCTATCCTTAGCCGATAAATATTTCCCGTTTATTCCTTCGCTCATCCTTTTGTTTTTCCAGAAAAACCCAAATCCACCAAGGTCGGCCAAAAAACATCTGAGCGCAAGGAGCAAAGTCTTTGAAAGTTCTCCTCGTCAAGTCGGCTTTAAGTGTAGTAAGAACTAAACTATTCTTTATGCTTACCAAGGGTTATTGGCCTTAAGTTTCTAACCGTGATATTCTCTCTTTTAGTGAAGCGGCGTCTATTCAAGCGGCTGATGTTTTGGCCGAGCTCCAGGGTGCTTCTGCTAGTACCCCGATATCACCTCCTCTAGCACAGCCCCCTGCTATTTCGCCTCCTCAGCCGTCCATCCAAAAAACTACCCAAGAGGAACCATCAGACTTTGATGACTTGCTTGGTTTTACCTTGACGAGCTAGCCGACCCGGAGAAGATCACCCCGACGACTATGCTGCTGACATCCGTAACATCATCACGGTTTCTCAGAAGGCATCTGCTGCGGTTGTCCAATCGGGCCCGAATATGCAGGAGAAGCTAAATCGGCTTTTAACCGTGATTTCCCAGCCAGAAGCGGTTATCTTGGCCGATGCTCAACCGATCCGTGATGCAATGGCCGTTGTTGAAGCCGATCTCCCGCCTAAAGCCCTGAAAGCCATTTTGGATGTCTGCCATATAGACGAGAGGCGGGCGGAAGTTGAGGCTGCAACAGCCAGAATAGCACAACGAGAGGCTCAAGCAGCCGACCAGCGCCGTCTGGATGAGTTGGTAGCAGATGCAAAGGCCAAAAAGAAGAGGTATGACGAAGATTCCTCTACCCTCAAGGCTGCAAAGTCCTCAGCGCAAAAATTAGAGTTAACGAAAAAGCGGCTTGAGGAGGAGCTAGCTAAAGTAGAAGAGGAACTTGCAAACAATCTCGTCTTGGTGACTGCTACCTCAACATCTCTGAAAAGCCAAAAAGCCGATATTGGCCTTGCTATAGCAAAAGTGAAAGAGCAATCGGCCAAAGTTATTCCAGTGCCCGGCACCGCCAAAGCTGATGAAGACATTATATGCGGCGTCACTGAAACATTGGCCAAGGCTGCTGCAGCACTTTCGGCTTTGGGGGCTAGAATCCCTGGCTCAGGCCTGTAATTTCGTGATTTGTTGGTGCTATGCTTTTAAACAGTTATATCGCGGAACCTTTTGTAATACACTCTTAGTCGGCTGTTTGACCGACTGTGTTCATCTTTATCGGTACATTTAACCGATTTGTTTTAAAATTGTTTGCCGTATTCCTTATCATGCACCGATCAAGCGCTAGGGTAGTACCGCTTTAGATACTTTCCGTTGATCGCCTTCGGCAATACCAACCCTTCCAATGTTTCTAGTATATATCGTTTCCGCAAACAAGCGATTTATTTTATATGGTCCTTCCCAAGTAGGTGACCATTTACGAATCGGTTATCTTTGGAACCAATCGGCAATATCGTTTTCCAAACTAAATCGGCTTCATGAAAGTTCTTGGTACAACTTTTTATTGTATGCCCTTGCGACTCTTTCTTTATTCGTTTTAAGCCGATTCAAAGTAACCAGCCTTAATCCCGCCAAGTCGTCCAGATTGTACAGCATCAATTCCTTGTACTCATCAACCGATAGATCATTCTGCTTTGCCACTCGCATTGATTCAATGTTTATTTCTACAGGTAATACGGCCTCTTGCCCATATACCAACTGATACGGTGACAACTTAGTTGACCCATGAAACGCTAACCGATAGGCCCACAAAGATTCCGATAATGTAGAATGCCAAGTTCTAGGCTTTTCGTCAATTTTCCTTTTGATTAGCTTGATCAAAGTTTTGTTAGACGACTCGGCTTGTCCGTTAGCCTGAGCATAGTATGGCAAAGAGTTGAGTAGCTTAATACCCAAACTTTCCATGAAATTTTGAACTCATTAGACATGAACACAGTCCCTTGATCGGTTGTGATGGTTTGAGGAATACCGAATCGGTGTATAATGTGTTAGTTGACAAAGCCGATTGCTTCTATCTTTGGTGACTTTCTTGAGCGGGCGGCCGACCCACTTTGAAAAATAGTCCGTAGTCGCAGGATAAACTTATGGCCCTTGCTTGATCTTTGGGAATATTTGGCCGATCACGTCTATCCCCATCCTCTGAGCGGCCATGGTTTAATAATCGGATGTAAAGCGATCTTTGGTGCAAGTTTGCGTTCCCAAACCTTTGACAACTTTGGCACCCCTTGTAATATTTGAAGCAATCTTCTAACATCGTTGGCCAAAAGTACCCTGTTCTTCTCAATATCCATTTCATCTTGTAAGCCGATTGATGTGCACCACAAATTCCCTCATGGACCTCACCCATAGCCACTTTTGCTTCCTCATCGCCTAGACACCGCAGAAGCAATCCTTCCAGTGTCCGATAATACAGCTCATCCCCCATCAAGACATATTTCAATGCTTTCTGGCGAATTTTGCGTTTGGTGGTTCCAGAGGGGTTCGCCAAGTAAGTTCTTATCTCTGTTCTCCAATCAGTGGTGTCGGCCACAAGACCTTGTCTTTTCCATGGAATCTAATACTTCACATCGCCATCTTCTCTGTAGCCCGATGCCGCTTGGGCCAATGCATTAGCTTTATCATTCATCTCCCGGGGTACATGGTTGATAGAAAATGTAGCGAAGGTGTCTATAGCACTGTAGCAATGCTCTAGATATTTGTATAACACCTCATCGTTGCATCGGAACTCCCCTTTCACTTGTTGGACGATTAATAATGAGTCGCCAAATGCCTCCACATCGCTTACTCCGATACTCTCCAATAGTCTAAGCCCCTTGAGCAATGCTTCGTATTCGGCTTGGTTATTGGAGCATCGACTATTAAGTCGATACGCAAATTCCATGCTGTACCCTTTGGGTGATATCAGTACGATACCAATTCCGCTTCCATCTTGGCAAACTGATCCGTCGAAATACAACTGCCATGGGGCTATTCCGACCATTCCTGTCAAGACATCACGCCCTGTAATAAAATCGGCTATGGCTTGTCCTTTAACAGCTTTAGCCGATTCAAACTGTAGGTCGAACTCAGTCAGAGCATACGCCCATTTTCCAAGTCGTCCTCTTAAGATTGGTGCCGACAACATATATTTGATAATATCGGTTTGCACACCACTACACAAGTCGATGCTAAAACATAGTGCCTCGGCTTTGTACAAGCGAAATCTGATGCTAAACACAATTTTTCTATCGAAGGGTACCTTGTTTCACATCCAAGAGTCGTCATTTGAGATAAAATATTACGCTCTTTGCCATCGATTTCTTGCATATCTGGCCCGATGGTCTCTTTTTGGTGACATGTATAATTTGAAGGAATCCTTACGTGAGTGCGGCCAGATCGGCGGTCTTGCCAAATATTTTTGACTTCATCAAAAGCTCTTTTTGATCGGCTCCCCATACGAACTCTGATGATCCCTCAATTTCAATAACGGTGTAAACGCTTGTATCCTACCTGACAGATTCGAGATAAACCGTCGTAAGTAGTTAATCCGCCGTCGGTTCTGCAGTTCATTTTTACATGTTGGCGGCTCGGTTATGCGCTATGGCCTTGACCCTTATGCGGCTAACCCGATACCTCTCGATGCACCATGAAAGGCGAAACCGGTAAACACGCCAAATCGCATTTCAAGGGATTCATTTTAACCCATGGGCTCGTGTTTTGAAATACCTTTTCTAAATCGGCTAAGTGTTGCCGATCCTCCTTAGACTTGACAACCACGTCATCGATGTAAATTTCAACGATATGGCGATTAGATTATGAAAAATTAAATTCATGGCACGTTGATAAGTGGCACTGCATTCTTCAAGCCGAACGTCATTACTGGCCATTCATATAACCCTAACGCGCCGGGACATCTGAAGGCCGTTTTGGGGACGTCGGCTTCTGCCATGAATATCTGGTTATATCCAGCATTCCCATCAAGAAAGCTAATGATTTTGTTACCTGAGGCAGCATCGATAAGCATATCGGCTATAGGCATTGGGTATTCATCTTTTGGCATGGCTTTATTCAGATCTCTAAAATCTACACACACCCGAAGCTTACCATTCTTCTTCATGACAGGAACAATGTTGGACACCCATTTGGCATATCGGCAAGGCCTTATAAACTTGGCCTCCAGCAATCTTTCAATTTCTTCTTTTATTACATTATACAGCGCTGGATTAAAACAACGAGGGGGTTGCTTATATGGCCGATATCCGGCTTAATAGGCAACCGATGTTCAACCGGTTATCGGCTTAGCCGAGCATCTCATAGTATTACCAAGCAAAACAATCCCTGTACTTCCTAAGTATTTCGACCAACTTGCCTTTATATTCCAGGCCTAGACTTGCGCTTATAAAAGTTGGTCTCTTTCTATCACCTTCTCCTATATCGACTTCTTCAAGCATATCGGCAGACGTGAAGCCACGACCCAATTTTTACGCTTTGGAAGTCTTCGATAGCTTCACAGAATTTATTTCCGCCGATAGTTCCTTGCTCGTCTTGTAGAAGTTGGATCATTTTGACCCCATCTTCTCAAGATTTCACCACGGATCAAAGGTGCTCAGTCGACATCGATCAGCGTAAAGCCCGTCTTCCCAATGCTGATGAAATCGCAATCGTCCAGTGCCTTACCTGATATGCATTCTGCTTCTTCATGTGGCCAATTTGCATCGGAGCTGGCCATAGCAATGTGAGCCGATGTATCGGTTGAGACGATTCGACTTCATCTCCGTTCCTTGGATAAGCAATTGGTGCATGGTCGAGTATCTGCGGTTGGTGTGTATCAATCCGCCCTAGGAGCACTGCTCGTAGTTCCTTTTGCCTCAACCACAAAGAACGCGGTGCGGCAAGGTTTTATTGCCGACGGTCGATTCGATTACCATCACTCCTTTGGCTTCAGTGGGGTCACCCGTGAAGTCATTTAATACCATGTTTGTTTTGATCAAGTCTTCATCGGTCTTCCCCAACTTTCTGCAGGTACTGAGTGGCATCAAGTTCACAGTAGCCCCTCCATCCACAAGCATCCTTGATATCGGCTTACCGTTGATAAAGCCCTTTAAATACAACGGCTTTAAATGCCGATGGGGGTCTTGTGGTTTTTCAACACTGGCGTCTTGCGCACCTAAACCTGTTGTGCGAAAGTGTCTTTAGCCGATTCTGTTTTGATTCTGAATTCGGCTGGCAAAGTGAATACCATGTTGATGTCCATGGGAGGAGTATCGTTCCTGACTATCGGCGACATCAAGTCGTCAGAGGAATCCGACTCGTTGTCGGCTTGGTTTTTTATCCTCCATTCTTTTTTTACAAGTCTCATTGGCCGTAATTCATTGAATGTTTTATCCCTCTGTTCTTCTTCTTCGGCCTCCCTCATCTCTAGCGTTCTTAGGCGTTGAAGCCGTCTGCGTTGCGAGGCTAAGTCGGTTGGGCACCATCCGGTTTGGGCTCTATTGGCTTACGGATTTTGCCGATCAAGTTCTCGTCGGCTCCTTATCCTAATTTGGTGCGCCTAGCCTTTTTTTCTTGGTTTCTGTGCGACGCCGCCTGGTTCGATGTCGGCATTCCCGAATGCTCCTTTGCCGGTGGCCTCGGCCGATCCTTTTGTGGGTAATGTTCCATGGGGCATGACTTCGCAGACGGTAAAGTCATGCCCTTTTCCCAACAGAATCGCCAAAAAGGGCATCTCTGGTGAGCTCTTTCTGCGTTGTCCGGCCGATACCAGTCCTTGGGCCGCGACACCATGTGTGGCCGACGCAATTCCTCTGGTTGGTGATCTTTGCCGCTCTGCCGATGACTCATTCTTTCAGTATTTCTCAAGCGGTGAGAAGCGTTGGCTTAAGCTTGAACGGCGGTTTTCGTGGTGGAGTTCTTTCACTTTGTACCATTGCCCGACTCATAAATCTCCTCTTGGCTTGATTGTTCTTAAATTCTTCCCATCTTTATCGGCTTCAATCTGAAGTGAGCCGATAGTTATCTTCAGTGTTTCCCCCTTTGAACTGGACTCTATGTTGACTTATCGTGTTGCGGAGGGTCTTTCATCAGCAATCTATTTTCCTTTGCCGGAGCACTGAACCATGTTGATTGGGAAGGGGTTAACGTCGACTTCCATTGCTGGTTCTTCTGCAAACTTGAGCCGACCGTCTTCTATGGCCGATCAGATCGTTGTCGAAAGACATTGCGATCGTTAGTGTTATGAGAAAGGAATGATGCCACTTACAGATCGCCGCTTCTTGATCTCGTCTTTGAAGGTATGGTATGACCTTGGTAGTCGTGATCGACTTTTCTTGTAATAACATGTCAAATATCTTGATCGCACTTGGATACGTCAAAAGCGTATTTTACTTCCGACTTACTCCTAGTCGGCTTAAGCCCTAAACAGACAAGTGGTTTTTAGAACCCTTTATCCATTCGGCTATATTCATATGCCTTCATCTTCAGAGGTTTCGCTTGAACTATATTCGACCATGTTCACTTTAGCTTTTTCTTTGCCATTGTTTAATCTGAGTTTGTCTTTGAATTCTTTATTTAAATATCGGCTTTCTTGTGCTGATACCCGTTGAAGTAGGTGACTTAAGTCAGTAAATTCTTGTCCAGCAAGTTTCTCTTTAAGCGGGGGAATCAACCCTTGGAAGGCCAAATCGGCTAGTTGGTTATCTGGCAATACCACACTAAAGCAGCGATTTCGTATTTCTCTAAACCTTCTAATGTACTCAGAAGCTGATTCACCAAATTTCTGTCGGACAGCACTTAGATCTGAAATTCTTAACTCCAGACTGCCAGAAAAAAAGTATTCGTGGAACCGGCCTTCTAAGTCGTTCCAAAAGTGGACTGAATTTGGAGGCAGATTCGTGAACCAAGTGAAAGCAGTTCCTGATAAAGATAAAGGAAAAAGTCTAATTTTTAATCCATCGGATTGGTGCCTTCACCACCGAGCGATAAATCGCCCAGCGTGTTCCAGTGGTGACCGAATCATCCCCCGAAAATTTTGCAAAATCGGGAATCCTAAAGTTATGGGGATATGGCATCCGGTCGATATAATCTGGATACGGCTTTCTATAGCCGATCGTTTTCCCTTTGGGCTGTAGGCCAAACTGGTCTCTCAAAACCATGGAAATCTGATCAGCCCAATTGACGTTATTGGCCGACGTGACACCAGGGTTCGGCCAACTAGACGGAATAGCATCCTGCCCCCCGAGTGTAAACTCGGCCGGTCGGCTTGCCCTAACCGATGGATGTTGCTGTTGCCATGTTTCGTATCCATCGACTTTGGCAGCCGCGACCTTGGGTAATGGAACGAATGGCTCTGTATACGTAACTACTTTATATGGAGCCGGATTTCTAACTTGGGTTAGCCCTTGGGGTTTGTAATTTCCCCTTAATTCGATCGGCTGAGAAGCCGACTGGACGTAGTGAGTCCCTAACGCTGATGGATCTAATTTTGCAGCGTCAGTGTACGCATGAATATGAGTAACTGGATTTGGGCGAGGATTTGGTGGAGTCAGCACGGTGGGTTGGGTCGGCATTAACGAGGGTGCTGGTGCCGACGCTTTGACCGTATCGGTGTTTGGAGCCACGGAATATGCAGGATACGTCGGGAGCGGTTGCAATGGGTCCATCAACCCTCCGGACGTAGCCAACTCTTGCGCAATCGTTTTCACGCTATTCTCTATCATCGGCTTTAAAGTTGTGACCAAAGCCGATGATTGATTGACTAATGCATGATGCACAGATTGTTCAATCATAGCAGATAGCTCAGCTTGAGCTGGCATGTATCGGCTTACCGGAATTGGTGCGCGCCTTGACCGCTAAGTGGATTGATGTTGAAGCGCCATCTTCTGCGTGACCCCTCGTCGGGTTTTTTGATAACAACCCAGCATTAATTCCTCCAAGGCAGCCTTTCGGTCTTCAATCTCCTTGCGCTGCTCTGGAGTTAAATCGTCCAAGGTAGGGACGATTATGGCGTCAGTGTTTACGTCGGCTGGTGCGGTGGACTTGACTGCGGTCATCTTGTCGATTTAGTGGTCCCACCGGGCGTGCCAAAAATGTGTTGACGCCAAAAACGTGAAGAGGGTTTTGGTACGCAACACACCGAACTTAACGCCGGGTTCAAGGATGCTGTGGCGTGCAATCGATTTGACCACCGCAATCGATAAGGAAAGAATTGTAAATTCAATCAAGCCGATCCTCAAGGTGAATCGGCTAAAGTCAAGAATCGTAGGAAAAGCCGATTCGAAGGGTAACTAGATTAGCCGATTAAGACTAATCCGGGGTAGAAGGTAGATCGATTACGAAAAGGCGATCGCAACAAGACGAACAAATCAAACTGAAAAACCAATGACGATCAAACAATCGGCGATGCGCAACTTTATTTGATCGATGTCGACTTACAGAGAAAGGATTACAATGCTAAAAGACTAAGAACTATGAAAAGTAAAAACTAGATGTGTTGGTTGATTCTGGATGTCCCTTCAAGCAGCCTTGGTGCGCCTTATATACCCGCCTAGCCGATCCGAGTCCTGATCCAATACGACAACGTAATCCAAATCGGCTTCATAGTTTCCTTCCTGGTCTCTAGTTTCCAACTGTTATCTGTACGTCATATGGAATTTTTATATGCTTATCCAAATTTCCACAGATTCTTTCGTTCCCTATCCAAACTCATTTTTTCTGCCGATTCTTCTGGAAATTTCCAAAACTTGGTGCAAACACTCGCGATAGTTCTCGATCTCGTTCCTCACGAACAAAACCGAATCGGCCCTTCCTCTCCGGATAGCTCAGATTTCGTTCGTTCCGATCTGTATGTGTCGTTTAAAAATGCAGAATAGGAACTAACTAATTATATGTGTTTGACGAGTGTACAATTTTTTTTATTGTTTGACCTTTATGTTTCGTGTAGCTTTTATTACTTAACCTTTATGTTTCGTTACCAATTATATTTTTCGTAGTAACGCACGTGCATTGATCTAGTTCGAAAAAAGAAACAATAGAT